>OZ005736.1:197314070-198636811 GCA_963930755.1 Eudasyphora cyanicolor
TCAATACCCACCCTACTGGTCAAGGGCTGTTTGTGAATTTGTGATGGCAGCCTGCCCGTTGGAGTAAGTGACAACGCTAATGTTGGTCACTACAGGGTGGCTGATATGTAATGCAACAAAGTAAAGCGCTATATTTTTTTTATTTTTTTTTTAAATTTTATTGTTCAAAAGCAAAAAATGTCGGAAATAACATAAAATTTTAGAAACAGTTTAGATTTGTTCGAATTGGCCACCTTTGGCACGAATTATGACCTTCAAACGGCCGACAAAGCCATCACACGCTGCACGAAAGTGGCTCTGCGGTATTTTGGCCCATTCCCGGCGAAGCGCCGTCTTGAGATGATCTATACTTTGGTATTTTTTAGTGCGAACCTTACTCTCTAAAATGCCCCAGGCGCAAAATTCCAACGGATTGAGATCCGGAGATCTTGGTGGCCATTGTGTGGTAGAAATGAAGCGAGGAACCTCCTTTTTAAGCCATTTTTGGTTGACGCGTGTTGAGTGCGATTGTGCTGAGTCCTGTTGGAATGTCCATGGTCTGCGGCCGAAATGTTTGTCTGCCCAGGGCTTCAATACTGTCTTTAGGACATTTTCCCGATAATATTCGGCATTTATTTTGACCCCATGGTCGATGAATACGAGCGGGGAGCGACCATCGGCCGTTACGGCGGCCCACACCATTACCATCGGCGGCGCTTGAGTTCTGGTGGCCAATCGAAAGTGTACATTTTCAGCTGACCTCTTTGGCAAGTAAACCCGATCATTTTGTTTGTTCACAAACTGCTCAATTTGGAATGGCTTCTCATCGGAGAAAACCAAATTCGGCAACTGGTCACTTTCGTAGAAGCGAAGCAACTCCTTGGCTCTTTCCAGTCTAACTTTTTTTGTGCATCGGTGAGCTCTTGCACTTTTTGGAACTTCAATGGCTTTAGTCCTGGCTCATTTTTTAATATGTGTTGTATACGTTCTCGCGATATGTTCAGCTCACGAGCAATTTTTCTACCACTGCGGCGTGGATTTCGATCAAATCTGGCCTTCACTTTTCGGATCATATCTGGTGTTTTTACCGTTTTTTTTCGTCCACTTTTTGGACGCGATGCAACACTGCCAGTATCACGGTAACGAGCAATGGTACGAGAAACAAAAGATTTATTCTAACGCTGGAGGGCTCTAACGATAGCCACTTGTGTTTTTCCACCCAAATATAAAGCAATCACACTATCACGCTTGAATTCCATCACGAATAACTTTTTTTCTGAATCTGAAGATCAAAATGCTTTTATAAGCTGTAAACAATAAAATGAACTGACACTGAAATAAATCTGTCAGCTATCAGACTAGCGGTTTAGAAATGATAGCAACCTGAAGTTGGTTGCAATACATATCAGCCACCTTGTATGTTGAAGCCACTTGGCGACTTCCCTTTTTGTCAGTATTTCGGCTTGGTAGACACTGCAGGTACCTGGTAATCTGTGAGCTATATCGAGTCTAATGATGTTTTCTTTTCTAAAAAAGATGCTGCCCTACCATAGAGTACCATTTTAATAATGTCGCCTAAACCCTCTTGTACTTTTGCATTTTATATGGTCAGAAAAGACTAAAACAAAGAATACTCAATGGCGCCACCTAAATAAAGCATCCGTCTAAATCCTTAAATAAAGCATCCGTCCAAGTTTGTAGCCGAGGCAAAATTATCGGCGTCGGCAGAGCAATTTTTCTGGTTATCGGCGGCGATCGGCTAAGCTGACCAAACACAGCAACAATGTCGGCGCTGGCATGTTGTTTTGTTTTCTTCGAACTTGGAAGAAATTGATTGTATTATTCATAATTTTGATTTGCTGCTAAATAGTTTTGTGGAGATGGATATTTTTAGAAAACATTATTCGCATTCAATTAAACGAAAGTGCAACTTCAATTAGTTAAGGCAAGATAGCCAGAAAGAGGGCGAAATGTAAGAAATTTGGCATTTCCTTTTGATTATGCGATGACCCTTTGTAGATAACGTTTCATATTTAATTGCTTATTAATCTGATTAAAGATTACATTTATCAGAATTTTACAAATGTCCAAAGTTATTCCAGCATTCACTTTCAGTTCCGCAAGAAATAGCTATTTTAGCTGCATCAATGACAGATTTTTCTTGGACAATAAACCTTGGTAGCAATCTATGTCACCCGTTCCATCAATCATAGTTTCTTCAAAATCAGAAGACTCCAAATCATTATTCTTGGTGAAGAAATTGGTAATTGTTAAGAAATAAAGTTGCAAATTGTATCATTTCAGAGAATTCTAATTCTTTAAGCGATTTCGATATTTGGGAGAATATTCTTTTCGATTATGGCCGGCTTACATCTAAACGATCTGTCACGAGACTTTCCAGTGAGAATTTGCAATTGATCCTCTCCAGATTTTTTTTCAAAATCGCACGTAAAATCCTTTTCGCAACAGACAAAGTTGTACAACAAGCAGGGATGAAAATTGTTAGCAATTTATTACTTTTTTCAGTACCTTTTCACTCTCAAATGTACCGTTTCAGTACTATTTAATTTGATGTATCAAATGATATTTTGATTCCTAACTCTCGGCTTACGTTTTCTATCACAATTAATTTAATTAATTTGAATACAATTTATGTCGATGGTTACTAGGAACGGGAGACAGCATTTTCAAAAAAATGTATTTATTTTCCATTTTAATTTATATGACGAGAATATGAACTGAAAGTTTTTTTTATTTTGCAGAACTCATTCCCTAACTTAAAGTATTCTTTTGGAATAGCGATCACAATTCTCTAAAATTATATTTAAACCAGTAAGGAAAGGCAGAAAGTCGGGCGGGGCCCACTATATAATACCTTACACCTGCCTAACAATGCGATAAGGGTAGAAACTAGGGATGTAACGAATATTGGCATTCGCATATGCGAACGCGAATTATTCGCATCATTTTAAAATTCGCATTCGCAAAAACCATATTTGGATTATTCGCTTTCGCAAAAATATATTTCAGTATTCGTTTCCATTTATTAAAGTGTTAAATCTCCTTATTCCCTTCACACAATTTGAAGATATGTGTGTGCTTGTGGTAACAGGAGGTAAAACTATGGAAAACAGTCTTAATACTTGAATATCCTGGAAAAGTATCAATTCAGTTCCTTAAATTTGTTGGTTCTAAAGGCTCAAACTATTATTCGCATTCGTATTCGCTTTCGCAAAAATGCATATTTCACTATTCGCTTTCGCATTCGCATTCGCAAGAAATATATTTCAATATTCGCTTTCGCTAAAGTCACTTTCGTTACATCCCTAGTAGAAACATATTATTAATTCTGAATTGCCGAATTTCATACTGATCGGATATAAAATACAGTTCTTACACCGCTTACATGTCAAATCGGGGGTAACATATATATGGGGGCTATATCGAAATCTGAACCGATTTTCTCCGAATTTGGCAGTATTCCTTCATGTAATAAGAAACCTCTTACTCCCGAATTTCGCACTGATCGGATATAACATAACATTTTTACAGAGCTTACATGTCAAATCGGGGGTAACGTATATATGAGGGATATATCTAAATCTGAACCGATTTTCTCCGAATTTGGCAGTATTCCTTCATGTAATAAGAAACCTCTTTCTGCCGAATTTCATACTGATCGGTTATAAAATAAAGTTTTTACAGCACTTACATGTCAAATCGGGGCTAACAAATATATGGGGTCTATATCTAAATCTGAACCGATTCTAACCAAATTCAATAGGGATCATCCTTGGGCCAAACAAAAGATATGTGTAAAGTTTCGTCGAGATCGGATATCGATATCTTTGATTACAAGAATACATGGACAGACGGACAGACGGACAGACAGACAGACGGACAGACAGACTGACGGACAGACAGACTGACGGACAGACAGACAGACGGACATGGCTAAATCGTCTCAAAACTTGATTCTATGACGATCGGTATAATAAACTATGGTTCTATTTCTTCTCTTTTTGGGCGTTACAAACAAATGCACAAAGTCATAATACCCTGTACCACAGTGGGGTGTAGGGTATAAAAAGCTACAAGCGGAATGTCTAATAATAAGATCTGTAATAGTATAAAAACGCAAAATCGTCTAACATATCCTACGAAAAAAGAAGCAATTTCATACTTTGAAAATTATGTTCTTAAATTAATTCAAATTGAACTAAGTTTTAGTTTAGTACCATCCTTGCTTGTAATTGGATGTCAATATTGTCATGCGATCCTCTCTCGGGGCCGTGCGATCCTCGCTTGATCATAATAAATTAGATCTGAAACGATAATCTTAAAATGCGCAGTATTCTTGCATTGATCATGAATCGGAAGAAACAAATTGATGGGGCTATACTTAATATAAACAGATTTTCATCAACTTGGAACAAAAACTTAATTTCTGCCAAATAATATAAAGATCGGACGCAAAATACAATAGCGCTTTTCTAATTTTTTCTGAAAAAAGAATCTTTCAAGAATATTGTGTGAAAATTTGAGGTGAATCGGAGCAAACCTGACAAAGATACAGCAGTCTAAGCAACCGCGCCTCATACGTGAATCGGTACATCAGAAAAACTTTAAAGCGTTTTCCCACAACACATGTTTTCAAAGGCGGTGCCCCTTATAATTCAAAAACTACTGAACCGATCCATTTGAAATTAACACTATTTAACACTATTTCTTTACATATTTTACGACGTAACGCTGTTGAGTTTTTTTTAATTTGTTTATTTTTTTATTTATCTGTAACCAATTAGTTAGATTTTTAGATTTTTTCTCGCAAAAATCGCATTTTTCAGTTCAAAGTGTTCCCAAAAATTGAAAAAATTAAATTTCGAAAAAAAAACTTGACAGCGTTACCTGGCTATAACGATTATCTAACTAAATAAATTTTTTTTTGTAATTTCTGATGATACGGAATCGAGTTATGAGGGGCACCGCAATTCAACTATTTTTCGAGACGCTTCCCCCCTTAAATACTAAATAGGCTGGAATATAGTATATGTGGCTATATCTAAATCTGAACCGATTATCACCAACTACTAAAGCGCTTTGATACTAAATCGGGGGACCATATATGTATATGGGGGCAATATCTAAATCTGAGCCGATTAAATATTTGTTAATTCATGTAATAAGAAACCTCCTTCTGACGAATATCGTTCTGATCGTATAAAAAATCAGTTTCTAAAGCGCTTACATATCAAATCGAGTGTAACATATATATGGGGTCTATATCTTAATCTGAACCAATTTTCCGAATTTGGCAGTGTTCATTCATGTAATAAGAAAACTTAATGATCTCTGCGAATTTCTTAATGATCGGATATAAATGGGGGCTATATGTAAATTTATGTCAAAGGAAGATCAGTGGAAATAGCTCTGCATGAGGTAGTGCACAACATAGAAGAGTCCTTCAGTAAAGAAATGTATGTATACACTTGCTGTTTGCATGGACATTTAGGGCGCATTAACAATGTACAGACCGATACACTTATCCAGTCCTTAGACGAGTTTCAGGAATAGGTGGATTATTTGTGGGTCAAATGACGTAAAAATTAGAGACAAGGTAAATCGTGGCATTCCTCAGGGGGGCATTTTATCGCCTCTTCTATGGGTAACAACGATACACAGTCTCCTAAGAGCCCTCACCAATGAAGGACTTAAACCAGTCTCTTATTCAGACGACGTTGTAATACTTCTAAGGGGCTTTCATCCAAATCTATTATGCAGAAGAGCTGAGAGGCACTTAACATAGCATATAACTGGGCACAACCAAGGGGATTAAATGTTAACCCAGACAAAACAGAAATGTGTCTATTTACAAGGAAAACGAAGATCCCGCGTTTTACCCGGCCTCGATTACTGAATAAGACAATTGGTATAACCAAAAAAGGTAAAATACTTGGGAGTAATCTTGGATCAGAAACTGTACTGGAAAGATCATCTTGAAGAAAGAGTTACAAAGGCCCACAGATGTCGGTCGTTGTGCAGAAGAGCTATAGGTTCAAAATGTGGACTACGTCGAAATATGACTCACTAGCTTTACAACAGCGTGATTAGACCAATAATTACCTACGCCTGAAGTGCAACATAATACCTTTGCAAAAATTCAGCGTATGTGCTATCTATGCATAAGCGGGGCATTTACAACTGCGCCAACAAAAGCGTTGGAGACTATACTGCACATCCAACCAATAGACATCCGTATAAAGTATGAGACAGCCCTCACAGCAAGACGTCTACAAGTGATGGGTGAATGGATAAATCGAGACTACAAGTCCTACCATCAGAAGATTTAAGAATCTCTAGTTGGTCACATTCAAACGCTAGAAATTTCAGACCGCATTCCTGAAGTGCGGCTTACAGCTACCTGTGATTCGTTTGTGCCAGACAGACGCTCCTGGGAAAATGGAACTTTGGCCCATGTGCCAGTGGGAACCAGCTGCTACACGGATGGGTCCAAGTGAGGAGGAAGGACGGGTCTGGGACTTTTTATTGATGAACCAGAAGTCGAACTTCACTTCCGCCTCCCTGAACATAACACGGTATTTCAAGCGGAAGTTCGAGCAATCACGAAGTGTGTGAACTGGCTGAGTAACACCACAAAGCCTAAAAATGCCAACATCTTCACAGATAGCCAAATGGCGATTAAGGCAATAACATCGGAAAGGGTCAAATCCAGAACTGTGTTGGACTGTAAAAGAACGATGAATGATTACTCAGTCCATGGTCAATTGCGTATTTGCTGGGTACCAGGACACAACGGAGTGATTGGAAATATACGGGCAAGTTGCTTGGCTTCAAAGGGTAGAGAACTTCGAGTAACAAACTTGGAAAATTGGAAACCTTTCGAAGTCACGAAGAATGAGTTGAAGAACTGGACAGAGATGGCTCATAAAACTGTGTGGAACAGCGCATCAGTGGGAGCAATTGCAAAGATACTGTGGAGTGACCCAAGTGAAAAGAAAACAATAAGTTTTCTGAAACTAATCAATATCGATATTAGTAAGATGATGAGTGTTCTAACGGGACACTCAAGCTTACAAGCACATCTTTATTGCATAGGACTAGTAGGAAACGACGAATGCAGGGCATGCTGGGAACCTTTTCTGTGTCGCTAGCCGGCTTTCACACATGCAAGATCCCAACATTTCGGGCCCGACATATTACCAGACTTGACTTATTTCAGAGGATATGACTGGAAGATACGGAGAAAATTCGTGTCTAGTACCGATTTTCTGTAACTCGTGAGGTATAAAAATATAATAAATAAGGAGCGCACAACAGGCCGAACCACTGGCTTAAGTGTTTGTCCATGTCCAACCTAACCTAAACCAACCTATATGTAAATCTAAGCCCATTTTAACCAATTTCAATATGGATCGTCCTTGGACCAAAAAACAGCACTGTGCTAAATTTCATCACAATCAGAACATAAATACGACCTGCACTTTGATTACAACGATACATTTACAGACGGACGGACAGACGGACGGACAGACGGACGGACGGACAGACGGACGGACGGACAGACGGACGGACAGACGGACATAGATAAATCGACTCAGGAAGTGATTCTAAGTCGATCGGTATATGAAACCATGGGTCTATCTCTTCTCCTTTTATATATTACAAACAAATGCACAAACTCATCGTACCCTGGTCCACAGTGTTGTGTAGGGTATGAAAATATGAAACATTATTTTTCTTAATTTCCCTATTTTTACAGTATGCGTCATAATTTATAGATTTATACATAGACTTTTGGCAAATACGCACTGTTTTCTTAGTTAGGACGCTAGCTTTCAAAAAATTCAACAAACAAAATTTTTGCGTTTTTTTTATGTTTTTTTCGTGCCAACAAAAAACGTTTTGTTTGGGGAAAAATTAATTTTTTTTCTAATAGTTTTAACGACAGTTACCAAACTTCTTCATTATTAAAATTTGTTGGAATTGTAATTCTTAATTTTTCTAAATTTGTTGCAGCGAAGTCGGACTAGTCGTACTCTAGTTATATCAAGCAATTACCCCCAAACATAACAAAATTCCCTTTATGATACTTACTAACTTTAAATCGATATATCTCGATTCGTAGATGTGACCCAGCGAAATGGGACACGTGTAACTGTTTTTGGCCGATATATAATTTTTTCCGGTAGCCGGGACCCCCAGACCCCGAAACGCATGAATAACTCTTCATGGTTTGGCAATGGCTCCATTTTTCCATTTGAACACTGCTGAGTCCGAAGTTATTTTTGACTGTTGATTGTCTGTATTTCGCTTCCTATACCCACATGTTGCCTATTTCTCCTTACTTTCAAGAATACGTCTAAAAGTCATGATTACAATCAAGATGTTTGTTTTAATTGGGTTTTCATTTATTTTTTGGAAATAATGGACAATTTAACAAGTAAATGCGTTAAGTTCGGCCATGCCGAATCTTATATACCCTCCACCATGGATAGCATGTGACCACACAAACCTTAAGAAAATCACACCTAAAAACGCAAAAAAATATAGGAATCACAAGAAGTTAGATGCTATATATGGGAGCTATATCTAAATATGGACCGATATCGCCCACTTTCAATCCCAAGTTACCTGCAGCTATAAGAAGTATCTATACCAAATTTCAGCTACCTAGCTCAAGTATTATAGATTGTAGTGTGATTACAACAGACGGACGGACATGGCTAAATCGTCTTACAATTTTAAGACGATTAAGAATATATATACTTTATGGGGTCTCAGATCAATATTTAGAGGTGTTACAAACGGAGTGACAAAATGAATATACCCCCATCCTATGGTGGAGGCTTTATTGTTAACAATGTTTATTACGACGTAATTTTCCTGTGTTACATCGACTAAGTCATCCGTATATTTTGTTGTAATTTGAATATTAATGATTTTCTAAGCTAATAGGTTTTCCAGATTATTTAATTTGTTTGAAGGTGTCCCCCAGTTAGCAGAAGACGTTGATGCCACCCATGCACCGATGGAATGATGGGGGTATACTCAATTAAAATTAAATGTTCAAGACAATGGATGTTTCACCAAAATCCCTGATGAGTTTTGCGGTTTTGAATTGTCGAAAACTCAAAGAATACAGAGCTATGTGAATTGATTAAATCACACATCGCATCAATTATGTAGAGTTATTGAAAACCGTTCGCTGGTAATGGTAATTTACAGTGAACAATTTATCAATAACCTTTTGATTTGTCTCTTATCTAAGAACAGCAGGGTGACAATGTCAAAAACTTTTAATTGTTGCTCAGACCATTTTGTAAAGTTCAACATACATATCGTCGGTGCGCCGACGACAACTCCTATGTGTGATTTTTCGATTTTTTTAATTGTCGAATTAAAATGTCTTAGCGGTCATACGTCTACTCACCAAAGCATTTTGCACTATCTTCGCCGGTTCACAAGTTACCTACAACTCCTATGTGCTTCCATCTATAGAAATGCTTCGACAAAAACTCCTATGTGTTGTAGGCTCAGCGTGTCTCATGGAATAGAAGGTTGGCTTAGATCCACGCCAGAAAACGGCTAATGAGGTTTTTTTTCAGAATCATCCCCTCCATTCGACAATGAATAGATCAAAATTGGATCTGCTTCCATTCGCGAATTTTCGCGAAAACAGTATTTTTACTCAAAACAAACTTAATAGCTCTGATTTGTAAAGAAAAACGCAGACATTTAGAACAGTAACACAATTTTCTTTACATGTGATTTGTTAGACGCTTTGTAACGTCCGCGACATTTGCAATGTTTTTATATTGCGAGTTTTGTGTAATCCATACAATCGATTTTCATCGGAAATTTTTTCCAAAACTATTATACCGATTTTAATAAGATTAATATATTTGCATTCTATGATCTCTGAGGAGTAGATTAATATCAGTATTTGTGCGAAAAACATCCCTCGACAAATAAATTTTGTACAAAAAAAATTTAGTTCGGAATTATTTTACTGTATATGTAATGCTATTAGCTCGCGTATGAACAGTTCTAGGGAAAAGTGGTCAAAGGAAGTTTGGGAGATAAGCGAAAGGCCTGCAACTATTTCTTTAACAAACAAAATTTATAGTAATTGGGTAAGGATTTACAGTGTGTTAAAACTTTCGTATGCTTTTCCCTTTATACTCGTATGAAGCATATTTTGACTTGACACATTGTAAATCCCTAGCAAATTAATAAAATTGTTTTTTGTTAAGGAAAGAGTTTTAGTAGTTGTTCACATCTCCCAAACTTTCTTTGACCACTTTGTCCTAGGATTGACCGTACACGTAATAGCATTATATAGTAAAATAATTTCGAATTGAAATGTTTTTGATTGGAAATGTATTCGTCGCGCTATGTTTATGTCGGAATTGCTGGTGCCAGTTTAGAAATCAAAGAATGTAAATATATTAATTTTATTCTATTCGCAATAATATTTTTGTAAACATTTATCGGTGTAAGTCGAATTTTTGGATTACAAAAATTTCGCTATAGAATAATATTGCCAATATCGCGGACGTCACAAAGCGTATTACAAATGTTCATGTCTATGCGCAGTACTCTTTCATAGATCACGAATCAGAAGCAACAAATAGATGGGACTATACATAATCTAAGCATATTATCATCGACTTGGATCAAAGATCTGTATTCTGACAAATTATATAAAGATCGGACGTAAAATACAATGCACATATACATGTAGAGATATCTAAATCTGTACGGATTATCCCCAAATTAAACAATATTCGTTCCTAAATTAAGAAACATCTTTCTGATCGGAAGTAAAGTACAACTTCTATAGCGCTTTGATACCAAATCAGGAGGAACATATCGCATCTGTTCCACAAAAGGGTAACAGCTCAAAATTTAAAAAAATATCAGTAGAGGCCAAAAACTGTTTCCGTTAATATTAATGGTATATTACAAAAAATAATATGTCGTTGCAATAAAATATCCTTTTTGTTTTTTTATTGATTTTAGAAAAATAAAAACTTTTTGAGTTGTTACTCTTTTCATGAAAAAAGTTTGTATATAAATAGTGGTATTATTTTGAGTTGTACCTTTTTAACTGAAAAATCTTACTCGGATTATAAGTTGAAAAGGGCACAACTAAAAATATTACTCTTTAGATGATAAATCAACGGTCCCATTTGCGTAAACACTTGGAGACAATTTAAAATGTAACTCTTTATTTGAATCTAAAGACGTTATTCTGTAAACACAGAGAGAGTCATAACGGGTTTTTATTATGAAAAATAAGAAAAATCAACGGATATTTTTTGCAGTGGGTAGAAATTGCCATTGGACGTTGTTTTCTTGCAAAAAAGCAAAATTTAAAAATTTTGAGTTGTTACCCTTGTGTGGAACAGGTGCGATATATATACTCGTATACGGGGCAAGATCGCCTTTTTTGATATGTTTGAATCGAAAAAAAAATATTTGGAACACAAATTTTGAAATATTTTATACTGCTGAGCAAATACATTTTATTTGAAAATCAGTAAAAATTATTTTGAACGCATACAGGGTTGCCCATATTCGACGGACCCATCTGGCCCATATTCGACGGACCCATAACTTTTGACAGAGATGTCAGATCGCTTAATGACATACCGCGTTTGAAGCGTCAGTCCAAGCAGATTTTTACCATGGAACAATACACGCCACGCGAGCGCTCTGAAATAGTTGAAATTTACATTCAACAGAAGAAGTCAATTGTGAAAACAAAATTATCATGTCCGATGAAGCCCATTTCACATTGAATGGGACCGTAAATAAGCAAAATTGCCGTATTTACGCCACTGAAAATCCTCAGGAGATTCAAGAATTGCCTCTTCATGACGAAAAAGTCACAGTTTGGTGCGGCGTTAGTGCGAAAACGGTCATTGGGCCGTTTTTCTTCCAAAACGAAAATGGCCATGCTGTTACCATCAACCAGGAGCGTTATCGCGACATGATGACCAATTTTGTGATGCCAATTATTCGTCGAAAGCGTATGAGGCAGTTCTGGTTTCAACAAGACGGCGCTCCACCGCACACAAGTCGCATAACAATCGATTTTCTGAAGAATTTGTTTCCGGGCCGTTTGATGTCGAAAAGTGGTGATTTGGACTGGCCACCGCGTTCGCCCGATTTGACGCCGCCTGACTTCTTCTTGTGGGGATATTTGAAGTCAAAGGTTTACGTTAACAAGCCAAGGACCGTAGAAGAGCTCAAGGACAACATTCGTGAAGAAATAGCCGCTATTCCGGCCGAAATGTTGGTGAAAACGATGGAAAATGCTGCAAAAAGGGCACAATACGCCATCAACGCCAGAGGCGGCCATTTGAGAAATATCATATTCAAAAATTGATGTAAACAAATCTACTTGGAACAAATTAAATGATTAAGATTGCCAACCACCAAATTTTTATTTTTTTCTTTGATTTTTTTTAAAAAAACATGGGTCCGTCGAATATGGGCAACCCTGTATATTAATATATTACAACAAAACATATTTGCAAAGTAATTTTCTCAAATAAAATATGTGTTTATATATAAATAAAATAATTGTTTAGGAAGTTCTTTGATTTCGAGTTATCTTCTTCTATATATATATCCAGTAAGGAAAGGGAGAAAGTCGGGCGGGGCCGACTATATAATACCCTACACCTCCCTAACAATGCGATAAAGGTCATTGCGATAATAATTTGGAATAATTGGTAAATGGGTAGGAACATATTATCTAATTCTAAAACGATAATCGCTAAATTAAGCAATATTCGTTCCTAAATTGAGAAACATCTTTGTGGAAAATTTTAATGATCAGAAGTAAAATACAACTTCTATAGCGGTTTGATACCAAATCAGGAGGAACATATATATGGAGCTTTAATATAAATCTGAACCGATTTTCCCAGAATACTCATTCATGTAAAAGGATCTCCTTCTGTCGAATTTCGTACTGATCGGATATAAAATACAGTCTCTACAGCGCTTACCTGTCAAATCGGGGGTAACATATATATGGGAGCAATATCTAAATCTGATTCGATTTTCTTCGAATTTGGCAGTATTCCTTCGAGTAATAAGAAACCTCTTTCTGCCGAATTTTGCACTGATCAGATACAAACTACAGTTTCTACAGCGCTTACATTTCAAATCGGCTTTCTCCGAATTTGGCAGTATTTCTTCATGTAAAAAGAAACTTCTTTTTGCCGACTTTCGCACTGATCAGATATAAAGCGCACACATGTCAAATCGGGGGTAACGTATATATATGGGGGCTATATCTAAATCTGAACCGATTTCTTCCAAGTTTAACAGTGTTCATTCATATAAAAAGAAACAGCTCATACATGTCAAATCTGAACCGATTTTAACCAAATTCAATAGGGATCGTCCTTGGACCAAAAAAGAAGATATGTGTAAAGTTTCGTCGAGGTCGGACCATAATTGCGACCTGTACTTTGATTGCAGTAATACATGCCCAGTAGATCTCGCCTCACTTATATGGAGAATTTTTTTTTCGAATTTTGCATTTAGGGATTGGTTAAATACCTGCACGGTAACCACATCAAACTCCGATCAATTTTTTTCTCCAGCAATAGTAGCAGTTGTGTCAAAGCACACCATTTCTAATGAATTTATCATGTTAATTTTCGTTAAATAATCATATATTGATTGTGCTGCTCCAGATCCAACTTCAATAATTGGAATGGCAATTAACTTTTCAATGTTTTCTGCAGTTAAAACAATAGCTAGGCGGTCAACTTTTTCTTTTCCAGCCATTGCAGGAAGTAGTTTACCATCCCAGTGTAGAACAAATGTGTCAGGAATCTGAAAAATGTTAGTTCTGTGAAATATTCATAACAATTTTAAAATACATTTTATTACCTTGAAATTCTCAATAATTTCTTTGCCATGACGTTGACGATATTCTTTGCGTTGTCTTCCCAAACTTGTAGAATTAACAACTAAATCTTCAATATTGTGACCTAAAGCTTTCGCTGTCGCAGAAATAAAATGGATTGCGGGTGGAGTCGATATATTACCAGCATCCATGCATGTCAACATTCTGTCATCTATGAATTTTTTCTTAACACGATTCTCTGTCGGGTTAATGTTTTTTGGTTCAATAGTCGGCGAATCTGCAGACTTTTCAGATTCACATTCACTTTCATCACTTGCATGAAATTGTACAGTCAAGACTAAAGTAAAAATTATTGAACAAAATAAGTTGAAAGAAAAAAATTACTCATGCTGACTTTAATATAACCTACAGAGCTTTCAATTCTTTGATGCTTTTCTTTGCGTCGATTTTCCTTTTCTTCTCTTTCCGCCTTACGCATTGCTTTATTTGTTAGGTTTTGATCTATTGAAGTTATTATGCCAACACGACCTTGTTCCCTTTGTTTAATTAAGAAATCTCTATCCTCCTGAATAGAAATTATTTCTAAGGCATCAACATGTGCAATATCGAAAAAATTTTTCAAATGTTCTTTGAAATCTGCTTCCATTTTTCTATGACTTGCAAATTTAGATTTAGAATCTTTTTGCACCTTTCTCCACTCAACATATAATTTGTTTAGTTTTTCAACACGTGTTCTTTTGTGTAACGTTGGAATACGAGCTCTTTCCCAGAAGGGCAATATTTCTTCTAACGCTAATACAGAACTCTCTTTAATTGTCTTAATAATAAAAGACAACGTAATAAAAAAAAGCATTGTAACACTTGTAGTTTTGAAGGTAATTTGCATCCAAGTATTTATACCCTCACTTTAGTGTGACGAGGCTAGGGAAAAAGTGTAACACGTCGAAGGAGTGAGCTAAGACCCCAAGTATGTTCGGAGGAAATCCGTTTTGGGTCATTTTAAGTCGAATGAGCAATGTCCGTCCGTCTGTCTGTCTGTGCGTCTGTCTGTCTGCTGGCTGGTGCGCACGATAACTCTCGAAATGAGTAACCGATTGACCTCAAATTTGGTATGTGGTAATATTTTTTTCTATCTCCGGCTAAGTTCGAAGATGGGCCATATTGGTCCACTCCTTCTAGTACCTCCCCCACAAAGGGTTAAAATGTTGTGAATTATTGATTCTTTAATAACTGCTATACTACTTATTCGAATCTTTTAAAATTCCACACATAGTATTAGCATATTAGTCGCTATCAACTCGAGAAAAATGGGCGAAGTCGCCACGTCCCTTTTGGTACCTCCCACACAAATGCACCATTTTGCAGCAAAAGTTAACAGCTTATAACATTAATAACAGTGTATAAAAATACTTGAAATTTTGCTTTTATATTGCCTACAGTCCAGGGAAAAATGGGTGCTGTTGTCACGCCCCTTTTGGTACCTCCCACACAAAGGTAGCTTTTTGCACCAAAAGTTAACAGCTTATAACATTAAAACCAGTGTATAAAAATACTTGAAATTTTGTACAGTGTAATGTTTTTATAGTGTCTATAGCCCCGTGAAAAATGGGCGTTATTTCCACGCCCCTCTTTGTACCTCCCACACAAAATGCCCAAATCATACCACAATTTAATGTCTCATAACGTTTGTACCAGTGCACATAAATGCTTATAAGTCGGCACAGTGCAATGAATTTAAAGTATCTAATGCTCAGCAAAAAAAGGTGTATTTGATAAACCCTTCTGGTACCTCCCACACAAATTGACAGAATAATTCGAGAAATATTCAATATTACATTACTCACAAAGTGAGGGTATACCTTAGTCGGTTTACCCGACTGAAACTTTCTTACTTGTTTCTGATTTTTTTAGAAAGAAGAAAAACAACAACAAACATTTTGTGCGTGAAGTTTTTTTTATCGAATCACCTTATATGTACGATTTTATCTAATCTTAAATAAAAACTCATCTAAATATGATACAGGGAAACAAGGTTGTATAAAAGTCATCACACTAATATCTAAATCTGAACTGATTTTCCCCAAAGTTGGTAGTGTTCAGCCATGCAATAAGAAATCTCTTTCTGACGAATTTCGTACTGATCGGATATAAAATACACTTTCTACAGCGCTTTTATATAAATCTGATCTTATATGGGCGGGGCTACGTTCATTGGTCTTGGTCCGATTGTGTCTCAAAAATTTAGTGCAAAAAAAATCGCAAAAAAATGTCACAAAAATAGTAAGGAAAGGCTAAAGTCGGGCGTTGCCGACTATATAATACTCTACACCACTCTAGTAAGATTGGATAAGTGTGGTGTAGGGTATCAAAATGTACCTATATATGGTGGCGTATAAGTATCGCTAACACCATTGATTCAACAATCATACGCCATATAGTACACAATAACATCATTGTGAGCAGCGATGCCAACATGGTGATTTTTCCGCTACTTGTGGTGGTTTTCCAAATATGTACCACCGTTTTGTAAAAGTAGTGATTTTTTAGAAAAACCACTACGGTACCGTTTTTAACAATTTTTTATAGCGCTTTTAGTGATTTTTTACATACATCGGCGACATTAAAAAAATTCATGTATTTTATGCAATGTATCGTCGCACTCTTTTAGAGCACATAGAATGTAACAACGACTTTGCTTTCATTTATGTTTCTCCATATGTTCTTATGTGATTTGTGCCCGTAATTCACAACTGAGCGTTATGAATTTCTTTAAGAACAACGTTAGTCCTGAATCAAGGCAAGTGTCAAAGTTTGTAGTAGAGATACTTTGACACTGCTTGGAAAAAATTGCCTCGAGTGATTCAGGACTTAAGAACCAAATGTCTTTAAATACAAGTAAAATATGTCTTAAAGTTACAAATATTATCTAAATATTTAAAAAATAATTGAATTCAAAAATATTTTGTTGGTGGTTTTTAAAAATAATTCATGGTTAACATTTATGTCAGTGTTAGCGTTTTCTGAAGAACTTGTTATTTTCTTACAGCGATTTTTGGCATTTTTATACTTGGTTGGTAGTAGTTTTGTGGTGGTTTATGCACAGTTTTTCCGCGGTGATTGTTGCCTCGGAAGGGGATGCTGATTATGAGAGTTGCTGCTGGACTAAAAATAGCATTTGGTTGGCCAACGCTTATGTTATGCCTAATCCATGGTGAAAAACGTGTCAAAAGGCCCACATTTTTCAATTTTATTCCGATCGCGTCAAAACTTGATGGGGTTGCAGAAGTACCATGGGTATGAAATGCGCCAAAAATGCAGCTTCCTAGCATAATAGGTTACAAAGATACAGGTTGTCAAATTTTGAAATGTTGACCACTGGTCCCAAATCCATTTCTTTTGTCATAAATTCAAAAAATAAACTTTTACCAGAAGTATATATATTCTTAAAGGCAACCCTATATGGGACCTAGAAAATATAATTTGTTAAACATAGGTGGTAACACTATTTTTCTCCATGCGGTCAAAGTTGAATGTTCAATCATTTGTTTTTAAGCACTTCTCATTGAGAAAATATTGACAATATCTTTAATACTGGAAATTATAGTTTATTTGTATGTTTTTTATAATTATTATAACATAATTCATAATTGTTTTGTCTTTGTCGTTGTCGTTGTTATTTCGTGTTTACGTGGTGTGGTGTTTTAAAGATACATAACCTCACATTATTTGTGTTTCGTGGGGTTAATGTTATAGATGTACTCGCGTGTTCATGAAAGTTTAAACGCACGATTGTTTGTTAAGGTGGCCTTTAACACGTACTATAGGTGCGCTTTGCGCATATTGTGCAAAATTAAGTTTTTTCAATCAAACTCTTGCTTATCTGTGCTGAAATGTTAATTATTTGGGATGGTAATGGACGCAAAAATGTTGCCGTGTCGAATTTGGTACTAAACAAATTTATACAAATTGACCGAAAACAAAATAGAATAGATAAAGAACCAAGTTCAATGTTTATAGTTTATGTTCAGAAATATTTAAGTTCAGAGGACAGTTGGGCAGGAAAATGGAAGCCCACTCAGAGTGGGTTTCTGCAAATTTTACTATAAATATCGAACAACGATTATGCGACACCACCGTCCAAAGTAGCGCTACGTCCTAGAAGATAACACTCCCCCTCTTGTTCATACAGCAACTATATCTGCGAGTAAGACAAACGATGCCAATGTTTGCTTAAAAAAATACTTTAACACAAATGTGTTACACATGCACCTTGTTACACATAGATAAATATACTTTGTATTCCATGTCAGCAACTTTCCTTAAAATATTAGCGCATTGTTCTCAGATTATTCTCGCTTCTGCACTTCATGTTGGCTGCTTAGTTAAAATGCTTCGGAGGCAACAAACAAATTTTATAAGCACGACAGACGTTGACATGCCAGCAAAAATAGCCGCATTAATATTAATAATAAATATAATGTTTTCTCTCAGATCTATGGATTCGTCGGAACCATTACTATCCAGAATTTCCATTTCTAAGAGACAATCATAAAATAAATGGAATGCATGCAGTTATACTAAAAATGGAATTTGTTTATAACATCGGGAGTTATTGTATTATTGGGTTCACTTTTTTCGTACACCATAACTACTCCTAAAATATTGAGTGTGTCGATATTTATGAAACCGTATGTAGCAGTCGGCATTTAGGGACCATATTGTCCATATCGGTGTTAAATTTGTATGAGGGCTACATCTGAATCTGAACCGATTTTTTTCATATTAAATATTGTTGGTTCTAGGTACCAAAAAAACATATCCATGCCAAATTGCATGCAAATTGGACCACATTTGTAACCAGCACTAGGCGTGCAAACATCAAGCTTGTGTGGGGGGTGGTCGTGGCCAGATTGGTCAACATTTTTGTACATTTGTAATGTGTGTTATGACTAACAGGTGTGCACATTTTTAGGGCTGTATATACATCCTTCATATTTATGCCACAAAAAATGGATTTGTGACCAGTGTGTATTGTATCTCCTGATTATGTGGAATGATTTAAATGAACTGTGGCTTCTATGACAGCTATTTAGAAACGCACAACATGTACGTTGTTGGCAAATATTTAAAGTTTCGTTAAAGTCGGACCATAACTGCGACCTGTAAATACAGTATATACAGCGCCCACATGTCAAGAAGCGACAATAACAACAAATCGTGTGCCTTCCCCGCAATTTGCAGGGACACACAAAAAAACCAAACAAGAAGTGTGGGATGTATTAAGGTTGAGAAATACTGTCTGCAGTGTTTTGGAGATATGGGACTTTGAAGTCAGTTCTCAATTATTTCATATTGAGCTGCTCTCATATTGTGCCCATTATTGACAGGGTATTTTGTCCAAGGTGCCGATGAGGTTGCTTGGTAGCTTCCGAAACGATATCGTCCACCAACCAGTGACCACCCTTAATACATTTCACACATTTCTTATTCTTCTTTTTTAAAGAAGGTTTGTTTTTCTGTTTAACAGAAAACAAAAACAACCATCTCGAACTCAATAGTCAAAAACAAAACTATGAAAAGTCACAGCAGATCGAATAACAAAAACAAAAAACAATCGGGGGCTACATCTAAATCTGAACCGATTTTCTCAAATTTAGTATTGTCTCTATGTTTATCCAGATACTTCTCTCTTGCAATTTTTATTCAAATCTGGTAAAAAAAACGTTGCTTGTACAGTGCATAAATGCCAAATGCGAAGGGCACATATATATTGAAGCAATATGTAAATCTGAACCGATTTCAACCAAATTCAATAAGGATCATCCCTGGGCCAAAAAAAGACATGTACAAAGTTTCGTTAGGATCGGAACATAATTCCGACCTGTACTTTATAATAAGGGATACATGCACAGACAGACGGACGAACAGACGGATACAGCTAATAGTGATTGTGAATCGATCGCTATACTAAAATATGGGTTTATTTTTTATCCTTTTGGATGTTACAAACAAATGCAAAGTTATAATACCCTGTTTCACAGTGTGGTGTAGGGTATAATGAATATATTTTAATAAAATATCTTGTTTTTTGTTTGTCTTGACATCACAAATCCAAAGTATTTCGCGAGACACTATATGAGTGGCTGTTCCCAAAATAATTTAAAAAACACACAGAAATGTTTTTTTTTTGCATTTTCGCCTACATGTACTATATAGGACTAAAAGATGGGCTCTAAATTCCCTTTGCAGTTCACCGTGAAACACCTTATCACATATAAACCAGTAAGGAAAGGCTAAAGTCGGTCGGGGCCGACTATATAATACCCTGCACCACTCTCGTAATATTGAATAACTCTAATATATAAATTTTGTAATTCATGTATAAATTGTTTACATAAATTTACCTTTGGAACAGTTTATACTTAAATAATACCCTGTACCACAGTGTGGTGTAGGGTATAAAAACGATTGGATCTAAAGAGCCAAATCGGATGAAAAATATATATATGATAGCTATAGCTAAATCTTAACCGATTTTCTTCAAATTCGGCAATGTTGGTTCATGGATCAAGAAACTCTACCATACTAAATTTCAAAACGATTGGATGTACAGCTTCTATAGGACTAAAGGGCCAAATCGGACGAAAGATATATATGGGAGCTATATCTAAATCTGAACCGATTTCAACCAAATTTCAATCAATAGGGATCTTTACAGCTGCGAAATACTCTAAACTGCAAAATTTCAGAACGATCGGAGTGAAATTGCGACCTGTAGTCGACGAACAACTTTACATGGACAGACGATCGGTATACTTTAAGGTGGGTCTAGCTGTGTCATTTTCAGGTGTTACAAACATCTGCCGTGAAACAAACTTATAATACCCTGTACCACAGTGTGGTTTAGGCCATAAAAAGACTGAAAGTCTGGCGGGCCGACTATATAATACCCTACACCTCCGTGACAATGCAAAAACGGGGCATGGCGATAATAATTTGTCATAACTGGTTTCGTTGCAGTTAACCGTATTCTTTGACAGTACAGGAGTCGGAAATCAGAAGTTTTTATCAACTTGGATCAAAAACCTTATATCTGCCACATTTTATAAGAATCACACGAAAAATACAGTTTCAGTAGAGCTCTAATACTAAGTAGCCAGCATCATATATATGGGGGCTATTATTACCGATTTTCCCCAAAATTGGCAGTGTTCATTTGTGTTATAAGCAGCCTCTCTCTGCGAATTTCGTACTGAGAGGATATAAAATACAGATCCTTCAGTGCTTATATATCAAATAAGAATACATGCTCAAACAGACAGATGGACGGAAGGACAAAGCTAAAACAACTCAGAAAGTGACTCTAAGTCGATCGGTATAATAAACGATGGGTCTATATCATCTACTTTTATAATATGTCTTGTAAGCACTGCAGAAACTGTGTTTTATATCCGATCAGTACGAAATTCGGCAGTCAGTTGTTGCCGTAAGTGCACCATCTCTCAAGAGAAGCTTGCAAGTTGCTAGACGAATACGTAGTAGTTCCTAGTCTTACATGTTCACTCCCTTGCAATTCCCTGGTATATCCATGTGGTCCGGTGTCCATATCAGGTGAATATTGAACTGTTCAGCCATCTCGTTAAGAGATCTGCGACAGTAGAGCGCAGTTTTTGAATTCAGGAATATAGTTTTTAGGACTTAATAGCAACCTGACTATCAGAGAATATATTTATACTGTCTTTGGTCAGCACATTAATGTTGAGCCATTCCACTAACCCTGTTAAGCAAAGATTTCTGTCTGGTAAACACTACAGTGATTAGGCAGTCTTTTTGCAAGTGATAACTACACGCTAAAAAAATAGCTTATGTAGTAGATATATTGTCCCAAACATATTCGGCTTAATACATATATATGTTTAGGGTACACTCTAAACATATAATATTGGGTACAAAAGTATATATTTGGGAAAATGTTACTCTAAACAAACCTTTGTTTACATCCCAATATATATATACATTTGGGCTATTATTTCCGAAACAAATATTTATTTGCACTTAAGAATTCAGAAAATACTTTAATTGTGTTAAATTTCTTTACTAATTCAAAGTTATTTTTTAGAGATTTTTAATTTTCGTAAAAATAAGAAATAATAATAATTGAAACCGTATAATCTTGGATCAAAATAAATTACTTGGAGGATTGACAACAAACACTCAGAAATTTGAAATGATTGATTTAAACAGAAGCTAATGATGCATATGGTATTGTAACTGGGAGGTACAATTCGAAACTAAGGAAAAATGTAAACTAAAATTCTAAAAATCAGCAAAAGTCTTGAAATTTTTTTTAAATAAAATATATTTGGATAAATTCCTAAACAATAATTATATCCTACACCACACTGTGGTACAGGGTATTATAAGTCTGTTCACGGCAGATTTTTGTAAGACCTGAAAATAACGCAGCTAGACCCACATTAAAGTATACCGATCGACTCAGAATCACCATGTCTGTCCGTCCGTCCGTCTGTCCGTGTAAAGTTGTTCGTCTGTATTTTACATCCAATCGTTTTGAAATTTAGAATGGTAGAGTTTCTTGATCCATGAATCAACATTGCCGAATTTGAAGAAAATGTATACATGAATTACAAAATTTATATATCAGAGTTATTCAATATTACGAGAGTGGTGTAGGGTATTATATAGTCGGCCCCGCCCGACTTTGGTCTTTCCTTACTGGCTTTATTTGTATTTAAACACATTTTTTATTGAGAAACTAAGTTTTCAAATATATTTTGTTGTAATATATTAATTTTTACGTTCCAAATATATTTTATTGATTTTCAAATAAACGTTATTTGCTCAGAAATATATAATATTCAAAAATTTGTGTTACAAATATATTTCCTTTAAATTCAAACATATCAAAAAGGCGATTTTGCCCCGTGTATTATTTTCGACGATTTATAATTGCGATTTGCTTTCAACGCGCCTTAACACTTATGAATGTATATACACATATTCATATTATATAATATAATAATAATTAATGTATGAATGGCGACCTTTTATATTTAATTAAATTGTATTACTCTCCCCAATGCATAGGTATGTTTTTAAATGATGAAATTAATTTAATTAATTACAACGCATACATACACATGTTAACCTAGTTTGCACAAAATGTCCATGTTGTTGACGCGTTAATACTATAGTATCCTCTTTGCCAAATCATACCAACATAAATATACAAAATGCTGACCATTATAGTCCGGTGGAGCTCAAAAAACGCTCGTAGTGTTTGAGTTGAATGCTGCAGCTATTAATACACACTGAAGTCGTAAATTCTTTACGCTTTTCTGAGTAAACCCTACACAAAATGTCAGTCACCACAGTCTTTGAGACTATAAGACGACATAATCGTCCTTTGATTTGCAACATAGTTTTAGCGGTTTAACACCCGTTTGTTGTTTTTCGTATTTCATCAACAGCCGTTAACTGCAAATGACTGAGGTTTTAAAAAACAGTTAACACCATTGGGTGGCTAATACGTGATTTCAAACTAGAATCCTAATGGTGGAGAGAGTAACACACAGAGAATTACAAAGAGAAGGAGCGCACCTACAATATTCATACTAAATGCACATGCGCTTTAAATACAACAATTTCCTGTTCTTACTAGAATTTAAGAGAACTTTAATGTAGCCCGATGCAGGGACAACAACACTGCCACTATAAGAAAACGTCCGTGTGTAAAAAAAATATTGTCTGACTCTTCCTTAATGAAAGTGAAACTTAAGTGGAAAATATTTAATACTGCTCTTTCTCTGTTAGGATGTAACATTTTCGGAGATGGGACTAGGTCAATGTGCTGCAGGATGGTAAGCGACGAAGAAGCAAAAAAAAAAACAATTAAGTGCATTTTTTCTTGCAGTCATTTTAAGAATCTGTACAGATAATCACAGCAATCTGTGTAGCACCTTCTTCAACGACTTAGAGATGAGAACAATTAAAAACAATATCTGTAGAAACTCAATTTCAGTATAATTCTCTTTGAACAATAAACCAAAGAACTCGTTGAATAAATAAAAACCAGTAATAAAGGCTAAATTCAGGCAGAGCAGACTATATGATACCCTACAACACTTTCAAGTTCAAATATATGAGGGCGATCCCAAAATTTGCCGACCCAACAAAGAAAATACAACAAATTTGGAAAACATTTTCTCTTTATAGTTCTATACTCGTACACGTTATCCAATGATTTACAATAGCTTCGATAAACTGTTTATAGTAATTACTGTCTAGCTCCTTAAAATATCCATCAAACGCAACCTTCACCTCTTCATTGCGGCACACCTCCGCTGAGCCATTTTCTCAAGATTGGAAACAAAAAACAAGTCAGAAAGTTTCAGTCGTGTACACCGACTAAGGTATACCCTCACTTTGTGAGTACTGTAATATGAAATATTACACGAGTTAATATGTTAATTTATATGGGAGGTACCAGAGGGGGTTTAACAAATAAACAGTAGATACTTCAAATATATCAAATATATTGTACCGAATTGTAAGCGTTTATGTGAACTGGTATATTAAAGTTATGATATATTCAATTTTGGTATGATTTGGCCATTTTGTGTGGGAGGTACCAAAAGGAGCGTGTTAATAATGCCCATATTTCAAAGGGCTAAAAGTTCTTTAAAAATATTACACTGCGCTAAATTTTGTTGTATTTTCGTGCATTGGTACTCACGCTGTAAGCTCTTAACTTTTTGTATAAAATGGTACATTTGTGTGAGAGGTACCAAAAGGGGCGTGGCAATAACCACCGTTTTTCACTGTAGCACTATAAAAGCACAACACTGCACAAAATGTCAAGTATATTTATGCACTGGTATTCAAGTTATAAGCTGTTAACTTTTAGTGAAAAATAGTACATTTGTGTGGGAGGTATCAAAAGGGGCGTGTCAACTACGCACAATTTTCACTGGACTATAGGTACTATAAAAGTATTGCACTGTACAAAATTTCAAGTATTTGCATGAAGTGATATTATAGTTATAAGCAGTTAACTTTTGGTGCAAAATGGTACATTTGTGTGGGAGGTACCAAAAGGGGTGCGGCAAATTTATTATGTGTAGAATTTCAGAAGATTCGAAAAAGTAGTATAGAAGTTATTAAAGTATCAATATTTCACTAAAAGTTAACCCTTTGTGGGGGAGGTACTAGAAGGAGTGGACCAAAATAGCCCATCTTCGAACTCATCCGGAGATAGATAAAAATATTACCGCATGCCAAACTTGATGTCAATCGGATACTCCTTTCGAGAGTTATCGTGCGCACCAGCCAGCAGACAGACAGCCGACAGACAGACAGACGGACGGACATTGCTCATTCGACTTAAAATGACCCAAAACGAATATCCGCCGAACATACTTGGGGTATTAGGTCACTCCTTCGATGTGTTACACTTTTTTCCATAGCAAATGATATATACCCTCGTATCACTAAAGTGAGGGTATAATAAAGCATACATATATAGCACTTATCTATATAAGAACTATATATACATTTTACACGAATTTCTTTAAAAGTGGCAATATACGTTTCTCCTCAATGCCAAAGGAAAAAAGAAAGGAACCTATATAAAGGTGTGATATATAAATAAATAGGAGCCGGTTTCTTTCAAATTTGACAATCTTAATTTCTGGACAATTAAATTTCTTTATGTCAAATTTGGCAATGCACAGATGAACTCGTATAATACGATTTTTATTGCGTCTAGATGCCAAATCAGAGATATATATATACGTATCTAAATCTGAAGGGTTTTTTTCCAAACTTAACAATCTTCGTTTCATTCTCATGGAACTCACACCTCTGTGCCAAATTTTATAATGATCGGATCCAAAATAAAGTTTCCGTTGATACAAAATCAGAGGGAACTTACGTATAGGGGCTATATAGAAATCTATCGATTTTCAATGTTAATATCTCAAAATAATCCCTGGTTCCTTGTCTAATTTTGGTTGGTTTATAGAATGGTTCTACAAAACTCAAAAATGTTTACTAGAACAAAAGTTATTGAATTTTGGCCAATGGATTTTGATTCTGAACCACTGTGCATCGTAGAAACCGTATTTTGCATCCGATTATTACGAAATTTGGTAGAGAGAAGTTTCATTTACACGAATGGACACTACCAATTTTTGAGAAAATCGGTTAAGATTTAGATATAGCCCCATATACGAGTACATGTTACTCCCGATTTGCTATCAAAGCGATATAGAAGTTGATCATTATAAAATTTGAAAGAAAGATGTTTCTTAATTTAGATCCGAATTCTGTTTAATTTGGGGAAAGTCGTTCCAAATATATTTATATATCCACATATATATGTATGTTCCTGCGTATTTAGTATTTAAAGTGTATTTTTCATCCGATCATTATATAATTTGGAATAATTGAGGTTTTTGATCCAAGCTGATGAAAATCTGTTTAAATTATATGTATACATATAGTCTCATATACTTGTTCCTTCCGAGACATGATATTTGAAAGATATATCTTCAACTCCTCCTTGGAATAAACCTTGATGAGGACGTGCAACTAAGTACTTCAAAATGAGCTTTATCTGAAAAGATGATTTTTTTTTTGGCAAAATAGGCATCTTCTGTAAGTCGATGGCTCCCAGCGTTGTTCAAGCGTATACACAACCATATTCGTTCAGCGGAAGGATAAAACTAATTAACTGTCAAATCAGACATGAGCTAAGTGTTACCATTCACGAAATAAGCACTAGTTAAAAAAAAAGTTATATTGCGGACCCGTTATAATATAGTCGACCCCGCCCGACTTCCTGTCTTTTCTTACTGGGTTTTTTTTATAAAAATGCTGCTTTCGAAACAAATTTTAATTATACCATTACTAAACGACAGAATATGCCAAACGGTTATAAGTACACCACTTTAAAAAAAATGCATTGCTATACTCAAAAAATTTATATCTTAAATGTTCATTGATTTTAGACAACAAATTGCGAATTTTGCTCTCAAAATTTATGGTTATTTCGATTCTGAAAAAAATGTTGCCCCATCGATGAGAAATTCTGAAAATATTTGCCCTTTTTCGGTGCAACTTATGTAGTTCCTCGAATAAAATTCCAAAATGTGGTAACAAAGTCAATTTTTCTATGTTGGATTTTTTGCTAAAACGAAATCACCATTACATTTATTATTTCATTGCATTGTTTTTCTTCACATTTAATAGAATGATCTTACATGGGAATAATATGCATATATGTATGTATTTCCACAGACGGACCTTAAATTCACAACTTCCATGGATATGTAGTATAATGTTAATTCATATTTTAATTAATATTTCTGAAGAAAATATGGATATACTTTTACAATTACACAATAATTATCAATTATAAGTACTTTTAAAAGAAGTGAATTTCTATACTCCAAAAAATGCTCTCGTTAATGTTCATTGTTTTTATTAAAATGTATTTTAATTAATATTTGTGAAGAAAATATGGATATACTTTTACAATTACATTAGAGTAATCCACTTTCAAATAATATACCACTTTCAAAAGAAATTCATTGCTATACTACAAACCAGTAAGGAAAAGCAGAAAGTCGGGCGGGACCGACTATATAATACCCTACACCTCCCTAACAACGATACAAGGGTCATTGCAATAATAATTTGGAATAATTGGTAAATGGGTAGGAACATATTATCTAATTCTGAACCGATAATCTCTAAATTAAGCAATATTCGTTCCTAAATTGAGAACATTTTTTTTAATATGGCAAATTTTATTGGTCTGAAATAAAGTACAACTTCTATAGCGCTTTGATACCAAATCAGGAGGAACATATATATGGGGGTTATATATAAATCTGTACCTATTTTCCCTGAATACTCATTCAGGAAAAAAGACCTCTTTCTGTCGAATTTCGTACTGATCGGATATAAAATACAGTATCTACAGCGCTTACATGTCAAATCGTGGGCGACATTTATATTTGGCTATATCTAAATCTGAACCGATTTTCGCCGAATTTGGCAGTATTCCTTCGAGTAATAAAGAACTTATTTCTGCCGAATTTCGCACTGATCGGACATAAAATACAGTTTCTACAGCGCTTACATGTCATATCGGGGGTAATATATATATATATATGGGGGCTATATCTAAATCCAAACCGATTTTCTCCGAATTTTGTAGTATTCCTCCATGAAAAAAGAAACCCCTTTTTGCCGAATTTCGCACTGATCGGATATAAAATAAAATTTTTACAGCGCTTATATGTCAAATCGGGGGTAACGCTTATATGTCAAATCGGGGGCTATATCTAAATCTGAACCGATTTCTTCCAAATTTAAAAGTGTTCATTCATATAAAAGAAAACCGTTATCTGGCGACTTTCATACTGATCGGATATAAAATACAGTTTTTACAGCGCTTACATGTCAAGTCGGGGCTAAAATATATATATGGGGCCTATATCTAAATCTGAACCGATTTTGTCCAAATTTGGCAGTATTCCTTCATGTAATAAGAAACTTCTTTCTGCCGAATTTCTCACAACTCGGATATATAATACAGTTTCTACGGCGCTTACATGTCACATCAGGTGTTACATATATATGGGGGCTATATCTAAATCTGAACCGATTTTTTCCGAATTTAGCAGTAGTCCTTCATGTAATAGAAAAACTATTTTTGCCGAATTTCGCAATGATCGGATATAAAATAACATTTTTACAGCGCTTACAAGTCAAATAGGGGCTAACGTATATATGGGGGCTATGTCTAAATCTAAACCGATTTCTTCCAAATTAAACAGTGTTCATTAATATAATCAGAAACTTTATTCTGCCGAATTTCATACTGATCGGATGTAAAATAAAGTTTTTACAGCGCTTACACTATAAATCGGGGGTAATATATATATGGGGGCTATAACTAAATCTGAACGGATTTTAACCAAATTCAAAAGAGATCGTCCTTGGGCCAAAAGAAAGATATGTGTAAAGTATCGTCGAGATCGGACCATAATTGCGACCTGTACTTTGATTACAAGAATACATGCACAGACAGACGGACATAGCTAAATTAACTCAGAAAGTGATTCTAAGTCGATCGGTATAATAAACGATGGTTCTAGTTCTTCTCCTTTTGGGTGTTACAAACGAATGCACAAAGTTATAATACCCTGTACCACAGATCTTTACACATATCTTTTTTTTTTGATCCAAGGACGATCCCTTTTGAATTTGGTTAAAATCGGTTCAGATTCAGATATAGCCCCCATATATATGTAAGCCCCGATTTGACATGTAGGCGCTGTAAAAACTTTATTTTATGTCCGATCAGTATGAAATTCGGCAGAAAGAGGTTTCTTTTGATATGAATGAACACTGTTCAATTTGGCAGAAATCGGTTCAGATTTAGATATAGCCCCCATACATACGTTACCCCCGATTTGAAATGTAAGCGCTGTAAAAATGTTATTTTATATCCGATCAGTGCGAAATTCGGTAAAACGAGCTTTCTTATTACATGAAGGAATACTGCTAAATTCGGAGAAAATGGGTTCAGATTTAGATTAAGCCCCCATATATATGTATCCCCCGATTTGGCAGGTAAGCGCTGTAGAAACTGTATTTTATATCTGATCAGTGCGAAATTCGGCAGAAAGAGGTTTTTTACTGCCGAATTCGGAGAAAATCGGTTCAGATTTATGTTACCCCCGATTTGACATGTATATATGTTACCCCCGATTTGACATGTAAGCGCTGTAGAAACTGTATTTTATATCCGTGAATGAGTATTCAGATTTGGTATCAAAGCGCTATAGATGTTGTACTTTTCTTCCGATCATTAAAATTTTCCAGAAATGTGTTTCTCAATTTAGGGACGAATATTGCTTAATTTTGGAATTATCGGTTCAGAATTAGATAATATGTTCCTACCCATTTACCAATTATTCCAAATTATTATCACAATGACCCTTATCGCATTGTTAGGGAGGTGTATGGTATTATATATTCAGCCCCGCCCGACTTTCTGTCTTTCCTTGCTGGTTCTTTCTATCTCCGGCTAAGTTCGAAGATGGGCAATATTGGTTTACTTCTTCCAGTACCTCCCCCGCAAAGGGTTAATATTTAGTGAATTATTGATAATTTACTAACTTCTATACTACTTATTTGAATCTTCTGAAATTCTACACATAGTATTAGTTTATTAGTCACTATCACTTTGAGAAAAATGGGCGAAGTTGCCACACCCCTTTTGGGATCTTCCACACTAACAGACAATATATCACCGAATGTTAACTGCTTATAGCTTTAATATCGCTTTATGCATATACTAGAAATGTTGTACAGTGTAATACTTTTATAGTACCTAGAGTCCAGTGAAAACTATGCGTAATTAAAACTCGCCTTTTGGTACCTTCCACACAAATGTACTATTTTGCACCAAAAGTTAACAGCTTATAACTTTAATACCCGTGCATACAAATTGTAAGTCTAATTTTGTATAGCGTAATGGTCTTATAGTTCCTAAAATCCAAAGAAAAACGGGCGTTATAGCAATGCCCCTTTTAATACTTCCCACACAATAGTATCATTTTGTACGAAAAGTTTACAGATTTTAACTTTAATACTAGTGCCTACAAATACTAAAAAATTGTGTACAGTTTAATGTTTTATAGTGTAAAAATGAGCGTTATTATCAAGCCCTTTTGTACCTCCGGCACAAACGTACCATTTTGTGCAAAAATTTCACAGCTTATATAGTGAATACCAATGCCTAAAAAGTACTCAAAAAATGGAAATTTGACCACGCCCGTTTTAGTAACTCCCATACAAAAAGAGACAAGATATACCAAAATAGCTCGTAATATAGGGTGATCCAAGTAGAGATACTTTTTTCAAAAGCCTTTTTTTGGCAGATCACGTGTGAGTCGTGTCATGCTGTCATGTTATTTTAGTTAAGTATTGTTTGGCATTTCATTATGGAAAGACTTACGCCTGAACAACGTTTACAACGTTTTGACAACAAATTGACAGATTAATTAGTGTAATGTTATAACGGGTGATCCAAGTAGAGATACTTTTTTCAGTAGCCTTTTTTTGCCAGATCACGTGTGAGTCGTGTCATGCTGTCATGTTATTTTTGTTAAGTATTGTTTGACATTTCATCATGGAAAGACTTACGCCTGAACAACGTTTACGCGTGTCATTCGCCAGTTACCAGTCGAAATGCTCGAACGAGTCATCGAAAATTGGACTCAACGGTTGGACCATCTGAGCTGTAGCCGCGGCCAACATTTGATACACATAATCTTCAAAAAATAAATTCCAAAGAATGTTCTTTCAAATGATAATAAACATTCCCCATTCAATTTGAATTTTCTGTGTTTTTTTCTTTAAAAAAGTAGGGAACCTCGATATGCATCACCCTATATTAGTACAAATACCAGTGGATATTTGTACCGCTCACAGAGTGAGGGTATACCTTAGTCGGTTTAACCAACTGGAATTTCTTACTTGTTTACCTTTAAATTTTTTTCTTGTTACATTTTATGAAGACGAAATGTGGCCTTCATAAAAGGATACTTATCAAAACGTTTATCGATACTGAAGTACAAGGGACCATTGTATGGGGGCTATATCAACATATGGACCGATGTTTTCCGTTTTCACTAGGGACTATTTAGAGAAACATAAAGAATAAATTCTTAAATTTCAGCCACATCAATTCAAAAATATGTCCTCTAGAGCGCCAAGAAGTAACATCAGGGGGTCTTTGTATTAAATCCTAAATTTCAACCAAATCATTTGAAAAAAGTGTTCTCTAAAGCGCAAATAAGTGATGTCGGTGGGTACTATTACGAGTATGTGGGGGCCAAACAAAAACATTTACCGATGTACACCATTTTCAATAAGCCTATGTTTCAGATAAATCGGCTGAAAGTGTGGTCTTTGGAGCAAAGAGCGATCGTCCTTGGTCCAAAATATAACCCTGTATTAATTTTCGTAAAGATCGGTTAATACTTGCAACTTACACTTTTATCAGAATAATATATGGAAAGGTGGACTAACGGACATGGCTAAATCGAATAAAAAAGTGATTCTTACTGATCGAAATAATAAACAATGGGTCCATTTTGTTTTTTTAGGCGATACAACCAAATGCACAAAGTAATAATACCCTGTACTACAGTGTGATGTCGAGTGTAATGATAGTTGTTTTAATATAGTAGCTCTGTGATTGGAGGAAATGTGGCTTAGTTTTGAAACTTTCGTAAAAAATTGTGTAATTTGAGGAAGCGTGGCAACAAATTTCTGTTGACAAATTTCAACATGAATTGACAACAACAAAAATTTTTGTTGTTCTTAAATTGTCTGTGAACAATCTTTAAGCGTGGGGGTGGCCGGCTAACTTTTCTTTCGACCCACACTAATCGTCGCAAAAAAATTTATATTTTGGAATTTTTTAATCAAAGCTCAAGAACAAGTAAGAAAGTTTCAGTCGGGTAAACCGACTATGATATACCCTCACCTTGTGAGTACTGTAATGTGAAATATTATACGCATTAATCTGTCAATTTGTATGGGAGGAAGGCGTTTAAAAAATACTCCTAATTTTCGCTAAACAGTAGATACTTCAAATATATTGCACTGTACAGAATTGTAAGCGTTTATCTAAACTCGTATATTAAAGTTATGTTCATTCAATTTTGGTATGATTTGGCCATTTTTCAAAGGGGGTGCCAAAATGGGCTTGTTGATATCGCCCAAATTTCAAAGGGCTATATGCACCAACATAGTCCATCTAGAACCTTATCATGAGATAGAAAAACAAGTGAGAAAGTTACAGTCGGGTAAACCGACTAAGGTATACCCTCACTTTGTGAGTAATGTTATATGGAATATTACACCAACTATTCTGTCAATTTCTGTGAGAGGTACCAGAAGGGGTACCTCTTTTCCATTTTTCCCCTTAAATACATTGCAATGTGCCTAATTATAAGCGTTTATGTGCACTGGTTTATTAACGTTATGATATATTCAATTTTTGGTCATTTTGTGTGGGAGGTTTCAAAAGCGTTACACTGTGCAAAATGTTGTTGTATTTGCGTGAATTGGTTTTAACGCATCAAGCTCTTAACTTTTGTGAAAAATGGTACCGTTATGTGGGAGATATAAAAGGGGAGTGGCATTACACTGTACAAAATTTCAGGTATGTTGATACACTGATATTAATGTTATAAGCTGATAACTTTTGGTGCAAAATGGTACCTTTGTGTGTGAGGTACCAAAGGGGGAGTGGCAATAAGGCCCATTTTTCACTGGACTGTAGGCACTATAAAGAATTTCACTGTACACAATGTCAAGTGTTTTTATACACTGGTATTAATGTAATAAGCTGTTAACATTTAGTGGGAAATGGTGCATTTGTGTGGGAGGTACCAAATGGGGCGTATCATCATCGCCCATTTTTCTCGAGTTGATAGCGACTAATAAACTAATACTATCTGTGGAATTTCAGAAGATTCGAATAAGTAGTATTGTGGGGGAGGTACTAGAAGGAGTGGGCCCATATGGCCCATCTTCGAGCCGGAGATAGAAACAAATATTATCACGTACCAAATTTGAAGTCAATTCTTTCGAGAGTTATCGTGCGCACCAGCCAGCAGACAGACGGACGGACGGACATTGCTCATTCGACATAAAATGGCCCAAAACGGATTTCCGCCGAACATGCTTGTGGTCTTAGGCCACTCCTTCGATGTGTTACACTTTTTTTCATAGCAAATAAGTCGCTTCTTCGATTTATAACATTTTGGCCCGAAGCAAATGATATCAATCGTTTAATGCAAGCGTCGCATATCCAAAAATATTTTTTTTTTGATTTGATCGAACCAAAGTTTCCTACATTTCAATACCTAGAAGGCTAATCTATGATTGAGGTGATTCCTGAGTTTCCAATATTTATCATATTTTACAAGTTATGCCATCCCATTCTGTCAAATAGTTATTTTTGTATAGAACATTTAAATCACCCTTAAATGAAATGTTCTTACTCAAAATGCAACACTATTGCATTAAATAAGCTATACATATATACCTTCGTGAGACTAAAGTGTGGGTATAAAATGCATGTGTTTTTACCCTAACTATTGTGAACGCAGATGTCAAAAAAGTATCACAAATGGTAACACATCTGAGGTGAGACCTATAACATCAAGTATATTTTGCGAAATCCATTTGGTTCATTTAAAGTCATTTGAATAATGTCCTTCTAACCGTCCACGTGTTTTTCAGGCTGCTGTGCAAAATAACTCTCGGCTTATAACATTAAATCGAATCGTAAAGCTTTTATAATATCTACAGTCCAGTGAAAAATAGACGTTATTGCCATGTCCCTTTTGGTACCTCCTATACAAAATGGCCAAATTAAAAAATACTTGTACATTTATCCATAGGTTTTTTTCAAGATGCTATTGTTTTCTTCGTTATTTTTGTTTGGTTTATTTATCTATTTTATGCCAGCTTCCATAGTTTCCTTAAACGCGTATGCCGGCCCTATCGGACTTATACATTAAAAAATATAATGAAAATAAATAGTAAATTAATATTTCATGAAAACTGGAATAAAAATACTTTAAAAAGAAATTAGCAAAAAGTTTTTTTTCGGGTTTGAGTACTAATTAAATTCTGCGAAATTTTTATAAACTAATGTCCCTCTCTCATAGGGAATCATCAAAATAGGAAATAATGTAGTTATTGTTTAAGTAAATTCGAGCATAAATAAATGATTTATGGGTAAATTAATGACCTTGTTTTCTTTGTAATTGGTGTGCGTTTTTATAAATTCCTAAAATACTTCTCAATAATAATTTTCTGTCACTAGATCGAATAAAAGTTTGGCTTACGTTGAAAAATTAACAAGTAAGAAAGTTTCAGTCGGGTAACCCGAATAATAAGGTATACATACATACCCTTACTTTGTAAGTAATGTAATATGGAATATTTTACGAATTTATATGTTAATTTCTGTGGGAGGTACCGGAAGGGGCTTATCAAATACACCTATTTTTCGCTGAACAGTAGATACTTAAAAGACATTGCACTGTGCCGAATTATACACGTTTATGTGCAATGGTATATTAACTTTATGAAGTATTCAATGTTGGTATGATTTGGCCATTTTGTGTGGGAGGTACAAAAAGGGGCGTAGTTATGACGCCTATTTTTTCATATGGCTATAGGTACTTTAAAGCGTTACACTGTGCACAATTTTGTAGTATTTTCTTGGAATGGTACTCACGCTACAAGTTGTTAACTTTTTGTACAAAATATTACCTTTGTGTGAAAGATTCCAAAAGGAACCTGTTTACTGGTATTAAAGTTATTTTTCGACATCGTGGTGGTAGAGACTAATAACACTATGCAACAAATGAACACTTTTTGAAAAATACACGAACCTGACTGTATAGCTTCGATTCTACTACCAAATGGTAGTATAATCCTATACTTAGTTTCGCGAGATTGGTAACCAATTTTTTTTTTATGGGCCTCGAAAGATTCGGAATATCAGTGGACCCCTTGAAAAAAGGTGTCATCGGTTTTTGAGCAACAGCTACTTCACACTTGGTGATAGCGCTTAACTATATTTGGCAATAATGTAACTAAGAACACGTTGAACAAAGTCTGTTAACATTTCATGCCAAAAAATTTTTGTTTTCCTGCACTTTTTTTTCGAAAAACATGGGATTAAATTTATTTTTTTTTCACTTTTTTTGGCATAACTTTAAGGGATCGCTGATTTTTTACTAACAATATTTGGCAATATTGTAGCCACGGTAAATCTGAACAACTTTTATGAACAAATCAATACAATCTGAACGTGTCTAGGCACCTTAAATAGCTCAAAAATTCACATTGTACCCCAAAAATTTAAGTATTTTACTGTTATGTAACAAAAATATATTTTTTTGGTATATGGCATGTGCAGCAACTTTATAGAAAATATTAATGCCAATATTTTTGTGGAACATTTTAACCCTCTAGCTCCCCCACATATCTGTAATTTTTGGCCCCATTTTAACAAATCGTAAAAAACACCCCTTAAAAGGGGGAGGGCGGGTATGAAATGTTCTACAAAAATGTTCGCCATAAAATTTTACTATATGTGTCAGAACACACCAGAGCTCAAAACATAACACAAACACCAAAAAAAGGGCAAATTCCTGATCGTGCATCAATGTTAGTCGTAGGATCTAGTGGTTGAAGCAATGAAGATACCAGTAAAGAACGTTGTTGACTGGAATTTGACCATTTTTTGGGTTTTTGTGTTAAGATTTGGGTTTTGGTGTGTTCTGACACATATAGTAAAATTTTATGGCGAACATTTTTGTAGAACATTTCATACCCGCCCTCCGCCTTTTAAGGGGTGTTTTTTACGATTTGTTAAAATGGGGCCAAAAATTACAGTTATGTTGGGGAGCTAGAGGGTTAAAATTTTCCACAAAAATATTGGCCTTAATATTTTCTATAAAATTGCTGAACATACCCCATACCAGAAAAATATATTTTTGTTACATAACAGTGAAATACTTACATTTTTGGGGTACAATGTGGCTTTTTGAGCTATTTACGGTGCCTAGACACGTGCAGATTGTATTGATATGTTCATAAAAGTTGTTTAGATTTACCGTGGCTACAATATTGCCAAATATTGTTAGTAAAAAATCAGCGATCCCTTAAAGTTATGCCAAAAAAAGTAAAAAAATTAAATTTAATCCCATGTTTTTCGAAAAAAGTGAAGAAAAACAAAAATTTTTTGGCATGAAATGTTAACAGACTTTTTTCAACGTGTTCTTAGCTACATTATTGCCAAATATAGTTAAGCGCTATCATCAAGTCTGAAGTAGCTGTTGCTCAAAAACCGATGACACCTTTTTTCAAGGGTCCACTGATTTTCTGAATCTTTCGAGGCCCATAGAAAGAAATTGGTCACCAATCTCGCCAAACTGAGTATAGGGTTATACTACCATTTGGCAGTAGAATCGAACCTATACCGTCAGATCCGTGTATTTTTTTCACTGTTGCGTAATTTAATACTTTGTGTGGAATTTTAGAAGAATCGAATAAGTAGTATAGAAGTTATTAGACAATCAATATTTCATTAAATTTTAACCCTCTGTGGGGGAGGTACTAGAAGGAGTGGACCAATATGGCACATCTTCGAACCTAGCCGGAGATAGAAAAAAATTATTATTACATACCAAATTCGAAGTCAATCGGTTACTCCTTTCGAGAGTTATGTGCGCACCAGCCAGCAGACAGACAGACGGACGGACGGACATTGCTCAAATTACTTAAAATGACCCAAAACGGATGTTCACCGAACATACTTGGGGTCTAAGCTCACTCCTTCGATGTGTTACACTTTTGCAAATGATATATACCCTCGTCACACTAAAGTGAATGTATAAAAAGAGAACACTTTAAACATATGGGATGCTATTTACGAGTAATTTCCTCTTCCCAAAATGTTTTAGTATTCGCTATCTGCTCACTTTAAGCAATGCCTAAATCGAAAGATAGGCTAAAACTTTTGCCCCGTTGCACGTGATGTATTACAGAAAAGTTTAAACAAATCTGGGCAGTATTTTTCGTAATGTAATCCTTGAACGAATAACTTGCTTGCTCTGTACTCCTGTATTGTCTCAACTATACTGAGGCTTCATGTTGCTTTGCACAACCAAGTAACTTCAACCATTTAAATGACCAAAATATGTTTTCTCTTCTCCCAAAAACTCTCATGTGGACTATAATTGTTGAGCATAAAGCAGGCATATATTTTGCCGTATCTTTTAACGAATTTGTGACCATGAGAGAGCAACGGTTAGTTCAATGCTCTCGTATAATATATCTATCTCTTTAGATACAAGTCCCGTGCATTGGGAGAGTCGCATACATGTTAATTCTACCAAAGAGTGTATGCACTTTTCGCATATTTATCTAGATAATGTGGACCAGTAATAATGTAATGTAATTTGTTTAGACATTCTGCGTGTGAATGTGTGTGTGACTGTGCGTATGTGTTTATGTCGAGCATCCTCAAATAAAAGATAAACAAACTCATCCAATTTTCTGGCTTTGGTAAGTGTCAACGGTTTAGTCGTTCGCTCGTTTCGTTAAGACAGCATCATAGCCAGCGGGAAAAAGTAGGTGATACCGGGAAACAGTGCGCCGCGTCAAACGTCCATTTTCAGATATCGTTGCAATCCATGGACGTCACCTAAACTGACCTATATTGTGCACCAACACACACACATACACGTACTCACTTACTCACCAATAGTGTTCGTGTAAAGCCCCCAATCTCGAAGCAATTTAATAAAGTGTTGGAAAATTGTTTACATCAATAAAAAGGATATCTGTGGAAGCGGAATAAAGCTAGGAAGTATAAAATGCATCAAAGAAACCGAGAATGGGAATAAAATAATATCAAAGTGAAGTGTAATAGTATTAATTTATTAAAGTCAAACATACTCGTATTAAAAAGAAAAATGTCATTGAAAAAAATCTAGCAATTAAAACAAAAATAAAAATAAATTTTCCAGTGTTACACTGTTTACTGTTTCCCCCCTCAAACAAGAAACAAGGAAAAAGGAATACGACAAAACTGTAGTGAGCCCAAAAAATTCGTCCCCTGAGGTTTGTACAATCTTCCTCATTTACTCAATGTAAACAAAAATGTAATATCAGCCTTATTAATACTTAACATTAAAACATCGGCTTTCATCTGTCCGGGTGCAGAGGATTAAAAGGCTGCCCCGGTCAGCCAACCGGCCCTGGCCTTCATGTCTGTTTGTGTCTAGTGAAATCTTCTTAGCAAAAAAAAACCTCAACATTTTTTGTGGGCAAAATTCGAGTAAATAGCAAAAAGGCGCTTATGACAGAATACATATAATGCCGTCAAAAGAAGATTAGAAATTAAATTGAAATAGGTGGATTATGTTTCCTCTGAAAGTATTAAATTGTTAATAAATATTATATTGCGTCAAAAATCCGAATGTGTACATTTCCTGTATACTACATATGTATGTTTTATATCAAAAGAATTATTAAGAAAGTTATTTTTGAAAACTTTGTGAAGGATATTCAACAAATGCTTATCGTTGATTATTTCAGTGTAAATTCGGAGAAAAATCTTTTTCCATTAGATGTTTTAATAGATAATAAATTCCAATGAAACTTTGGTGAAATTACAAACAATAAGGACAGACTAAAGTTGGGCGGAGACGACTATATGATAGCCTACACCACTTCGTTCGAGCAGAATAAGTAAGCACATTGTGATTCGAAATCTTAAATGCTTACATTTAAACCCGTAACGTTCGTATATAAATCTGGACCGATTTTCTTCCAACTTGGCTATTATACCAAATCAGAAGGAATCCTATTAATATTAAAAAATCTTTTGTTTGTCTGTTGCAGCATCACGCCTAAACGACTGAAACGATTTTCTTGAAACTTGGTGAAAAGATAGACCAAAAGCCGGAAAGTAAAATAGGCTACTTCGATTTTCCGCCAAGTGATTTCGATCACTGAGGCTCCTGTTAGAGCTAGAAAGCTGAAATTTTGGGTACGCATACACATAAGTGTTGTATAAACCACTGGCTACTCATGTAGTCATTTTTTAGCAGTGGTCAGTTCTAGGGGTATCACAAATTTGAGTATTGTTTTTTGCAATTCTCAGACTGTGGTCAGTGTAGCAGTAACCAAAAAAAAATATTATTTCACTAATTTTAAAACTTCCTTAAGAGCGAAGAATATAAAAATGTATATACACATACCGACTTCAAAGGCGATTTGAAAATAACTATTTGATGTCCAGTCTGAGATCAAACTGAACATAAAACCGCGTCTTAAAGTTGTTAAAACCTTTTTACAATAAATCGCTCACCATTTGCTGCAAGTAGTTCTGCCTTATCGTTGGTCTGTTCCAAATCTCTCACTAGATCAATGAGTTGAAACTGAGTTAAGAACGATGACTTCTGACTCAAACTTGGATCGCTCAGAGTTGAGTACTCAGTTCAACTTGATGATGTTTCCGAATTAGGCTGTTAGCTATACTTGGACACTTGGGAATTGGTATTGTTTTCGAATGTGCAAATGGCAAAGTGACATATTTTACTTCAGCGTAATTCCAGCGAATGCTCCTTCCTTGTTTACTTAGACAAAAATAGCAGTCCGTATCGTGAATGAATGGTTGCCTGCAATCCAAATTGCACGTGTCTAAAATTAAAACGTTTTATACCACAAAACATTGTAATACATTAATTGTAAAGTACTTACCGCATGCTTCCACTACTCCATCGAGTAAGATTTACATGGCACGAATTACACAAAATACTAGGTGTCCACGGTTCGTTCATATTTTTAACTCGTATACCAAAATATTGCACATATATTTCTACTTTTTTTTTACTAAAGGCACGTCGTATTTTTTTAATTACATATTTTCCGAAGATGTAGCAGAAATTTTCGGGATCATTTACACATTGAAACGTTCTTTGCCTTTTACTCATACTTCGAAATATAACTTTGTAATATTTTTTAGAAAATCGATTTATCTCTTTAAGGCGCTGAATTACACTAATTTATTAATAAGAAATTTCATTCATAAATTCCGGGTTTAAGGTTCATAAGTTGCAGTACCAGTAGCTAACATATACTTTGCTTCATACGTAGAAACCCAATATTTGCAAGACTGCCGCGTACTACTTTGTATTGCGTACATATAATTTTACTACCTGTTACTAAGGGCGTAACTGAATGGAAACCTCATAAATAAAAAACCACAAATATTGTTGAATGACCCTCTATCTGAGCGGATCTCATCCAATATAGCTCTCACATTGCACATCATGTTTTATGGAGGGTTACGAACGGCCATAAAACCTCGTACTCTCTATAATTTTATAATGTCTGACATCAATCCTCATAAAATAAAATGCAAGTGCAATGTCTCTTATATGTCTCTCTCACACATGGCGAATTCAATATAAGCAAAAACATCATTTAAAAACGAAAAAATATGAAACATGATTTTTTTTTAATTTCCCTAACATTTTACATCTATCCATAGATTTCTTTCGAATAGACAGTGTTTCCGTCGTTAGCATGCTGGCTTTTTAAAAATGTGATAAAAACATTTTTAAAGTTTTTTTCCTATGGTTTTTTTGTACCAGGAAAAAGTGTTTTAAAAAAAATCATTTTTTTTCTCATATTTTTGACGACTGTTACTAAACCAAAGATTCTACGAGAAAGCGATATTTGCAGCATATGTAGCCGTCATAATTCCCTTTAATTTTAGGCATAACACGGCTCAATCAGGTTTACTATAATTATGGTCCAAATACTGAATATACCTTCCATGAAATCTGGAATTAAAAAAAAAATTTCCATAAAAATTGTTTTTAATATTTTTTCGTGTTTGTGACACCTAATTGCACCAGAAACTGTTATCCACATCCCTTGGACAAAAATTTTGTTGCATAGTGTAATTGAGAGTTTCTTGATACTTTATATACTTTAGAAATCCAATTAAGAGCCATGTACCTACACATATACCGATCTTCAAGGAAATGCATCGTCCGGCCTGAAGAAAAGATGAAGAATTTTTAAAAGTCTTTTCGAAATATATCAATCACCAATTACAGCGGTAATACATTTAACAAAAATTTAGCTAATTTTTGGGTGTGGTCAATATATGTGAACGTAATCATGTTTAGAATTATGCGATATGATTTCTATTGTCTCGACTAAATAGTCGTAAATAATAATATCGCAATTTGGAACATACATAGCATATAAGGCATTTATTTCTCCGCCACGCGTTTTGCGACCTCTTGATCTGTGGTCAAGAAGTCTCCCATTTAGCTAATTTTTGAGTATGGCCAATATGCGAGTGGTCTTTTTGATTTCTTGATATCATTATTATTTTCGAAATTTGGAACATACATAGCATACTAAGCATTTGTTTATCCAACAAATGTTTGGAAACCTCTCGACCACTGGCCCATATAAAATTAATAACACTATGAATCAACATTTTTGTGTCAAAGGGCTGTGTATATAATTTTCTGTTGTAATATGGTGTTCTAAACACGAAAAAAAAGATTAAAAACAATTTTTATGACAATTTTTTTTAAATTCCATTTTCTTGGAAGGTGTCTTTAGTAATTGCACCATATTTTTTAAGTATATGCTCGATATAAATTAAAGGAAATTATCAGAACTGCAAATGTTGGTAATGGCCCTTTCACGTGGAAACAGAAGTTTAGTAACTGTCGTTAAAATAAATAGAAAAAATTTTAAAATAAATTTTAACTTCCGACAACATTAACCGATTGACTTCAAATTTGGTATGTGTCAATATTTCTTTCTATCTCAGACTAAGGTCAAAGATGGACTATGTTGGTCCACTCATTCGAGTACCTCTCCACAAAGGGTCAAAATTTAGCGAAATATTCATTATCTCATAATTTCTAAACTACTATTCAGAATCTTTGACCATTCCATACATAGTATTAGTTTCTTGGTCGCTGTCATCTTGATAAAATTGGGCGAAATTTGCCACACACTTTTTGGTATTTTGGTTTTGGCTTTAAAAAATAATATTCCCTTAATCTATTAAAAAACATTTTGTATGCCTTTTGGTAAAAATAAGATAATTTGAAAATAGTCCGGTTTTTATACACCCACTATTGTGATCAAGGGTATAGATCAGATCCTGCAGGTCAAAAGTGTAGCATATCGATGGAGTGACCTAAGAGACCCCAAGAATATTTGGCGGAAATCCGTTTTGGATTGGGTATTTGTCAATATTTATACCCTACACTGTGGTACAGGGTATTATAACTTTGTGCATTTGTTTGTAACACCCAAAAGGAGAAGAAAGAGACCCATCGTTTATTATACCGATCGACTTAGAATCACTTTCTGTGTTGATTTAGCTATGTCCGTCTGTCTGTCTGTCCGTCTGTGCATGTATTCTTGTAATCGAAGTACAGGTCGCAATTATGGTCCGATCTCGACGAAACTTTACACATATCTTTTTTTTGGCCCAAGGACGATCCCTATTGAATTTGGTTAAAATCGGTTCAGATTTAGATATAGCCACCATATATATGTTAGCCCCGAATTGACATGTAAGCGCTGTAAAAACTTTATTTTATATCCGATCAGTATGAAATTCGGCAGAAAGAGGTTTCTTATTATATGAATAAACACTGTTAAATTTGAAAGAAATCGGTTCAGATTTAGATATAGCCCCCATATATACGTTACCCCCGATTTGACATGTAAGCGCTGTAAAAATGTTATTTTATATCCGATCAGTGCGAAATTCGGCAAAGAGAGGTTTCTTATTACATGAAGCAATACTGCTAAATTCGGAGAAAATCGGTTCAGATTTAGATATAGCCCCTATATATATGTTACCCCCGATTTGACATGTAAGCGCTTTAAAAACTGTATTTTATATCCGATCAGTGCAAAATTTGGCAGAAAAAGGTTTCTTATTACATGAAGGAATACTGTGAAATATTGTTTATTTGATACCTTATATAGTAACCTGTTTGAATCCTCTGTAATTCTAGACGTAGTATTATTTTACTAGTCACTATTACCTCGAGAAAAATGGGCGAAGTTTCCACGCCCCTTTTGGTACCTGCCACACATATGGACAATTTTGAACCAAAAGTCAGAAGCTTATAACTTTATTACCAGTGCATACAAAGGCTTTAAATTGTGTACAGTGTAATGGTTTAATAGTACATACAATGCAGTGAAAACTGGGCACTATTGCCACGCTCCTTTTGGTACCTCCCACACAAATGGATCATTTTGTACCAAAAGTTACCAGCTTATAACTTTAATACCAGTACATACAAATACTTGAAATGTTGTACAGTGTAATGCTTTTACAGTACCTAGAGTCCAGCGAAAAATCGGCTTTATTGGCCCGCCCATTTTGGTACTTCCCACACAAATGGACCATTTTGTACCAAAAGTTACCAGCGTATAACTTTAATACCAGTGCATATAAAAACTTGAAATTTTGAAACAGTGTAATGCTTTTATAGCACCTAGAGTCCAGAGAAAAGTGACCGTTATTGGGACTCCCCTTTTGGCACCTCTCACACAAATGGACCATTTTGTACCAACAGTAAACCGCTTTTATCTTTAATACCAATACATACTTTAAAGTTATTAAATGCAGTTTATATTGATAATAATTTAATTAAAGCAAAAAAATAAACAAATTTACTAATATTTTTTGGGACTCAAGGTGAGGGGATTCATAAGTCGGTTTACCCGACTGAACTTTCTTACTTGTTTATTTTATTTTTTAATAAAGATTGAAGAAATAGCTTTTGAAAAGCTATAACAAGTAAGAAAGTTTCAGTCGGGTAAACCGACTTAGTTATACCCTCACTTTGTAAGTAACGTAATATGGAATATTACACGAATTAATCAAATAATTTGTGTGGGAGGTATCAGAAAGGTTTTAACAAATAGACCTATATTTCGCTGAATAGTAGATAATTTAAATACATTGCCCTGTGCCGTATTATAGGCGTTTATGCGCACTGGTATATTAACGTTATAAGCTATTAAATTTTTTTACGTTTGGCCATTTGTGTGGGTGGTACAAAAAGGGGGTGGTGACAGCGCGCCCATTTTTCACAGGGCTATAGATATTTTTAAAGCGTTATACTGTGAACAATTTTGTAGTATTTTCGTGCATTGGTACTCAAGGTAAAAGCTGTTAACTTTTTGTGCCAAATGGTGTCTTTAATGGGGGTACCAAAAGGGGCGTGGCAATAACGCCTATTTTTCACTGGTCTGTAAGTACTATAAAACATTGCACTGTACAAAATTTAAAATATATTTTAAATTTATAAGCTGTAAACTTTTGTTTTTTTTGTACATTTTCTTCATGTTAGTAACGACCAATAATGTAATGTTTGGAATTTCAGACCATTTGAATTACTAGAATAGAAGCTATTGGATAATTAATATTTCACTAAATTTTAACCCTTTCAGGGGTAGGTAGCAGAAGGAGTGGCCAATATGGTCTATCTTAGAACTTGGCCTGAGATAAACAAAAATATTGGCTCATACCAAATTAGAAGCCAATCGGTTACTCCATTCGAGAGTCTCGTGCGCCAGCCAGCCAAAAAGACAGACACAGAGACTGACGGACGGATATTGCTCAAAAGACTTAAAATGTCCGGATTTCTGCCGAACATATTAAGGATCTTATGTCACTCCTTCGATGTGTTACACTTTTGGCCCGTACCAAATGAAATATACTTCGTTACACTACAGTGAGGGTATAACAAAAAGTATTTAATAAAACTCTATCGAAAAGCTATAATTAAAAGCTATAAAATTCAACACCCTCCAACGCGGACTGTCCTTAATATATATCTTTGAAATTTCGTGTCATAACCACTATTAAATAGGACATGATGCAAGTTTCATCCCGATCAAAAGACATCGGTTTGAAAAGTTCACTCATTTGAGATGAAATCCCCCATATATTAAATCGCACATAGTTTTCCTTTTGCAGTTTTTTAGCAGTTGTTAAGCATGTATGCTCTATACCAGCCGTTATTAGAGAATTTGCCACTTATGAGATTATATGGCAAACCATCATTGATACAATTTGGTATTTCTTCTTGTTCGGCTCTGTATGACTTTTGTCTTTCTTTCTTTACTTGTTTTAAAACAATTTGGTCGTGGAAAAATACCATTTATACATGTTCAAGACGAACATCAACTCAATTTGGCTATACCCACATAAAGTATACGAAGGCTTTCTATCGCCATACTCTCTTGATGGACAAATGCTATAATTTGCAGGATATTGCTAGATAATAGATAGATAGATAATTTATTTAATGACGAACACAAGAAGATCTAACATTTCATTGAACGACATCATTCTTTGTATTTTCGGTTTATTTAATTGGAAATTTATTTCTGTTTAAAGTATTTCCAACAATAATGAGGAACGAAGACTGTTTAATGTGTTGCAATGTTATTTTCTGTCTGTCAATTCCAAGCAGTCCGTGGCTCGTGAATTGAAATTAAAAATTCCGATTGAAACTCAAACAATACATTTGAATTAAGCACGGAAGTGCCCTCAAGTCGGTGGGAAGTTTGTCTTAACTTGATTGTATTACTTCAAAAGGAATAAAGTATCAATATTTTATTTAAGAAATTTCTATCGAATTAGAAAAGCGTAGCGAATACCGTATTCTTGCTTGATTGAATCGTTTAATTATGTTTAATTTTTTTTTAAATTTCAGAATTGTAAATAAATTTAAGTACTTGTCTTATGGCTTTTATATGTATATCTTTTAAAGCTTCCAAGTGTTGTATATGTATAACTAATGCGAAACGAGCATTTTTAGCAATGTTTTATTTGTGGTCAGAAATTGATACTATGAGAATAAATTCAGTCCAAAAGGAATTGAATAACAACAGGTTGGATACAATTAACGTAGTTTGAATTCCAATGCAGCCAGCAAGTGTGAGGTGGGGTGGAGTCAATGAATCCTTAGAAAGATTTCTGCAAAATACAAGCACATGTAATTTGAGTTATTATTAATTACTAAACCCTACGCAACACTGCACAGTGGGAAGAATTCAGAAAAAAGGAAAATAGTTCTGCCGTTTCTTAACCAGCCAACCGATTGTTTTGAATTGGATACCGCTGTTATAATGCAGGTGCTATGCTACAATTTCTCAAATATAAGCAAATTACTTTAATGAGTGTACAAATACTACTACTACCAGCCTTTTCAAACCTCATTAGCTATCCTGTACAGTGCCACATTTACCTGCATTCGACAATTTGTCATTGTTTATACCCTACACCACACTGTGGTATAGGGTAAAATAACTTTGAGAATTTGTTTGTAATACCCAAAAGGAGAAGAAATAGACCCATCTATTATCATACCGATCGACAGTGATTCTACTCTCTGAGTTGATTTAGATACTTTTGTAATCAAAGTACAGGTCGCAATTATGGTCCGATATCAACGAAACTTTGCACATATCTTTCTTTTGGCCCAAGCATGATCGCCATTAATTCCCCACTATTTTTAAATCGGTTCAGATTTACATATAGCTCCCAAATATATGTACCTCCGATTTGGCATATTTTCACTGTATAAGCATCATAGAGTTTCTTTGTTCATAGACCAACATTGCTCAATTTAAAAAAAAAAACGGTTCAGACTTAGATATTTATTTTCCTTCTTTCATTCCTCTAAGGAACATATGGCTTCTACAAGATTATTCCACCTATTTATAGCATAGCAATAAGTCTTGATTTCCTCCCAAGACTTATTAAGTTTCCGTATTCCATTCTAGCGCCTTTCTACATATACTTTCATGCTATTTTCGGAGCGTATGTCCAATCCACTTCCATTTCCTTCTTCTTATTTGGACTCTCACTGGAATCTCGTTAGTTTTGTTCCACAGATCATTGTTTGAAATTGTATTCAGCCAAAAAATGCGACATATCTTCTTCACTTCTGTGACCGTTGCGAGCCATGTTTCACTTTCATATAACAGCGGTGATTTTACGCAGGCGATGAAAATGCGACTTAGATATAGCTCCCATATATCGTTCATTCCATATCAAACCGAACGATTTTTGGAAAAAAAAAATCTGGGCGACATTGCCGATTATCTTGAAAATTTTTATATGAGTTTAATATGGAAATGAATCATCTTGTAGATGGCGAGAAAAAAAAAACAAATTTTTTTTCTGAAATCTGAAAAAGTTGGGAAAATATTTGAAGAGGTGTATTTTGAAAGATATGTATTATGCAAACGCGTGGACGGAATTTTACAAATGATGGCTCGTTCGAAAGGTCTTGACTTGTTCTTTAAAGTACATATATTAATGCCTCATATATCGAGGATGTCCTAGTCAACAAGACCTTCAACAAGAGCTCTAATTTGTATAAATCTACAAACACGTTTTTAAACCAGTAAGGAAAGGCTAAAGTCGGGCGGTGCCGACTATATAATACCCTACACCACTCCCGTAATATTGAATAACTCTGATATATAAATTTTGTAATTCATGTATAAATTGTTTACCTGTACCCTGTACCACAGTGTGGTGTAGGGTATATACGGATGAAACATATATATGGGAGCTATAGCTAAATCTTAACCGATTTTTTCAAATTCGGCAGTGTTGGTTCATGGATCAAGAAACTCTACAATTCTAAATTTCAAAATGATTGGATGTAAAATACAGCTTTTATAGGACTAAATGTCCAAATCGGACGAAACATATAAATGGTAGCTATAGCTAAATCTTAACCGATTTTCTTCAAATTCGGTAGTGTTGGTTCATGGATCAAGAAACTCTACCATTCTTAATTTTAAAACGATTGGATGTAAAATACAGCTTCTACAGGACTAAAGAGCAAAATCGGACGAAACATATATATGGGAGCTATAGCTAAATCTTAACCGATTTTCTTCAAATTCGGCAGTGTTGGTTCATGGATCAAGAAACTCTACCATTCTAAATTTCAAAACGATCGGATGTAAAATACAGCTTCTATAGGACTAAAGGGCAAATTAGGACGAAACATATATATGGGAGCTATAGCTAAATCTTAACCGATTTTTTTCAAATTCGGTAGTGTTGGTTCATGGATCAAGAAACTCTACCATTCTAAATTTCAAAACGATTGAATGTAAAATACAGCTTCTATAGGACTAAAGGGCCAAATCGGACGAAAGATATATATGGGAGCTATATCTAAATCTTAACCGATTTCAACCAAATTCAATAGCGATCTTAACAGCCGCGAAATACTCTAAACTGCAAAATTTCAGAACGATCGGAGTGAAATCGCGACCTGTAGTCGACGAACAACTTTACATGGACAGACTGACGGACGGACATCGTTAAATCGACTCAGCTAGTGATTCTGAGTCGATCGGTATACTTTAAGGTGGGTCTAGCTGTGTTATTTTCAGGTGTTACAAACATCTGCCGTGAAACAAACTTATAATACCCTGTACCCCAGTGTGGTGTAGGGTATAAATATGTATAACAAGTGCAATGTTCACATCTCAGGAATTTCTTAACATCGTCTTCAAATTTTCAGCGTTCATTTAGAATATATGGGGCTGCATAACTATATTTTTCACAGAATTTTAAGTTGGTGTCACTGATGTTTAACATGCAAATTAAATTTGCAGATGCATCGGATGGACTCAATAACGTTAACGACGCGAACATATATAAATCCCTGCTATAAAAATAGAACTTACGACCTTTAAAATGAGCCTTCTTTTGTAAAAATCAGTCCACGTGTTCCGCAAATACAGAACTCGAAACGTACGCCCTTTGAGAATATTTTCCTATTTTCTCAGATTTCAGATGCTAATAACATCTGGAAAATTTTTTTTCGCCAACTATAAAATGTTTTGTTTTTTTTTGAAATCGGGAATGGTGACCCAAAAAAGGTGTTCGGTTTGACATGGAATGAACGATAGATGTTCCGTCCGATTTGGCCTTCAGCCCTATAGATGCTGTAGTTTACATCAAAACCTTTAAAAATTTAGCATGGTCGAATTTATTGATCCATGAACCAACATTACTTAACATTTGAAAAAATTCGCTTTAAATTAGTTATATGTGTCTCTCTATAGGAACTGTATACAGATATGTCGATTTAACCATGTCTGTACGTTCGTCCATCTGTCCGTCTGTCCTGTTGTATTTCTATGTGTTACAAACATTTGCCATGAAACAAACTTCCAGATATATGCTACCCTGCACCATAGTAGAGACACATATAGTTATTCCAAACCTGAAACACTTACATTTAAATTCGCTGCGTTCGTTCTTGGATCAATAACCTCTTCCCTAGCTAATTTTATACCAACCGGTTGTTAAATAAAGCTTCTATAGCACTTTGATACCTAATCGGCAGGAATAAATATGGGGCCTATATATAAATTTGAACCTATTTTGTTCAAACTTGCCAATTTTAGTTTTTGTGTAAAGAAACTCCTCGTTGCCAAATATAAATATGGGATGCAATATAAAGCTTATGTAGTACGTTAATGCCAAATCGAAGGGAACATATATATGGGGGCTAGATATAAATCGGAAACGATTTCTTTCCAATTTGACAGTATTCAGTCTTAAACATATCTAATCTGAACCGGGCCATATTTAAATCTGAACCGATTGGATATAAAATACAACTTCTATAGCGCTTTGATACCATATCGGGAGGAACATAAATATAGGGGCTATATATCCAAATCTGAACCGATTTTACCGAATTCAATAGGGTTTGTTCTTAGGCCAAACCACGATACATAAAAGTGCCATGTTTGATAGCAATCAGACAATAATAAATACTTGTACTTTGATTACGAGGATACATGGACAGATGGACGGACAGGCGGACATAGCCTAATCGACAGAGAAAGTGAATCTATAGGTTAGGTTGAAGAGAGGAGACGTTTAAACGTCTCATGTCCATGGACTTAGACTTAAACCAGAGGTTCGGCCTGTTGTGCGCTCCTTATTTATGAACTTTTTATACCTCACGAGTTACAGAAAATGGGTACTAGCCACGAATTTTCTCAGTGATCCTATACTGATCGGTATAATAGAATGTGGGTCTATCTCATCTCCTTTGGATGTTAAACAAAATGCACAATGATATAATACCCTGTATCACAGTTTGTTGTGCTCGTTAGCCCATATGATAAACCAATTCAAAAACGGATATGAAGTCGATCAGTATAATAAACACGCAAATGTGGAAAGTCATAAAATAGTGTGATGAATAGTATAAAAATCATAAATTCATTGACTAAATAACACCAATTGGAATCGGTAACACTATATTTAATATATCTATCCTGAATAAATCTTTATAAAATCCTATTATTAATTTACATTGCAATTTTTTTAATGGAACTCATGTCGTCCTATAAATAATGGTCCAGATTTAAATGTCCAGAGGTAAATTCCTAAAAGTATTAAAAATTGATAATGTTATTAAGGGAAAACCTTACAGTTTATTTCAACTGCAAATAGCTCCTAATTTCGCGATCGCAGAAACGAAATATTTTGCTAATATACCTTAAACAACCCAAATTTTCATATAAGCTTTGATTAACGCCAACTTTTGTGTTAAACTACTGACTAAAACCAAAAATTTGAGTATTGTTTTTGTCCTTTCAGCATCCTCTTAAAAGATTCCAATTTTTAAACTTTGTAAATATGAAGTACTACAACACGACAAATTAATTTTCTCAGATTGTGGTCAGCGTAGCAGTGACCAAAGACAATTTCCGATTTTTCACTGTTTTTAAAAGTAAAGTAAAAGAGCTAATAATCTAAAAATTTAAACGTATATACTGACCACAAAGAAATGTCCAGCCTGAGGTCATACCTGGACATAAAATCGGGCCTTAAAATTTCTACAGCCTTTAAAAAATATATTGCTCACCACTTACTTACTTTGTTAAAATATCTAACGTTGTCAATTCAGTCAATTCTCAGACTGTGGTCAGTGCAGCAGTGACCAAAGCAATGTTCTCTCTTTCTGTACTTTAAATTCCCTTATGAGCTATGAGCCAACTAATTTATGTGTATATACTGATCTCAAACGGAACGGATTTTATACCAAGCGACTTGGACTTGATATACGGAATATCCACACTGTAAATTTTTGGCTTTTTTTGCAGCCAGTTTAGCAATGACCAAAACAATTTTCATTCATTCACCGCAATTCAAAATTTTTAAAGAGTTTTTTTTTGATTCTTTCAATACTTTTAAAATCCATGTTTATGTACATACATATACATATGTGCATATACCCATCTTCAAGGAAATCCGTCGCCCGGCCTGAGGACAAGATGGGCACAAAAACCCCGACCAAAAAATGTTTAAAAGACATTTCAAAATATATCGCTATCAGTAATAGATTTAACAAAAATTTAGCCAATTTTTGGGGGTGGTCAATTTGTATGTACGTGATCAGGTTTCGAAGTATGTGGCGAAGGTCTTTCCATGATGAAATGCCAAACAATACTTAACAAAAATAACATGACAGCATGACACGACTCACACGTGATCTGTCAAAAAAAAGGGCTACTGAAAAAATTATCTCTACTTGGATCACCCTATATAATTCTTTCCGATATTTAAAGTGTCGATTAAGTGCTAAAAACCTATATGAGGTGCTGACTAGGATACATTCACACATTCTAATTTGTGGTCAAGGCAGCTGCAATCAAAAATATGTTTTATACCGTTTGAGTTTTTGAGAGCATCTGGTATTATTTTGAGGAATTTTAGGGACTTTTAAGTAGACTGATCGTAAATGTACAACAAATTTTTTATGATCTGCTAGTGATCAAACAGACAAAACTTTTTGTGAGTTTTTGGGTCCTGATTTCTGATTCAATAACAAAAATACTACTAAATATTTAATAGCACAAGAATTTAATACGTTCATTCCATATCAGACCGAACACCTTTTTTGGTCCACCATTCCGGATTTCAAAATAAACTTGCTTATCGATTCTCTGCTCAAAATGAAACAGTGATTATTTATAATATTATATGTCGTGTAGTTCAGTTTTTTATAATAGTATAAGTGATACCCGAATAATGTAAAATTAATCGTAAGTCTAAATGCAATACTAGTGAATAAGAAAAATTAAATAACATTAAAACCATCTATCGACAGAAACTTCAATAAAAAATTCTCCTGATGAAGTTGGAAAAAACAACAAAAAAAATGAAACTGATTAGTTTTATTTAACAACAAACTCTGACCACAGTAGCCCACACAAACATAAATTAAATAAAGCCAGTTGGTCATAAACAAATCCATACAAGAAACATTTTACAGTTGGCGAAACAAAATACAAAATTTTTTCTAGATTTTATTAGCATCTGAAATCTGAGAAAATAGGAAAAAAAAGGCGTACGTTTCGAGTTATGTATTTTAGGAACGCGTGTGCGGATTTTTACAAATGAAGGCTCATTTTAAAGGTCGTTAGTTGTTCTTTATATAGCAAAAAATCATTTCCGTGTCCTTCAAATTTTAAAATGCGACAGATGCATCTGCAAATTTAATATGCATTTTACACATCAATGACACCAACTTAAAATTCTGTGAAAAATATTCTTATGTAGCCCCATAAATTCTAAGCGAACGCTGAAAATTTTATGGCTATGTTCAGCCCCGTTCTTTTTGAAAAAAAATTTTATTATAAAATTCCTGAGATGCGAATATTGCATCTTGTTGTTATAATTTAAAATCGCGTTTGTGGATTTATACAAATTAGAGCTCTTCTTAAACGTCTTGACTAGGAAATCCCAGATATATGCGAAAATTTGCCAATATTTACATATAACGTTATTTTTTTTTCCTCTTAAGGTTTAATTTGCATACTGGACCAGGAAAACTAGAACATGTATACATGAAATATATATAGACATGAAGTCCTATATAATCTGAGCTCATCCTTTAACTTTTAATTTGGTGTTTTCTTCAGTTTCTATATAATAGAATTTCTACGTAAAAGTGTTAGAAATCTGAACTGTTTTTTATTGAAACGATTCTGTCAAATTTTTCAATATTTTTCATAGTTTATGAAGGAAACATTGGCATTTTTAGTAAATATTTTTCTAAAAGAGAATGAGGCTGAACACCATCTTGAAATTTGTACTATATTTTTCTCAGAATTTTATGTTGGTGTCATTGATGTGCAGGATGCAAAATAGAGTTACATGTGCAACTGATGCATTTAAAAACTATAAATTAACCATCATTAATATATGTACTTGAAAGTACAGTTTACGACTTTACAAATGAGCCTTGATTTGTAAAATTCCGTCCACGCGTTTGATAATAACAATTAACTTCCAAAATACAGCTTTTCTGATATTTTCCCAAAATTTACTGTAGTCAGATGCTTATAATATCTAAACAAATTTTTGATTTTTTCTCACAAACTACAAGAAGATTCATTTCCATAGTAAAACGTATATACAAATTTTCAAGACAATCGGGAATGTCGACTAGATTTTTTTTCGATAAATCTTTCGGTTTGACATGGAATGAACGATTTATAAATGACTATCTAAAGTAACCCATTTACAACGCGTACATTTATCCATCAAGTATTCGAAAATCACTTGGCGAAAATCCAAAATCACGGAATGACACTTTCAATATATTGGGGAATCAGTTCGCTAGCTTTTAAGAAAGTAGGTCGAGCCCTGTATACGTCATGCTAGAGTAAACTATGTATAGCAAATAAACTTGTACCACTAACTTTTAATAAAAACCAGTAAGGAAAGGCAGAAAGTCAGGCGGGGCCGACTATATAATACCCTACACCTCCCTAACAATGCGAAAAATGAATAAATGGGTTGAAACATATTATCTAATTCTGAAACGATAATCGCTAAATTAAGCAATATTCGTTCCTAAATTGAGAAACATCTTTCTGGAAAATTTTAATGATCGGAAGTGATATATGGAGCTTTAATATAAATCTGAACCGATCTTCCCTGATAAATTATTCATGTAAAAAGACCTCCTTCTGTCGAATTTCGTACTGATCGGATATAAAATACAGTCTCTACAGCGCTTACATGTCAAATCGGGGGTAACATATATATGGGAGCTATATCTAAATCTGAACCGATTTTCTTCGAATTTAGCAGTATTCCTTCATGTACTATGAAACCTCTTTCTGCCGAATTTCGCACTGATCGGATATAAAATACAGGTTTTACAGCGCTTACAGGTCAAATCGGGGGTAACATACATATGGGTGTTATATCTAAATCTAAACCGAGTTTCTCCGAATTTGGCAGTATTCCTTCATGTAGAAAGAAATCTCTTTTTGCCGACTTTCGCACTGATCGGATATAAAATAACATTTTTACAGCGCTCACATGTCAAATCGGGGGTAACGTATATATGGGGGCTATATCTAAATCTGAACCGATTTCTTCCAAATTTAAAAGTGTTCATTCATATAATAGGAAACCTCTTTCTGACGAATTTCATACTGGTCGGATATAAAATACAGTTTTTACAGCGCTTACATGTCAAATCGGGGGTAACATATATATGGGAGCTATATCTAAATCCGAACCGATTTTCTCCGAAATTAGCAGTATTCCTTCATGTACTATGAAACCTCTTTCTGCCGAATTTCGCACTGATCGGATATAAAATACAGGTTTTACAGCGCTTACAGGTCAAATCGGGGGTAACATACATATGGGTGTTATATCTAAATCTAAACCGAGTTTCTCCGAATTTGGCAGTATTCCTTCATGTAGAAAGAAATCTCTTTTTGCCGACTTTCGCACTGATCGGATATAAAATAACATTTTTACAGCGCTCACATGTCAAATCGGGGGTAACGTATATATGGGGGCTATATCTAAATCTGAACCGATTTCTTCCAAATTTAAAAGTGTTCATTCATATAATAGGAAACCTCTTTCTGCCGACTTTCGCACTGATCGGATATAAAATAACATTTTTACAGCGCTCACATGTCAAATCGGGGGTAACGTATATATGGGGGCTATATCTAAATCTGAACCGATTTCTTCCAAATTTAAAAGTGTTCATTCATGTAATAAGAAACCTCTTTCTGCCGAATTTCGCACTGATCGGATATAAAATAAAATTTTTACAGCGCTTACATGGGGGCTATATCTAAATCTGAACCGATTTTAACCAAATTCAATAGGGATCGTCCTTGGGCCAAAAAAAAGATATGTGTAAAGTTTCGTCGAGATCGGACCATAATTGCGACCTGTACTTTGATTACAAGAATACATGCACAGACGGACAGACAGACGGACAGACAGACGTACATCAAAGAAAGTAGATTTATAAAGAAGTTCCGTCGTGACTTTGTTTACATTTGCGTGAGTTACGAACGAATAGGAATGATTTTGAAACGCGAAAAAAATAGTTTTCTGGAGTCTTTTTTTGAACTTTTTTGGTACTTAACGAACGATATTAATTTTCTAAATATGATAATTACAAAAAAATCTCGAAAATCGGTCTTAAAATGTAAAAAAAAAATCACTCGCCGAAATCAAATTTTTATTCGTTCGTCACTGATAGAATACTCGCTACGGGACGGAACTTCTTTATAAATCTACTTTCTTTGACGTACATAGCTAAATCAACTCAGAAAGTGATTCTAAGCCGATCGGTATAATAAACGATGGGTCTATTTCTTCTCCTTTTGGGTGTTACAAACAAATGCACAAAGTTATAATACCCTGCACCACAGTGTGGTGTAGGGTATAAATATTACAAATATTACATATTATTAAACTGTTTAGATCTTGTCATTTAATCGGAGTTTTTATTAGAATATCTTCAAGCTTGCGATGTTTGGATCCCTGTGTTAAAATACAATCCGGCAACGCCCGGTATTTGAATTCTAGTTAATATTATAAAATCGTTTTTTTTTGGGAAAATATCTGCAAAGGTGTATTTTGGAAGTTATGTATTATGCGATTATCTTGAAAATTTTTATATGAGTTTTAATATGGAAATGAATCATCTTGTAGATGGCGAGAAAAGAAACAAAATTTATTCTGAAATCTGAAAAAGTTGGGAAAATATTTGAAGAGGTGTATTTTGAAAGATATGTATTATGCAAACGCGTAGACGGAATTTTACAAATGGAGGCTCATTTGTAAGGTCATGACTTGTACTTTGAAGTACATAAATTAATGCTGGTTAATTTAAAGTTTTAAAATGCATTAGTTGCATATGCACCTTTATGTTGCATCATGTACATCAATAACACCAACTTAAAATTCTGGGAAAAATACAGTCAGCTGGTCCAATTTGTCCTAAACTGACCCCGCAAATTTCAAGATGGTGTTCAGCATTTTTCTTTTTTAAAAGAATATTTACTAAAAAATTCCAATGATTTTTGATTTATAAACTATGAAAAATATTGAAATCACAAAATAAACAGAATCATTCCAATGAAAAGCAATTTCGATTTCTGACATTTTTAAGTAAAAATGCTCGTATATGGAAACAGAAGATAACACCAGATTCAAATTTGCAGCATCAGCTCAAATTATGTAAGTAGGACTACATGACTATAGATGTTTCATATATCTATGTTGGTGTTTTTGTGGTCCAGTAAGAACATCAAAATTGAAGAGATAAAAAGCATAATAATATATGCGAAAAGTGGAAAATTTTCGCACATATCTAGGATGTCCTAGTCAAGCCCGTTAAGAAGAGCTCTAATTCGGATACATCCACAAACGCGATTTTAAAATATAACAAATGCAATATTCACATCTCAGGATTTTTTTAATAAATATTTTTTTTTCAGCGTTCGTTTATAATGTATGGAGCTACATAACTATATGTTTCACAGAATTGAGCGCCCCCAGTAGGTGAGTTGGTAGCGTACTCGCCTATGAGTTTGGGGGTCGTGGGTTCGATTCCCACCAGAGGCTCTGGTCTGTCGCTGCAAAAATTTAGCCATGTGGTCTTTGTAACCCGGCCTTTCCCTGGACCTTATAATTAGAATATAAATTTACTTTGTATTGTAATTCATATAAATAAATAAATAAATGTTTCACAGAATTTTAAGCTGGTGTCATTGATGTCTAAAATGCAAATTAAATTGTCAGATGCATCGGATGCATATAGAACCGTTAAGGACGCGAAAATGAAACAGTGCTATATAAAGAACAACTTACGACCTTTAAAATGAGCCGTCATTTGTAAAAATCCGGCAATGCGTTTCGATCTAATAACATCTGGAAAAAATTTTGGTCTTTTTTTCGCCAACGATGTTTTATTTTGAGCAGAGAATCGATATGCAAATTTATTTTGAAATCGGGAATGGTGACCCAAAAAAGGTGTTTGGTTTGATATGGAATGAACGATACGGAAGGTATATTTAAATCTGAACCGATTTGTAGCAATTTGAATATGCTTTGTTCATGGCTTGAGTGCCTCGTGCATATGTTATTAAGATCGGAATAAAATGACCGGCTGTGTCGTTGGTGGACCGTATTGACCCATGTTTTGATTAAGCTTTTGAATGAACCCATTCCATAGTGGTGCTCTAGAATACAAATATATTATCCGACCTAGTTGTAATGTAAACATTTTTACTAATTTTTTTCTGACACAATTCCCGGTGAAAATGTTCTTTTAGATCTAATGTTTTGATCCTCTATTTTCCCCGAATAGAGGACCCTCTGAAACTGACTTTTATACACATAACATATACTGTCATATAATCGGCTAAAACCGCATTTAGTCTTTTTTACTTGTTTTAAAAAAATAAAAGATTAAAATTTCGTTTTCTTCCTTATTTCCTAATTACACCGACAGTTTCATTTACTGACACTTGTTCACCCATCTCAGCGATACACATACAGGGTTGCCCATATTCGACGGACCCATGTTTTTTTGGGCCCATTCCAATCGACGAGGCTTGTCCGCAGGCAACAATCTTTGCGTCAATTGAATTTTGTACGGGAACAAATGCAAATCAACGCGAATAATCCGTTGTAAAGTGGACCGAGCCATGTCCAACTGCTGAGAACGGCGTTTTTGGGATGTTCTTGGGGACCTCTCAACACTGGCTCGTACGGCAGCGATATTCTCGGCCGATCGCCTTGGTCGACTTTTATTTGGCCTCTTCGGATTAGAAAGAGTCTCACCAGTCGAAAATTTTTCGTATAAACGCTTAATGGTGTTCTTAGAAGGCGCACTTCTCACATTTTTTAATATTTTAAAAGCACGTTGAGTTTTCACAATTGACTTCTTCTGTTGAATGTAAATTTCAACTATTTCGCGTGGCGTGTATTGTTCCATGGTAAAAATCTGCTTGGACTGACGCTTCAAACGCGGTATGTCATTAAGCGATCTGACATCTCTGTCAAAAGTTATGGCGTTGCCAGATGGGTCCGTCGAATATGGGAGACCCTGTAGATAGATAGACACACTTCCTTCAAGTGACGGCAGTCTCAAGTATTTTCTCTGCAATTTTTTTTTTGTTCTTGTTCTCGTAAAATGTAAAATGTTTGTGAAATAATTATGCGGCGCAACATCATTTACTTGGAAATCATTATAATTAAACGTTACTCAGAAAGTAATTAGATTAAAGTATAGTATATGGGTATGTATGTATGTATGTATGTATTACACTTCTCGTCCATCTGGCGGTTATTAAATAAACAGTGTGTATCTTCATGACCCGAAGGACATGATGTGGCAGTCACAACGTTTCCGTGTTGCATGAGTCATGATAAATGTCACCTGGACGGATGACTTACTGTTGGCACTGTCTGAAAAGTTTGTGAAGTGAAAGATAAATTTATTTAATTTATGTCATTAAAATCTAAGAGCAAACAATTAAAGATCAACGCACATAATTTCTACTCAAGGAATTTTGTTGAAAAAACAACACGATAATTTTCCGGTAAATTAAATTGAAATGCTTAAAGCTTGATAAATTTATTATCAACATTAACTTGAAAATGAACATAGGCTTATATTACACCGTGCGACAAAATCGAACAAAAATTATTGGTCATGGAATAGTCTATATAATTCTGAAAGCTGACTAGAAACAAAACAAAACTGTATACTCAGTTATTTATTTTCTGGTTGAGTTCGAAATTAAAAGGACATGACATTTTTTTAGGATATAATTATTCAAAAATTGTGTGTGATTTATTTGAATTGTTTGTAATTTAGTACGACGATGTGGGTGTCAAATTAAAGAGCAGATTTTGGGATATCGAAATAAAATTGTTGTTTTTAGAAATTGGAACAAAAAAATTTCTAAAAAGGCCTTGCAACTTTTAGTCAATTTAGTCAAATTATGCTTTAAGATCCACGGTAGAAAATTTTGAAAAAAAAACATATTTTGCGGATCTTACCGTTCTGCTATTCATATCCAAATTTTAGCATTTTCCATTGATAGTTAGTATTTAGATAGCCCAAAATGTGCTCTTTCATTTGACACACATATCGTCTAACTAGGACTTTCAGAAAAATTACCAAAAATTGTTGACCAGTAAGGAAAGACCGATACTCGGGCTTTTTTACCGTTCTGCTATTCATATCCAAATTTTAGCATTTTCCATTGATAGTTAGTATTTAGATAGCCCAAAATGTGCTCTTTCATTTGACACACATATCGTCTAACTAGGACTTTCAGAAAAATTACCAAAAATTGTTGACCAGTAAGGAAAGACCGATACTCGGGCGGGCCGACTATATAATATGAATAGATGAGAGATACATTAAATGTAATAATTATCAGGGGTAAAATTCGATCTCTATGGCGCTTGTATACCAAATCGGGAGAGTATACAGGGGTCTATATGAAATCGGAGCAGATTTTCTTTAATTTAGACGGTGTTTTTTCCCGGATCGAAAGGACTATATTTTTTGGACCATATACTCGTACCAAGAAATTCTCCGAAATAAGTGTTCATCTAATCTGAACCTATTTCCTTCAAACTTGGACGTTTTTATTGCTAAGCTTCTCTTTCAGGCAAACATTCAGGAGACCAAATAGAAAGGAGCAAATACAGCGGGGCCAAATCTAAAAATAAACGATTTGCCTCAAATTTTACGGTGTTTATTCATGGATCAATAAACTTCTTAGTGCCAAATTTAGTAATGCTCAGATGTAAAATACGACGCACTGTTTTTAAAACTTGGTAAGGTTATAGAATAGTTATCGTATAGTTCCCGAGATATCACCAATTAAAAATTAATTTAAAAATCTTTTTGGGACCAAGTCGAAACAGCTTTGTTGTTTAGATTGCGCAATATGTTTCCATAAAATCAAAAGCAACCAGTAAGGAAAGACTAAAGTCGGGCGGGGCCGACTGTATGTATAATACCCCCCACCATTGTTTGCCAACAAATGTACGGATAACCATTATTACTATTAACAATTGTAGGTTCAACTTCTAAATTCCAGGCAAATATATTAGAAAACGTGACATTCATGACGGGCTTATACTTACCAAAACACGAAGCGAAATACTTAAATTTCACTAGAGAAGATTTAATTCAGTATGAAGTACAAAAGCTTAAATTTCCGCATGTTGAGTTAAGAAATGCGTTCTCAGAACGCCAAGAAATCTGTTTGGAAGGTCTGTATTGCTCTAAACTATTGTATTAGAGCATTACAAAATTCGTCCGATGTTTCTCATTTCCATTAAGAACGATTTGGTGCAATATAAATTATAAATTCCTAAATTTTAGTCAGAGTGACAAATGTGTTCTCTAGAGGATCAAGAAGTGACATCGGTGAGGACCTTTATATGGGGTCTATACAAAAAGATGGACAATACATACCCCATTTTTACTTTGGATGATAAGGTCCAATATAAAGTGTAATTTGTAAAATGTCAGCCAGGTCAATTGTAGAATCCCTTCTCTAGAGCAGCAAGGAGTGGCATCGATGGGGACCTTTATATGATGGCTGTACTTAAACGTGGACAGATGTACCCCAATTTTACTATGGACGATCCGATGTTCCACGTTTTTTCTAGGGACGATTAGGTCCAATATTAAACATAAATTTTTAAATTTCAGCCAGATCAATTGAAGAATCCGTTTTCTAGAGCGTCAAGAAGTAGCATCGGTGGGGACCTTTACATGGGACCTTCCTTTTCCAATAGGGATGATATGATTTTGATGTTACGTTTCGGCCATTTGTAATATGCCATGATCTGTCACTAGTTTTTCATTGTATTCCGTAGTGTTTACAATTTCATCATGGAGAGATATACGCAAGAACAACGTTTACAATTTATTCAGTTTTATTATCAAAATAATCGTTCTCCAATTGCAACTTTTCGTGCGCTAAGTCAATTTGTTTTTCTAGAGCAAAATTAAACTTTCCATTCACATTTGAAAATTATGCTAAGTCCATTTTTTTAAACTCAAAAAAAAACACTTTCCAGTCGACCTACGACCTTGACACCCATGAGCAATATTTTAGCTCTCGTTAAGAGCTAATTTTTGTCATTGACTGATTGTGGCTACGTGCCACACAGCAATGAAAGAATTGAATTGTTGCGAGAAAAGTCTGGAGATTCGATTATTTCAAGAAATTGTGATATGGAATGGCCTCCAATAAGTTGTAATTTAACACCATTATACTATTTCTTGTGGGGTTCTTTGAAGTCATTGGTCTTTCGAAATAAACCAGACTCTCTTCAAGCTTTACAATCCCATATTGAACGTGCCATTCATGACATACGACTTGACATTAAATAAAATACTTGTTATAGTTTTAAATTACCGCGATTGGGGTTTTCAATCTGGCAAAACTGTTTTTGGAGTCGGTCTTTTTGACAGCTGTCACTTGATTTATGCTCAGTTTGGTTTGTCATTTTATAATTAATAGACTTACTCCGGAAAAACGTTTGCAAATTGTGCAAATTTATTACCAAAATAATGGTTTGGTTCGCGCGACGCATTTCGATTTTCACAAGAAAATGTTGTTCAGCGATGAAGCTCACTTTTGGATGAAAGAGTACGTTAATAAACAAAATTGTCGCATTTGGATAATCCACCAGCCATTGTTTAGATGCCGTTACATCCACAAAAAGTCAATGTTTGGAGTGCTCTATGGGCAGAGGAATCATTGGTCCATATTTCTTCAAAAATGAAGCCGGCCATAATGTTACCGTGAATGGGGAACGCTATAGAGTCGTGATTAATGACTTTTTCGTGTCTGAATTGGAGGATGTTGATGTGGATGACCTTTGGTTCCAACAAAACGGCGCTACATGCCATACAGCCAAAGAAACAGTCAATTTATTGAAGGAAACTTTTAGTGACCGCATTATCTCGCGTCTTGGACTATTTTATTTATAAGCCTGACACGATTGACGCCTTGAAAGAGAATATTCGGCGCGTTCTTGCTTACATACAGCCCCAAATGCTGCAAAAAGTGGTCGAAAATTGGGCCACTCGGCTGTATTTTATTTGAGCCATTTAATAAAGCTAAATTCTTGGCCATAACATTAAATTATATTCGTTTTATTTATTCTTGAATACCACACTACAAAAAAAACCATGTATATGGACAAGTTGGTTTTCTGTCAAGTGTAATAATTTTCAGTAATTCAAAGTTAACTTTTTTACAAATTTTAAATGTTCGTAAAATTCCTATATAATTGAAATCGTATAATCTTCCATAATGCTACATTGCTTGATGAGTTGACAACAAATTATAACTTGGAATGAATACAAAATAATAATTAGTGCTTTAAAACAAATGTTATGGATACTTACGAGTATATCAGTTTAAGTTGTAAGGTACGTATAAGTAGAAACAAAAAAAATGAATTCGAAGAATCTTCGAAACAAAATATATTTGGAAATTTTCTAAACAATAATTTTAATTGTATATAAACACATATTTTATTTGAGAAAATTAGTTTCCAAACATATTTTTATACCCTACACCACACTGTAGTATGGTATTATAAGTTTGTTTCACGGCAGATGTTTGTAACTCCTTAAAATAACACAGCTAGACCCACCTTAAAGTATACCGATCGACTCAGAATCACTAGCTGAGTCGATTTAACGATGTCCGTCCGTCCGTCTGTCGTCCGTCTGTCCATGTAAAGTTGTTCGTCGACTACAGGTCGCAATTTCACTCCGATCGTTCTGAAATTTTGCAGTTTAGAATATTTCGCGCCTGTTAAGATCGCTATTGAATTTGGTTGAAATCGGTTCAGATTTAGATATAGCTCCCATATATATCTTTCGTCCGATTTGGCCCTTTAGTCCTATAGAAGCTGTATTTTACAGCCAATCGTTTTGGAATTTAGAATGGTAGAGTTTCTTGATCCATGAACCAACACTGCCGAATTTGAAGAAAATCGTTTAAGATTTAGCTATAGCTCCCATATATATGTTTCGTCCGATTTTGCTCTTTAGTCCTGTAGAAGCTGTATTTTACATCCAATCATTTTGAAATTTAGAATGGTAGAGTTTCTTGATCCATGAACCAACACTGCCGAATTTGAAGAAAATCGGTTAAGATTTAGCTATAGCTCCCATATATATGTTTCGTCCGATTTGGACAATTAGTCCTATAAAAGCTGTATTTTACATCCAATCGTTTTGAAATTTAGAATTGTAGAGTTTCTTGATCCACGAACCAACACTGCCGAATTTGAAGAAAATCGGTTAAGATTTAGCTATAGCTCCCATATATATGTTTCGTCCGATTTGGCCCTTTAGTCCTATAAAAGCTGTATTTTACATCCAATCGTTTTGAAATTTAGAATGGTAGAGTTTCTTGATCCATGTACCAACACTACCGAATTTGAAGAAAATCGGTTAAGATTTAGCTATAGCTCCCATATATATGTTTCGTCCGATTTGGACATTTAGTCCTATAAAAGCTGTATTTTACATCCAATCGTTTTGAAATTTAGAATGGTAGAGTTTCTTTATCCATGAACCAACACTGCCGAATTTGAAGAAAATCGGTTAAGATTTAGCTATAGCTCCCATATATATGTTTCGTCCGATTTGGCCTTTAGTCCTGTAGAAGCTGTATTTTACATCCAATCATTTTGAAATTTAGAATGGTAGAGTTTCTTGATCCATGAACCAACACTGCCGAATTTGAAGAAAATCGGTTAAGATTTAGCTATAGCTCCCATATATATGTTTCGTCCGATTTTGCTCTTTAGTCCTGTAGAAGCTGTATTTTACATCTAATCATTTTGAAATTTAGAATGGTAGAGTTTCTTGATCCATGAACCAACACTACCGAATTTGAAGAAAATCGGTTAAGATTTAGCTATAGCTCCCATATATATGTTTCGTCCGATTTTGCTCTTTAATCCTGTAGAAGCTGTATTTTACATCCAATCATTTTGAAATTTAGAATTGTAGAGTTTCTTGATCCATGAACCAACACTGCCGAATTTGAAGAAAATCGGTTAAGATTTAGCTATAGCTCCCATATATATGTTTCGTCCGATTTTGCTCTTTAGTCCTGTAGAAGCTGTATTTTACATCTAATCATTTTGAAATTCAGAATGGTAGAGTTTCTTGATCCACGAACTAACACTACCGAATTTGAAGAAAATCGGTTAAGATTTAGCTATAGCTCCCATATATATGTTTCGTCCGATTTGGACATTTAGTCCTATAAAAGCTGTATTTTACATCCAATCGTTTTGAAATTTAGAATGGTAGAGTTTCTTTATCCATGAACCAACACTGCCGAATTTGAAGAAAATCGGTTAAGATTTAGCTATAGCTCCCATATATATGTTTCATCCGATTTGGCTCTTTAGATCCAATCGTTTTTACACCCAACACCGCACTGTGGTACAGGGTATTATTTATGTATAAAATGTCCCAAAAGTAAATGTATGTAAACAATTTATACATGAATTACAAAATTTATATATCAGAGTTATTCAATATTACGAGAGTGGTGTAGGGTGTTATATAGTCGGCACAGCCCGACTTTAGCCTTTCCTTACTGGTTTTGTAATATATTAACATATGCGTTTGAAATAAGTTTTATAGATTTTCAAATAAAATTTATTTGCTCAGAAATATATAATATTCAAAAATTACTGTTCCAAACATATTTTCTTTATATTCAAACAAACATATCAAAAAGGCGATTGTATGTAATAAACGGAGGGACTACGAGTATATTATTTCCTTTTTGGCTTTAAAAACAAATGCAGAAATTTATAATACCTTGTACCACAGTGTGGTGTAGGGTATACTTATAAATATTAGCACACAGCACATTTGAAGTCAATCCGTCCCTACCGATATGACTTCTTGACGGTGAAAAAAATAAATTTAAACCAACGATCTTGCTGACATTGTGAGCTTTATATTTATTTTGTTCAGTACAATTCATTGTAAAAATTTACAATATCGGACCGCATTTTATTATAACCCTTATAAAAAATTACCGACGAATTTGATTTATAGGCGTTTTAGTTGCTAGATTTTATAGCTGATATGGCTGGTATTACGAAATTTGTACTCTGTTTGACTTGCCTCATTTCGTAGTAACAATTAGACCTCGGATTATATGCAATTGCATACTTTTTTTGCGGATTGATAGAAAAAATTCTGATTGGCATCAACGTGCCGTAGAAGCTTTATTTTACATCCAGTCATTATAAAATTTGGCAGATATGAGTTTCTTGGCACAGAAATAACGATATCTAAGTTTGATAAAAATCTGTTGAGATTTATAGAGCCCCCATATATGTTTTCGTTTCATGAGAGTACTCGTATCAAAGTGCTGTAGAAGGTTTATTTAACATTTATGAAATTTGGCAGAGTGTAGTTTAAACATAGACCACATAAGTAAAATATATCTCTCAATGTCGTGAATTTGATTCGTTTTGTACTTACTCTGCTATGAAAATGGTGTAGGGTATCATATAGTCGACCACGCCCAACTTAAGCCTTTCCTTACTGGTTTTTATTATATTTAATGTTAATGTATTTCCTTTGTTTTGAGTCGTCCACATTTCCAAAATAAATTTAAATAAATTTAAACAAGCGTTAAGTTCGGCCATGCCGAATCTTATATACCCTCCACCATGGATCGCACGTGAATGGTTACGGGTACTAATAAACTCATTATACCAAATTTCAGCCCAATTCGTTGAATTCGTCGGTTTTTGTGGCGTTAAAAAGTCAAATCTTTATATGGGGGCTATATCAAAAACATGGACCTATGACTACCGTTGCTCGTTTGAAGGATACCAGGCATAAATAAACCCCAGTTACCAACTTTCAGCCCGATCAGTTGACATTTGTGGTCTCTATGACGTTAAAAAGTCAAATCGGGGAGATGCCATATATGGGGGCTATATCCGAAATTGGACCGATATTGCCCATTTAAAATCCCAACATACCTGCAGGTATATGAAGTATAAGTACCAAATTTTACCTAGCTCAATTATTATAGATTGTAGCGTGATTACAATAGAGGGAAGGACGGACGGACGGACGGACGGACATGTCTAAATAGTCTTAGAATTTTAGGACGAATAAAAATATATATCCTTTATGGGGTCTCAATATTTAGTGGTGTTAAAAACGGAGTGACAAAATGAATATACCCCCCATCCTATTGTGGAGGGTTAAACAAATATGGTAGTGCATATTTCTATGCAATTGTGTTTAACTTAACCGACAGAAATACATCGCTTCAGCCTGCTACTATGACAGCAAAAAAAACTTAAGTAACAAAAATCGTACTTTTTTGTTAAAAAAGACATGCAACGATTAATACTAATTAATTACTCCAAAAAAAACTTAGCTTGAAAAGTTCATGTTTATACTTGCACTGAGTATAGAGAAAACTAAAAAATCTTCTCCTGAAAAAGTTACTTTTTGTTGCTTAAGTTTTTTTTGCTGTTAAGGCTCGACATGGAAAGTATGGGGTAATTCCAAAGGAAACCGACCCACTCTGAATATTTATGAATTTAGATTTGAATGAAATTTTGCAGGCGTATACTACAAGACAATACGGAACTATGGCCAAATTCAAAGCAGTTTAGTTTTTATGGGTTTCCTTTGCTGAGTGGAATGTTGCTCTATTACGACAATTTCAACACGACAATGATTGAGTTAGAAAGGAAGGGGTTAACGTTATGGATTGGCCAGCTCAACCGTAGACTTAAATACCATTGAAAATCATTGGGAAATTGTCAACAAATTGATATATCGAAAAAACGTAACTGGAGATAAAAATAAGCTATTTCAGGCTATTGCAGATGCTTGGAACTCCGTAGATACAAAGATAACAACCAATCTTATTGATTCCATGCAAGAAGGGGCAACGCCGTCCTTGGTAATAAATGTTTTTCCACAAAATCTTAGTAGAAATGCATAGTCCAATCTGTTTTGTCGTGCGAATTTTCGACATTTTTCTGCAATACATTTTTAATTTTAAATAATTTAAGCAGACAAATTGCCTCTTTTTTGGTAAATTGATCCAATTTCTTAGATAATAGGTACAATTTTTGGAATATATCTTTGATAGTTTTCATATGTTGGCGATTGAACAGAAGTATGAAATAAGTCCAATATTTATAAGTATTGTCCGATACTGTAAGAACTTTTTGGAAAATTTTAACACCCTCTCTAAGAATTATAAGTAAATTAACGAATTTGTTGTGTATTAAGGACATCAAAAGGACGAAAATGTTCTTAATCCTGGATTATCCTGAAAAGTGCTAACGATAACCCTGGAAAGGAGTGACCGAATGACTTAAAATTTCGTACGTGGTAATATTTTATTCAAACCCAGTTTATGTTTGATGGACAACCATATTAGCCTACTCTTTGTGGTACCTCCTCCACAAATGGTTAACATTTTTGGGCGTGTTAAAACTCTTATAACTTCTATACTACTCATGGGAATTATGTAAAATTGCATACATAGTAATCATTTTACCGTCTCTACAAGCTGGACAAACAAGAACGAAAATTCCATGCACCTTTTGATACCCTCAGCAGAAAGTGACCAATTGGTACAACAAATTAACAGCTTATAACATTATTACCAGTGCATACAAATACTTGAAATTTTGTACAGTGTAATGTTTTTATAGTACCTACAGTCCAGTACAATGTGGGCGTTATTGAAATGCCCCTTGTAGTACCTCTCACACAAATGGTAACAATTTTGTGTAATGTTAAAAATGAGAAACTCATTGAAGTAAATTTATAAATAAAGAGTTTTAACATTTCACAAAATTGTTACCATTTGTGTGAGAGGTACTGGAAAGGGGCGTAGCAATAACGCCCACTTTGTACTTGACTGTAGTAGGTACTATAAAAAACAATACACTACACAAAATTTCAAGTATTTCAAGTATGGGTCGGTCACGCGCTGCGAAGACCTCATGCTGACCCTATGTTCCTGACAGGAACCAAAAAGGAATCTAAATATGGGTAGTCCTTTCTCAAGTGTCACAGGTCAAAAATTCGATTTTTCTCAAATTCTTAGAAAATGTTGCCCTAGTATGTGGGAGTAATGACCCACACTATTAAAAAAATTAAATGAAAATTGGAGGCAGGGGTGAGGTCAAAGTCCAAAAATTGATCTGTAATGGTTTTTTGAAGGTAATTTTAATGCTAAAAAGCATAAGAATTTAAGAATAGAGAATATAATTTCAAGAAGCTTTTTTTCGCGTACTTTTCGAAAAAATACTAATTTTATTAAAAATATGAAATTAAAAATATAAATTGAGATATCTCTGCATCGATTTAATTTTTTTTCTCTTAATTTTTTTATAAAAATTGGCCCATATGTACACAATCGATAAATTTTGGAGTGGGGACGACTTTGGTTCAGAAGTTACATGATTATAACTGAAAATCTTCACCAAATTACAAAGAAAAAATATTTGTATGTGTTTTCAACTATATTTTGTTTGTATTTAGGGATTTTCAGTTTTTAATGTAACTTCTGAACCAAAATTGTGCACACTCCAAATTTACAGAGTACGTGTTGGCCATTTTTTATAAAAAATTTAAGGAAAAAAATTAGATTCGTTCTGAGACATCGCAATTTACATTTTTATTTCCGGAAAAAGTGACCGAAATAAACTGTTTTAGATAAAGTTAGTATTTTTTATGTAAAGTACGTGAAAAAAGCTTCCACATTCCAGAGGAAAATATCAATTTTTCTGAACGTTGACCTCGCCCTCTTCCTCCAATTTTTTGAAATTTAGAATGGTAGAGTTTCTTGATCCATGAACCAACATTGCCGAATTTGAAGAAAATCGGTTAAGATTTAGCTATAGCTCCCATATATATGTTTCGTCCGATTTGGCCCTTTAGTCCTATAGAAGCTGTATTTTACATCTAATCATTTTGAAATTTAGAATGGTAGAGTTTCTTGATCCCTGAACCAACACTACCAAATTTGAAGAAAATCGGTTAAGATTTAGCTATAGCTCCCATATATATGTTTTGTCCGATTTGGCCCTTTAGTCCTATAAAAGCTGTATTTTACATCCAATCGTTTTGAAATTTAGAATGGTAGAGTTTCTTGATCCATGAACCAACATTGCCGAATTTGAAGAAAATCGGTTAAGATTTAGCTATAGCTCCCATATATATGTTTCGTCCGATTTTGCTCTTTAGTCCTGAAGAAGCTGTATTTTACATCCAATCGTTTTGAAATTTAGAATGGTAGAGTTTCTTGATCCATGAACCAACACTACCGAATTTGAAGAAAATCGGTTGAGATTTAGCTATAGCTCCCATATATATGTTTCGTCCGATTTGGCCCTTTAGTTCTATAGAAGCTGTATTTTACATCCAATCGTTTTGAAATTTAGAATGGTAGAGTTTCTTGATCCATGAACCAACATTGCCGAATTAGAAGAAAATAGGTTAAGATTTAACTATAGCTCCCATATATATGTTTCGTCCGATTTTGCTCTTTAGTCCTGTAAAAGCTGTATTTTACATCCAATCATTTTGAAATTTAGAATGGTAGAGTTTCTTGATCCATGAACCAACACTACCGAATTTGAAGAAAATCGGTTAAGATTTAGCTATAGGTCCCATATATATGTTTCGTCCGATTTGGCCCTTTAGTTTCATAGAAACTATATTTTACATCCAATCGTTTTGAAATTTAGAATGGTAGAGTTTCTTGATCCATGAACCAACATTGCCGAATTTGAAGAAAATCGGTAAAGATTTAGCTATAGCTCCCATATATATGTTTCATCCGATTTGGCTCTTTAGATCCAATCGTTTTTATACCCTACACCACACTGTGGTACAGGGTATTATTTAAGTATAAAATTCCCAAAAGTAAATTTATGTAAACAATTTATACATGAATTACAAAATTTATATATCAGAGTTATTCAATATTACGAGAGTGGTGTAGGGTATTATATAGTCGGCCCGCCCGACTTTAGCCTTTCCTTACTGGTTTTTTTTTAATATTGTGGGTCATTGATCCCACATACTAGGGAAACATTTTTTGAGAATTTAAGAAAGATCTAGTTTTTGACCTGCGGCACTTGAGAAAGAACTACCCATATACGTACATTCATTCAAATCTGATATTCCGTTCAAAAGTTATGTCGACTTCAAAACAGCTAAATTTGTAAAAAAAAAATTAGATAACAAATTTTGGCTCCCTATAAAATCTAAACCACTATGAAATTGGTCAAACGGTAAAATGCTTTAATTCCGCATTGTCTCTTAATATACGCGTGCAAAATTTCATCCAAATCTACATATGTAAATATTCAGAGTGGGTCGGTTTCATTTTCATATATTTAGTTTTAATTTTTTTGGATGATTTTTTAAATCACCCATTTTTCATTTTGTGACAAGATTTTGTAAATAGTATTGACATATCCTTCTGATATTTTGCATTTTGGATTCATATATTGTAATTTTTTTTGCATATTTTTGATATGCACTCAAATTATTTAAATTTTAGTGATGATACGTCTAAATACAAATTTTGGTTCAAATCGGATGGAAATTGAAAGATATGCAAAATTCCGAGTTCTAGTAATAATGATTTGATAAGAAATTTTAGTTTTTCCTTACTGGTTTATTAATTACTTTGGCCCAATTTTTGAATTAGGAGATTTTTCATTATTTTTTTAAAGCCATTTTTCTTTTCGGTAATATTTGCGTGCCATATATAAAAACCATTCAGCTTTTTGAGCCCTACAGATACGATTTTCCCACCACATTTGGCGTAATTTGCTTGGAGCACCTTTGATTGCTTTACAAATAGTTTAATTTGTTACATGGACTTTTGGCCTTAGGCCAATGATTTTGTATGCTCGCCACAGATTACAATTTCCTCTCATTATTCTACCGTCCACCCTCAATACGGTCTAATGAACACAATTTCAAATAACTAACCCAGACCTCTTCATGTTAGTGGTTTTGGCATGTAATAATCGAAATTGTTTGAAATTACTCATGGGCTATGAAATCACCAACCTCCCACTCCCCACAACTCCCTCTGCAAGCAAATAAAACTATTTCAACAAAGCTTTGTAAATGCTATTCATTTTTGTACCCAACACATTTTTCAAAGGGAATACAGCTCAAGGCCTTTTTTGGAAATCAACTACTTTTGATGTTAAATGCGTTAATGAAAACGGTTTTAAAAAGTACCCGAAATTAGTTTAGTTTTTCACGGGAAATAAGTAGAAGCTTGAATAGCATTTATACAAGTGGAATTAAGTGTGTATAAATGTACTTTCACACACACATACATAGATTTAGAAAAGGCCAAATGCAGTTTTCACACCCTCTCATTTTCGTTGAACACGAGAAGTGTTTTTCGAAACCAAATCGCTTTTGCATTCCTGCAAAAGTTTTTCCCTATTTAAGAATTGCTACAACACTATTTTGCGGAGGGGAATTATTGTGTATAAACTTTTACAAAACAGTTTTTTGATTAAAAAGTATAGTGGAATATATAAAATGTCTGCGGATGATGCCTTCTTTACCCAGAATAACTCCACACTGATTTAAACATTAAACAGTAAGGAAAGGCTAAAGTCGGGCGGAGACGACTATATCATATGAAAAAATATCGTTCCTGAAGTATATTATCCCAAACATATTCTGGTTAAATCATATATATGTTTAGGGCACACTCAAAATATATAATATTTGGCATACACGAATGTTATATGTTTGGAAAGAAATGTTATCCTAAGCAAATAATTGTCTAAATCCTAACATTTCTATACCCTACATCACACTGTGGTCCAGGGTATTATGAGTTTGTGCATTTGTTTGCAACACCTAAAAGGAGAAGAGATAGACCCACCGTTTATTATACCGATCGACTTGGAATCAATTCCTGAGTCCAACCTGCAAAGTGTAGGTCGTATTTATTGTGCGATTGTGATGAAATCTAACACAGTGCTCTTTTTTGACTCAAGAACGATTCCTATCGAAATTGGTGAAAATAGGTACAGATTTAGATATAGCCTCCATATATATGTTACCCCCGATTTGACATGTATGCGCTGTTGAAACTGTATTTTATATCCGATCAGTAACATATATATGGGGGCTATATCTAAATCTGAACCGATTTCCCCAAATTTTGTATTGTCTCTAAGTGTATCAACTACTCTCTGTCAATTTTTTTACAAATCGATTCAAAAATGTTGCTTATACAGTGCATATGTATATGCCAAATCGGAGGTACATATATATGGGAGCTATATGTAAATCTGAACCGATTTTAACCAAATTGTGCAAGGTTTCGTTGAGATCGGACCATAATTGCGACCTGTACTTTGACTACAAGAATACATCTGCAGACAGACGGACAGACAGACAGACGGACATAGCTAAATCGACTCAGAAAGTGATTGCAAATCGATCGGTATAATAAACAATGGGTCTATCTCTTCTCCTTTTGGGTATTACAAACAAATACACAAAGTCATGTAATACCCTGTACCACAGTGTGGTGTAGGGTATACAAATTAGATCGATTCTGAGATATTGCAATTTATATTTTCTTTTTCGTAAAAAGTGACCGAAATAAACTGTTTTAAATAAAACTTGTATTTTTTATGAAAAGTATGCGGAAAAAGCTTGCCGAAATTATGTTTTCTATATCCAATTTCTTATGTTTTGTAGTATTAAAATTAACCCGAATTGTACCCGTGTGTCCATATGGACACACAAATTGGCTGTTGCTAGACAATCCAGCAAACGTGAACGAATTATCCTATAATAACGGTGCAAGTTGTTTTTGCATCCTCAGGCAATGAACTTTATTGGTATTCAACGCCAGATCTGTTGGTGAATATCTGTTGACCCCAGCGGGTCTGTAAAATAGTGAAAATTAAAAAGATAAATAAAACGGGAAATTCTCAAATGCTAAAGTAAGTATTGTGCTACGTTGTGTATTATATTGATACAAATTGTAAATACTTTAGTGAATTAGAGAGCCAATCAATTTTAAATAACAATACTATTTTAAGGTTTTAAAATGTTTGCTTCTATAGTGTATATTTTTGAAGAATTATGTAGGTGTGTCCATATGGACACACGGGTACAGACACAGGGACTTTTTTTATAATGATCGTATAATTCATATTGTGATTTTTTTTTAATTTTTAAGAAACATAACTCTGAAAGAGGTCCTGGACTAAATTGAGGAGTTAAATGATGCAACGATAGCAAGGATAATATGATTCATATATTTCCCGACGCAAATTATGAAGACTGGAGGGGCCTCAAATCGCACGACCTTTTTGAATATTCTTTGATAATGAACTATTGGAACACTCGACCAATCGACAAATATGGAGTTTTTTTGACACCAAACAAATTCGGCTATTACAATGGCGAAGATGTGAACATTTATCGGGATTACCCTGATAAGCGGATATAATTATTACATAAGTATGTGAAACATCTGATCGAATGATGAATATTTACGGAACATTTTATTGACACCAATAATTAACTACCCAAATTTCGTTCTTTTATGGTCAATAGTTAGATAATAGCTCCAATAACGTATGTACCAAATTCAGTTCATCTACAATCAATACTTTCCGAGATATTCAAATTTTAAATAATGTCACGCCAACTTTTGTCCCCACCCACTTTTTTATTTTTAAAGAACCATCTGTGGCCAAGAAGTGTTCATGTAAAAGAAACATTTTGAAAATCGGTTTAGTAGTTCTTGCATGATGGCGTTACAAACATTTGTCTACGTTTTTATATATATAGTATGTTCAAAAAAATTTTGTATTTTTTCAAAAAGTATTTATTTATTAATGAATATCTATTTGTGTGCAGGGGCGTTATCATGGTGCAAAATCCAGTTTGTGTTCTTCGCATAACTTGCAGGTAATATTCTTTATTGACCGTACTACCCTGTGGCAAGAACTCATAATGCCCCACGCCCCTGCAATCAAAGAAAACTGTGAGCTCGGGCGTCGGGCACGCTGTTTGTCCTTCGCATCTTCTCGGTCCTCTAAGAACATTTTGTACCACCGATAAACTTTTCTTTGGTCCAAGGTAGCTTCACCATACGCCACAGTCAACATTCGGAATGCGTCAGCGCACTTTATTTTGTTTTTCGCACACAATTTGATGCAGATTCTTTGATCCATTTTCTGAAATAGATAAAAATCGAAGACAAGTTAAAACACATCCAAGCACAACAGCTGTCAAAAATTAATTAACATTCAAAATGGCCGACCTTGTCAGCATAAGTGAGGGACATGAGTACCAACATAACGCTACAAAAATATCAAAAATCAAATACACGTAGCCCACGGAAATTAAAAATTCGCGATATTTTTTGAACATTTCTCGTACATACATCAAATACACATTTCGGAACATTCATAAATCGGGATCCCGGGGACGTTTAAAAAAATCCCGCAATCCCGGGAATTGAACAAGTCCGAATTGAATTGAACATGCCGATTTTCAATATGGATCATCCCTAGCCTAAGAAATGAATCTATATTGAATTGTGACCTTAGAACAAAATTTCGTATTACAAAAAAATCTTAAAATGGGTTTGTAAATAAGTTTATTTTATCTCATCATGTGACTTAACATTATTCAGATTTTTTTACTTTTTTAGATACAACTTCAGCGAATTTAACACAAAGAGGAAAATGGCTTCAAATTACATAGTAAATGTTCATTAATTATAGTCATGTAACAAAATGTGTTAGTTTTAACCTTTCCTAGAAATGAGGTAATCGACGCTGTGAATTCTAAAGCCTCTCGCCCATATTTTTGTTTAAAGAAGCAAAACTCATTAATAAACTAAATTAAACAAATTCTTCTTTCAAAACTGATACGTGAAACAAAGTTCTAAGTCATCATTTTAAGTTCTTACAGTGCCATAAGGTGCTAAGTGCCACATAGAAACTTGTTGTTCCAAGTTATTACACTATATAACTGAGCAACAAGGTTCTATCCATTTTATAAAATTTAAAATTCTCAAAAACTGAACATTTCATCGGGACTACACTTCAGGATTAAATTATTTGAATAACATGAAACAAAATAGATAACAGTTGTAGGCAAAATATAATGACATATAACAACTAACACATATTAAACATTGATGTTACCGGTCTCAAAACACACATTAGTGCAGTTAGGACCTTGTTGTTATAAAGTCTCGATATATATAGAGATTTCCTTTTTGATTTGCTAGTCTTGAACACTACCAAGGATGCTTAGTGTTGAAATCACCTCCGACTATAAATTTATAACCCAGTTTTTTAAAAAAAAAACTGTCATACTGCTCTCAATAAACACTGTACCTTGAAAGGAAGTACACAGCATATCGATATCTCCATTCTTCAACATGCTAAGTCGACTTAGCATCTTTTTATGGAGATTGCATTTTTAACTTCTAAATATTCCAAATTATTATAGTCATGTAATAATTTGCACAAGGGTATGCAGTGCATGTATTCTTTTAATTAAAGTGCAGGTCGCAATTATAACCCGTAAAGTAATGAAAGGTCCCAGTTATACCCCGATCGTAATGAAACTTTGAACATATCCTTCTTTTTGGCTTAAAAACGATCCCTATTGAATTTGGAAATATTGAAAATCGGTTCAGATTACGTACTGTGAGGAGTTTAACGAAAATAGTTTTTGTTTTTCTGAAAACAACACAACAACAATTGTTAAAATAAAAAAAAACAGTTTTGTGCATTTGTCTGAAAAACAAACTGAGCATCGATCATAAACGGATCAGCGCCGTGGACAATAAAGTGTGCGCATCAATTGCATGTACAATTGGAACACATTCTTACTTGTACAACAACAAAACCAGTAAGGAAAGGCTAAAGTCGGGCGGTGCCGACTATATTTTACCCTACACCACTCTCGTAATATTGAATAACTCTGATATATAAATTTTGTAATTCATGTATAAATTGTTTACATAAATATATTTTTACGACATTTTATACTTAAATAATACCCTGTACCACAGTGTGGTGTAGGGTATAAAAACGATTGGATCCTAAAGAGCCAAATCGGATGAAACATATATATGGGAGCTATAGCTAAATCTTTGCCGATTTTCTTCAAATTCGGCAATGTTGGTTCATGAATCAAGAAACTCTACCATTCTAAGTTTCAAAACGATTGGATGTAAAATATAGCTTCTATAGAACTAAAGGGCCAAATCGGACGAAACATATATATGGGAGATATAGCTAAATCTTTACCGATTTCCTTCAAATTCGGTAGTGTTGGTTCATGGATCAAGAAACTACCATTCTAAATTTCAAAATGATTGGATGTAAAATACAGCCTCTTCAGGACTAAAGAGCAAAATCTGACGAAACATTTATATGGGAGCTAAACCTAAATCTTAACCGATTTTCTTTAAATTCGGCAATGTTGGTTCATGGATCAAGAAACTCTACCATTCTAAATTTCAAAACGATTGGATGTAAAATACAGCTTTTATAGGACTAAATGCTCAAATCGGACGAAACATATATATGGGAGCTATAGCTAAATCTTAACCGATTTTCTCCAAATTCGGTAGTGTTGGTTCATGGATCAAGAAACTCTACCATTCTAAATTTCAAAATGATTGGATGTAAAATACAGCTTCTACAGGACTAAAGAGCAAAATCGGACGAAACATATATATGGGAGCTATAGCTAAATCTTAACCGATTTTCTTCAAATTCGGCAATGTTGTTTCATGGATCAAGAAACTCTACCATTCTAAATTTCAAAATGATCGGATGTAAAATACAGCTTCTATAGGACTAATGGGCCAAATCGGACGAAACATATATATGGGAGCTATAGCTAAAGCTTAACCTATTTTCTTCAAATTCGGCAATGTTGGTTCATGGATCAAGAAACTCTACCATTCTAAATTTCAAAACGATTGGATGTAAAATACAGCTTCTATGGGACTAAAGGGCCAAATCGGACGAAAGATATATATGGGAGCTATATCTAAATCTGAACCGATTTTCTTCAAATTCGGTAGTGTTGGTTCATGTATCAAGAAACTCTACCATTCTAAATTTCAAAACGATTGGATGTAAAATACAGCTTCTATGTGACTAAAGGGCCAAATCGGACGAAACATATATATGGGAGCTATATCTAAATCTGAACCAATTTTCTTCAAATTCGGTAGTGTTGGTTCATGGATCAAGAAACTCTACCATTCTAAATTTCAACATGATTGGAAGTAAAATACAGCTTCTACAGGACTAAAGAGCAAAATCGGACGAAAGATATATATGGGAGCTATATCTAAATCTGAACTATATCTAAATCTGAAATAGCGATCTTAACAGCCGCGAAATACTCTAAACTGCAAAATTTCAGAACGATCGGAGTAAAATTGCGACCTGTAGTCGACGAACAACTTTACATGGACAGACGGACGGACGGACATCGTTAAATCGACTCAGCTAGTGATTCTGAGTCGTTCGGTATACCTTAAGGTGGGTCTTGCTGTGTTATTTTCAGGTGTTACAAACATCTGCCGTGAAACAAACTTATAATACCCTGTACCACAGTGTGGTGTAGGGTATAAACAATATGGACGACAACAACAATCACGCTATTCGGTGACCAGTATGGAAACTAAAGCAGCAAATCTGAGTGAAGAAAGCAGCAGCAGCGATGACGACTCTGGATGGTAGTAAGTACCAAAAAAAAGAAACAATTCTGGATCTCCAAATATCTTTCAACAAAAGCGCCCACATCATGAAAACGAAGCAGGAACGTCGAATAGATTCAACAGTCTTAGTAATGATGCAATGGAAGAAGAAGTCAATAATGTAGAGACTCAACCCAAACCTCCACCTATCTTCATACCAGATGTAGGCGATATTAATAAAATGGTAACTAATTTAAGTAAGGTAATTCCATCTTCAGATTTTAGTTACAAATCGCTAAGAGACGGTCAGGTTAAGCTAATCATTAAAACTGTTGATAACTACCGCAAGATTGTTAAATATTTAGAAAGTTCAAAAAAGAGTTACCACAGGTTTCAACTAAAACCTGAGAGAGCTTTCAGAGCGGTGATTAAAGGTTTACATCATTCGACGCAAATCTCTGATATAAAAGCATACCTTTTATCTTTCGGACATCAAGTTCGTAGTGTTAGGAATGTAATTAGTCGGGGTACAAAAAATTCTCTTCCAATGTTCTTCGTCGATGTAGACCCAAATCCGAACAACAAAGACATTTTTGACATCAGATCATTTGATAATGCTATTATTGATATAGCAGCCCCTAAAAAATATGATGATATTGTGCAATGCTTTAGATGTCAGGAATTTGGACACACCCAATCTTATTGCCGAAATCCTTTTCGATGTGTCAAATGCGGCCTTGACCTGCCTACTGCAGACTGCACGAAAACTCCAAACACTCCACCACAATGTGTACATTGTCTACAAAAATATACAGCTAGCTATAAAGGTTGCCAAGTATACCTAAATCTTCTTAATAAAAGAACAGTAAAAGTTGAACGATTGAACCACAACAATAATAACATATCTACACATATAAATCCAAATAACCCAATGACATACGAGCAAGCAATAACTGGTTGTAAAAACAATGGTAATAGACCCTTACGAAAAATTGAAGCAATGTTGGAAAAACAAATAGAGTTGGCAAACACTCTAATGAATATGATGTCAATATTAATAACAAAATTATGCAATTAGACCTGATAATTGCAGAGTGGAATGCAAACGGTATTTCAAATCATATAAATGAAATTGAAAGGTTTCTAATAAATCAACGAATGTATATGTGTCTTTAGAAATAAGAAACCCTATTAAAGTAAAGGGGCAACTGAGAAAGATATGGCAAAATACTCGCCTTCCAACAGACAAAACCAATTTTAATCAAGCTGTCCAAAAACTTAAAAATCGTTTAAAACAAATTAAAATCGATTCGACGGGAAGGTTTCTCCGTGAATTGAGCCCAATAAATAACAACGAGTATAATTTGTATAAAGCTACAAAATATTTAAAAAGGTCTCAAAAAAGAAATTTTCCAATAAGAAAATCGGATGGGTCCTGGTGCAGATCTGATAGCAGTAAAACAGAGGCTTTTAAAACCTATCTAGAAGAAACTTTTACTCCGTTCTCACTCTGTAGTTCCTCCGATTTTCACAAAATTGGCGCGTTTCTTGACATACCATGTCAAATGTCTTTACCACTCAAATCTTTCACTCTTCAAGAAGTTAGAAATGAAATAAAAAAGTTGAACGGCAGAAAATCTCCCGGATATGACAATATTAATTCGACAGTTTTAAAAAATCTGCCTAAAAAAGGAATAATTTTTCTCACTACGTTATTTAACTCAATAATAAGAACTTCGCATTTTCCCTCTCAATGGAAATATGCAAAAATAATTATGGTGCTAAAACCAAATAAGCCAGAAAAACTCCTCAGTTCGTATCGACCCATAAGTTTGCTGCCAATACTGTCAAAATTGTTCGAGAGGCTCTTCCTGAAGAGGCTAGGATAGCTCCAGAACAATGTCACAGAGTTGTTAGAGTCATTAGAGAATGTCTAGAAAATAAATTGTATTGTTCATCAATATTTCTAGATGTCAAACAAGCATTTGACAGAGTATGGCATGATGGACTGCTCTTTAAACTCAAACAATTGCTACCAGCACCTTACTACCTGTTACTGAAATCGTATTTAAGCCAAAGACGTTTTTATGTTTGTGTTAATGACGCTGAATCTGAAATTGGAAATATAAAATCTGGTGTGCCACAAGGAAGCGTATTGGTCCCAGTTCTATACACTGTATTTACTGCTGATATGCCCGCTAACGAAGATATTACCATTGCTACTTATGCCGATGACACGGCTATATTGGCTGCAAGTCAAAATCCCGTTGAAGCATCTGCTAGTTTACAAATACAAATTGATAAACTTCATGCTTGGTACAATAAATGGAACGTAAAAGTCAACCCAGAAAAGTCAGTCAATGTGACTTTTAGTCTCAGAACTCAAGAATGCCCGCCAGTATTCCTAAATGGACTCGTAGTTCCGACTTCAAACAATGTAAAATACTTGGGTCTTCGTATAGTTAGAAGATTAACTTGGAAAGACCTTATTATATCTAAAAGAGAACAAGCAGATACAAAAACTAAGAAAATGTATTGGTTACTTGGCCCGAAATTGCAACTCAGTCTCGAAAATAAAGTAACTCTATATACGAGTAAAACAACTTTAAAGCCAGTATGATCATATGGCATTGAACTATGGGGTACATCAAGTTCATCAAATATTGAAATTTTACAAAAATATCAATCTAAAACCCCTAGTTTATTATCCAACGCGCCTTGGTTTGTCCAAAATAGCTGTATTCATAATGATCTTCGAATCCCTAAAGTAAGAGATGAAATAGCACGGTTTAGTACTAAATACCTCAATAGACTAAGTAATCACCCAAATATCCTAGCCATAAATTTGTTAGATGACAGCAACGAAGTAAGAAGATTAAGGAGAATTCACATACTAGATCTCCCTTTTGATACCCTACACCACACTGTGGTACAGGGTATTATGATTTTGTGCATTTTTATACCCTACACCACACTGTGGTACATGGTATTATGACTTTGTGCATTTGTTTGTAACACCCAAAAGGAGAAGAGATAGTCCCATTGTTTATTATACCGATCGACTTGTAATCACTTTCTGAGACGATTTAGCTATGTCCGTCTGTCTGTCTGTCCGTCTGTCTGTCCGTCTGTCTGTCCGTCTGTCTGTCCATCTGTAGATGTATTCTTGTAATCAAAGTACAGGTCGCAATTATGGCCCGATCTTGACGAAACTTTACACATATCTTTTTTTTGGCCCAAGGACGATCCCTATTTAATTTGGTTAAAATCGGTTCAGATTTGGATATAGCCCCCATATATATGTTACCCCGATTTGACATGTAAGCGCTGTAAAAACTTTATTATACCCTACACCACACTGTGGTACAGGGTATTATAACTTTGTGCATTTGTTTGTAACACCCAAAAGGAGAAGAAATAGACCCATCGTTTATTATACCGATCGACTTAGAATCACTTTCTGAGTTGATTTAGCTTTAACTTTATTTTATATCCGATCAGTATGAAATTCGGCAGAAAGTGGTTTCTTATTACATGAGGGAATACTGCCAAATTCGGAGAAAATCAGTTCAGATTTAGATATAGCCCCCATATATATGTTACCCCCGATTTAATATGTAAGCGCTGTAAAAACTGCATTTTATATCCGATTAGTATGAAATTCGGCAGAAAGAGGTTTCTTATTACATGAAGGAATACTGCTGAATTCGGAGAAAATCGGTTCAGATTTAGATATAGCCCCCATATATATGTAACCCCCGATTTGACATGTAAGCGCTGTAGAAACTGTATTTTATATCCGATCAGTGCGAAATTCGGCTGAAAGACGTCTCTTATTACGTGAAGGAATACTGCCAAATTTGGAAGAAATCGGTTCAGATTTAGATATAGCCCCCATATATAAGTTACCCCGATTTGACATGTAAGCCCTGTAAAAATGTTATTTTATATCCGATCAGTGTCTGTATTTTATATCTGATCAGAACGAAATTCGACAGAAGGAGGTCTGTGTACATGATTTGGTATCAAAGCGCTATAGAAGTTGTACTTTATTTCCGATCATTAATATTTTCCGGAAAGATGTTTCTCAATTTAGGAACGAATATTGCTTAATTTAGTGATTATCGACTCGGTTAGGGAGGTGTAGGGTATTATATAGTCGGCCCCGCCCGACTTTCTGCCTTTCCTTACTGGTTTAAGTTAATATTAATATTAGTAAATAAATATCGTCATCAGAAACGAGAAAGGGCCTATCATCATATTTGAAAATTTTTCAGGAGAACAAAAAAACTAAATAAAATGAAAAATGTTTTCGTTAGAAAAACGGGTGTTTCAGGATAATAACTAAACATAATGATGCGTATATAAATTCCCACAAACATGATCTATAAATTGTTTGTGGAAATTGCTTGAAATGGGAATTTTTAACTATGAAAAAGGAAATAATTTGTTGTTAGGGCCTTTTGAATTTCATTAATAAATTCGCCATTTTTGATAGTAGGTCGCTAAAAATTTGTTAGAATGTGTATTTTGATGCAGTGTATCGAAATCTATTAAAAATCACCAATTTCCAGTTTTCTTGTTGTTACGCCCTTTTTCGTTTCTGATGACGATATAATCTTATTTTAACAATGAAATATTTAAAATTTTGTTAAGTTCATTGGATCTTAACGACTCTGTTAGCTGTAAGATATCAATAAATTTGCTTATTATTTTGTATTTAAATATATTGCAAATAAAACATGAAAAAAAAGATTTACATATAGCTCCCATATATATTTGCCTCCAATTTGCTTATTATAGCGTATTTGGGTATTACATATATAGTCGGCCCCGCCCGATTTTCTGTCTTTCCTTACTGGTTTCAATGTCAAAATTGATGTATTTTACAAGCTCGTGTAGTGCTCATAAACCTTCTAAAGCGAAGTTTTAGATGCCTACTGTGAACAGTGGACTTTACTTCTTAACTTTAAGTAAAGTCTTTTTTCTTTATAAGGAATATTTGATGCTTTTGACTGCAGAATCCTAAAATACTTATATATAATATTACCAAAAATGCGCCATAACACGAGAAAATGAACTCATTTTAAAACACACTGTGGCTTAGAGTAGAAATAGTTAAATCAAAATATTCTCAGACTAATAATTTTATTATTAATTACAAGTTTTATTCAAAACTTTATAACGTTGAATGCATTTTTAATGTACATATGAGAAAATCGAGTCTATATGTGATATCTATAAAACGCCTAAACTATTTACCTTGATATGTGCATTTCAAATAACATTAAAATTTTTGCAAAAAAGAAAACACTATGTTGAAATTACTTTAAAATATTTGCAAAAATATTGGAAAAAAAATCGAGAAATGCAATTTATTAAAAGAAGATAATATGCGTAGCGCAGAAATCACTATTTCCAATAACTTTAAAAATTTGCAAAAACATTTCAAACATCGCCAAAGACGCGAGGAAGAATTTTCAATAATTTAAGTCTGTGATTCCATCCGATTATCACTAATTTTATCATAACATAAACTGTGCATACTCGTATAAACAATGAATTATTTTTACTATTTGCAAATATACAAGAATCGTTGTATACCTTCATAAAAAGTTGTGTATCTAAGAACACTCGCGTTCTTTTCAACATACTATATAAGGTTTTTACACAGAATCACAACAAAATCATTTTTAATTTGGCTACCCACACTTAGTATTGCAAAATTTCTGCGAATATATAATATATATTTACTATTTTACCATACACAGTTTGGCGTTTAGTTTCATAAATTACTTTTAATTGAATCGTGTTCAACATTTTTTATTTTCAAAAATGTGTTCAACATTTTTTATTTTCGAACAAAAGCTGCTATATTTAAAACTTCCACAATACATAGGAAATCTACGAAGGAAAAAAGAAAAAAAAAACTTTGCGCATAATGGAATAAATTCATTTTTTGTTTGTAGAACATAGTATGTATGTAGAACTTTTCTTAGATCAAAAATTCGCTGAAGCTCAAATAATGTGACAATAAAACAGTTGTTTTTCTCTCCTGAAAAATTGTTTTTTTAATATAGAAGCCATAGATATTATTTTATCTTGGTATCATAAACGATTTTGATAGCGTGAGAACGGATTAGGGCCAAAACACGACTATGTGAATAGTACGTAGGTTATTTCTACTTAGCTTTCTACCTCTTATAGGAGCCGCAATGGTCAAATGTCACTTGGTATAAAATCGCATCAGTGGGAAATCAGTATTGCATATAAATCAGTAGGTTCATAGCTACACGCTCAAAAAAATCGCTTGTAAACTTGTAAAGCTTGAAGAGAGTCTGGTTTATTTCGAAAGACCAATGACTTTAAATAACCCACAAGAAATAGTCCAGTGGTGTTAAATCACAACTTCTTGGAGATCATTCAATATCACAATTTCTTGAAATAATCGAATCTTCAAACTTTTCTCGCAACAATTCAATTGTTTCATTTGCTGTGTGGCACGTATCCACAATCGGTCAATGGCAAAAAGATAGCTCTTAACGAGAGCTAAAATATTGCTCATGGGTGTCAAGGTCGTAGGTCGACTGGAAAGTGTTTTTTTGGATTTAAAAGAAATGGAATAAGCGCACGAAAGGTTGCAATTGGAGAACGATTATTTTGATAATAAAACTTAATAATTTGTAAACGTTGTCCTTGTGTATATTTCTCCATGATGAAACATTACTGAATACAATGAATAAAACAAATGACAGATCATGACATATTACAAATGGCCGAAACGTCACTTCAAAATCATATCATCCCTATTGGAAAACACGTTACAACATTGAAATATATAGTTTCGAAGCGCATCCAATTTGGAGGTTCCTGAATTTGCACTAATTTGGAAAACTGGTTGATAGCAGACTTTTGAAAAACAAAATCATTTTTGTGACAAATTCATTAAAATATGATAGCCAAAAACTAAGAACGCTAAAAGGGTAATTAATATTTTTTGATTCAAAATTTAATGAAGTCAAAAAGAAGAAATTAGCATCAAAAACGGTTAGTCTCATGTTTATCTCCCGCTGTAGACAACAGTTTGAGTAGACTGGTGACGTCAAAGACCGCCCGGTCGGGACGCCCTCGAACTGTTCGAACGCCGCAGGTCATCAAATCAAGAATTCTGCGAATTCCGCTCCGAAAACAGAACATCGTGGCTCGTGAGATGAAAGTTACGCAAAAGTCCATGAGTTGAATTATCAAAACAGATCTTGTTCACAAATGAAACAAATTTTACCCTGCAAGAAAAACTTAACAAACGAAATGATATTGTATTTATATGCACGGTCGTCTAAGGAAGTATCTCAAGTGATTCCACGGGTCGAAAAGGTCCATCATACAGCTTCAATCATGGTTTGATGGGGTGTCTCTTACGATGGGGTCACTGACTTGCATTACTGTGAAAAAGGGGTCTAAACATTGGCCAAAAATTACCAAGAAACCGTTTTGGAAGCTGTTGTGTAACCACTTAACCATTTTCTATTCCAAAACCAGGCATGGACTTTCTAGTATGATTCTGCGCCGACACATATTGCTAAAATGACCCAGACATGGCTTTAAAACAATTTGTCAGCTTTCATTTCTTCTGATAAATGGCTCTCTGGCAGCCGTGATATAAACCCACTGGATTACAAATTGCGGACAGTTCTAGGGGACAAGGTCTGCACAAAAATACCCCAGCATCTATTCTCTTATGCCTGCTTTGATTCGTGCTGTGGCCACTTACCCAAAGGGAAGAGGCGCGTGCAGCTATTGGTGATTGGTCAGTGCGACTTAAGGCATGTGTGAAGGCCAAAGGCGGACATTTCGAATGAGTGCTTACTTTTTGTGTAGAATATATGTCAATATATATATTAATAGATTTACGGAAAAAAAACCGATTTTCATGCCTTTTTTCACTTGAACGCCTATACCTTTGTTACTTATTAAAAGATTTTCAATCTCTATACGAATTTGGAAAGAAGATAATTATACCTTTCAGACGATGTATATATTGTTTATTTAAAGCTGTAGGAATATATGTTTATTTGTCCTACAAACAAATTTTTCTAATTTTGTTCGTCATTTTCTAGTTTCGGCAATGTTTTTACCATTTATTTTGTGAAATAACCACGCGATTAATTGATCTACGTATATAGCATATTTTATAAGGAAAAAAATTCAACCAGTCTCTTACCAATCCGTTTGCAATTGACTGAGTTATTAAAGTTTCATTAAAACTATATCGGTACATAAACACTAGTTTTGGTCACTCAACTCAATAATATGTGTGTGAGCGTTTCATTTTTAATTCGTAAGTCACTACTTTCCAAATTCGTTTAGCGATTGTAAATCAGTTAATAAGTAACAACGTTATAAGCGTTCAAATAAAAAAAGGCATGAAAATCGGTTTTTTACCAGTAAATCCGGATTTTGAGGGTGTCCCGCAAATTTCATAGAACAAACGTTGTTTTACTCGCCAAGACCTACAAGAAAAATAGTATCGCGGGTTTTGGTTTTTGGACTGCCTCACTGTGTAATATGTCCTCATTTTTAGTTAATGAACTATTCTGCACATCCCCCCAAATAAACTTCCCAAAAAAATTTCCCAATTTTAAGAAACAATTAATTCAATATGAATAAAAACATTAAACTAAATTGGAGTATGGATTTTACTGAAATTTAGGAAATACTTTTTTTTGAGTGTGAGGGTATAGGTTAGGTTAGGTTGACTCAGGATGACGCCTGGCTGGTGAGACCAAGCTTCCACTGAGACCATATTTGGTCCATTGTGATTTCTCAAAAGTTCTTCTTCTTCCTTATTAGGTAAGGTTAGGTTGAGTAGAGGAGACGCTTAAAAATCTCATGTCCTTGGACATACACTTAAACCAGTGGTTCGGCTTGTTGTGCGCTCCTTATTTATGATTTTTTTATACCTCACGGGTTACAGAAAATCGGTACTAGACACGAATTTTCTCAGTATCTTCCTGCTATATCCTCTGAAATGAGTCAAGTCTGGCAATGTGTCGGACCCGAAATATCGGGATATTGCATGTGTAAAAACTGGGCAGTGACAGAGAAAATGTTTCATCGTTTCGATGTTTTCCCTGCATGCCATGCTAGTCCTATGCGATGAAGATGTACTTGTAAGCTTGAGTGTCCCGTTAGAACACTCATCATCTTACTAATCTCGATATTGTTTAGTTTCAGAAAACTACTTGTTTTCTTCTCATGTGGGTCACCCCACAGTATCTTTGCAGTTTCTCTATTCCACACAGCTTTGTGAGCCATCATTGCCCAGTGCTTCAACTCATCCTTCGTTCTTTTACAGTCTAACACAGTTCTGGATTTGACTTTTTTCGATGTAATTGCTTTGATCACCATTTGGCTATATGTTGCTTGATGATTGAAGATGTTGTCATATTTAGGCTTAGTGGTATTACTGAGCCAGTTCAAACACTTCGTGATTGCTCGAACTTCTGCTTGAAATACTGTCCCAAAAAAGTCCCAGACCCATCCTTCCTCCTAGCCTGGACCCATCAGTATATCAGCTGGTTCCCACTGGCACATGAGCAAGTGTTCCGCTTTTTTTCCTTGTTTTTCTTCCTTGTTAGTTAAATCTATAGTTTCGATAAGATGACTTGATAAATTGTAGAAGTCTTGATGAATTGTAGTCTCTGAGTTCGTCAAGCTCCTGAATGAAAAAATACCCCAGTATCTTGTTTCTTCTATGGGATAACAATTGACATTTGCAAAAAAATTAAAAGTATATTCCACCTCGTTAGGTTGTTGACACCAGCGGCATAATGCGCTATTCCTTAGTCCAATTCTACGCATATGCTTACCAAGGCAATTGTGTCCTTTGAGAGACCCACGATCTGTCGTACATTCGCTTTATCTAGGCCTAGCAGTTACTCAATATTCCGGGAAGACAATTCGTCCCAAATAGCTTTTATTTGATCACAGCCTGCTGACGATTTCCATCTCTGATGTCAGAGATTTTTATATTATTTTGATTTTATATCAACGTACATTAACGAAAGGGGTAAGTATACATTAGTCTCGATGTTGTTCGAGCAAATTGTCCCTGATTTTGCGAGATTATCTACAGCTTCACTACCGAATGTATTTTTATGGCCAGGTATCCAGTGTAATATTATTCTTACGGCCGTTTCAGGTAGCTCCGACTGGTACTTTAACGACCCACTAAGAAAATAGGGGTTTCAAGGAGCTCCATTAAAATGTAACTGACAGTCTTAACTAAAAATAATTCGTTAAATTTAACTGGAATATTTTCACCAGTTATGTGCTTTAACTAGGGTAAAAATATGTATTGTCAAAAAAATTTATTTGGAAACAATGGGGTAATAAATTTTGTTCGCAGAAATATAGTGGCAAAAATGAAAAGGTAATAGTTCAGAACGTTTTTCACAATTGTTCAAATAATAATGTGTGTCTTTGTTCAATTTAAATTCCAGAAAAGTAGCCCCTTCAGCTCTAACATGATGCTTTAACTCTTCGATTTGATGCCACAGGAATTTACTTCATTATAGTAGCAGATTACTGCAGAATTTGTGTGCCGCATTGTTAAAAGTAGTAATGTCCACAAATATGCATTGCAGCAAATATAAATTGCGGACAATAGTCATTGTCTTTTAAGACATACGCCCAGCAAAATATTGGTAAGTACCTGTCATTATTCCCTGCATTACCAAATAATGACATCACATTATTCGCTGCATTACTTTCGGTTTAGTAATAATGACTTACCAATAATAACAGAAATAAGTGATTTATTGTTATCAAAATCATTTTGGCAATTTTTAATATAATGCAATTTTGGCTATATATGGGTTATTGTACAAGATTTATTTATTTTTCAACATTTGTTCAAATAATAAGTGCAGATTCGAAAGAAAATACCATAAATATTTACGTATATCGTATGATGTTAGATCATTGAAGAATTTTTCACACGGAGTTTGGGTCCAGAAATTCGAATCTGGCATGAGGAAATTGTTTGTTTCTAGAAACATGCGCGACAATATGCCAAAAATTTTTTAAATGACCATATCTACCATATATACTACTTATTTTATAACTTATTGGTAATGCATTATTGAAGTAATTAAAATCGTGAAAATATAAGCACTTGTTTATGTGGTATGCCTATGCTACAAATAAGTAATTATTTTGCTACTTTATTGTAAGCTTTTGGGAAGTACTTTCCTCCAATGACATCCCCATGTTAAAATAATGAGAAAAGTGGCCAAATAATAAGTATTATCGAATTTTATATTATCGAATTTTGCTTACTCGTCGGATTATTTGGTAATGAGAAATTTTGCTGGGCGTAGTTTCCCAAAGTCCTCAGTATACCCTCACTCTGTGTCGGAGATTCCGGAACAGTTAATAATTCTATATTAGACTTAACTTTTAGAATATTGCTACAAAAGTTATGGGACAGTAGTGTTCGAATGAATCTGTCAATTTGTGTGGGGGTACCAGATGGGACTTGGCCAATTTTTTCGCTGAATGGTAGATAATTTAAAGACATTCCACTATAAAGAAAAGTATGTATTTATGTGCACTGGCATTAAAGTAATGAGCTATTAAATCTGTCAATTTGTGTGCACTGAAAAAAAATTTGTCATACAATTAAAGAAATGCTCCAAAGACGTCCTTAGTCTTCAAAATAAGTACATTTTGTACTTAAAATTAAGAAAATTTACTAAAACTTAAGTAAATTACATAATATTATTGAAATTATCTATATTTTAAGTACAAAATGTACTTATATTGAAGGCTAAGGACGTCTTTGGAGCATTTCTTTAATTTTCTGACAATTTTTTTTCAGTGTGGGGGTACCAGATGGTACCGCCAAATGACAAATGCGCCAAGACGGACGGGCATTGCTGAAATGACTCAAAATATCCACAACCGTATTTCCACCGAACATACTTAGGGTCTTACGTAATTACTTCGATATGTTATGCTATTGGCGCGTAGAAAATGATATGTACTAAGGTGAAATTGCCTCGTCTTCTGGTACCTCCCAGACAAAGGAGTCAAATCATACTAGATTTGCAGATTTTCTTTAACTTGTCCATTTTTTGATTTTCTAAAATTTAAAAACAAAATACAAAATTTGCAAAATATTTTAGAATTCATTCACATTATCAATAAATTTTTTTTAACGGACGGTTTATAATGTTCGTTAGAATAACTATATGTTAGCTAACTTTTTCTACAAAAATAACTAACGGAGGTACCTGAAAACGGCAGTTAATATTATTCTTATTATTAATATTATTCTTCGAGAACCTTAAGCTCTCTGCCACAGCGGCTGACTACCCTCGACCTTATATTCGTACTCAGAAGAGCCTTTAAAGCGGCCTAGCTATCGATGAAAAAGCAAATATCGCTTCGAAATATTTGCATCAGCGAGATAAGCTCAGCCGCATTGGCAATCGCATGTCATGTTCGCTGCAGAAATTACCACATCCAGTACCCTCCTCCATTTTGGAACCATCTGTAAAGACTTAAGATCATATCGATTCTAAAACATGCTACGTCGACTCAACATGTTTTTAGGGAGATTGCATTTTTAACTTTTAAATATTCCAAATTATATTCACTACAAATTTGATGTTTATCCGTTAACCAGATCAAAAGTTATTCACAAAACAGTATATGCCATTCGATTTCCATTACAAAGGAATTACACACAAATTTAAAATATTAAGCAAACTTTGATCGCCTCTCCTGAAAAACTACCTTTTTGCACTTAGCATAGTTTAGAATGGGGTTATCGATATAACCTAAATTTCCCTTTCTGCCATCCTGCCATGGTCGGAATTTTAATGAGAAACCCTTTATCAACAACGTCATGACTAATAATATGAGTGGGGTACAAAAAAGTATAGCTTTACGATTTGACGAATTTAATGCAATTCATTGTTGAGCCTATATAAGAATCGATCCGGCCGTATTTACTACCATACTTATTTGTAGCAGATCAATTCAATGTTTTAATTCGTATAGAGGAGCTGTGCTACCTAGATTAAACTCTGCCCGCTGGAAGCACAACTTGTTGAAATTATAGCACATCGACCGCAATGCTTCTCGTTTCCATTTCCATTTACTCGTACTTCACGTTTACTTATCTGTTAATATTTGCAATTCGGTTGTTTATCTTTACGGCGATAAATACCGATGTCCATTTGCCACATCTGCAGCACAATTCTGCTTACATATATGTACTCGTAGATACATAGACTTTTGCCTGTTGCCATCAGACATCCATCCGTTCGTATACATTTGTAATACCGGAAAGCAGACCACACTGCAAATATATTCGATAACATCCGGGTATTCATTCGGTATGTCAACATTAAGACTTTGTGTGTGTGTCAGAATGTGGTACACAAACTATGTACATTTCTCTTGTCGAATCAAATACCACGAAACATCCATCTATCCATATATATCGTTCTTACTCTACGGAAATAAAAATGCCAAAACGTCCAAGAATTCATTTTCGAATGAATGAATGTAAAACCAAATACATTTTGGTTATTGCAGAAATATACGTATAATGAATGATAACTGAATATTAGTAATTAAAGAAATATACATATTTTGTACTCGTATTCACCCTCAATGTAATAACACTTATTAGAGTTAATTTGAGCATACTTTTTATAAAATGCCTTTATTGAAATCGTATCGTCTTTAATAAAAATAAATTGCTTGGAGGATTTACAACAAATGATAATGATGATAATCGCTCCTGTAGTATATTGTCTCAAACATATTGTGAATATACATATATACATATGTTTAGGGTACGCTCCAAATATATAATTTTTTTAATAATATATATTTGGAAAACTTCCTTAAACAATAACTTTGTTTGTTTGTAAACACATATTTCGTTTCCAAGTATATTTTCTTTCAATTCAATCATATAAACCACGGTTGTAACGAATATTCGCATTCGCATATGCGAACGCGAATTATTCGCATCATTTTAACATTCGCTTTCGCATTCGCAAAAACCATCTTTGGATTATTCGCTTTCGCAAAAATATATTACAGTATTCGCTTCCATTTGTTAAAAGTGTTAAATTCGTCAAAATTTGCCGAATTTGTCAAAAATCGCAGAATTCGTCAAAAATCGGCGAATTTGCCGAATTCGTCAAAAATCGCCGAATTCGTCAAAATTTGCCGAATTAGTCAAAAATCGGCGAATTCGTCAAAAATCTGCGAATTTGTCAAAAATCGGCGAATTCGTCAAAATTTGGCGAATTGGTCAAAAATCTTCGAATTCGTCAAAAATCGCCGAATTCGAATTCGTCAAAAATCGGCGAATTCGTAAAAATTTGCCGAATTCGTCAAAATTTGGTGAATTCGACAAAAATCGGCGAATTCGTCAAAATTTGCCGAATTCGTCAAAAATTTAGCAAAATTTAAAATGCAAATATCTCGTTAAATAAGCCCCGTAGAAGGAAAAGGGCGAAATTTTGTTATCACTAATTTTTGGCCAAAATTTAGCAAAACTTAAAATGCAAATATCTCGTTAAATAAGCCCCGTAGAAGGAAAAGGACGAAATTTTGATATCACTAATTGTTGTCCAAAATTTAGCAAAATTTAAAATGCAAATATCTCGTTAAATAAGCCCCGTAGAAGGAAAAGGACGAAATTTTGTTATCACTAATTGTTGGCCAAAATTTAGCAAAATTGAAAATGCAAATATCTCGTTAAATAAGCCCCGTATAAGGAAAAGGGCGAAATTTTGTTATCACTTATTTTTGGCCAGAATTTAGCAAAACTTAAAATGCAAATATCTCGTTAAATAAGCCTCGTAGAAGGAAAAGGGCGAAATTTTCGTCAAAAATCTGCGAATTCGTCAAAATTTGCCGAATTCTTCAAAAATCGGCGAATTCGTCAAAATTTGCCGAATTCGTCAAAAATCGCCGAATTTGTCAAAAATCGCCGAATTCGTAAAAAATCGGCGAATTCGTCAAAAATCGCCGAATTCGTCAAAAATTTAGCAAAATTTAAAATGCAAATATCTCCCCGTAGAAGGAAAAGGGCGAAATTTTGTTATCACTAATTTTTGGCCAAAATTTAGCAAAACTTAAAATGCAAATATCTCGTTAAATAAGCCCCGTAGAAGGAAAAGGGCGAAATTTTGTTATCACAATTTTTTGGCCAAAATTTTGAATTTCCTTAACAAAACTTAAAATGCAAATATCTCGTTAAATAAGCCCCGTAGAAGGAAAAAAAAATTCGTCAAAAACGGCGAATTCGTCAAAATTTGGCGAATTCGTCAAAAATCGGCGAATTCGTCAAAATTTGCCGAATTCGTCTAAATCGGCGAATTCGTCACAACATGCGGAATTCTTTAAAATTTGCCGAATTCGTTCGCTAAATAAGCCCCGTAGAAGGAAAAGGGCGAAATTTTGTTATCACTTATTTTTGGCCAGAATTTAGCAAAACTTAAAATGCAAATATCTCGTTAAATAAGCCCCGTAGAAGGAAAAGGGCGAAATTTTGTTATCACTAATTTTTGGCACAATTTTTGAATTTCCTTAGCAAAATTTCCTCAAAATTTGCCGAATTCGTCAAAATTTGCCGAATTTGTCAAAAATCGGACTCGTCAAAATTTGCCGAATTCGGCAAAATCGTCAAAATCGGCGAATTCGTCAAAATTTGCCAAATTCGTAAAAAATCGGTGAATTCGTCAAAATTTGCCGAATTTGTCGCTAAATAAGCCCCGTAGAAGGAAAAGGGCGAAATTTTGTTATCACTTATTTTTGGCCAGAATTTAGCAAAACTTAAAATTCATATATCTCGTTAAATAAGCCCCGTAGAAGGAAAAGGACGAAATTTTGTTATCACTAATTTCACAGTACAACACAAAAAAAAATAACAGGGTTCTGTCAATGGATTATGGTAGAGGAGACCAAAAAAATATATACGTATATCGGCGTTTTGAAAGATCACATCGGAATTTTATTTTAGGGGGGGTTAAAGTTTCCCCCCTTTGCTAGTTCGTGCAGAATATCGGTATATAAAACTATGTGTTCTGTTCATCTGAGGTGTGAGCAACTTTGTAGCAAATGTTAAGGCCTATACTATTTTGGAATATATTAACCCTCTAGCTTCCACACATAACGGTAATTTTTGCCTATATTTTAACAAATCGTAAAAAACTCCCCTAAAAATGGGTGGGCGGGGTTGAAATGTTCTACAAAAATGATGGCCATAAAATTTTACTATATATGTCAGAACACACCAAAGCCCAAAACTTAACACAAACACAAAAAACCGGCCAAATTCAAGATTGCCTTTTAAGGGTTAATTTAGATATTATATAGTGTTAGTACCAAAAAGGTCTTTAAAAATTGGATTTTTCGGGGTTGATGTGAGAGATGCAAAAAAAATAATGATTTTATTTTACAATTAAATAATATGTATTTTATATTAAATTATACTTCAGGACTATAAACAAAAAATCTATTAATAACGCATATACAAGGAGAAATACTTATTAAATACATAAGTTCATTTATTTTTAATTCACTTTTCTTTGCACTCTTAGCAATTCGACGCCATTATCAAACAATGTCCAACATAAATCTGTTATAAGAGACAAAATGCTCTTGCCTTTATAGCGTTTTTCAATAGGAAGACATATCTGATGGAACCGTTCGCCATGCTCATCAGTTTCAGTTGAAAACTGAAAATCACAATATAAATATATATGTATAATCAAATATAAATCAAAACTTGTATTACCTTTAGACCACAGCATCAAACCGATATAGCAATTTCGGCATATATGTTTTGGCACCCATGGCTCATCTGGAAGAACTTCCAGTTCAAACTAAATTTAATATATATCCTCCACTTTGCTTGTGAAAAATGAATCCCTATGTTCCATAAGGGTATGCTTGCCACAGACGTAGCAAAACCAGTCAAGTTTTCCCAAACAGTCAGTTATTATTAATCTTACAAATTCCCTTGTAGAATAATGTAAGAAAATAAAAAGAATGACTGGCTGACCCAAACGTTAACGTTCATAAGTAACGTGCCACTCAAAAGTTTCGTTATGGTAATTTTGAGTGACAAAAATATAATGACAGAAATAATGAAGAAGAACAAAAGTACTCTTGGTAGTTGTTGAATAACAACCTTCTCTGCAGAGCTGGGAGAACCTACATATGCGAGGAATAACAAATTAACCCTTAACAGGCTATCTTAAATTTGGGCGTTTTTTTTTGAGTTTGCGTTAAGTTTTGGGCTTTGGTGTGTTCCGACACATATAGTAAAATTTTATGGCTGACATTTTTGTGGAACATTTCAACCCCGCCCCACCCATTTTTAGGGGAGTTTTTTATGATTTGTTAAAATATAGGCAAAAATCACCGTTATGGGGGGAAGCTAGAGGGTTAATATATTCCACAAAAATATAGGCCTTAACATTTGCTACTAAGCTGCTGAAGATACCCTACACCTCAGATGAACAGAACACATAGTTTTATATACCGATATTCTGCACAAACAAGCAAAAGGGGGAAAACTTTAACCCCCCCTAAAATAAAATTCTGATGTGATCATTCAAAACGCCGATACACGTATATATTTTTTTGGTCTCCCCTACCAGAATCCACTGACAGAACCCTGTTATTTTGAAAAAAGTTTGAAATTGTTGTACAGTGTTTTTGGCCAAAATTTAGCAAAACTTTGGCGAATTCGGCAAATATCTCGTTAAATAAGCCCCGTAGAAGAAAAAGGGCGAAATTTTGTTATCACTATTATTTGGATAACATTTAGCAAAACTTAAAATGCAAATATCCTCCCACTGCGTAGGGCTCCTGTATCAGGAGGATGTCTACTGCACCTGTGGACAGGCGCAGCAATAGAGCCGCTGAGGTTGCTTTAGCGTGATGGAGGTTAATCAGTAGAATTCTTACCGTCATTGGTAATCGACAGATTGACATCCACCCCGACAACGGTGTTACCGAACTCTTCGTACGTATCATCGGGGAGCTGGTCCCCGCCATATGCGCCTAGGAGACCGGAGACTTCCCTCAGCCCCTCAGTATCCGAAGTAGTGTTTTCATCCTCAGAGAATGACGTTAAAGATCTTCTGTTAGAGTTAGAGTCACCAGAAATAATGGTCGTGTGGACCTCCGCTCTTCCAGAAAGCCTTGTATCAAACACGGTCGACGACTCGCCTTCCGCAGTGGGAGCTATATCCTGCTTGTATACCTTCAAGACTATAGTCTCGAAACCATATTGCAGGGTTGCACTTGCTTCTTGTATATGGGAGGTGGATTCAGCGTTAAGGATCAAATTGACCGGTCGCTTTTTACCATCCTCCTCACCCACCCTGCTAATTCACCAATTATGGGTCGGCAGACCAGGATTGGAATCTTTTATTATCTCTAATATGTCATCCGAGGTGGAGGGCTCTTCTGTAACCCAGGTGATGGCTCTAGGATGACTAGGGATGTTGTTTTTTACCACAACATCCAACTGGGCATCCGGCCACACCTCACCCGCTCGACTCAGAGCAGCCTTATACAGGTCTACTCTCCCCTGATGCCATCCTGCATCGTTGCAGATTGGTGGTTTGCCCGGCATTTCTCTACGGATATTGAGGTAATGAGCCATAATGGCTGATTGTACATGGCTCCATTTGTCCTTGAGGATGGATCCATCCTCACTACTTCTGTCTATAACGGCCATCACTAGACTCTCCTTCGCCACTTCATTGAAGGGCTAAGTGACTTCCGTTTTGACGGCCGGACATGACGTTTTCCCCTCACCGTACCTCCCGTTGTGAGTACTGGGGGGAAGTTTTCACCATGTTTGGTGTGGTCGGCTTTGGCCAAGACCAACGGACGGACAGTAGGACGATTGAGGAACCCCGCTCCATCGGAACGCGAAGGCATCCCCGTCAACGAATTTATTATATTTTTTGTCTGTATTAGCCCGTAATAGGTACTACGATGTAGGCCTTCCAGACTTTGTACAGATTTTTTTGGCGATTGCGTAATAGGTGCTGCTTAATAGATTTAAACTATCCGCTCTGTGCTAAACACGTCCGTTCACTACGACTGATCAGCAACGAGTATATATATATATATGTATTTATATTGATTGATGTTCACGATATAACCTGTTAACTTTTTGTACAAAATGGTACGATTGTGTGCGAGGTACTAAAAGGGGCGTGATAATAACGCCCATTTGATGACAGACTATAGGTACTATGAAAACATTACACTGTACACAATTTTAAGTATTTGTAGGCACTAGTATGAAAGTTATAAGCTGTAAACCTTTCGTACAAAATGGTACATTTGTGTGGGAGGTACTAAAATGGGGCGTGGCAACTTTTTCGCACATTTTTCTCGAGATGATAGTGACTAATAAACTAATACTTTGTGTAGAAGATTCAAATGAGTAATATAGACGTTATTAAATAATCAATAATTCACTAAATATTAACCCTTTGTGGGGGAGGTACTAAAAGGTATGGTCCAATATGGCCCAACTTCGAACATAGCCGGAGATAGAAAAAAATATTACCACATGCCAAATAAGAGGTCAATCGGTATCTCATTTCGAGAGGGCGTACCAGCCAGCAGATAGACGGACGGACATTGCTCATTCGATTTAAAACGACCCAAAACTAATATTCGCCGAACATACATAGTCTTAGACCCTATGTGTGTCTTTTTCTGTGTACCCTCGTATCACTAAAGTGAGGTTTTAAAATTTCGATTTCCCCCCGTGTGTATGTATAAAACACAATGCCGTACGTTTACACGTTTAACTCGAGAACGGATCGTTCGATCTTCATGATTTTGGGCTTAGTGAATTCGTAGTGACCCCAGAAGTGACACCGTAAATAAAATGTATGATTGGTCAAATCTAATTTATCAAACCCTTGTACACTCTCATTTAACGTATCTTCCGATAATATATGGATGTAAAATGAGTACTTCATTTAAATCCTTCAATCTGCTCAAAATAATGCTCTTAAAATAGTACATAACTTACCAATCAAATATCAAACACTAAATTTTTATAAATATAAAACTAAAAATGTGTTACCAATCAGAGGTTTATACAAACATCAAATCCTAATGTAGATGTTCAAATCAACAAGATGTGCAACAACTATGACATTTCGAGAAAATCGAATGAGAACTGGTAGAAATACCAGACAAGCAAATAATTTAGTAGTTTCAAGACGCAGACTCGGTTTAACTAAGCAACGTATTGGTTTTGCTGGACCAAGTGAATATAATGATTTGAAGAATATATCGGTTATATCAACATTTAAAATATGTTAAAACAACACAGAGTTCAGAAACACTTCTAACAAAAAATTTTGAATTATTTCCAATTTCGAATTATAATTGTTTGCCTCTAAAAAAATATGATTGGACGCGAAACTGCCAACATAATTTTACTGGCCGTTCGATTTTCAATATTTTGGGCTTAATGTATTTCTATTGATCTCAGAAGGAACACTATTGAGGGGAATTTAGGATTGGTCAAAGGGGCATCAAACCGCCTTATAGCTCTAGAACGGTTCGTTTGGTTTTCACAATTTTGTGCTTAGTGGATTCGTATTGGCAAAGGAAGGACACTGCGGAAGAAAATTTAGGTTTTGTCAAAAGGAAGTGAAACTGACTACACACAACGTCATAACTCGAGAGCAGATCATTCCTTTTTCATGACTTTGGGCTTTAAAATTCGTACTGGTCCAAGGAGGGACACCATGGAGGGAGATTTATAACTGATCAATGAGGCATGGCATGGTCGAGGAGGCATATCATACCAAATGATTGTTTGTTTCAAAGCCTGTAAACTCTTTAAACCGCCACAACATTTTATGTATTTGTATGGACTGCAATCAAAGTGATAAGCCGTTAACTTTTTGTGCAAGATTGTCTATTTTTATGGGAGGTATCAAAAGGGGCATATAAAAAATAAACTAATACAATTTGTGGAATTTTAAAATATTCTCGATGGTAGTAAAAATTATGAGATAATAAATATTTCACTAAACTTCTACCAACATAGTGCATCTTTGATCTCAGACTGAGATAGAAAAGAATATTACCACATATTAAATTTCATTGTCAATCGGTTGCTCCTGTCGAAAGTTACCGTGCGCACAAGCCAGACATACAGACGGACAGCCTGACGGACATTGCTCAAATGGTACAAGGTGGCGCAAAAGTAATCCTCCTATCAGAAAATGCTACAAATTTTGGGATTGGCCCCTAATGTCAGTTCTGTTTTGACATTTGTGTATTAAACACATGCGAAATACACGTTAATAAACAATGTTACGCTACACTGCTCCAGAACGCGGAATATTGCTGACTATTTATTTGACCAATAATCGGTCGGTGACTTTGGCACAACGTGAATTTCGTCACAGATTTCCTGGCCGTCCAACGCCTACTGGTGAAACACTGCGACGTTTAGCCGCTCGCCTCGAAGAGACTGGCACAACACGAGATGCTGCCAGGCGTGGCAGACACCGGAGTAGCCGTTCTGCATAGAATATTGCTGCTGTAGCCGTGGATGTCATGGAAGCGCCGTCGACATCGACCAGACGACGTGCCACGCAAATGGGTATCAGTCGACGGTCTCTACAGCGAATTTTGGTACAAGATTTGAAGATGTTTCCGTACAAAGTCCAGACGGTGCATCAGCTGTTAGCTGCTGACCGCCAATCGCGTCTAACATACGCTCAAGCCATCCTTAATCACCACCAAGAGGAAGATGATTTTTCATCAAAAATAATCATGAGTGATGAGGCCCATTTCCATCTTAGCGGGTACGTAAATAAGCAAAATTTACGCTTCTGGGGCACTGAAAATCCGCGTGTAACCCACGAAGAGCCATTACACCCGCTCAAAGTCACTGTACGTGTGCTGTTTTCGCTGGAGGAGTCATCGGACCTTTTTTCTTCGAAGACGTCGCGGGCCAAACGGTTACTGTGAATGGTGAGCGCTACAGAGCAATGATCAACGAGTTCTTTTTGCCGTAACTTGATGAATTGGAAAACATGTGGTTCCAACAGGACGGTGCAACGGCACACACTGCACGTGCCACAACCGATATGCTGAAGGATGCATTTCCCGGGCGCCTAATCTCCCGTTTTGGCGATTTGCACTGGCCAGCAAGATCGCCTGATTTGGCCGCTCCAGACTTCTTTTTGTGGGGCTTTTTGAAGTCGCGGGTTTATGTCAACAAGCCTCAGACTCTTGCAGCTCTTAAAGACAATATCCGTCAAGAATGTGAGGACCTATCGCCGGAAGTTTTGGCCAAAGTGATGGAAAATTCCATAAAAAGGGCTCAAATGACAATCAACTGTGGCGGCGGCCATTTACATGACATCATATTCTCGACTTGATGTAAAAAAAAAAATAAAAGACCAAATAATAATAATCCACAAGAAGAATCAAAGTTTTTCATTTTTTTTAAATTACAGCCAAAAAACATCGAAAGGTTACTTTTGTGCCACCCGTATAAAATGGCCCAAAACTGATTTCCACTATATATTCTTGGCTCCCTCACTCGATATGTTACAGGTTTGTCTGCCAATTGTTTTTCATTGTATTCAGTAGTGTTTGCAATTTCATCATGGAGAGATATACGCAAGAACAACGTTTACAAATAATTCAGTTTTATTATCACAATAATCGTTCTCCAACTGCAAATTTTCGTGAGCTGAGTCCATTTTTTAAATCCAAAAAAGAAACATTTCCCAGTCGACCTACGACCTTGACACCCAAGAGCAATATTTTAGCTCTCGTTAAGAGCTATCTTTTTGCCATTGACCGCTTACCGATCCGACGTACCGGCTTACCGATCCGACGTACTAGAGAGAAAAATAAACTTTCCGTTCACATTTGAAAATTATGCTGTTCATTTTTTTAAAATCAAAAAAAAAAAAAAACACTTTCCATCGACCTACGACCTTGGCACCCATGAGCAATATTTTATCTCTTTAAGAGCTATCTTTTTGCCATTGACCGATTGTGGCTACGTGCCACACAGCAAATGAAACAAGTGAATTGTTGCGAGAAAAGTTTGGAGATTCGATTATTTCAAGAAATTGTGATATTGAATGGCCTCTAAGAAGTTGTGATTTATCACCATTAGACTTTTTCTTGTGGGATTATTTGAAGTCATTGATCTTTCGAAATAAACCAGACTGTCTTCAAGATTTACAACTCAAAATTGAACGTGCCATTCATGACATATGACTTGATTTAGTGGAAAAAGTGCTCGAAAATTGGGTTCATCGAATTCGTTCCTGCCATTTGAATGACGTTTTATTTAAAACTTAATTGTATCGATTGTACTTCATATTAAATAAAAATCTTTTGAATTTCCTTAACAATATGTGTGTTTTTTTTTCAAAGAAATCATATCACTCTTATTGGAAAACCCTATATATACCCCCGTTCACACGTGGAGGTATAAAAACCGAAGAAATTCTCTTATTTCTACCTAAAGTGCTATAATTTCTACATTTATCCATAGATTTTCTTCAAATTGGCTTTGTTTCCTTCGTTGATGCTATTGGGACAAACATCCAAGGATAAGTTGAATAAGTTGATCATAATAAACTAGATCTAAAACGATAACCTTAAAATGCGAAGTATTCCTTCATGGCTCAAGAATAGGAAGGAACAAATAGATGGGACTATACATAAACTAAAGAGATTTTCATTAATGGATCAAAAACCACATTTCTGCCAAATTATAAAAAGATCGGACGTAAAATACTGTTACAATGAAGCTTAAAAACTTAATAAGTAGGAACATATATATCTAAACCTGAACCGATTATCCCCAAATTAGGCAGTATTCGTTCCTATGAAACTTCTTTCTTCCAAATTTTGTAATAATCGGATGTTAATTACCAGGTGGCGCAAAAGTAACCTTTCGATGTTTTTTGGCTGTAATTTAAAATATTATTGGTCAAATAAATAGTATATTCCGCGTTCTGGAGCAGTGTAGCGTAACATTGTTTATTAACGTGTATTTCGCATGTGTTTACTACACAAATGTCAAAACAGAACTGACATTAGGGGCCAAGCAAAATTTATAGCATTTTCTGATAGGAGGATTACTTTTGCGCCACCTTGTACAACGTCTATAGTGCTTCGATAACAAATCGGGAGGAACGTAGATGTATATAGGGGCTATATCTATACCTGAATCGATTTTGCCCAAATTTGGCATTCATGTAATAAGAAACCTCTTTCGGGTGTAACATATATATGTGAGCCATATCTATATCTGACAGAGAGAAGTCTCTTGAAACACTAAGAGACAATAATAAATTGTAAGAAAATCGGTTCAGATTTACATATGGCTCCCGTAAGTATATCTTCCTCCGATTTGCCATGTAAGCCCTGTAGAAACTGTATTTGATTGCATGAATAAACACTAATGAATTAGGGGAAAATCGTTTTAGATTTAGATATAGCCCCCATATTTATATTTCTCCCGATTTGGTTTCAAGGCGCTTTAGAAGTTGTAAAGTTTATTCATCGTGAGGTTATTATTCAATATGCTTTTTTACAGATAACACATGACCCATATCAAACTGCTTTGTCATTTTTGTTCAGTATCGTGTGCCAAGTCATCATGGAAAAACTCACACCACAAAAGCGTCTCCAAATTCAGTGAATGGGCTCTGGAAAAACTCAATGAAAATCCGGTGTTTTGTCGTGAAATTTTGTTTAGTGATGAAGCACATTTCTGGCTCAATGGATAAGTTAATAAACAAAATTGCCGTATTTAGGCCGATGAGCAACCCGAAGAGTACTATTACATCCATTAACAAGTAAAAGCGTTGAGTTCGGCCGTGCCGAATCTTATATACCCTTCACAATGGATTGCATTCAATTGTATTACTGGAAAAATCTTTGGATATGGAGCAAATCATGAAACGGTCTTTTTTGTTAAAGTATTTTATAAAAAACGAACGCTGCAATTTTTAGTCAAATTTAAGGCCGCAAATTTTTTAGCCAAACTCTTCACCTGAAAATGTGGTACTTATAGAATACAAACCGAAAAGTTTCAGCCAAATTTCTTAGAAAATGTTGTGTTTATGGCTTATATAAGCCTTTTTGGTAGCGACCTCTATAGAAAATATGAACCGATTTGTAAAATTTTTGCTGTAATGAATTTTTGTCAAAATAGAATACACACTGCAAAGTTTCTGCTAAATTGCTTTAGAAATGTGGTATCTATGGCTCAAAAACCGTATTTTGGAGAGACCTCTATATGGGAGCTATATCAAAACATTGACCGATATGGTCCATGTGCAATTCCTAACAACCTGCAACTATAAGAAATATTTCCACCAAATTTGATCAACCTAGCTCTATTATTACGTCCTGTAGCGTGATTACAACAGACGTACGGGCATGGCTAAATCGTCTTAGAATTTTGCGACGATCAAGAATATATATAGTTTAATGGGTCGTAGATCAATATTTAGAGGAGAACTCTCGGAAGTAGTAATGGATTGATAATATTTAATTTCTATCTCAGGCTAAATTCGAAAATGGGCCATATTGGTCCACATCTTCTAGTATCTCTCTCAAAAAGGGTTAACATTTAGTGAAATATTGATTCCCTAATAACTTCTATACTACTTATCCGAATCATCTGTATCTGAATCGCTATCACCTTCAACACAAGTAAGAAAGTTCTGTCGGGTAAACCGACTTAAGAATTCCCTTAACTTCAGTCCCAAAAAATATTCGTAAATTATTTGTATACCCTTCACCATATGATGGGGGGTATTTTCATTGTGTCACTCAGTTTGTAACACTTTTAAATATTGATCTGAGACCCCATAAAGTATATATATTCTCAATTGTCCTAAAATTCTAAGACGATTAAGCCATGTCCGTCTGTCCGTCCGTCTGTCTGTTGTAATTACGCTAAAGTCCGTAATAATAGAGCTAGGTTGTCAAATTTGGTAGAAATATTTCATCGCCGTCAAAAAATTTTAAATCAGTTCATATTTTATTTTGTCCACCTATAGATGTCGCCCCAAAAAGGCTTATTTAAGCCATAAACACCACATTTTCTAAGAAATTAATCTGCAGTTTATGTATATCCGATTTTGACAAGAATTCATCCCAATAAAATTTATACAAAAAAATGTTATTCTTTTGTAGTCAAAAAAAGCTATTTTAAGTCAAAAATAGCTAATTTTTCAGTTGAAGAGTTTGGCTAAAGAATTTGCGGTCTAAAAATTGAAGCGTTCGTTTTTTAAGAACTTACTTAAACACAGGTAAGAAAGTTTAGTCGGTTAAACAGACTTATGAATCCACTCACCTTGAGTCACAGAAAAATATTAGTAAATTTAGCTCTGAACTTTTGGTGGAAAATGGTCCATTTGTTTGGGAGGTACCAAAAGGTGCGTGCCAATTACGGCCTCTTTTCTCTAGACTCTAGATACTAAAGGGTGTCCCAAGAAGAGCGCAATTTTTTAATTTTAAATAAAACACAGATATTTAAGAAAAAATCGTGAAACTTTATTATATCGTAAAGTAGACAGAATGAGGTTATGTATGGAACAATATATCGTGCAGATGGCCGCCGCGGCTTTGCTGGCATGCACGCGATCTTTTAATGACATTTTCAATGACCGTTTTGCATGAATGCTGCGGTATTTTATTAATGCATCGTCCAATTTCGTCTTTTAAGGCTTGAGTCGTCGTCGGCTTATTCGCGTAAACCATCGACTTCAAAAAACCCCAAAGAAAAAATCTAATGGTGTTAAATCGCACGATCTAGGCGGCCAATTCTGATCCCCAAAACGCGAAATAACACGACCGGGAAATGACTGATGCAGCAATTGAATTGTTTCTCTGGCTGTATGACATGTGGCGCCGTCTTGTTGGAACCACATGCCCTCCACATTCATTTCTTCAATTCTAGGCAAGAAAAAACTGGTTAAGTGGATTTGGAGACACCAATTTGCTGAGCTTGGTGTCAAATTGAGGTGGATGGAGTTTGAGCGACATCATCACGTACAGCTGCGACATTTTCGGTCGATCGACCTGGTCGATGGCGCGTTGTTGTCTTTACATCACTAACAGACCCAGTTTCGGCAAATTTATCCATTAATCTCTTTACAGTTGACTCTTTTGGAGCATTATTGTGACCCCAAATTGATCGCAATTTGCGAAATGTAGCCGCAAAACTTTCACCATTTTGGTAAAACAATTTCACAATGAGAATGCGTTGTTCATTCGTGTAGCGCTCCATTTTTACTAACCTCGTACCTTCTACTAACAAACAATAACAATTATTCAAATGTCAAACAATGACACTTCGAATGTTGCGAGATTTAAAAATTGCGCTCTTCTTGGGACACCCTTTATAAAAGCATTGCACTGTACGAAATTTCAAATATTTGTATGCACTGGTATTAAAGTTAAAAGCTATTAACATTTGGTACAAAAATATCCATTTGTGTGGGAGGTACCAAAAGGGGCGGGCCATTAACGCCCACCGCCTTCGACTCTAGGTACTATAAAAGAATTACACTGTACAAAATTTCAAGTCTTTATATGCACTGGTAATAAAATTATAAGCTATTAACTTTTGGTACAAAATGACCCATTTGTGTGGGAGGTACGAAAAGGGGCGTGCCAATAAATGACCAGAAACGGATATCCCCCGAACATACTTAGGGTCTTAGGTCACTCCTTCGATGTGTTACACTTTTGGTTCGTAGCAAATGATATATATCCTGCCCTCTAAGGTGAGGGGATAAAAAGGATCGTTTCATGATTTGCTGCATATCCAACGATTTTTTCAGTAATAAAATTTAATGTAAGCCATGTTGGAGGGTACATAAGATTCTGCATGGCCGAAATTAACGCTTTTACTTGTTTGGTTTTGTTTTAATTAAATTATTATCAATTTAAATTTCATTTAATAACTTAAAGATATGTGCTGGTATTAAAGTTATAAGCTGTAACTTTTGGTGCAAAATGGTCCATTAGTGTTGGAGCTGCCAAAAGGGGCGTACCAATGACGCCAATCGTAATTGTAATTATTGTAATAGTGGCTTGAAATAATTGCCGTAATATTAAAGTTTAAGACGTATTATTCGATTTTGCAAGACAGAAAATTAACATGATATGTGCTCGTATTTATTCGTCGAGATCTCATTCATTCAATTCAAAGAAACATTAACTAATTTTGCATTTGAGTAAAAATTCCTTCTAAAATGAATATTCGAATGAATTCAATTTAACACAGAAATTAGATGAGCTTTAACTGTTGGCAACATTTTCCAGATTTGAGATACAGTCCTACTCCCTTTAACAAATTCTTCTTAAATTTAAATGTATTAAATTTGGCGGAATCTTCTTTTCTTCCTTTCATCGCCATTAATATCTGGGCGATGATTGATTGTTTCGGCAGTTTGCTTTTGTTCAAAAATCATCATTTCATATTAATTCCACTCAATGAAGTCAACAACAAACGGTCGTGGAAATCCTCCACGAATTAATTGAGTTCACCACGCAATTTTAGAAATGAAAAATCGTATCTCTTTGGTTGCGACTTTTCAATGAGCAACAATAAGAAAAGCTGAAACACGCACGAACATTGCTCCACAAATGCACTGAATAAATCTTACTACACAAACTTTAAAGAGATATTAAAAAAAAATTATTATTGCCTTACCGCCTTCGTTCATTTGCAAGCAAAAGAAGCTTTCAAATAGCCCAAAGCAAACCCAAATCTGCTAGAGCAATGCTCGGATCGGCTTATGCCACCCACCATGTTTGCTTATCAAGGATTTGACTCGGTGCCAAAAAAGCCTTAGACCAAAACGAATACTAAAGCAGGTCATCGTAAAAAAGTACTAAGTCATTTGTAAAATTGTCTATTATTCTTTAATTATATTAACAAAGAACATTATGGTCACGTCATCCTCGTAATTGAAGGCACTCATATATATGCAAATGTATTAAAGTTGACAAAAAAATTATTAAGGGAATTTTTAAAGCTGTTGAAAAGTGTTTACTTATTAACAAAGTTGTATGTCAAATTTTCTTGAAAACAACTTTAAGAACAAGGCAAAGCTGTTCGAGCAAGGCAAAACAGTTATCCCTTTATTGTTATTATTTTATTGTCCTTTTTAGTTTTTCAAAAATTGCTGTACTTTTCTGGTACGGAGCCCATAGTTTTAGGTTTAGGTTAGTGTGGCAGCCGTATCTTTTTTTATAGTCATAGTAATGTAATTTCTCTCGAAGGTGTACACAGTCGGTTACCATAGCACTACACTTTGATATCCTCATGTGACCGTAGTTCTTATACCTCCACATTGATACGCGGTTTAATCTTAATGCCGCTTTGGTTGCAACTTCTCTCGCCACAATATTAATCGGCAGTATATGGAGTAGGGCTTGTAGAGACTCGGTCGCTGTAGTCCTTATGGCTCCGCTTATGCTCAGGCGGGCTGTTCTCTGAGCCTTTGTTAGTAGTTTGGTGATGGTTAGCTTGTCAGGTGCCGTCGACCATACCACAATGCCGTATAACAGTTTAGGACGAACTACTGCTATATATATCCAGTGGACGATTTTAGGAGAGAGGCCCCACCGCGACCCTACAGCCTTTTTGCAGGAATATAAGGGTCCCTCTGGTTACAAACCTTGTTAGAGTTGTGGACCCAAGACATGCTATTATGCGTCTTCTTTTGAGCAGACTTTGAATTAGTCTAATCAAACTAGAGTTACCTTTTAGATGTGACAGTGCCGCAATTACTGCATCTGAGTGAATGTTGTTAAAAGTCCCTTCTATGTCAAAAAATGCCTCCATGGTGAATTCCTTGAAATGCAGGGACGATTCGATAGTGCTCACAAGTTCGTGCAGGGCTGATTCCGTAGACTTCCCCTTATTGTAAGCATGTTGGTTCACTGACAGGAGTTTTGTATCCAGGTTTTCCCTAATGAAATAATCTAAAAGTTTTTCCAGACCTTTCAATAGGAAGGAGGATAGGCTAATTAGTCTGAAGTCTTTTGGCCTAGTGTGTGATATCTTCCCCTCTTTAGGTATGAATACCACTTTGGTATCCTTCCATCGATTCGGGATGTATGAAAGCCTGATACAGCCTACATAAATTTTCTGCAGCCAGGGGCTGGAGTGATGCTATCTGGTCCGGGTGACTTCAAGGGCTCAAAGCTGTTAATAGCCCAGCTTATTCTGGATCTCTCAGTCAAGAAGCTAGCAACGCTCGCAGTCCAATCGCATTCTTGTTGGTCTTGTTGATCTTCGGGTTCTGTTGGTGAGTTCCCCGGGAAATGTGTGTCGAGCAGTATATTCAGCGACTGCTCGCTCGCCCAGTTATTTGCCTCATCCTGCAAGTAACCCACTGTGCAGGGTGAAGCTGATATTATTTTCCTCAGCCTTGAGGCGTCGGAGACACTTCGCCACGGAAGGTATACCAAGAGCGTCTTTGCGCTAGTACTTCTTGTCTGTCTTTAATTGTAAAGGTCGATGTAATACCTATGTTACAAATACTTAGGTTAGGTTAGGTTGAAGAGAGGAGACGTTTAAACGTCTCATGTCCATGGACATACACTTAAGCCAGTGGTTCGGCCTGTTGTGCGCTCCTTATTTATGATCTTTTTATACCTCACGAGTTACAGAATATCGGTACTAGACACGAATTTTCTCAGTATCTTCCAGTCATATTCTCTGAGATGAGTCAAGTCTGGTAATATGTCAGATCCGAAATGTTAGGATCTTGCATGTGTGAAAGCCGGGCAGTGACACAGAAAATGTTCCATCGTTTCGATGTTTTCTCTGCATGCCCTGCATTCGTCGTTTCCTGCTAGTCCTATGCGATGAAGATGTGCTTGTAAGCTTGAGTGTCCCGTTAGAACACACATCATCTTACTAATATCGATATTGTTTAGTTTCAGAATACTTCTTGTTTTCTTTTCATTTGGGTCACCCCACAGTATCTTTGCAGTTGCTCCAGATAGTATGATGAGCGTTCGTGTCTGCGCCAATAATCAGCTCGACATCGTCAGACGTTGCTTCTTCTACTACTTCCCTGAATAGAGCAGTCGGTACTACAACTTCATAAGGCAAGTAACTGGAGACCACCCAATATATGCGATTACCGATCTCCAGACTAGCAGATGTTTGGTCTTTACCAAACATCTGCCAGGAGAAAGATACTTAGATCTTTCCTGGCCAAAATGCAGATTCTGGGAGTGCCTTCACAGTTGGCCACAAGCTGTTTAAAGTTGGGTGTCCTAATACCGCACACCCTTCCTCCCACTGCGTAGGGCTCCTGTATCAGGAGGATGTCTATTGCACCTGTGGACAGGCGCAGCAATAGAGCCGCCGAGGCTGCTTTAGCGTGATGGAGGTTAATCTGTAGAATTCTTATCATCATTAGTAATTGACAGTTTAACATCCACCCCGACAAGGGTGTTATAGAACTCTTTGTCCGTATCGTCGAGAAGCGTGTCCCCGCCAGTTGCGCCAAAGAGTCTGGAGACTCCCCTCAGCCCCTCTGTGTCAGAAGTAGAGCTCTCGTCCTCAGAGAAGGACGTTACAGATCTTCAGTTAGAGTTGGAGTCACCAGATATAATGGGCGTGGGTACCTCCGCACTTCCAGGAAGCCGTGTAATAACCACGGTGGACGACTCACCTTCCGCAGTGGGAGCTATATCCTGCTTATATACCTTCAAGACTATAGTCTCGAAACCATATTGTAGGGTTGCACTTGCTATTTGTATATGGGAGGTGGATTCAGCGTTAAGGATCAAATTGACCGGCCGCTTTTTACCATCAGCCTCACCCACCTTGCTGGTTCTCCAATTATGGGCCGGCAGACCATAATTGACCGGCCGCTTTTTACCATCCGCCTCACCCACCTTGCTGGTTTTCCAATTATGGGCCGGCAGACCAGGATTGTAATCTTTTATTATTTCTAATATGTCAGGCGGGTTGGAGGGCTCTTCTGTAACCCAGGTGATGGCTCTAGGGATGTTGTTTTTTCGACAAAATCCAACTGGGCACCCGGCCACACCTCAGCCGCTCGACTCAAAGCAGCTGATCTGGCATCTCCGAAATATAAGAGCTTCACTCTCCCTGATGCCTTCACTCTCCCTGATGCCATGGTTGCAGATTGGTTGTTTGCCCGGCATTTCTCTACGGACATCGAGGTAATGAGCCATAATGACTGATTGCACATGGCTCCATTTGTCTTGAGGATGGATCCATCCTCACTACTTCTGTCTATAACGGCCATCACTAGACTCTCCTTCGCCACTTCATTGAAGGGCTTGGTGAGTGTCCTGTTGATGGCAGGGTTCCTCAAGTGATCTGATTCTTTTGACTTAATTAGCCGTTAACACAGCTGAGTTTGTAGCTCTTTCAGCCGGCTCATTGCATCTATGACGCCGTTAGCCCAGGTAAGTGACTCTTTTTGTTTTTCGGTAAGAGCCGAAACCTCAACAACCTCCAACTTCGTCAGAACTCTGAGCGTTATCCGGTGCTCATTGTGCTTCCGTTTTGATGGTCGGACATGACTTTTCCCTTCAACGTACCACCTGTTGTGACTACTGAGGGGAAATTTTCACCATTTTTGGTGTGGTCGGCTTTGGCCAAGACGAAGGAGAAGGCATCCCCGTCAAGGAATTTATTTGTGTTTTTGTCTGTATTAGCCCGTAATAGGTACTACGATGTAGGCCTTCCAGACTTAGTACAGATTTTTTGGCGATTGCGTAATAGGAACTGCGTAATATATTTTAACTATCCGCTCTGTGCTAAACACGTCCGTTCAATACGACTGATCAGCAGCGATGATCCCAGAGTTACTAATCTCCGTGATTATTCTCAAAATTACCATTTGTTAAAATTGTTAAGAAAAATTGTTAAGATGGACCATATTGGTCTACTCCTTCTAGCACCTACTCCACAAAGGGTTAACATTTAGTGAAATATTGATTCTTTAATAACTTATATACTACCAGGGATGGTCCACGACATGATTTTTTAGGTTTACGACTGTCAGAAAGGTGTAAACGTCACATACGTCATAAACCCGTCTCAAATGTATTAAATGTCGTAAACTGTAATATCAGTTCTATGGACGCTACAGACTTCAGCCCTTCAAAAAAAAATAATCGAAATTCGAGATATCGTCATCAGAAACGAGAAAGGGCGTATCATCATTTTTAAAAATTTTACAGGAGAAGAAAAAAACTAAATAAACTGAAAAATGTTGTCGTTAGAAAAACTGAGTTTTCAGGATAACAAACAAACATATGTATTCACACAAACATGATTTATAACGTGTTTGTGAAAATTGCTTGAAGGCTGAGGTTTTTAACTTTGGAAGCAGAAATAATTTGTTTTAAGCGCTTATGAATTTCGTTAATAAATTCACCATTTTTGATAGTAGGTCGCTAAAAATTTAAGATAGCGATGTACAATTACGATAATGCAGTGTTTCAATTAAATGTGAGGTCTTCGGATTTACTTTTTAATTGTAAAAATAACTTTAATTGGATTTGTTCTTTAGTTACCTAGTTTTACTCCACTTGCTGTTGGATCTTCACCACATTCACTTTCCCGTCCTGAATTTTCACAAATATCCCAATCACCGACTTCAAGACCTCAACCAAAGATAACTAAATTTTTCAGTAAAACTTCAAAAACAAAAAGATATAAACTGGATCTTCGTGCATCAACATTATTTTTGGCGTGCAATGTACCTTTTGTGGCTGCAAGTAATAAATATTTCAAATGAAATGCAACCGTCATATACACCACCAAGTAGAAAACGATTAGCTGTGCCTCTGTTAGACGCATTACGTAAGGATCAGATATATATTAACGTCAAAAGTTTGGGCAAAGCTTCATCCTCAGTTGTATTAATTGATGGATGGAAAAATTCTGCGGCAAACAGATATAAAGTAAAATTGGCGAAAAAAGTTGTTATGCTTGGTGGAACTAATCCTAGATTACCTTGCCGTACTCGATGGTGTAGTGAACGAGATGGACTTTCATGGTTAATTAATAATCTTTCCAAAATGAAGCAAATTTTGTGCCCAAACAGACATTTGCGGAAAACCTGTTGTGAAGGCAGACGTTAGTGAATTGCTATACAAAGAAGACTTCATACATTCCTTCCTACGTCTGCTTGACTTGTTAAATCCTGTTGCTATTCTTATCAAAAATTGCCAAAAATCTGACTATTCAATGGAGGATAAATACAGCCTCACAGCAAATTTTGTACATCCCATATGTCGTGGAGCAAAATTAACACCAGAACAACTGCTGATTGTTGAAGATTTTATAATTGAAAAACTTGATGAATATGGTCTAGTATCTTACTCAGAATTCAAACGATCAATAGAATTTTTTCTGTGCTTGCTGCAAAAACTTCAAGTCCTGACTTATTCTGGAATATGGCACAAAGTGGACATAACGCACTGGCATTATTTGCTCTAAAATTACTGAGCAAATAGAAGGGATTTTCTCCAATTGGTCCCATGTGCATTCTGATTTACGAAATCGATTAGAATCGGAACAACCTAAAAAGTTTCTGGATGTTTACTTTTCACTAAAATACGCGAAAAAAGACAACTTTGAAGACATTGATGAAGAAGATTCGAGTGAAGAAGAAACCTAATTTATAAACAAATAATAATTCATTTGAATCAATAAATAAACTTGAATGTTCAAAATAAAACGATTTTTTTTCTATTGGTTTGCTGATTATTTACTCTTTGTGACAGAGTCAAGTTTCCGAAATTAGGTTTACGACGTTGTATACGTATGTCGAATACGTCTCAAATGTATGTCATATACGTCACAGTTTAGCTTTAATATCAGTTTATACAAATAATTGACATTTTATACAGTGTAATCTTTTTATAGTACCTAGAGTTCGGAGAAAAGTTGCCGTTAATGGCACGCTCCTTTTGGTACGTCCCACACAAATGAACCATTTTGTACCAAAAGTTAACAGCTTTCAACTTCAATACCACTGCATACATATACTTGAATTTTTGTACAGTGTAATGTTTTTATAGTACCTAGAATCAACAAAAAAGTGGGCGTTATTTGCACGCCCCTTTTGGTACCTCCCACGCAAATGGAACATTTTGAACCAACAGTTAGTAATTTATATCTTTAATACCAGTACGAATACATTAAAGATATGACATGCAATTTAAATTGATAATAATTTAATTAAAACAAACAAAATAAACAAAGTAACGAATAATTTTTTGGGACTCAATGTGAGGGGATTCATAAGTCGGTTTACCCGACTAAACTTTCTTACCTGTTCTTGTACATATGTTTATACCCTCACTCAGTATTATAAGTAAAATATTGAAGCTAGATCCATTGTAACCCCATCTGTTCGTCTGTCCATCTTAAGTTGATATCAAGGTGTAAGTCACAGTTTTGGCGAAATTTCCCACGAAACACTTTTCCACGCCTGCGACAAGGCCTATTAAAATTGGTCAGAATCGGTTCACATTTAGGCATAGCTCCTATATACAGTATCGGACAATACATTTTAGACCAACTTCAAACTTTTGTTGAAGCGCCAAAATCTGAAAAAAATTCAATGATATATTCCAAGAATTTTACCTTATATCTACATAATAGCATGAATTCACCAAAAAATAAAGTCGAAAATTCGCACGATAAAACATATTGGACTATCGGTTCAGATCCCATATACAATACATCCGATTTGGCATATTTTTAGGGTCATTACATTTTTAATTTCTAAATATGCAACACTATGTTTGAAATATATGGAAAGTTTGACATTTTTTAGCATAAACGTACTCAGAACGTTTTGACGTACGACCATCATTTGTATTGTTTACAGTGACTTGAAAAAATCAATTTGGAAAAAAAGGATTTAACTCGTGAACATTTTCGTGCGATAATTTTTCACAAATATCGACCTGGATTATCGCGACAAGTGTGCATCGATGAACTTAAATCTTTGTATGGCGATGAAGCACCAGCAAGCATGATGGCACTGGTTTAATGAATTCAATCGTGGCCGACGTTCGCGCTATATTGCTTGAAAACCTGGCCGTAAAAAAGGTTTGTTCTCATTGGATCCCGCACAATTTGACAATCGCTCAAACAAATGCTCGTGTCGATTGGTGCAAAGAAATATTGAAAAAATACGATCGCGGTGCTTCAAAGGACGTTTATAAGATCGTCACAGGTGACGAATCTTGGATCTATGCGTATGAGCCCGAAACAAAACAGCAATCGACTGTGTGGGTCTTCGAAGACGAGCCAAATCCAACGAAAGTGGTTCGTGTAAGAAACACTTCGAAGCAACTGGTCGCCTGTTTCTTCGGCAAAACTGGTCATGTGGCGACTGTTCCGCTTTAGCAACGTAGGATGGTCAATTCTGAGTGGTACACCACAATTTGTTTGCTTGAAGTCTTCGGAGAAATTCCAAAAACGAACAAGAGAACACGAATCATTGTGCACCATGACAATGCGAGCTCTCACACATCGGCTCAAACCAGCGCCTTTTTGACCGGCCAAAACGTCGAATTGATGGGTCCTCCGCCGTACAGCCCTGATTTGACACCAAAAAATTTCCTTGAAGATATGTTTTTACAATAACTCGCTAAATAGAGCTGACTGGACAATGATACCAATAATGCGCGGATTACATTGAACATATGCGTCAATTTGAGACTTGCTTATCTTATGGTGAAAAACACTATCTGTATCAGGAGATCTCCTGATTTCAGGAGATTTTGAGGAGATTATTTCACAGTGGTACATACCAAGCTGTAGGAAGTCTTTGTAGTTTTTTTATGTTATATTTGGGAATTTCTAATTTGGAATCCAGTGCAGAATCAGCGCTCAAATTTTTAATATTTTATTTTCATACCAATCGGAGGTAAAATACAATATACATATATTATATAAATGCTGTATCTAAGTCAGAACCCGAACGATTCCTTAAAATGTGGTAGGGTATATTTGCGGATCAAGAGATTTCGACCTGTAATTTGTATACCCTACACCACCCTGTAGTCCAGGGTATTATAAGTTTGTGCATTTGTATATTATACCGATCGACTTAGAGTCACTACGATTGAACCATGTCCCTCTGTAGATGTATCGTTGTAATCCAAGGCAGGTCGTATTTATGGTCCGATTGTGATGAAATTTTAGCACAGTTCGCTTTTTAGGCCAAAATGGGTTCAGGTTTACATATAGCTCTCATATATATTTACCACCGATTTGATATATATTTGCACTGGGTAAGCAACATTTTTTGACCGATCCGAATAAAAATTGACATAAAGAAGTCTCTTGATACACTTAGAGATAATACTACATTTGAGGAAAATCGCTTCAGATTTAGATATAGTCCCCATATATATATTACACCCGATTTGTCATGTATGTGCTGTAGGGACTGCATCTTATATCCGGTTTATACGAAATTCGGCAGCAAGAGGTTTCTTATTACGTGAATGAATAGTGCCAAATTCGTTAAAAATCGGTTCAGATTTAGATATAGCTCCCATATATATGTTCCTCCCGATTTGGTACTAAAGCGCAATAAAGTTTTACTTTGCTTCCGATCATTACCAAATGTGGCAGAAAGAAGATTCTTTATTTAGGAACTAATACTGCTTAAATAAGGGATATTCGGTTCAGACTTTGATATATCCAAATATATATGTTCCTGCATATCTAGCATTTAAACACCATTGAAACTGCATAGAATACTGCGCATTTAAGGTTATCGTTTCAGATCTAGTTTATTATGATCAACATATTCAACTCCTCCTTGGAATAAGCCTTGATGATGATTTGGAGCTAAGTTCTTGATAATTGTAACGAAACCAGCATTCGTTGCTGATCAGTCGTAGTGAACTGACGTGTTTATCACAGAGCGGGTAGTTAAAATCTATTACGCAGTACCTATTACGCAATCGCAAAAAAATCTGGAAGGCCTACATCGAACGTAGTACCTATTACGGGCTAATGCAGACAAAGAAATAAATAAATTCTCTTGACGGGGATGCCTGCATGTTCCGATAGAGCGGGGTTCCCCAATCGTCCGCCTGTCCGTCCGACCACACCAAAAATTTTGAAAATTTCCCCCCAGTACGTTGAGGGGAAAACGTCATGTCCGACCGTGAAAACGGAAACACAATGAGCACCGGATAGCGCTCTGAGTTTTGACGAAGTTGAAGACTGTTAAGGTTTCGGCTCTTACCAAAAATCAAAAAGAATGACTTACCTGGGCTAAAGGCGTCATAGATGCTTCTTACGACAATGAGTCGGCTGAAAGAGCCACAAATTCAGCTGTGTTAACGGCTAAGTCAAAAGAATCAGATCACCTGATAAACCACTGCCTTCGAAAAATGCAAGAGGCCCTAATGTCACCATCAACAGGACACTCACCAAGCCCTTCAATGAACTGGAGAAGGTGAGTCTAGTGATGGCTGTTATGGACAGAATAAGGGATCAGGGGAGAGTAAATCACCTATACTTCGGTGATGTCAGATCAGTAGACCTGTATAAGGCTGCTCTGTGTCGAGCGGGTGAGGTGTGGCCCAGTTGGATGTTGTCGAAAAAAACAACACATACCTAGTCACCCTAGAGCCATCACCTGGGTTACAGAAGAGCCCTCCAACGCGGCTGACATATTAGAGATAATAAAAGATTTCAATCCTGGTCTGCCGACGTGAAAGTGCAACCCTGCAATATGGTTTCGAGACTATAGACTTGAAGGTATACAAGCAGGATATAGCTCCCACTGGGGAAGGTGAGTCATCCACAGTGACTGATACACGGCTTTCTAGAAGTGCGAAGGAACCACGACCATTATTTCTGGTGACTCCAACTCTAACAGAAGATCTGTAACGTCCTTCTCTGAGGACGAAAGCTCTACATCGGACACTGAAGAGCTGAGGGGAGTCTACAGACTCTTTGATGCATCTGGCGGGGACATGCTTCTTTATGATACGGACGTGCCTTAAAAATCGCAAAAATACCCACAATGCCATAAAATATCTGTTAGTAAAATATTGAAAAATATGTACACGTAATACAAGTACGTATAAAACAGAACAGAATTTTTTTGCAATTTTTAAGGCACCAGATGCATTTTTTTCGGTTAGGCTTGTTCCGATTTTTTTTTCTATTCAATATCTACAACTTAGCTTCACACACAAAAAAATATTTCGTGCGGTATACCGAAAAGTGCTAAAAATCTACCTTAAGCTAAAAAAATCGTATGGCCATTAAATTATTAATTGAGCCAACTTGATTAAAGGAATGATGCACAAGTTCTTACTTTTGGGGCTACTTTCACGTCCAATTCTCAGAATTGAGTCCTAAAATCATGTGTTGTACTGTGTAATTATACGCACTTATGTACCCAGGAATTTCTGTGTCTTACATGCTCCTTTCATTTCACTCACAGTCACTTTGTGGTCACTTTGTGGTAACACCACTTTCCAGACATTTCCGGGAGTTAAACATACACGTGCTGGTGTTTCTCTCTATGATCTATGAGACAACATATGTCACACATCTACGCACATTTCTACGGTTATAAACAGGTGCTGATAATTGTCTCTAATTCAACCACAAACTCAAACAATCGGTATTTTATGGGTACAAAACTGCGGCCGTACTGCATGTACTTTTACTTAGGGGAAGTGGAGCATTTCTGAAGTGTTCTGTCTAGATCTTAGAAGATAGCCAATAGCGATATAGCATTGAGGCTATATGGAATAATTTTTAACAGCGTCTGGGCCACTTGTATGTAATTTACTATGTGTGTATGAGTATTCATATAGTTAAACAATAATGTTTCAAATGATTTTTGAATACATCTCTTTTAGTTATGTTTCAATTGAAAGAAACAGTGTGGCTGATGAATGTTGCTACATTAAGACACGTAAAAGAATTTGTTTACCCTCAGTTTTGTAAAACAATTTCGTTCGTCTACTACAAATCATTCACAATCTCCCAATTGATACGCGAAATCTATAAACCAGAGGATTCATAGTAAAGGCCAAACAAATAGTCCAACATAGGTCTCTGGAGTATAACAAACGAGGAAAAATAAACAATTAAGAAATTTCAGTATACATGTTACACATATGAATTTTGCAACTTTTTACAAAAACTAAAAATACATGATCGTATGCATGAGTTTTTGATAGATAATAATAAAAATGGCATCGGTTTGACAATATTTTGCAAAAAAAAAAACAGTAAGGAATGAAAGAAAGTGCGAAAATGGGAATTGCGATAAGAATTTGGCAGTGTTCATACATGTAATAAGAAAACGCTCTCTGCCAAATTTCGTACTTTTTTTTGGTTCCAAGTTTACATCATTTAATAATGACGTCAAAAAGAAGAGTGCAGCATCAAAAACGCGTTGTCGAAAAAAAATTATAGAAGCTGCTTTTTCGATATAATCCCTCGATAAATAAAATTGACAAATCGGTTGTTGGGAGGAGGATTTTTTCACAAATTGATTTAAAATTATTTTTTTCTTTATTTCTCATCATGTAAGGCATGTAAATATGATGTTAGATTTTTTGTTATATGCCTAATACATATGCTAATATTACGATCTATTTCGTTTTGGTATGTCTTCGCTCTTTTTGTATGGGAGATACTAAAATAAGTGTGGTACACGAAAAGAAAAAATTCGTTTCTGCGAAACGAAATATTATACAACTACAATTCTCGTTTACGACGACTGCAATTTCTTTTGGTCAGAACAAACAATTTTTCTGACAACAACGCAAAAAAAGTTTCTGTCACAACAAACGAAATTTCAGTTCCTGCAAACGAGAATTTTAGTTGTCTAATATTTAGTTTCGCAGAACCGAAGTTTTTCTGTGCGTGTAATAACCCCCGTATCTTAACAGGACTGTACTAATTTTAAAAACTTTACACTGTACACAATTGTACGTGCACTAGTAGTAAAGATTAACTTTTCGTACAAAATGGTACCTTTGTGTGAGAGGTATCAAAAGGGGTATAGCAATAACGCAAATATAAGAAGTATATGTACCAAATTTCAACCACCTACATCAAGTATTATACGTAGATTGTAGCGTGATTACAAAAGATGGATGGACGGACGGCAGACGGAAATGGATAAATCGTCTTAGAATTTTACAACGGTTAATAATATATATACTTTATGGGATCTCAGATCCATATTTAGTGGTGTTACAAGCGGAGTGACAAAATGAATGTCCTCCCATCCTATGGTGGAGGGTATACAAATTGGCGTTATTGCCAAGCCCCTTTTGGTACCTTGCAAACAAAATGTCCAAAATAAACCAGTAAAGAAAGGCAGAAAGTCGGGCGGGGCCGACTATATAATAACCTACACCTCCCTAACACTGCGATAAGGGTCATTGCCATAATAATTTGGAATAATTGGTAAATGGGTAGAAACATATTATGTAATTCTGAAACAATAATCGCTAAATTAAGCAATATTCGTTCCTAAATTGAGAAACACCTTTCTGGAAAATTTTAATGATCGGAAATAAAAAATACAACTTCTATAGCGGTTTGATACCAAATCAGGAGGAACATATATATGGAGCTTTAATATAAATCTGAACCGATCTTCCCTGAATACTCATTCATGTAAAAAGACCACTTTCTGTCGAATTTCGTACTGATCGGATATAAAATACAGTCAGCGCTTACATGTCAAATCGGGGGTAACATATATATGGGAGCTATATCTAAATCTGAACCGATTTTCTCCGAATTTGGCAGTATTCCTTCATGTAATAAGAAACCTCTTTCTGCCGAATTTCGCACTGATCGGATATAAAATACAGTTTTTACAGCGCTTACAGGTCAAATCGGGGGTAACGTATATATGGGGGCTATATCTAAATCTGAACCGATTTCTTCCAAATTTAAAAGTGTTCATTCATATAATAGGAAACCTCTTTCTCACGAAATTCATACTGATCGGATATAAAATACAGTTTTTACAACGCTTACATATGAAATCGGGGGTAACATATATATGGGGGCTATATCTAAATCCGAACCGATTATCTCCGAATTTTGCAGTATTCCTTCATGTAATAAGAAACCTCTTTCTGCCAAATTTTGCACTGATCGGATATAAAATACAGTTTTTACAGCGCTTACATGTCAAATCGGGGGTAACATATATATGGGGGCTATATCTAAATCTGAACCGATTTTCTCCGAATTTAGCAGTATTCCTTCATGTAATAGGAAACCTCTCTTTGACGAATTTCGCACTGATCGGATATAAAATAACATTTTTACAGCGCTTACATGTCAAATCGGGGGTAACGTATATATGGGGGCTATATCTAAATCTGAACCGATTTTAACCAAATTCAATAGGGATCGTCCTTGGGCCAAAGAAAAGATATGTGTAAAGTTTCGTCGAGATCGGACCATAATTGCGACCTGTACTTTGATTACAAGAATACATGCACAGACGGACAGACAGACGGACAGACAGACAGACAGACGGACATAGTTAATCAACTCAGGAAAATCGGTTCCTATTTTAAACATAGTCCCAACATATATTTAACACCCGATTTTACATATAAGCGCTGTAGAAACCGGCAGAGAAAGTTTTCTTATTACGTGAATGAACACTACCAAATTCGGAGAAAATCCGTTCAGATTTAGATATATCCCCCATACATATGTTACACCCGATTTGACATGTAAGCGCTGTAGAAACCGTATTTTATATCCGATAAGTACGAAATTCGACAGAGGGAGTTTTCTTATTACATGAATGAACACTGCCAAATTATTATCGCTATGCCAATTTTCGCATTGTTAGGGAGGTGTAGGGTATAATATAGTCGGCCCCATCCTACTTTCTGTCTTTCCTTACTGGTTTTCTTTAAAGGGTATCAAGACGCTATCGGTCTTATGCTTCAAAAAATATGGTCAGAATACTAATGGTATCTCCCATGAAAATTGGAATTTTAAAGAAACATTTGTTGTCCTCATAATTTTCTTTAATTTAAAGAGTATCAAACCTCTACCCTCTCAAAATACTGATGGTATCTCCCATGAAAATTGGAATTTTAAAGATACATTTGTTGCCCTCAATTGTATTTAAACAATTAAAATATTGATGATACATAGTTATGAACATAACCACCGTTAAAAAACAAATATCAGCTTATAACATTACATGGCGATACCTCCATTCTTAACTATGCTAAGTGCAAAAAGGTAGTTTTTGAGGAGAGGCGATCAATGTTAATGATTTTTTAAAAATTTGTTTGGAGTTCCTTTATAATGCAAATCGAATGACCTGTACTATTTTGTGAATAACGTTTGATTGGGTTGTCGAATAAACACCAAATTTCGACTGAATATAATTTGGAATATTTAGATGTTAAAACCAAACCCCCTAACAACATGCTAAGTCGACTTAGCGTGTTTTAGAATTGAGGTATCGATGTGTGCTTGTCGAATTTGTTTACTATTTAGGGAAATTCATTCATAGACGTTTGGAATGATATTGTTGCCGTGAATTCCACAATTTATGTTTTATTTATGGTAGAAGTGAACAAGATAAGCATAAACAATTATTGGTTTTAAAGTTGTTGTGCTAAAAATGTTAATATATTTTTTTGATATTACCATGGAAAGAAATAAGAATCAAGACCAACGATGTCCATTGAGATAAACCCGATTGAAAAATTACGATTCCATAAGAAAATTCGTAATTTTTGGAACAAAACTAAGCACTAAACATTTTTCTTCTTTTTCAATATGCACATTGATTGAATGTTATAATGAGCCAATCCAGAAACGGCGCAAACAAGTATTTGTCGATTCTGAATCTGATATACAAATATTAACTTCAATTTGTATCAAATTTGATTTTTCTTTAATTTCAGTTTATTATTTTTGTTTTCTTTTTTGTGCGATTTTATTTGAATTTTTTATTTTCGATTTAAATTTACGCAATTTTTTTAAATTCAGGAACGAATCAGAAATTTTTATATGGAGCCGGTTTATCGTTTTATGGGAATTCTATTTAATCCCAATAAAACGAGATCTGAGTGCACTATAAAAACATTACACTGCACGAAATTTCAACAATTTGTATGCGCTGGTATTAATGTTATAACTGTGAACTTTTTGTGCAAATTGGTCCCTTTATGTGAGATGTTTAAATAATATTACTATGTATGAAATTTTACACGATACCCATTAGTAATGTATAAATTAAACAGTGCGACAAAATAAACTCAAATTGAGAAGCAAATACTATTTTTCCTGTAGGTCTTGTCGAGTAAAACACGAATCTTTTTTTGAAACTCCCCGGATTTACGGATAAAAAACGATTTTCTTGCCCTTTTCACTTGAACGCCTATAACTTTGTTAATTATTCAGCTCTAAAAGCATTTGGAAAGAAGAGAATTACATCTTTCGAACGATGTATATATTATTTGTTTGAAGCTGTAGGAATATACAGGGTTGCCCATATTCGACGGACCCATGTTTTTTTAAAAAAAATCAAAGAAAAAAATAAAAATTTGGCGGTTGGCAATCTTAATCATTTAATTTGTTCCAAGTAGATTTGTTTACATCAATTTTTGAATATGATATCTCTCAAATGGCCGCCTCTGGCGTTGATGGCGTATTGTGCGTATTTTGCAGCATTTTCCATCGTTTTCGCCAACATTTCGGCCGGAATAGCGGCTATTTCTTCACGAATGTTGTCCTTGAGCTCTTCTACGGTCCTTGGCTTGTTAACGTAAACCTTTGACTTCAAATATCCCCACAAGAAGAAGTCAGGCGGCGTCAAATCGGGCGAACGCGGTGGCCAGTCCAAATCACCACTTTTCGACATCAAACGGCCCGGAAACAAATTCTTCAGAAAATCGATTGTTATGCGACTTGTGTGCGGTGGAGCGCCGTCTTGTTGAAACCAGAACTGCCTCATACGCTTTCGACGAATAATTGGCATCACAAAATTGGTCATCATGTCGCGATAACGCTCCTGGTTGATGGTAACAGCATGGCCATTTTCGTTTTGGAAGAAAAACGGCCCAATGACCGTTTTCGCACTAACGCCGCACCAAACTGTGACTTTTTCGTCATGAAGAGGCAATTCTTGAATCTCCTGAGGATTTTCAGTGGCGTAAATACGGCAATTTTGCTTATTTACGGTCCCATTCAATGTGAAATGGGCTTCATCGGACATGATAATTTTGTTCCAAAATTGCTCGTCATCATCGGCCATTTCGATGACTCGTTGGGCCCATTCCAATCGACGAGGCTTGTCCGCAGGCAACAATCTTTGCGTCAATTGAATTTTGTACGGGAACAAATGCAAATCAACGCGAATAATCCGTTGTAAAGTGGACCGAGCCATGCCCAACTGCTGAGAACGGCGTTTTTGGGATGTTCTTGGGGACCTCTCAACACTGGCTCGTACGGCAGCGATATTCTCGGCCGATCGCCTTGGTCGACTTTTATTTGGCCTCTTCGGATTAGAAAGAGCCTCACCAGTCGAAAATTTTTCGTATAAACGCTTAATGGTGTTCTTAGAAGGCGCACTTCTCACATTTTTTAATATTTTAAAAGCACGTTGAGTTTTCACAATTGACTTCTTCTGTTGAATGTAAATTTCAACTATTTCGCGTGGCGTGTATTGTTCCATGGTAAAAATCTGCTTGGACTGACGCTTCAAACGCGGTATGTCATGAAGCGATCTGACATCTCTGTCAAAAGTTATGGCGTTGCCAGATGGGTCCGTCGAATATGGGCAACCCTGTATGTTTGTTTGTCCTACAATTAGCTCACAATATAATTGGAATAAACATAGCCTAAACTAGAAAATGACGGACAAAATGAATAAATGTGTTTGTAGGACAAATAAACCTATATTCCTACAGCTATAAATAAACAAAATATACATCGTTTGAAACGTCAAATTCTCTTCTTACCAAATTATTTCAGAGATTGAAAATCGGTTAATAACACTGTGCAACAGTAAAAAAATACATGGACTTGACATTGTAGGTTCGATTCTACTATCAACGGGTAGTATAACCCTATACTCGGTTTGGTGAAATTGGTGACCAATTTTTTTTATGGGCTTCCAAAGTATCTGTATATCAGTGGGCCCCTCGAAAAAGGTGTCATCAGCTTTTGTCCAACAACTAATTCAGACTTGATAATACAGCTAAACTATGTTTGGCAATAATGAAGCTAAGAATATGCTGATCAAAGCTTCTTAAAATTGTTTGCGAAAAAAATAATTTTCCCGTACTTTTTTTTGAAAAAGTGAAGGAAAAAATATTTTTTTGCACTTTTTTGTGCATAACATCCGGGGATCCGTAATTTATCACTAACAATGCTTAGCAGAATTGTAGCCAACGTAAATCTGAACAATTTTTGTGAATATATCAATACAATCTGAACGTGTCTAGGTACCCCAAATAGTTCAAAAAACCACATTGTACCCCAAAAATGTAAGTATTTCACTGTTATGTAACAAAATTATATGCCAATCGGTATAATAAACGTTCAGATTGTATTGATATGTTCACAAAAGTTGTTCAGATTTACGTTGGCTACAATTTTGCCAAGCACTGTTAGTAAAAAATTACGAGTCCCCGGAAGTTATGCTGAAAAAGTGAAAAAAAAAATATTTTTTTCCTTCGCTTTTTCAAAAAAGAGTAGCGGAAAATTTTTTTTCGCAAAAATATTAAGAAACTTTGTTACAGTTTCTATAAATTATTATAACGTACGAAATTGTTAGTTTTTCTGTCACTCCTTTTCAGAGTTATCGTTACCACCATTTAGCCGAACTGAAAAACGGACGGACACGAAATAATTCATATTTTGTTAACTCATGGAGGACCCACGTTGAAATTTTTTACATTTTGTGGTAAAATGTGTGGGTTATTTTTAAAAATAAAACGAAAAAATGTAAGATGTGGTTTTCAGAATAATCAAGGATTAAGGACATTTTCGTCGTTTTGATGCCCTTAATAAACAAAAATTTATTTTCTTATTTTATTATTCTTAGAGAGGATGTTTAATTCTTTCAAATTGTACTTATATCATTCACATCTTATATACATGTGAAAAACTTGGGTCACCTACAACATGCGTCGGTTGGTCGTTATATTTTGAAATTACACAAGACCAACATGTGCCCTTGCATTTGACAACCATATTGTCTTACTAGGACTTTCAAAAAATTACAAAAATTGTTTGATAAATATATCATTTAAAATTGTTAAGACCTTTTAAATGAGAACTCGACCAGAAAATAAAAACCAGTAAGGAAAGACTAAAGTCGAGCGGGGCCGGCTGTATAATACGCTCCACCATTGTTCGCCAGGAAATGCACGAATAACCATTATTACTACTAACAGTTGCATGTTAAAAAACTTCACCCTCATGAGGGTCTTATACTTATCAAAACACGGACCAATACACCTGAATTTCTGCATGATGTGTTAAAAAAATTCGTCCTCTAGAATGCTAAGAAGTCTAATCGGAAAAGACCTTTATATGGGAGCAATATTAAAATATGGACCGTTGTTTCCCATTTGCACTAGGAACGATTAAGTGCAATATAATAAATTTTTAAATTTCAGCCAGATCAAATGAAAATGTGTTCTCTAGAGTGTCAAGAAGTAACATAGGTGGGGACCTTTATATGGGGGCTATACCTAAACACCGATGTTCCCCATTTATACTAGAGACTGTTAGGTATAATATCGAGTATGAATTCTTAAATTTCAGCCAGATCAACTGAAGAACCCGTTCTGAAGAGCGTCAAAAAATGACATAGATAGGTAACTCTATATGGGGGTTATACCAAAACATGGACCGATATACCGAATTTTTACTGGTACGATTAGGGCCAATACAAAGTGTAATTCAGCCAGATCCATTGAAAAATGTGTTCTCTAGAGCGTCAAGAAGTGACATCAATGATTTATTTGGGGGCTATGTCAAACAATGGTCCGATGTTCCCCATTTTTTCAATGGGTGATTAGGTCCAATATAAAGTGTAAATTATTACATTTTAGCCAGTTCCATTAAAAAATGTGTTTTCTTGAGAGTCAAGAATAGACATAGATGGGGACCTTTATATGGGAGCTATATCAAATCATGGACCGTTATGCCCCATTTTCAATAGGGATCGTCCCTAGTCTTAAGAATGCCTTTGTACCAATTTTGGTAAGGATAGCTTTATATTTGCGACCTGCACTTTGATTACAAGAATACATGGGCAGACAGTCAGACGGACAGACAGACAGACAAGCGGACGGACATGATTTAATTGACTCAAAAAGTGATTATATGCCAATCGGTATAATAAACAATGGGTCTGTCTCTTTGTTTTTTAGGCGTTACAAACAAATGCACAAAGTCATAATACCCTATGCCACAGTGTGGTGTCAGGTATAAAAAGTGAGTATACAGTTTAGCTTCGTTTTTTTGTCAGCTTTCAGAATTAAATAGAGACTTTCATGACCCACAAATAGTGTCACACGATGGTATCTAACGGATCCCATAAACTTATAGCCCGATAAAAACCCATTTTTCGCACTTTGTTTTCTTAAAGCGATCGTGGGTATCACACAGCCAATTTTGCAGGCAGATGGACATAGTATTAAATGAGACGATAGATTATAAACCGAGTTTTTCCCAAACTAATGTTTACTCGTAGTCTATATTCAATAATTCTATGAATAACACTTTCGGCGCTTGCACACTTTAAAATCGTATAGGACCTTCTCTCCGCAAACAGAAGGCATGAAAGTAGACGTGGTATAGTATAAATGCTGTCATCCTTAATTTTGACCAGAACACTTCTGGTTTATCATATTGAATGATATATATATATATCTCCGTGTAGGAGATTTCATGTCAAGTGAGTGAATTTTTAAAACCGATGTCCTCCGATTGAGATGAAACTTGCACCAAGTTTAGTCATATTGGATAGTAGTTATGACACATGCCCAAAGCGGTTAAGGAATGTCCGAGGTGCAAGACATATTTGATACCGCTGATGGGATGGAAATATTACATTAACAGAAGATGAAGGCTACTACATTTGGGATTCTTTAAAGCTTGACTGAACCAATGAGGATAAATTGTTCCCGAGTTATGCTAAAATATGTGCTTCAACTTGTATCTTTATCCCCTTACCTTAGAGAGGAGGGTATATATAATTTGCTACGAGCCAAAAGTGTAACACATCGAAGGAATGACCAAAGACCCTACGTATGTTCGGCGGATATCCAATTTGGGTCATTTTAAGTGGAATGAGCAATGTCCGTCCGTCTATCTGTCTGTCTGCCGGCTGGTGCGCACGATAACTCTCGAAAGGTGTAACCGATTGACTTCAAATTTGGTATGTGGTAATATTTTCTTCTATCTCCGGCTAAGTACGAAGATGGGGCGTATTTGTCCACTCCTTCTAGTACCTCCCCCACATATTTAATAACTTCTATACTGCTTATTTGAATCCTTTGAAATTATACACATAGTATAAGTTTATTAGTCACTATTATCTCGAGAAAAATGGTCACGCTCCTTTTGGTACCTTCCACACAAATGGACAATTTTGAACCAAATGTTACCAGCTTATAACTTAATACCGGTACATACAAAGACTTGAAATTTTGTACAGTATAATGGTTTAATAGTACCTAGAGTCCAGAGAAAAATGGGCGTTATTGGCACGACCCTTTTGGTACCTACAACACAAATGGACTTTTTTGTACCAAAAGTTAACAGCTTTTAACTTTAATACATGTACATACAAATACTTGAAATTTCGTACAGTGCAATGCTTTTAGAGGACCTACAGTCCAGTTGAAAATGCGCGTTTTGGTACAAAAAAATAAATAAAACCAGTAAGGAAAGGCTAAAGTCGGGCGGGGCCGACTATATAGTACCCTACACCACTCTCGTAATATTGAATAATTCATGTAAAAATTGTTTACATAAATTTACTTTTGGGACATTTATACCTCAATAATATCGTGTACCACAGTGTGGTGTAGGGTATAAAAACGATTGGATCTAAAGAGCCAAATCGGATGAAACATATATATGGGAGCTATAGCTAAATCTTAGCCGATTTTCTTCAAAATCGGTAGTGTTTGTTCATGGATCAAGAAACTCTACCATTCTAAATTTCAAAATGATTGGATGTAAAATACAGCTTCTACAGGACTAAAGAGCAAAATCGGACGAAACATATATATGGGAGCTATAGCTAAATCTTAACCGATTTTCTCCAAATTCGGTAGTGTTGGTTCATGGATCAAGAAACTCTACCATTCTAAATTTCAAAACGATTGGATGTAAAATACAGCTTCTACATGACTAAAGAGCAAAATCGGACGAAACATATATATGGGAGCTATAGCTAAATCTTAACCGATTTTCTTCAAATTCGGTAGTGTTGGTTCATGGATCAAGAAACTCTACCATTCTAAATTTCAAAACGATTGGATGTAAAATACAGCTTCTATAGGACTAAAGGGCCAAATCGGACGAAAGATATATATGGGAGCTATATCTAAATCTGAACCGATTTCAACCAAATTCAATAGCGATCTTAACAGCTGCGAAATACTCTAAACTGCAAAATTTCAGAACGATCGGAGTGAAATTGCGACCTGTAGTCGACGAACAACTTTACATGGACAGACGGACGGACATCGTTAAATCGACTCAGCTAGTGATTCTGAGTCGATCGGTATACTTTAAGGTGGGTCTAGCTGTGTTATTTTTAGGTGTTACAAACATCTGCCGTGAAACAAACTTATAATACCCCGTACCACAGTGTGGTGTAGGGTATAATTACTAATATTTTTTTGGGACTCAAGGTGATGGGAATCATAAGTCGCTTTACCCGACTGAACTTTCTTACTTTTTTGTAGATGTTTACCTTTGTGTTTATATTAAAGCAGGTCGCATCCTGCTTTAATATATGGTGCCAGTTTCCTCCCGATAGGAATACTTCTGTTGTAAAAATGCACGCACTTGACATGAAATCCCCCATACTCGTATATGTAAGAGAACATAAACTGCTGTGCTCACACAAGAGTAAACTCTCTCAGATCCACCGTGTCACAGGAACAACCATTACAACGCAGATATACTGTAAATGATAATAATTAATTATAAAAAGATTTCGATTTAATTACCTTTGAGAATCATAGTCGTAAAACCGCTCACATACTTATCGAAGTGGGGTTGAGATATGCTAAGACATTGACTTTTGCAAGAACAGGACGAATTAATGTAGACCACGGACCGCCAGTCACTCACACTCGATTTCACAGTCACATTAAGCATCAATAAAAGCCAATAAAATATCCATTCCCTCCAAGCTGCACTTAATTATAATTACATTAAGGACACATAAATGATTTGGGTTTGGGCTCGTATTTCCGAGAATATATTTTATGGTCATGGACAGTGTGCTTAACGGTCGCAACGAGCACGGGTCTAACACAGTTTAATAAGTATATTGTGAGGGGGTAGGTGATAAAATCACAAGGATAACATCTGTTCCGTTTTGTGGATTTCAGCAGGTTCTAGGATAGGCAATGTACACATGTTTCAAGGAATTATTTCTTCATTTAAATAAAGGAAATTAATAATTTAAATAATTAAAGAATAGACTAAACCATTAAGGATTTTTTAGTGCAGAATAATCGCAGAGTTTGTCTTTGGATAAACAAATAACTCTCGTCCAGGTTTAATAGTGATAGATTTGAAAATGCGGTATTGGTAGCATTAATAAAATATAAAGATTTATATATAGGAGCTATATCTTAGCCTTAAACGCTTATCTTCAAAATTAATAAAGAATCTCATCTATTATAAATTTCACAATAATACTAATGGTGATTTTCATTCTGAAAAAAATGCTGCCCCGGCGACACGAAATTCTGAAAAATATTTGCACTTTTCAGGTGGAAATGATGTAGTCTCTCGAACTATACTTAAATTATATTTTAAAATTTAAAGATATCGTTTAAAAGTCCAGTTTTCGGGAAAAGGTCAACGAAAATGTTGCACCTTTTTGCAGAAAAGAAATCGAGACCAATTTTATTTTTGTTTCCGAGACCAATTTTATGAAACCAAAACAAAATTTTTTAATGGTAAAAATTCACTCATTATTACTAGCTGAGTCGATTTAACAATGTAACGATTTGACCTTTATCCCTATGGAAGCGGTATTTTACATCCAATTGTTTTGAAATTAAGTATGGTAGAGTTTCTTGATCAATGGACCAACATTGCTTTATTTGAAGAAAATCGGATCAGATTTAGATGTATAAGTTTCGTCCGATTTGGCCCACTAGATCTATAGACGATGTAGTTTACATCAAATCGTTTTAAAATTTTGCATAGTTTCTTTATCTGCCAACTGGAGCCGAATTTTAAGAAAATCGGTTCAGATTTAGATATAGCTCCCATATATATATTTCGTCCGAAAAAGGGAAATAATTCTGCCGTTTCTTAACCAGACAACCGATTGCGACTAACCAAGTTTGTAGAAGAGGTATTAGAGAAGTTATGTTTTGAGTTTGGGCAGCCTGTTGTATACAGGGGCGGAGCTGCAGGGCTTCGAATTTGGCAACCTCGGGTGAACAAAATGTTAAAGCGCGAGTAACTTTCGTCTTTTTTGTCCGATTCATAAAATAAAATAGAATAAACAGAAAAAAGACTTTATGAATCGGACGAAAAATACGAAAGTTACTCGTGCTTAAACATTTTCTGCATAGGGTGGGGGTATATTCATTTTGTCACTCCGTTTGTAATACCTCTTGATATTGATCTGAGACCCCATAAAGTATATATACTTATATTCTTAATCATCGTAAAATTCTAAGACGATTTAGCACTGTTCATCTGTCCGTCCGTCTGTTGTAATCACGATACAGTCCGTTATAATAGAGCTGGGTTGAACAAATTTGGTAAAAATATTTCTTATAGTTGCAGGTTGTTTAGGATTGCAAATGGAACATACCGGTTAATGTTGTGATATAGCTCCCCTATAGAGGGCGCTCCAAAATAAGGTTTTTGAGATATATATACCACATTTTAAAGCAATTTAGCAGAGCCTTTGCAGTTTGTATTCTATTTTGACAAGAATTCATGACAGCAAAAATTTTACAAACCGTTTCATATTTTGTTGTAGTCACCCTAAAATTTTCTAAGCATTTTAACTGAATCTTTGCAGTTTGTATTTAATTAAGACAAGAATTCATCGCAGTAAAAATGTTTTAGGTTAGATTAGGTTGAAGGCAGGAAACGTTTAAACGTTTAAACGTCTCATGTCCATGGACATACACTTAAGCCAGTGGTTTGGGCTGTTGTGCGCTCCTTACACTGAAAACAAAATTGTCATATAATTAAAGAAATGCTCCAAAGACGTTCTTAGCTTTTAAAATAAGTACATTTTGTACTTAAAATTAAGAATATTTGTTTACAATTAAGTAAATTACTTAATGTTAACGAAATTATCTACATTTTAGGTACAAAATGTACTTATTTTAAAGACTAATGACGTCTTTGGAGCATTTCTTTAATTTTAGTAAAAAAATTTTTTCAGTGTGTTTATGATCTTTTTATACCTCACGAGTTACAGAAAATCGGTACTAGACACGAATTTTCTCAGTATCTTTTCGTCATATCCTCTGAGATGAGTCAAGTCTGGTAATATGTGGGACTCGAAATTTTGGGATCTTGTATGTGTGAAAGCCGGGCAGTGACACAGAAAATGTTCTATCATTTCGATGTTTTCCCTGCATGCCCTGCATTCGTCGTTTCCTGCTAGCCTATGCGATGAAGATGTGCTTGTAAGCTTGAGTATCCCGTTAGAACTCTCATCATCTTTTTAATCTCGATCTTGTTTAGTTTCAGAAAACTTCTTGTTTTTTTTTCATTTGGGTTACCCCTATCTTTGTTGTTGCTCCTACTGTTGCGCTATTCCGCACAGATTTGTGAGCCATCACCGCCCAGTGCTTCAACTCATTCTTTGTGGCTTCGAAAGGTTTCCAAGTTTATTACTTGAAGTTCTGTGTCCTTTGAAGATAAGCTGTTTGCCCTTTCATTTCCAATCACTCCGTTGTGTCCTGGTACCCAGCAAATACGCAATTGACCATGGACTGAGTAATCATTTATCATTCATTTTCAGTCCTACACAGTTCTGGATTTGACCCTTTCCGATGTTATTGCGTTAATCGCCATTTGGCTACCTGTGAAGATGTTTGCATATTTAGGCTTTGTGTTGTTTCTGAGCCAGTTCACACACTCCGTGATTGCTCGACCTTCTGCTTGAAATGCCGTGTTATGGTCAGGTAGGCGGAAGTAAAGTTCGACTTCTGGTTCATCAATAAAAAGTCCCAGACCCGTCCTTCCTCCTCGCTTAGACCCATCCGTGTAGCAGCTGGTTCCCACTGGCACATGGGCCGAAGTTCCATTTTCCAGCTGTTTCTGTCTGGCACAAACGAATCCCAGGTAGCTGCAAGCCGCACTTCAGGAATGCGGTCGGAGATTTTTGGCGTTTGAATGTGACCGAACAGAGATTCACATGAAAAATTTTAAAATCAGTTCTTATTTTGTTACAGTCCACCTATAGATGTCGCTCCAAAAAGAAATTAAGCTAAAACTTTTCAGTTTGTATTCTATTTTGGCAAGAATTCATCTCAATAAAATGTATACAAATAAAATTTTATTTTGCTGTAGATTTAGCTCTCATTGGTATTTAATAAATACCAAATTTTTCAGGTAAAGAGTTTGGCTAAAGAATTTGCGGCCTAAAAATTTCAGCGTTCATTTTTTTTAATAAGCTACTTGAACAAAATATCGTTTCATGATTTGCTCCATATCCAAAGATTTTTCCAGTAATAAAATTGAATGCAATCCATGGTGGAGGGTATACAAAATTCGGTATGGCCGAACTTAAGGCTTTTACTTGTTTTATTTAAAATTTTTACGAATTGCCCCTTTAGTATATGGACCATATTCCCCTCGAAGTATATGGACCGCGATTCCCCTCGAATTAAAGAAAATTATGAGGGTTACATGGACGTTATAGAAAAAAACCATTTTCCCAAACAAAATGGCCAAAAGAAAAAATATAAAATTTTTTTTTTATCTTTCCCTTACTTTTACAATATTATTCATAATTTATCCATTTATACCTCATCAGTCAAGATGATTTGTCGATGGAATTCCGGATCAATTTCGTGCATTTCAAGGACCCAATCGGCAAAGACACGACGTTGTTGATGATCGGCCGGCTTGAGTTCTTGTGTTAACTGAACTTTATAAGCCTTAAGACCCAAGTCTTTATGCAAGATACGGTGTAATGACGTTTGTGGAATGCCCAATTCCAAAGAACGACGAGGAATGGAAAAACCTGGGGTTTCTTCAACACTTTGGTCTACAGCAGCAATATTTCCACTTGTTCTTGAGCGACGTGCACGGGTTTTATTCTTCACATCACTAACTTGTCCCAACAGCTCGAATTTTTCCACAAATTTCTGTATTGCGGTCCGACAAGGTGCTTAACCACGACCCAAAAATGCTTTAGTTTTGCGAACTGTGACTGCAAGAATTTCACCATTTTTGTAGTGAATTTTAATAATTTCAATGCGTTGTTGAATCGTGTATCGTTCCATTTTTAGTAATGGCGTAGTTTCTACTTGTCAAATATCAAAGAATAAAAGCTTCAAAATTGACTGGTACCGAAATACCGGGTAATTCAAAAGAACACCTCTTGTTGGAAAACCCTGGATGTTTCATCCCATTTGGCTACATATGCAGAGACGTATCAAATGTAAATTGTGTAAATAAATTTATGTTGAAGTATGCATTATTTAAAAAATTTTTTTTGCCTTTATTAAAATACCTCAACATTCCGGTTAATGATGGAACACCACTTCATTCATATGGCTGCCGCGGCTGGCCTTGCAGTAGCCCATATTTTGTCAACCCAATTGTTCAACACATTTTCGATTATTTGGCCCTCTATCCTCTGTTTCTTGTCATGAATCATCTCTGAGTGGATGGCGTAGCACTTATCCTTAAAGGCTCCCCAAAAAAACTCGCAGCTGCGAAGCGGCCGTAGTTCGAAAAGCAAATTTTGGTAGTGTTGGGATGTAAAATATGGCTGCTATAGCGCTTGGTGCTAAGAAGGAAAATCGGATGGAGCATATACTCGTATATGGGGGATATAGTCCAATCTCTATCGTTTTTCTTCAAATTCGGCGGTGTTCATACTTTGCTCGAGCAACTTTCCTCTACCATCTATCGGTATACTTTAAGTTAGTTCTTGCTTTAACTATTATAGGACGTTACAGACATCTGGGCCAAAATTAAAGTAGAGCTCCCCTTGCCACACAGTAGTGTAGGGTATAAATATGACACATATCACACTGAAAGCGACAATTATTACGATTTCTTCCACACAGTTAACCAATTCACATGTATAATAAATTTGCTTGATATGCAATAGATCCTTCGTTAAAGTACATACAGTGTCAAAATAACAGACAACAAGTAAGAAAGTTTCAGTCGGGTAAACCGACTAAGTTATACCCTCACTTTGTGAGTAAAGTAATATGGAATATTAAACGAATTATCCTGTCAATTTGTATGGGAGGTACCAGAATGTTTTTAACAAATACACCTATTTTTCGCTGAATAGTAGATTCTTTAAATACATTACACTGCGCCGAATTATAAACGTTTTTTGCACTGGTATATTAACGTTATGAAATAGTAAATTTTGGTATGATTTGGCAATTTTGTGTGGGACGTACAAAAAGGGGCGTGGTGATAACGGCCATTTTTTACAGGGCTATAGGGACTTCAAAAGCGTTACACTGTGCAAAATGTTGTTGCATTTTCGTGCATTGGTACTCATGCTGTGAGCTCTTAACTTTTTGTGCAAAATGGTACCTTTGTGCGGGAGGTACAAAAAGGGGCGTGGAAATAGCGTCCATTTTTCACAGTGCAAAAGACACTATAAAAGCATTACACTGTAAAAATTTCAAGTATTTTTATACACTGGTATTAATGTTATAAGCTGTTAACTTTTGGTGCAAAATGGTGCATTTGTGTGGGGGGTACCAAAAGGGGCGCGGCAATAACGCCCATTTTTCACTGGACTGTAGGCACTATAAAAGCATTACACTGTACAAAATTTCAAGTATTTCTAAACACTGGTATTAATGTTATAAGCTTTTAACTTTTAGTGCAAAATGGTGCATTTGTGTGGGAGGTACCAAAAGAGGCGTGGCAATTTCGCCCATTTTCCTCGAGCTGATAGCGACTAACAAACTAATACTATGTGTGGAATTTCAGAAGATTCGAATACGTATAATAGCAGTTATTAAAGAATCAATATTTCACAACATTTTAACTCTTTGTGGGGGAGGTACCAGAAGGAGTGGACCAATATGGCCCATCTTCGAACTTAGCCGGAGATAGAAAAAAATATTACCACGTACGAAATTTGAAGTCAATCGGTTACTCCTTTCGAGAGTTATCGTGCGCACCAGCCAGCAGACACACAGACAGACAGACAGACAGACGGACGGACATTGCTCATTCGTCTTAAAATGACCCAAAACGAATATCCGCCGAACATACTTAGGGTCTTAGATCACTCCTTCGATGTGTTACACTTTTTTTCGTAGCAAATGATATATACCCTCGTCACACTAAAGTGAGGGTATAAATATCTGCAACACAAATATTTCCTGAAATAAACGAGATAAAAACCAATGAAGCTATATTCGGGCAGACTCAACAATATAATACCCTACACCATCGAGAGGTTATATGTAAATCGAAATCGCAGTATTCGTGCAGGGATATGAAACATCACTGTAAATAATGTTTAAATAATCATGTGGAAAATATGACTTATATAGAACCTAGATGCCAAATTGCGTGGAATATATAAGCAATATAGTAAATCTGGATATATAATTTTTCCATTTCTGTATCAAATTTCGCAACTATAGTATGTAAAATAAAGTTTCAATAGAATTTCCATACCAAATATGACTTCTTTGACTTTGTGCATTTGTTTGAAAACTCAAAAGGAAAAGAGGTAAGCCCATCGATTATACAGTGCGACAAATGGTAGGGGTCAGTGATCGGCAAGGGGTTTTAAATACTAGAAAAATTATATCAGTCAACAAAAATTATACGTGTCCCGGCGTTTCGCTGCGTCGCGTCTAGTAATCGAGATATATCTGTTTGAAGTTAGTAAATAGTACTTAATCTTTTGTTTGACATAAACCAAGAACGACTTTGCAACAACTATAGAAAAAATAGGATTTACAATTCCCATGAATTTTAATAATGGGACTTCCACGTGGAAAAAAAATTTGATTTTAAGTTTTTTGTTTGTTGGCGCGAAAAAAAAACAAAACCAGTAAGGAAAGGCAGAAAGTCGGGCGGGGCCGACTATATAACACCCTACAATGCGATAAGGGTTACTGCGATTAAAATTTGGAATAATTGGTAACTGGGTAGGAACACATTATCTAATTCTGAACCCATAATCGCTAAATGAAGCAATATTCTTTCCTAAATTGAGAAACATCTTTCTGGAAAATTTTAATGATCGGAAGTAAAGCACAACTTCTATAGAGCTTTGAAAGCAAATCAGGAGGAACATATATATTGAGGTTATATAATAATCTGAACCGATTTTCCCTGGATACTCACTTATGTAAAAAGACCTATTTCTGTCGAATTTCGTACTGATCGGATATAAAACACAGTCTCTACAGCGCTTACATGTCAAATCGGGGGTAAAATATATATGGGGGCTATATCTACATCTGAACCGATTTTCTCCGAATTTGGCAGTATTCCTTCGAGTAATAAGAAACCTCTTTCTGCCGAATTTCGCACTGATCGGATATAAAATACAGTTTCTGCAGCGCTTACATGTCAAATCGGGGGTTACATATATATGTGGGCTATATCTAAATCTGAACCGATTTTCTCCGAATTTTGCAGTATTCCTTCATGTAATAAGAAACTTTTTTGGCACTGATCGGATATAAAATAACATTTTTACAGCGCTTACATGTCAAATCGGGGGTAACGTATATATGGGGGCTATATCTAAGTCTGAACCGATTTCTTCCAAATTTAACAGTGTTCATTCATATAATAAGAGACCTCTTTCTGCTGAATTTCGCACTGAACGAATATAAAATAAAGTTTTTACAGCGCTTACATGTAAAATCGGGGCTAACATATATATGGGGGCTATATCTAAATCTGAACCGATTTTGACCAAATTTAATAGGGATCGTCCTTGGGCCAAAAAAATATGTGTAAAGTTTCGTCGAAATCAGACCATAATTGCGACCTGTACTTTGATTACAAGAATACATGCACAGACAGACAGACGGACATAGCTAAATCAACTCAGAAAGTGATTCTAAGTCGATCGGTATAACAAACGATGAGTATATTTCTTCCTCTTTTGTTACAAACAAATGCACAAAGTTATAATACCCTGTACCGAAGTGTGGTGTAGGGTATAACAAAATTGTTATAATATTATATAAATATGACCCATGTTGTAAAAATAGGGAAATTCTGAAAAATATTTTTTCATATTTTTTATTTTGGGCTTTTTTGTTTGGTAGGTACCAAAAGTGGCGTGGCAATAACGCCCATTTTTAAAAACTATTTAAATTACTATAAAAACATCACACTGTACAAAATTTCAAGTGTTTGTATGCGCAGGATTCAAAATTATGGGCCGTTAACTTTTTGTGCAAAATGGTCCATTTCTATGGGATGGCATAACACCCATTTTCCTCAGGAAGATAGCGACCAAGAAACTGGTTCTATGTGTGGAATAGTAATAGCTTCTGAGTAGGAGTATAGAAGTTATGATATAAACAATAGTGTACAAAATGTTGACCCATCATGGGGGAGATTCTCGAAGGAGTGGACCAACAGAGCCCATCTTTGACCTTAGCCTGAGAAAAAAAATATATTAACACATACAAAATTTTTGAGTCCTGTTAAAAATGGGAGTTATCGCCACATCCATTTTAGTACCTCCTATTCAAAATAGCTCACAATATTAGTCCATATGGGGAAAAACACGTCAAAAGGCCCACTTTTTTCAATTTAATTCCGATCGCGTCAAAACTTGGTGGGGTTGCAGAAGTACTTTGGCTATGCTATGTGTTTAAAATACAGCCTCCTAGCGTGATACGTTATGAAGATACAGGGTGTCAAAGTTGGAAATTTTGACCATTGTATCTCCCGACTACGTGGGCCGATTTGAATGAACAGTGGCTTATATGACAGCTATTTAGAAACGCACAAAATGTGCGTTGATAATTGTTTGCAAATATTCAATTTTCATATTTTTTTCTCGCGACTTATGTTTTCCTCGCGATTTTAATTGTGTTCCGCGGATGGGATTCTATATCTTTAAACTACAAAAATGAAGCCCATTCTGTTTACTTTATCAATACGAATTTTCGCAATGGGATGAAAAGCACAACAAAACCTGTGGAAATTTTAAATGTCAAACCTACTATTTTTTCATTATTTCTTTCGTATTATAAAGTAAGTTTACTCTAAGATGTGGACCAGAAACACGAATAAAAAAATGTAATGGTGGCATTCTACAGCCAGATACGCCAGAACAACAACAAAAATTATTCCGAAAAAAATCGACGCCGGATTTTTTACACTGGCCTACAATATTGCACTGGTCAAATCGAATCCTAGCGAGCAGATATCGGACACGATCTCGAAGGATTTTGAGGTTCTAAATCCGAATATAAAATCAAAAATGCAATATATATTCGCGTTTTTGAGATATTGTATTAATTATGTGATAAAAATGCTGATTTTACGCTTTTATGAATACAGAATCGCGAAAGACGCACTTTTACCAAAAAAAATTTCAGGTTTCGCAAAATAATCGCTTTCCAATTAATACGAGTATTCAAAAACTGTAATAATCGCAAGTCATCTCCGATATATCTCCCGGGAAACCTCATCGGAGAAATCGTATTTTTAATATAGCTACAATTGGAAAAATAAAAAAAAATTAAAATGTGATATCTACGAGATGGTGTAAGATTTTGGCCCTTTATAAAATTATCTTTTAATTCGTTTGATACTCGTTTTAATAGGAAAGCGATTATTTTGAGAAACCTGCAATGTTTTTTCGGTAAAAGTGCGTCTGTCGCGATTCTGTTTTTAAAAAAGCCTAAAATCAGCATTTTTATCACATAATTAATACAATATCTCAAAAACGCGAATATATATTGCATTTTTGATTTTATATTGGTATTAAGAACATCAAAATCATTCGAGATCGTGTCCAAAATCTTCTCACTATGGTTCGATTTGACCAGTGCAATATTGTAGGCCTGTGTACAAAATGCGACGTCGAGTTTTTTCGAAATAAGTTTTTTTGTTGTTCTGGCGTATTTGGCTATAGAATGACACCATTACATTTTATTAATCGTGTTTCCGGTCCACATCTTAGAATAAACTCACTTTATAATACGAAAGAAGTAATGAAAAAATAGTAGGTTTGACATTCAAAATTTCCATAGCTTTTGTTGTGCTTTTCATCCCATTGCGAAAATTCGTATTGATAAAGTAAACAGAATGGGCTTCATTTTTGTAGTTTAAAGATATAGAATCCCATCCGCGGAACACAATTAAAATCGCGAGGAAAACATAAGTCGCGAGAAAAAAATATGAAATTTGAATATTTGCAAACAATTATCAATGCACATTTTGTGCGTTTCTAAATAGCTGTCATATAAGCCACGGCTCATTTAAATCGGACCACGTAGTCGGGAGATACACTGGTCAAAATTTCCAACTTTGACATCCTGTATCTTCCTAACGTATCACGCTAGGAACCTGTATTTTAAGCACATAGCATACCCAAAGTACTTCTGCAACCCCACCAAGTTTTGACGCGATCGGAATAAAATTGAAAAAAGTGGGCCTTTTGACGTGTTTTTCCCCATATACAGGGTGAAACACGATACGAGAAATTTGCTTATTTGGAATGAAATAAAAAAGTTAGGAACCTTAGAAAAATGTATTTTATATTTTAATTATATTGAACAGTAATGGAATCTATAAATTACATGGTTTTAAATAGTGTATCTGGCAAATGTCGACCTTCGATATCCACACACTGCTGCATACGTTTGCTGAAGTTTTCATGAACTCTAACAAGCATGTCGACTGGTATTCTGCCAATTTCAGCCTCAATATTGTTAATTAGGTCTTCCAAGGTGTTGGGACGGTTGATATACAGTATATGTAGTCGAAGGTGTATATATATTTACATTGCTCACAAAGTAAGGGTATACCTTACTCGGTTTACCCGACTAACATTTCTGACTTGTTATTTCATTGTTATCCAAACTTACCAGAGTGGTATAGGGTATCCTACAGTCGGCACCGCGCGACGTTAGCCTTTCTTTACTGGTTTTTATATTTTAACTTTACAACATTTTTAAATATTATTTGTAAAATTTGTAAAAATTCTTTACGGTGGAAGGTTCAATTTTTAGACTAAAAATATGACTATCAAAAATCAATTATTAATCCATCCCAAAGGGCACATACGTAAGATGGTACCAATTTTGGGCCACATTAATCCCTTTTTAATAAAAAAGGAAACATTTCAGTTACTATCATGTCCCAGGAAATCGTACCTTTTTTCTAGGACTTTAAGTCTCCTTTTGTACTCCAAATATAAGAAATTCGAATGAAAAATTATTATTTGTTTAGGATGAGAGGGTATAGTTCTTAGCCCCAATTTACTCCAAAAAATAACGAATTTTGAAAATCTGTTATTGGCCCACACTAGCAGAGGGTCAAATTTGTGGGCTCAGTTGGTTCCCTTTACCTTTGCTTATTTTATAATTTCATTTCGGACCTCTTTTATCCTAACAGTACTCCAAAAGTTAAGTATTTCGAATAAAAATTATTATCTCATTCTTTGCGGGAGAAGTTACCAAATTTGCTTCAATTTTTTACTAAAAAATGTGATTATCAAAATCAATTATTAATCCATCACAATGAGCATATATGGGAGATGGTACCATATCTGAACCACATTAATCCCGTTTTAATACAAAAAGTAAACATTTCATAAAAACAGTTATTATCTTGTCCCAGGAGAGCGTATGTTTTTCTGAGAGTTTTAGTCCCCTTTGTACACAAAAAAAAAAAAAATTCGAATACAAATTATAATATCTTTAGGGTAAGAGGGTACAATTTTTAGTCCCTATTAACTCCAAAAAATAAAAATTTAGAAAATCTGTTAATGGTATATTCTAGCAGAGAATCCAGTTTTTAGGCCCAGTTGCTTCCCTTTACTTTTGTTTATTTTATCATTTTGTTAATCCAAAAAATAAACATTTAATAACACAATTATTATCTTGTCCAAGGAGTGCGCACTTTTTTGTGACATTTATTCCCTTTGCACTCCAAAAAATATAAAATTCGAATAATTGTTATTATTTTTATATAATGAGAGGGTGCCATTTTTAGCCTCAATTTTCTCCAAAAAATTTCGAAACTCTGTTAATGGTCATTCTAGCAGTGGATTCATTTTTTGGGCCCAATTGTTTCCCTTTACATTTGCTTATTTTATAACTTCATTTCGGTCCTCTTTTATCCTAACTGTACTCCAATTTTTGGGCCACATTCATCCTATTTTAATCCAAAAAGTAAACATTTCAAAAAACAGTTATTATCTTTTCCCAGGAGAGCGAATATTTTCTCTAGGACTTTTAGTCCCATTTGTTCACAAAAAAATAAAATTCGAATAAAAATTATTATTTCTTTAGGGCGAGAGGGTACCATTTTTAGTCCCTATTTACTCAAAAAATAACAATTTCGTTTTTAGGCATAGTTGCTTCATTTTACTTTTGTTTATTTTATAACATCATTTCGGGCATCTTTTATTCCTCCCAACTGTACTCCAAGAGGTAAATATTTCGAATAAAAATTATTATCTTATAATTTAGTTAAATTTGTTGTCTTAAAAAAATATGATTATCAAAAATCTAATATTTTGGGACATTTAGTCCCATTGTACTCCAAAAAAAATACCAATTCGAATAATTATTATTATTTCTATAGGGTGGAGGCTATAATTTTTAGTACCTTTTAACTTCAAAAAAATAAGAATTTCGAAAAATTTTAATGACCCATTCTAGCAGTGGATCCACTTTTTATGCCCGATTGGTTTCCTTTTACCTTTGCTTATTTTATAATTTCATTTCGGAACTCTTTTATCCTAACAGTACTCCAAAAGTTAAGTATTTCGAATAAAAATTATTATCTTATTCTTTGCGGGAGAAGGTACCGAATTTAGTTTCATATTATACTGAAAAATGTGATTATCAAAAATCTATTATTAATCCATCATAGTGCCCATATATGGGAGATGGTACCATTTTTGGACCACATTAATCCCGTTTTAATCCAAAAAGTAAACATTTCGAAAAAACAGTTATTATCTTTTTCGGCTTTTGTAAAGAACACGTGGGCAATTTAACCTGAAAAAAACAGAATTAATCAACGTACCAAACAAGTATATGACAAATGTGTTAAAACCATTAAGAAAAGTATAAAGTCGGTAAAGTGATGATACTCTACATCACTCTAGTAAGATTAAATAACAATGAAAAATCCAATGCATACTTCAACTAATATTTGTTTACACAGTTTACATTTGGTACGTCTCTGCCTCTGTTGCCAAATCAGACGAAACATATAGTCGTTTATGAGAGATATAACTAAACCTGAACCGATTTTTTTCAAATTCGGCAGTGTTGGTCCATGGATCAATTAACTATACCGTGCTAAAATTCATAATAACTGGATGTAAAAAACAGCTTCTATATAGATAAAGCGCCAAATTGGACGAAATATATATATATAGGGGCTATAGCTAATTTTCTCCAAATTGAGCAACGTTGGCCCTTGGATCAAGAAACTCTACCATGCTAAATTTCAAAATGAGTGGATATAAACTACAGCTTCTATAGGGGTAAATGGCCATACAAACGAAACATATTTATGGGAGCTATATCTGAATCTAAACCGATTTCAATTAATTTCAATAGGTACACGCTGAAAAAAAATCGCTTCTGTAGTAAATTGACTCAAACATATTCTGCTTGAAATATACATATGTTTAGGGTACACTCCAAATATATAATATTTGACACACACAAATTGTATATGTTTGGGAGGATATTGTTCAAAAAAAATATATTCCCATGCTAATATTTTTTTATTTGGAAATAAAGATTATTTTGTATTTAAGTATTTTGGCAATGTACAAATTCCTTAATTTAAATACAAGTTTTATATTTTTCAGAAGTTCAAAGCAAATTTTTTTTTTCTAAATTTTTTGTTTGTAAAATTCAGTTAACACTTAAGTCGCATTATCTTTCGTAACTATAAATTGCATTGATGGATTGACAACAAGTGATGAATTGGAATACTTATAAAATAAAATTGATTGGTGTAAGACAAAAGCTAATGTTGCTAAAGACATTTTTACTATAAAGTTTAACACTAAATCTAGGAAAAACTAACTAAAATTCGAAAAAGTCAGCAAAGTTTTAAAAATCTTTTTTAAATAAAATATATTTGGAAAACATCTTAAACAATAACTTGTTTGTGGGTAAACACATATTTTATTTGTGAAAGTCAGTTCGCAAATATATTTCGTTCTAATATATAAATATATGCGTTCCAAACAAAATTTCATGATTTTCAAATAAAATTTATTTGCTAACAAATATATAATATTCATAAAATTCGTTTCCAAATATATTTTCCTTCAATTCAAACATATCAAAAATTGCGATTTTCCTCCGTGTATCTTTCCTTCTGCGAAGGAACTGCATATTTTCAGCACGATCGGTGTGAAATTGCGACCTTTACTCAACAAACAACAAAAGATGGACAGAAGGACGGACGGAAAGACATGGTTAAGTCGACTCAGCTAGTCTATCGGTATACTTTAAGGAGGTTCTAGCTGTAGTATTTCTAGGTGTTACAAACATCTTCCATCAAAGAAACTTATAATATCCTGTACCACAGTGTGGAGTAGAGTATAAAAAGCACGTATGTGCAAAGCAGAATAGGGCCACAACTTCTAGGATAACATTTTCAAAGATAATCAAAAAAACCAGTAAGGAAAGGCAGAAAGTCGGGCGGGCCGACTATATAATACCCTACACCTCCCTAACAATGCGATAAGGGTCATTGCGATAATAATTTGGAATAATTGGTAAATTGGTAGCAACATATTATCTAATTCTGAACCGATAATCGGTAAATTATGCAATATTCGTTCCTAAATTAGGAAAAATCTTTCTGGAAAATTTTAATGATCGGAAGTAAAGTACAACTTCTATAGCGCTTTGATACCAAATCAGGAGCAACGTTTATATGGAGGTTATATATAAATCTGAACCGATTTTCCCTGAATACTCATTCATCTAAAAATACCTCTTTCTGTCGAATTTCGTACTGATCGGATATAAAAGACAGTCTCTACAGCGCTTACATGTCACATCGGGGGTAACATATATATGGGGGCTTAATCTAAATCTGAACCGATTTTCTCCGAATTTGGCAGTATTCCTTCTAGTAATAAGAAACCTCTTTCTTCCGAATTTCGCACTGATCGGATATAAAATACAGTCTCTACAGCGCTTACATGTCAAATCGGGGGTAACATATATATGGGGGCTATATCTAAATCTGAACCGATTTTCTCCGAATTTGGCAGTATTCCTTCATATAAAAGGAAACCTCTTTCTGCCGAATTTCATACTGATCGGATATAAAATATAGTTTCAACAGCGCTTACATGTCAAATCGGGGGTAACATATATATGGGGGCTATAACTAAATCTGAACCGATTTCTTCAAAATTTAACAGTGTTCATTTATATAATAGGAAACCTCTTTCTGCCGAATTTCATACTGATTGGATATAAGATAAAGTTTTTACAGCGCTAACATGTCAAATCGGGGTAACATATATATGGGGGCTATATCTAATTCTGAAACGATTTTAACCAAACTCAATAGGGATCGTCCTTGGGCCAAAAAAAAGATATGTGTAAGGTTTCATCGACATTGGACATTAATTGCGACCTGTACTTTGATTACAAGAATACATGCACAGACAGACGGACATAGCTAAATCAACTCAGAAAGTGATTCTAAGTCGTTCGGTATAATAAACGTGGGTCTATTTCTTCTACTTTTGGGTGTTACAAACAAATGCACAAAGTTATAATACCCTGTACCACAGTGTGGTGTAGGGTATAAAAATACTACATACTGTATTTAAACACCAGTAAGGAAAGGCAGACAGTCGGGCGGGGCCGACTATATAATATCCTACACCACCCTAACAATGCGATAAGGGTCATTGCCATAATAATTTGGAATAATTGGTAAATGGGTAGAAACATATTATCTAATTATGAAACGATAATCGCTAAATCAAGCAATATTCGTTCCTAAATTGAGAAACATCTTTCTGGAAAATTTTAATGATCGGAAGTAAAATACAACTTCTATAGCGGTTGGAACAAATCAGGAGGAACATATATATGGAGCTTTAATATAAATCTGAACCGATCTTCCCTGAATGTAAAAAGACCTCCTTCTGTCGAATTTCGTACTGATCGGATATAAAATACAGTCTCTACAGCGCTTACATGTCGAATCGGGGTAACATATATATGGGAGCTATATCTAAATCTGAACCGATTTTTTCCGAATTTGGCAGTAGTCCACCATGTAATAAGAAACCTCCTTCTGCCGAATTTCGCACTGATCGTATATGAAATAACATTTGTACAGCGCTCACATGTCAAATCGGGGGCAACGTATATATGGGGGATATATCTAAATCTGAACCGATTTCGTCCAAATTTAAAAATGTTCATTCATATAATAGGAAACCTCTTTCTGACGAATTTCATACTGATCGGATATAAAATACAGTTTTTACAGCGCTTACATGTGAAATCGGGGGTAACATATATATGGGGGCTATATCTAAATCCGAACCGATTTTTTCCGAATTTGGCAGTATTCCTTCATGTAATAAGAAACCTCTTTCTGCCGAATTTCGCACTGATCGGATATAAAATAACATTTGTACAGCGCTCACATGTCAAATCGGGAGTAACGTATATATGTACCACAGTGTGGTGTAGGGTATAAATATATTTAATCACATATTATAAAAAATTATTCAGTCAGAATTTATTTGGTTCGAAACTATATGTTTCAGTTACTTTCTGTCTATTGCAAAAAAAGTAATAGAAACAAATACAAAAAATTGGTAGAGGGTTTTAATTGCTTGGTATAATTGACAACAGTTGCGATAGACACCACTCTATCATTTTCAGACTTCAAAATGTAGTATTGTCAACGGTTAATGCCGACGCCATCGTACCTCATGTGTTTGTATGTGTTGTTGGTATTTATTGTTGGTCTGTGCTTTTGTTATTCAGTCACAATTTATTTGGTTCGAGACCATATGTTTCTGTTACTTTCTGTCTATTGTAAAAAAATGTTCACCTTATTGCTCATACTGTGCAACCATGTATTATACAGACGATACAATACTAGGATCAAATTTTTCAAACACAATTAAAAACCAATAAGGAAAGACAGAAAGTTGGGCGGGGCCGACTATATAATACCCTACACCTCCCTAACAATGCGAAAATGTGCATTAGGATAAGAATTTGGCTGTGTTCATACATGTAATAAGAAAACTCTCTCTGCCGAATTTCATACTGATCGGATATAAAATACGGGTTCTACAGCACTTACATGTTAAATCGGGTGAAACATATATGTATATGGGGGGTATATCTAAATCTGAACCGATTTTCCCTGAATTTGGCAGCGTTCATACATAAAATAAGAACCCTCTCTCTGTTGAATTACGTACGGATCGGATATTAAATACGGGTTCTACAGCACTTAGATATCAAATTGGATGAAACATATTCGTAGTATGTTAAAAAAATATCGCGAATTTTGTATTTTTTCAAAAAGTATTTATTTATCCATGAATATTCCCTTCAAAGTAATTCCCCTCGGATATAATACACTTCTGCCAACGTTTTTTCCAATCCTCGAAGCACTTCAAATAATCATTTTTTGTGATCTAGTTCAGCTCCTCCTTCGATGCCGTCTTTATCTCCTCAATCGTGGAGTAGTGTCGTCCTTTCATGGGCCTTTTCCGTTTTGGGAACAAAAAATAGTCACAGGGGGCTAGGTCAGGGGAATATGGTGGCTGCGGCACCATTACTATGTTGTTTTTGGCCAAATATTCGCGCACAAGCAACGATTTGTATGCAGGGGCGTTATCATGGTGCAAAAGCCAGCTTTTGTTCTTCCACAAATCCGGGCGTTATTGGGGGATTTCATCGCGCAATTTGCGCATAACTTGCAGGTAATATTCTTAATTGTCCGTACTACCCTGTGGCACCACGCCCCTGCAATCAAAGAAAACTGTGAGCAAAACCTCTACGTTCGACCGAACTTGGCGCGCTTTTTTCGGTCTTGGTTCATACGACAGCTTCCTTTGGGAAGATTGAGCTTTAGTTTCCACGTCGTAACCATAAACCCAAGATTCGTCACCAGTTATGATCCTCTGGAGCAAAGTTGGGTCGTCACGGACCGAGTTCAACATCTCCTGAGCAATGTTAACGCGATGCTGTTTTTGGTCCAAATTGAGCAATTTTGGCACGAATTTAGCGGTGACCCGACTCATGCCCAAATCATTGGTTAAAATCGAATGGCACGAGCAATCGATATGTTTAGATCCTCAGCAACTTCTCTAATGGTAATTCGCCGATTGGCCAATATTATTTTATTCACTTTATCAATGTTTTCGTCTGTTGTTGACGTGCCCGGGCGTCCGTCACGCTGTTCGTCCTGCGCATCTATTCCTTGGGCCTAAAGAAAGATATGTGCAAAGTTTCGTTGAGATCGGACCATAATTGCGACCTGTACTTTGATTACAAGAATAAAAAATCGACTCAGATAGTGATTACAAGTCGATCGGTATAATAAACAATGGCTGCTATTCTCGAATTCATAACAATAATCATTCATGAGTTTTTACTACCACATTTCTTATCATTAGAATTTTAAATACAAAATGAAAGCTTTATAATTTAAAAAATGTTGGAATTGCAGCCCAATGAAAAAAATACATTATTAAAAGCTTTTGTGTATGATGAAATCTACAGATATTCAAAGTTTTCCAATATGGCATGACTTTTCTTATTATGACATTGGAAAATTTAAAAATATGTAAATTGAAAATGGAAAATGGAAAAATCATCCCCAAATGTTTTCAAGCGAAAAATATATACATAAGTACAATACATAAGATCAATACACTGGTGATCTGAACGAAATACTGGTGATCTGAACGAAAGATCTGATTAAGTAAAGTGAGCTGGTGAGTTAAAGAGCTGATGAGCTGAAGTGAGCTGGTGAACTAAATGAACGAACTAGTTTACTCAATTGAACTGAACTAAAAAGAGCGATCACTTAAAAGTACTAAAGTGCCCAACTCTACTTGAAATATATACACATGTTGGAAGATGTTTGGTCTTTCTGGACCATGCCTTATTAATCCCCATCATGTATACCCCCACATTACATAAGATTTAAACAAACAGAGATGTTTCTTTAAAGGAAGAAAATCATAGCGCAGGGCCAATATTAATGTTTGCAGGTAAACTGCCTGAGATGCAAATATCACGCACCCAGACTTCATCTTCCCTTTTTGATAACAACACTAACAAGAAAACCGTAAAAAAATATTTCTTATCATGTGCTATTGGGGTTGTGACTGCTATCATTGAAAATTATAACAAAAAGAGCTTCCATTTGAAACCCAGAATAGCAAATTGTATTTACTATCCCAAGTGTTGTTACTATCAAAGAAAATGTTTTGTCACTCGGTCGAGAATGGGGGTGCAAGTCTTTTTCTAGTAATAGCTGTCTCCACAGAATTGTGTGGGAAAATAAACTACTCACCTGGTAGTGCACATCTCAAAAAATACTTACAGAGAACAATCTAAAGTGGCCATTTGTTGTCACAGTCATAATAAAGGATGTTGACATAAAAAAGCAAATAAAATCATTTGTTTTATTCCGTTTTTTTTTTTGACTTTGTACGCAATGAAAGACGCCGACGAAATGTACACCATTGAGACACGCCAAAGTGGATCAAGTAGTGTCTAGTCTAACAAATTTGCTTTGTTCACAAAAAATTAAAATCTATATTCCCTTTAATGTGTTCGGGTGTGTGTGACATTTATGTTTTCTATTTGTGGTTATTCTTGTTGCCTGAGTGTGTGTTACAAGTCTCTTTAACAATCTCTCAATATTTTATGCGTTCCTCTTAAGCGTTTTCACACTTTTATTTGGCGCAATAGAAAATGAAGTAGAAAAAAACAATACTACAAAGTGTAGCGCAGCGCTGCCAACAAACAGCAACAGCAGCAGAAGAACCCGACTATAAAAGGAGAACAACAGAAACAAATCTGAGAAAAGTGCCTTCTTGACTAAGGTTTACACTAGGATACTCTCAAATTTCTACACACACTCACACACACACGCACAAACACTGTAATACGGCGCTCTGTGACACAGCTATTCAGACTTGTACACATTTTGCCATACAAAGTCTCATACTCGTATATGTTGTAGAGACAGAGACACTTTAAATGATAACAGGTTTAACACACACAGAGTTCGCGTCTCCTGCCAAGGAACCTTATGTTGAGACAAAGTGTTATGCCACTTTCACAATAAGCGACAGACGAACAGACTCCCACTATGTGTTTATACGCCCCCACATGCAAGCTACAACAGAGAGCTTCTTTGCGCTTCAATTCAAAAAAAAATATTTTGACGTACTTTACGGAATCCCTTGATTCCGCTGCACAGTGACTTGGAAAGTCAAGTCAAATTAGTACACATACACAAATAAGTACACATTCCAAAACATGCTAAGTGGAAGCAGTTAGTTTTTCAGGAAAGCAGGTAGTGAAAGTTTTTAGAATTTTTTTAGTTTTCATGGAATTGCTTTATACTGGAAATCGAATGACCAAAAAAATTGCGCAAAACTTGTGATTGGGTTAACGGATAACCACTAAATGTTAAATGAATATAATTTGAAATTTTTAGGGTAATTCCGATTTTGATGAAATTTGGTACACGCTATTCGGTTCTTGTTTTACAGCGTCCGAAAGTTGGTCGAATCTCTACTTTTTTGTCCCTATATGGTCATATAGAGATATTCGCGTCAAATGATAAATAAGTGCCCTTATTATGAATATTCCACGAAGTTACACCTTTGTAATTCCTTCTAACCAATATATTTTTAAGACAGGTTTGCTTTTGAGGCTTAAAAGTAATTCGACTTAAGACTTTCAAAAATATAAATCAAATTTTATTATTACCACGGTACGATATACGTTCTCATAACAAATAATAATTTGAATTTACATTGTGTTTTATATAAAAATCCTGAAATATATGTGGGAGAAAACAGTAAAAAATCTGTATCTTTCAAATCAAAATGACCTCCATCGTGAAACTTATGTCACGTGTAAAGGACATTTAACGGTTTAACTACAAAAAATATGAAGAAAAAAAATTAGGTGTATTACGAGATATTCGACATGAACAATCTTTTTTTTTTAATTATTAATTTTGATGTACGATTGTGGCCAGTTACAAGACACTAAAATCGTTGAAATCGGATAACGCGTTCTTAAGTTATACTCTGTTGAATTCAGTATCCTTTAGGAACAAAGTAGAGATTCGACCAAATTTCGGACGCTGTGAAACAAGAACCATAACGAATTTGGACTAAATATAGACATCATAAAAATTGTACACACTAGAAGATAGCGTGTACCAAATTTCATCGAAATCGGAGGAGGTCGTGTTAAAAACTGGGTCGACTGCCGTTGGAATTACCCTTAAGTATTTAAAATTAGAATGTCACTGAAAACACGCTAATACGTCTAAGCATACTTTCGAATGGAGGTATCGATCGATATGGTCATGATAACATTATTTCTTGCATGTTGTCATATTCTCTACTTTGCGATAATAATTTTGAGAACAGTATTTTCTTCGGCCAACTCTTACTTAACTCTCAGTCAATCCAACCAGACAAGTTAATATACGTGGCCTTAATAAGGGGCTTATACTTATTACAACATTGACCAATATACTCCATTATCACTAGAGCCGATTTAATGCTTAAATTTCCGCATGATGGGCTAAAAAATGCGTTCCCTAGGGACGATTAGGTGCGATATAAGGTATAAATTCTTAAATTTCAGTCTAACTGAAAAATGTTTTCTCTAGAGCTTCACGAAGTGACATCGGTGGGAACCTAAATCGGATGACACCGGGAAAAGTTATATCGGTCAACAAAAAAAGGTTTTCACCTGGAAACAGAAGTTTAGTAACTGTCTTTACTAAAAAAAGTTGTTTGTTGGCACGAAAAAACCATAAGAAATAGAAAAAAAGCTAAATATGCGCCTGTTTGAAGAAAATCTATGAATAAATAGAGAAATTATAGCACTTTTGGTAGAAATAAGAATTTCGACATAATCCGGTTTTTATACCCCCAATATCATATTTTCTCCAGTACCAGCCGGGATTTTGGGAGCGCCCAAAAATGTGTAGAACGATTAATCACAAGCTCACCAACAGAGGTCAGAGGCGTCGCAGCATTAAACATTACAGTTATCACATTATGAAATATCTGTCTGTTTGACGGCAGTTTGGCTCCAGATATTGTATGTGATACATGCCCAACTGATTCTACGGTGCGAAATTTATCACTGGATCTAGTAACCATTTTGGATGTGGTCGGTCTGGAGACAAATAAGAATATCACTAAATTAAACTAAAATTTAATTCACTTAGGCTGGAGACAGAGCGCGTTCTGTAAACGACCCTGTTGCATGGCGGTATAGCGCGCTGCAAAGTTCTGCTTATGTTTTCTTATTTGACCAGTAGAAAATGTCAGACTGATGCGAAAAATCAACTATCATGCAAATCCGTTTTTTTTTTCATGCATGCACAAGCATGATCTATTTTCTATTGTGATTGCTCTTACGTCTACATAGGTACATAGAGGCCATGTCGGTGTGCATGCATGCCCTGTCATGACGTAAAATTCAAATGAAAACTGATGTAACTTTTTCGTTTTTTGTTCGATTTTGATTGTTTACGACTTGTAAGAAAGAAAATTTTATTCAAAGATCATTTAAAAACTTTTCATGCTAATAAAATATTTTTTAATTACTTGAACATGTGACATTTGATTAAAACCCAAATTTTGTTCATGTAAAGTGAGTTTTGTGTTTTCAAACAACTTTGGGCAGACCTTAGCGTTATCCAATCGGCACCAAATTTTTTATTGGAGGTTTGTAGGTCAAATGGAAACTTTTTCGGCTCGGAAATCAGTACCGAAAAAATAATAAATGGTCTAATGAGGGGTATATAGGACCTCTTTCTTTTTCAGTGCCATTTCTATTACGCCAAACTCTCGGTCATTTGGAGATAGGAATGTCCGGATATTAGAATGTATGGCCGACAATTTCAATATTGTTATCTACCTCCTGAACGACTTTCATCCAAGTCAAGGACAATTTCATATTTCTGTTTTGACCTGTACAGGCGTCACTATAGGCGATTACACGTTTTTGATTTGTAACATTAGTAAGGTGTTTCATAATACATGTTGTTATGAAAATTATGAATACCAAAATTCAATACGTACATATTTCTCTAACAATAATATATTGGGTCATTTAGTTTCGGAAATGGCAATGCTTTTTGAAAATCGAACGAGAATGAAAAATACGTTGCTGGGTAATTTTTAGCTGTAACTGCATCGTTTTTTATCGAAAACCTAGCCATTTCTGCTGATTTTAAGTGAATTTCGTGAGCATCCTTTAGTTCTTCTTTTTGAACTTCGTCTGGGGTAGCATCGATTTGTAGATTAAAAAGATCGCACTTCTTGCATGTGTCTTTTTTAAGAGGTCGAAATTTTAAATCAAAATACTTGTTGAAAATTTTTCTGTACTTGCTTTCATTTAAATATACGTTTCCATCGAGCTGGCACTTTTCAATATATAGACCATTCATTTTCCTTATATTAAGGTCCGGACTTAAGTATTTAGTGATCTTGTGTAGTGGTCGTGGTATGCAGGGAATCTTCGTATGTGCTCTTTAACACTTTGCACGAGATTTTCGTCCACATTCCTTCTAGAATTTTCGGATGTACCACGAAAAGCTACTGCAAAATCCCCTCGGTTCAGAGCTCGATATAGCCGACCCACAGAGTACTCTGTGAAGAACTTAGCTTGGATACAGCTCACAGACTACCAGATACCTGCAGTGTCTATCAAGCCGAAATAATGGCAGTATGGGAAGTCGCCAAGTGGCTGAGTCGGAACAACACTGGCGTTGTCATTTACTCGGACAGCCAGGCTGCCATCAATTCTCTACAGGCCACATCCCTAAATTCACAAACAGCCCTCGACTGCCGCAGATCCCTTAAGGAGATGGCTGAGCAGTTTAATATACGCCTCATATGGATGTCTGGGCATAGGGATATCCCGGGGAACTGCAAAGCCGATGAACTTGCCAGGAAAGGGACGTCTTTACAAATTCTCGAAGAATTTGCATATATTGGTGCGCCACTATCCACGTGCAAGCTTTGGCTTAGGCAAGAGACAATCAGGCAGTCCAACGAAAGATGGACACAAATCGGCACATGTAGGTATGACTTGAGAAGGTCAACATATCTTCTCGCACTAGAAAGGAAAAGATTGTCTACGTTAGTATCAGTTCTGACGGGACACTGCCTGATCGGTGAACACCCCAGAAGATTGGTTATTGACTCCAATAACTTCTGCAGAAGCTGTGGAGATGAGGAAGAAGTGGAGAGCATTGAGCACTTGGTATGCGACTGCCCCGCTTTAAGTAAACGACGAGTGGAAATACTGGGGTCGGCCTAGAAAGGCCGACCCAGTATGTCGTACTATCGGTAAATTTTTATATCAAACAGTTTGGTTTCGATGAGGGGCATTTTAGCCCGTGGTACCACTAGGGACCTAAACTGGTCTATGTGAGCTGAAGGAAAAAAAACGGCTGCCACCCCAACCTTAGCCTGAATCCATCAAACTTGATATCAAATAGTAATAATCAACAATCTAAATATATAAATCGTATTCTGTTCTTAAATAATAATAAGTTCCTTTATAAAAAATGAAAAATTTCGTAAAATTACGCCCTCACATCGTGAATAACTGCGGTTTTATCAGCGCGAGAATCACAATATTGATACTGTTTTAAGCAGAATTGCGAGTCCTAGCTGCACAAACGAAAATTTTCGCGCCTTAATCCAAGGTGTCCGATATTCGTAAAAAGACATGCATTTTTGAGGTTATGTAATATCGATCTAGCTCACTGGCGGCTCAGGATATGGCAGAAATATGTTGGGTATATTCCCTAAACAAAACAAGCTTTCATTTGAGATGCGGAAAACAGTAATTTTTTTTTTTTCTGACCCGCCCTAATATATTTTGGTGCTATATAATAAACCGATCCGATTTCAACAAAATGCAATAGGGATCGTCCTTGGGCCAAAGAAAGATATGTGCAAAATTTCGTTGAGATCGGACCCCAATTGCGAACTGTATTTTGATTACAGGAATACATGCACTAAAAAACACACCGAAAGACTCCAACTGATTTATTAGAAATGTATTCGAATCTTCATAAGGAGAAATACATTTGCGATAATTGTAGAATGTTATTGAAAACGAATAAAAACTCAATGGAATTTCAAGAACTAATTATTGAAGGCAAAAAAGGAGATGAGGAAGAACAATAAATGTTTAAGCGCTTTTTTTAATTGATTGATTGATTTTTATTAAATGAATATGATTATTTACAACGTATGTCTATATATATTGCACTTAAGTAATACGGCTTAACCTTATATCTTGAGTAATTTCATTTCTATAATTATGATATAATTCTTACATATAAATTCTAATAATAATATATTCAAAGTAAAAATACAAAAAAACCTTTGCTACGAACATTTCAAATTAATAATTTTCATATATAGAAGATATCAAAGCATTTTCCGAGGATTCGCAAGATGTTTTGAATTTGGTGGTAATTTGTTCAATTTTTTCCATGATTTTAAGTGTATTGCATTCTTGATGCAACAATAGAGTTGAGTAGTACCACGGCAAATTAAGCATCATTTTCAGTAATTTGTTTTGACAAATTTGTAATTTCTTTAAATGTGATTTCGCACATGATCCCCAGACAGGACAGCCATACAAAAGTATGGATTGAAAAATTACCTTCAAGATTATTATCTTGTTAAAATTGCTTAGTTTGGACTTTCTGTTGATTAATGGATATAATATTTTTTTATATATAAATTAACTTTATTTATAATATTGTTTATGTGACATTGAAAGGTCAATTTTTTGTCTACAATAATACCGAGATACTTCACATTTTCTAACCAATTTATGCAACACCCGTTTATAACTAAACTGGCTGAAGGGAAAAAAACAAGACTTTCTTTTCCGTGTAAAAAAGATAGCTTGTGTTTTTTCAAAGTTTAATTTAATTTTCCATTTGTGGTAATATTGGACTAATATGCTGAGGGCACATTGAAGTTTGATCACAACATCGTGACCGAGTTCATGCGAAATGAAGATGCCGACGTCGTCAGCATAAGCAGCATATTGATATGGCGACAAATCGGGAAAATCGGCCAAGTAAATGTTGTATAAAATTTGTCCTAGGACCGTTCCTTGTGGGACTCCAGAAGGAATTTCTTTGGGATCTGATAGTTCACCTTTGTACATGAAAATGCCTTCCTTTAAGGTAACATTTTATTATTTTAATTATAAAGGGAGGGAAGTTAAAATTAATCATTTTTAATATTAATGCGTCATGCCAAATGGAGTCAAATGCCTTGGCAGCATCGAGTAACACAAAGGCTGTAGAATTACCATCGAGAAAGTTTCGTTTTACGTGGTTACATATGCGTTTTACTTGGTGCGTCGTGCTGTTATACCTTCTAAATCCGAATTGTTCTTTAGGTATAATATTATTATTTTCTAAGTGTTTAGATATTAACTCTTTTAAGATTTTTTCAAATATTTTGCTAATACTACTTAGTAGGCTTATTGGACGGTAACTTTCAGGTTCGTTAGGTGGTTTTCCAGGTTTATAAATAGGCGTTACTTTAGCAACTTTCCATTTAGTTGGATAATATTGTAATTTTAAACATGAATTGAAAATAAAAGTTAAATGTTTAAATCCTATCATGGGCAGGTGTTTTAGCATACTATTGTTATACCCTACACCACACTGTGGTACAGGGTATTATAACTTTGTGCATTTGTTTGTAACACCCAAAAGGAGAAGAAATAGACCCATCGTTTATTATACCGATCGACTTAGAATCACTTTCTGAGTTGATTTAGCTATGTCCGTCTGTGCATGTATTCTTGTAATCAAAGTACAGGTCGCAATTATGGTCCGATCTCGACGAAACTTTACACATATTTTTTTTTTGGCCCAAGCACGATCCCTATTGAATTTGGTTAAAATCGGTCCAAATTTAGATATAGCCCCCATATATATGTTAGACCCGATTTGACATGTAAGCGCTGTAAAAACTTTATTTTATATCCGATCAGTATGAAATTCGGCAGAAAGAGGTTACTTATTATATGGATGAACACTATTAAATTTGGAAGCAATCGGTTCAAATTTAGATATAGCCCCCATATATACGTTACCCCCGATTTGACATGTAAGCGCTGTAAAAACTTTATTTTATATCCGATCAGTATGAAATTCGGCAGAAAAAAGTTTCTTATTATATGGATGAACACTATTAAATTTGGAAGAAATCGGTTCAGATTTAGATATAGCCCCCATATATACGTTACCCCCGATCTGACATGTAAACGCTGTAAAAACTTTATTTTATATCCGATCAGTGTGAAATTCGGCAGATGGAGGTTTCTTATTATATGGATGAACACTATTAAATTTGGAAGAAATCGGTTCAGATTTAGATATAGCCCCCATATATATGTTACCCCCGATTTGACCTGTAAGCGCTGTAGAGACTGTATTTTATATCCGATCAGTACGAAATTCGACAGAAGGAGGTCTTTTTACATGAATAAGTATTCAGGGAAGATCGGTTCAGATTTACATTAAAGCTCCATATATATGTTCCTCCTGATTTGGTATCAAACCGCTATAGAAGTTTTATTTTACTTCCGATCATTAAAATTTTCCAGAAAGATGTTTCTCACTTTAGAAACGAATATTGCTTAATTTAGCGATTATCGTTTCAGAATTAGATAATACGTTTCTACACATTTACTAATTATTCCAAATTATTATGGCAATGACCATTATCGCATTGTTAGGGAGGTGTAGGGTATTATATAGTCGGCCCCGCCCGACTTTCTGCCTTTCCTTACTGGTTAATATTATCAAATCCCACAGCTTTTCTTGTCTTAACGTTATGAATTAATGAACGTACAGCATCTATATTTGTGTATTCTGCTTGGGGTGTAGAAAAAAGATAAGTTGTCGAATTGTGACACTGAATCATTAACCAGATTTATATGATTCTGGTCACTTAGGTTATCCGATGTATGGTGATTATTAACAAAATTATTAGCAAGACATTCAGCCTTTTCCTTACAAGTATATTTGAGATCAGCTCCAAATTTCAAGGGAGGAATATGTTGTCTCTTTTTCTTCAATACCTTAGTGAGATTCCAAAATGGTTTAGATGTTTTATTCAAATTCATAAGTTTTTGGGACCATTCTCTATTTCGAAAAAGTTTGATTTGATTTCGAATACTGATATTTAGGCTGCACATATTTAAATAGTCTGCTGTTTGCCTGTACCTTGACCATTCAGGCTTGTGGAAGTTCCTCGTTCGTATTAAGTTTAGTATGCTTTAGGTAGTTTATAAAAATCGTTTCTTTGACGTTTAATTGGCACAGACTGCCTTACTGAGTCAATCATGACGTTGCTAAAGCTGAGTATAGACGACTGCCAGATCGGCAAACGTTATCAACCCTCTTAAAGTGCTGCAAATATACGGACAATGACAGATTGTTAGGCAAAGGTGAATTGACAGTTCAGACGATTGCAAGAAAACATTACAATTTCATATATTTACAATATATTTTGTAAATATTTATATGCAGGATTGCCAATAAAAATACATTATAGACAGTGTTGCAAATAAAATGTTTTTCTGGCAATGGCGCCGTTGTCACATGCATAAACATAGTTCAGATGTACACTAGGCAAGTTTTTTCAGCAGCTTATCATCAAATTCTCTTTGAACATGCACGAAGAACTTAAAACGTTCAGGGAGAGTTTTTTTCCACCCTCTTGCCGACTGCATCTCTCTCCAACAAAACGCCGATAATCTGCTGAACATTCAGCCAGTGTAAATCCGGGCTTAGCACATATAACTATCTGCAAATTATCTCGCAATGACTTTTCTGCTATCGTTGCAAAACAAAATTTGTGTGTTCACACGGTTGTAAATTCACAGGGTTGAATTTTTCCGCCATTTTTCTGGCAATGTTTTCCGATCTGCAAATCGTGTGTACTTACCTTAAGTCTATCTATAGCTGCGTCTATTTCACAGGAATTGCCTAGTAGCCCTTGAGACATTGTAAAATTATTAAATGCATTTCTAGAAATGTTTTTGTATTTATTCCAATCTGCCTTGCTAAAATTGTATTGATTACATTGTGTTTCACAGACATTACAAGCAATATCAAATGAAACGGGTAAATGGTCAGAGGATAATTCATTTAATGTGACTAATTGTGTAATAAATGAAGGAATATTTGATAATAATATATCTAGAGTAGAAGGAGCTGATGATGAGTTAGTAGGAATGTATGTTGGTGAATATGAATGACATATTGTAATGGGAAAGAATGTCGTTATTTCGTTCAATATATTTCCCCAGGCATTGGCTCTCACACATCCCCAATTTCTGTGCCTACTATTAAAATCTCCGCAGAGTATATAATTCCCTTGTGTGCTAAGAAGTTTCCGTAGATCTTTTTTATAGCCTTTTCGTTTATCATCGTTTACAGCACCCCCAGGAAAGTATACGCTAAACATTTTTATATTACATTGATTTGTCGATATAATTTCAACACCAACATTTTCAATTATATTAGTTGTAATAACTGGAATTTCAACAAAATTTATGGTTTTTCGAATCACAATAGCACCACCTAAACCATCACGAGCCCGTCTTACAATTCTATAGTTTGGATGAACAAATTTAATATTTGGCTTAAGCCATGTTTCTGTAAGAAGACAAATATCAACATTGTTTCTGTGCAAGAAATCAAAAAATTCAAGAATTTTGTTACAGATACTTCTGCAATTCCAAAAATAGATTCTAAGATAATTTAGAGTCATTACTTATTATTATATAGAAACTTAAAGGCTAGCTTAGCAATTACGTTAAATTGATCATCTCTCGACTTACAAGAGCGAAGATTAGAAACTATTTCGAAAGTTAACTCTATAATCTCTCCCTCTGTTAAGAGATCGTTTGAGTTATTTCTAGATGTAGCTGCGTTGTTGTTATTGTTGCTGTAATGAGTGTGTTGGGGCCAGTTGGAGCTGCTTTGAGTAGTTCTGCTTGCGTGAGTGTGGGGCTGTAAGACGTAGTGGGGAAGTCTGCCGGAGAGTGAGTATATACAGCTGATGGATGAGTTCTTTTATTCATAGGAGTATTCCTAGTGACAAATTTTTGTCTCATCTCAATAAATGCTTCACGATTTTGACATTTGGGATCAGTTGCTTTGTGGTTTTCATTGCAGTTTGCGCAAGGTAGAGTTGTTGATGTGCAGTCGGCTGCTGTATGCCTACCAGCACACGAAGCACATTTTGGTTTAACATTGCAACCGCGTTCACCATAACCGTACATTTGACACTTGCGACATTGTACAGGTTTATTTTTTAATCTCTTCTGGAAATCCCACTTAATGATCGTGTAGAAGAGAGATTTTACATTTTTTCTGAGATCATGCATACTCACAGTTCCACGTTCAAAGAAAACTATATAAAGCGTATCAGTATAATTTTTGTACAGTTTTGTTATTTTCTTCACTTCAGTACATTTGAGGCCCAGACGTATCAATTCCGTTTTCACTTCATTTTCGGACTTACATTCTAATCCATGAATGACTGCTTTAAATGGTTTCTCATCTTTACGATCATGAGTAAAGAAATTTGACTCTTTTAATACGTCAATGATGCTTTTATGTATTTCACAAATAATCTTCATCCCAATGGACATCTTTTTGTTAAGGTAGTTTTTGATACCTTTATCATTAAGCAATTTGAAAACACCTTCCCTGTTGTCGGTTAAGACTTTGATAGGAGATATTGATATTTCTTTTTGACATTACCGCCACCATCATTATCATCGTTGTCATCCTCGTCATCGTCGTTCAGTTGGAGAGGTGTCCAGAAGTTTTTTCTGGACGTTACTTTTTGTTGTTTCGATGAAGGCACGCCTTCATCGGTTGTTTTGAGAGATCCTTTGGAATTTTGAGAGAGAATATTACACAAAATATGAAAAAAATCCCGCGTGATTATGTATGTACGTACACAACATGCACAGACGACAATCAATGCTAGACTATGTTTAAGCGCTTTGGATGAATCCTCAATTGTCTTTAAAAACTTTTGTAAGATAGGTGGAAAGCTGAAAAAATATGCATTAAAAAAAAAAAAAAAGATGCCTTAACCGCCAAAAAGGCGCCACCATGATTTATTTAAATTGGTTTGAGGGAAATCGTTTCATTATGACAAATGACATCAATTGTTAGAATTTTATAGCTGTAAAATATACCGTTATACAAAATTTCACAAAAATTATCACAAAAGAAACCTCCTCCTCTACATTTGCTTGATTGGCGCTTACGTCTTTTTGGCGGTTAAGGCTCGATATGTTCTATATTCAAAAGAAAGCTTTTCGATGTGGATGATTCAAACGACGATGGACAGGACGTTTTGATTAATTTGAATTTTGCAAAATTAAAATCATAAACATCAGAAAACCTTTTTTTGTAAATAAAATTGAAAGCACATTTGGATCTTGAAACAAACAATTTTTGGACTATTTTTCAAAAACAATAGAGTGGGTCGAGGATTTTTGCAAACGCGACATTAGCAGTCACGTTATGCCAGGCAAAAAAGATTCGTAAATGTATTTATTTTTTGTTTTAATTAAATTAATATAAATTTAAATTGCATTTAATAACTTTAAAGTATGCACTGGTATTAAAGTTATAAGTCGTTAACTGTTGCTTCAGAATAGAACATCTGTTTGAGAGGCACCAAAAGCGGCGCGCCAATGACGACAACTTTTCACTGGATTGCAGATACACTGTACACAGTTTCAATTATTTGTATGTACTGGTATTAAAGTGGAATTTCGCCCATTTTTCACTGGACTGTAGGTACTTTAAAAACATTACACTGCGCAAAATTTCAAGTATTTGTATGGAAATGGTCCGTTTGTATGGGAGGTACCAAAAGGGGTGGGGCCACTTCGCCCTTTTTTCTCAAGCTGATAGCGACAGATAAACTATAACTATGTGTGGAATTACAGAACATTCCGATAAGTAGTATATAAGTTATTAGCGATTTAATATTTCACTACATTTTAACCCTTTGTGAGGGAGGTACTAGGTTGTGTCTGTGCCCTGCACCAAAACATTAAACAAATTTTTACATATGGAAAGAAAGATTTGGCGTAAAAGGAATGCTTAGAATTTCCCACATATTTTCAATAGATTGCGCAGTCCATATAAAGGGTCCGCCAAATAACTTTTTTTTTGAAAATGCTATATAAAAAAAACTACTGAATATTTTCTCAAATATCTTTTTTTATTTGAAAGTACAATCCTTCCGGTTAATAATGGAAAATAATTTCATTAAAATGGCAGCCATGCAGTAACCTACACGATCGGTCCAATTTTTAAGCACATTATCGATTGTGTGCAGCTGTATTTCACCAATGGCTTCACGAATATTGTCCTTTAAAGCGTCAATTATCTCTTGCTTGTCGGCGCAACACTTATCTTTGAGGACACCCCACAAATAATAGTCAAATCGCAGCTCCGAGGTGGCCAAACAACATCAGCTCTGCGGCTGATAATGCGATCTTCAAAATCAGGGCGCAAAACATCGAGTGTAGCTTCGGCTGTGTGGCACGTAGCGCCGTTCTGTTGAAACCAAATGTTGCCAATATCCTCCTCTTCCATTTTTGTGAATTCAACATGGCCCGATAACGATCGCTATTGCCTGTAACGGCCACTCCTTGCTCATTTTCGAAGAAAAATGGCCCAATTATGCCTCTGGACCAAAATCCGCACCAAACAGTGACTAGTTTTGGGTGTATCGGCTTTTCAATGTATGCGTACGGGTTTTGTGTGCCCCAAATGCGACAATTTTGCTTGTTTACATACATCAAAATGAAAAGATGATTTTTGATTTTGATGATTCTGTAACATTACCATGATTTTCAAAGTAATGACGGAATATTTCGCAGCGTTGTTCAAGCGTATACACAACCATATTCGTTCAGCGGAAGGATGAAACTAATTATCTGTCAAATCAGACATGAGCTAAGTGTTACCATTCACGAAATAAGCACTAGTTGAAAAAAAAGTTAGAATGAAAGATTGTACTTTTAAATAAAAAAAGAAATTTGAGAAAATATTCAGTAGTTTTTTTTATAGCATTTAAACAAAAAAAATTATTTGGCGGACCCTTTATATACAATAGGGCGGGTTGATTTGTATGGATGAAAAAAAAATTAAAAATCGTATAGCAAAAATTCTAAGAAAATTCTCCGCACCAGCCAGCAGACAGACAGACAGGCGGACGGACATTGCTCATTCGACATAAAACGATGTGTTACACTCCTTCGATGTGTTACACTTTTGGTCCGTAGCAAATGATATATACCTTGTATCACTAAAGTGAGGGTATAATAAAACATAATATATTTCAAAAAAGAAAATAATTTTAGCGAAAGAAGAGGAAACAAATATTCAAGTCGAGAGGCGCGGATTAGAATTTTATTTTAGAGACATGGTTTCTTCGTAGAATTGTCTTACAATTTTATGTAGCTTGCGTTTTTGCTATACGATTTAAAAAAAATCAACCCGTTCTAATATACAAACATCTGCCATGAAACAAACTACCCTGTAGCACAGTGTGGTGTAGGGTATATTACTGTTAAAAAAATATTTTGATTTTTTCTCACATATGTCTGAAATAACGAATATCGCCTATAATGAACTTAAATGCTTAGTGCCTGGTAGTTCGTTATAACCATACTTGTCTGTGTAAATTTGAGTTTCAGCAATTTCCAATACAATTCCTAAATGAATATGATTGTGTCACACTGTGTCTTGCCGAGCTTTTTTAGGGTACGAGTGAAGAGTGTTAACCAGTGAACGCTTGCTTTGTTGACATTTTACTTGTGTTGTTGTTTGTTAACAAAATGGGATTTTTTTAGTTGTTGGTTCTCGCTTTCCCCCTAACATTCTGTGTCTTTCAATTCTTTTATCCCCAAAAGGGACATGGAATTGGTGGGTTCTTTTTGGTCCTTATGCCCCCTTTGTTTTATGTCAGCAACACCATCAGACTACGGCACACGGCAGTCAAATACGGAAAGCTCGTTAGGATTTTATTGTAATGAAAATTGTAAATCTTATCTTTTACTCTATATCTGGCAGTGATTGTATCGGCCAACTGAGGGGATGTTGTCGTTGTCCATACAACGGATGACCAAAAATTAAATGAAAACTCCTGTCACATTTCGTTAATGTATTTTTGGGGCAGATTGTGATTATCTGTCTCTCGTCCAAACTACTAAAACGATTGAGGGATAAAATGTATGCATGTATATTAGGGGAGGAAATAATGCTTTGAAAGCCATAAAGCATAAGAGATTAACTTCACGAATTTCAAGTGAATGTGGAATAAGTCCATAGTCCATCTTAGCCCCTCTGAGTAAACGAATGAGGTGGGAAATAATCAGAATAAGGAGTATTTAACCAATACCAATAACCTATAATATTTAAAGTAAAGCCGCAGAGACTTAACGATGGAAATCTAGAAATTCATGTGAATTTCGAATTTAAAAGAATATATAAGTATATCACCCTTCTGAAATCTGCCGATTGTCTTTAAATTAGAAACGATAGATCACAAAGTTCGCTCAAAGTGCTACCAATTAAAATGATATAATTTTGTAATTTTTTGTTATTTTATCCAGAATATTCCAAATTTGAAGAAAAATATGTTATTGTTTGATGTAGCTACTTTAAGTCACTTTTTTAAATAATTTATTCAAACAAAAATTTACTACCACTTCTCATTATACCCGACGCTACAATGTGGTACCGGGTATTATGACTTTGTACATTTGTTTTCAATGCTTACGAGTAATAAGCAAAGATATACCCATAGTTTATTATACCGATCGGCATAGAATAACTTTCTGAGTCGGTTTAGCCATGACCGCTTGTCTCTCAATGTATTCTTGTTATCGTAAAAACAAGTAAGAAAGTTTCAGTCGGGTAAACCGACTAAGGTATACCCTCACTTTGTGAGTAATGTAATATATAACATTACACCAATAAATCTGTCAATTTGTGTGGGAGGTACCAGAAGGGGTTTTCCAAATACACATATTTTTCGGTAAACAGTACATTCTTAAATACATTGCATTGTGCTGAACTATAAGCGTTTGTGTGCACTGGTATATTAAAGTTACGAGCTATGTAATTTTGGTATGATTTGGTCATTTTGTGTGGGAGGTACAAAAAGGGGCGGGGTGATAACGCCCACTTTTTACAGGACTATAGGCACTACAACAGCATTACACTGTACAAAATTTCAAGTATTTGTATGCACTGGTATTAAAGTTACAAGCCGTTTACTTTGGTACGAAACGGGCCATTTGTGTGGGCGGTACCAAAAGGGGCTGTACAATGATGCCAATTTTTTACCGGACTATAGGCGCTACAAAAACATTATACTGTAGAAAATTTCAAGCATTTTTATGCACTTGTATTAAAGTTATAAGCAGTTAAATTTTTATGCAGAATGGTCCATTTGTGTGGGAGGTACCAAAAGGGGCATGCCAACTTCACCCATTTTTCTCGAGTTAATAGCGACTAATATACTAATATTATGTGCAGAATTTCAAAAGATTCGAATAAGTAGTATAGAAGTTATTAAAGAATCAATATTTCACTAAATTTTAACCCTTTGTGTGGGAGGTACCAGAAGAAGTAGACCAATATGGCCCATCTTCGAACTCATCCGGAGATAGATCAAAATATTACCACATACCAAATTTGAAGTCAATCGGTTACTCCTTTCGAGAGTTATCGTGCGCACCAGCCAGCAGACAGACAGACAGACAGACAGACAGACAGACAGACAGACAGACAGACAGACAGACGGACGGACATTGCTCATTCGACTTAAAATGACCCAAAACGGATTTCCTCCGAACATACTTAGGGTCTTAGATCACTCCTTCGATGTGTTACACTTTTTTCCGTAGCAAATGATATATACCCTCGTCACACTAAAGTGAGGGTATAATTAAGCAATCTTTACAATAATTGGTACAGAGGCATTTAAAAGACTAGGTTAAATCCCTATTGATAACACTGTGCGACACGACTTCCCTCCCAAGAACGAGACTATATAGGAATGAAACTATAGCCCAACAGTAGATAAGCTGCATATTCAGTTTTTTATTTCGTGATCGTTTGTCCTTTTTACAGGACTTTGAAAATTTCAAGGATAACAATTTTAAAATATTTTTATTTGCACTTACAACAATGCGAATTGATATAAAGGGTGTCCCAAGAAGAGCGCAATTTTTAAATCTCGCAACATTCGAAGTGTCATTGTTTGACATTTGAATAATTGTTATTGTTTGTTAGTAGAAGGTACGAGGTTAGTAAACATGGAGCGCTACACGAATGAACAACGCATTCTCATTGTGAAATTGTTTTACCAAAATGGTGAAAGTTTTGCGGCTACAGTTCGCAAATTGCGATCAATTTGGGGTCACAATAATGCTCCAAAAGAGTCAACTATAAAGAGATTAATGGATAAATTTGCCGAAACTGGGTCTGTTAGTGATGTAAAGACAACAACGCGCCATCGACCAGATCGATCGACCGGTTTTTGGGTGGTTTTTGGGCTGGAGGAATCATTGGACCTTTTTTTATGAAAATGAGGCAGGTCAAGCGCAAATAGTCAATGGTGTTCGGTATCGTGAAATGATAACCAGTTTTTTCTTGCCTAGAATTGAAGAAATTAATGTGGAGGGCATGTGGTTCCAACAAGACGGCGCCACATGTCATACACCCAGAGAAACAATTCAATTGCTGCATCAGTCATTTCCCGGTCGTGTTATTTCGCGTTTTGGAGATCAGAATTGGCCGCCTAGATCGTGCGATTTAACACCATTAGATTTTTTTCTTTGGGGTTTTTTGAAGTCGATGGTTTACGCGAATAAGCCGACGACGACTCAAGCCTTTAAAGACGAAATTGGACGCTGCATTAATGAAATACCGCAGCATTCATGCAAAACGGTCATTGAAAATTTCATTAAAAGATCGCGTGCATGCCAGCAAAGCCGCGGCGGCCATCTGCACGATATATTGTTCCATACATAACCTCATTCTGTCTACTTTACGATATAATAAAGTTTCACGATTTTTTCTTAAATATCTGTGTTTTATTTAAAATTAAAAAATTGCGCTCTTCTTGGGACACCCTTTATATGGGTATCAAATGAAAGGGGAGAATTCCCGCTATTTAACAAAATTTTTGAAAAAAATTCCAAGGACGAAGCCTACACAAAATGTCCTTTTAAACTTTAATCCTTTAATATCCTTCAAAGTTATGCAATTAAAAATCGTAAAAAAATACATGTTACAGAAATCTAACTGGCACAACACATATTAAAATTTCAGCTTTCTATCTTTAACGGTTAAGGAATAACAAATATTTGAAATTCACAGCCTATACTCGTATTTAGGACACCGATACCTGTTGTCTCTCACCTGTTGAGAAAAGGGCATTGGTATGTTTCCAGAGCGTAGTAGAGAATTTCTTAGGGAACAAAAAAAAATGAAAATTATGAAGACATTGTTCGCAACATGCTGGAAAGTTTCCGAGAAATTGGTGTTAACATGTCGCTAAAAATACGCTTTCTTGCGAGCCATCTCGATTTCTTCCCCGACAATTTGGGAAATTTCAGCGACGAACACGGTGAACGGTTTCACCAAGACCTCGCCACCACTGAAAAGCGATTTAGTGGAAAAAATGATTGTCATATGCTGTCGGAATACCTGTGGTCTATATGTCGCGATTCAGATTACCAACAATAACGGCAATGCAAAAGAGTTCATTTCAACCAACTGAAAGAATATTATTTAACATAAACATTTAGGCCCTTATTCATAAAAATTTAATGAAGGTTTGAAGAACGCTTAAACACTGCTAAAGCGTTCGTCAAACCTTCTTTAACTGTTTATGAATAAGGCCCTTAAAATATATAAACTACATACAATATATGTAAACATGAAAAATATTAATATATTGAATAAACGGACGTACGAGTAGCATATTGTCTTTGTACGGTGCGCGTGTATTTTCCTTTCTGTTTTAAATACTTTGCGTTTTCTTTACGACATTTTTTTTGATATTTTTCTTAAGATTGCAAATTTAAAATAATTGCCATTCCTTAACTCACACTGATAGAAGGCTGATTTTGTTTGATGAAATTGGGAATAAAATATTTTTTTATCGGTGTCCTAAATATGCTATATAGGCTGTGAAATTCAAATAATTGTTATTCCTTAACCGTTAAAGATAGAAGGCTGCAATTGTTATATGTGTTGTGTCAGTTAGAGTTCCGTAACATGTATTTTTTTACGATTTTTAATTGCACAACTTTGAAGGATATTAAAGGATTAAAGTTTAAAAGGACATTTTTTTGTAACCTTCGTCCTTGGAATTTTTTTCCAAAAATATTATTAAATAGCGGGAATTCTCCCCTTTTATTGGCATTATTGTAAGTGCAAATAAAAATATTTTAAAATTGTTATCCTTGAAATTTTCAAAATCCTGTAAAAAGGACAAACGATCACGAAATAAAAAATTCGGTATGCAGTTTATCTACTGTTGGCCTATAGTTTTATTTCTAAACAGTCCCGTTCTTGGGAGGGAAAAAAGTTCGAATTTGTCGCACGGTGTAATGGGACATATCGGTCCATGTTTTTTGATATACATAGCTCCCATATAAAGGTCACCACAGATGCCACTTCTTGACGCTCTAGAGAACAAATTTTCCATTTTCATGTTTTGGCAAAGCCCCCATATGAAGTTCCCAACGAAGACATTTCTTGACGCTCTAGAAAATGCATTTTTCAATTGATCTGGCTGACATGTATCAATTTTAACTTTATATTGCACTTAATCGCACCCCTAGTGAAAATATAAAGGCCCCTTCCGATTATGTTTCTTGAAAATTTAAGGTTTTGTACTTCATATTGCATTAAATCGTCTCTATTGAAAATAAAGCTTGGACCGATATGTTTTGATAAGTATAATCCCCTTATTAAGGTAACGTTCTTTAACCTATATGCCTGGAATTTAGTATTTAACCTGTAACTGTTGATAGTAATAATTGTCCTCCGTGAATTTGGTAGCAAACAATGTTGGAGGCATATGAACAATGAATGGCCCAGAACCATGTTTTTATACCCTACACCACACTGTGGTACAGGGTATTATAACTTTGTGCATTTGTTTGTAACACGCAAAAGGAGAAGAAATAGACCCATCGTTTATTATACCGATCGACTCAGAATCACTTTCTGAGTTGATTTAGCTATGTCCGTCTGTCTGTCTGTCCGTCTGTCCGTCTGTCCGCCTGTCTGTGCATGTATTCTTGTAATAAAAGTACAGGTCGCAATTATGGTCCGATCTCGACGAAACTTTACACATATCTTTTTTTTGTCCCAAGGACGATCCCTATTGAATTTGGTTAAAATCGGTTCAGATTTAGATATAGCCCCCATATATATGTTAGTCCCGATTTGACATGTAAGCGCTGTAAAAACTTTATTTTATATCCGATCAGTATGAAATTCGGCAGAAAGAGGTTTCCTATTATATGAATGAACACTGTTAAATTTGGAAGAAATCGGTTCAGATTTAGATATAGCCCCCATATATACATTACCCCCGATTTGACACGTAAGCGCTGTAAAAATGTTATTTTATATCCGATCAGTGAAAAATTCGGCAAAGAGAGGTTTCTTATTACCTGAAGGAATACTGCTAAGTTCGGAGAAAATCGGTTCAGATTTAGATATAGCCCTCATATATATGTTACCCCCGATTTGACATGTAAGCGCTGTAAAAACTGTATTTTATATCCGATCAGCGCGAAATTCGGCAGGAAGGGGTTTCTTATTACATGAAGGAATACTGCTAAATTCGGAGAAAATCGGTTCGGATTTAGATATAGCCCCCATATATATGTTACCCCCGATTAGACCTGTAAGCGCTGTAGAAATTGTATTTTATATCCGATCAGTGCAAAATTCGGCAGAAAGAGGTACTTTACTTCCGATCATTACAAAAGTCTCCAGAAAGATGTTTCTCAATTTAGGAACGAATATTGATTAATTTAGCGATTATCGGTTCAGAATTAGGTATATCCACATATATGTGTTCTTACCCATTTACCAATTATTCCAAATTATTATCGCAATCACCCTTATGGCATTGTTAGGGAGGTGTAGGGTATTTTATAGTCGGCCTCGCCCGACTTTCTGCCTTTCCTTACTGGTTTAATGTATAAACCGGTTTGGTTGCATTTGGTGAAAAGTGATACTAATTCCTGTAAGCAATATATAGTGTGGTTCTTCGTGAGGTTTGATTTTTTTACAGATCACGTGTGGCTGATATAAAACTGTTTTGTAATTTTTGTTCAGTATCCCAGCAAAATCTTTGTAAGTACCTGTCATTATTCCCTGCATTACCAAATAATGACATCTCATTATTCGCTGCATTACTTTCGGCTTATTAATAATGACTTACCATTAACAACAGAAATAAGAAATTTTTTGTTATCAAAATCATTTTGGCAAATTTTAATATTTTGTACAAGATTTATTTATATTTCAACATGTTTTCAAACAATACGTGCAGATTTGAATGATAATACGAAAAATTCGAATCTGGCATGAGGAAACTGTTTTTTTCGAGAAATATGCGCGACAATATGCAAAAAATCATTTTAAATGGCCATTTCTACATATCTACTACTTATTTTATAACTTATTGGTAATGCATTGTTCAAGTACATAAAATCGAGCTACAAATAAGTACTTATTAAGCTACTTTATTGTATGCTTTTGGGAAGTACTTTCCTCCAATGACATCCCCATGTTAAAATAATGAGAAAAGTGGCTAAATAATAAGTACTTACCATTATCGAACTTTGCTTACTCGTCGGATTATTTGGTAATGAGAAATTTTGCTGGGATAGTTTCTCAAGTCCTCAGATGTCTTAAATATGCATCTTATTTTGGGTGAATGAGTTAATAAGGGTGGTGGATACGTTAATAAACAAAATTGCCGTTTTTAGCTGATGAGCAACCCGATGAGTACCAAGAACGACCATTACATCCATTAAGAACAAAGGTATGATGTGGTTTATGGGCTGGTGGTGTTACCGTTTTGAATGTAAAGTTTTAAATTCAATGGCACGGTGAGCTCTGGTTTCAATAAGACGGAGAATGAATATTTGCAGGCAATTTTTTTAACCGAACGAATAAAAATTATAATTTACTGTTTTCGTTACATATACTCGTATAAGTAAAAAATAAATGCCGCGAATTCTTTAGCCAAGCTCTTCACCTGGAAAATGTGGTATTTATGGCTTAAAATAACTTTTTTGAGAGCTACATCAACACGGGGACTACAACAAAATAAAATTGTATTTGTTTAAACTTTATTGAGATGAATTCTTGCCAAAACAGAATATAAGCTGCAAAGTTCCAGCTTAAATATGTATATTTTGGAGCGACCTCTATAGGGTGACTATAACAAAAAGCCAATACATACAGCAAAGAGGCTGCTAAATTGCTTTAAAATGTGGTATCTATGGCTCAACTAGAAGAAATATTTCTACCAAATTTAATCAACTTAGCTCTATTATTACGGACTGTAGCGTGATTACAACAGACGGACGGCTAAATCGTTTTAGAATTTTACGACGATGAAGAATATATACTTTATGGGGTCTTAGATCAATATTTAGAGGTGTTACAAACGGAGTGACAAAATGAATATACCCCCATCCTATGGTGGAGGGTATAAAAAATGCGCTGTGCTAATGTTAATCCCAATCGAACCATAATTGCGACATACACTTTAATTGCAAGGATACATCTAGAGACGGACAGACAGAACGAAAATGTTTAAATCGGCTCAGGAAGTGATTCTAAATTCTATAATAAACGCTGTGTTAATTAAATTGGGTTCACGGACTTCAAAAGAGAGTTTTAAAAAGTAGCAGAGGCACACTGTGGGATTTTTGAAACAATAAACCTAATTTTCGACCACTTAATTTCCAAAATCGAATGATGCAGTTTTGTAGAGAAGTGTGTAGATATAAAATGTGAGTTTGTGGTTTATTAATAATTTTGGTGTTATTTTCTTTAGGTTTGAGTTATATTGTGAGGTCACATGCTATCCATGGTGGAGGGTATATAAGATTCGGCATGGCCGAACTTAATGCTTTTACTTGTTATTTTTGAGTAAAGTTCATGCAATTCTGTGGTCCATATATCGCGACCTCAGAGAGAGAAGGCGCTAAGTCCACTTTTTGCCTAATTGTATTTTTTGAAGCGAAATGCAAGATGAGTTCAATGTACATCGAATTGGAAACAAAAAGTCTTCAAAATCATGCTCTGTCATCTTTAATATCTGAATCGTAAAAGCGCTAAGTCCATATACCAGTTGTAAAAACATAAATATGCAGTAAGTAAAATTTTAAATAGTGGACTTAGCGCCTTTACACACTTAGGTCGCGATATGTATAATTTTCTTGAAAATACCATTTGGCTTTAATACATTTTAAAAACATATGACCTTTCAAAAAATTATGGGATATCGTAAACCGATAAGAAGAATTTTTGATATTCAATGGAAACAAAATAATGTAGCTCCACTTCGCTCCGAGCTGTTTTCTCAATAAAATGAAAGTTGGGAATGTCCTCATTCGAATAAAACTAACAATAACACTGTGTGTGCAAAATGCACTTTAAAAATGTATCCTCGATGAAAACAACTTACCCCATATAATTTCGAAACGCTAAATCGAATGACATTAGCAGTTTTTCCCTGAGACATCGCGTTTTGGAGATATTAACCCAAAAAGTTTGCAGGGTAAGCAAAGAGGTTAGTAAATTCATACACAAGTTTGATATAGAAGGCTACGATTTTGTACCAAAAGTAAACAGCTTTTAACTTGAATACCAGTATATACTTTAAAGCTACTAAATTCAATTTAAATTGATAATAATTTAAATAAAACAAAAATCAAGTAAGTCCCAAAAAAATATTCGTAAATTTATTTATTTTTTTGTTTTAATTAAATTATTATCATTTCAAATTGCATTTAATAACATTAAATTATGTACTGGTATTAAAGTTAAAAGCTATTTACTTTTGGTACAAAATGGTCCATTTGTGTGGGAGGTAACAAAAGGGGCGTGTCAATAACGGCGAATTTTCTCTGGACTCTAGATACTATAAAAGCATTACACTGCACAAAATTGCAAGTTAAAGTTAAAAGCTGTTACTTTTGGTGTAAAAAGGTCAATTTGTGTGAGAGGTACCAAAGGGGCGTGCCAATAACGGCCACTTTCCTCTAGACTTTAGGTACTATAAGCATTACACTGTACGAAATTTCAAGTATTTGTATGCACTGGTATTAATGTTAAAAGCTGTTAACTTTTGGTACAAAAAGGTCCATTTGTGTGGGAGGTGCCAAAAGGGGAGTGCCAATAACGCCCATTTTTCTATGGATATAAAAGGATTATACAGTATAAAATGTCAAGTATTTGTATGAACGGATATTAAAGCCATAATCTGTTAACTTTTGGTGTAAAATTGCCCATTTGTGTGGGAAGTACCAAAAAGGGAGGGGCCACTTCGCTCATTTTTCTTGACGTGCTAGCAACTAACAAACTAATACTATGTGTGCAATTGCAGAAGATTCGAGTAAGTAGTAGCATACCAAATTTGAAGTCAATCGGTTACTTCTTTCGAGATTTATCGTGCGCACCAGCCAGCAGACAGACACACATACAGACGGACGGACGGACATTGCTCAAATTACTTAAAATGACCCAAAACGGATTTCGATATGTTACACTTTTGGCTCGTAGCCAATGATATATACCCTCCCCTCTAAGGTGAGGGGATAATAAATAAATTTTCTAATATATTTGTGAGACTCAAGGAGGTCTCGTTATAGTTTGTTGAATCCGTCTGTCCATCTTATGTTGTTCGTTGTGTACAGGTCGCAATTTCACTCCGATCGTGCAAAAATATTGCAGAAAGACTCCCTTTCGTACCTGGAATGAGTCCTATTGATTCTAAAAAAATCGGTTCAGATTTGGCTATAGCTCCCATATATGTGTTTCGTCCGATTTGTCTTTAGCCCTAAAGAAGCTGTATTATACATCCAATTGTTTTGAAGTTTACCATGGTTGAGTTTCTTGGTCCATTGACAAACATTACCAAATTTGAAGAAAATCGGTTCAGATTTAGCCATTGGCTGCATATATATGTTTCGGCTGATTTGTCTAAAGTAAGTAAACAAATTTTAGTTGAAGTCAGGCAACTAAAAAGTTTGATGTTAGAACACATTTAAATAATTCGTTTACAAACCGTTGGTACAAATTGATTAAAATTAGCTATATGAAGAAGAAATAAGGTAAATGTGTTATCGAAACGCTTGACCTGTGTAAGTAGTAAGCAGTGTTCTTCAGCATCGTTCATTTTTCGTATGTTGTGGACAAAACCTAAAAATGTCGTGGAGTAAAAGTAGTATGTGTGGATAAAACTGAATGAATTAATACCTCATCGGCATTTTTAAGTAAACTCGTTAACTTGCCGTTTTATTTACTCTATATCCGTAGTTGAAAATTTAATTATTTTGATCATATTTTGGAAACAAAACACCCGATCAATGCCAAATTTACGTCAGTTTCAAGGCAATTATACGAACTACAAATTACTTAAATGTCATATTTACATCGATTCACTAATGTAAGGGCAGCTGACAAAAGAATATACAAAATATGATATTTTTACAAAAAAGCAAAATCTGTCTGCAGAAAAACAATAAGAGTTACAAACTAAAATTATTTCGAACAATGTAGCGTACACCATAACAAAGTCATATATGAAGGAAATCTATGGAATAGTAAAAATGTTATGGACTACTTAACAACGCAATTCGAACTAAATAGTTGCAATTTCCTCTTTTCTGCATTACTTTTCATCAATTAATAAAATGGTTACCAAGGACAAAATATACCTTTAGCCGGAATTTGCATAGTATATAAATTTTGAACTTATCTGGCTATATACCCGATATCGGGAAACTCGGATGGTCAAATCGGTCGAAAAAAATTTATACTTCTTATGTGTTCCCATACTTCCAAATGTGCAAACTTACCAAATTATTACCACCGTAGTTGATACACGGCTTTCTGGAAGTACGGAGATACCCACGTCCATTATTTCTGGTGACTCCAACTCTAACAGGAGATCTGTAACGTCCTTCTCTGAGGATGAAAGCACTGCATCGAGGGGAGTCTCCGGACTCTTTGACGCATCTGGCGGGGACCTGTTCCTCGACGATACGGACGAAGAGTTTGATAACACCCTTTTCGCGGTGGATGTTAATCTGTCGATTACCAATGAAGGTAAGAATTCTACAGATTAACCTCCATCACGATAAAGCAGCCCCGGCTGCTCTATTGCAGCGCCTGTCCACAGGTGCAGTATACATAGTCCTGATTCAGGAGGCCTACGTAGTAGGAGGAAGGTCGTGCGGTATCAAGACACTCAACATTAAAGTGGTTATGTCCAACTGTGAAGGCACTACAACAACCTGCATTCCGGCCAGGAAAGATCTAAGTATATTTCTCTTGACTAATTTAAGTGGTAAAGACCAAACAGCTGCTAGCCTGGAGATCAGTAATCGCATGTATTGGGTGGTATCCAGTTACTTGCCTTAAGAAGTTGTAATACTGACAGCTATCTTCAGGGAAGTAGTAGAAGAGCAACGACTGACGAGCTCGAGCTTCTAACTATTTGTAACATACGCAATAAACTGACCTTTGCAATTAAAGACGGACAATAAGTACTCGACGTAACTTTTCTACTGACCGGCTGCCAGACAAAATTATGGAGTGGAATTTACTAGACGACCACTCATTATCAGATCACCATTATATAGAGTTCAAACTCACTGAAAAAGCGCCTAAACATAGAATTAAAACCTAAATCTAAGAATTAAAACATAAATAAATAAGAATTACAGCACTTAAATATCACAAAAAGATCATGTTTGCATTGATAATATATTCATCTCACTCTTTCTATTAATTCAATTAGAGTGAGATGAGTATTTTGGCGTCATTTTGTCCTCTTTCTGTAACCGCTTTTCAACACAGGCGGGAGAGCCATTTTTATACCCTACACCACACTGTGGTACAGGGTATTATGACTTTGTGCATTTGTTTGTAACACCCAAAAGGAGAAGAGATAGACCCATTGTTTATTATACCGATCGACTTGTAATCACTTTCTGAGTCGATTTAGCTATGTCCGTCTGTCTGTCTGTAGACGTATTCTTGTAATCAAAGTACAGGTCGCAATTATGGTCCGATCTCAACGAAACTTTGCACATATCTTTTTTAGGCCCAAGGACGATCCCTATTGAATTTGGTTAAAATCGGTTCAGATTTACATATAGCTCCCATATATATGTACCTCCGATTTGGCATATATGCACTGTATAAGCAACATTTTGTAACCGATTTGTACAAAAATTGACAGAGAGTAGTCTCGTGATACACTTAGATACAATACAAAATTTGGGGGAAATCGGTTCAGATTTATATATAGCCCCCATATATATGTTGCACCCGATTTGACATGTACGCGCTGTAGAAACTGTATTTTATATCCAATCAGTACGAAATTCGGCAGAAAGAGGGTTCTTATTACATGAAGGAATACTGCCAAATTCGGAGAAAATCGGTTCAGATTTAGATGTAGCCCCCATATATATGTTACCCCCGATTTGAAATTCAATAGCTGTAGAAACTGTATTTTATATCCGATCAGTACGAAATTCGACAGAAAGAGGTTTCTATTTTACATGAATGGGTATTCAGGGAAAATCGATTCAGATTTATATATAAGCTCCATATATATGTTCCTCCTGATTTGGTTACAAAGCGCTATAGAAGTTGTAATTTACTTCCGATCATTACAAAATTCTCCAGAAAGATGTTTCTCAATTTAGGAACGAATATTGTTTAATTTAGCGATTATCGGTTCAGAATTAGATATATCCGCATATATATGTTCTTACCCATTTACCAATTATTCCAAATTATTATCGCAATAACCCTTATCGCATTGTTAGGGAGGTGTAGGGTATTATATAGTCAGCCCCGCCCGACTTTCTGCCTTTCCTTACTGGTTTTAAATTGCATAAAAATCGTTTGGAAAATTTTTCTTTTTTAATGTTTGAATGCAAAGTATCCTGCGCTCGTGATACTTAATACTCCCAGAACCTCATTGAAAGCCTCAGGATGCATCAAAATGCGTCTTTGAATGTTTTCCATCAGCTCGCTACCAAAACCGCAAATCTCGTAGTCAACATCTACATACAGGGTGCAGTTTATGTTTATTCTATTAAATGCAAGCAAAGGAAAAAGTAAATTTTGTTCTAATGGGTGATCCAAGTAGAGATACTTTTTTCAATAGCCTTTTTTGACAGATCATGTGTGAGTCGTGTCACGCTGTCATATTATTTTTGTTAAGTATTGTTCGGTATTTCACCATGGAAAGATTTACGCCTGAACAACGTTTACGCGTGTTATTCCTCAGTTACCAGTCAAAATGCTCGAACGATTCATCGAAAATTGGACTCAACGGATGGACCATCTGAGACGTAGCCGCGGTCAACATTTGATAGACATAATCTTCAAAAAAAATAATTGCCAAAGAATGTTCTTTCAAATGATAATAAACATTCCCCGTTCAATTTGAATTTTCTGTGTTTTTTTTAAGTTGGGAACCTCGAAATGTATCACCCAATATAAGTGAAAAACATTTAGTCGTCCGCAGCACGCGGTTTTGTCGTCACTATCATGTGCTTTAAATTATCCCCAGCTGGTGTTGATTTTGCAACAAACCGTTGTTGATTTTTGATGCTTTATTCATGTACCGCCGTTTTCATTACCTACGAATAGTTATATAACTTTTTTATTTTATGAAATCAATGCGCTAAAACGTGAAATTGAATTTCGAAGATCTCACTAAATAATTATAAATACCTACAAATGTAAATAACTTTCATTTACTGACACTGAAAGTAGTCCTAGGGAGGGTCTATCGACTTCTTTCAGTATGAAGGCCTTTTTGGAATGACGTTTTTGGGGTCCTGAAACTGATTTGGACAAAGGGCTATATATGGGCCGATTGACCCACCCTACGGCTTATTTCAGTATGCGGGCCTTGTCGGTACAAAGTCCCATCTTCCTATATATTTTATTCCGAAGTTCCCTAGTTATCAAATCTATTCTATTTGCCCTCAAGGTCAAATGATACTTTTTTTTTAAACAAAGTAAGATGTTTTTGCCTTGGTTACTTAATTTCACTTTAAAATACGCTCTAGTTTTCGAAAAAAAATCCTAATTTTCCTCAAAAACACCTACTTTACATTGTCATATTATGGTGTGTGTCTTCGCTAGTTAAATACGTTTTTGTCTTCACACACATTTATTGAAGATAAATATATAGTTCTTGCCCCTATAGCTTTTTAACGTTCGGAAGGACATCAGTTACAAAAAGAAAAAATGTTTGTAAGAAGGACCTTAGGAGGGCGTAAAGACGCTCTTGGTATACCTTCTTTGGGGAAGTGGAAAAGGTCTCAGATTCCGCAAGGCTGAGTAAAATACTATCCTGGACATAACTGGACAAAAAACAGCGAGGAGTCGCTTAATGTGCTGCTCGACACACATTTCCCGGGGAACTCACCAACAGAACCCGAAGATCAACAAGACCAACATGAATGCAAGTGGAATCCAAGCGTTGCTAACTTGTTGACTGAGAGATCCAGAATAAGCTGGTCTATTAACAGTTTTATCCCTTCAAGTCACCTGGATCATACCTAAAGCGGGGAAGATATCACACACTAGGCCAAAAGACTTCAGACCAATTAGCCTATCCTCCTTCCTACTAAAGGGTCTGAGAAGACTTTTAGATTATCTCATTAGGAAAATCTGGATACAAAACTTCTGTCTGGGAACCAACATGCTTACAATTAGGGTAATTCCAACGGCAGTCGACCCACTTTTTAACACGACCCCCTCCGATTTCGATGAAATTTGGTACACGCTATCTCCTAGTGTGTACAATTTTTATGATGTCTATATTTAGTCCAAATTCGTTATGGTTCTTGTTTTACAGCGTCCGAAAGTTGGTCGCATCTCTACTTTTTTCCTAAAGATACTGAATTTAACAGAGTATAACTTAAGAACGCGTTATCCGATTTCAACGATTTTAGTGTCATTGTAATTGGCTACACTCTTACTTCAAAATAAAAATTTTAAAAAATTATTGTCCTTGTCAAAGGACATTAAAAATCGAAAAATTATTTTAATCCTTCAATATCTCGAAATGCACCTAATTTTTGTTCTTCATATTTTTTGTAGTTAAACCGTTAAATGTCCTTTGCACATGACATAAGTTTCACGATGGAGGTCATTTTGGTTTAAAAGATACAGATTTTTTACTGTTTTCCGCCACATATATTTCAGGATTTTTATATAAAACACAATATAAATTCTTTCTATGTGAGCGGAATCAAATTTTTATTTGTTATAAGAACGTATATCGTACCGTGGTAATAATAAAATCTGATTTATATTATTGAAAGTCTTAAGTCAGGATTACTTTTAAGCTTCAAAAGCAAACCCGGCTTAAAAATATATTTGTTAGAAGGAATTACAAAGGTGTAACTTTGTGGAATATCCATAATAAGGGCACTTATTTATCATTTGACGTGAATATCTCTATATGACCATATCTATTTGCTTGTCATTCTATATGTAGATAGTGACAATGTGCCTGACACTCTATACAAATAAAATTCAGAAGTATTCGTGTGAAAAACATTTTGTAGAGATCGATGTAAAACTATCTAATAAAAATATGGGTCGATTTAAAACTATACAATGTTGTAATCCATTGGGGTTAAAGCATATGAAATGCAAACCTGCCAACTTGAGAACTGTTAACGGAAATTTCCTTCAACATTTTTATTTTGCTTTCGCTCTTCTAAAAATGTCAACCTACAGTTTGAGCACATTTTATCGACCGCCTTTAAAATTGAATACATTTCAATCTCCTCTGTGAAACAGCTCTCAAATTGGCAGGGTTGCATTTCATATGCTTTAACCCCAAGGGATTAAAACATATAGTTTTAAATCGACCCATATTTTTAATAGATAGTTTTACAGCGATCTCTACAAAACGTTTTTCATACGAATACTTCTACATTTTATTTGTATAGAGTGTCAGGCACATTGTCATTATCTACATATGGAATGACAAACAAATAGATATGGTCATATAGAGATATTCACGTCAAATGATAAATAAGTGCACTTATTATGGATATTCCACAAAGTTACACCTTTGTAATTCCTTCTAACCAATATATTTTTAAGCCGGATTTGCTTTTGAGGCTTAAAAGTAATCCTGACTTAAGACTTTCAATAATATAAATCAGATTTTATTATTACCACGGTACGATATACGTTCTTATAACAAATAAAAATTTGATTCCGCTCACATAGAAAGAATTTATATTGTGTTTTATATAAAAATCCTGAAATGTATGTGGCAGAAAACAGTAAAAAAATATGTATCTTTTAAACCAAAATGACCTCATCGTGAAACTTATGTCACGTGCAAAGGACATTCAACGGTTTAACTACTAAAAATGAGAAGAAAAAAAATTAGGTGCATTTCGAGATATTGAATGATTAAAATAATTTTTCAATTTTTAATGTCCCTTGACAAGGACAATAATTTTTTTAAATTTTTAATTTTTAAGTACGAGTGTGGCCAGTTACAACGACACTAAAATCGTTGAAATCGGAAAACGCGTTCTTAAGTTATACTCTGTTAAATTCAGTATCTTTAGGAAAAAAGTTGAGATTCGACCAACTTTCGGACGCTGTAAAACAAGAACCATAACGAATTTGGACTAAATATAGACATCACAAAAATTGTACACACTAGGAGATAGCGTGTACCAAATTTCATCGAAATCGGAAGGGGTCGTGTTACAAAGTGGGTCGACTGCCGTTGGAATTACCCATAAGCGAAAGTCTACAGAATCATCCCTGTACGAATTTGTGATCACTATCGAATCGTCCCTACATTTCAAGGAATTCGCCATGTGTAGCAAATTCGAAAACGTCCTCAAAGATATTCTTCATGTGGCTCTTAACATGTTGGCTAGATGGGCCAGAAGCGGTTTGGGCGTTAACCCAAGCAAGACGGTACTGGTTTCACTTTACTAGGATGAACAATGTCCCACATGTGAACCTTCCTCCTCAGATAAATGGATCAGACCAAGTTTTTTCTAAAAATTCAAAATTTTTAGGAATTATTCTAGATACGATAAGCCAAGCTGAAAGGTAAGCCAACGGCATATAAGTCGAGGGATGTAGCAACGAGACCGGCACTAAGATTAAACTGCCTATCAATGTGGAGGTACAAGAACTACGGTCACATGAGGATATCAATGTGTAGTGCTAATGTAACCGACCGAGTGGACTATATACCAACGGTATATACCTTTAAGGGGAACTACATCACTACGATTCCAGCCAGAGATGGATGGGTTGGTAGAATACCAGGTAAAAGAAACCATCTCCACTTCTATACGGATGGATTGAATTGATGAAAAGGTTGGCCTGGGAGTATACTGTGAAGAACTTAGTATGAATACTAAGTCAGTTGCGTCCTGTCAACATCGGCCGCAACTGTGCTGATACAAGGTAATGGAAGTATGTATCTGGCGTCAGTATACCTGCCATTCGATGCGCCGACATTGCCACCTACGTCGGAATTACAACGTCTGGTAAGGGAATCCAAAAATACAAGTAATGTGTTACTAGCTGGTTGTGATGCCAACTCACACCATTGCTTGGGGTAGTAGTGACACCAAAAAAAGGGGACAAGCCCTTATAGAATTTTTGAATACAAACGATCTCCTAACTCTCAACATAGGGAACAAGGCGACCTTTGTTAACAAAATTAGGGAAGAAGTATTAGATATAACGATATGCTCGGAAAACCTCATTGATGAGATCCATGAGTGGAGGTTTTCGGATGAACACTCCTATTCGGACCACCGTTATATAAGGTTTAAAATTGCACGGCCACCGCCTAGCCCAATAAGTTTCCGTAATAAGGCTAAAACCGACTGGACCAAATTTGGCAATCTACTTAGAAATCGATTGGGCCAGCCTAAACACGATTATCCAAGTACAGAAGCCATTGATATCAATGTGAGGAGGATTACGGAGGCTCTTGTAAAATCATTCGAAGATAGTTGCCCGCTTCGAGAAAGGAAATCTGCCTATGAGAAACCCTGGATGACAGGGCAAATTCGCTCGATTGGCAAGGATGTCCGCAGACTTTACAGCAGAGCTCGACGTAAAAAGCTATCAGTATATTGGGATGACTACCACAGAAAGCTCAAAGAATACAATAAAATCATTAGACTGGCGAAACGTAACTCCTGGAGACTTTTCTGTGAGCAGGTAGACAGCGTTAACAGCATGTCCAAAATAAAAAAGTTCCTCTCAAAAACTCATATCCAAACCGAAACACTGGTGGATGAAACGGGTAAAAAGATGGAAACTATAGATGATACCGTAAGGCTTTTGATGAAAACTCATTTTCCGAGTGGTAATACTGGGCCAATAGAGGAACAGTTGCAGACCGAATGTAATGCACCAAGTACCTATTACGGCTTAGTACCTATAAAAAGCTTCTCTCATTATAAGGCTGCGGGACCGGACGGAATATTTCCAGCGCTTCTTCAGAATGAGGTGGATCTGGTATCAACTCATCTTGTTGGAGTTTTCACTGCATGCCTAACTCATGCATATACCCCAAAAAATTGGCAGGAATCAAGGGTGGTCTTCATACCTAAGCCTGGCAAGGCGAGTTATACGATCCCAAAGGCTTATCGACCTATTAGCCTAACTTCTTTCCTCTTAAAAACAATGGAGCGAATAATTGACGACATGATCAAAAGTAATATAGCCGATGACAAGCTAAAATTCAAGCAACACGCATATGTTAAAGGAAGATCAGTGGAAACAGCTCTACATGAGGTAATACACCACATAGAAAAGTCCTTCAGTGAAAAATTGTACACACTTGCCGTTTGTATAGACATTGAGGGCGCTTTTAACAACGTTCAGACCGATAAACTTATCCAGTCCTTAGACGAGTTTCAGGTTGACCGGGCGTTGATAAACTGGATCAACAATATGCTAAGGAATAGGTGGATTATTTGTGGGTCATATGACGTAAAAATCAGAGACAAGGTAAATCGTGGTATACATCAGGGGGGCATTTTATCGCCTCGCCTATTGGTTACGACGATACACAGTCTCCTTAAAGCCCTCGCCAATGAAGGACTTAAACCAGTCTGTTATGCAGACGACGTTATACTTCTAAGGGGCACACATCCAAACCAGCTATGCAGAAGAGCTGAAGAGGCACTTAACATAGCATATAACTGGGCACAACCAAGGGGACTAAATGTCAATCCAGACAAAACAGAAATATGTCTATTTACAAGGAAAAGGAAGATTCATCCTTTTACCGTGCCTCGTTTCCTGGATAAGAATATTGCCATATCTAAAAAGATAAAATACTTGGGAGTAATCTTAGATCAGAAACTGTACTGGAAAGATCATATTGAAGAAAGAGTTACAAAGGCCCACAGATGTTGGTCGTTGTGCAGAAGAGCTATAGGTTCAAAATGGGGACTACGTCCAAATATGACACACTGGCTTTACATGAGCGTGATTAGACCAATAATCACCTACGCCTCTGTAGTGTAGTAAACATCAATGGACAAAAAGTACAACGTAATACCATTGCAAAAAGTGCAACGTATGTGCTGTCTAGGCATAAGCGGAGCAATTAGAACCGCACCAACAAGAGCGTTGGAGACTATACTGCACATCCAACCAATAGATATCCGTATAAAGTATGAGGCAGCCCTCACAGCAAGACGTCTACAAGTGATGGGTGAATGGATAAATCGAGACCACAAGTCGTACCATCAGAAGATATTACAATCACTAGTCGGTCATATTCAAAGAACGGAAATCTCCGACCGCATTCCTGAAGTGCGGCTTACAGCTACCTGTGAATCGTTCGTGCCAGACAGACGCTCCTGGGAAAACGGAACACTTGCTCATGCGCCAGTGGGAACCAGCTGATACACTGATGGGTGCAGGCTAGGAGGAAGGACGGGTCTGGGACTTTTTATTGATGAACCAGAAGTCGAACTTTACTTCCGCCTCCCAGACCATAACACAGTATTTCAAGCAGAAGTTCGAGCAATCACGGAGTGTGTTAACTGGCTCAGTAATACCACAAAGCCTAAATATGCCAACATATTCACAGATAGCCAAATGGCGATCAAAGCAATAACATCGGAAAAGGTCAAATCCAGAACCGTGTTAGACTGTAAAAGAACGATAAATAATTACTCAGTCCATGGTCAACTGCGTATTTTCTGGGTACCGGGACACAACGGAGTGATTGGAAATGATCGAGCAAACAGCTTGGCTTCAAAGGGCAGAGAACTTCGAGTAATAAACTTGGAAAATTGGAAACCTTTCGAAGCCACGAAGGATGAGTTGAAGCATTGGGCAGTGATGGCTCACAAAACTGTGTGGAATAGAGCAACTGCAAAGATACTGTGGGGTGACCCAAATGAGAAGAAAACCAGTAGTTTTCTGAAACTAAACAAGATCGAGATTAGTAAGATGATAAGTGTTCTAACGGGACACTCAAGCTTACAGGCACATCTTCATCGCATAGGACTAGCAGAAAACGACGAGTGCAGGGCATGCAGGGAAAACATCGAAACGATAGAACGTTTTCTGTGTCACTGCCCAGCTTTCACACATGCAAGATCCCGATATTTCGGTTCCGACATATTGCCAGACTTGACTCATCTCAGAGGATATGACTGGAAGATACTGAGAAAATACGTGTCTAGTACCGATTTTCTGTAATCCGTGGGGTATGAAAATCATAAATAAGGAGCGCACAACAGGCCGAACCACTGGCTTAAGTGTATGTCCATGGACATGAGACGTTTTAAACGTCTCCTCTATTCAACCTAACCTAGTATGAATATAGCTCACAGACTTCCAGATACCTGCAGTGTATGTCATTTATCATTCTTTGTCATCTTTAAAAGCTGAATCGTAAAAGCGCTAAGTCCATATACCCCTTATAAAAACATTCATATATACAGTAAGTATTTTGCCTCTCCTATACAATTTTAAATATTGGACTTAGCGCCTTTACACTCTTACGTCGCGATTTCTGGATGGCAAATCTTCAAATGTACATTCAGTGCCGTTAATAAAATTTTAAAACTGCACCCAATTCCATTAGTTCTACTGAAAGAGAGGGTTTTTTAAATCTTCCTTATGGAGCGACTAATACGATGGGGCGTATGATAACTCATACACGCCATTCCGCTTAACATACAATGGGGGTGTTATATACATTATTTGCTTACAAGGTTTTGCAGTCAAAATGCGTGTGAACTCGACGTTAGATAACTTATTGACATGTGTTGTGTTGTGTTTTTATCGGTAATTAGTAAACACGGCGATAATTATTGAATAATCGTAGTTTAAGTGATTTAATTGTAGTTGTTGTAGTATAATATAAAATTTTGCTAATTGCTAGTACAAAGTTTGTCGATTAAAATTGTTTTAAAACGTACATAAATAGATATATACGTGTATATTGTTTGTAGTTTATTTTATTAGTTTGTCTAAGCCATCGATTACTGGCTCATCCTATAATATTATATGATATATGGTTCTCAAATGCAATTACATTTGTTCCTAAAAAACTTCAAAAAAATGGCCCATTAATGGCCCCATAACCGACTTTGGTTCAGAAGTTACGTTATAATTACTGAAAATCTTCACCAAATTACAAAGAAAAATATTTGAAAAAAATCAACAAACAAAATATAAATGAAAACACATACTCGTACAAATAGTTACAAATAAGGTACCAGGAGTGACACCTGTCTCATTGGGGTAATTGAAATTTCCTTTTCTGAGAGAAAAATCGAAAGAAAAGAAAAATCGTAGAAAAGAAAATAACGTAAAAGTTATTTCCCATTTTATAAAAAATTTAACTAAAATTGAGAGAAAGGTGACTATAAATTGCAAACTTTTTACAGGAAGTCACGCCGACCTGTAAGTAATGGTCCAGATATTAATATACAGTCGTCAGTTCTTAAAAGTAATAGAAACCGACAATTTTTTAGGCGAAGGGAATTCTCCTTTTTAGAGGTTATTTAAACCGCAAATAGCCCCTAATTTAGCAATCAATGAAACGAAATATTTTGAGAATGTAATCAAAACAAAACTTATAAAAGCTTCGAAACAACGCGAAATTTTTCCTCCGCACAAATGAAGCCAATCTATTATCTAAAACTTTAACAAAATTGGGAGGGATCGGATTGATATGTGTGGCAAAAGTGGGCATAGCTATATTTATCTCGGAAACTATTGACCTTAGAAGAGCAATATTTGGATTGTATGTTATTAAAGTCAATGTTAGTAATTCCACCAAAAGTGGTCGTCATAGTTTTGGTGCTCAATTAACCAGAAGCGTTAAAAATGTGACAAGTATTCTATTTTATTATTCTTCTATATAAAGGGTGGTTAAATTGTAAGGGCCGATGTTGAATGTGAACCACACCTAAACGTCAAGTTTTTTCTGCATTTCATTTTACATTCCTCAATTTCAGACTAGCTCAATTTGAACCATGGAAAGATACACAAACGAGCAACGCGTTAAAGTTTTTTAAGCCTTTTACGAAAATGGTCGTTCAAATCAAAATGCATTTCGTGCACTTCTGATTTGATGTTTTTTGATCAGCATAATCGACCAAATGTGTCCACAATCGGGAGAATTGTGCGCAAATTTCAGCAAACCGGGTCTGTAGGAGATTTGAAAACACCTGTGCATGCTCGCCCAGTTCGTTTGGTACGGCTTATGGGCTGGCGACGTCATCGGGCCATACTTCTTCGAAATGAGGCCGGTCAGGCAGTTACTGTGAATGGTGTTCGCTATCGTGAGATGAAAACGAACTTTTTATGGCCCGAGTTGGAAGATATGGACAATATGTGGTTTCAACAGAACGGTACCACTTGCCACACAGCTAACGCAACAATGGCTCTTTAGCGCAACAAATTCAATGGCCGTGTTATCTCACGTCGTGGCGACGTCAACTGGCCGCCAAATCATGTGATTTGACACCGTTGGACTTCTTTCTTTGGTGTTATTTGAAAGGAAAGGTGTACTTCGATAAGCTAGCAACAATTCTAAGAGCTAAAGGATAAGATAATTCGGTACATTAACGGCATAGAACCTCAATTATGCCACAGCGCCATCGAACATTTGGACCATCGGATGGAGGTGAGCCGCCGAGGTCGCGGGGACCATTTGGCCGATATTTTGTTCCATACATAATTGAACCATACCAATAGTATCATAATAAAAAGAAATGACAATAATTTCCTTAATAATTTGTGTTTCATTTAAAATCAACATCGGCTCTTAAAATTTAACCACCCTTTATATGATCCTGCCTACTCAGCATTTAAGCGCTATTGAAACTAATACGTCCGATCTTTACATAATTTGCTATGCTATAGATTATGTATAGTCACATTTATATGTGCCTTCCGATTCTTGATCCATGAATAATACTGCGCATTTAAACTGAAACGAAACTAATTACTCCAAATTACTTTCGCAATGCCCCTCTTTACATTGTTAGGGAGGTGTAGGGTATTATCTAGTCGGTCCCCAGTCTTTCTGTCTTTCCTTACTCGTTTATATTCGATCAGTACGAAATTCGGCAGAAATAGGTTTCTTATTGCATGAATAAACACTGCCAATTCGGCGAAAATCGGTTTAGATTTAATATCGCACCCATATTTAAGATACTGCCGATTTGACATGTAAGCGCTGTAGAAACTGTATTTTTATCCGATCAGTACGATATTCGGCAGAAAACTGTTTCTTATTACACGAATGAACACTGCCAAATTCGGGGAAAATCGGTTCAGATTTAGATATAGCCCCCATATATAAGTTTCAGACGATTTGACATGTAAGCGTTGTAGAAACTGTATTTTTTATCCGATCAGTTCGAAATTCAGCAGGAAGAAGTTTCTTATTACAATAATAAACACAGCCAAATTAGCGGGTAAATCGGTTCAGATTTAGATATTGACCCCATATATATGTTCCCCCGATTTGGTATCAAAGCACTATACACGCTGAAAAAAAATCGCTTCTGTAGTATATTGTCCCAAACATATTCGGCTTGAAACATATATATGTTTGGGGTAGACTCTAAGCATGTAATATTTGGTACACACGAAAATTGTGTATTTGGGAAGATGTTGTTCTAAACAAATATTTGTTTACATTCCAATATGTTTTTATTTGGGACCATTATTTCCGAAACAAATATTTATTTGCATTTAAGTATTCATAAAATACATAAATTGTGTCAAATTTTTCAGTAATTCAAAGTTAAATTTTTAGAAACTTTTAATGTTCGTAAAAAATAATAATTGAAATCATATAATCTTGGATCAATATAAAGTACTTAGAGGATTGACAACTAATGATGGCTTGGAATACTCAGAAATTTGAAATGATTGATTTAAAACAGAAGGTAATGCTGCATATGGTATCATAACTGGGAGGTACAATTCGAAACCCAAGAAAAATTGAAACTGAAATATGAAAAACTCAGCAAAAGTTTTGGAAATATTTTTTAAATAAAATATATTTGGAAAAATTCCTAAATAATAATTTTATTTGTATTTAAACACATATTTTATTTGAGAAATTTAGTTTGCAAATATAATTTGTTGTAATATATTAATATATGCGTTCCAAATATATTTTATTGATTTTCAAATAAAATTTATTTGCTAAGAAATATATAATATTTAAAAATTTGTGTTCCAAATATATTTTCTTTCGATTCAAACATATCAAAAAAGGCGATTTTGCCCCGTGTAGAAGTCGTACCTTTCTTTCGATCATTGTAACATTTGACAGAAAAAAGTTTCTTAATTTAGGAACTGCTTAAATTGGGGATAGTCGATTCAGATTTGGATATAGCCACATATCGATACCTTCATTGTAAACTATACTAAGTGCAAAAAGGTAGTTTTTCAGGAGAGGCTTTCAAAGATTGATGATTTTTATTAAATTTTGTCGAATTCTTTTATAGTGCAAATCGGATGACCTGTACTGTTTTGTTAATAAATTTTAATTGGGTTGACGGATAACTCCTCCTTGAAATAAGCAAAGTACTTGGAATACTGTGCCGTATTTTATTTCCGATCAGTACGAAATTTTACAGAGAGAGTTTTCTTATAAAATGTATGAACACTGCCAACTTCAGGGAAAATCGGTTCAGATTTAAACATAGTCCCAATATACATATATGTTACACCCGATTTGACATGTAAGCGCTGTAGAAACAGATTTAGATATAGCCCCAATATATATGTTTCACCCAATTTGACATGTAAGCGTTGTAGAAACCGTATTTTATGTATATCCGATCAGTACGAAATTCCGCAGAGAGAGTTTTCTTATAACATGCATGAACACTGCCAAATTCTTATCGCAATGCACATATTCGCATTGTTAGGGAGGTGTAGGGTATTATATAGTCGGCCCCGCCCGACTTTCTGTCTTTCCTTATGTGGTGTTGGATTATTAATGATGGAACTAGATTAAACACATCTCCTCAAAAAAGTTAAAAAAATCTTTTTACTTTCTCTTTAAATTATTTTGTTTTAATTGTATATTTAGGAACTTTTTTATTTAATTATTCAAAGTATAACGTTTTGGCCTTTCCGTGATTTGAACCCGGCTTTCCTAGCGCCGCATCAGCATAATATCACACATTAGCGCGCATGGCCACAAACGAGTTCGAATTACCGCCGTCCTGAGATATATAAGACCACCTTAGCGTATGAGTACTTTTTAGCGAAGTTATGCAAAATTGGATCATATTCACTGATTTGGATGCTCTCTTTATCTCAGTGTTGTTAATCGGGATGTCCGGGTCCAAATCGCAGCGGTTATTTAACTTTTTTAATTATTTTTTTTTAATTTTATACATTTTTTCATACATATTCAATTTTTTTAAATCTATTTCCCATAACATTTTAATATTTTATATTTTTCATAAAATATAAATATGTTCATAACTACTGCAAAATACATGGAAAGGAAAAAAATCACTAACGACATCTTTGGAAGTACTTCAAATTTTATTCTTTAGGTACTTTGTTAACTGAAATGAAACTTATTATTCCAAATTATTATCGCAATTCCCTTTTTCGCATTATTAGGGAGGTGGAGGGTATTATAAAGTCGGCCCTGCCCGACTTTATTCTTTTCTAGCGGGTTTTATTTGCGTTATTATACTGAAGATTCGGCCTGGCCGACAAAGCGTCATTTTTTCCTTGTTCCTATAAACAACGAATAATTACATTTTCATTTGAATCTACAATTTCATCTTACAATACATTACTTTTAAGCAGTGGGTGTCTTTCTGTCCGGCTAAATTTAACTTTTGCTTGAGAACTGCATCACCTGTACAGAATTTCCATTTTCTGAAGAATCCTTTACCTTCCGATGGATTTATTGTTTGGGAAATTCAATGCTGGTAAGCAGGACTTGCGGCTTCGGATATTGTTTCAAGTTGTCCTTCCCCGAACAAAGGTTTCGTATTTTAAAGGATAACACAAACATAGACGCTTCCTCGGTTGTAATGCCTTCCGTTCTGAGGCTGCAATTCTTCGAATTTTGAAAATCCTCTTTTCATATAAAGGTATACATCTCCAAGAGATAATAGAGTTCTTTTAGGTTACAGAGAATCAAACTTCTCTGTTACTATTCACATGTATTGTCTATTTTAATGGGTTGATAATATTAATTTTTATGACTAACACGGCTGCGTATAGATTCTATGGTATAAACAAAATTTCTTTGGAATGTTTGTTTTTGAATGAGGTAGATGTCAGTCATCAACTTAAGCATTCTAATATCATTTTATTTTCGAATACCTCATATTTGAATAAGATCAATAGGTATTACAATTTTTTAGTAAACTGTGTTGTTAATCCGCACATTTCGGGTTTCAATCCGACAATAACTACATTAAGCATTTCCGGATTCACACTTGTAGTTTGAATTTTTTGATACTCCTGACACACATTTTTTAATGGATCTGGCTGAAATTTAAGAATTGCACTTTATACTGAACTTAATCGTCTCTAGTAAATGTGGGGCACATAGGTCCATATTTTGATATAGATCTCATATAAAGGTTTCAAACATTTCAAAAGCTTCAACATTTGTCAATGGATCTGACTGAAATTTAAGAATTTACACTTTATATTGAACATAATCGTCCATAGTAAAAATGGGGCACATGGGTCCATGTTTTGCTATAAGGTATCAGACGGTGTCACTTCGTGACGCTCGTGAGAACAAATTTTCAATCTGGCTGAAATTTAAGAACTTATAAAAATGGGGCAAAAATCGGTTCATGTTGTGGTGTAGTCCCCATGCGACGGTCCCACCAAAGGCACTTCTAGAAAATTCATTTTTTAATTGATCTGTCCGAAATTAATGAATTAATCTATAGGTTAGGTTAGGTTGAATAGAGCAGAGTGTAAGCCAGTGGTTCGGCCTGTTGTGCGTTCCTTATTTATGATTTTCATACCCCACGGATTACAGAAAATCTGTACTAAACACGTATTTTCTCTGTATCTTCCAGTCATATCCTCTGAGGTGAGTCAAGACTGGCAATATGTCGGAACCGAAATAACGGGATCTTGCATGTGTGAAAGCTGGGCAGTGACACAGAAAATGTTCCATCGCTTCGATGTTTTCCCTGCATGTCCTGCACTCGTCGTTTTCTGATAGTCCTATTCGATGAAGATGTGCCTGTAAGCATGAGTGTCCCGTTAGAACACTTATCATCTTACTAATCTCGATCTTGTTTAGTTTCAGAAAACTACTGGTTTTCTTCTCATTTGGGTCCCCCACAGTATCTTTGCAGTTGCTCCTACAGTTGTTCTATTCCACACCGTTTTGTGAGCCATCACTGCCCAGTGCTTCAACTCATCCTCCGTGGCTTCGAAAGATTTCCAATTTTCCAAGTTTGCTCGTTCATTTCCAATCACTCCGATACCCAGAAAATACGCAGTTGACCATGGACTGAGTAATTATTTATCGTTCTTTTACAGTCTAACACTGTTCTGGATTTGACCTTTTCCGATGTTATTGCTTTGATCGACACAGCATTGTGATGTCCGTTTCAGCATCAAAACGCCCCTCTCAAACGTGCAACTCATTGCTTGGATTGTTGGTCCATCATTAGATTCGAGAATGTGGTCCAATACCTTTGTGTAGAACAAATCTTCGAAGATGCTCTTTTGCTCTTCGGGAATTCTGCCAGACGCACTACTGCTATCAATTATGGCATAGTGTAGTTCGTCCTGAATATGTTTTTTGGCTATTTGGGAATAAGATAGTGCTTCCTTACCCTTTTTATAGCCACCTTGCTTTTTCCTTTAGAATGGGTGTTTTTGTTTGAGGCCCCCTCTTTTATGGATGGTTTGGTGGACTTGCTCACCTTCTCAACAACAGGATCAACTTCACCTCCCACCATTAACGGATTCTGACTAGAAACTCCTTTTTTGGTAGACTGAATAGGTTTCTCCGAAGTGCTGGGTGTCGGTGAGCTTTTTATACCCTACACCACACTGTGGTACAGGGTATTATAAGTTTGTTTCACGGCAGATGTTTGTAACACCTTAAAATAACACAGTATACCGATCGACTCAGAATCACTAGCTGAGTCGATTTAACGATGTCCGTCCGTCCGTACGTCCGTCCGTCCGTCCGACTGTCCATGTAAAGTTGTTCGTCGACTACAGGTCGCAATTTCACTCCGATCGTTCTGAAATTTTGCAGTTTAGAGTATTTCGCGGCTGTTAAGATCGCTATTGAATTTGGTTGAAATCGGTTCAGATTTAGATATATCTCCCATATATATCTTTCGTCCGATTTGGCCCTTTAGTCCTATAGAAGCTGTATTTTACATCCAATCGTTTTGAAATTTAGAATGGTAGAGTTTCTTGATCCATGAACCAACATTGCCGAATTTGAAGAAAATCGGTTAAGATTTAGCTATAGCTCCCATATATATGTTTCGTCCGATTTGGCCCTTTAGTCCTATAGAAGCTGTATTTTACATCCGATCGTTTTGAAATTTAGAATGGTAGAGTTTCTTGATCCATGAACCAACATTTCCGAATTTGAAGAAAATCGGTTAAGATTTAGCTATAGCTCCCATATATATGTTTCGTTCGATTTTGCTCTTTAGTCCTGTAGAACCTTATTTTACATCCAATCATTTTGAAATTTAGAATGGTAGAGTTTCTTGATCCATGAACCAACATTGCCGAATTTGAAGAAAATCGGTTAAGATTTAGCTATAGCTCCCATATATATTTTTCGTCTGATTTTGCTCTTTACTCCTGAAGAAGCTGTATTTTACATCCAATCATTTTGAAATATAGAATGGTAGAGTTTCTTGATCCATGAACCAACACTACCGAATTTGAATAAAATCGGTTAAGATTTAGCTATAGCTCCCATATATATGTTTCGTCCGATTTGGCCCTTTAGTTCTATAGAAGCTGTATTTTACATCCAATTGTTTTGAAATTTAGAATGGTAGAGTTTCTTGATCCATGAACCAACACAGCCGAATTTGAAGAAAATCGGTTAAGATTTAGCTATAGCTCCCATATGTATGTTTCGTCCGATTTTGCCCTTTAGTCCTATAAAAGCTGTATATTACACCCAATCGTTTTGAAATTTAGAATGGTAGAGTTTCTTGATCCATGAACCAACACTACCGAATTTGAAGAAAATCGGTTAATATTTAGCTATAGCTCCCATATATATGTTTCGTCCGATTTGGCCCTTTAGGTCTATAGAAGCTATATTTTACATCCAATCGTTTTGAAATTTAGAATGGTAGAGTTTCTTGATTCATGAACCAACATTGCCGAATTTGAAGAAAATCGGTAAAGATTTAGCTATAGCTCCCATATATATGTTTCATCCGATTTGGCTCTTTAGATCCAATCATTTTTATACCCTACACCACACTGTGGTACAGGGTATTATTTAAGTATAAAATGTCCCAAAAGTAAATTTATGTAAACAATTTATACATGAATTACAAAATTTATATATCAGAGTTATTCAATATTACGAGAGTGGTGTAGGGTATTATATAGTCGGCCCCGTCCGACTTTCCTTACTGGTTTTTTATTGGAATGATTCTGTTTATTTGGTGATTTCAATACTTTTCATAGTTTATAAAGGAAATTCATTGGCATTTTTTTGTAAAAATTGTTTTAAAAAATAACAAGACTGAACTAGGGATCTACAGTTGAGACAAAAAGTCGATTTTTCGACTTTTCGACGTTTGAACTGGTTGGAGAAGTTCAAAGCCGCCTCTACTTAAGTAAGGCCAAACTCGACAAAAGTCGAAATGGTAATCAATTTCGGTTGATATTCCGCCGTCGGATAAAAATCGAAAAAAGTCGAAATGATAAATCGATTTTTCAACTTCTTGCTTGGTGAAAATCGATTTCGACTTTTTCCAATCAAAAGTCGATTAATCGATTAGTCGAAACTCGATTTATAGATCCCTAGGCTGAACACCATCTTGAAAATTGCAGGGTCATTTTAGAACAAATGGGGCTACATGACTATATTTTTCTCAGAGTTTAAAGTTGGTGTCATTGATGTGTATGATGCAAAATAAAGTTGTATATGCAACTAATGCATTTTAAAACTTTAAATTAACCGGCTTTAATATATGTACTTGAAAGTACAAGTCACGACCATACAAATGAACCATCATTTGGAAAATTCCGTCCACGTGTTTGCATTATACATAACAGACATGGAATGAACGATATACATATGTTGTTTATTGAAAGATGTTGTTTTTAGTCCTACAAACACATTTTTTTTTTATTTTTTTGAAATCTTTTAGTTTAGGCAATGTTTTTACCAATTATTTTGTGACAAACCCGCAAGACTAATTGAATTCTTAATTCCAAATCCTCCTAGACATTGAAAATCGGTTAATAAGTAACAAAATTCGTTCTTTTACCCAGTTTTTTACCCTTAAACCAGGATTTTGGGGGTGTCCGGCAAATTTCACAGAACAAACGTTATATTACTCGCGAAGACCTAAAAGGAAAATAGTATCGCGGTTTTTTGTTTGTGGACTGTCGCGCTGTGTAATTCAATCCCAAAATTAACCCAAAAAAGGCGATAAAATCCCAATAATTTATGAAAGCGCCCTTGGCGGCACTCAAAAATAAAAATATATGTCAATGATACATACCCTCGCCCATTTTCAAATTTTTGTAGAGGTAAAAACATGTTTTGTCTCTATTCTTGAGTATATAAGAAAACCAGTAAGGAAAGGCTAAAGTCGGGCGGGGCCGACTATATAATACCCTACACCACTCTCGTAATATTGAATAACTCTGAAATATAAATTTTGTAATTTATGTATAAATTGTTTACATAAATGTACTTTTGGGACATTTTATACTTAAATAATACCCTGTACCACAGTGTGGTATAGGGATCATAAAACTCTACCATTCTAAATATCAACATGATTGGATGTAAACTACAGAATCTATAGGACTAAAGGGTCAAATCGGACGAAAGATATGTATGGGAGCTATAACTAAAAATTAACCGATTTTCTTCAAATTAGGCAATGTTGGTTCATGGATCAAGAAACTCTACCATTCTAAATTTCAAAACGATTGGATCTAAAATACAACTTCTATAGAACTAAAGAGCCAAATCGGACGAAACATGTATATGGGAGCTGTAGCTAAATCTTAACCGATTTTCTTCAAATCTTAACCGATTTTCTTCTTCATGGGAGCTATATCTAAATCTGAACCAATTCCAACCAAATCCAATAGGGATCTTTACAGCTGCGAAATACTCTAAACTGCAAAATTTCAGAACGATCGGAGTGAAATTGCGACCTGTAATCGACCAACAACTTTAAATGGACAGACGGACGGACAGACATGGTTAAATCAACTCAGCTAGTGATTCTGGGGAAAATCGGTCAGATTTAGATGTAGCCCCCATATACTATATCTACATATATGTTAACACCGATTTGACATGTTAGCGCTGTAGAAACTCTTTACAAATCGGTCAACTTTATTACGAAATTTCACGTTCTGTGAGAATTGTATTTCGTGCACTTCTCTCAACTTATGGTCAACATAATCGGCCTACTGAGCGTACTACTCGCAACTCCATCACTCATCTTAAGACCCAGCATTCATTATTGGATAATATCCGACCGAATAGACCACGTCCAGCACGCAGTGAAGAAAATGTAGCGGCCGTAGCTGAGAGTGTACACGAAGACCGTGGAGAGTCGATTCGGCGCCGCAGCAACTCGGACTGACGTATGGAACGACTTGGCGCATTTTACGCCGAGATCTTAAATTGAAAGCATACAAAATACAGCTTAGGAACTGAAGCCGCCCGACCTTCCCAAGCGACATCGCTTCGCCCTATGGGCTCTTGAAAAGTTCCAAGAAGATCCGACGTTTTCGAGCCAAAGTTTTGTCCTACAAAAATACATATGGCCCATTTCTGGCTCAATGGGTATGTAAACAAGCAAAATTGCCGCATTTGGGACGAAGAGATTCAAGAGCTGCCACTTCATCCAGAAAAACAACGGTTTGGTGTGGTTTGTGGGCCGGTGGAATCATCGGTCCATATTTCTTCAAAAATGATGCCGGTGAGAACGTAACCGTCAATGGCGACCGTTATCGTGCCATGATCACCGACTATTTGATGCCTGAAATTGAAGCTCGTAATCTCGGCGACATTTGGTTTCAAAAAGAAGGCACCACTTCCCATACATCGCATCAATCAATGGATTTATTGAGAGAACACTTCGGTGAGCAGATAATTTCACGTTTTGGGCTGGTTGATTGGCCACCAAGATCGTGTGATATCACGCCGTTTGACTTTTTTCTGTGGGGATATGTAAAGTCTAAAGTTTATGCGGACGAACCAGCTTCGATTCAGTCCTCGGAGCAAAACATCACGCGTGTCATTCGCCAGTTACCAGTCGAAATGCTCGAACGAGTCATCGGAAATTGGACTCAACGGATGGACCATCTGAGACGTATCCGCGGCAAACATTTTGTAGACATAATCTTCAAAAAATAAATGCCAAAGAATGTTCTTTCAAATGATAATAAACATTCCCCATTCAATTTGAATTTTCTGTTTTTTTTTTATTTAAAAAATTAGGGAACCTCGAAATGGATCACGCTATATATATCTGCCTATTTAGCATTTAAGCGCTATTGAATTTTATTTTACGTCCGATCTTTACACAATTTGCCAGAAATTACGTTTTTGAACCAAACTGATTAAAAACTGGTTAGATTGTGTATAGTCCAATCTATGTGTTCCTTCCGATTCTTGATCTATGAAGGAATACTGCGCATTTTAAGGTTTTTCTGATGAATGTCTTCACCTTCTCCTTGGAATAAACCTTGATGAGGAGATGGAGCTAAGTACTTTATTAACTTAAACGAGTCCAATTTTTCCAAACTATTATCGCAATGCCTCTTTTAGATTCGTTAGGGAGGTGTAGGGTGTTACGAAATCGGACCGCCCGAATTTCTATCTTTCCCTACTGGTTTATGCTAAAATTGTTCACAAAAGTTTCCCATATATAGTGTTTGCTATTCAATGTATTTGGTTAAGCCATAGATACCACAATTTCTGAACAATTTGGCTGAAACTTTTGCTATTTTTTGTTTTATTTTTAAAATAATTTGCTACAAAAATACATATGGCTCTATACCTCTTTTACACTTCAAAGATTTTGCCGGCTATAGAATTGAATGCAATCCACAATGAAGGGCCGAACATTCTGCCGTTCTTACTTACTCGAATTCCCCCCACTGTACTATGGTGAAAGTTATAAAACCATGTTTGTTTGTTTTTATTGTATTAAGTTAAGTTTAACTTATCCTTACAATGTTTTCAAAATTCGCTTTCACCTGCTGTTAAATATTACCCAACTCATACCCGTTTGCATGGCCCATAAACGTCGAAGTGATGTTTCAAAGAACGCATTTGTTGGCCTTGTCCCAAGGCGCAAGTAAAATCGAGATGTGATTTCTGTTTGAAGCGAAAGCTCAGACATTGCCCTCGTCAATCCCGCTCACCGCTGTTCACTCCATACTCCACCACTTACAAGTATTAAACTCCGTCTAGGCACTCGACACAGCGCCGCGCCGTTCCGTCTTCACTGAAAGTGAATATGTGCGTGCTTACCAGACGGATCGGATTGCATTTCAAGAGTACTTTTCAAGCCAACACGAACGAATTTCTTTTCCACTTAACAATCATGGCAAAATGTGTGCGAATAAATTTTTAGTTCCGGAAAATCAAGGGAAAAAAGAAAAACGCTCACTGGTATCCTTTCATCTCTTATGCTGGTGCCGAGTTGTGCAGCGCATGCTTCGGGATTTCCTTTTCCCCAAAAGTGCATCTAAATTGTGGTGGCAGTCACAAATCCGCTTATTCCAGTTACATTTTCGCATTTAAGGTTAAACGCCGGAATGTTACTACACCGACCGACCAACGGACCGACGACCACGTGAAACATAAATTTGCGAAAACTAAGTACTACGCGATGCGGTTGACTACGACTTTATGCTAAAGATTTTAATTTCCTAAAATAATTGAGGTGGAGCGTGAATGCCATTTTTCTGCACTGCAAAAAAATGTATAGGAAAATTTCATTTAGCAGTATTTATGTTGTGTACTCTGATGAAATAAACACTATATTTTGCCCCACATTTTAGATTTTTTGTTAAAAAATTATGAAGATAGTGGTGATGATGGGATAAATGAAGGGGTTGATTGAATAAACTATGTACACCCAGGAAAATAATTGGTTGGAACTCGATAGTAACACTAAAAAAAGTACTAGCAACAAAAATTCTATTGCATGCACCGTGTACCGGTTTTACTTATATATAAATAGTTAAAACTACAATAGTTACTTGGATACAATCAAATGAAAATGCTTGCAACTAAATCGATGGTTGTATCACTCGATTAAAGATTGTTTTTTCATTGATACTCGGTTAGTTGTGATAACGACATTAAAATTTTCATTATAGTTCCATATGATCGATATTTGGTGGTGACAAAGAATGTGTTATTCTTGACAACAGAAATTGTATCAATAGATATATCAAGTGGGCGTGGACCCGCCCATAGGGGTCCAATTTTGATATTAAGAAAATTTTTTAGCTGGAGTGCTGACATTTTTTGTGTATGCATTTAGTGGCAGATAATGTGAATTTTCCAAAAATGGGCGGAGTCGGACCAATGGGCGTGGCCCCGCCCATATAAGCCAAATTTTGAAATTCAAATATTTTCTACAATTTATTAGAGAGAGTTCTGTATTTGAGTGTATATGTATCTGGTGACAGTCTACGTGATTGGTCCAAAAATTGGCGGGATCGGCCCAATCGGCCCAAACATAGACCAAATTATGAAATTTCGATATCTTGAACAATTTGCTAGCGAGAGTGCTGCAATGTTGTGGATATGTATCTGGTGACAGTCTACGTGATTGGCCCAAAAATTGGCGGGATCGGCCCAATGGGCGTGGCCCCGCCCACATAGACCAAATTTTGAAATTTCGATATCTTGCACAATTTATTATCAAGAGTGCTGCAGTTTTGTTTATATGTATCTGGTGACAGTCCACGTGATTTTTCCAAAAATGGGCGGGAGCGGACCAATGCGCGTGGCCCCGCCCACATAAGCCAAATTTTGAAATTGATATATCTTGCACAATATGTTAGCGAGAGTGCTGGAATTTTGTGTATATGTATCTGGTAGCAGTCCACGTGATTTTTCCAAAAATGGGCGGGATCGGACCAATGGGCCTGGCACCGCCCATATAAGCCAAATTTTAAAAATGTGATATCTTGCACAATTTTATACCGAGAGACCTGGAATTTTGTGTATATGTATATGGTGGCAGTCTGCGTGATTGGCCCAAAAATGGGCGGGATCGGCTCAATGGGCGTGGCCCAGCCCACAGACCAAATTTTGAAATTTCGATATCTTGCACAATTTGCTAGCGAGAGTGCTGCAATGTTGTGTATATGTATCTGGTAGCAGTCCACGTGATTTTTCCAAAAATGGGCGGGAGCGGACCAATGCGCGTGGCCCCGCCCACATAAGCCAAATTTTGAAATTGATATATCTTGCACAATATGTTAGCGAGAGTGCTGGAATTTTGTGTATATGTATATGGTGGCAGTCTGCGTGATTGGTCAGAAAATGGGCGGGATCGGACCAGTGGGCGTGGCCCCACCCTTATAAGCCAAATTTCGAAATTGATATATCTTGCACAATTTTTTATCTAGAGTGCTGTAATGTTGTACATATGTATCTGGTGACAGTCCACGTGATTGGTCCAAAAATTCGCGGGATCTGACCAATGGGCGTGCCACTGCCCATATAAGCCAAATTTTGAAATTGAATTATCTTGCTCATTTTGTTAGCGAGAGTGTTGAAATTTTGCGTATATGTATCTGGTAGCAGTCTACGTGATTGGCTTACAAATGGGCGGAATAGGACCAGTGGGCGTGGCACAGCCCATATTTTGATATATCTTGCAAGTATTATATAGGAAATACATGAACATAAATGCTCGGTATGCGATAATTACAGCTGCTCACTCCAATACAATCGCAATATGATAATGTGATGCATGACCAATGAAACAAGAATTTGGAAATTTTATAAGTATACATTTCTATTTTCTGGACTTTCCACTGAATTCGGTATTTTTTCATTCAGTGAATTTATCACTAATACCAGTAAGGAAAGGCAGAAAGTCGGGCGGGGCCGATTAGGGTCATTGCGATAATAATTTTGAATAATTGGTAAATGTGGTGTGTGTGTGTGTATGTATATCTTATTTTGAACCGATAATCGCTAAATTAAGCAATATTCGTTCCTAAATTGAGAAACATTTTTCTGGAGAACTTTGTAATGATCGGAAGTAAAGTACAACTTCTATAGCGCTTTGTAACCAAATATGGAGGAACATATATATGGAGGTTATATATAAATCTAAATCGATTTTCCTTGAATACTCATTCATGTAAAATAGAAACCTGTTTCTGTCGAATTTCGTACTGATCGGATATAAAACACAGTATCTACAGCGCTTACATGTCAAATTGGGGGTAACATATATATGGGGGCTATATCTAAATCTGAACCGATTTTCTCCGAATTTTGCGGTATTCCTTCATGTAATAAGAAATCTCTTTCTGCCGAATTTCTCACTGATCGGATATAAAATACAGTTTCTACAGCGCTTGAATTTCAAATCGGGGGTAACATATATATGGGGGCTATATCTAAATCTGAACCGATTTTCTCCGAATTTTGCAGTATTCCTTCATGTAATAACAAACCTCTTTCTGCCGAATTTCGTACTGATCGGATATAAAATACAGTTTCTACAGCGCTAATTTTGACATGGACAGCGAAGCGCACCGGGCTCAGCTAGTCTATCTATATATATAAAATAGAGTGTCTGTTTGTGGGTTTGTTTGTGGGTTTGTTTGTGGGTTTGTTTGTTTGTATGTTTGTATGTTTGTTCCGTATAGACGTCTAAACGGCTAGACCGATCATCTTGAAATTTTCACTGAATGTACATGTGTAGGGGGTGCTGAAAATAGGGTATTTGAATTTTCGATATATCAAGTGGGCGTGGACCCGCCCATATGGGTCCAATTTTGATATTGAGAAAATTTTTTAGCTAGAGTGCTGAAATTTTGTGTGTATGCATTTAGTGACAGATTATGTGAATTTTCAAAAAATGGGCGGAATCGGACCAATGGGCGTGGCCCCGCCCATATAAGGCAAATTGTGAAATTCAAATATTTTCCACAATTTGTTAGCGAGAGTGCTGGAATGTTATGTGTATGTATATGGTGGCAGTCTACGTGATGGCTCCCAAAATGTGCGGGATCGGACCAATGGGCGTGGCCCCGCCCACATAGACCAAATTTTGAAATTTTGATATCTTGCACAATTTGCTAGCGGGAGTGCTGCAATGTTGCGTACATGTATCTGGTGGCATTCTACGTAATTGGTCAAAAAATGGGCGGGACCGGACCAATGGGCGTGGCCCCGCCCATATAAGCCACATTTTGAAATTGATATATCTTGCACAATTTGTTAGTTAGAGTGTTGTAATGTTGTACATATGTATCTGATGGCAGTCCACGTGATTCATCCAAAAACGGGCAGGATCGAACCAATGGGCGTGGCACCGCCCATATAAGCCAAATTTAAAAAATGTGATATCTTGCACAATTTGTTAGCGAGAGACCTGGAATTTTGTGTATATATATCCGTTGGCGATCTACGTGATTGGTCCAAAAATGGGAGGGTTCGGACCAATAGGCGTGGCCCCGCCCACATTGACCAAATTTTTGAAATTTTGATATCTTGCACAATTTGCTAGCGGGAGTGCTGCAATGTTGTGTATATGTATCTGGTGGCATTCTACGTAATTGGTCAGAAAATGGGCGGGATCGGACCAATGGCCTTGGCCCCGCCCATATAAGCCAAATTTTGAAATTGATATAACTTGCACAATTTGTTTGTTAGCGTGTTGTAATGTTGTAAATATGTATCTGATGGCAGTCCACGTGATTGAACCAAAAACGGGCGGGATCGAATCAATGGGCGTGGCACCGCCCACATTGACAAAATTTTGATATCTTGCACAATTTGCTATCGGGAGTGCTGCAATGTTGTGTATATGTATATGGTGGCAGTCTGCGTGATTGGTCCAAAAATGGGCGGGATCGGCTCAATGGGCGTGGCCCCGCCACATAGACCAAATTTTGATATCTTGCTCAATTTGCTATCGGGAGTGCTGCAATGTTGTGTATATGTATCATTCAGTGAATTTATTACTAATACCAGTAAGGAAAGGCAGAAAGTCGCGCGGGGCCGACTATATAATACCCTACACCTCCCTAACAATGCGATAAGGGTCATTGCGATAATAATTTGGAATAATTGGTAAATGTGGTGTGTGTGTGTGTGTATGTATATCTTATTTTGAACCGATAATCGCTAAATTAAGCAATATTCGTTCCTAAATTGAGAAACATTTTTCTGGAGAACTTTGTAATGATCGGAAGTAAAGTACAACTTCTATAGCGCTTTGTAACCAAATCTGGAGGAACATATATATGGAGGTTATATATAAATCTGAAGCGATTTCCCTTGAATACTCATTCATGTAAAATAGAAACCTGTTTCTGTCGAATTTCGTACTGATCGGATATAAAATACAGTTTCTACAGCGCTTGAATTTCAAATCGGGTGAAACATATATGTGGGGGCTATATCTATATCTGAACCGATTTTCTCCGAATTTTGCGGTATGCCTTCATGTAATAAGAAACCTCTCTCTGCCGAATTTCTTACTGATCGGATATAAAATACAGTTTCTACAGCGCTTGAATTTCAAATCGGGGGTAACATATATATGGGGGCTATATCTAAATCTGAACCGATTTTCTCCGAATTTGGCAGTATTCCTTCAAACCTCTTTCTGCCGAATTTCGTTCTGATTGGATATAAAATACAGTTTCTACAGCGCTAATTTTGACATGGGCAGCGAAGCGCACCGGGCTCAGCTAGTCTATATATATAAAAGAGAGTGTCTGTTTGTGGGTTTGTTTGTTTGTATATTTGTTTGTTCCGTATAGACGTCTAAACGGCTTGACCGATCATCTTGAAATTTTCACAGAATGTACATGTGTAGAGGGTGCTGAAAATAGGGTACTTGAATTTTCGATATATCAAGTGGGCGTGGACCCGCCCATATGGGTCAAATTTTGGTATTGAGAAAAATTTTTAGCTAGAGTGCTGAAATTTCGTGTGTATGCATTTAGTGCCAGATTATGTGAATTTTCCAAAAATGGGCGGAATCGGACCAATGGGCGTGGCCCCGCCCATATAAGCCAAATTTTGAAATTGATAGTTTGCACAATTTGTTAGCGAGAGTGCTGGAATGTTACGTATTTGTATATGGTGGCAGTCTACGTGATGGCTCCAAAAATGGGCGGGATCGGACCAATGGGCATGGCCCCGCCCACATAGACCAAATTTTGAAATTTTGATATCGTGCACAATTTGCTAGCGGGAGTGCTGCAATGTTTCGTATATGTATCAGGTGGCATTCTACGTAATTGGTCAAAAAATGGGTGGGACCGGACCAATGGGCGTGGCCCCGCCCATATAAGCCAAATTTTGAAATTGATATATCTTGCACAATTTGTTAGTTAGAGTGTTATAATGTTGTGCATATGTATCTGATGGCAGTCCACGCGATTGATCCAAAAACGGGCGGGATCGAACCAATGGGCCTGGCACCGCCCATATAAGCCAAATTTTAAAAATGTGATATCTTGCACAATTTGTTAGCGAGAGACCTGGAATTTTGTGTATATATATCCGTTGGCGATCTACGTGATTGGTCCAAAAATGGGCGGGTTCGGACCAATAGGCGTGGTCCCGCCCACATTGACCAAATTTTGAAATTTTGATATCTTGCACAATTTGCTAGCGGGAGTGCTGCAATGTTGCGTATATGTATCTGGTGGCATTCTACGTAATTGGTCAAAAAATGGGCGGGATCGAAACAATGGGCTTGGCCCCGCCCATATAAGCCAAATTTTGAAATTGATATATCTTGCACAATTTGTTAGTTAGAGTGTTGTAATGTTGTGCATATGTATCTGATGGCAGTCCACGCGATTGATCCAAAAACGGGCGGGATCGAACCAATGGGCCTGGCACCGCCCATATAAGCCAAATTTTAAAAATGTGATATCTTGCACAATTTGTTAGCGAGAGACCTGGAATTTTGTGTATATATATCCGTTGGCGATCTACGTGATTGGTCCAAAAATGGGCGGGTTCGGACCAATAGGCGTGGTCCCGCTTACATTGACCAAATTTTGAAATTTTGATATCTTGCACAATTTGCTAGCGGGAGTGCTGCAATGTTTCGTATATGTATCAGGTGGCATTCTACGTAATTGGTCAAAAAATGGGTGGGACCGGACCAATGGGCGTGGCCCCGCCCATATAAGCCAAATTTTGAAATTGATATATCTTGCACAATTTGTTAGTTAGAGTGTTGTAATGTTGTGCATATGTATCTGATGGCAGTCCACGCGATTGATCCAAAAACGGGAGGGATCGAACCAATGGGCCTGGCACCGCCCATATAAGCCAAATTTTAAAAATGTGATATCTTGCACAATTTGTTAGCGAGAGACCTGGAATTTTGTGTATATATATCCGTTGGCGATCTACGTGATTGGTCCAAAAATGGGCGGGTTCGGACCAATAGGCGTGGTCCCGCCCACATTGACCAAATTTTGAAATTTTGATATCTTGCACAATTTGCTAGCGGGAGTGCTGCAATGTTGCGTATATGTATCTGGTGGCATTCTACGTAATTGGTCAAAAAATGGGCGGGATCGAAACAATGGGCTTGGCCCCGCCCATATAAGCCAAATTTTGAAATTGATATAACGTGCACAATATGTTAGCGAGAGTGCTGGAATTTTGTGTATATGTATATGGTGGCAGTCTGCGTGATTGGTCCAAAAATCGGCGGGATCGGCCCAATGGGCGTGGCCCCGCCCACATAGACCAAATTTTTATATCTTGCTCAATTTGCTATCGGGAGTGCAGCAATATTGTGTATATGTATCTGGTGGCATTCTACGTAATTGGTCAGAAAATGGGCTTATAAGCCAAATTTCGAAATTGATATATCTTGCACAATTTTTTATCTAGAGTGCTGTAATGTTGTACATATGTATCTGGTGACAGTCCACGTGGTTGGTCCAAAAATTGGCGGGATCTGACCAATGGGCGTGCCACCGCCCATATAAGCCAAATTTTGAAATTGAATTATATTGCTCATTTTGTTAGCGAGAGTGTTGAAATTTTGCGTACATATATCTGGTAGCAGTCTACGTGATTGGCTTACAAATGGGCGGAATAGGACCAGTGGGCGTGGCACAGCCCATATTTTGATATATCTTGCAAGTATTATATAGGAAATACATGAACAAAAATGCTCGGTATGCGATAATTACAGCTGCTCACTCCAATACAATCGCAATATGATAATGTGATGCATGACAAATGAAACAAGAATTTGGAAATTTTATAAGTATACATTTTTATTTTCTGGACTTTCCACTGAATTCGGTATTTTTTCATTCAGTGAATTTATTACTAATACCAGTAAGGAAAGGCAGAAAGTCTGGCGGGGCCGACTATATAATACCCTACACCTCCCTAACAATGCGATAAGGGTCATTGCGATAATAATTTGGAATAATTGGTTAATGTATTTTGAACCGATAATCGCTAAATTAAGCAATATTCGTTCCTAAATTGAGAAACATTTTTCTGGACAACTTTGTAATGATCGGAAGTAAAGTACAACTTCTATAGCGCTTTGTAACCAAATCTCGAGGAACATATATATGGAGGTTATATATAAATCTGAATCGATTTTCCTTGAATACTCATTCATGTAAAATAGAAACCTGTTTCTGTCGAATTTCCTTCTGATCGGATATAAAACACAGTCTCTACAGCGCTTACATGTCAAATTGCTTTCTGTAGAAAGAAACCTCTTTTTGCCGAATTTCGCACTGATCGGATATAAAATACAGTTTTTACAGCGCTTACATGTCAAATCGGTGGTAACATATATATGGGGGCTATATCTAAATCTGAACCGATTTCTTGTTCATTCATATAATAAGAAACCTCTTTCTGCCAAATTTCATACTGATCGGATATAAAATATAGTTTTTACAGCGCTTACATGTCAAATCGGGGCTAACATATATATGGGGGCTATATCAATAGGGATCGTCCTTGGGCCAAAAAAAAAAAGATATGTGTAAAGTTTCCTCGAGATCGGACCATAATTGCGACCTGTACCTTGATTACAAGAATACATGCACAGACGGACAGACAGACGGACATAGCTAAATCAACTCAGAAAGTGATTCTAAGTCGATCGGTATAATAAACGATGGGTCTATTTCTTCTCCTTTTGGGTGTTACAAACAAATGCACAAAGTTATAATACCCTGTACCACAGTGTGGTGTAGGGTATAAAAATATCAAAAATGGAAAATAGTTTTCAAAGCTAACATCGTTAGGAAGAAAACAAACCCTATTTCAAAGAAAACTTTGGATGAACGTAGATAATATACCACTTCTGGTAGAAATAAGAGAATTTCAACATAAGCCGGTTTTCTCCCACTATGCGGGCCAAAAGTGTAACAGATCGATGAGCTGTTGCCTTTTGGTGCGAAATACTCCAATTGTGTGGGAGGAACCAAAAGGGATGTGCTAATTTATTACTGTAGGTACTATAAAAGCATTACACTGTACAAAATTCGAAGTATTTGCATGAAGTGATATTAAGTGATATAAGCAGTTATCTTTTAGTGCAGAGTGGTCCATTTGTGTGGAATGTACCAAAAGGGGCGTGGCAACTTCGCCCATTTTTCTCGGGGAAATGGTGACTAATAAACTAACATTATGTATATAATTTCAAAAGATTTAAATGAGTAGTATACAAGTTATTAAATAATCAATATTTCACAAAATGTTAACCCTTTGTGGGGGAGGTACTAAAAGGAGTGGGCCAATATGGATGAATGGACATACCAAGTACTCCTTTCGAGCGTTATCGTGCGCACCAGCCAGCAGACAGACGGACCTTGTTCAGTCGACTTAAAATGACCCAGAACGGATATCCGCGCACATACTTAGGGTCTTAGGTCACTCCTTTGATATGTTACACTTTTGGCCGTATCACTAAAGTGAGGGAATAAAAAGAGCGTTATTGCCAAGCCTCTCCCAAACAAAATTGCCAAAATAAAAAATATGAAAAACTACTTTTTGAATTTCCCTATTTTTATGCCATACACCACACTGTGGTGTAGGGTATTTTGACTTTGTGCATTTGTTGGTAACATCCAAAATTAGAAGAGAAGGGACCCATAGTTTATCATACCGATCGACATAGAATCACTTTTTGAGTCGATTTTGCCATGTCTATTGTAAGTACATGTCGCAATTATTGCCCGATCTCAACGAAACTTTCATATCTTTTATCGGAATCTGTTCGGACTAAGGGTGGTCCATTTAAAATTTTATATTTGAATTGGCTATAAAAAGAAGTACTGATAATGTTTTAACATGTCTGGTTTTCTTGAAAAGTTTGGACTTTGTCAGTTAATAATGGAACACGAAAACAGAAAATCGTGGCCCGTGAGTTGACTACTCGTATTACTTAAACGTCCATGAGTCGATTTATCAAAAAGACTTCACTTGTTGACTTCAGCTTTATTTATAAAATAGGAAAGAAAAAACAAACGCCTTTTGGTGTAGAACGCTGATAACTTGCACTAATATAATCTTGTTGAAATATGAAACAAATTTTACCCTGCAAGAAAAATTCGACAAACGAAGTGATATGGTGTATGTACGGTCGTCTAAGGAAGCATCTCAAGTGACAGGGACGTGCGCAGGATTTTGTGTTGGTGGGGGGTTTCCATATGGTACCCAATTTTTTTAAGAAACGATGTTTGATTATTTGTAGTCATTAACATTAAATAGAAGTTAGGAAATATTTTCAATAAGAATTCTTCAAATCCAAACTGTAGTGTCTAGCCTGTGTGTTTTTGAGTTAAAAAATTTCCGAAAATGAATGATACTCCGAACAAAAATGGTGGACACATCTTTAACTAACTTTAACGTTTCTGTATTTACATGTTATAAAGGGTGGTCCAACCATAACGCGCGATGTAAATTGAGAGACACACGTTGCAAGCCGTGGCGAGCATTTGGCTGATATTTTGTTTCACACATAATTGTCGTCGATCCTTCTATCATAATAAAAAATATTAATATAATCGTGCGTTTTATGGATTAATTGTGTTTATTTAAATCATATATTAATTGTTTTAATAAATTGACACAGCGCACAGAGGAATTTTTAATGCAATAAGCAATTTTTCGACAATTACTTTTCAAAAAAAGATAGCAGTGTTTTAATAAGAAAAATCCATAATTTGTTTTCGAAAAAATAATATTTTGTCATAGAAAAACTCTAGTGAAGTCATCTAAATATTGTAAAGCGAAAACTAATGAAAATTTGCACGCAACACCAGCTTATGGATATAAAATATTTTCACAGCTAAAATTCAAATGTCGTTGATATTCAAATACAGAACCAACATTTTAATTTAAAAAAAGTTATTTGGATTGCATACATAGCTTACTAGATATGAATAATTAAAATGGCTTCGTGCAATCCAGAACTTCCAACGATGCGGATAGGCATCGGATGCACGCAGTATCTACACTGAATGCCGAGTCTCTACCCCACTTCGTCAAGTCTGAAGGCATGGTTTTATGTGGATTCTGCAATAACCGGACTAAGGTGTACAAGAGCGATGAAGGAGGAAATTCGAAAAATACTCCTCCAGATAACACGGTGTAGTATCTAAAGAAGAACACCCATCTTCCGCAAGTATCAAAGCAGCATCTGGCGGCAAGTTTTACCGATGTGTCTGGATGGAAGAATCGGAAGAATCCTGTGGGGATGAATCCAATGTGGTTGAGCTGCAGCGATCACAGACGACGAGGCAAATGTAACGGTGGTGCGAAATGTGACAGTGATCCGGTTCGTACTGATGCAAGGAGGGGGCTGACCTGGTCCTAATCCAGGAACCATGGTTGAATGGAGATATGGTTTGTGGGTTTAGTACGACAGGGTTTAAGCTGCTTCAAGGTACAGCTAATGGAATACGTAGAGCCTGTTAATTGGAGGAAAGTGGTTCCACACAAGCATACAATCAGCTGAAAAATAACCACTTACCCCCACGCTTATAATTATTCAAAAAGTAAGCGTGGACAAAATAAATAATTTTACGAGTGGGTTTGTGTGGTAGTGAATATTTCCTAGTTGCTATTGTTTGTTCACCACCATCAGTGGTGGAATGTGGTGAGAAAGTAGAAGAGCGTAAAATTGGGAAGAGCGTAACATTGGAAAGAGCGGAACATTGGGTAGAGCGTATAATTGGGATTATAATCAATTGTTATCGTCATATGACGAAAAATTTCATTTGCCGGGAGGTGGGATTGAACTCGCGACCTAATGGGTTTTTAGCATCACAATAATAATTTTTGGCAAATTTTAGTATAATGCAATTTTGGCTATATGTGGGTTATTGTAGAAGATTTATTTTTTTCAACAAGTTTTCCAAAAATACGTGCAGATTGAATGAAAATACCAAAAATATTTACGTATATCGTATGATGTTAGACCATTGAAGAATTTTTTACATGGTGGTTTGGGTTCAGAAATTCGAAATATGCGCGACAATATGCACAAAATTACTTTCAATGGCCATCTCTACATATCTACCATATCTACTACGTATTTTGTAACTTATTGGTAATGCATTATTCAAGTACTGTAAATCGTGAAAACATAAGCACATATTTATGTGGTATGCCTATGCTACAAATAAGTACTTATTATGCTACTTTATTGTATGCTTTTGGGAAGTACTTCCCTCCAATGACATCCCCATGTTAAAATAATGAGAAGAGTGGCTAAATAATAAGTACTTACCATTATCGAACTTTGCTTACTCGTCGGATTATTTGATAATGAGAAATTTTGCTGGGTAACTAAATAATTATTAGTAATCTAATTTGAAATTATAAACGTTTCTTTAAATGATTTAACTGAATACAAACTACAACGTGTATATGTAAATCATTTAAGAAAAAATCTGAAATCGTAAATCATTAAAAGAAAAGTTTATAACTTAAAATAAGATTTTCTAAAATAGATTATTACTTACCAAGATTTTGCTGGAAGGTATCTTCCAAAAAGTCCTGAAATGAAAATGCAAACTATCCGGGATATTGAAGAAATGGTGGAACGAGTCACAGCAATTCTTAACGACTTGTTACAAGCCGCATGTACCAAACAGAAGCCAAGGGGCAAACAACGACCGCAATGGTGGTTGTCTCAATTAGTTATGCTAAGGAAGCTCTTTCATAGGGCAAAGACCACCAGAGCCCCACAGGACTGGGACTCATACAAGAAAGAACTCGAACGGTACAAAAAGAGTTGAGAACGGCTCAAAATATATCCTGGATGGATTTCTGTAATAGCGTAGAAAGCTCATCCTAAGCCTCAAGGTTACGGAAAATTTAATTCATAGCCTTTTAATTAAGAGAAGCATTTCAGGTAGTTTAGGGTCAACTGACCTCCATAGATTGATGGGTGTCAGAGATGTTTCCTATGCAGATGACGTGGCAATATCTTTTAGAGGGAAGTTTCTAGATACTCTCAGAGACATCCTACAGCAGGCACTTCAGACAACCGCAAGATGGGCTTCCGGTAATGGTATTGGAGTTAACCCGACCAAGACTGAACTAGTTCCTTTCACCAGGAGAAATAAGGTGCCACAAGTTACACCTGCCTCCTTGGGGGTATTGAAATTCCCTTCTCTGAAAGTGCAAAATACTTAAGTATTTTACTAGACAGGAAGTTGCACTTCAAACCCAACATTTTGGAAAGAGCAAATAATGCAGCGCTATATACCTGTACAAGGGTAAAAGGAAAACACTGGGGTCTAGATATTATACCAGTGCAATATGCCGCCTGTACTGCGATTAGACTCAGGGAACTGTCAATATGGTCAGGAAATGGATACGGACAAAGTATCATTCTAGACAGAATGCCTGACCTTCCGGTCACTCTTATACCTGATATATCAGAATGGATTGGTCGTATCCCAGGACAGAGATTTATTAACTTCTATAGGGATGATCCAAACACCAAGTGGGCTTTGGTGTCTTTTCTGAGGAACTTCAGCTATCACTTGCGAAAAGACTGCCTGATCACTGCAGTGTTTACCAGGCAAAAAATCGTATATATTAAAGAGGTAGCGGAATGGCAGAATATTAATGTGCTGACAAAGTTGGTAGAAATATTTTCTCTGATAGTCAGGCTGCTATCAAGTCCCTGGAAACTATATTCCTAAAATCAAAAACTTCCCTCGACTGTCGCAGATACTAACGTAGACAATCGTTACCTCTATAGTGCGAAGAGCTATTTTGACCTTCTGGCTGCCACTCCTAACCAAGACTAATGTCTCTCCAATGAAGTTAAAGAATATCAAATATGTGGAAAGCTAAAAAAAATTAGAATAAGCGACCTAAACATTATTTTAGTAAGAGTTCTGCTAATAGTATTCTAGCAGGATGCACAGCGTATTCTAATTAAGAAACTAATTCTTTGTAGAAAATAAAAAAATACCATTGTCATAAACATTGATTCAAAAGAGAAAGAGCTTTTAAGATCTCAAACCTTGTTTTGACAACGATTTTTTTATTTGTAAGTTTATACTCTAGATGATAAAGAATGTCGGCAATATGAATATGATTTAGTGAATAAAACGACTTTCATTTTGTTTTTCAAGGAAAAAAAACAAGTTTAATAGATGCACGTTGGCTAATAAATTTTGGACAATATTTTGTTCTAATTACTCGTATTACTCCTCCAGATTGAGACTATGTCACACCCGTTACATATTAATAAATTTACTACAAACGGAATAATCATTTTAATTATTTGGAATGAAGTCTACGAGTACAATATATTCTCGAGATAACAAATTTTTTTTTGGCAGTACATATAATAATTATGGCATATGCAATAAAGAAAGCGGCTGAACATGATTTTATCAAAACCTTATGTCACACCTGTTTCGCTGACATATCAACCATATTTTTTGATTTAAAATATTATTTAATTTCCTTGCAGTAGGTAACACTTACGTATATCTACATAAGCCAACCTTTGCAAATTGCCGTTATAAATTAAATAGATCAAAATCAAGAACATATTCAGTAGCAATGTCACACCCGTTCCGTTGGAATCAGCCATTATTTCGCGCACAAGCGAAGTCTCCGCGTTCGCCGGATTTAACAGCTCCTGGCAGTTTGCTTTGGGACATTTGAAAGAACGAGTATATCTTAACAAGCCAATCCCCAACTAAAAATCAACATTCGAAATGAAATCATGGCCACTACACCCGATTTTTTTTGAAATCCTATGACAAATATGTTAACAAGGTGACCTTTGTTCGAAGCAGAAAGTAGGCACCACTTACAAGGTGTCATTTTTCAAAGCCAATTAAAACAAAAACCCCAGTAATAAACCAGTAAGGAAAGGCTAATTCGGGTGGTGCCGACTATATGATACCAGTTGGATAACAGTGAAATATCCAATGTATACTACAACTAAAATTTTTTTACACAATTTATATTTGGTACGTCTCTGCCTCTGTTTTCTTTCTTTAAAATCGGCAATGTATTTCCATGGATCAAGAAACTCTACCATGCTAAATTTCAAAACGATTGAATGTAAACTACAGTTTCTATAGGGCTAAAAGGCCAAATTGGAGGACATATAATACATCGTGAGATTTGATTTCAGTATCGTTTGGCAAGTCATCATGGAAAGACATACACCACAACAACGTCTCCAAATTGTTCAGTTGTATTACGAAAATCAATGTTCTTTGAGAAATGTTTTTTGTGCGATTACTACTGCGACTTACTGAAACCACTATAGCCAACAAAATTCGCAAATTTGAGTCCCAGTTTACATGATATTCGACCGGTTAGACCACATCCATCCAGCATGTAGTGAAGTGAATATAGCAGCTGTAGCTGAGGGTGTACGCGAACACCGTTCTCAGCAGCTTACCGGCAATGGTAACCGTTATCGCACCACGTTAACGGACTATGTGCTTCTTGAAATTCAAGCGCATGGTCTCTGTGAGCTCTGATTTTAACAAGACGCCGCTACGAGCCATTCAGCGCGTGAAGCAATGACCTTGTTGATAAATCATTGTGGTGAGCATTTAATTTCACATTTTGCTATGGTCACCTAGATCGTGCGATATAACACCTTTGGACTTTTTTCGTTGGGGATATGTAAAGTATGAGGTCTTCTGGAATAAGCCAGCTACGTTTGACGTATGCCAGTCGCTATGCTCGAACGGTTCGCAAAAATTGGACCTTCCGAATGGACCAACTCAGGCCTAGTCATGGCCAATATGTATATGATATAATAAATAAATGTCTTAACTTTTTCTTGTAACCGATATATACATTTTTATTTTACATTATAAATCAAATCTCACGATGAATCATCCATTATATGGTAGCTATATCTAAATCTTAACTTCATTTCTGACAAATTATATAAAGGTAGGAAGTAAAATATAGTTTCCAGAGATTAAATACTAAATCGGCAGGAACATATATATAACATATATGTAAGCTTAGTCTAAATCTGCACTAATTCTCCAAAATTTAGCGGTATTCGTACTAGAGCCCTGCATCGGCACCATTTTTCAGTATTCGAAAACATTCATTGCTTTTGCGATTACTATACTTCACTCACTTTCTTTGTTTCAAACAGAGAAGTGAACTGCCGTTATTGTTTTCGAGTAGTTAGTGAAGAGAGACAAATGAGAGTGAGTAGTCTGTTCTCGCTGTGTTTGCTCAAACGGTCCATGCGAGAACCAATATGTTCGAAAAACGGTCCAAATAAAATAAAAGTATTCGAAAACTTAGTGTATTTCACCGAGTATATTTCGGTATTTAGGGTATTTTTGTCTATGAGCTGAGTAAAAGAAATCAAGTCACAAATATATCAACGGAAAATTTTGCGTAAATCTAATTTCATATTTTTTAGCTAATAACCTGTTATATAAATAACAACAAAAAGTTACTAATATCGGTTTACCACCAAATCCAAAAGACTAGAGTTATAATCATTTGATAGCCCTAACATTTTAAGAAATTTAAATTTTTGGGCGCACAAAATGCCGAATGGATAAATATGGTACAGTGGGGCAAACATTTTTGAATGTGGTACAGTGGGTCAAAAAGTTGTAAAATATGGTACTGTGGGACAAACATTTTTAAATGTGGTACAGTGGTTCGAAAAGGTGTAAAATATGGTACAGAGGGGTAAAAATGGTTAAATGGTGGGGTAAAAATTGTTTTATATGGTACAGCAATAATTTGTATGTCCAGTCGAGCAAAAAGGAGCTAAATAATGTACTGTGGGGTCAAAAAGAGTTCAATGTGGTGCAGTGTGTCAAAAATGGTTATATATGATACAGTGGGTAAATATTGCTATTACTTACTGTACAGGCGAGAAAAAAGGATTTGGTGCAGTGAGCCAGAAATAGATAAATTTGGTACATTGGGGCAACCATTGTTAAATATGGCACAGTGGGGAAGTGTTAAATGTGGTCCCAGGGCGCGAAGAAATATCTTGCAGCATAAATTAAATATAAGATTGTTGTGTGAAAATTGAAATTTAGAGGCACAGTGGAGCATAACGGTTTAATAACGGTGTGAGACATAAAGGATGAAATGGGTAATCGGAATGCGAGGCCAACTATCACAACATAAACCGGACATTCCGTGGGGCAAGAAAGTAAATAAATTAAATGGGGTATGAAAGGGGATCGAAAAGAGTTAAATATGACACAAGCGCGCAAAGGAAGCTCTTGGAATATTTTAATGAATACTTTAGTGACACAGTCCCAAAGTGCGATTGTAGTCTTACAACATAAAGAAAGGATAGGTAGCAAACATGGTTTTATATTTTCCCAGAATGTGAAGGTAGCTATTGTAACAAAAATAAAACGGTTCAAAGAGCCATTATCTCCAAACTCCACTTCTGCTTGCGAGGAACATCCATATTCACCTTCCTGAATTTGTTCAAATAATAACATTAATTTTGTTTAAGAAAATTTAGAAAGATAACTTTATGTACACAATAAGAAAAATAAACTGGAAGTTGTATAATAAATATTACGCCATGGTGAAGAAGCAACATCGTCTCAAAAACAGAAAATCTGCTCTTCTGAACAATTTTTAAAATATTAGTTCCGTCAGTTGGTCACCTATGCGACGATATGTATCCCTTTTCCCCACTGTGAGTCTACATGTCGAAAATCAAATTTGTGGATCACAAAACCCCTTTTTACCCACTGTACTATATTTAACAAATTTTTCCCCCACTCCAGCATATTTAACTCTTTTGGCCCACTGTACCACATTTAAAACTGTACCCACTGCACCATAACTTAACCTTTTTGCACCACAGTGCTTCTAAAAGCAAAACAAAAATTCAAATCTCCTCTTATCTCATATTTATGTACCAAAATTACTCTCGCTACCTGGAATCATATTTTTGCCTACGGTACCATATTAATTCCTTTTTGTTCCAATGTATCATATATAACATCTCTTTGCCTCACTTTACCATTCTTAACAGTTTTTGCCCCACTGTACCATATATAACCCATTTTGCTCCAATGTACCATAGTTAACCTTTTTTGCCCCACTGTAACATATGTATTTAGAAAACCGTTTACACCCACTGTACCATATTTAACACCTTTTTGAGCTGTACAATATTTAACACTTTGTCGCACTGTACCGTATGCAACACATTTTTACCCCCCTGTATCATATTATTTATTATCTCCCTTTCTATTTCAAGAGCGATCATATTTAACACTAGTTTTTCCACTTTGCCCTTAAAATACAAATTTCAATCCTAAGTCCTACGGACAGCTCTCGCATTAAATGTCACGATTCTAACTAGCCGTTTGAATTTTTCAAGGGCACCATTTTCAAATCTTTTCGTCACACTGTGCACCGGAAAATCGACAAATCGTTTCTGATGCGTGCCAAGGCCCCATTCACCAACTTTCAAGATTCTAACTCATGCAAATTGAATTTGGCCACGTAACCATATTTATCTATGTTCGAACTTCGAAAATGTCTCATTCTTTCGAGTCTACGTCCGAAGAGACACCCTAACATAAAATTTCACAATTCTAGTTCTTGCCGATTAGATTTATTGGTGGCACCATATTTTTCCTTTTTTGTCCCACGGTGCGTTCAAAATTCCGGTCTATGTCCCAAGTACTACCATCCCACCAAATATCATGAATGTAAATACAGCCGTTTGGGCTGGGTCAATAAGTCAGCCACGCAATAATTTTATATATAAACATATGTATATAGAAGTACTACTAGTGAATAAGTATTTTGGCTACCCTTATTTCCCAACCATTCCTTATTATATTTCTCTAGAAGTGAGGATATACTCCAGTCGCTTTATTCGACTGATACTAGTATATTTAATTTTCTCAATATAAGATTTTAAAAATATATAATAATTTGTTTTACTTGCGTTTTCAGAATCCATTTTGACAAAAGTCTAATTAAAATGTTTTTTATATTAATTTGTCCGTTGTCTGAATTACACTTGAAGTAGTACTGAAATAATGAGGAAACTCACATGTAGGCATATGCAAAACAGCAGAAGCAAACGAAAATTTACGGTTATTCCTATTAGTTACTATTCAATTGTTTCGAGTACATTCATCACAGTTCGAACATTTCAAATGTTCTCGAAAACTTTTCAACTACTTACTGAAATGAGTGAAGTTCAGCTCAGTATTTGTTGTAACCAAACAGTTCAGTACAGTGTAGTTGTGTGATGTCATGACACTGCAGTGATCGGACCGATAATGTTGGCTTCACTTCAGCATTCGTTTTGGTTGCAGTTCATACAGGTATGTACAGTATTCGTTTCTCATACGCTCTATGGTACGCGGTGAAACGAATATATTCATGCAGGGCTTTATTATATACAGTGTTGTCAATACAATGTTTCTCTGACAATGGCGCCATTTTCAGATGCATTTTATTGACGATGACTTTAAAGTTCACACCGTTGTAAATTCACAGGGATGCATTTTTTCAGACAATATTATGAGATTTGGCAACCGTGTGTACATAGCTTTAGAAATGTGCAGTTTTATGGGAAAATGACAATGAAAATGCTTCACTTTTTCTAGAAACAATATCGCATATATTAATATATTAGAACATTAAACATTAAAACATTGCTGACTTTTTCGAATTTTAGTGTTATTTTTCCTAGATTTCGTGCTATACTTTATAGTTAAAATGCCATAAGCAGTATTTGCGTTTGTTTTACAATACTAATACAATACTTTATTAGTTTATAAATATTCCAATTCATCGCAGTTTGTCAATCCATCAATGCAATTTATCATTACTCAGATTATAAGATTTAAATTTTAAACGAATTCTACAAACATACAATTTTATAAAAATTGCACTTTGAACTTCAGAAAGTCGGGCGGGCCGTCTATATAGTACCCTACACACCAGTAAGGAAAGACAGAAAGTCGGGCGGGGCCGTCTATATAATACCCTACACCTCCAAATGCGAAAATGGGCATTGCGATAATAATTTGGAATAATTGGTTTCGTTTTACTTAACAAAGTACTTAGTTCCACCTCAACATCATAGCAAATTCCAACAAGGAGTTTATGATATTTGGTCATAATAAACTAGTTCTCATACAATAATCTTAAAATGAGCAGTATTTTTTATAGATCACAATCGGAAGGAACAAATCTATGGGGATACACATAGTTTAAAAGGATTTTAATTTCTGCCAAATTATAGAGATCGGACATAAAATACAGTTTTAATAGCGCTTAAATACTAAGTAGGCAGGAACATATATATATGGCTATAATAATCTGAACCAATTATCCGCAATTTAAACAGTATTAGTTCCTAAATAAAGAATATTATTACTGCCAAATGTTGCAAAATCGAAAGTAAAGCACAACTTCTATAGCGCTTTAATACCAAATCAGGAGAACATTTATATGGAGGATAATATACGAATATGTCAGTGTGTTAATTTATGTAAAAAGATCAGATATAAAATACGATTTCTATAGCGCTTACATGTCAAATCGGGTGTAACATATATGTGGGGGCTATATCTAAATCTAAACCGATTTTCCTCAAATTTAGTATTATCTCTAAGTGTATCAATTTACTTCTTTTTGTAAATTTTTATTCAGAATAATAATTTCTTTTTGTAAATTATTATTCAGATTATAAAGAGAGCACTGTGTTAAATTTCATCATCATCGGACAATAAATACGACATTTTGATTACAACTATACATCTACAGACGGACATGGTTAAATCGATTTGTGAAGTGATTCCAAGTCGATCGTTATAATTAAACGACGGGGCCTATCTCTTCTCCTTTTGGGTGTTACAAACAAATGCACAAACGCATAATACCCTGGACCACAGCGTGGTGTAGGGTATAAAAAAAAGCAAAATACTTTTATTTAAAAAAACATCCTCCCAAACGTATAAGGAGTGTACCTTAAACATTTGTATGATGCAAGCAGAGTATGTTAGGGCTAATGTACTACAGAAACGATTCTTTTTTTCAGCGTGCACTTGATCATTTTAAAACTTTCTAAGGGCGAGTTTCATGATCCAGAAACGAATATTGTAAACATTTTAAGAACTTGGTTCCGATTTACTGCAGACTCTCGATAAATCGATATAATGCGTAGATGTAAAATAATCATTATAAAATTTGACTTAGAGTAGTTTCTAATGGGTCCGCCAAATAACTTTTTTTTTTGAAAAAACTACTGAAAACGCATTGGATGGTCAGTTGGCTTCAACTCCTGAACCAATTGGACTTTGTATTGCGTCATACCAAGGTCTTTATGCAAAATTCGTCTCAATGATGTCTCCGAAATGTTCAATTGTTGAGAACGACGGTGAATTGATGTTGATGGCGCTTCACGCACACTTTCTGCCACAGCAGTAATATTCTCGGGTGTACGCACTGTTTTTGGCTTTTCACGCTTTGATTTATCGTTGAGGATGCCAGTTTCTTTCACTTTTTTTCACAAGATAACGAACATACGGAGCTGACGGTGCTTCTCTTCTTGCAAAATCCGTACGCAATTTTCGCACACATTCTGCAACACTACCATGATTTTCAAAGTAATATCGCAATATACACATATTCGTTCAGGGGAAGGATAAAACTAATTATCTGTCAAATCATACATGAGTTAAGTGTTACCATTCACGAAATAATCACTAGTTGAAAAAAACGTTAGATGACGGACCCTTTATATTTATGATAACTGCAATATTTAATGGAAATCGGTTCTCGTTTAATACGGTGCAGATTTAGACACACACCCATATATTTATAATATATCAATCAATTTTGCATCTATTCTATAGATAAATAAATGCTTTAAACGGAAATTATTCCAGCTTTAGAGAAACAGTATGTGTGCTTGTTCTGTTTTAATACGATTGTGTAGGATATCACAGTTCCGCCCGGGGTTTATTTATACCCGGAATCTTTCACATGAACAACGCAAGTTATTGGTCCTCTAGATTTCGAACTATTCACATGCGATCCATGGTGGAAGGTACATAAGATTCGACATGGCTGAAATTAATCCGTTTTTACATGTTTTTGATGTCAAAGTTAAAATTTTTTGATAAAAACTAATGGTACATTAAAGTATAACTTTAGATGTATATTGTGTAAAGTTCATGTTTATGAAGTAATATTTAATTATATGGCAAAGGCAGCAATTATTCGGAAGCGTTTCGAAAAAAATTTGAATTTGATAGAGCAGAAGAAGCACGCATATACTTGATATACATTTAAAACAAATACCTTGAAACTCGTATTATCAGCCAATGGTTAAGAAAATCACTTTTTTTAATTGCATAAAAATCGTTTGGAAAATGTATTTTTTGTTGCCAATTCTTACATGCATTATCGAAATTATTATATCTAAACCTGAACCGGTTTCTTTAAAATTTAGCTGCATTTATTTGTAGAGCAAGTGATTGCCTTCTTCCAATTTTCCTAAAAGGAATCTGTAAAATACAGCTTATTCAGCCCTTAGCTAACTAAATTGGAAAGATAATATACATGGGGGCTATATAAAGGGTCCGCTGTGCTTATTTCGTGAATGGCAACACTTAGCTCATGTCTGATTTGACAGATAATTAGTTTTATCCTTACGCTGAACGAATATGTGTATATTGCGACATTACTTTGAAAATCATGGTAATGTTGCAGAATGTGTGCGAAAGAAACTGGCATCCTCATCGATAAACCAAAGCGTGAAAAGCCAAAAACAGTGCGTACACCCGAGAATATTACTGCTGTGGCAGAAAGTGAGCATGAAGCGCCATCAACATCAATTCACCGTCGTTCTCAGCAATTGAACATTTCGGAGACATCATTGAGACGAATTTTGCATAAAGACCTTGGTATGACGCAATACAAAGTCCAATTGGTTCAGGAGCATTTTCAAAAAAAAAAGTTATTTGGCGGACCCTTTATAAATCTAAACCGATTTCCACTAAATTTAGTAGTCTTTATTAGTGGGCGAAAAGACTTGTCTCAGCCAGTTTTTACCTCGATCTGGTGTAAAATACACCTTCTATAGGCCTTAGAAAACAAATGAGAGGAAAATATATATGGGCGCTATATACCAATCCGAACCGATCACTTCCTGGTTAAACCGGAAGTGATTTCAAGTCATTCGGAATAATAAACGATTGGTCTATCTCTTCTTCTTTTGGGTGTTCCAACAAACGCACGTACTCATAACACCTTGGACCACAGTGTGGTGTAAAAATATAAAACCAGTAAGGAAACCAGTAACAATGCGTAAATGGGCATTGCGATAATAATTTGGAATAATTGGTTTCGTTGCATTTAACAAAGTACTTACTTCATCTCCTCATCAAAGTTTATCCCAAGGAGGAGTTGAAGATATTGATCATAATAAACAATAAGTATGTCTGAGACGATAATCTAAAAATGCGCAGTATTCTTTCATAGATCAAGAATCGGAAGGAACAAATAGATTTTCATCAACTTGGATCAAAATCCACATTTCTTCCAAATAATATTAAGACCTTATGTAAAATACTTCTAAGGGGCTTTCATCCAAATCTATTATGCTATTAACATAGCATATAACTGGGCACAACCAAGGGGATTAAATGTTAACCCAGACAAAACAGAAATATGTCTATTTACAAGGAAAACGAAGATCCCACGTTTTACCCCGCCTCGATTCCTGAATAAGACAATTGCTATAACTAAAAAGGTAAAATACTTGGGAGTAATCTTGGATCAGAAACTGTACTGGAAAGATCATCTTGATGAAAGAGTTACAAAGGCACACAGATGTTGGTCGTTGTGCAGAAGAGCTATAGGTTTAAAATGGGGACTACGTCCAAATATGACTCACTGGCTTTACATGAGCGTGATTAGACCAATAATCACCTACGCCTCTGTAGTGTGGTGGACATCAATGGACAAGAAGTGCAACGTAATACCTTTGCAAAAAATTCAGCGTATGTGCTGTCTAGGCATAAGCGGGGCATTTAGAACTGCACCAACAAAAGCGTTGGAGACTATACTGCACATCCAACCAATAGACATTCGTATAAAGTATGTATGAGGCAGCCCTCACAGCAAGACGTCTACAAGTGATGGGTGAATGGATAAATCGAGACCACAAGTCGTACCATCAGAAGATTTTAGAATATCTAGCTGGTCACATTCAAACGCCAGAAATCTCGGACCGCATTCCTGAAGTGCGGCTTACAGCTACCTGTGATACGTTTGTGCCAGACAGACGCTCCTGGGAAAATGGAACTTTGGCCCATGTGCCAGTGGGAACCAGCTGCTACACGGATGGGTCCAAGCGAGGAGGAAGGACGGGTCTGGGACTTTTTATTGATGAACCAGAAGTCGAACTTCACTTCCGCCTCCCTGACCATAACACGGTATTTCAAGCAGAAGTTCGAGCAATCACGGAGTGTGTGTACTGGCTCAGTAACACGACAAAGCCTAAATATGCCAACATCTTCACAGATAGCCAAATGGCGATTAAAGCAATAACATCGGAAAGGGTCAAATCCAGAACTGTGTTGGACTGTAAAAGAACGATAAATGATTACTCAGCCCATAGTCAATTGCGTATTTGCTGGGTACCAGGACACAACGGAGTGATTGGAAATGAACGGGCAAACAACTTGGCTTCAAAGGGCAGAGAACTTCGAGTAATAAACTTGAAAAATTGGAAACCTTTCGAAGCCACGAAAAATGAGTTGAAGCACTGGGCAGTGATGGCTCATAAAACTGTGTGGAATGGCGCACCAGTAGGAGCAACTGCAAAGATACTGTGGGGTGACCCAAATGAAAAGAAAACAAGAAGTCTTCTGAAACTAAACAAGATCGATATTAGTAAGATGATGAGTGTTCTAACGGGACACTCAAGCTTACAAGCACATCTTCATCGCATAGGACTAGCAGGAAACGACGAATGCAGGGCATGCAGAGAAAACATCGAAACGATGGAACATTTTCTGTGTCACTGTCCGGCTTTCACACATGCAGATGCCAACTTTTCGGGTCCGACATATTACCAGACTTGACTCATCTCAGAGAATATGACTGGAAGATACTGAGAAAATTCGTGTCTAGTACCGATTTTCTGTTACTCGTGAGGTATAAAAAGATCATAAATAAGGAGCGCACAACAGGCCGAACCACTGGCTTAAGTGTATGTCCATGGACATGAGACGTTTAAACGTCTCCTCTCTTCAACCTAACCTAACCTAACCTATGTAAAATACAGTTTCAATAGCAATTAAATACTAAATAGGCAGGATCATTGAACACATGTGGCTATATCTAAATCTGAACCGATTATCCCCAATTTAAGCAGTATTAGTTTCTAAATTAAGAAACTTCTTTCTGTGAAATGTTGCAATGATCTAAAGTAAAGTACAGCTTCTATAGCGCTTTGATAACAAATCAGGGGAACATATATATATGTGGGCTATATATAAATCTGAAACGATTTTCACCGAATTTGGCAGTGTTCATTCATTAATGAAAAACTCTCTCTATAAGATACTCGATATAAAATACGGTTTCTACAGCGCTTACATATGAACCTAAATCTGACCCGATTTTCTTCAAATTTAGTACTATTACTAAATGTGAATAAATCTTTTGTTTCTCGTACCATTGCTCGTTACCGTGATACTGGCAGTGTTGCATCGCGTCCAAAAAGTGGACGAAAAAAAAGGTAACATTACCAGAAATGATCCGAAAAGTGAAGGCCAGATTTGATCGAAATCCAAGCCGCAGTGGTAGAAAAATTGCTCGTGAGCTGAACATATCGCGAGAACGGATACAACATTTGATCGAAATCCAAGCCGCAGTGGTAGAACAATTGCTCGTGAGCTGAACATATCGCGCGAACGGATACAACACATATTAAAAAATGAGCTTGGACTAAAGCCATTGAATTCCAAAAAGTGCAAGAGCTCACCGATGCACAAAAAAAAGTTAGACTGGAAAGAGCCAAGGAGTTGCTTCGCTTGCACGAAAGTGGCCAGTTACCGAATTTGGTTTTCTCCGATGTGAAGCCATTCCAAATTGAGCAGTTTGTGAACAAAAAAAATGATCGGGTTTACTTGCCAAAGAGGTCAGCTGAAAATTTACACCTTCGATTGGCCACCAGAACTCAAGCGCCGCCGATGGTAATGGTGTGGGCCGCCGTAACGGCCGATGGTCGCTCCCCGCTCGTATTCATCGACCATGGGGTCAAAATAAATGCCGAATATTATCGGGCAAATGTCCTAAAGACAGTATTGAAGCCCTGGAGAATGGGCCAAAATACCGCAGAGCCACTTTCGTGCAGCATGTGATGGCCTTGTCGGCCGTTTGAAGGCCATAATTCGTTCCAAAGGTGGCCAATTCGAACAAATCTAAACTGTTTCTAAAATGTTATGTTATTTCCGACATTTTTTGCTTTTGAACAATAAAATTCAGAAAAAAATTAAAAAAATATAGCGCTTTACTTTGTTGCATTACATATCAGCCACCCTGTATGTCTAAGTTTATTAAGAGACTGCTTTGTGTCAATTTTAATTCAGATCGGCTAAAAAATGTTGCTTATACAGTGCTTATATGCTAAATCGGAAGTAAATATATATGGGAGCTATATGTAAATCTGAACCGATTTTAAACATATTCAATAGGTATTCAATAGTCCGTGGGCCAAAAGAAAGATATGTACAAAGTTTGGTTGAGATCGGATTATAATTCCGACCAGTACTTTGATTACTTGAATACATGCACAAACGGATAACGCTAAATCAACTCCGAGAGTGATTCTAGTTCGATGGGCATAATACACGAGTGCCACATTTCTTCTGCTTCTGTGTATTAAAGCAAATACAAAAATTTGTAATGCCCTGTAATACAGTGTGGTGTAGGTTATAAATATAGTTTCTACAGCGCTTACATGTCAAATCAGATGAAACATATATATGTGGACTATATCTGAATCTGAACCCATTTTTTTTTCAAAATTTAGCATTGCCTCTAAGTGTATGAAGAGACTTCTCTCTGTCAATTTGTATACAGATCAGTTAAAAATGTTGCTTATACAGGTACATACAAAGGGTTCACATAAATGGAAGCTATATTTAAATCTTAACCGGTTTTAACCAAATTCAATAGGGATCCTCCTTGGGCCAAAAGATAAACATAGGCAATGTTTCGTTGAGATCGGACCATAATTGCGACTTGTAATTTGATTTCAACTCAGAAAGTGATGCTAATGGGGATTTCGTTTCTGAAAAATAATGTCTCCGCATCATGTTGCGACATTTTAAAAATTCCCCCTGCACCTGCTGCTAATTTCGCATTTTGCATGCGCACAATCGAACAAAAATCGTGCGGTGAGTAAAACCCATACTAATGTAGGTATGGGTTTTACTCACCGCACGATGCGCAGCCATTTGGCATTGCATTAAGAAAGTACGCATTCATTTAGGTTCTGAAGACTGATTTTTGACGGTGCAACACTCCACACCGTGGACTGGGCTGAGTGTGGAAAATTCGATTTTGCGAAGTGTAATAATTTTACAAAGGAAATCAAAAACCCGTTCATATGGCTCCACCATTTTTGAAAACGAACTTAAAAATGCGGTTTCAGTGTAAAATGTAGTTACACAAAGTTATAATAGCTTGTACCCAGTGGTGTAGGGTATAAAAAGTCAATGACCCTAGAATCACGCTAAGTCGTATCTTATCCCATATTGACTTAAACTATTGCCAGCCAACTTCGCTGAACTTCGATTTATCGAAACATTAAATATTAAAACAATGATTTGCCCAGTACATACAAAAGAATTTTGAAGGATGATGGAGCAGAAAATCTGTTTAACCTACATAAATATCATAAAACTTTTTCTCTTTAAATTACAAGTTACACGCAATTAAAAAAGTTGCCTTAAATGCAGCAGTCAATTTTGTTAATTAAATTTTAAAATACCTTTAAACAACATTAAAAAAAAACGATAAAACATAACCCGACGACCATTAAATTCACATCTAATTTTATGGCTGCGGTGGCCGAATGTAATTAAGTAATTTTTTAATTAACTACTCATTAACCAATACTAGTATTCTTTGCAAAATGTCCCCATTCATTTACTCTTTTAAATGGCATTTAGCTTGAAAGACAATCTGGCACTGAGACTCTTTGCTAGTGCTCTTCGAGGTAACATTTAATGAGAGAATTTTACTAAAACTGTTAATAGTGTATGACTACAAAGAGTTTGGCGATTCTCTTAATTGTTAGAGCTTGCGCTTTGTGCATTAGCATGAATCTCTTCTTCTGCACTGTTTCTCTTTCTGATATGCTATCGCATGAGATGAGATGTCTTCGGTGTGTTTTTGTGGAGCAACATTTGTCGATGCTCTACCAGAAGGATATCGCAAAAGGCCAACAATGATTGTATCCCGGTGCGTAACAATGAAAGTGTAGACAATAAAATATGCTTCTGTGCGAGTACCCGACAGTTCGACTTTAAAGCGTACACTTGACGGTTGTGCCGATTTCGTTGTCGCATCCTGTCATACAGCAGCAGCCAATGTGGTCGTTGCCTGTGTTCGGTTCAGTTCTGTTCTGTTGAGTCCGGTCTAACGGTTCCGGGTATATTTCACACACGCACTCACATTTGTTTCCCTCTGAAACAAAGCAAGCGACCTAACACAACATAAGAGCTCCAAACACAAAACGGAAAAAAATCCCAAATGAGCATATACTATCTGTATAAGAGTGTGTATATGTATTAGTGTGTCTGTTTCAGTGCCTATGAGATTGTCTAAGTATATCAAGTGATTGTAGTGCGCCGTATTTGAACTGAGTGTGGGTGTCGGTTTGTCTGTCCCAGTGTGTGTGTTTGTGTAAGGCTAAACAGTTGTATTAGCATCAGTACGAGTAGTAGTGGTGTTTGTTGGCAATAGAGGAAACAGTGGCCCATTTGGCCCATACTGATAAAAATGCCTCGATTTGTGTTGAATTCAAATGAAAGTCATATCGGCCACTCTGTTTAAGTGTATGAGATAAAGTGACCTATTTTCATTCATTTGTTCATTCGTTCGTTTGTACGAAATTAGAAAAGTTTTAAAAGGCAAAAAATAACGAGAAAGAATACAAAGAAAATACAAATAGTGAAAGCAGTTAAGTGCAAACCAAAGAAACATAATTTAAAACAAGCAAAAACAACAGCAACCAAAAGTACAACTAAAAGCAGAACCACAGTCTCAACTTAACTCAAGACAACAAATAAACGAGTCCCCTAGAAATCCTTTAAAATTTAATGTCGCATCATAGGACATGTGGCATCGCAACAAGAACGAAAACAACAACATCAGCAGCAACACCAGAAAACATCATTGAAACGATAACAACACATTTTTAGTGGCAGTGGCAAAGGCAACGGCAAAGGCATCGACAACAACTGGAACTACATAGACCAACAGCTGCTGCTCTTGCCCCAGGGCCACCAGCAATCATTTCGAATCGGTTGGTTTGTATGTGTGTCACATCATCAACCGAAACAGCTACAACAACAACGTACACGTACACTACTCTACGATATTGTAGCTGTTTTGAGCCTGACGGTCATAGCCATAAACAACAACAATAAAACCATTTGGAGCCAATGACTGCAGCGAGTCAGTGAGTCCAATACACATTCGTATTATCCTCACATCCAAAATAGCACCTCTGGTAAACAAAACAAAGCAATACATTGCAAAATAACACAAAAAATAACAATTACAGCATGAATGAGTTTAAACTACCCGGCCCCTATCCCTCCCTGCCCATTCCAATAAACAACAATGAATTACATTTCAACTCAAATACCACTCACCACCCTCCCCCCCTCTTCCAACCGACGGAACTTTCAAATACTTATGTGCGAAGCAGACAGGCGTAACGACTCGATTACCTTGAAGGCAGGGATGTCGATAGGGTTTGATTTTAACAATATTTCCGGAACACAAATGTAAAAAAAGTACAAATAGTCTTTAAAAAAATTAGATTGTTGCAGTCATTCTATATTTGTTGTGGACAATCACATGTGGTAAACTTATATTACACTGAAAGAAAAAGCATTGTTGCCTGAATGAATTTCTATGTTACAGATACGAATTTTTTTCATTGAAACTCAAACCATCATACATCTTCGTCGATGCAACGAATAATAGTTCATTAGGCGAATGAAGTTTCGGCAAAGCATTTATAGCATATAAATACCTGGCGATGCCCGGGTTGTCTTTTAAAACCGTAATCTAAAAATTTTAATTATTTTTGGTTTTTAATAAAAAATAAAAAAAAAATATGTAATAGTATGTAATAGTATGTATGTATTTAAAATCTTTGGTTCACATAAAAAATTGGTTTAATATTCAAGAAAGTCTGCTACTTGAAAGTCTGTCAATCTCCTGTAAATAATACAAGATGCTCGCAAAAAGTCAAACGGTATATAAACTGGAAATTAGAATGTGTGAATGAATCCTAGTCAGTACCTCATATGAAATTTTAGCTCTACATCGTCAATTTAAGTATCAGAAAAATTATCTTTTTTTGATCCCAACTGTTCAACTTTCGTTGATCTGAGTAGGGTATTATTCCAGACACACTCTTAACTATACACTGAAAGAAAAATAATTTTCAATCTGATGAATTCCTACCTTGTTTTGATGAAACTTTTCTTTGTTTTTCAACCTACAACACTTTTCATTGGATTGATGTAAAACGTTTCATCAATAGCTCTTTGAAAAATTACATTGATTCAATGAATATTTGACATCAGTTTGAAGTACATATTACATTAATTTAACGTACAATTTTCTTTGAATTGAAGTAAATAATTTCTTCTTTTCATGAAAAACGTACTTCAAGTTAATATTATTTTTACATTAATTCGAAGCAAAATGTACATCGAAAATATGAAAACACTTCATTGACTTGATGCACTTTTTACATTAAATTAATGTCAAAATTTCATTGAACTGTAGCAAAATATACTATAAATTATTCAAATAATTCTATAAATTAATGTAATTATTACATCAATCAAATGCACATAATTCATTGTTTCTATGTAAAATCGCTATAAAAAACAAAAGTATACAAACAAAAAAGAATTGTTGGGACGAAAGGCAGAAAAATTTAGCATATTTTGGCACAAAAGAAAACACTATTAATTTTCCGACAGATTTTCGTTGTCGCTGTCAACCACTTTAACACTGAATCGTTGAAAAAAATCTTCATGTACAGCAACCACCATTTGTGTGACTGTGTGTTTTGTGCGTTTGTTAGGCTGACGGCAGACCGCACGCTGAAGCAGTGCAATTCAAAAATTGCTCAAAGTCACTGCTAAAACCATGCCACAATATGTCAGACCGAGAGAATACAGTCATGTGTTGAAATGAGAAAGCAGATTGCCAGTGTTTGTTTTTTCTCTTTCTTTCTTGCATTTGTGTTCTGACGAAGCAAAACAAAAGGCGCAACTATAATATGCATATGCAATTCCGTACCATGATACAATAATAGAAGGTAAAACCAGTAAGGAAAGGCATAAAGTCGGGCGGGGCCGACTATATAATACCCTACACCACCCTAACAATGCGATAAGGGTCATTGCCATAATAATTTGGAATAATTGGTAAATGGGTAGGAACATATTATTTAATTCTGAAACGATATTCGCTAAATTAAGCAATATTCGTTCCTAAATTGAGAAACATCTTTCTGGAAAATTTTAATGATCGGAAGTAAAATACAACTTCTATAGCGGTTTGATACCAAATCAGGAGGAACATATATATGGAGCTTTAATATAAATCAGAACCGATCTTCCCTGAATACTCATTCATGTAAAAAGACCTCCTTCTGTCGAATTTCATACTGATCGGATATAAAATACAGTTTTTACAGCGCATACATGTCAAATCGGGGGTAACATATATATGGGAGCTATATCTAAATCTGAACCGATTTTCTCCGAATTTGGCAGTATTCCTTCGAGTAATAAGAAAACCCTTTCTGTCGAATTTTGCACTGATCGGATATAAAATACAATTTCTACAGCGCTTACAGGTCAAATCGGGGGTAACATATATATGGGTGTTATATCTAAATCTAAACCGAGTTTCTCCGAATTCGGCAGTATTCCTTCATGTAGACAGAAACCTCTTTTTGCCGACTTTCGCACTGATCGGATATAAAATAACATTTTTACAGCGCTCACATGTCGAATCGGGGGTAACGTATATATGGGGGCTATATCTAAATCTGAACCGATTTCTTCCAAATTTAAAAGTGTTCACTCATATAATAGGAAACCTCTTTCTGACGAATTTCATACTGATCGAATACAAAATACAATTTTTACAGCGCTTACATGTCAAATCGGGGGTAACGCATATATGGGGGCTATATCTAAATCTGAACGGATTTTCTCCGAATTTGATAGTGTTCATTCACGTAACAAGAAAACTCTCTCTGCGGAATTTCGTACAGATCGGATATAAAATACGGTTTCTATAGCGCTAACATGTCAAATCGGGTGAAACATATATATGAGGACTATATCTAAATCTGAACCGATTTTCCCCGAATTTAGCAGTGTTCATTCATGTAATATGGGAACTCTCTCTGCCAAATTTCGTACTGATCTTATATAAAATACAGCTTCTACAGCGCTTACATGTCAAATCGGGGGTAACATATATATGGGGGCTATATCTAAATCTGAACCGATTTTGACCAATTTCAATAGGGATCGTCCTTGGGCCAAAAAAGAGCACTGTGAAATAAATAAATACGACCTGCACTTTGATTACAAGAATACATGGACAGACAGACGGACATGGCTAAATCGACTCAATAATTGATTCTATGACGATCGGTATAATAAACTATGGTTCTATTTCTTCTCTTTTTGGGCGTTACAAACAAATGCGCAAAGTCATAATACCCTGTACCATAGTGTGGTGTAGGGTATAATCACTTGCCCAACAACAAAACTCGGATACAACCCTGTGCCGTATTTACGTACAATAACCTGTCAAAATAGGCAACCGACTCGAACAGCTGACAAAAAATTGGTTGCCAATAATTTTTTTGTTTGAAATTTAATTTTATTTAAAAAAAAATTTTTTTTTAATATTTCAAACTTACGTGGAATTATACTATAATATAAATCTTGTGACTTAATTTTTATTCAGTATAATAAGTTTTCGCTTGTATAGGGATACACAAACAATCTAAGTTTGTTCTTTAAGAAACTATAAACTAAATATAATTTCCTCATTTTAATCTCAGAAGGGCAGACTTTTGGAATCTATTGCTGGATATATGATAAAGTGTCAATATCCGACATAGCAGCCAGATGTTATTGCTTGTATAGATAGTATTGAGTAAAATTTATCGAGTGCATATGTTATTTTTGATAAAAAATCAATATCTTTTTGCCATTGACCGATTCCCGATCCGACGTACCGGTATCATCGGTCCATATTTTTTCAAAAATGATGCCGGTGAGAACGTAACCGTCAATGGCGATCGTGCCAAGATAACCGACTACGAATATTTGATGCCTGAAATTGAAACTCGTGGTCTCGGCGACATTTGGTTTCAACAAGACGGCGCCACTTCCCACACATCGCATCAATCAATAGATTTATTGAGAGAACACTTCGGTGAGCAGATAATTTCAAGTTTTGTGCCGGTCGATTGGCCACCAAGATCGTGTGATATCACACCGTTAGACTTTTCCCTGAGGGGATATGTAAAGTCTAAAGTTTATGCGGACAAACCCGCTTCGATTCAGGCATTGGAGCAAAACATCACGCGTGCCATTCGCCAGTTACCAGTCGGAATGCTCGAACGAGCCATCGAAAATTGGACTCAATGGATGGATCATCTGAGACGTAGGCGCGGCCAACATTTGATAGACACAATGTTCAAAAAATAAATGCCAAATAATGTTCTTTCAAATGATAATAAACATTCCCCATTCAATTTGAATTCTCTGTGTTTTTTCTTTAAAAAAGTAGGGAACCTCAACCATTCCAATGATATTAATTTTGTGGAATACATTTTTTAAAAGGATTTTCTGTTCTGAGCTTGTGGCGAGTGGGTGGTTGGCGAGAGGCATAAGCTGAATTTTGCCAAACGTGTCACACATATCATTCATAACAGTGAAAAGGCAGACCAGGAAAAATAGAGCTGGGAATGCATAAAGTGGAAGAGGCCCGGCCTCTCACGCAATGGAATTAACTCAAAATTCCGACAACAAGATCCTTTATGGCAGACTGGTCCTTCTGGTGACGTAGAAGACTTTGAGTTGAGTGCTACTCATCATGTTAAACTAATTTTCAGGTCGTATTTATTTTCTATTTGGGAAATAAGTTTTCATTTATTAAAAATATGATGAACGAATAATGTAAAATGAATTAAGCATTGTTTTGTTACAACGACGTTTGTCGTTGATACAAATAATAAGAAGAATATAATAAGAATTGTACGTAATTTATTCAGTTTTATCAAAATGGGTGTTCTCTTCAGGTGATGCGCCTTGTGTACCATTTGGTCTACAAACGAAATCGTCAACTTTGAGACGATTTCGATCCATATGAGTTCAAAGAACGTCCAATGCATATTGGAAAATTTGATGTGTATTTTGATGTCTTCCAACCGACGGAACTTTCAAATACTTATGTGCGAAGCAGACAGGCGTAACGACTCGATTACCTTGAAGGCAGGGATGTCGATAGGGTTTGATTTTAACAATATTTCCGGAACACAAATGTAAAAAAAGTACAAATAGTCTTTAAAAAAATTAGATTGTTGCAGTCATTCTATATTTGTTGTGGACAATCACATGTGGTAAACTTATATTACACTGAAAGAAAAAGCATTGTTGCCTGAATGAATTTCTATGTTACAGATACGAATTTTTTTCATTGAAACTCAAACCATCATACATCTTCGTCGATGCAACGAATAATAGTTCATTAGGCGAATGAAGTTTCGGCAAAGCATTTATAGCATATAAATACCTGGCGATGCCCGGGTTGTCTTTTAAAACCGTAATCTAAAAATTTTAATTATTTTTGGTTTTTAATAAAAAATAAAAAAAAAATATGTAATAGTATGTAATAGTATGTATGTATTTAAAATCTTTGGTTCACATAAAAAATTGGTTTAATATTCAAGAAAGTCTGCTACTTGAAAGTCTGTCAATCTCCTGTAAATAATACAAGATGCTCGCAAAAAGTCAAACGGTATATAAACTGGAAATTAGAATGTGTGAATGAATCCTAGTCAGTACCTCATATGAAATTTTAGCTCTACATCGTCAATTTAAGTATCAGAAAAATTATCTTTTTTTGATCCCAACTGTTCAACTTTCGTTGATCTGAGTAGGGTATTATTCCAGACACACTCTTAACTATACACTGAAAGAAAAATAATTTTCAATCTGATGAATTCCTACCTTGTTTTGATGAAACTTTTCTTTGTTTTTCAACCTACAACACTTTTCATTGGATTGATGTAAAACGTTTCATCAATAGCTCTTTGAAAAATTACATTGATTCAATGAATATTTGACATCAGTTTGAAGTACATATTACATTAATTTAACGTACAATTTTCTTTGAATTGAAGTAAATAATTTCTTCTTTTCATGAAAAACGTACTTCAAGTTAATATTATTTTTACATTAATTCGAAGCAAAATGTACATCGAAAATATGAAAACACTTCATTGACTTGATGCACTTTTTACATTAAATTAATGTCAAAATTTCATTGAACTGTAGCAAAATATACTATAAATTATTCAAATAATTCTATAAATTAATGTAATTATTACATCAATCAAATGCACATAATTCATTGTTTCTATGTAAAATCGCTATAAAAAACAAAAGTATACAAACAAAAAAGAATTGTTGGGACGAAAGGCAGAAAAATTTAGCATATTTTGGCACAAAAGAAAACACTATTGATTTTCCGACAGATTTTCGTTGTCGCTGTCAACCACTTTAACACTGAATCGTTGAAAAAAATCTTCATGTACAGCAACCACCATTTGTGTGACTGTGTGTTTTGTGCGTTTGTTAGGCTGACGGCAGACCGCACGCTGAATCAGTGCAATTCAAAAATTGCTCAAAGTCACTGCTAAAACCATGCCACAATATGTCAGACCGAGAGAATACAGTCATGTGTTGAAATGAGAAAGCAGATTGCCAGTGTTTGTTTTTTCTCTTTCTTTCTTGCATTTGTGTTCTGACGAAGCAAAACAAAAGGCGCAACTATAATATGCATATGCAATTCCGTACCATGATACAATAATAGAAGGTAAAACCAGTAAGGAAAGGCATAAAGTCGGGCGGGGCCGACTATATAATACCCTACACCACCCTAACAATGCGATAAGGGTCATTGCCATAATAATTTGGAATAATTGGTAAATGGGTAGGAACATATTATTTAATTCTGAAACGATATTCGCTAAATTAAGCAATATTCGTTCCTAAATTGAGAAACATCTTTCTGGAAAATTTTAATGATCGGAAGTAAAATACAACTTCTATAGCGGTTTGATACCAAATCAGGAGGAACATATATATGGAGCTTTAATATAAATCAGAACCGATCTTCCCTGAATACTCATTCATGTAAAAAGACCTCCTTCTGTCGAATTTCATACTGATCGGATATAAAATACAGTTTTTACAGCGCATACATGTCAAATCGGGGGTAACATATATATGGGAGCTATATCTAAATCTGAACCGATTTTCTCCGAATTTGGCAGTATTCCTTCGAGTAATAAGAAAACCCTTTCTGTCGAATTTTGCACTGATCGGATATAAAATACAATTTCTACAGCGCTTACAGGTCAAATCGGGGGTAACATATATATGGGTGTTATATCTAAATCTAAACCGAGTTTCTCCGAATTCGGCAGTATTCCTTCATGTAGACAGAAACCTCTTTTTGCCGACTTTCGCACTGATCGGATATAAAATAACATTTTTACAGCGCTCACATGTCGAATCGGGGGTATCGTATATATGGGGGCTATATCTAAATCTGAACCGATTTCTTCCAAATTTAAAAGTGTTCACTCATATAATAGGAAACCTCTTTCTGACGAATTTCATACTGATCGAATACAAAATACAATTTTTACAGCGCTTACATGTCAAATCGGGGGTAACGCATATATGGGGGCTATATCTAAATCTGAACGGATTTTCTCCGAATTTGATAGTGTTCATTCACGTAACAAGAAAACTCTCTCTGCGGAATTTCGTACAGATCGGATATAAAATACGGTTTCTATAGCGCTAACATGTCAAATCGGGTGAAACATATATATGAGGACTATATCTAAATCTGAACCGATTTTCCCCGAATTTAGCAGTGTTCATTCATGTAATATGGGAACTCTCTCTGCCAAATTTCGTACTGATCTTATATAAAATACAGCTTCTACAGCGCTTACATGTCAAATCGGGGGTAACATATATATGGGGGCTATATCTAAATCTGAACCGATTTTGACCAATTTCAATAGGGATCGTCCTTGGGCCAAAAAAGAGCACTGTGAAATAAATAAATACGACCTGCACTTTGATTACAAGAATACATGGACAGACAGACGGACATGGCTAAATCGACTCAATAATTGATTCTATGACGATCGGTATAATAAACTATGGTTCTATTTCTTCTCTTTTTGGGCGTTACAAACAAATGCGCAAAGTCATAATACCCTGTACCATAGTGTGGTGTAGGGTATAATCACTTGCCCAACAACAAAACTCGGATACAACCCTGTGCCGTATTTACGTACAATAACCTGTCAAAATAGGCAACCGACTCGAACAGCTGACAAAAAATTGGTTGCCAATAATTTTTTTGTTTGAAATTTAATTTTATTTAAAAAAAATTTGTTTTTAATATTTCAAACTTACGTGGAATTAAACTATAATATAAATCTTGTGACTTAATTTTTATTCAGTATAATAAGTTTTCGCTTGTATAGGGATACACAAACAATCTAAGTTTGTTCTTTAAGAAACTATAAACTAAATATAATTTCCTCATTTTAATCTCAGAAGGGCAGACTTTTGGAATCTATTGCTGGATATATGATAAAGTGTCAATATCCGACATAGCAGCCAGATGTTATTGCTTGTATAGATAGTATTGAGTAAAATTTATCGAGTGCATATGTTATTTTTGATAAAAAAACAATATCTTTTTGCCATTGACCGATTCCCGATCCGACGTACCGGTATCATCGGTCCATATTTTTTCAAAAATGATGCCGGTGAGAACGTAACCGTCAATGGCGATCGTGCCAAGATAACCGACTACGAATATTTGATGCCTGAAATTGAAACTCGTGGTCTCGGCGACATTTGGTTTCAACAAGACGGCGCCACTTCCCACACATCGCATCAATCAATAGATTTATTGAGAGAACACTTCGGTGAGCAGATAATTTCAAGTTTTGTGCCGGTCGATTGGCCACCAAGATCGTGTGATATCACACCGTTAGACTTTTCCCTGAGGGGATATGTAAAGTCTAAAGTTTATGCGGACAAACCCGCTTCGATTCAGGCATTGGAGCAAAACATCACGCGTGCCATTCGCCAGTTACCAGTCGAAATGCTCGAACGAGCCATCGAAAATTGGACTCAATGGATGGATCATCTGAGACGTAGGCGCGGCCAACATTTGATAGACACAATGTTCAAAAAATAAATGCCAAATAATGTTCTTTCAAATGATAATAAACATTCCCCATTCAATTTGAATTCTCTGTGTTTTTTCTTTAAAAAAGTAGGGAACCTCAACCATTCCAATGATATTAATTTTGTGGAATACATTTTTTAAAAGGATTTTCTGTTCTGAGCTTGTGGCGAGTGGGTGGTTGGCGAGAGGCATAAGCTGAATTTTGCCAAACGTGTCACACATATCATTCATAACAGTGAAAAGGCAGACCAGGAAAAATAGAGCTGGGAATGCATAAAGTGGAAGAGGCCCGGCCTCTCACGCAATGGAATTAACTCAAAATTCCGACAACAAGATCCTTTATGGCAGACTGGTCCTTCTGGTGACGTAGAAGACTTTGAGTTGAGTGCTACTCATCATGTTAAACTAATTTTCAGGTCGTATTTATTTTCTATTTGGGAAATAAGTTTTCATTTATTAAAAATATGATGAACGAATAATGTAAAATGAATTAAGCATTGTTTTGTTACAACGACGTTTGTCGTTGTTACAAATAATAAGAAGAATATAATAAGAATTGTACGTAATTTATTCAGTTTTATCAAAATGGGTGTTCTCTTCAGGTGATGCGCCTTGTGTACCATTTGGTCTACAAACGAAATCGTCAACTTTGAGACGATTTCGATCCATATGAGTTCAAAGAACGTCCAATGCATATTGGAAAATTTGATGTGTATTTTGGGCTGACGTCGTCATCAGTCCATATTTCTTTGAAAGCGACGTTCACAACACATTATCCTTAACGGCGATCGCGGTCGATGCTTACCAACTTCTTTTGAGCTGAATTGGATGATATGAACACCAACATGTGGTTTAAACAGGAAGGCACTACGGCCACACAACTCATGGTCATCTTACGTGGAGGTGATGTGAATATAAGTGGCAGGTCTTTGAGAATAATCTACAAACCACAGCAGCCATCAAAGCAAACACAACCCTTGATATCGGTAAAATTCAGCTTTTTTCATGCGCCAGTCATGGAAAATTGGAAAAAGCCGTGGCGGACATTTCTAAGAAATAGTCCATTTATAATGACATCAACAGGCATTTTAAACGAAATTAATAAAGTACATACATACACACTTTGCTTATTTACATTTAACTATAGGAAATTTTAAATGAAATGTACTCCTACATTATTTTTAATTTACGTAAATTTTATTTGTACACTACATTTTTTAAAATGCTCACAACAACATTAAAATGTAAAAAAAATTAAACGTCAACGTAAAAAATGGCGAGAATGGTACCCAATTTTTTTTAATTAAAATCGATGGTTGACATTAAATAATACATAGGTAATATTTTCAATAAGACTTATTCAAAGACAAAACTATAGTCTCTATCCTGTGTGTTTTTGAGAAAAAATTTTCTTCCGAGAATTAATGTTTTACTTAAATTATATGTCATGACACTCCGAACAAAAATGTTTGATACATCTTTAACTCTTTTTAAAGTTTCTGTATTTAAATATTGTATTAATTTAAACAATATATTAATTGTATTAATGTTTTAATAAAGTGACACGACGAAGCGAAATAAAAAATTCGTCTTATAATGCGTTGACTTCTACTGGAATGTCTCGATGAATATTCAGGGAAACCAATCCCCTGAAACGATATTCAGTCATGGTTGACCACAAGTAATTTTTCAGCCGACGCAATCCACACTTCAAAAGAGCTGTCAGGCAAAATTTATGAATATTTTTCAAATAATTGTTTACCACTTTCTTCATTCTTCATTTAGATGGAAAAAGACATTGGAAATTTGACAGAATTCTACGGTGTTTTTAAAAGCAATCTTCGAGATGATCTAGGTATGGAATATAGGTCTAAATCTTATAATATTCTTCAATATTTGTTGCATCAACATTGCAACGATGACTTTGTCGGGCCGAAATCCTAGGTTTCTTGATTCAAAATCGAGAGTACAATGACACAGAAATAGAGAGTACAATTTTGGCGTATGTCCTTCAATTCCTTTTTCGTATTTTCGGCCAAATGGATGGCTCCAGATAATGCCAAGCAATGAACTGAATGAACTACATGGATCGAAACTTAAAAATCCAACGTTTTTATAGCCAACAATAACTGAGGTAGTTTACTGATCAGACCAGGTGGAATGCATTTATTCCCAAGCCTTGATAACGGCTAGATGTAGGTGAAGATATATTTCAACAGACTCATGTTGTTCTACCCATTGGGTTCTCAATACTACTTTAATGTTTGCTTTTTATCATCACGGAAATTCCTATTATTAGAAATTACTTCTTGGATAACTATTGTAATATTGACGATTGTCAGATCGGACAACGTTATCAACGGACAATGGCAGATTGTTAGGCAAAGGTGAATTGACAGTACAGACTATTGCAAGAAAACCTTAAAATTTCATATATACAATATATTTTGTAAATATTTATATTTTGTAGACAGTGCTGCCAATGGGGCCGTTGTTAGATTCATAAACATAAACAATCAATACCAGACATTTCGAGGATATTTAGAATAACTTCAGCCAAACCTTTTCAATCGCTTTGGAATTATTAATTCTCTCAATAAGCTGTCGTTGTATAAGAGTGTGAAGCTATGTACACACGCTTCTCAGATCGGATATTATCTCGAAATGGCAACGTTGTGTGTTTACACTATTGCCAGATGTCTACCAATATTATTGTTTTAAAATTACTTTTCTGCCAACGTTGCAGGACAAACATTGTATGTTCACACGGATGTAAGTTCAGGGTTGCATTTTTCTGCCATTTTCCTGACAATATTGTTAGATCTGACAAATACTATTAATTTAATTTCGAACACGATGTAAAATTCTAAAATTGCCATCATTTTGCATAGTTTCATTTGAATCGATTCTGCCTGTATTATAACTTCCTCTTAGTGCTAAGCCATGTCGACCACAAAGGACGACAGTATTAACAATTGCTTCCAAATGCTTTCGATTTGCGTTTACGAATTTATAATTTTTTAACGATGGACGCTGTGGTTTGCTTATCTACTTAGATCTCATTTCAGTTTTCTATACTCTGTTTCTATGGTTTTCGAGTAATAAGTGGTAGCGAAATACTTCAAGCGTATTTCTCTAATTAGCAGCTGGTCATGATGCTAGTAAAATTTTTCGGATAGTATAGGCTTTGCCTTACTTTTACTAAATTATATCTGTCAGCATATGCTACAATTTACTACATTTAAATTAAACAATGGTTTAATTTTTAGTCTTTGATTTACTTTTTGGAACAAGAAACACATTTTAACCATTAAAACTAGTAGTAAAAATATTTATTTCCAAATCATTTTGGGGGGGGGGGTTGCACCCCTAAACCCGCCCCTCCCCCCCTGCGCACGGCTCTGTACCAGTGCACAATAAAAAGTTATTAAATTAATTTAAATTGGCAAATTGATTGTGCTTCCAAGATTTGCTCCACATCCAAAGATTTTTCCAGTAATAGAATTAAATGCAATCCATGGTGGTGGGTATATAAGATTCGGCATGGTCGAACTCAAAGCTTTTACTTCTTCATATACTATGGGTACTATAAAAATATTACACTGTACAAATATTCAACGGTTTGTATGTGCAGGAATTCAAGTTATTAGCCGTTAACTTTTTGTGCAAATTGTATGGACTTCGCCCATTTTTTTCAAGATGATGTCGACCTAGAAGCTAATACCAAATATGGATTTGTGAAAGATTCTGAATAGAAGTATAGAAGTTATAAGATAATCAATATTTCACTAAATTTTGACCCTTCGTGGGGGAGGTACTTGAAGGAGTGAACCAACATTGTTCATCTATAACCTTAGTCTGAGATGGAAAAAAATATTGAAACCTATCAAATTTTAAGTCAATCGGTTAATGCTGTCGAAAGTTATCGTGCGCACCAACCGGACAGACAGACGGACAGGCTGCCGGACATTGCTAAATGATTTAAAATGGACCAAAACGGATTTTCACAAAATATTCTTGGGGTCTTTTAGGTCACTCCATCGATGTGTTACATTTTTGTCCCTCAGCACCTTACATACCTCCTTGTTCACAATAGTGGGGGTATAAAAGACGGATTATGTTGAAATTCTCTTATTTCTAGCAAATGTGCTATGTTTACAACATTTATTCATAGATTATCTTAAAATATGCATAGTTTTTATCGTTAGGATACTACATGGTGGCTCAGAATGAGCTATATGGTTTAAATGGTTTATAACTTTTTTATTTATGCGATTATTATATTTTTTTAAATACATTATTGGGGAATTTTTTGCAATTAGCTTTGAAAAATTATATCCTGTAAGTGATGTCCATTTTCTGCTTCGCACATACGTGCTCTTTTTAGCATATTTTCTTTATTTTTTTTCTTTTTCATACTTTTCTCAAAATTTCGGGTGTAATGGAATGTTGGTTTTTAGTTGGAGTATGGTTTTTGGTTTTTGGTTTGTTAACGTTCACTCTTCCTTTCAAATATCCCCAAAGGAAACTGTTAAAATCGCTTGTGAGCGAAATCATGCGTTCGCCGAATATTAAAAATTCGCCGAAAAATTATATTCAATTATTTTTTCATAATTATTTTCCAAAGTCTCCTTCACAAATTGCTGAAAAAAAAAACAAGGAAAGTATAAAAATTAAAAAAGTTATAAATAATTCAAACCAAACAGCTCATTCTGCGCCACCCTGTAGCTTTTGAAAAATTGGAACAACAATTTTTTTCTATTTTTTATGGTTTATTTCCTGCCAGCAAAAATGATATTATTTAAAAAAAATCTAATTTTTTCTAATTATTTCAAAGGCAGTTAATAAACGTCTGTTTCTACGCGAATGCGTCATTACTAACATTTGTAGTTCTGATAATTTTCTTTAATTTTTTACCCGGGCTTTATCGGGCATATTCTGATAATGGTTCCAATAACATTGAAATTTAAAATTTTTTTTTTTTTTAAAAAAATATTTTATTTTTCGTATTCAGGTTAAGAATTAAGAGTGGCAGCCTGTACGAGAGACTCACTTAAAGTATATACAGGGTCTCCCATATTCGACGGACCCATCTGGCAACGCCATAACTTTTGACAGAGATGTCAGATCGCTTAATGACATACCGCGTTTGAAGCGTCAGTCCAAGCAGATGTTTACCATGGAACAATACACGCCACGCGAAATAGTTGAAATTTACATTCAACAGAAGAAGTCAATTGTGAAAACTCAACGTGCTTTTAAAATATTAAAAAATGTGAGAAGTGCGCCTTCTAAGAACACCATTAAGCGTTTATACGAAAAATGCAAGGCGATCGGCCGAGAATATCGCTGCCGTACGAGCCAGTGTTGAGAGGTCCCCAAGAACATCCCAAAAACGCCGTTCTCAGCAGTTGGGCATGGCTCGGTCCACTTTACAACGGATTATTCGCATTGATTTGCATTTGTTCCCGTACAAAATTCAATTGACGCAAAGATTGTTGCCTGCGGACAAGCCTCGTCGATTGGAATGGGCCCAAAAAAAACATGGGTCCGTCGAATATGGGCAACCCTGTAGTCCATTGTATTACCACAGCGACGTAAGGGAAAACATAAGTTATCCGTAGCCCCTCCCGTTGTACCAATTTCATTGTTTTAAAAAAGCTCAAAACTTGGCGTATTCCAACATTAGCCAAGTTAGCTAACTGCTCAAAGAATTAAGAGCCTAAAGTTGTATGTCGCCTTCTAGAGAGAGCGGGACACAGACACCGATGGTGTTCTATTGATTCCTCCTCTTCGTCTCCACAGCTTCAGCAAAATACATTATGCAAGACCTTCAATCTCTCTGCGTGCTGTCCAATAAGACAGTGACCTGTCAGGACAGACAAGTAGTTCTTAGTCTTGCACGTTCATCTGCCCTGCAGTTCCCTGGTATTTTTTCTGTGGCCCAGCACCCATTTCAGGTGAATATTGAACTATTCAACCATATCGTTAAGAGATCTGGAGCAGTTTTTGAATTCAGGAATATAGTTTCCAGGGACTTGATTACAGCCTGACTATCAGAGAAAATCTTTATACCGACCATGTTCAGCACAATAATTTTCAGCCATGGCAGTCGCTTTGCAAGCTATACCTAAAGTTCCTTTAGAAAATACACCAAAGCCCACCTGGTTAACGAGCTTTGTTGAAGTTAACGAATCTCCTTTGTTCTGGGATACGACCATTCCATTCTGATCTATCAGGTATAAGAGTGAGATACTTCTTTTCAAAGAGTGATTCATTCATAGTGTTATCAACAGTGCCCGGAAGATCAGGCATTCTGTCTAGAATAACACTATGTGCGTAGCCATTTCCTGACCATAGTGACAGTTGCCTGAGTCTAATCGCAGTACATGCGGCATATTGCAATGCCATACTGTATCAGATAATGTTATGCGCAGCCCTTCAACAAAAATTTGGTTGCATAGTGTAATAGGAATTACATTTTTATACCCTACACCACACTGTGGTCCAGGGACGATCCCTATTGAAAAATCGGTTCATATTTATATATAGCTCCTCCCATCAATTACTCCAATTTATTATCGCAATGTCACTTTTCACATTGTTAGGGAGGTGTTGGGTAGGTAGGTTGGCCCGGCCGACTGTCTTTCTTTCCTTACTGGTTTCATATAGCAGCTTTTGGATATAAGCCATCGATTAATGCTATTTAAATTAAAGAAGAAGAACTTTCATAAAACTTTCATAATTTTTCTTAGATTTAATGAAACTGTAAGAAAATTTCAAATAATGCATAATGAATATTTAATATACTCGTAGAATGTTTTTTAGACGTAATGAATATAATTTTCATTGTTTACACATACTACTTTTCGAGCATGTAAAATTGTTAATAGTAAATTTTTCGCTCAATTCTTAGTAATCAAATCATAATTATATTGTATCATTCGCTTTGTATAGAGTTGTATGAAACACTGCACAGTGGGGGGAATTACAAATAAAAGAAAATAATTCGGCCGTTTCTTAACCAAAAACCGACAAAAACCTGGCATGCTTGCAGAAGAGGTACTAGATAACTTAAGTTTTATGAGGCCTTGGGCGGAGCTACAGGACCTCAAAGTTGGTCACCTCGGGTGAACAAAATGTGCAAGTGCGTATAACGTTCGTCTTTTTCGTCCGATTATAAAACTTTTTATGTGTGCATTCTTCTAACCGAGTCCTACAAAAGACTTTTTACGTCTAAGAGATACATATCTCATATAGAAAAAGGGATATTTGCAATTGAATTTTAAATTTTTTCCCCGACCCTGTCCTATTATTTTGTCAATATCTTATAAGAATATGCACACATTTTTTTACCTCACTTTTCGGAATTGGCAACTAACTTTGATATATGATGAAAAAAATCGATCCGATATACCCAATAGGACAAACCATATGGCCATTTGATGTTATATTTTCAAAAATGTAATTTTTTGTCATTGTTTCGGGAAAAACTATATATATATCTTATTGAATGAAGTATAATTTCACGAAATTTGCAAAAACAACGCCGACTCCACAGCCCTGGAAGATATAGATCAAAATAAAAAGAAAGTATAACATATTCATAATCGTCTTAAAGGACATTTCCTAGAGAGTGTTCTCGAGAAAATAAGGGATCAATCATATTTATTAATAGTTTTGCCACGCTACTCCGAACGATTACTCAATTTTTTACGAAAATTTAAAATGTCAATGGCCACATTTTCGATAATCGCAGAGCTATTATTTGAAAACCATTACCATTTCAATACCCTACACCACACTGTGGTACAGGTTATTGTAAGTTTGTTTCATGACCGATGTTTGTAACACAGAATCACTAGCTGAGTCTATTTAACCATGTCTGCCCGTCTGTCCGTCCTTCTGTCTGTCCGTGTGTCCCTCTGTCCGTCCGTCTACCTTATGTTGTTCGTTTAGTACAGTCAATTTCACTCCGATCGCATTGAAATTGTGCAGTTAGGAGTCTTTCGTACCTGGAGAGAACCCTATTTAATTTGAAGAAAAATCGGTTCAGATTAGATATAGCTCCCATATATATGTTTCGTCCGATTAGTCCTACAGAAGCTGTATTTTACATCCAATTGTTTTGATATTTAGGATATTGGAGTTTCTTCATATACGAGTATGGACCAACATTGCCGAATTTGAAGAAAATCGGTTCAGATTTAGCTTTAGCCCCCATATATGTATATATTTCGTCCGATTTGGCAAAATAGTGCAAACATATTTTAGTTGAAGTATACATTGGATATTTCATTGTTATCAAACCTTCCAAGAGTGGTGTGGGGTATCATATATTCGGCTCCGCCCGACTTTAGCATTTCCTTACTGGTTGTATGTAGTAATGTGTGACACGATAAACTACAAAAGTAATTTGGAGCCCGGCTTTTAGTGAAATAGATTTTGGGAAAAACTAAAAAATTCCTTTTTTAGGAATTTTGGAATTTATTTTATGAATTGTGGGATTTATCTTTACTTTATATAATAATGTTAGAATAACCGTGATTTCTGATGTCAATTTGTAAAAACATTATCCTTTCTGGATAGACAACAAAATGTTGTAATGGGTGCAAACATATTGCCATTGGATAAACCCGCTGAGACAGAAGTTATGGTCATTTGAAGTTATACTTTACAAACTTATTTTTTGCACTTCTGTCATTTATTGTATTGTTAACAAAGAATATCTTTTGTAAAGCTCAAATGCCCATAACTGCTGTCTCAGCGGATATATTTAACACCATAAATCGTTGCTTATTCTAACATGATTATATTATTATTTTTATTATTTATTAATAGATTATTAATTTTACAATGTGATACTTGTGATATATATACTTGTGATATATATACTTGTGATATATATAATTATATGGCAAACAGCTACGCCAAATCTATATTTGGCGTAGCTGTTTGCCATATAATTTGGAGTTAATAATAATTGTTTACTGTCGCTTAGTATTATATACATTTAATTCATTGTGCATATAGTTGTTATACTCGATTAAATACACATATAAAGATTTATGATTCATGCTTATTTTAAACATTAAATTCATTTAGTATACAATATCTATACTTGATACAGTTTTCCAAATATTTGTATAAAGATAAGAAATTCGTGCCATTTAATATGTTTAGTACTTCGTTTACGTTAAGAGTATATTGACCTAAGTAGGATTTTCTGAGGTCCCTATATATTGGACAAAAGCCGATGAAGTGAAAAGTGTTCTCAATTTCATTCGTGTTGCAAATAGAGCAAATACCCTCTGTGTTGTTTCTGAACGCTCGCGCGTTTAGACCAAGTAGACCGCCTCTAGCCTTCACAATCGTACCTGTAGCCTATGAAGATAACTCTGCAGTAAGTGTTGATATTGTGGCGACAATATTCTACTGTACAACATTCTCATTTTTAGTATCATACATGCCTTTGACAATTTGTAGTTGTCATTTAAATATTAATTGTATTTATTCATTCTGATTTTGGTTTTGTGAAATAAAATACTCGAATTGTAAATCGAAATATAAATATATTTCAAAAGGCAAAGACCCACAATTGGTGACCCCGACTATTGAACATGTTTCACACCCCAAACCGAAATACTGGAGATGTGCCAAACATCGCAGATGGAAATCAATCTCAAACTTTATCTCCAAATAACCAAGGAAATGACTCAATTATCAATATGGAGCCTCAACATCCTTACCCCAACCAGGTTCAACAGCAACCACTATTACAGCAATCGAATATTTCTCAACTGCAATGGCAAGATTCCGGAATGCAAACCCAATCATCAAATAGCCGCGAGATCAACGTATCAGCTCTGCACAAACTTCCTCCCTTTTGGTCAGAAAATCCTCAGCTATGGTTCGCTCAGATTGAGTCTGTTTTCTCATTGACCGGTATAACACGCGATGAGACCAAGTTCCAGCATGTAATCGCAAATATGGATCCAACAGTCTGTGAGTATATTTCGCATATCATATTTAGTCCTCCTACGAACCAGACGAAATACGCCGCTGTTAAAGAAGTACTGATAAAGAACTTTGGTAAATCAGATCAGGCCAAAATTCGCGAGATTTTAGGCGGTATGAAATTAGGAGACTATAAGCCTTCACAATTTATGAGAAAAATAAGGAATCTGGCATCGGAACATTTGAGTGCAGAAGCAATCAAATCCATATTTATAGATGAAATGCCTGACCAAATTCGTGCCGTGCTATGTACAATGACAGACCAAAGCTTGGATGTGCTAGCTGAAAAGGCCGATTTAATATATTCAACGTTTAGACAACGTCCAGTGTTTATGGTTGATCAAGCACAACATGAGGTAAATTTGTCACAAGGAGAAATATCTCTTACGCAACTTGCCGCACAAGTAAATCAACTTTCGCGACATGTTGAGCAGTTGAGCAGTCGGAAAAACGGTGCTATCAAAAAGGTTTTCAAAGGACAGGATAACGAGATTGGATATTGTTGGTATCACCGTCGCTTTGGTAATAAGGCATCTCGTTGCACAGTACCGTGTTCATTCCCAAAAAACGAAGAAGGATTTCCGACGCGGCCGCGGAAATTCCATTAATTGACGGTCGCATGTTTGTGAATGATAAGACAACAAACCAGAAATACCTGGTTGACACTGGTGCATCCATTTCTGTTATTCCTATTGACATTCAAAATAAAAGAAATTTGAAAGATTACAAGCCAACTTTTACTTTATATGCTGCAAATGGTAGTCTTATCAATACATACGGTACTAGAGTTATAGAGTTGGATTTTGGCCTGAAAAGAACATTTATGTGGAGATTTATATTAGCCGATGTAAAGAGACCAATTTTAGGATCTGATTTTCTTCTTCACTACAATCTTTTGCCAGATTTGAAAAACTGCAAATTAGTTGATGGTAAGACACTTCATTGTGTATCTGGAATATATACGTCAGAAGATTCAGAGGAAGTCCATATTATTCAGAAGGACAATGAATACCACAACCTTTTAAAGGAATTTCCTCTTTTGTATTCCGTTAATCGCATTCGTGAAGTTCCGTCTGACCCAAAAGTTTTTCACCATATCGAGACAAAAGGTCCACCTATAACCGCTAAAGTAAGAAGACTAGACCCTAAGCGTTTGGAAATTGCGAAGAAAGAATTTCAATATTTACTTGACAATGAAATTATACGACCATCGAAGAGTTGTTGGTCAAGTGCTCTACATATGGTGAATAAATCGAATGGGGAGTGGCGACCCTGTGGTGATTACAGGGCATCGAATAATATAACTGTCCCCGATAGATATCCAATTCCATTTGTAACGGATTTTGCGGGAAATATAGCTGGTTGTAAAATTTTTTCAAAGCTTGATTTGGTTAAAGCTTTCCATCAAATCCCTGTATTTCCAGATGACATTAAGAAGACCGCTATAGTAACGCCATTTGGGTTGTATGAATATGTGAAAATGCCATTTGGTCTTCGGAACTCTGCTCAAAGTTTCCAACGCTGGATGGATGACATATGTCGTGGTTTGGATTTTGTTTACACCTACATTGATGATATTCTGATTTCATCTCGGAACAAAGAGGAGCATTTGCAGCACTTGAGAATATTATTTGAGCGGCTTAATGAAAATGGTATTATCATCAATCCAGCCAAATGCATATTTGGGGTTTCTAAAATCGATTTTTTGGGATTCCATCTTACATCTGACGGTATTACACCTATGCAAGATAAAGTTGAAGCCATTGCGAATTTCCAAAAGCCAACTACTGTTGAGCAAATGCGAAGGTTCTTAGCCATGACAAACTTTTACAGGCGTTTTATGCCGCATGCTGCCCAGCATCAGATAGTGCTCAATTCTTATCTTAAAGGAGCAAAGAAGAAGGATAAGACGAAAATAAAATGGACTGCAATATCCGAACAAGCATTTGAGAAAATCAAAAACGATTGTGTTAATGCCAGCATATTGGCATACCCTAGAGCTGATTCAGAAATAGTATTGAAAGTAGACGCCTCCGATGTTGGCATCGGCGCAGTTTTGGAGCAAAAAGAAGATACATCATGGAAGCCATTGGGATTTTTCTCACGAAAGCTTTCAGCAACAGAACAGAAGTATAGCGCGTATGACCGTGAATTGTTGGCTGCATTTTCTGGTATAAAGCATTTTCGTTTCATGTTGGAGGGACGACAGTTTACATTGTTCACGGATCATAAGCCTTTAACGTTTGCTTTCAAACAGAAAACTGAGAAAGCATCGCCACGACAAGCGCGACAATTGGACTATATTTCCCAGTTCACATCGTGTATTAAACATATTTCTGGTTCCGACAATATAGTCGCGGACTGCCTGTCTCGAAAAGAGTGCATAGATGAAATAAATTTCAACTCTATGAAACAGCTACAATCGGACGACTCGGAACTAATTGATATATTAACAAGTGCTAAACCTTCATCACTTGTCTTAAAAAAAGTAAAGGTTCCTAACTCTGATATAGAAGTATACTGCGACACATCATTCAGGCAGCCTAGACCCTTTGTTCCCAAAGCGATGAGGCATCACATTTTCAAAACTTTTCACTCTCTGCATCACCCGGGAATAAGGGCCACTAAGAAAATGATAACAGAAAGATATGTTTGGCCATCCATAAATAAAGATGTCTCAATGTGGACCAAAAGTTGTGAGGACTGTCAAAAATGTAAAATTAATAAACATGTCAGAACTGAAATTTCTCAGTTTCCAAATGTCCATCATCGATTTGAAGAAGTCCATATCGACATCGTGGGGCCTCTCCCACCAAGCAAAAGCAATAAGTATATTTTGACATGTGTTGACAGATTTTCTCGCTGGCCTGAAGCGTTTCCCATAGAAAATATAACTACAGATTCGATAGCGGAAACATTTTATTCTGGATGGATTGCAAGATATGGATGCCCCTCAAAACTGATTAGTGATCGTGGAAGTCAGTTCACTTCGACAGCATTTAAAGAAATGGCAACACTTTTTGGAATTAAACATGTGACTACAACTGCATATCATCCGCAGTCAAATGGAATGGTCGAAAGGATGCATCGTACTTTAAAAACGGGATTGATGTGTAAAAATAATCCATCTTGGTCCAAAACGCTACCTTCAGTCTTACTTGGAATGCGAGCATCTTTTAAAGAAGATTTGGGAGCAACACCAGCTGAATATCTTTACGGTGAAAATATTAAGCTTCCTGGAGATTTTTTTAAAAAATCGGTTGCCTCAAAACCCCAAGCAAAATTTCTTTCAAAGCTGAAGAGAACTATAGATAACTTACGGCCAGTACCAGCGTCAAACCATGCATCCCGTAAACCATTTATATTCAAAGATTTGTCTACTTGCTCTCATGTATGGATTAGGAATGACAGCGTACAGAAGCCTTTATCACCCAAATATAGTGGTCCATATGAAGTTCTCAAAAGACAACCGAAATATTTTACAATTCGAATCAAGAACAAAGAAGACACAATTTCTGTTGATCGCATAAAACCAGCTTACATTGATGCTAATTAAACTCAAACGAGTTTACTGGAAGGAGGGTGGTTGTGGCGACAATATTCCACTGTACAACATTCTCGTTTTTAGTATCATACATGCCTTTGACAATTTGTAGTTGTCATTTAAATATTAATTGTATTTATTCATTCTGATTTTGGTTTTGTGAAATAAAATACTCGAATTGTAAATCGAAATAAAAATATATTTCAAAAGGCAAAGACCCACAATATCCTGTTGTATTCTAGTTGAGGATATAAATCATGGAGTTGAGAACCCCTTGCATTTATTTCAAAGTCATATTTTTCTTTTGTTTTCAATAGATCTATTATCTCTTTCCAGTACGTAGATAAAGGAGCTCTGCTATTGGGAGGAGAAAATTGTAGGAATTGACGCAAATTAGACCATTCTTTTGCCCAAGATATGTTCAATTCTATTACCCTCTCTGCAAGAATACGTGGTAACCTTTGATGGTTGAGCTGTAGTATTCAATTAATATAACAAAAATGTGTTTTTAGAGTGGAGCAAAATAAGGAACTCAATCCGGTTTCAAGGTACAGCATATAGTTCGGTGTGTTGTTAGGCAGATATAACATTTTTTTAATAAAAAAGCGAAATAATTTCTCGACGTCCTCATATGTTTTATATCCCCAGACTTGAGCTGCATAAAACATTATAGATTTTGAACATGAGTCAAAAATTTTAAGTTTATTTGTTTTTGATATTTTAGGATGGTTTATATATTTTGACCAAGTGGAATTAATTGCGATTTTAGAGGCGGTGAGTTTATTTTGCAAATGTTTTCTGAAAGATAGGTTGTACGTTATTTCGACTCCAAGATAAATATAGCTATTAACAATTTCGATATTTTGATTTTCGTACTGCCATTTCAAACTGGCAGCCACTCTTGGGCCTTTACGGAAGATCAATACTTTTGATTTGGAAAGATTTACTTTTAGACTCCATGTCAAACAATATTCTTGGAGAGCATTTATCATTTTTTGTAAACCTTCTGCTGTGTCCGATAGAATGACGATGTCGTCCGCATAAAGAAGGACTTAGTATCCGCTACATTTACACCACCTGGTAAAACATGAGGCAGGTCGTTTATATATCGAGAAAACAGTAATGGACTTAGTGTACAACCTTGTTTCACTCCTGTTTCTACTGAAAAGTATTCTGAAAACGTATTTCCGTCCCATATTTTGCTCCTGTTATTTTCATACAATGCTTTTAAGATTCTCACAATTTTTGTGGATAGACCAAGACTTGATAGTTTATAGAATAAGCTATTTCTGGGAATCAGATCAAAGGCAGATGAAAAGTCGACACAAAATGCATAAGTGGCTTTGTTTTTCAAAAGATTTAGAGTTACAGTATTTAACAAATTGAATATATTATCAATCGTTGAGTAATCTTTTCTAAAACCTGCTGGGAACTCATTCAAGATGTTATGTCTCTCTGTCCAGTTCGATATTCGATTTACTAGTACAGAATTAAAGATTTTACTGATTGTGTCTAAAAGCGATAAGCCTCTGTAACTTCTAACATGATTATACTTGTAAATGCAAATCCCACAATTCCCCAAATAAATTAGAAAATTCCCAAAAACTGAATTTTTCGGTTTTTCTCTAAAACTCTATTATATTAAAAGCCTTTATAGTTTAGCGTATAATACATTACTGCATATAAAAATGGTAAAGGTTTTCATATGTTAAGTTTGCGATTGTTGAACATGTGAAAGATTAAAGTAAACATTTTTTCACCAAATATGACAAACTTTGAGGCCCCTGTATGCCACAGGAGCCCCAAATTTAAAACATTCTTTAATACCTCTTCAACAATCATCCCAAGTTTTGTTGCTTAATTAAGAAACGGACGAATTATTTCCCTTTTTTTTAAATTCCTCCCAGATAAAAGAACGTCTTTGAGACAAGAATCCCAAAAACTAAAATACCTAGGTTTTTAAGTGGCGGTGGCATTGCTATCCCTGAGTATAAAGAAACAAACAACATTGTTTGGTTGTTTATGATGACTATTATTGTATGTTTGTAATTGAACAGAATATGGGAATTCGAGATTGTGAGAATTCGAGCGGTAACTGTAGGAAGGAAAGAGGAAGCAAAAGCAGCACCAATATCAGTTGAAACAACAACGAAACGAGCAAATAATAGTAACAATTTACAAGTGTGTTTACATTTCAGTTGTTTGTTTGTAATGAGTTTGTGAGTGTGTTCATATTTACGTCTGCATGAACGTGAACGAGTGTACGTGTGTTCACGAAAATACTCCTAGATATATGTAGGCATCATTCAAAAGGTCTTTGGTATTAGCAGCATTATTATTACTGCCACTGCCACCGCTACAGAAACAACAGCAGTTCTAAAACAACAGCAAAAGTGGCAGCAATGCGAATACGACAATGACTACGACTATGATTACGATGTTGCAACATAAACATTTTTATTTGATGGTCCAAACACTGTGAACATACATATAGATACACACATACACAAATACCTACTTACATATATAAACACATTCGAAGAGCAAGGGCCGGACCCCCATCACCCGAACCCAACGAAATCTCTGATTAGAAAAATAAAAGGACACGTGTGTGAGAGGATGGACCGACTAGAAGCGTAATCGACTAAACACGTATTTTGTAAGTTTTAAAGCTTTACACACTACACGACAACACATAATTTCATAGGGGCTAAAAGTGTAACACATTCACGGAGTAAACGAGGAGGGGGGAGAGAGAGGAAATATCTCAGATTCTTATTTAGTATTTATTAATTCCATTTCATTTACCAAGGAGGAGCTCTTTGTGGAAAACACAATTTTATGGTCTCATAGAAATGGTGGTTTACACATTTGCTAGCAATTATTCAGGATTCAGGAATTATCTCATTATGTCCATTACTCTGCAGATAAATGGATATATAGCCTTAAAGTAGACAATGTCTGTATTTTACACCAGGTTTATTGGTCTGGGAAAGAACACTGCCAACTTTGAAAAAAATCAGTTTAGATTTATATATCGACCCCTTGCACAAAATATACATAGGGCATATATCATTTGCTACAGTCCAAAATTTAAGGAGTGACCTATGCTAGGTTAGGTTTAAGAGAGGAGACGTTTAAACGTTTCATGTCCATACACATACACTTAAGCCAGTGGTTCGGCCTATTGTGTGCTCTTTATTTATGATCTTTTTATACCACACGAGTTGAAGAAAATCGATACTAGACACGAATGCTTGTAAGCTTGAGTGTCCCGTTAGAACACTCATCATCTTACTAATCTCGATCTTGTTTAGTTTCAGAAAACTACTTGCTTTCTTCTCATTTCGGTCACCCTTCAGTATCTTTGCAGTTCTCCTACAATTGCTCTATTCCACACAGTTTTGTGAGCCATCACTGCGCAGTATTTCAACACATGGGTTCGAAATGTTTCCAGTTTTCCAAGTTTATTAATCGAAGTTCTCGGCTCAATCACTTATCATCAATAAATAAATATTATGTTTGGGAGAATTATCTTTTTTCCATATTCGAAAAATACTAGATCTGAAGCGATAACCTTAAAATGAACAGTATTCTTTCATAGATCAAGCATCGGAAGGAGCAAATAAATAGATGGGACTATACATAATCTAAATAGATTTCCATCAACTTAGATCAAAAACCTAATTTTTGTCAAATTATATAAAGCGCTTAAATACTGAATTGGCACATATATGTGGCTATAGCTAAATTGAAACGGTTATCCCCAAATTAATAATTTATTCCTAACTTAACAAACTTCTTTCAGCCAAATTTGTTAATGATCCAAAGTAAAGTACAACTTCTATTGCACTTTGATACCAAATCGGGCGGAATATATATATATACTAGCGGACCCGGCGAACTTCGCCTCGCCCCAATTTAACGCCTTCAGATAAACTCCAGAGTGATAATAAAACACAGATAGTTAAAATTTTAATGCGATTTGTTTAAAAGGAATCGAAATCAGTAGAGATAAATCGAATCAGATGATAAACAACAAACAACGAAGACAGAAGACAGGCAACGTACAGATGACCGTGCGAAAAACAGGGAAATTCGAGATTAATTCCACAGACTTCCTACGATTGGTTTTGAGATTTATTGATTGTCATCGCAAAAGCCAATCGTACAGGGAACTGAATCCGCTTGAATTGGAATGAAAGATCAGTTGGAATAATCGGAATTCGTGGGATAAGGACTTCCTCTCCTTTGAATTTTCCCTTGATGATCGTCGCCTGAATCACATTGTCCATCAGTTTCATAATGGACAACCGCGAACTATGCACAATTTCGGATGATTCAGATTCCGCAACATGATTATGATCGATTCCACCTTCAGCTGTAAATTATGCGGCGGAGCTCCTGGCACATCAAGCGAGTTCGATTTTACTTTGAATAATAAAATTCATGCTATCGACGTCCTTATTCTTCGCTGCTAATATTGCCCATTCACTAATCTAATCGAGATTTGGAAACACTTTGGTGATGAGTTCCTCGTTCGACGATGTGAACTCGCAAAAATTTGCCGGGAACAATATCAATGCAGTGGAAACATCAATAGTAATTTGGCCATTGCCAAGCGCCAACAGTTGTTTCGAGAATTCAAGAGCCGATGAGTCGTTCTGCAACGCGACTCTCATGTTCGTGGTCAATTTCAACTTCTTCAAAAATTTGCCGGGAACAATATCAATGCAGTGGAAACATCAATAGTAATTTGGCCATTGCCAAGCGCCAACAGTTGTTTCGAGAATTCAAGAGCCGATGAGTCGTTCTGCAACGCGACTCTCATGTTCGTGGTCAATTTCAACTTCTTGACATAACTTCTTGACATGCAGCCACAAAGACCACTATTTCAGGCATGCATTAATTTCATCGGCAGTAGATTTCGGGATGACGGGAAGCGTTTGACGAAAATCTCCGGAGAGCAATTTCAGACTCACCAAATTGTCTCAAATCACGTCGTAAATCCTTCATCGTTCGGTCAATTGCCTCCAGAGCTCGTTTATGCGCCATCGTGCATTCATCCGAAATTATGATTTTGCAATGCCCGCAATCCAATAAGATAACCTTACCTCTTATACTCAAACTTATTATCTGAAAAAATGTTCGAATTGATAAATATCGTGAATTTTAATTGATCGTAATGCTTGTACCGTTTGCCGATGTGATACGCGAAATCAATGTAACAATACGCAAAACTCGAATGAATTGCACCAAGAAAAATAGCACATACTCGTACATATGTTTAATAGAAAACTTTTTTGTTTAATAGAAAATTAATAAAAAAATTTGGATTGAAAAAGAGAGGAGTAGATAGGAACAGTAGGAATCTCGCAAGAAATAGCAGTAGATAGGAACAGTAGGAATCTCGCAAGAAATAGCAATTTTCGATTTTCCCAATTTTCCGACTTTTCCGGAGGGTTTTCCCAAAATTTTCTTTCGTAACAACCTTCTCCAGGCAAATACGAACAACTGAAAAAAAATTGAGCCAAATCGCTCCAGCCGTTCTGACGTGATGCCATTACACAGATGGACCGTTTCATTTTTATATATATAGATATATATATATATTTATGGGGGGCTATATCAAAATCGAAATCATATAATAAGTTACATCTTTCAGCACAACTTCGTACTTATAGGATATAATATACAGTTTCTACAGCGCTTACATGTCAAATCGGGTGTAACATTTATATGAGGGCTATATCTAAATTTGAACCGATTTTCCTCAAATTGAGTATTGTCTAAGTGTATCAAGAGACTTCTCTCTGTCAATTTTTATACAGATCGGTTAAAAATGTTGCTATGTATGTGAGCTATATGTACATCTGACACGTTTTTACCTAATTCCTTGGAATAAAGATATGTTCAATGTTTCGTTGACATCGGGCCTAATTTGGAGTGACAAAATGAATATACCCCCCATTCTATGGTGGAGGGTATAAAAATGGTCAATAAACCAAACGACAAAAGTTTTTATTTTATTTAGTTTTTTGCTTCTCATGTACAATTTTAAAAAATAATAGGTTAGGGTGGCAGCCGTAATTTTTTATACAAGCTCACATAGACCAGTTTAGGTCCCTAGTGTTACCACGGGCGGAAATGCCCCTCATCGAAACCAACCTGTTTGATATACAAATTTATCGATAGTACGAATATCGGTACTGGAAAGATCTGTTAGGCTGCCTAGAAAAGACGACCCCAGTATGTCCAGTCGTCGTTTACTCAGAGCGGGGCAGTCGCATAGCAAGTGCTCAATGCTATCCACTTCTTCCTCATCTCCACAGCTTCTGCAGAAGTCATTAGAGTCAATACCCAATCTTTTGGCGTGTTCGCCGATCAAGCAGTGTCCCATCAGAACTGATACCAACGTAGACAAGCATTGCCTCTCTAGTGCGAGTAGATATTTTGATCTTCTCAGGTCATACCTTGGCCAGATTTGTCTAGCTACCTTGCAGGTGCCGATTTCTGTCTATCTTTCGTTGGACTGACAGATTGCCTCATGCCTAAGCAAAAGCTTGCACGTGGATAGTGGCACACCAAATATATGCTAATTCTTCGAGAATTTGTAATGTAATTTCCAAGCAAGTTCATCGGCTTTGGAGTTCCCCGGGATATCCCTATGCCCAGGCACCCATATGAAGTGTATATTAAACTGCTCAGCCATCTCGTTAAGATATCTGCGGCTGTCGAGGGCTGTTTGTGAATTTAGGGATGTTGCCTCCAGAGAATTGATGGCAGCCTGGCTGTCCGAGTAAATGACAACGCCAGTGTTGGTTACTATGTTGCGACTCAGCCACTTGGCTACTTCCCATATTGCCATTATTTCGGCTTGATAGACACTGCAGGTATCTGGTAGTCTGTGAGCTATATCCAAACTTAGCTCTGCACATTGCACCGAAGCCATATATACTGCTATATATATCCAGTGGATTTTGGGAGAGAGGCCCCACCGCGACCCTACAGCCTTTTTGGAGGAACATAAGGACGTTGGCCTTCCTTACACGTTCCAATACGTGAAGTCTAAATAACAGTTTTCTATCTAGAATTATTCCTAAAATTTTGCACTTTCAGAAAAGACTAGATCTGTTCCATTTATCCGAGGTGGAGGGTCCACATGTGGGACTTTATTCATCCTTGTAAAGACAATTCTGTCTTGTTTAGGTTTACGCTCAAACCGCTGCTTCTGGCCCATGTAGCCAATTTGTTCATAGCCACTTGTAGAATGTCTCGGAGGACGTTTTCGAATTTGCCACTCACTGCGATTGCAACGTCGTCTGCATATGCCTCGACCTTGCAGCCACATCGTTCTAGATCTAGCAGGATTTCATTCACCGCTAGGTTCCAAATTAGTGGAGACAGTACTCCTCCTTGTGGGGTCCCTCTGTTTACAAACCTAGTTAGAGTTGTGGACCCAAGACATGCTGTTATGCGTCTTCTGTTGGGCAGACTTTGAATTAGTCTAATCAAACTAGAGTTAACTTTTAGATGTGACAGCTCCGCAATTACTGCATCTGAGTGAATGTTGTTAAAAGCCCCTTCTATGTCAAGAAATGCCACCATGGTGAATTCCATGAAATGCAGGGACGATTCGATAGTGCTCACATGTTCGTGAAGGGCTGATTCTGTAGACTTCCCCTTATTGTAAGCATGTTGGTTCACCGACAGGAGTTTTGTATCCAGGTTTTCCCTAATGAAATAATCTAAACGTCTTTCCAGACCTTTCAATAGGAAGGAGGATATGCTAATTGGTCTGAAGTCTTTTGGCCTAGTGTGTGATATCTTCCCCGCTTTAGGTATGAATACCACTTTGGTATCCCTCCATCGATTCGGGATGTATGAAAGCCTGATATAGGCTACATAAAATGTACTTCAACATTTTCTGCATTTCTGCTAGAGTGATGCCGTCTGGTCCAGGGGACTTGAAGGGCTCAAAGCTATTAATAGCCCAGCTTATTCTGGATCTCTCAGTCAAAAAGCTAGCGACGCTCGCAGTCCACTCGCACTCTTGATGGTCCTGCTGATCCTCTGGTTCTGTTGGAGAGTTCCCCGGGAAATCTGTGTCGAGCAGTACATTGAGCGACTGCTACCTGTGTTTGGTCCAATTATTTGCCTCATCCTGCAAGTAACCCACTGTACAGGGTGAAGATGATAGTATTTTCCTCAGCCTTGCGGCGTCGGAGACCTTTTCCACTGCACCACAGAAGGTATACCAAGAGCGCCTTTGCGCCTTTCTAAGCTCCTTCTTATAGATCTTGAGTTGCTCTTTATAGGCATCCCAAACATTAGCGACCCCTGTAGATTTAGCCTTGTTGAATAGCTTGTTGCAGGTCTTTTTCATAGCCGTTAGCTCAGAAGTCCACCATTGGGGTTTAGTTTTACCCTTGTACCTTGTTTTTGGACAGGCTTCTTCAAGGGAACTATTGAATGATGTGGTGATATGCTCGACCAGATTATGCAGACCGGCTTTGACATTCGGTTCGAACAGAAGTTTGGGGTTGAGCACTTTCTTGAAATTCTTCTCATACAGGTGCCACTTTGTCTTTCTCTGGACGGCAGGTTAAGGCGCTTTTTCAGCGAGTTTGAACTCAATATAATGGTGATCTGAGAATGAGTGGTCGACCAGTACATTCCACCCAATAATTTTGTCTGACAGCCGGTCAGTAGCAAACGTTACGTCTAGTACTTCTTGTCTGTCTTTAATTGTAAAGGTCGGTTTATTACCTATGTTACAAATACTTAGGTTGGTAGTTAGAATAATGTCAAGAAGCGAATCACCCCTATTGTTTATATCCGTACTACCCCAGATAGTATGATGAGCGTTCGTGTCTGCGCCAATAATCAGCTCGAACTCGTCAGACGTTGCTTCTTCTACTACTTCCCTGAATAGAGCAGTCGGTACTACAGCTTCATAAGGCAAGTAACTGATGATTGGGCCTTTTTCATTTCAGATGACGATATAGTATTTTGTATTAAGTTTTTATATTTGGCACTGGAGTTTGTAACGCCCCCATATATATTGGAGCTACCCCCATCTTAAAGTATACCGATCGATCTAGCCATGTATGTCCGTCCGTCCGTCCGTCCAACTTAAGCTTGTACCCAAAGTACACGTCGCAATTTAACTCCGATCTTGGTAAACAGTACTTTCTTGTGTAAAGAACGAAAGCTTAATTTTGTGGCAGATCGTTATGCAAATTAAGCACTGGGAAGTTCTATGAGGCAGTAAATACCCTTGCTAAATTTTAAGAATATCGGTTCAGTTTTAGATATATTGTTCCCATATATACCTAAGGGCATATAAGGGCTACAGAATACGCTTTCGTGAACATAGCATTATACAATTTAGCAGATAACACTTTCTTGTACCAAGAACAATACCAATTTTAAGAATATCGGTTCTTATTTAGTCCCTTTACTCGTATATAACCATATCACGCATTTTCATCTAAAGCTATATTCCCCCTTTATGAATAGACCTTTATAACATTTGGAAAATAACAGAAAGGACAGAAAAGAACGTTGTCAAATTAGAAGAAAATCGCTTCTAATTTAAATGTAGCCCCGGTATATACTTATATTCCGATTTTGAATCTAAGTGTTATAAAATTATTTTTTTTTATAGATCATTATCATTAGGAAAACACATTGATAAATCTTGTCAACTTATTCTGCTCCGATAGGGTGGTGTAGGGTATCCGGGTTCTGGTTTATTAATAATGAAAATGTTTTTAAAGCTGCATATATATACTTCTTTATTATGCAGACAAAACCGGTTCTACCGGTTTTCACCGGTTTTATCGTTGAAAAATAACGTCCAGCTGTTTTTTTAAAATTTAGATAAACCGTCCACCGGTTTTTATTACATTTTACAAAACCGGTTTTTTGGATCACTCTAGTAGTGTACTTTTTCTGATAATGAAATAGCTTATGGTATCATATCCTCCTTACTGGTTTCTTGTTTTCTTTTGTTTCTCTAATAACACTATATGTTTAACCATTTTGCTATTCACGTATAATATGAAATAGGACTCAACAATAGATAATATGTTTGCGGTCATATGCCACAAAAACCCGTAACGCTCTTTTGATAACCCTCTATGTGCAAAATGTCTTGTGTGTACATGAAACTAGTTTAGAACATCTTTGCATCACCATGGCAATGTGAGAACTTAGTCAACCATAAAGTAGCACGTATCACGCAGCACCTCCAGTGTTAGATAAATAGCTTAATTTTTCCTCAGATGTTCTCTGCTTTTCTTTGCGCTCCTTTTGACAAACTTTATTTAGTTCTGTTTGGAAACACAGTTGCATTTATTTGTCCTCGAGTTTTTTTGTTCGTACCTCCGCTTAAAGTTTTATGCACGCGAGCATAACTTGCACAACTCTATCGGATAACATATTCCAAGTACACTCACTACTCACTTGTTCGCGTGTACGAGAGTAAAATCTTAAACTTTAAGGCGATTACAACGAACCGATAACGCAGAAACCTTCTGGAGATATGCACACAAGTCGGGAGAAAGGCAGAGCGGGCGAGAGGAGAGTAAACGTTTTGAAAATTTATTGGAAACGTTTGCCGAGCAACAAACTTAAGCGACATTTAAAATACGAGTATATATGAGAATGTATATTCCAGAACTTCCTTAGGCACATTTAGCTAATTACATTAAATATAACGGTCATAAAAAAGGACAGACATACGTTTTACGAGTTTACGAATATGGATATGGCCACAGTTTTACTCTTTCGATGGAGGGAAGAAGTTAAACCATTTTTCGAAATATTTATAGAAGGGAAAACTATAGCATATAATCAGTTAGTTGGGCTTACGTTTTATAAGACCCATGTGTATTCAGGGTCTCATTAAATATTTTCATAACACGAGTATTCTCGTCTGACGAGCCACTTATGTTAACGACTTGCAGATTAAGCACTGGAATAAATCTTGTTTATAACATTTACAAACCTGTTTACAAAAATCCTAAGTATATCTGACTATTGTCTAACATTAATCACTTTACGTTAAATTGAAAATATATCACCTCTGAGAGAAACGTATAACTAAGAACTTATCGTATCTCAAGAGCATTTGGGCGAAAGACAAATTGGGGTAATCTAATATGAAACTAGTTTTGGGCACCAAAAACGACAGAGAACAACATGGCAATGATACGGAAAGAAATATCTACGTTCCTAAGGGAACCTGTCCCACATTCTGAAATATATGTAAAGACATATTTTTTTGTATGTAATTTAAATCAATTAGTATGCAATATAAACGCATGGCTTTTAAGCCAAATAGTGGAATCCTTTTAATAAATTCGTAATCCATGATAACCCTTTTTATTCACCCAGGAAAATAATTGGTTGGAATTCGATTGTAACAATAAACAAGTAAAGCGTTAAGTTCGGCCATGCCGAATCTTATATACCCTCCACCATGGATAGCATGTGACCTCACAAAATAACTCAAACCTAAAGAAAATAACACCGAAAACACAAAAAATATAGTAGATGATAACAGTAGGAATCACAACAAGTTAGATGCTATATATGGGAGCTATATCTAAATATCGACCGATATGGCCCATTTGCAATCCCAAACAACCTGCAACTATAATAAGTATTTGTACCAAATTTGATCGACCTAGCTCTATTATTGCGGACTGTAGCGTAATTACCACATACGGACGGACGGACGGACGTACTGAATCTGCCATTTTTATTCAGGGCAGTTTTTTACTCCCCGCTTTATTTAGTTTAACTCCCCGCTTCAACATTACGTGGTAGCTTGTGTAGTAGTTTTCTATGAAACTACGTGCCTCTTCTCTCTTTCCTCTCTCCAAATTTAGGTATTCTCTTATTTATCAGAAAGTGTTCACAATACAACTTTCTTCGCCGAATTAAAAAAACGGCTCAGATTTATTTATAGCTCCCATAGATATGTTTCGTCCGATTTGGCTACAGAGGTATATTTATTATTACACCGCCTTATATCAGGGTTCCGGTCTGAAACACTGCATACCGAACTAGTATTGCCCAAAAAATGTAATCTTGCAGAGTGCAGACATTGGAGGGGCATCACGCTTCTTATTAAAAAATAATCGTGCATATAATTAATAAACGCCTGGCAGAATACGTATCGCCAAGTATGCGATATGATCAAGCCGGATTCCGAGCACACCGATCATGCGTCGAACGTGCGAAAAACCTTTCGACACCATTAAGCACGATGCGATATACAAGCAGGGCTGTAGAGTCGGAGTCTAGGAGTCGGAGCCTGGGAAATTTGCCTGGAGTCGAAAAATTGTGGTCGACTCCGACTACGAGCTGTATTGTGCAAAATGTACTAATTAAGTGATAGAACTTTTCCAGTCAAAACATTTTGGGTAAACTGTTTTGGTAAAAAAGGAGGATAAAATATTCGAAGCTTTTAACCAAATATTTAAGTATGCCAAAAATATCTATATAGTTAACCAAACTTTATGTAAAACAGTTTTATGAAAGCTCTGAATATATTTAGCTAACAAAATAAGTATTTTTGCAAGACTATACACTATTCCCAAGCGAGTACAAAACAAGTAAGGAAAGGCCGAGCCCAGCCAACTATATGATACGGTACAACATCTTGTTAGAGCAGAATAAGCTCAGCTATTGTAAATATAAATATGAGATACTTAAATTATAAATCTAAATCTAAACAGAATTTGTTAAAAATCGACAAAATGCGTTCTTGCATAAATAAATTCTATCCTACTAAATTAAAAAAAATGTTTGAATGTGAAATACAGCTTCCATAGCGTTACAAGGCCAAATCTAAAGAAATATGTACATACATATATCTGGAGGCAATATCGACCTGAACCGATTTTCACCAATTCCAATAGGTTTCCTCCTTAGTGTGGAAGAGTTCTTATTGCCAAATTTTAGCAGGATCGTAGTGAAATTTCGACCTTTATTTAACGAACAACTTAAGATGGACAGACGGACAGCTAGAGATTCTGAGTAGAACGGTATATTTTAAGGTGTGTCTAGCTGTAGTATTTTTTACAAATCTGTCAAAAAACAAATTTATAACCTCCTGTACCATAGTGTGGTGTAGGGTATAATAACCAACGAATAAACTGGTTGCCTGAAGCGAACATAATTTCCAAAAATTGTCGTATATTAAAACACATACAGTGATTGATGAAAATTTTATCATGATTCCATGTTGAAAGAATTGTCATATTAGTTGCAACTTGCAGGTCAAGCGTCGATAAATAAATAATACAATTTTATTTAATTACTGGTATTGAATACCTACTTTTTTGTGTTTTTTAACTAGGATATATTTTATTTTCAATAACATGAACTCACGTCTTAGTAAAAATATAACTTCAGAAATTTATGTTATTTAACTGTCGGAGCTGGAGTCGGATGATTTAAAAATTCGATTACGGGAGTCGGAGTCGAGTAATTTTGGCTCGATTCCACAGCCCTGTATACAAGACACTGCAGTGCAAAGGAGTACCAAATAAAATAATCCGCCTCATCAGAGTATTATTCAAAGGAGCCACATGCCGCATAAGACATGGAAAGCTCCACAGCGGACAAATACATGTAAAGGGTAGGCCATCTAAAATTTTAAATTTGATTCGGCTATAAAAAAAGTACTGATAATTTTTTCAAATTTTGTCATTTAATAATGGAACACAATATCATTCATAACACTACCACGAATGGCTCGGCAGTACTTCATCCAATCAACCCAATTTTTAGTACATTTTAGCCATGTCCGTCTGTCTGTCCATGCATCTTGTAATCAAAGTGCAGGTCGCATTTATAGTCCGATTGTTATGAAATTTACCACAGTGCGCTTTTTGGCCCTTGGACGATCCCTATTGAAATGGGTCAAAATCGGTTCAGATTTAGATACAGCACCCATACCCAGCAAAATCTTGGTAAGTACCTGTCATTATTCCCTGCATTACCAAATAATGACATCTCATTATTCGCTGAATTACTTTCAGCTTATTAATAATGACTTACCAATAATAACAGAAATAAATGATTTTTTATCAAAATAATTTTTGGTAAATTTTAGTATAATGCAATTTTGGCTATATGTGGGTTATTGTAGAAGATTTATTTATTTTCAACAAGTTTTCCAAATTGAATGAAAATACCAAAAATATTTAAGTATATCGTATGATGTTAAACCATTGAAGAATTTTTCACATGGTGGTTTAGGTTCAGAAATTAGAAATATGCGCGACAATATGCACAAAATTACTTTACACTTTACTACATATCTACCATATCTACTAAGTATTTTGTAACTTATTGGTAATGCATTATTCAAGTACTTAAAATCGTGAAAACATAAGCACATATTTATGTGGTATGCCTATGCTACAAATAAGTACTTATTATGCTACTTTATTGTATGCTTTTGGGAAGTACTTCCCTCCAATGACATCCCCATGTTAAAATAATGAGAAAAGTGGCTAAATAATAAGTACTTACCATTATCGAACTTTGCTGACTCGTCGGATTATTTGGTAATTAGAAATTTTGCTGGGTATATATGTTACCCCCGAATTGACATGTAAGCTCTGTAGAATCTGTATTTTATATCAGAACTGTACGAAATTTGGCTCTTATTACATGAATGAACTCTGCCAAATTCAGGGAAAATCGGTTCAGATTTAGATATAGCCCCCATATATATGTTACCCCCGAATTGACATGTAAGCTCTGTAGAATCTGTATTTTATATCAGAACAGTACGAAATTTGGCAGAGAGAGTTTTCTTATCACATGAATGAAAACTACAAATTCGGGGAAATTCAGTTGAGATTTAGGTATAACCCCCATATATGTATATGTTTCTCCCGATTTAACATGTAAGCGCTGTAGAAACCGTGTTTTATATCTGATCAATACGAAAGTCGCAGAGAGAGTTTCTTATTATATGTATTAACACCACCAAATTCTTATCGCAATGCCAATTTTCGCATTTTTAGGGAGGGGTACGGTATCATATAGTCGGCCCCGCCCGACTTTCATTCTTTACTTTCTGGTTGTATTTGTTTGTATTACATTTTTGCAACAGACATAAGGTCTTAGGCTAAAATAAATTCTGACTGAATAACACAGACCAAAAATAAATAACAACAACACATACAAACTCATGGGGTACGATGACGTGGGCTTAGTCGTTGACAAAACTACATTTGTTTTATGGGCTCACAAGGCGAACCCTAACAGAAAAACAAAAAAGTATTGGTTGCGAGTAAGTCTATGTGTGTCTACTAAGTTCGGAGAAATATGGTTTTGGCTGGCAGTTCTTATTATCAATAATGTAATTTCAGCTGATTTATGTTAAATACATGCATACTATAGCTTTGAATTCTGACGATGATAGAGCGGTGTTTATCGAAACTGCGCGGTCAATTCTACCCAGCAATTTTTGAAACTCGCTTCCATTTTTGTATTTGTTTCTATTACATTTATGCAATAGACAGAGGGTAAATTAAACACATGGTCTAAAAGCAAAATAAATTCTCAAAGCACAGACCAACAAAAAACAGCATCAAATTAAAAAAAATTATCATAAGAAAAATGTTTGTTTTGGTTTCATAAAGTTGTATACTTTAATCAACAAAAAACGTTTTTAGGTAATACAGCCGTAGTATAATTGACATTATCTAGATTTTCGAATCCACACATATAGAATTGTTTTTAATTTACATCAGAACTAAATTAAAAATGTAGTTGTATTTGTTTATGAGGCCACTGCAATATTGATATGAGGAATAACCAAATATCTGTAGAAAAAAATAAAATCAAATAAAACGAACGACAAACTATTTTTAATAGACAATATTCCAAGCGAAGGAAAACTCATTGATACCATAACTGGAAGCCAATAACTATAACGCATATAAATTTTTTCGCCCTTCATTCGTTGAATTGCATTCTAGCCAGAATATCACAATTTTTCATACATTGGAATTGTGCAGTTAACCTGACACACACTCATACAGTCCCTGCAATGTTTATAGATTTATTCGCATATACTCGTAGATGCGAAACATATATACCTCTACATTTTGTGTGTGGATATGTAAAATGTTATTTCGTATGGTTGCCATTCACTCGATGCCCTCACATTATCCCTGCAGGATAACGCGGGAGTTCAATATACAATATATATCTGCATACTTGTATAAGCAACTGCAGAAAAATTAATTAACAGTTTCATGGCACACAATACGCAAAACATGTGACAACGCCCCATCCAGTCGCAGATACTCATGATCCGTGTCATTGACAGTTTTACTCCCCTATCCATTCTTGGAAATTCCGTTACATTCGACGCATCCATTAATATGCGATGACAAAATTTAATGGCAATTCTGAATGGAACAACACCAAAAGAGGGAGAAAGTCATAAACAAGGAAAACTTTATATTGAACTCCGCAAAATATTCGAAAATTAAATAAATAGAGGAAATATTGCAGTTTGTGCTCAGGTTTGAATAAAAATAGAACAAGTAAAAGCGTTAAGTTCGGCCTGGCCTAATCTTATATACCCTTTACCATGGATAGCATGTGAATGGTTTCGGGCACAAATAAAGTCATATTACAAAATTTCACCCCGATTCGTTGAAATTTTGTGGTTTTTGTTGCGTTAAGGAGTAAAATCTAGAGGGACCATTGTAGGGGAAAAAATCTGCTATTTGAATCTGTTATGTAAAGGGTTTTCCAATGATATGATTTTGAAGTGACGTTTCGGCCATTTGTAATATGCCATGATATGTCATTTGTTTTTCATTGTATTCAGTAGCGTTTACAATTTCATTATGGAGAGATATACGCAACGTTTACAAATTATTCAGTTTTATTATCGAAATAATCGTCCTCCAATTGCTTTTGGTGTGCTAAGTTTTTTAAAATCCAAAAAAACACTTTCCAGTCAACCTACGACCTTGACACCCATGAACAATATTTTAGCTCTCGTTAAGAGCTATCATTTTGCCATTGACTGATTCCCGATCCGACGTACCTTTAAGGAGCTAGAGCAATAAATAAATAAACTTTCCGTTCACATTTGAAAATGATGAAGTCCATTTTTTTTAAATAAAAAAAATTAGCAATATTTTAGCTCTCGTTAAGAGCTATCCTTTTGCCATTGACCGATTGTGGCTATGGGCCACACAGCGAAACAATTGAATTGTTGCGAGAAAAGTTTGGAGATTCGATTATTTCAAGAAATTGTGATATTGAATGGCCTCCAAGAAGTTACGATTTATCACCATTAGACTATTTCTTGTGGGGTTATTTGAAGTCATTGGTCTTTCGAAATAAACCAGACTCTCTTCAAGCTTTACAAGTCAATATTGAACTTGCCATTCATGACATACGACTTGATTTAGTGGAAAAAGTGCACGAAAAACCATGAAACGAATGCTATGTGTATGTATATAAGATGCTCTTAATTGTCTAATTGTTTTATCGACAGCTACTAAAATGCTGTCTCTAAGTAAAAATTACATTCACAACACTTGTAGCCCTGATAACGCTGTGCGACAGCCAAATTCGGCGGGGATTCTGACTGCCGGGAAATGTTATATCGGTAAAAAAAATATTTTACGTGTACCGACGTTTTGCTGGGCCACGTCTAGAAATCGAAATATATCGATTTTAAGTTAGTAAGTATCATATAGGGGAATTTGTCACGTTTGGAGGTTTTTTGTTTGGCATAACTCGAGAAAAATTAATAATTATCAAAAATGGACCGATATTCCCCATTTTCAATCCCAAGTTACATGTAGCTATAAGAAGTATACGAGGTATGTTCAAAAAATATCGGGAATTTTTAATTTCCGCGGGCTACGTGTATTTCATTTTTGATATTTTTGTAGCGTTATGTTGGTACTCATGTCCCTTACTTATGCTGACAAGGTCGGCCATTTTGAATGTTTAGTTAATTTTTGACAGCTGTTGATTGATTTTTATCTATTTCAGAAGATGGATTAAAGAACCTGCATCAAATTTTTTGTGAAAAACAAAATAAAGTGCTCTGACGCATTCCGAATGTTGACTGTGACATATGGTGAAGCTACCTTGGACCAAAGCAACGTTTATCGGTGGTACAAAATGTTCTTAGAGGGCCGAGAAAATGCGAAGGACGAACAGCGTCCTGGGCGCCCGAGCTCACAGTTTTCTTTGATTGCAGGGGCGTGGTGCATTGTGAGTTCTTGCCACAGGGTAGTACGGTCAATAAAGAATATTACCTGCAAGTTATGCGCGAAGCAATCCGCCAAAAACGCCCGGATTTGTAAAAGAACAAAAACTGGCTTTTGCAGTAATGGTGCCGCAGCCACCGTATTCCCCTGACCTAGCCCCCTGTGACTATTTTTTGTCATCAAAACTAAAAAGGCCCATGAAAGGACGACGCTACGCCACTATTATGGAGATATAGACGGCTTCGAAGGAGGAGCTGAACAAGATCACAACAAATGATTATTTTAAGTGCTTCGAGGATTGGAAAAAACTTTTGGCAGATGTGTATTTTATCCGAGGGGAATTACTTTGAAGGCGACAAAATAGATATTCATGAATAAATAAATACTTTTTGAAAAAATACAAAATTCTCAAATTTTTTTGAACTGAATTACTGTAGACTGTAGCGTAATTATAACAGACGAACGGACCGACATGGGTAAATCGTCTTAACATTTTACGACGATTATGAATATATATACTTTATGGGGGTCTTAAATCAATAGTTAGAGGTGTTGCAAACGGAGTGACAAATCCTATGGTGGAGGCCTTCCATGTCATACAATGACATGCAAATGACAATTTATAACGACAGTTCACCACCGATATTTTTTGATTTTTAGCTATAATGTAAAGGGTTTTCCAACAATAGGTGTTATATTGGTATTCAAAGAAAACTGCCATTTTTTGAGATAAATGATCGGATGTTTTGTTTCATAATAAAGAGGAAGGTATGCCGTTAATAATGAAAAACAACATAAGCTAAATGGCTACAGGACCATATCCTTCTCATAAAATTTTCCATAACCAAATCGCAAAGTGGCTGCCCTATGTCCTCGATAGCCTCACGAATTCTGTCTTTGAGGTCTTGAATCGACGCTGTGCTGTTGGCGTAGACCTTATCTTTTACGTGGCCCCAAAGGAAGAAGTCGCAAGGTGCTAGATCACAAGATCTCGGTGGCAAATTGTGATCACCTCTTCGAGAGATAACACGGTCCGGAATCTTTTCCCGTAACAGAGCAATGGTTTCGTTTCTTAATGTAATTTTCAAAATTCAAAGAAATATATTCAAAGCGAACATGTACACAGTATTATGTAGAATGAAGCATTAAACCAAAAATAATTTCTTTGAATCAAAAATAATTTCGTTGAAATCAAGCTAATTCTCATTGTTTCACTGGAATTTGTATTTGAAGTAGGTAAGGTTAGGTTGAATAGAGGAGACGTTTAAATGCCTCATGTCAATGGAGATACACTTAAGCCAGTGGTTCGGCCTGTTGTGCGCTCCTTATTTATGATTTTTTATGTATTTGAAGTAAAGACAAAAAATTTCATTGATTTAGAGATGGCGTTCTCTTTAGTTTTACGATATTAGTAGTCGAACTTTACTTCCGCCTCGCAGTCAGTAACACGGTATTTCAAGCGGAAGTTTGAGCCACTAAGGTTTGTGTGAACCGACTCAGTAACACCACAAAGCCTAAATACCAGTATGCCAACATCTACACGGATAGCCAAGCAGTATCGTCGGAAAGGGTCCAATCCAGAACTTCGTTGGACGGTGAAACAACTATAAATGTTTACTCAGCTCACGGTCAATGACGTATCTTATGAGTACCAGGACACAGGGGAGCGATTGTCCTCAAAGGCAGAAAACTTCAAGTAGCCAACTCAGAAAATCCTAAACATTTAATATCATGAAGGAGGAGTAAAAGTACTAGGCAGTGATGGCTCCCAAAACTGTGTAGGATAGGGATAAACTGCAAAGATACTGTGGAGTGATCCAAATGGGAAGAAAACAAGCAGTTTTCTGAAACTTAACAAGATCGCGAAAAGTAAGATGATTAGTGTTCTAGCGGGACACTCTAGCTTACAAGTACATCTGCATCGCATAGGAATATCAGATAACGACGAATGCAGGGCATTCAGGAATAACATCGATATATTGCAACATTTTCCATGCCAATGCTCGGCTTTCTGGGGGTACCAGAAATGGCTGGACGAATGCGCCTATGTTGCGCTGAACAGTAGATACTTCAAAGACATTGCACTGTACTAAATTGTGAGCGTTTGTGTACATTGGAATTAACGTTATGAGGCATTCAATTTTGATACGATTTAGCGATTTCGTGTGTCAGGTATTAATTTAATATCATTAGCAGTTAACTGTTTGTACAAAATGTTTTTTTTTATCTTTTTTACCGGACTGAAGGCATTATATAAATATTACACTGCACAAGTATTCAATTATTTGTATGCACTGGTATTAAATCTATTAGAAGTTAACTTTTTGTACAAAATGGTCCCCTTGTGAGGGTGGTACCAAAAGGGACGGCGTCACTTTGCACATTCTCAAGCTGATAGCGACATATCTGTGTGGAATTACAGAAGATTTGGACAAGTAGTATATAAATTATTAGAGAATCAATATTTCACAAAATTGTAATCCCCTTGTCAGGGAGGTACTAGAAGGAGGTGACCAATTTGGCCCATCTTCGAACTTAGCCTGAGATAGAAAAAATATTATCACATTCCACATTTGAAGTTAATCCCATACTTCTTTCGATAGTTATCGTGCGCTGCAGCCAGACAGACGGACATTGCTCAAATGACTTAAAATGTCCTAAAACGGATTTCCGCCAAACATACTTGGTATACAAAATTTGAAGTTTATGTCTTGTTAACTTATTACTCGAATAGTGTTAATACTTGCTGCACCCTTGCTGGCAAATGAGTACCCCCATAATAGCGAGAAGTTCGTGCGACTATGATTTCTCCATAACTACTGAGGCAATGATTGCAATCTCTTCATTTTCCGTATACTAGATTACTAACGTCTGACAACGAATAAGCAAAAATGTCATATTCCTTAAAACAATACCTCTGTGAAAATAAGTTGTACTCTACTTTAGTCTTAACTCAGATTTTTTGGCTTAACCTTTAGTTAATAGCTAAAATTTAAATCTCGTATATTGTCCAAAACATGTTGTTTAAAGTTTTCTTTTAAAAGCGCTGAAAAATTCTGCCAAATGTTTACTCTGTGCCTTAATGCACTTGGCTGGGTAAATATTAAAAAAAAAGATGTTTCATTTTCTTTAATGCGAGTATCTGTTTATAAATTGCTTCATTTGAATAGAAACAAACTATATCCATGGTGAGATGAGGGTCACGTTCCGAATTTCATGGAAGTAATATCCAATTAAAGGTAATTATTTATTACGTTTGTCCTTAGACGGTATCTGTTGCGATGATGCCCAAAGAGCTTTTAAATTTCCGGCAAAAAATTTCATTTATTAAATTCGCTCTAATGCCAATCTAAAAATGTGCTCAAGCTGTTGACATCTGTCCTGGAAACAATTGACATCATCACCATCGCCACTTTTTGTGAATGTTATCCTTCGACAACAACAAAAATCCTCTTAGGTCGATGAGCAGAAACAACAATGTGGAAATTTTTAATTTGAGGGTTGAGTTCGTGTATGCGGAAGTAAAATGAGAAAATGTCATTTGGATTTTTTTCTGTCATCGTTAGCCAGTTGCTAGACAATACCGTAGTTGTCATTTGTTGTATAGGTCATTATTTGGCATATTTGATGTTCAATTCTCATGAAAGCCATTAGAAATAATTGAAACAACCTATTTCATTATTATTATTATTACATTTACATATACTTGACTTGTTCACTTACAAGGAACCAACAGTGGTACGTCTTTAAGTTGCAACAGTAACCTTAGGTTACTTTTACGACCTCGGGCTTTTCATATATAGGTTAAATTGCTATGTATAGGTAAGATATGTAGGAAAATATCAGTTGGTTGTTCGTTGGGATACCCCCAATTAATCGGATGGCTCAGAATCATTCATACCCGAAACTAATGGGTTGACTCAGAATCATTCATTCAATATAACCATGACTTTTTTCTTGCAATGAATAAAAGTGTCGAAACCAATGGAAATCGAAACAAATCTGTTCAGATTAAGTTATGGTATGCGGTACATAATCCATAATTGTCTACGTTTTGTCTTTATACCCTGCACCACACTGTGGTCTGGGGTATTATGCGAAGAGATAGACCCATTGTTTTTTATACAGCATAGAATCTTTTTTTCTCTGTCCGTCCATCTGTGGAAATATTCTTGCGAACAACGTAAAAGTCACAAATATAAAGCGGTGTAGGGGCATTTCTAAGGCTACCGATGTCACTTTTTAACGTACTGCAGAACAGATTTTTTAATCGATATGGCTGAATGAGAGTTTCGATATAGCCTACATATAAAGGTTTCATTGAGATAATGTAATGTACTTCTAGTATACCTTCCAGAAACTATTTATACTCGTACCCTACACCACACTGCGGTACAGGGTATTATAAATTTGTGAGAAATATCCCCATCGTTTATTACACCGATTAACTTAGAATCACTTTGATTTGGCTATGACCGTCTGTCTGTCCGTATGTCCGTACATGTATTCTTGTAATCAAAGTACAGGCTGGAATTATGGTACAATCTCGAGGACGATACCTATTGAATTTGGTTAAAATCGGTTCAGATTCACATATAGTGCCCATATATATGTACCTTCGATTTAGCATATATGCACTGTATAAGAAACATTTTTGAACCGATTTGTACCAAAATTGACAGAAAGCAGTCTCGTGATCAGAGTATGAAGCCGCCGAGCCGAGCCGCCGATTTTAGCCGCCGCCGACCTTTTTTCACCAGCCGAAGCCGCCGCCGATCTTTGCGGCTAGAATCGGCTGAAACACAGCCGCCGTTCCATAACAAAACTTTAAAATATGGATGGTACAATTTACATTTTTGATAAGCAAATAGCTATATAGCAGATATATCCTCCCCCTAATAGAAGAATAATATGTACGCATATACACTATTATTTTTTATTGCATTCTATGAATCTACGTGAAATTCTACTTCCACAAATTGGGTTATTGGGTGTTTGAAATGATTTTCTCGAAAAGACAAATAAATTATACACTATTCATTTATTGGGTGGACGATATGGAAGTGAGTGATTTTCGTTTTGATTCGTTTATTGTCACAAGCTTAACATGTCTTAAAAATCATAATATTGATAGAAATACAAAAATAATTATAAAAATTATTTTTTAAAGGAAATAATACGATTTTTTATTTATTATTAGATTATGTACATATATTCGGAAAAATATCAATGGAGTATTAAAGAATAATATAACATATAAATTAATACCTCCATTCTAAAGAATCTATCAAGTTAAACTCAAAACAGTAGAGGTCATTCTATTTAAACCACAAGGTAATCCACACAAATTTAAAATTTCACTAAAACGTCGATTCGGCTCTCCTGGAAACAACCTGTTTCGACTTATGCTATATATAGACGAATGGCGGAAAATGCAACCCTGTGAACGTACAACCGTGTGAACATGCAATTTTTGTCTTGCAACGTTGGCAGAAAAACCATTGTGAGATAATTTGCAGATTGTAATATGTGCGAAGTTTATGCATGTGACAACGGCGCCATTGTCGGAAAAACAATTTATTGGCCACTCGCTGTCTGTAAAATATTTTTATTGGCAATCCTGCATATAAATATTTACAAAATATATTTTAAATATATGAAATTGTAAGGGTCGTCTTCACTTTTGCCTAACAATCTGTCATTGTCCGTACATTTGCGACACTTTAACAGGGTTGATAAAGTTGTCCGATCTGACAATCGTCTATACATAGCTTTAGCATACTTTGAAAATAGAGTGTATCATAGAGCCTAGCGGTATGGAATCGATGATTTTTTCACCTCACAATATCTTACAATTAACTTAAAAACATCTATTATTTAAGAATAAATACCAGAGCATAACTTTTCAACTATTATTTTAAATGTTAAAATGTCTATCATAGAGCCGCCGTATGTCAATATTATGTTGGCTTAGTGGCCTAGCCGCCGCCGCCGATCTATAATTTTCAATGGCAGCCGCCGCCGCCAATTTTGGCTCGGCTTCATTCTCTGCTCGTGATAGATATAGATAGAGTTAGATATAGCCCCCATATATATGTTACCCCCGATTTATAAGTATAGCCACATATATATGTCTATTTAGTATTTAAGCTCTACTGAAACTGTATTTTACGTCCGAACTTTATGTAATTTGGCAGAAATGAAGTTTTTGTCCAACCTGATGAAAAACCTATAAAGTCCCACCTATTTGTTCCTTCCGATTCTTGACATAAGAAGGAATGTTGCCCATTTTAAGGTTATCGTTCAGATCTTTGATGAGGAGGCGCAGCTAAGTACTTTGTTAACTGAAACCAACCCAATCATTCCAAATTATTATCGCAATGTCCCTTTTCGCATTGCTAGGGCTGTGTAGGGTTTTCTGATTTTCCTTACTGGGTTTTGCATTAGTTTATAAAAATGTTCCTTAATTTGGTAAAAAATTACTTGGGATAAGGAAATTTTACCCTAAATTTGCGTAACTTCAATTCATAATATGTTTGTATTGAGGTAATTTTACATATTCTGATTTCAACAGCCACTCGAAGAAAGTACGAGTTATTTAGAATTAAGTTCAACTTTCATAACTGTGAGGGAATGTATGAACTTGACAAAAGGAAAACAAGCTTTTGCGCCATACGAAGTTCAATTTTCCTACAGCTTAGTTCTTTTAATCTTGGTCTAAGGCTCACATTTTTCTGAGTGTAGTGAAAATGGAGTCACAAACGAATTTGAATTCTTGGCAGAGTAGATCCTACGCTTTTTAACGAATGTGCCTGGAATTTAGAAATTTGCTCAATTTAACTAGCAACAATTCATAGTAATAATGGTTTTATACAGTAACAACACATGTCTCCTTGAATTGGGTGGCAAAAATGGTAGAGGGTATTATACAGTCGACCCGGCCTTACTTTATTCTTTCCTTCCTGTCTTTTTTTCAACGAAGAAGTAGTGTCCGTGATGAAATGTGACACGTATGTCTTGTTTGGCCTAAAAACGAACCCTATTGCAATTTGTGAAAATCGGCTCAGATTAATATATAGTCCCCATATATATGTTCCTCCCAATGAGTCATCAAAACGCTATAGAAGTTGTATTTTATATCCGATCATTACGAAATGAAGCAGAAAAAAGTATCTTAATTTAGGAAAGAATACTGCTAAATTTGGGGAAAAACAGCTGATAATCTACCTTGTCTGAATTTAATATTTCTTTTAATAAAAAATCAAGTTCGAAGTGCTGGGTTATTGGACATCATTTTGTTCGATTTCCCGTTCCTCATTGGGAAACATCTTTAGAAAAATCTATTTTTATACCCTCCACCATAAGATGGGGATTATATTAATTTTGCCACTCCGTTTGTAACATCACTAAATGTTGATTTTTTTACGTCATAATATTTGGCATAAATGAAGTTTTTTATCCAAGTTAATGAAAAACTGTTTATATTACCATTGGACTCATCATATATTAGTTTCTTTCGATTGTTGATCTATAAAAGAATACATCGCATTTTTATATGATCGTTTCAGATCTAGTTTATATGGTCAACATCTTAACCTCCTCATTGGAATAAGACTTGATGAGAAGGTGGAGCTAGATACTTTCTTAACTGCAACGTAACCAATTTTTCCATTATATAGTCGGTCGACGTTCTGTCTTTCCTTACTGGTTCTATATAGAGTTTCGGTGGCCCGATCGGTTTGTATATAAAGGGAATAATAACCCAAATACTTTCTTAGCAATTTTAGAGAAAATATCCACTTAAAAGCCATCGTAATGCATTTGTACATTAAAGTCTATTAAAATATAAAATATTGTAGTCTGTACTTGATGGCGTATGACTGACATGATGACTGACTACATCAAGTATACTCACAGTGTACCACTGTCTCAGCCCAATTCAAAACACTATCTTTATTCCTCAAATTACAGTGATATATCAGTTGCTACGCACTGCAATTTTAACAACTCGAAAAATTACTTATAAGCAATTTCACGTGTAAGCTATGTCCGTCTGTCTTTCTGGTTGTGCGCACAACAACGGGCGAAAGGAACGACCAGCAAAAAAGAACCAACACCGAATATCTCAGAACTTAAAAGAAAATAGACACAAAAGCTTGATACTAAGTACATGGCAATGTTTCCCAAGAACATACTCTTAAGAGCGAAATGTGCGTATTGGTGAAGAACTATCTGTTAGCTCTCACATTATAATACAAATTGATAAGAATTCCATTAATAATTTCTGTAGAATATTTTTACTAAATTCCACATTATAGTTCTCACAATGTGACAATATACTTCTGTCGACTTAGTTGAATGAAATGTTCTTATTTATTTCATTTTACCCTCATATAGAGGACAAAAAAATCGTATGGTCATTAAATTATTAAATGAGCCAACTTGACTAAACGAATGATGCAGAAATTCTAATTCTCAGAATTGAATCCCTAAATCATGTGTTGTACAATGAAAATTACAAAAAGTGAACAAATCTTAACTTAGTGTAATATTTTCTGCGTATCTCTCCTTCAATGGGCTTTAATAAAATAACTAAAAGAACTTTATGCTCTTGATCTAGAGCAGATATTTGGCTGATAACCCACTGAATTTGATTAGTTTTGAGGATTCCAAGATATTTTACATGATCCTTTTAGGAATCAATGAATTGAAAATAGAAATTGGTGGACTTCTATCCCTTCGTAGGGTAAAAGTAACATAATTACGTTTTGAGGCATTTACAATTACCAATATCATATCGCAATCGCAGCAATATCGCCCGCAAAGGCAGACGTGTGCGTAAAATTGCTTATGAACATATCTGCCCTGTGGGACACTGGCATTTATTTCCTTTAGGCTAGAAAAAATGCCGGTTGATTTAACTTGGAAAGGCGAGGTATGATGGTCAGGTATAATATTGTTAGAAATTATATGAGGTGAGATTTCCTTCAGAAAAATAGACTCAAACATTTTTGATAGTATCGATAGTAGGCTTATAGAGCGATAAGATTTAACCTGAGTTGTATCTTTTCCTGGTTTCGGTATTATGCTTATTTCTGACCAGTTCCAAAAACTGGGAAGTAACCTACAAGCAGAAAGCATTGAATCAAAATAACATCATTGTCAATGCTGAAAACGGAAGCTCTTTTATCATTTTCGCTGTTGCGCCATCTCCTCCGGCCGATTTCTTTAATTTTAGATCTTTGACAGATTTTTCAACATCCTTTATTCTAAGCTTGTTTGGGCGAGGAATTATGTCATCTATCACGTTATGATAGATTGGTCGAGGAATTAAATCATTTATCACGGGTGGATAGATTGGGCGAGGAATTATGTCGTCTATCACAGGCGTAAAGATTGGGCCAGGAATTATATCAAATATCACGGTCGGATATATTTCAGATGCACCACTATTCTCTTCTGTGCTTTTTTGCCCAGTTCCCATTTTCAAGGCGAATTGGGGTTTCATGCGCAACAGGGTCTCGCATATGTTTGTGGCCTTCCAGACACTATAATCTGTTTTCTGGGTTGGATCCAGAGATTGCAAATATATTGTAGATCAGTTTCCTCAGCTGATTTCATTCTCTTCTGTCAATTGTGCTGGGGAGAGATATTGTTGCCACACCCTTCTAACGCCTCCTTTTTCACTGATTAACGAATGCTTGTTGGATTATTTGAAGTATCTCTTTTGAATGCACATTTACATTTACATTTACAGCGTCAGTGAATAGATTTAGCGCGGCTTTAATTCCATCAGTTGTTCGTAACGATACACCATCGGATATGTGTGAACAAACGTCATTTTATACCCGACCCCACACTGTGGTATAGGGTATTATGACTTTGTGCATTTGTTTGTAACGTCCACAAAACAAAGAGAAAGACCCATCGTTTTATATACCGGTTGACATTGAATCACTTTTTGAGTCGTTTAGGCCATGTCCGTCCGTCTGTCTGTCTGCCGTCTGTTTGTACGTCTGTCTGTCCGTCTGTCTGTCCGTCCGTCTGTCCGTCTGTCTGTCCGTCTGTCTGTCCGTCTGTCTGTCTGTCCGTCTGTCTGTCCGTCTGTCTGTCCGTCTGTCTGTCCGTCTGTCTGTCCGTCTGTCTGTCCGTCTGTATGTCCGTCTGTCTGTCCGTCTGTCTGTCCGTCTGTCTGTCCGCCTCTCTGTCTGTTCAAGTATTGCTTAGACTAAGGACGATCCCTATTGAAAGTTGGGAATATTAGTCCTAGTCTTGCTACAGCCCCAACATAAAGGTCCCCACCGATGTCACTTCTTGACAATGTGGGAACATATTTTGATCTGGCTGAAATTTAAGAATTTACACTTTATATTGGACCTAATGGTCTTAGTAAAAATTGGACACATCGGTCCATGTTTTGGTATAGCCCCCATATAAAGGTCCACACCGATGCCAATTCTTGTCTCTCTAGAGAATGGATTCTTCAATTGATCTGGCTGAAATTTAAGAATTCATACCTAATATTGGACTTAATTGTCCCTAGTCAAAATGTTTTGATATAGCCCGCATAAGAAGGTCCCCACCGAAGCCACGCTAGAGGACGGATTCTTGATCTGGCCGAAATTAAAGAACTCATACCTTATATTGGACCTAATGGTCCTAGTAAAAATTGAACACATCGGTCCATGTTTTGGTATAGCCCCTACATAAAGGTCCCTTCCGATTAGACTTATTTATTCTAGGGGACGTATTTTTTACCCTATTGAATCAAATCGCCTCTTAAAAATATGAAAACGGTGTATATCGGTTCTTGTTTTTCTAAGTAGAAGCCCCTTGTGAAGGAAGGTTTTTTAACATTTGCGCCTAGAATTTAGAAATCTACTCTATTAAACCTGCTAATATTCATAGTAACAATGGTTCTTCGTAAATTGTTTTCAAATTATGGTGGAGGGTCTTATACAGTACTGTGTGAGTAAATATTTCATACTATAATTGATGAGTATTTGAATAATCTTAATCTATAAGTAAAACTATGAGATTTTAAGACTAGATACTTAAACTAAGAAGAACCGGGAAGGAGCAAGTCTGCATGAGGGTTTTTGCATTCAGCCTTTTTACAGAATTCTCCGATATCGATCTCGTCTGTTCATTTACATTATGCGAAATCACAACAAACAATTTCTTTATGGTAAAGTTATTTTTTAAATTCCAATTTTCGTGGGGGTTTACTTTAGAATGTGTTCCATATTTTTTGAAGCACAATGCCGATAGGTAGAGCCGCGTATCAAAGAAGATTGTGAGGGCTACAGATGTTGAAAATAGCACTTAGCGCGTAGAAAAAATCTTGTTTTCCGGAACGAAAAAAAAACATAAACAAGTAAGAAATGTCAGTCGGGTAAACCGACTAAGGTATACCCTCACTTTGTGACCAATGTAAATAAATATGTACTAATATTCTGAGCTATTTAATTTGTATGGCTTGGTATTCACGATATAAGGTGTTAACTTTTTGTACAAAATGTTACGTTTGTGTGGGTGGTACCACAAGGGGCGTGATAATAACGCCCATTACGCGGACTGTAGGTACTATAAAAACATTACACTGTTAGTTTTTCGTACAAAATTTTAGCTTTGTATGGGAGGTACCAAAAGGTCCGGGGTCACTTCACCCATTCGTCTCAAGTTGATAGCGGCAGATAAATTATTACTATGTGTGGAATTACAGAAGATTCTGTAAGTAGTATAGTCGTTATTAGAGAATCAATATGTCACTAAATTTTAACCCGTTATGAGGGTGGTACTAGAAGGAGTGGACCAGTATCGCCCATCTTCGACGGCATGGATATGCCGCCCATTTTTTTACTGTACTGTTGGTACTATAAAACCATTACACTGTACAAAATTTAAAGTATTTGTAAATGATCCATTTGTGAGGGAGGTACCAAAAGGGTCGTGATAAATTCCCCCATTTGCTCATCTTTGTAGCAACCAATAAACTAATACTATGTGTGGAATAATAGTAATATAATTTACTTACAAAAACATGATTTGCTCCAAATCCAAAGAGTTTTTCGGTAAAAAAATTTAACGCAATCCATGCTGGAGGGTATATGTGAAATGGTGATTTCGTTTGTGCAAAAAAATGAAAATTGTTTCTACATTTTACACTGAAACCGGATTTTTAGGTTCGTCTGTAAAAATGGTGCAGCCGTATGAATGGTTTTTGATTTCGATTGTGAAATTATTACACTCCGCAAATGCGAAAATATCGCATTTTCCACACTCAGGCCAGTCCACAGTGTGGTATGTTGCACAGTCAAAAATCAGACTTTAGAACCAAACCTAAATGAAAGCGTAGATTCTTATTGAACTACTAAATGGTTGCCATAATGTAGGTATGGGTTTTACTCATCGCACGATTTTTGTTCGATTGTTCGCATGCAAAATGTGAAATTAGCAGATGGTGCAGGAGGGATTTTTAAAATGTCGCAACATGATGAGGTGACGTTATTTTTCAGAAACGAAATCACCATAAGATTTGGCATGGGCGAACTTAAAGCTTTTACTTATTAAATATACTATTGGTTCTATAAAGGCATTGCACTGTACAAAATTTCCAGTGTTCATATGGGCAGCAATCGAAGTTATAAGACGTTAAATTGTTGTGCAAAATGTTTTATTTGTACGGGAGGTACCAAAAGGGGCGTTGCAATAACGCAAATTTTTACGGGCACTGCACAAAATTTCAAGTTTTTGTATGGACTAAAATCAAAGTTATAAGCCGTTAAACTTTTGAGCAAAATGGTACATTTGTATCGGAGGTATCACAAGGCCAGTGGAAACTTAGCCCATTTTTCTCAAGGTAATATCGACCAAGAAATAATTACCATTTAAAATTTTAAATTTGAATCGGCTATAAAAAACGTACTATTTATTTTCTGGTTTTATTAGCAAGGTTGAACTTTGTAACTTAATAATGAAACACAAAAATTAAATATACCATCAAATTCTTTTCAATATTTGTTTCGTGTTGACATCCATTCGACACAAATTTCGTAAATTAGTGTAAGGCGTCATTTTTTAAAAATAAACTTAGATTTAGACCACCCTTTAGACGATAAAATGAGGTTCCCCCACCATGATAAGTTACTTCGCCATATCTCTGTAGTTGCCTCGTAATAACCCGGAAATCGTTTTTTGCACTTCCTTCAACACTTTTCGTTTATTGAAAGGTAGAAGTCTTTCGGCTATCTATCTCAATTCGTCATCAGCCTGATTTATTACTATTATTTTAACGAAGCAATTTGTAGTTAATAGCATTTATGAGATGTTTATGAGAAATTTTATGAGATGTTCATAGAATATTATCTATTTAAACAAACGTCTATTTGTCCACATTAATGTTTTGCTTGAGAATCGCAGTGTTGAAAAACCAATTTATAATATCTTGATTTTAAGACCGCAATATTCAATTGCTTTGCAAAAAGTAAATCCATACTGGTTAATCAATTTAAGATGCCGCCGCTTTACCAAGCTTACTTGCTAGAGACCATATTTCCTTTCTTTTTGCCCTCGCCCCTTCGTATCCTTTTTATGGGGAGAGATTTATTTACAATCATTTCCTCTGTTTCGAGGCTTTAATGCCATGTCGTAAACCAGGGCTCATTTGCGAAGACAAAATAGTGGTGACTGCTCCCATTCCCCTCCGCTGGCCCTCTTCACTTTGGCCGATGAAAGGGAATTTGATAAAGTATCAAGCGTTTAAAATAAATTTTAATCGGTTTCTGCTTTGGTTTTCAAGTAATTGAATTTACGACGTCATAAAAAAACCCAGGAAAAATCATTTTGTCTGGTTTTCAAAAATGCAGAAAGGAAAGAAACAAGAAAATAAAATAAAATAAATCAATTTTCCCTGAACTTTTCCTTTTTCCTCTCATAATTTTATTCAGATGATTGAGGGTCTGTTGAGTGCACGAATGTGTTTGTAATGTTATAAAGTACGCTGAACGGAAAGACTTTAATGGATATGTCAGATTTGTGGCAAAAAATCAAAGAATTTATGGTAGAAACAAAAATAAACAATAAATACAGTGGCTCTCGCCGAAATTTGTATACTTTACTGCATTGTACATTATGTGTGGTATCTATCCACCATTCCAAAATATGCTAAGTCGAAACAGGTAGTTTTTCACAAGAGGGGATTAAAGTTTTATGTAATTGTTAAATTTGTATGGAGTTCTTCGATGACCGAATGACCTTTACTATTTTGTGAATAATTCTTGATTGGGTTTATGGACAAACACAAAATTTTGACAGAATGTAATTTGAAATATTTTGAATTTAAAAATGGAATATTTATTCTAAAAACATGCTAAGTCGACTTAGCATACTTTGGGATGAAGATGTCGATGAAGGTGATTCATCGAGAGGTTTGATTTTCAGTATACTTTTTTCACAGATCACGAGTGACTCATACTGCTTTGTCATTTTTGTTCAGTATCGTTTGAGAAGTCATCACGGAAAGACTTAAACCTCAACAGCATCTCCAAATTCAGTGCATGGGCTCAGGAAAACTCAATGAAAACCCGGTGTTTTATGGTGAAATTTTTTTCAGTGATAAAGCACATTTCTGGCTCACAGGATACGTTAATAAACAAAGTTGCCGTGCTTTGGATGATGAGCAACCCGAAGAGTACCAAGAGCCACCATTACATCCATTAAAAAAACGGTATGGTGTGGTTTATGGGCTGGTGGAATCATTGGCCTATATTTCTTAAAAAATGAGGTAAATCAGAATGTCACCGTCAATGGTAACCGTTATCGCACCATGTTATCGGACTATGTGCTTCCTGCAATTTAAGCACATGGACTCGGTGAGCTCTGGTTGCAACAAGACGGCACTACGAGCCATATAGCGCGTGAAGCAATGACCTTGTTGTGAAATCAATTTGGTGAGCACTACGATACTCGTGTTATTCGCTCAAAATTGTACCTTCCGAATGGACCACCTCAGACGTAGTCATGGCCAACAGCAAATTGCATGTTTAACCGAAAAAAAAATTTATGTTCACTTTCAATGTTATGTGTTTTATTTTACATTATAAATCAAACCTCACGATGAATCACCCATTATAAAAAAGAGAATGTATGTTTTAATGGTTGTTTGTTCAGCCTAAATTCCTAGACCGATCTTCTTGAAACTTGTACAGAACGCAGTGGTGTAATGGTAGATCGTTTCCGCATGGGGCAACACCAAATGATTTACCAAGTAGTGGTTCTACCGTGGAAAATGCAGTGGAAGACATGTATGTCACCTACAATCATGGGAGCTATGTATTTGGATATAAATAAACAAACTCAGATCCCGTGCCTTCGTCAAAGGCAACAAGCCCTTCAAAACTGAGGCGAATGAGAGAGGGTGGTGGCCTTTACAGTAAGCATATCATAGCTTCTCCGAGTCGGTGAATGGGTGAGGTCTAGCCCTACGACCAGTAGGATGTTGTCGAGAAAAGGACATTCCTAGTAATCCCAGAGCCCATACCAGGGTTAAAGATGAACCAACCGACTCGTCTGACATACTAGAATTACTAAAAAATTAAATCCTGATCTTCCGACCCATAATTGGAGAATTAGAAATATTGGCAAGATGGATAGTAAAAAGCGTCAGATCAACTTGATCCTTAATGCTGAATCCACCCCCTACTTACAGCGGGTATCCACCGTGGTTGACACCCAGCCCTCTGGTACGGAGTGCGGAGCTATCATAATTTCAAGCTCATAATTTCTGCAGCTTCAGACTCTAACACATAGGCTGCAACACCTTCATGTGAGGACGAGAACACGACTTAGGACACTTAGGGGTTGATGAGAATTTCTAGACTCCTTGACGCGACTGATGAAAACATGATCCTCGATGATAGGTATGAGATTAATCAGTCGTTTACCAATGATTCCAAGAATTCTACAGATCAACCTCCATCACGCTAAAGCAGCCTCACAGACTCTAATGCATCTGTCCACAGAAGCAAAAGGCATCGTCTGATACAGGACCCCTACGTAATAGGAGATAAGGTGTGAGGGTGGTATGTGAAGGTACTCCAAGAACCTGCATTTTGGCCAGGAAAGATCGAATCATCTTTATCTTGACTAATTTCAGTGATGAAGACCAAACAGTTGCTAGTCTGGATATCGGTAATCGCATTTATTGGGTGGTCTGCGGTTATTTTCCTTATGAAGATGTGGCAGTAGCGACAGCTCTCTTCAGGGAAGTAATAGACAAGCACGAACTGATTACACAATGCAACAAATGAACACTTTTTGAAAAATACACGGACGTGACAGTATAGGTTCGATACTACTACCAAAGGGTAGTATAACCTTATACTCGGTTTACGAAATTGGTGACAATTTTTTATATGGGCCTCCAAAGTTTCTGAAAATCAATGGGTCCCTCCGAAAAGGTATCATCGGCTTTTGTCCAACAACTAATTCAGACGTGGTGATACCGCCTAACTACATTTGCCAAAAATGTAGCTAAAAATATGCTGAAAAAAGATTCTTAACATTTTATGGGAAAAAAAATTTTTCCCGTACTTTTTTTGAAGAAGTGAAGGAAAAATATTTTTTTCAATTTTCAGCATAACATTCAGGGACTCGTAATTTTTCACGAACAATGTTTGGCAAAATTGTAGCCAACGTAAATCTGAACAACTTTTGTGAACATATCAATACAATCTCAACGTGTCTACACACCCTAAATAGCTTAAAAAACCACATTGTACCTCAAAGATGTTAGCCGTTCACTATTATGTAACAAAAAAAAATTTTTTTGGTGTAGGGTATGTTCAGCAACTTTATAGAAAATATTAAGGCCAATATTTTTTTGAAACATATTAACCCTTTGACGACCATAAGGGTTGACAAAATAACAACTTTTTTTACTCTCTGAGCTACTGCTCGAAAAATTAAAAAAATGTTCGAATGATTTTAGTGGAATCAAAAAATTACGTAGGTTTTCTTCGGACGAAATAAACATTTAAAGCAAATTGAAATATTTTAGGCATAAGTATGGTAAAAATTGCAAACCAGTTTGCATGTCCCAGTGGTCGTCAAAGGGTTAACCGTCTAGCTTCCCCACATAACTGTAATTTGTGGCCCTATTGTAACAAATTTAAACGTTGTTCAGGCGTAAGTCTTTCCATGATGAAATGCCAAACAATACTTAACAGAAATAACATGACAGCATGACACGACTCACACGTGATCTGTCAAAAAAAAGGCTATTGAAAAAAGTGTCTCCATTTGGATCACCTTATATATCGAGCAAATATTTTTTTTTTTTTAAATCAATAAAAATTACACTGTCCGACAAATTAAGACTTTTTCATTGGAACAGAATAGCGACCCTATAATTCTGAAAGGGCATATTATTAACTAGCATTTAAATACCCGGCGATGCCCGGGTTGCCTTTGAAAACAGTGATCCAAACATTAGTATTATTTTTGATTTTGAATAAAAAATAAGGACCCAAAAATTAAAAAAAAATGTTGGCTATAGCAAAATTTATGTAAAAATATGTAATTTTTCATAGTTTTGTTTTTGACTATTGAGTTCGAGATCGTTGTTTTTATTTTCTGTTAAACAGAAAAACAAACCTTCTTTAAAAAAGAAGAATAAGAAATGTGTTAAATGTATTAAGGGTGGTCACTGGTTGGTGGACGATATCGTTTCGGAAGCTACCAAGCAACCTCATCGGCACCTTGGACAAAATACCCTGTCAATAATTGGCATGATATGAGAGCAGCTCAATATGAAATAATTGAGAACTGACTTCAAAGTCCCATATCTCCAAAACATTGCAGACAGTATTTCTCAACCTTAATACATTAACAGAAAACAAAAACAACGATCTCGAACTCAATAGTCAAAAACAAAACTATGAAAAGTCACAACAGATCGAATAACAAAAACAAAAACAATGATGAATGATGAATGAGGCAGAGTACGGACGAACGTTCGTTGTCGCTGTAAGAAGCGACAATAACAACAAATCGTGTGCCTTCCCCGCAAATTGCAGGGACACACAAAAAACCAAACAAGAAGTGTGGGGATGTATTAAGGTTGAGAAATACTGTCTGCAATGTTTTGGAGATATGGGACTTTGAAGTCAGTTCTCAATTATTTCATATTGAGCTGCTCTCATATTGTGCCAATTATTGACAGGGTATTTTGTCCAAGGTGCCGATGAGGTTGCTTGGTAGCTTCCGAAACGATATCGTCCACCAACCAGTGACCACCCTTAATACATTTAATACATTTAACACATTTCTTATTCTTCTTTTTTAAAGAAGGTTTGTTTTTCTGTTTAACAGAAAACAAAAACAACGATCTCGAACTCAATAGTCAAAAACAAAACTATGAAAAGTCACAACAGATCGAATAACAAAAACAAAAACAATGAAAAATATGTAAAATATGTATTTATGTAAAAATATGTATTTAAAATCTTTGGTTTACAAATACCTTCGAATATTTGATCATACGCCGATCATTAAAAATTTGTTTAACATCCAGGATCAGTCTACTTGAAAGTCTATCAAACTCCAGATGCTCTCAAAAACTCAAGCAAATTCACTGACAACAGTAAACAATTCTGTAAATATGAACGCACAACCTCAAATGTACGATATGTGTGTAAACTTTCAAATTAATACTTTTATGGGGTCAGTGGTCACCAAATAAGTGGCTGAGAAACAAATGCATAATATGCTATGTATGTTTCAAATTTCGATATACTCGTATACATTTTTATTTAAATATTACCGGTGTATATAGCGAGCGATATATTTCGAAAAGACTTTTAAACATTATGTCTCCGTTTTTGTGTAACTCTTGTCCTCAGGCCGGACGACGCATTTCCTTGAAGATCGTTTTATGCACATACATGTGCAGCTCTACAGATCTTTATGGGATTTTTATTGGAAGAATGAAAAAATCTTAAAGAATTTTGAAATGTAGTGGAGGAATGAAAATTGCTTTGATCACTCCAGACAACAATCTTAGAATTCAAAATTGTTTTTTCCTGTGTATACTACATATTATTTTATCTTTGTATAATTTAAGCGCGAGAGTTGACTGGCCAAAAAACGACTATGTTAATAGTCCGTAGGCTATACCACACTGGAGTTTCTAGCATTCTACCTGTTATATGAGCTGCAACGGTCAAGCGGCCAAAAGTCGCTTGAATTAGTATTAACATTGCCATTTTGGGCCCTTTAAAATACAGAAAGAGTGGAAATTGCATTGGTCACTGCTACACTGGCCACATTCTGAGATTGACAACGTTATATATGTATATCTTACCACATTAAGTGGTGAGAGATATATTTTGAACAGGGGTTAGAAGTTTTACAATCTGTAAAATAGTGAACATTGTTTTGGTCACTTCTTCACTGACCACAGTCAGAGAATCAAAATTATTATATTTACAAAGTTTTAACTTTGTGTCCTATAAGAGGCTTCAGAAAGGACAAAAATAATTGATAGCGCTATAACTGACCACTGGCCGAAAAATGTCTACGTGAGTAGCCCGTGGTTTATACAACACTCCTGTCTATGAGAGTTCAATTTACGGAATTTTTAATGTATTGAAAGAATGAAAAACTCTTAAAGAATCATGAAATCCAGTAAAGATTGAAAATGGTTTTGGTCATTGCTTAACTGACCACAATCGTTGCATATCTCGGGTATAGTACTACATATTATTTTATATGTGTATCATTTTAGGCACTTCTGAAATACAAAAAAATATTTAAAATTTTGATAGCGCGACAACTGACTACGTGTCAAAAACGACTGTGTGAATAGTCCGAAGGGTATACAACACTCAAGTCTATACCAAAGCAAAATTTAAAGCTTCCTACTTCTTAAAGGTACCGTAATGGTCAAGCGGTCAAAAGTAGCTTGGTGTAAAATCGCATCCCTTGGAGATCAGTATACAAACATAAATTATTAGGACTATTAGAGTACAGAAAGTGTGGAAATTTATTTGGTCACTGCTAAACTGACCACAGTCGGAGAAGTGACCGAGTTGACAATGTTAGATAGGTTACCACAGTAAGTGGTGAGCGATATATTTTGAAAAGGGTTTAAAAATTTTAGGACGCGGTTTTATGTCCGGTTTGACCTCAGACTGGACATCAAATTGTTGTTTCGCATCTTCATTGAGATCAGTCTGTACATATAAATTTGTAAATCATTGGCTCTTAAGGAACTTTTAAAATCAGAGAAATAATGAAAATTGTTCAGGTCACAGCTAAACTGACCACATTCAAAATAGTACTTCATATATACAAAGTTTTAACTTTGTATCTTATAAGAGGATCCCGAAACGACAAAAACAAAACTCAAGTTTTTGATAGCGCTACAACTGGCCACTGGCCGAAATATGATTAAGCGAGTAGTCCGTAGTTTATACAACACTCCAGTCTATGTGTGTGCAAAATTTCAGCTCTCTAGCTTTAACAGGAGCCTCTGTGGCCAAGTGGTCGAAAATCACTTGGCGGAAAATCTAAAATCAAAGTAGCCCACTGCACTTCCCAGGCATTGATCTATCTGTCCACCAAGTTTCAAGAAAATCGGTTCAGCCGTTTAGGCGTGATGCTGAATTTTTGTAGGATTTTTGTAGAATAAACTTATGGTCCAGCTGGTCTGAGTTTTTTTACAGTGGGTCAAGGTTAGGTTAGGTTGAAGAGAGGAGACGTTTAAACGTCTCATGTCCATGGACATACACTTAAGCCAGTGGTTCGGCCTGTTGTGCGCTCCTTATTTATGATCTTTTTATACCTCACGAGTTACAGAAAATCGGTCCTAGACACGAATTTTCTCAGTATCTTCCAGTCATATTCTCTGAGATGAGTCAAGTCTGGTAATATGTCGGACCCGAAATGTTGGGATCTTGCATGTGTGAAAGCCGGGCAGTGACACAGAAAATGTTCCATCGTTCCGATGTTTTCTCTGCATGCCCTGCATTCGTCGTTTCCTGCTAGTCCTATGCGATGAAGATATGCCTGTAAGCTTGAGTGTCCCGTTAGAACACTCATCATCTTACTAATATCGATCTTGTTTAGTTTGAGAAGACTTCTTGTTTTCTTTTCATTTGGGTCACCCCACAGTATCTTTGCAGTTGCTCCTACTGTTGCGCTATTCCACACAGTTTTGTGAGCCATCACTGCCCAGTGCTTCAACTCATTTTTCGTGGCTTCGAAAGGTTTCCAATTTTCCAAGTTTATTACTCGAAGTTCTCTGCCCTTTGAAGCCAAGCTGTTTGCCCGTTAATTTCCAATCACTCCGTTGTGTCCTGGTACCCTGCAAATACGCATATCTTCATGGGCTGAGTAATCATTTATCGTTCTTTTACAGTCCAACACAGTTCTGGATCTGACCCTCTCCGATGTTATTGCTTTAATCGCCATTTGGCTATCTGTGAAGATGTTGGCATATTTAGGCTTTGTCGTGTTACTGAGCCAGTTCACACACTCCGTGATTGCTCGAACTTCTGCTTGAAATACCGTGTTAAGTTAAGGAAGGCGGAAGTGAAGTTCGACTTCTGGTTCATCAATAAAAAGTCCCAGACCCGTCCTTCCCCCTCGCTTGGACCCATCCGTGTAGCAGCTGGTTCCCACTGGCACATGGGCCAAAGTTCCATTTTCCCAGGAGCTTCTGTCTGGCACAAACATATCACAGGTAGCTGTAAGCCGCACTTCAGGAATGCGGTCCGATATTTCTGGCGTTTGAATGTGACCAACTAGATATTCTAAAATCTTCTGATGTTACGACTTGTGGTCTCGATTTATCCATTCACCCATCACATGTTGACGGCTTGCTGTGAGGGCCGCCTCATACTTTATACTGATGTCTATTGGTTGGATGTGCAGTGTAGTCTCCAACGCTTTTGTTGGTGCAGTTCTAAATGCCCCGCTTATGCCTAGACAGCACATACGTTGAATTTTTTGCAAAGGTATTACGTTGCACTTCTTGTCCATTGATGTCCACCACACTACACAGGCGTAGGTGATTATTGGTCTAATCACGCTCATGTAAAGCCAGTGAGTCATATTTGGACGAAGTCCCCATTTTGAACCTATAGCTCTTCTGCACAACGACCAACATCTGTTGGTCTTTGTAACTCTTTCTTCAAGATGATCTTTCCTGTACAGTTTCTGATCCAAGATTACTCCCAAGTATTTTACCTTTTTAGTTATAGCAATTGCCTTATTCAGGAATCGAGGCCGGGTAAAACTTGGGATCTTCGTTTTCCTTGTAAATAGACATATTTCTGTTTTGTCTGGGTTAACATTTAATCCCCTTGGTTGTGCCCAGTTATATGCTATGTTAAGTGCATCTTCTGCATAATAGATTTGGATGAAAGCCTCTTAGAAGTATTACAACGTCGTCTGCATAACAGACTGGTTTAAGTCCTTCATTGGTGAGGGCTTTTAGGGGACTGTGTATCGTCGTAACCCATAGAAGAGGCGATAAAATGCCCCCTTGAGGTATACCACGATTTACCTTATCTCTAAATTTTACGTCATATGACCCGGAAAAAATCCACCTATTCTTTAGCATATTGTTGATCCAGTTTTTCAGCGCCTGGTCAACCTGAAACTCGTTCCCTTGAAGAAGCCTGTCCAAAAACAAGGTACAAGGGTAAAACTAAACCCCAATGGTGGACTTCTGAGCTAACGGCTATGAAAACGGCGTGCAACAAGCTATTCAACAAGGCTAAATCTACAGGGGTCGCTAATGTTTGGGATGCCTATAAAGAGCAACTCAATATCTATAAGAAGGAGATTCGAAAGGCGCAAAGACGCTCTTGGTATACCTTCTTTGGCGAAGTGGAAAAGGTCTCCGACGCCGCAAGGCTGAGGAAAATATTATCAGCTTCACCCTGTACAGTGGGTTACATGCAGGATGAGGCAAATAATTGGACCAAAAACAGGGAGCAGTCGCTCAATGTACTGCTCGACACACATTTCCCGGGGAAGTATCTAACAGAACCAGAGCATCAGCAGGACCAACAAGAGTGCGAGTGGACTGCGAGCGTCGTTAGCTTGTTGACTGAGAGATCCAGAATAAGCTGGGCTATTAATAGCTTTGAGCTATGCCGTCTGGTCCAAGTCACCTGGACCAGACGGCATCACTCCAGCAGAAATGCAGAAAATGTCCCCTGGCTGGAAAAAATTTATGTAGGCTATATCAGGCTTTCATACATCCCGAATCGATGGAGGGATGCCAAAGTAGTATTCATACCAAAAGCGGGGAAGATATCACACACTAGGCCAAAAGACTTCAGACCAATTAGCCTCTGAACAAATTGGCTAGATGGGCCAGAAGCAGCGGTTTGGGCATAAACCCAAACAATACAGAATTGGTTCTCTTTACTAGGATGAATAAAGTCCCACATGTGCACCCTCCACCTCGGATAAATGGAACAGATCTAGTCTTTTCTGAAAGTGCAAAATTTTTAGGAATAATTCTAGATAGAAAACTGTTATTTAGACGTGTAAGGAAAGCTAACGTCGCCTTATATTCCTGCAAAAAGGCTGTAGGGTCGCGGTGGGGCCTCTCTCCTAAAATCGTCCACTGGATATATATAGCAGTAGTTCATCCTATACTGCTATACGGCATTGTGGTATGGTGGACGGCAACTGACAAACTAACCATCACCAACCTACTAACATAGGTTCAGAGAACAGCCTGCATGAGCATAAGCGGAGCCTTAAGGACTACAGCGGCCGAGTCTCTACAAGCCCTACTCCATATACTGCCGATTAATATTGTGGCGAGAGAAGTTGCAACCAAATCGGCAATAAGATTAAACTGCCTATCAATGTGGAGGTACAAAAACTACGGTCACATGAGGATATCGAAGTGTAGTGCTATGGTAAACGACCGAGTGGACTATATACCTACCTTCGAGAGAAATTACATCACTATGATTCCCGCCAGAGATGAATGGCTTGGAAGAATACCAGGTAATAGAAACCATCTCCACTTTTACACGGATGGTTCGAAGTTTGAAGAAAAGGTTGGCTTCGGTGTACACTGTGCAGAGCTTAGATTGGATATAGCTCACAGACTACCAGATACCTGCAGTGTCTATCAAGCCGAAAGAATGGCAATATGGGAAGTAGCCAAGTGGCTGAATCGTAACATAGTAACCAACACTGGCGTTGTAATTTACTCGGACAACCAGGCTGCCATCATTTCTCTGGAGGCAACATCCTCAAATTCACAAGCAGCCCTCGACTGCCGCAGATCTCTTAACGAGATGGCTGAGCAGTTTAACATACACCTAATATGGGTGCCTGGGCATAGGGACATCCCGGGAACTGCAAAGCCGATGAACTTGCTAGGAAAGGGACGACATTACAAATTCTCGAAGATATATATATATTGCATATATTGGTGCGCCAATATCCACGTGCAAGCTTTGGCTTAGGCAAGAGGCAATCAGGCAGTCCAACGAAAGATGGACAGAAATCGGCACCTGCAGAGTAGCTAGACAAATCTGGCCAAGGTATGACCTGAGAAGATCAAAATATCTCCTCGCACTAGAGAGGCAAAGAATGTCTACGTTAGTATCAGTTCTGACGGGACACTGCTTGATCGACGAACACGCCAAAAGATTGGGTATTGACTCTAATGACTTCTGCAGAAGCTGTGGAGATGAGGAAGAAGTGGAGAGCATTGAGCACTTGCTATGCGACTGCCCCGCTCTGAGTAAACGACGACTGGACATACTGGGGTCGGCTTTTCTGGGTAGCCTAAAAGATCTTTCCAGTACCGATATTCGTACTATCGACAAATTTGTATATCAAACAGGTTGGTTTCGATGAGGGGCATTTCAGCCCGTTGTAACACTAGGGACCTAAACTGGTCTATGTGAGCTTGTATAAAAAATACGGCTGCCACCCTAACCTAAACCTAAACCTAACATATATTTACATGGGGCCAATGTCTGAATCTGAACCGATTTCCGCTAAATTTAGCAGTCTTTATTAGTGCGTTAAGAGCTTAGTCTGTGCCAATTTTTACCGCTATGTGGTGTAAAATACACCTTCTATAGCCCTTAAAACCCAAGTCGGAGGAAATATACATGGGCGCTGAATATAAATCTGAACCGATTTTCACCTATTTCAATAGGGATCGTCCCTGGGCTAAAAAGTGCTCTGTGCCGAATTTCATCATCGCAGGGTATAAAAAATTATCCTTGAACTGCTGCAAAACTTAAAACAATTAAGTTATCGAAATTTTCTCTGAACACTTAAATTGAAATAAATATTTGGTAAACAGAGATTTGTTTAGAACCACATCTTACCAAATATATAATACTAGCTGGACCCGGTCCACTTCGTTGCCCCAGATTTCAGATTTCCGATCCAGCCCATTTTTTGGCCAATTACATAGACTGCCATCACATGCATATACACAAAATTACAGTACTCTCGCTAACAAATTGTTCAAACATCTCAATTTCAAAATTTGGTTTATATTGGCAGGGTCACGACCATTGCTCTGATCCCGCACATTTTTGGACCAATCACGCAGACCGCCACCAGATACATATGAACAAAATTACAGCACTCATTATTTGACTTGATCGACGCGATAACCACAAAATATACAACTTTCTGCTGAGAATAATAGATTAGTGTTTTTGTGCTCACAGCCAACTTAACGCCAATGCGATGAAAATTAAAGAAATGTGGTACAAAAATGCACAAATTTTGCAATATTGTATGAGGTTTTGTTTAATGAACGAAATGTCTTTCTTCTGCAGTCAATAGTTTCAGAGATAATACACACTTAACTAATTCTACGCCCATTTTTGCCACACCCACTAATCCTATCCCGCCAATTTCTGCTGAAGATTTAGATAATTACTCCACTAAAGTGTGTTCCAAATTTCGTTCTCCTGCCATCAACACATTCTGAGTTATTCGAATTTTATACACTTTTCGTGAAGTTACTAATAGTAACTCCAATAACATACATTTCGTCATCGCAGTGTATAAATTTTATATAATGCCACGCCCATTTTTTCTATCCCGCCCACTTTTCGTGAAGTTACTAATATTGACTCCAATAACTTACAATGCAAATTTCGTTCACCTACGGTCAATAGTTTCTGAGATAACAAATGTTTAACTAATGATACACCCACTTTTGCCACACCCACTAATCCGATCCCTCCCTTTTTTATTGAAGTTTTAGAAAATAACTCCACTAACGTGTGTTCCAACTTTCGTTCTTCTAGTGTCAAAGCTTTTTGAGATATTCGGATTTTAAGTGATGCCAAGCTCACTCTTGTCCCGACCACTTTTTTCAAATTTTGTTTCCTAAAACATCTCTGACAAATGATCTTTCAACAGAAAGAAAAACAAATAAAATCGGTCCAGTGGTTTCAGAGTCTATAGCATACATACATACAAACATTTCCCCATTTTTATACCCTACACCACACTGTGGTACAGGGTATTATAACTTTGTGCATTTGTTTGTAACACCCAAAAGGAGAAGAAATAGACCCATCGTTTATTATACCGATCGACTTAGAATCACTTTCTGAGTTGATTTAGCTATGTCCGTCTGTCTGTCTGTCCGTCTGTCTGTCTGTCCGTCTGTCTGTCCGTCTGTGCATGGTCCGATCGCGACGAAACTTTACATATATCATTTGTTTGGCCCAAGGACGATCCCTATTGAATATGGTTAAAATCGGTTCAGATTTAGATATAGCCCCCATATATATGTTACCCCCGATTTGACATGTAAGCGCTGTAAAAACTTTATTTTATATCCGATCAGTATGAAATTCGGCAGAAAGAGGTTTCTTATTACATAAGGGAATACTGCTAAATTCGGAGAAAATCGGTTCAGATTTAGATATAGCCCCCATATATATGTAACCCCCGATTTGACATGCAAGCTCTGTAGAAACTGTATTTTATATCCGATCAGTGCGAAATTCGGCATAAAGAGGTATCCTATTACATGAAGGAATACTGCCAAATTCGGATAAAATCAGTTCAGATTTAGATATAGCCCCCATATATATGTTAGCCCCGATTTGACATGTAAGCGCTGTAAAAACTTTATTTTATATCCGATTAGCATGAAATTTGGCAGAAAGAGGTTTCTTATTACATGAAGGAATACTGCTAAATTCGGAGAAAATCGGTTCAGATTTAGATATAGCCCCCATATATATGTAACCCCCGATTTGACATGTAAGCGCTGTAGAAACTGTATTTTATATCCGATCAGTGCGAAATTCGGCAGAAAGAGGTCTCTTATTACGTGAAGGAATACTGCCAAATTTGGAGAAAATCAGTTTAGATTTATATATAGCCCCCATATATATGTTACCCCCGATTTGATATGTAAGCGCTGTAAAAACTGCATTTTATATCCGATCAGTATGAAATTCGGCAGAAAAAGGTTTCATATTATATGAATGAACACTTTTAAATTTGGAAGAAATCGGTTCAGATTTAGATATAGCCCCCATATATAAGTTACCCCGATTTGACATGTAAGCCCTGTAAAAATGTTATTTTATATCCGATCAGTGTCTGTATTTTATATCTGATCATAACGAAATTCGACAGAAAGAGGTCTGTTTACATGAATGAGTATTCAGGGAAATCGGTCCAGATTTAAATATAACCTCCATATATATGTTCCTCCTGATTTGGTGTCAAAGCGCTATATAAGTTGTACTTTACTTCCGATCATATAAATTTTCAAGAAAGATGTTTCCCAATTTAGGAACGAATATTGCTAAATTTAGCGATTATCGGTTTAGAATTAGATAATATGTTCCTACCTATTTACCAATTATTCCAAATTATTATCGCAATGACCCTTATCGCATTGTTAGGGAGGTGTAGGGTATTATATAGTCGGCCCCGCCCGACTTTCTGCCTTTCCTTACTGGTTATATATGTAGATTTGTTTCTGACATATACAAGTCTCAAGCAAACTATATTTGGGACAATATACTCCAGAAGAGGTTTTTGTTTGAATGGTATGTGTACTGCATATCTGCTAGAAAAATGTGTCAGAATAAAAAGAACATTTGTCAGTTCATACATACTTGAGAGTTAATTTACATATTTATGCCCAAGGATTCGTATGAGCCTGATGGCATCATTGTTGGTCCATGTGCACATCCGTTTATACATACTTACGAGTACAACACGGAAGCAAGAAGTGGCTGTCTCGATGTTAATAAATGAGTAGAGCAAAACAAAAAAGTTTCCAAAAGTTGAGATTACAACGTTTCTATTATATACCTATGTAAGTGTGGGAAGGAAAGCTTAGATATGAACACTTATTAACTCATACGGGTATGCTTGCTTACCATATATTAGGGTAATCGGGAAAAATATACAGCATTTTTATTCTGTCTAAAACAATGTCTTATAATTTAAGTTAATACTGTGGAATAAAAACAAACGGAAGTTGATGTAGAAATTTTTATTAAATTATGTATGTATGCATAAGCAAGTTCATCGTGGAAAGCAAGGGTTCCAACAACCCTTACAAATGTATTATCTCAGGCATTTCATATTCACTTATTAACAGCTTGTGGCGTCTTTATTGATGCTTAAATGAATGTTATCCAATAATCAGCTCTTCTCTATACTCCTTTTACTTTATTGAGTGATTAATAATTTCAACAAGTAAATGCATTAAGTACGGCCATGCCGAATCTTATTTACCCTCCACCGTGGATAGCACGTGAATGGTTTCGGGCACAAATAAATTCATACTACCAAATTTCAGTCCGATTTGTTGAAATTTGTGTATTTTAGTATTAAATATTGTAGTGTGATTTCAATAGACGGACGGACGGACATGGCTACATCGTCTTAGACTTTTAAGACTAAAAGAATACATATATATACATTATGGGGAGGGTATGCAAATATTCTCTTGTTACAACCCAATGTACGTACAGCTAAGATTTCGCTGTATTTAATATACTTCATTAACAAACAAGAATGAACAAAAGTTAGCAAATAACCAAAAATACAACATAATTATGGTTTGCTTAGATCAAACACAGGGAATTTTATGAATTTTGTACATACTCGTATGTATAATATTTACTCCGCTCAAAGATAGGTGGTTAGCATCAGCAGAGTATGTGTAACCAACCATAATTAATTACTAAATTTTGTAAAAGAATAGCAGTGGTCTGATTGAGAAAAATTCATGAAATTAGCAGAGTCAGATAAAAAACTTGAGTATAATAGACTCTTTAAAGATATATTGACGTTAAATATACATCATCAAAAACCCAGTAAATAAATCGACTGTATATGGCCAACTTTTTAGAACAGAATAAGCACACATACTTATAGTTGTTCCGCATTTGAAACGATAACATTTGCGAATCTCGCATTGTATACTCGCATTGTCCGAAGGTACAAAATTAGATCTTTCTCAAATTCTCAGTATGTGGTAGTAATGACCCACAATATTAAAAAAAATTTATGAAAATTGGAGGCAGCGGGCGAGGTCAAAGTTCGGAAAAATTTATTTTTTCCTTTGTAATGGTTTTTTGAAGTTTATTTTAATGCTGCAAATCATAAGAAATTCAAAATAGAAATTATTGTTTCTTAAAGGATTTTTTGTACACTTTTCATAGGTTAGGTTACGTTAAGAGTGGCAGCCTGCAACACAGACTCACTTAGACTATCCAGTCCATTGTGTTACCACAGGGACCTAAGGGAAAACATAAGTTATCCCTAGTCTCACCCGTTAAACCAATTACATTGCTCTGAAAAGCTCAAAAGTTGGCGGATTCCAACTTCAGCGAAGCTAGCTAACTCCTCAAAAAAATAAGAGCCCAAGGTTGTATGCCGTCTTCTAGAGAGAGCGGGGCACACACACAGAAGGTGTTCTATTGATTCCTCCTCCTTTTTGTCTCCACAGCTTATGCACAAGTCATTATGCAAGACCTTTAATCTCTCTGCGTAGTTGCTTGTCTTGCAAGTTCATCTGCCTTGCAGTTTCCTGGTATATCCCTGTCAGGTTAATATTGATTAATCGTGAAGAGATCTGCGACAGCCGGGGGCAGTTTTTGGATTCAGGAATATAGTTTTCAGGGACTTTATAGCAGCCTGACTATCAGAGAAAATATTTATACCGACTTTGGTCAGCACATTCATTTCCAGCCATTCCGCTACCTCTTTAATAGCTAAGATTTCTACCTGGTAAACACTACAGTAATCAGGCAGTCTTTTTGCAAGGTCAGGCATTCTGTCTAGAACGGTACTGTGTCAGTATCCATTACTTGACTATAGTGCCTGTTCCCTGAGTCTAATCGCAGTACATGCGGCACATTACACTGCTTTAATATCTAGAGGCATTAAATGTAGTATAACATTTAGGGCCGCAGTTGGTGTCGTTCTCAGCGCACCAGTAATACATATAGCAACCATTCGCTGAATATTGTTTAGTACCGCACAAGAGCTGGATTTCTGCAGAGCTGTCCACCAGACGACAATGCCGTAGAGCATTATCCGCCTGACTACTACCGTATACAACTAATAAACTATAAGCGGATTCAGACCCTAGCGTGTTCCTATTGCCCTTTTACAGGTATTAAGCGCTAGTACAGCCTTATTTGTTCCTTCCAAAATGTTGGGTTTGAAGTGCAACTTCCTGTCTAGTAAAATACTTAAGTATTTTGCACTTTCAGAGAATGGAATTTCAATAAGCCCCCCCCCCCCCAGGGAGACAGGTGTAACTTGTGGCACCTAATAGAATTAGTTCAGTCTTGGTCGGGTTTTCACCAAGACCATTACCGGAAGCCCATCTTGCGGTCGTATGAAGGGCCCGCTGTAGAATGTCTCTGAGAGTATCTGCCCTCTAACAGCTATTGCCACGTCATCTGCATAGGCAACAACTCTAACACCCATAATCTCCAGAGAAAGCAAAATAGTGTTCACGGAGAGATTCCATAGCAGAGGAGGCAGAACATCCCCTTGGGGGTTTCCCCTGCTGACAAATCTATGGAGGTCAGTTGAGCTTAAACTAGCTGAAGTGCGTCTCTTAATTAGAAGATTATGGATGAACCTACGTATACTGCTGTCAACCCCTAGGGTTTCTAATGCCATAATTATATCGGCCCCTCTATATCTAAGAAATCTACCATAGTATGAGCCTTAACAGAGAGTGATCCTTCAATAAAGATGACTATATCATGCAGGGCGGTTTCGATGGACTTGCCCTGGCTGTGCTCATGCTGTTGAGTAGACTGTGTTTTAATAATAAATATAAATTGCGATATCCCAGACTCGATAAATTTTTTTTTTCTTAAATTTTTGATAAAAAAATGGCCATATGTACTCCACCGATGTGTAAATTTTGGAGTGGGGACGACCTTGATTCAGAAGATACATTATTATAACTGAAAATCTTCACCAAATTACAAAGAAAACGCGTGGCGGACATACAAAAGTTTAATATGATATGTATGTTCGAAAATTTAATATAATCTATTTAGTCATAATAATAGAAATCATATGAGTATCACATAATTCAAAATCTGATCAATTGCTAATATATTGAGCACACTCAGTCTGGACATCTGATAGTTATTTTCACATCTGCTTTGAGAACAGTAGCTTCTGCAAAATTTTGGAATGCTGGGAACGAATGAAAATTTCTTTGGTGAATGCTGCACTGACCACAATCTCAGAATATAAAATTGTTTTATTTATCTAAAAGGTGGCCCATTTTAAACCTGAATCGATTATAAAAAAGTACTGATATTTTTTCAAATTCTCGTTTTATTGGAAAGGTTGAACTTTGTCATTTAAAAATGGAACACTTTATCATTCATATGACTACCACGACTGGCTCAGCAGTACCTCATCCGATCAACCCAATTTTTCAGTACATTTTCGGTTGTTTCGGGTCGACTTTCCTGAATGGCAACTTCGATTTAATTTTTCAACGGTTCAATGGTCTCTGGATACTTTGCGTAACATTTATCCTTAATGGCTCCCCACAGAAAATAATCCAAAGGGCTCAAATCACAAGCCAAAGTAATCAGTAGCTGAAATTTAAAATTTTTAGTGGCCCACTCTATATTTATTTGAATTACAGTACAAAGTAAATTTATATTAAAATTTTATGACAAAGACCATGTTGTTTGTTATATTGTTGTAGTGACAGACCAGAGCATCTAGTGGAAGTCGATTTCATGACCCCCAAACTCATAGGAAAGCATGCCACCAACTCACATACTGGGGCGCTCAAATTTAAAATGGTTTTCCAGTGTATAGCTCAACATATTATTTTATTATTTTTTCATTTAAGAGATGCGAGAACTGACCACATGCCAACAAAAACGATTATATGAATAGTCCGTGAGTTATACAACCCACCGCTTTCAGGTCAAATTGGACGAATTTTAAACAAGTAAAAGCGTTAAGTCGAATCTTATACCCTCCACAATGGATTACACGTGAATGGTTACGGGAACTAATAAACTAATTATACCAAATTTCAGGCCAATTCGTTGAGGTTTTTGTGCAATTAAGAAGTCATATCTAGAGGAAACTTTGTATGGAGCCTATAACAAAACATGGACCAAGGATACCGGGTATATAAAACCAAGTTTCCAACTTTCTGCCCGATCAGTTGACATTTGTGGTCTCTATGACGTTAAGAAGTCAAATCGGGGAGATGTCATAATGGGGGCTATATCCAAAATTGGACCGATATTGTTCATTTTCAATCCCAACATACCTGCAGATAAAGGGTTTTCCAACAAGAGGTGTTATTTTGGTATTCAAAGAAAAATGCAATTTTTTGCGATAAATGATCGGATGTTTTTTTCATAATAATAATGCCGTTTATAATGAAAAACAACATCAGCCAAATGGCCAGCACGACCACGCTTACAGGATCATATCCCTTTCATGGAATTTTTCCATAACAAGATCGAAAAGTGGCTGCCCTATGTCCTCGATAGCCTCACGAATCAAATTTTTGGGGTTTTGGGTTGTTCTGGGTTGTTGGCGTAGACCTTATCTTTCACGTGGCTCCAAAGGAAGAAGTCGCAAGGTGTTAAATCACAAGATCTCGGTGGGCAATTGTGATCACCTCTTCGAGAGATAACACGGTCCGGAAACTTTTCCCGTAACAGAGAAATGGTTTCGTTGCTTGTGTGGCACGTAGCGCCGTCTTGTTGAAAGTAAACGTTGTCCAGATCAATACCATTCAACTCCGACCATAAAAAATCATTAATCATCTCTCGATAGCGCAATCCATTCACCGTAACTGTTGATCCAACCTCATTTTCGAGAAAGTAAGGTCCAATGACCCCGCCGGACCATAAACCGCACCAAACAGTCACACGTTGAGGATGGAGAGGCTTCTCGACAATAACTCTTGGGTTTTCCGTGCCCCAGATGTGACAATTTTGCTTCTTGACGCAGCCACCGAGGTGGAAATGCGTCTTTTTATTCGATCGTTTTTTGATCGTTTTGTATCGTTCGATGATTGTGTATCGTTCCATTTTTAGTAATGGCGTAGTTTCTACTTGCTACCGAAATACCTCTTGTTGGAAAACCACTTAGTTCAACCATTATAGATTGTAGCGTGATTACAACAGACGGACGGACGGACGTCCTATGGTGGAGGGTATAAAAATGTTGCTTATACAGTGCATATATGCCAAATTGGAGGTACACATATATGGGAGCTATATGTAAATCTGAACCGATTTTTACCAAATTCAGCAGGGATTGGCTTTGGGCCAAAAAAAATAAATGTGCAAAGTTACGTAGAGATTAGACCATAATTGCGACCTGTACTTTGATTACAATTATATATAGTACATACACAGACGGACGGGCATAGCTAAATCAACTCAGATAGTGATTCTGAGTCGATCAGTATAATAAACGATGGGTATATTTCTTCTCCTTTTGGGTATTATAACTTTGTGCATTCGTTTGTTACACACAAACGAATGCACAAAATTGTTTTTTTATCCATAGACATTTGGAGACATTTTTCTTCGATGACTTAGGGAAGCTGTCAATTTTTTTTTTTTTTTTTCATTTTATTTACAATCTATCCATTGAAGGATAATAAGCAAATGGTATGATATTTTACAATACAACAGATTTACAGATCTCCAACGAGATCGGTATTTGCAGTACTATTGAAAGTTGTTATATTATTAAGTTGTATACTGCTAATAAGTATAATTGTATATCCTTCTATTTTTGTTACTATTTGTTTCTATTGATTAATGTTAAGTATAAATGAAAATTTATAAATGGAAAAATAATAAATGTAATTTTTTTATCTCTGGAAAGGTAGGTCTAGTATATGATGTCGTTTTAATCTTCTGACTTCGTGAGTGTCATCTAATAGCGATATAGCTTACGGATTGGTATGACTGCTTAGTCTTTCAATGTATCTGGAGCTAAATCGGTTTATTTCATCCTTCACCATCGGTATGTCTAGGTCGTTATGGATAGTTTTGTTGGACACAAACCAAGGGGCGTTGACTATGGACCTCAATGTTTTTGACTGGTATCTTTGCAGAATTTCGATATTTGAGTTTGACGCTGTACCCCAAAGTTGTATTCCATATGTCCATACGAGTTTTAAAATAGTTTTGTAAAGGAGTACTTTGTTTTGTAGATTAAGCTGCGATTTCTGGCCAATTAGCCAATATATGCTATTAGTTTTTAATTTAAGGTCAAAAAATTAATAAAAAAAAAATTTTTTTTTGCGATTTTTATAAATTTTTTATTGTTTTTTTCGTGCCAGCAAAAAACGATTTAAAAAAATGTTTCTAATTGTTTTAAGGACATTTACTAAACTTCCGCTTCTAAATGAAAGTGATGTTGTCAGGATTTCTAGCCCCCATGATTTCCTTTAATTTAAATTGTAAAAAAGGAGAGGCTACGCATAAAATATTTGCTCCACATTGCCTACTTTGGATCCTGTCTTAAACAGAGGCCGCAGGCCGTAGGCCGACCGCACAGAAAAAAATTTATAATTAGAAAATAGGTTTGTATACGTGTATTATTGCGTACTCCCCAGATTTACGAAGAGAATATTTCTTAGTTTGTTTGGGGTTTATTTTCATTTCATGCTGTTTGATTGGGGTGTAATTTCCTTAATCAGTTTTTGTAACGAAAATAGGCCCCATATTTGGGGCGCACTTTCATTTTCAATTTGGGGTGCATTTTCTTGGGGTCCAACCTCCGGCCGCCGCTACAATTTTTTAGTTATTTATTTTATTTGTGATTATCGAGATTCCTGTACGCAACACTGGGAGGTGGATCGGGTCCTGCACGTAGGTTATAAAACCAACACTGATCCTCACTTTTTAGTAGTTGGAAATATATCATTTTCTAGCGGCCAAAATATAACACATCACAGGAGTGACCTAAGAAACGGATTGACTTCAAACTATGTACTTGTCTCCAGCTACACTGAAAAAAAATTTATCATAAAATTAAAGAAATGCCCCAAAGACGTCCTTAGTCTTCAAAATAAGTAAATTTTGTACTTAAAATTAAGAAAATTTACTTAAAATTAAGTAAATTACTTAATATTATTGAAATTATCTATATTTTAAGTACAAAATGTACTTATTTTAAAAGCATAAGATCATCGTACTTGACAAACGAGTCAAGTACGATAATCGGTAAAAAAATGGGCACTATTGCCAAACCCTTTTTCGGTATCTCCAACACAAATCGTACCAACTGAGCCACATAACGTTAATACCAGTGCACATAAACACAATTCGGTACAGTGCAATATCTACCGTTATAGTATTCGTCAACCACTTCTGGTACCTCCCACACAAATTGGTTGATTAAATTGAACACCATTCAAAACATTCCCATAAGTTCTGCAGCAATCATTTAAATGTTTTCATATTTTGTATTTTAGACAAAACTTCTAATGACTATAGGCTGACTAAGAGTGAACAATTGTTTTTCCCACCCGAAGTACCATAATACTTTACTCACAACGTGAGGTGCACCTTAGATTACCTAACTGAAATTTTCGTATATATTCTTAATCGTCGTAAAATCCTAAGACGATTTTGCCATTTCAGGCTGTCCGTTCGTCTGTTGTAATCACGCTACAGTCTACAATAATTGATATAGATGACTGAAATTTAGTGTAGAAATTTCCTATAGCTGCAGGTAGCAAAGGTCACCCTAGATTTGACTTCGTAACGCTACAAAAACCTCAAAAACCAAACCAATTAGGCTGACATTTGTTATAATGAGTTTATTTGTTCTCGAAACCATTCACATGCGCTCCTTTGTGGAGGGTATATACCGACCTTAATCCGTCTTTACTTGTTTAATGTAATATTAAACAGATATAAATATCGTCAACGACTTATATTGAACAAAAGCAGCGCTCATTAAAACTCATTATGCAAATACAATTTTAATTGACACATTATCATGTCAAAAGACAAACGAGTACACATTGCTTGTATGAAGCATATACGAGAATTACTCTATTGCTTTATTTCAAATATAATTGTATTGCTTTATGAAAAGAAAATGAGAACCATTTAAAAAACTATAGGGTATTTCATTTAGCGCTTAATATCTTTAAAGCTAAGTAAAACCAAATTCAGTCGTTTCGTTTGAAAGGCCTATTTATGCCATTATACATTGTGCAAATATCCGCCGTTTTTTTATCATCTTTGTTCAAAAACCTCATTTCTGCTAAATTATATAAAGATCGGACGTAAAAAATAGTTTCAATAGTGCTTCAAACCTAAATCGGCAGAGCTATATTTAAATCTCTACAGATTTTCCCAAATTTAGCAGTGGTCATTCGTGTAATAAGAAAAACTATTTCTGCTCAATTTCTTGCTGAGCGGATATCAAATACATTTTCTACAGCGCTTAAATATCAGATCAGGAGTAACATATAACATCTCTAAAAATCCAAATGTTTAGGGGAGCCAAAGTACTTTCTCTCATAGTACATACGAAAATGGGCTGACATGGGAGTGTCATATATCGATCAATATACAATGATTAGCTGAATAAATTTATGCTAAAATCCCAAAATCTACATACATATGGGGTCTATATTTAAATCTGAACCCACTGTCCCCAAATTAAGCAGTATTCATTCCTGAGCTAAGAATCTCTTTTCTGCTAAATGTCGCAATTATCGGCTACATGTAAATATATAGCGCATTGATGCTACATCAAATTTTACCAAATTCAATTAGGTTTGTCCTTAGTTCAAACAAAATATATAAGTACGTACCAAGTTTAATCGCGATCAGACAATAATTGCGACCTAAGACTCTAAGTAAGTTCGGTGGTTATCCGTTTTGGGACATTTTAAATGAAATGAGCAATGTCCGTCCGCCTGTCTGTCTATCTGCTGGCTGGTGCGCACGATATCTCTCGAAATGAGTAACCGATTGACTTTTAATTAGATATGTGGTAATATTTTTTCTATCTCCGGCTAAGTTCGCAGATGGGTCATATTGGTCCACTCCTTCTAGTACCTCCCCCACAAAGGGTTAATATTTAGTGAAATATAGATTCTTTAATAACTTCTATACAACTTATTCGAATCTTCTGAAATGCCACACATAGTTTTAGCTTGCAAGTCACTATCACCTCGAGAAAAATGGGCGAAGTTGCCACGCCCGTTTTGGTACTTCCCATACAAAAGGTACCATTTTGTACCAAAAGTTAACAGCTTATAAGAATTATACCAGTTCATAAAAACACTTAACATTTTGTCCAGTGTAATGTTTTTATAGTACCCACAGTCCAGTGCAAAATGGGCGTTATTGCCACGCCACTTTTGGTATCTCCCACACAAAAGGTACCATTTTGCAACAAAAGTTAAGAGCACAGCGTGAGTACCAATGCACGAAAATACAACAACATTTTGCGCAGTGTAACGCTTTTGAAGTACCTATTGCCCTGTGAAAAATGGGCATTATCACCACGCCCATTTTTGTACCTCCCACACAAAATGGCAAAATCATACCAAAATTTAATATCCCATATGTATACCAGTGCACATAAACGCTCATAATTCAGCACAGTGTAATGTATTTAAAGTATCTATTGTTCAGCGAAAAATAGGTGTATTTGCTAAGCACCTTCTGGTACCTCCCACACAAATTCACATTCCGTATTACATTACTCACAAAGTGAGGGTATACCCTAGTCGGTTTTCCAAAATTTAATTTAAGTCTACAAAATTTAGTATAAGTCTACAAAACCGGGCAATGTTTTTGAAATTTAAACCAAAACAAATTAAGTAGGATAAAATTGTGGGCCTTAATGCACATAAACTGCAGAAGCGATTAACTATATTTTTAATTTTTGTAGAAGAAATTAACTACAAAAATTACACATATAATACTTATAATATTAAAAACATCCCTGTTTTTATCGTAGGACACTACAAACTTGCAGCCGCCGTATTTATTACCCGATTTTTCCGAATTTTCGTAAAAGATAATTTTTTTTGGACCAAGAGAATCGGTCCATATATGTATTGGGAAAATCGGTTCATAGATATATCAAGTAAAAAAATTACATATTCAAAGTACAAAAATCTGCCAGTGTCGCAAAAAGCCGCAGATAAAATAGGTACTGTTGGGTTCATCACCAAGTCACCTCTCTTCCCTATGTCTCATGGTAGTGATCCCACGTTATCTAAAAAAGTTGTATTCCTTTTTTTTTGAAAAACAAAAAAAAAATCTATTTTTGCTTCGAAATATCTCTTCAACTGAAAGACGTTCAAAATACGACTCATACACAAAAACGAAGCTGAATATAACCTAATTATATGCTACAAGTCCGGTCGCATTATAATTATATGCTACAAGTCCGGTCGCATTTCACCAGCGCGAATTCTACAAACATTTTAGTATATAACTACATCAGAACATCATCGCACTGTTATTTGCATTTATTAGCAAAAAGACATACTTTGAATGTTCATAACTCGAAATCCGCTGGAGATATTTTCATAAAATGTTAAGGTATTTTCGATAAATGTTCTCCACAATAAAACAACATTCCAAAATAAAACATATTTTTAAAGATGTTTTCAGAGTCCTGTGCGCGCATATTTCATATTTTCCCATCGTGCGTCGTTCTGTTGACGTAACCATTCATAAAGAAATGGGCCTAACCTCTGAAGAACAGAACATCCCCCACTTGATAAAACAATTTTATCATTTCCACGTGTTGTGGAACACTATTTCCGACCACGGTGATTTGGAAAAACAAACTGAATAAATGACGGCCAATTCGATAAAAGTAGCTTCAATAATATGGCCGCCATCAACTGTCATAGTTCGGTGGTTGCTTTTGTAAGACCCTCTTAAGAACGATGATATATTGTTGCAGTATATTTTCCTTCATTTTGTTCGTAGTAGTTTTTTCCTTCCATGACAACCGCCATTCACTCATGGAAAAAAATATGTACATAAAACAATTTTACTTTATATATATTTCAAAAGATTAACATGCATTAATGTCGCTGTGCCATCTTCTCGGTGAAATCTCCGTTGAATATTACATACAGCTGCCGCTGTTGAATTAATATGTGGAGCTGTCAGAAGTTGCGATTTATGACAGGTACTGGTAATATTATATTCAATTGGATGTTGAAATATATTTTGATAACACATATGCAACCAGATTAAGAAAGGGGTTATACTTCATTCAGTCCAATTTCCTCATGAAAATAACTGAGATATATTTGAAACGATTGTATCATATAAATGTGTGCACAGAAATGTATCCTCGATGTTGATAATAACGCTGTGTGTCTGGCCAGACCTTTTTCGAATTTAATTGAAATTTAAAGATATTTCTAAACACGCTAGCGACTTGAGACATTAGGTAGCTTCCTCAAAAATAATATTTTATCGATCTATGAAGAAATCAGGACGAAAAACACCTCACAAAAAATTATAAGGATTTTGTGAGGTACACATCGTTTACGTGTCTCATGAGTCTGGCTAGACCCATACTGACTTCATACGAAGGTTTGTACTATTTTATTATTTTATTTTCAAGTAATTGACAACTTTCCATTTAAATTGTCATTTGTATATTCTCAATATTGTTCTTACACATAGCTGTACGTATTATGAGAGTGTGTTTTTAAATACATCCACACTCACATACGATTTTTTTGTATCTATCGGTCATTAAAACCTACATGACTCTGTGGTAAAGGGTACTATAAGTTCTTGTTGCCCAGATGTTTGTAACTCCCTAAAATATTAGAGTTAGAACCACCTTGGAGACTATATCAGATATAGGTATATCCCCCATATATCGATACCTCCATTCTAAATAATGCTTAGTGCAAAAAGGTAGTTTTTCAAGAAAAGCGATCAAAGTTTGATGAATTTTTTAAAATTGTGTGGAATTCCTTTACAATACAAATCAAAGGACCTGTACTGTTTTGTGAATAATTTTTGATTGGGTTAACGGATAAACACCAGATTCTTACTGAATTTAAGTTGGAATATTTAGAAATTAAAAATGCAATCTCCCTAAGAACATGCAAAGTCGACTTAGCATGTTTTAGAATGGAGGTATCGATATATGGTCCTTTCGATTTAGCCGCTTAACGCCACAGAAGCTGCATTTTTCTTACAATCATTTTGGAGGGTTCCGAATTTGAAGAAAATCGGTTCTGATTTAGATATAGGCCCCATATATGTATACATACCTGTATTGGAATATATTTGAATATAAGCACAGATCTTTATAAAATTTTACAAATAACAGTTTTTAACCAAATGTAAATTGTATACCAATATTTTATATATTTACGTTTCAACCTTTTTTTTCCATAACAAAGATAAACAATTAAAAAATTGCGTTTATTGTGTAGGTAATGGAAGTTAAGATCCTTAGTTTTTTATTCGAATTTTATTCCTAAATATAAATGTGTACTTTAGTACGAGATCAGTAAAACTTTTTATAATAAAATACGTAAGAGTTAAAAATGTAATCTTCGATTTTTTGAAAGAAATATATCAATTATTTCATCAATTTTGACTTCATCTTTGTATATAGACATCAAAGCCAGATAAGATAGCCTTTCTCTTTCCATTCTGTTCCGGAGATAAGTTTTTATTCTTCTTAACGTCGAGAAACTTCGCTCAGCAGATGCTGTTGTCACAGGTATTGTGCCGAGTATCTGCAAAAGGGTAAAAACGCTTGGGAACATGTCCTCATCACTAACTGAAATATCATCTAATGTATTTGATGGATGATATACTTATTTCAGCTAAAACAGATTTTGCTGAATTTGTATACCATACACCACACTGTGGTACAGGGTATTATAAGTTCGTTTCACGGCAGATGTTTGTAATACCTGAAAATAACACAGCTAGACCCACCTTAAAGTATACCGATCGACTCAGAATCACTAGCTGAGTCGATTTAACCATGTCTGTCCGTCCGTCCGTCTGTCCATGTAAAGTTGTTCGTCGACTACAGGTCGCAATTTCACTCCGATCGTTCTGAAATTTTGCAGTTTAGAGTATTTCTCAGCTGTAAAGATCACTATTGAATTTGGTTGAAATCGATTCAGATTTAGATATAGCTCCCATATATATCTTTCGTCCGATTTGGCCCTTTAGTCCTATAGAAGCTGTATTTTACATCCAATCGTTTTGAAATGTAGAGTGGTAGAGTTTCTTGATCCATGAACCAACACTACCGAATTTGAAGAAAATCGGTTAAGATTTAGCTATAGCTCCCATATATATGTTTCGTCCGATTTTGCTCTTTAGTCCTGTAGAAGCTGTATTTTACATCCAATCATTTTGAAATTTAGAATGGTAGAGTTTCTTGATCCATGAAGAAAATCGGTTCAGATTTAGATATAGCTCCCATATTTATCTTTCGTCCGATTTGGCCCTTTATTCCTATAGAAGCTGTATTTTACATTCAATCGTTTTGAAATTTAGAATGGTAGAGTTTCTTGATCCATGAACCAACATTGCAGAATTTGAAGAAAATCGGTTAATATTTAGATATAGCTCCCATACAAATCTTTCGTCCGATTTGACCCTTTAGTCTTATAGATGCTGTAGTTTACATCCAATCATTTTTATACCCTACACCACACTGTGGTACAGGGTATTATTTAAGTATAAAATGTCCCAAAAGTAAATTTATGTAAACAATTTATACATGAATTACCAAATTTATTTTTCAGAGTTATTCAATATTACGAGAGTGGTGTAGGGTATTATATAGTCGGCCCCGCCCGACTTTAGCATTTCCTTACTGGTTTAAATCGTTTTTGTAAAAAAGTGTGACTTCTTCGAAATCTTCCTTTATTAGATTTACAACTTGTATCGGAACGACTTAAACAGACTTGTAATTATAGCTTCATGTTCGGAAAATCTATTATTTAAATGTGATATTACTTCGTCCAGATATGGTATGAACAATGTTGTCCTAAAATACGCCTTGGCATCTGAACCAGGAATATCAGCCCTATACTTTTGAGTGCCTACTCTTCTAGGTAGTGCAGCTTCTATTCCAAAACTTCTTGCAAGTTGTGTGGATTCTTCAAACAGTTTATCAAACTCCGCATCTGAATTTCTACGCATGTCACTTAATTTAGTCGTTGCCAATTTTATGATTTCGAAAGCCTTTATTATATCTAGGTTAATCGTTTGCAAATACCGTGATAAGTTCTGTGTAATGGCCAAAACCGTACTACTTATTACCACACCCAATATAAAGTCAAATTTACATACACGGTTGTGCAAACTCATTCCATCACTGCAACCTACATGTTAAAAAGGTAGATAGATAAGAAATCATAAATGTAATTTTAACTTAAGTTTCGCCATATCTGGTTATCATAAATTTAAAGCCAACCAATAATTACACCGGTCGACAAACACAAAATTTTTTCTTGGGTTTCTGTTTTAAGGCATAGATTTTGATTCTAGACGTCAAAATCTCCAAACTTAGTTTTTAAAGTTTCTTTTTGTAAACTTTACATCGATAAGAAAGTTTTAAAGTTAAAACCTTTCTAAATTAGCTATAACTTTTTAAATTATGCATAGATTTTCTTCGGAATGGGCTCGTTAAATTCATGAACAGACTTTACGATAAAATCATAAAAATATAACATTTGTTCATTTTTAGATTGTTTTATGGGAGTTTTATTTTAAAAATATTAAAATGTTATCAAAAATCAAATATTTTTTGCAATATTTTGTAATACTCGTATATCGTCGAAACCGCTGAACGGATGGAAAATGGTATTATATGAAGTTGAAGGCTACTTAATATTTAATTCTTTAAAACTTTCCTCAACCAAATCGGATAAATGGTTCTCGAGTTATGCCACCATATGTGGTTCAACCACTAATTTCTTTCCATATCACAGCTTATCGCGAGAATTTAAAGAGACAACCCTTTAGGCTAAGAAAAAAGAGAGGTTGAACCACATATTATGGCATAACTAGAGAACCATTCATCTGAATTGGTTCAGGTAAGCTTTACAAACTTCAAAATTAAGTTGCCTTCAACTTCGCACCATACAATTTTCCATCCGTTCAGCGGTTTTGACGATTTCTTACAAAGTATTGCAAAAAATCATATTTTTTGAGAAAATTTTAATAATTTTTAAATAAAAGCCTCATAAAAACATCTAGAAACGCACAATTGTGATTTTATCGTAAACTCTGAAAGGTTATGAATAAATTGAGACCATTCCGAAGAAAATCGATGCGTAATTTAAAAAGTTTTAGCGAGGAAACCATGCACTTTTCTTTTTTTAGTTGTTATTACTTTTACTGCTACCATTTTTTACGCTTTTGTATTATTTTTTTTAACGGCCTTCCAAATATTTTTCGTATTTTTTTGAGTGATTTTGAAAATTGTAAACAGTTTATGCCCCCCTCCCTCTCTGTATACGTCCCTGCATTCAACACAACTTTAGTGGGAAACTTCGGAATAGAAGTTCCATGTCAAAGAATGAAGAAAGGAGACACTTCAAGAAGTATGGGCCTGTTTCTGTAACTTATTTTCGTTCGTTTACGGAGAACGATCAAAAATCTCTCAACTATTACTTGAATTCTATAAAACGCAGGTTAAAAATATTTTAGGCACGAGTTTTTTACGTGCTTTTCTATAGACACACCGAATTATAAACTGCTGTGACTTATAGATTTCTAGGAATAATTGAGTGATTTTTGATCGTTCGCCGTAGACGAACGAAAATAAGTTACAGAAACAGGCCCTATATCTCTCACACTTCCCTCCGAAAATCTCCATCAAAAATAATGCTGTCACAAAAGTCGTATAACTCGATGTTTTTTTTGGGCGATGTATTCGACAAAAAGATTCCTTGTAAAAAATCACTATATGTCCCCTCAATACACTTTTATGTCAATCAAATGGTTTTTTAAATATATCGTAATAATTGTTCATGCATTGGGTTGTGTGTGATCTTGAAATGTGCCTTTGTTTTCAATTGTTTAAAGATAACCTATAAATACGATATATTTAAAAAAATCATTGGGCTGCAATAAAAGCGTTGTTGTACAATGAATCTTTTTGTCGAATACATCACTCAAAATATCCATCGATTTCCACAACTTTTGATAAAACATTATTTTTGGAGGAAGATTTTCAGTGGTAAGGGGGTGAACGGTTGTTTTGGGAGAAATACTTGGTGTGTACTTTCTTTCGTCCTTTGACATGGAACTTCTATTTCAAAGCTTTTTATAATGAATTTGTGAGTGAATATACTAACCCTTCCTTTAACCAGCAAACTTTGTGGATAAATACGATATATTTAAAAATGGCACTGGAAGTTTTTCAAGTGATGAGAGTGATAATCTCCTTTACTTTGTTCTTTGACATTGAAAATCTATTTCGAAGCCTTCTATACTAAAATTGTGTTTGAATTTACTAAACTCTTTGTTTGCCCAGCAAACTTTGTAGCTGCATATCTCAAAAACGCGATGTCACAGAAAAAACTGTTAATTACATTCGATTTAAAATGTCGAAATTATACGGGGTAAGTTATTTTCATCGAGGATACATTTTAAAAGTGCATTTTGCACACACAGTGTTATTATCAACATTTTATTTTTCGGTCCTGGTAGACCATACGGCGGAAATGTCCATATCATTTGCTACGGTCCAAAAGTGTAACACAACGAAGCAGTGACCAAACTATGTTCGGCGGATATCTGTTTTAGGTCATTTTGAGTCATTTGCGCAATGTCCTCCGTCTTTCTGTCGGTTTGTATATTATCATATTTATACCCTCACTTTAGTGTGACGAGGGTATACATCATTTGCTACGTCCCAAAAGTGTGACCCATCGATAGAGTGACCTAAGACCCCATATATGTTTGCCGGGTATCCCTTTTGGGTCCGTCCGTCTGTCTGTCTACTGTCTGGTGCGCACGATAACTCTCGAAAGGAGTAACCGATTGACTGCAAATTTGGTATGTTGTAATATTTTTCTATCCCAGGCTAAGTTTGAAGAGGGACCATGTTGGTACACTCTTTCCAGCAAACTCGTATAGCCTCTACATATTTCTACGCCCATTTGTTTACAAATAATGATGGAGGGTATTATGCAGTCGTCCCCGACAGTCTTTTCTGGCTACTTCTGACCTACACCACACTGTGGTACAGGGAATTATAAATTTGTTTCATGGCAGATGTTTATAACATCTAGAAATAATGCAGCTACCACCTTAAATTACACCAGTCAACTCAGAATCATTAGCTGAATCGATTTAACCATGTATGTCCGTCCGTCTGATCATCTTATATTGTTCGTTGAGTACAGTTCACAATTTCACTCCGATCGTACTGAAATTTTGCAGTTAGCAGTCTTTCGCACCTGGCAAGAAGCCTATTGAAACTTTTTGAAATCGGTCCAGATTTAGATAGAGCTCCCATATATCGTTCATTCCATATCAAACCGAACGATTTTTGGAAAAAAAAATCTGGTCGATATTCACGATTGTCTTGAAAATTTGCATATGCGTTGTACTATGGAAATGAATCATCTTGTAGTTGGCACGAAAAAATACCAAAAAAATTTTCAGATGTTATAGCATCTGAAATCTGCAAAATTTGGGGAAAAAATCTGAAAAGCCGTATTTCAGAAGTTATGTATTATGCAAACGCGTGGAAGGAATTTTCCAAATGAAGGCTCGGTTGTAAGATCGTGACTTGTACCTTCAAGTAAATTTATTAAAGCTGGTTAAATTACAGTTTGAAATGTATCAGCGGAATATGGTACATTATTTTGCATCCTGCACATCAATGACACCAACTTATAATTCTGAGAAAAATATAGGCATGTAGACCCATTTGTCCTAAACCTACCCTACAAATTTCAAGTTGGTATTCAACCTCGTTCTTTTTTAAATCAATATTTAATAAAAATTGCCAATGACTTTTCTTTATAAGTTTTGAAAAATATTGAAATCACAAATTAGACAGAATCATTCCAATAAAAAACAATTTCGATTTCTGATATTCTTAAGTAATAAAGCTATTACATAGAAACGGAAGAAAACACCAGATTAAAATTTACAGGATCAGCTCAGATTAGATAGGACTACATTCCTATAAGTATATATTTCAAAAATCCATGTTGGTGTTTTCCTGGTCCAGTGCGCAAATTAAAATTTAAGAGGAAAAATAAATAACGATATATGCAAATATTGGCGAATTTTCGAATATATCGAGGATGCCCTAGTCAAGACCTTAAAGAAAAGCTCTAATTTGAATAAATACACAAACGCATTTTTAAAATATAACAAATGCAATATTCCCATCTCAGGAATTTTTTAATAAATATTTTTTAAAACAATAACGGGGCTGAACAACGTCTTAAAATTTTCAGAGTTCGTTTAGAATATATGGGCCTTCATAACTATATATTACACAGAATTTCAAGTTGGTGTCATTGATGTGTAAAATGCAAATTACATTTGCAGATGTATAGGATGCATTTAAAACCATATAGGACGCGAAAATGAAACCCTGCTATATAAAAAACATCTTACGACCTTTTAAAAGAGCCTTCATTTGTAAAAATCCGTCCATGTGATACAGATCCAGATATTTTCTCAGATTTCAGATGCCAATAACATCTGGAAACAATTTTCGTATTTTTTTTCGCCAACTATAAGATGTTTTAATTTAAGCAGAGAATCGATATGCAAATTTATTTCGAAATCGGGTATGGTGACCCAAAATAGGTGTTCGGTTTGACATGGAATAAACGATATATGTTTCGTCAGATTTAGCCCTTTAGCTATATATCAGCTATATTTTATATCCAACTTTTTTGGAAATTCAGCATGATGGAGTTTATAGATATAGCTCCCATATACATATTTCGCCCGATTTGGCCCTTTAGCCACATAGAAGCTGTGTTTTACACCCAATTGTTTTGAAATTTTGCATAATGGAGTTTATTGATCTATGGATCAACATTGCTTCATTGAGTTAGGACTAGGGATGTAACGAATATTCGCATATGCGAACGCGAATTATTCGCATCATATTAAAATTCGCAAAAACCATCTTTGGATTATTCGCTTTCGCAAAAATATATTTCAGTATTCGCCTCCATTTATTAAAGTGTTAAATCTCCTTATTCCCTTCACACAATTTGAAGATATGTGTGTGCTTGTGGTAACAGGAGGTAAAACTATGGAAAACAGTCTTAATACATGAATATCCTGGAAAAGTATCAATTCAGTTCCTTAAATTTGTTGGTACTAAAGGCTCTAACTATTATTCGCATTCGCATTCGCTTTCGCAAAAATGCATATTTTACTATTCGCTTTCGCATTCGCAAGAAATATATTTCAATATTCGCTTTCGCATTCGCTTTCGCTAAAGCCACTTTCGTTACATCCCTAGTTAGGACAGTCTTGAAGTGAGTGAGCGATGTGTATTTATTGTCCGATTTGTTATTAAGCCCTTTAGAGCTGTGGTTTACATCCAATTGTTTTGAAATTTAGCATGGTAGAGTTTCTTGGTCCATGGTCCAACATTCCCGAATTTGAAGAAAATCGGTTCAGATTTTGTTATAGTTTCCATTGTTGGAAAATGGGCATTATTTCTCCTCCCACACAAAGCAACCATTTTGTACGAAAAGTTTACAGTTTATAACTTTAATACTAGTACATACAAATACGTAAAATTGTGTATAGTGTAATGTTTTTATAGAACCTACAGTCTGTTAAACAAGTAAGAAAGTTCAGTCGGATAAACCCCATCGTCAGTCCAAAAAAATATTCGTAAATTAGCGGACCCGGCGAACTTCGCCTCGCCCCAATTTAACGCCTTCAGATAAACTCCAGAGTGATAATAAAACACAGATAGTTAAAATTTTAATGCGATTTGTTTAAAAGGAATCGAAATCAGTAGAGAGCGATGTGATAAAGAACAAACAACGAAGACAGAAGACAGGCAACGTACAGATGACCGTGCGAAAAACAGGGAAATTCGAGATCAATTCCACAGACTTCCTACGATTTGTCTTGAGATTTATTGATTGTCAGCGTAAAAGCCAATCGTACAGGGAACTGAATCCGCTTGAATTGGAATGAAAGATCAGTTGGAATAATCGGAATTCGTGGGATAAGGACTTCCTCTCCTTTGAATTTTCCCTTGATGATCGTCGCCTGAATCACATTGTGCATCAGTTTCATAATGGACAACCGCGAACTATGCACAATTTCGGATGATTCAGATTCCGCAACATGATTATGATCGATTCCACCTTCAGCTGTAAATTATGCGGCGGAGCTCCTGGCACATCAAGCGAGTTTTTACTTTGAATAATAAAATTCATGCTATCGACGTCCTTATTCTTCGCTGCTAATATTGCCCGTTCACTAATCTAATCGAGATTTGGAAACACTTTGGTGATGAGTTCCTCGTTCGACGATGTGAACTCGCAAAAATTTGCCGGGAACAATATCAATGCAGTGGAAACATCAACAGTAATTTGGCCATTGCCAATCGCCAACAGTTGTTTCGAGAATTCAAGAGCCGATGAGTCGTTCTGCAACGCGACTCTCATGTTCGTGGTCAATTTCAACTTCTTGACATGCCGCCACAAAGACCACGATTTCAGGCATGCATTAATTTCATCGGCAGTAGATTTCGGGATGACGGTAAGCGTTTGACGAAAATCTCCGGAGAGCAATATCATAGACTCACCAAATTGTCTCAAATCACGTCGTAAATCCTTCATCGTTCGGTCAACTGCCTCCAGAGCTCGTTTATGCGCCATCGTGCATTCATCCGAAATTATGATTTTGCAGTGCCCGCAATCCAATAAGATAACCTTACCTCTTATACTCAAACTTATTATCTGAAAAAATTTTCGAACTGATAAATATCGCGTTGAATTTTAAATGATCGTAATGCTTGTACCGTTTGTCGATGTGATACGCGAAATCAGTGTAACAATACGCAAAACTCGAATGAATTGCAGCAAGAAAAATAGCACATACTCGTACATATGTTTAATAGAAAACTTTTTTGTTTAATAGAAAAATTAATAAAAAAAATTGGATTCAAAAAGAGAGTAGTAGATGGGAACAGTAGGAATCTCGCAAGAAATAGCAGTTTTCGATTTTCCCAATTTTCCGACTTTTCCGGAGGGTTTTCCCAAAATTTTCTTTCGTAACAACCTTCTCCACGCAAATACGAAGAACTGAAAAAAATTGCGCCAAATCGGTCCAGCCGTTCTGACGTGATGCCATTACACAGATGGACCGTTTCATTTTTATATATATAGATTTATAAGTATTTATTTTTTGGCTTTAATTTAATTATCATCAATTTAAATAGCATTTCATAACTTTAAAGTATGCACTTGTATTAAAGTTATAAGCAGTTAATTTTTGGTGCAAAACGGTGTATTTGTGAGGGAGGTATCAAAAGGGGCGTGCATATAGCGCCCACTTTCACTGGACTCTAGTTACTATAAAAACATTACACTGCAGAAATTTCTTTCCTTTCCTTTGGTACGTGGCAACTTGCCCACTTTTTCGATGAGATAGCGACTAATAAAATTTCAGAAGATTCAAATATAAGTAAGCAGTATATAAGCTTTAAAAGAATCAATAGTTCAGCAAGTTGTAAGCCTTTGCGAGGGAGGTAGTAGAATTAGTAGACTATTATGGTCCATCTTCGAACTTAGCCAGAGAGAGAAACTAGTAAGGAAAGGGGGAAAGTCGGGCGGGGCCAACTATATAATACCCTACACCTCCCGAACAATGCGATAAGGGTCACTGCGATAATAATTTTGAATAATTGGTAAATGGTTAGAATCATATTATCTAATTCTGAACCGATAATCGCTAAGTTAAGCAATATTCGTTCCTAAATAGAGAAACATCTTTCTGGAAATTTTAATGATTAGAAGTAAATTACAACTTCTACAGCGCTTTGATACCAAATCAGGAGGAACATACATATGGAGTTTATATATAAATCTGAACCGATTTTCCCTGAATACTCATTCATATAAAAAGACCTCTTTCTGTCGAATTTCGTACTGATCGGATAAAAAATACAGTCTCTACAGCGCTTACATGTCAAATCGGGAGTAACATATATATATGGGGGCTATATCTAAATCTAAACCAATTTTCTCCAAATTTGGCAGTATTCCTTCGAGTAATAAAAAACTTTTTTCTGCCGAATTTCGCACTGATCGGATAAAAAATACAGTTTCTACAGCGCTTACATGTCAAATCGGGGGTAACATATATATAGGGGCTATATCTAAATCTGAAACGATTTTCTCCGAATGTGGCAGTATTTCTTCATGTAGAAAGAAGCCTCTTTTTGTCGAATTTCGCACTGATCGGATATAAAATAACATTTTTACAGCGCTTAAATATCAAATCGGGGGTAACGTATATATGGGGACTATATCTAAATCCGAACCGATTTCTTCCAAGTTTAACAGTCATTCAAATAATAAGAAAACTCTTTCTGCAGAATTTCATACTGATCGGATATAAAATAAAGTTTTTATAGCGCTGACATGTCAAATCGTGGCTAATATATATATATATATATGTAGGCTATATCTAAATCTGAACCGATTTTCTCCCAATTTGGCAGTATTCCCTCATGTAATAAGAAACCTCTTTCTGCCGAATTTCATACTGATCGGATACAAAATAAAGTTTTTACAGCGCTTACATGTGAAATCGGGGCTAACATATATATGGGGGCTATGTCTAAATCTGAACCGATTTTAACCAAATTCAATAGGGATCGTCCTTTGGCCAAAAACTAGATATGTGTGAAATTTCGTCGAGATCGGACCATAATTTCGACCTGTACTTTGATTACATGAATACATGCACAGACAGACGGACGGACAGACGGACATAGCTAAATCAACTCGGAAAGTGATTTTAAGTCGATCGGTATGATAAACGATGGGTCTATTTCTTCTCCTTTTGGGTGTTACAAACAAATGCACAAAGTTATAATACCCTGTACCACAGTGTGGTGTAGGGTATAAAAATGTTACACGTTGAAAAAAAATCGCTTCTGTAGTATATTGTCCCAAACATATTCTGCTTGAAATATACAAATGTTTAGGGTACACTCCAAATATATAATATTTGGCACACACAAATACTATATGTTTGGGAGGATATTGTTCTAAACAAAAATATGTTCCAGTTCTAATATTTTTTTATTTGGAAGTAATATTTCCGAAACAAAGATTAATTTGTATTTATGTATTTTGGCAACGAATCAATGTCTTCATTTAAAGACAAGTTTTCTGCTTTTCGGAAGTTATGTTTGTAAAATGTAATTAAAACTTAAATCGTAACTATAAATTGCATTGATGGATTGACAAAAAATGATGTATTGAAATATTTATAAATTAAAATCTTTGATGTGAAACAAAAGCTAATGCAGCTAAAGAAATCTTTAACTATAAAGTTTAACACGAAATCTAGGAAAAACTAACTAAAATTCGAAAAATATAGCAAAGTCTAAAAAGTCTTTTTTTTAAATAAAATATATTTGGAAAGCTTCTAAAGCAATAACTTTGTTTGTGTGTAAACACATATTTTATTTGTGAAAGTCAGTTTGCAAATATATTATGTTCTAATATATTAATATATTCGTTCCAAACAAAATTTCTTGATTTTTAAATAAAATTTATTTGTTAACAAATATAAAATATTTAAAATAATCGATTCCAAATAAATTTTCTTTCAATTCAAACATATCATAAATGCAGATTTTTCCCCGTGTATATACCAAATTTAAAGTCAATTAGTTACTCCTTTCGAGAGTTGTCGTGCGCACTAGCCGACAGACAGACGGGTGGATGGACATTGCTCAAATGGCCTAAAATGACTCAAAACGGATTTCCGCCAAACACACTTAGGGTCTTAGGTCAGTCCAGCGATGTGTTACACTTTCGGCCTTTAGCAAATGATATATACCCGCGTTACACAAAAGTGAGGGTATAAAACTAAAACTGAAACTAATCTGACAACCCAATTCACATCCATTTGAATGATAGTCATAATCAGGTTTGATGCGTCCTGAAAATATTTTTGTGCTTGAAAGCTAAAAATATATTTGCAAATGCTACTTTTTTAAAAAATATTTTCAATGCAAATTCATACGAAAATACATGAAGTTAGGATACATATGTAATTACTTGTTTGTACTTGCAACACCAATTATGGGTAAATTGCCTCTAGCAACTGTTAGTTAAACAAAAATGTACATAGATTGTTGCTCATATGAATTTGTGAAGTTTTTTAATTGAATACATATCGTAATTGGTGATAAAAACTGGAAATGTGTATAGGTTTCGAAATTAAGAAATACATCATATTAACTCCAGTTTATATGATTTCCCAGTATTTGTATGTGCAAAATAAAATAAACTACCTTTAGCTGACATTTTGTAATTAACTGACATACTGAATGATTCCAGTTCGGTAAATAACTTTTTTTCGGTGCAAATGGAATTTCGTTCTCGGTTCCGATTACGGTGTATGCGGAAATGAGCCTTAAGCAATAATTCTGAAAACGGTTGTTTTCTACAATACGTAATGAAATTTGCATATGTTTTTTTTGTTATTTAAAAAGACCCAGTGAAGAAAGACTGAATGTAGGGCGGGGTCGACTATATAATGCCCTACACCGCCCTAACAATGCAAAAAGGGGCATTGCGATAATAATTTGGAATAATTGGTTTCATTTCACATAAATACTAAAAAGGCCCGAACATATATATGTGGCTATATCTAAATTTGAACCGATACACCTCAAATTAAACAGTATTCATTTCTAAATTGAGAAACATCTTTCTTCTAAATTTTGTAATGATCGGAAGCAAAGTACAACTTCTATAGCGCTTTAATACCAAATCGGGAAGAACATATGTATATATGGGAGCTATATCTAAATCTTAACCGATTTTCCCCCAATTTTGGCAGTGTTCATTCACGTAATAAGAAACCTCTTTCTGCCGAATTACATACCAATCGGATATAAAATACTGTTTATGCAGCGCTTACATGTCAAATCGGGGGTATCTTATATATGTGAGCTATATCTAAATCCGAACCGATTTCCCCAAAATTTAGTATTGTCTCTAAAGGTATCTGTCGATTTTTATACAAATCGGTTAAAAAATGCTGCATATACAGGGCATATATGCCAAATCGGAGGTACATATAGGTATATGGGAGCTATATGTAAATTTGAACCGATTTTAACCAAATTGAATAGAAAGTCGTTAAGGTATAATAAAGTTAAGGTATAATAAAACACCAGTAAGGAAAGGCAGAAAGTCGGGCGGGGCCGAATATATAATAAGGTATAATAAAACACCAGTAAGGAGAGGCAGAAAGTCGGGCGGGGCCGAATATATAATACCCTACATCTTCCTAGCAATGCGAAAAGGGTCATTGCGAAAATAATTTGGAATAATTGGTAAATGGGTAGGAACATAATATCTAGTTCTGAACCGATAATCGCTAAATTGAGCAAAATTCGTACCTAAATTGAGAAACATCTTTCTGGAAAATTTTAATGATCGGAAGTAAAGTACAACTTCTATAGCGTTTTGATACCAAATCAGGAGGAGGAATACTCATTCATGTAAAAAGACCTCTTTCTGTCGAATTTCGTACTGATCGGATATAAAATACAGTATCTACAGCCCTAACATATCAAATCGGGGGTAACATATACATATATGGGGGCTATATCTAAATCTGAACCGATTTCTTCCAAATTAGTAGGAAACCTCTTTCTGCCGAATTTCTACTGATCGGATATAACATATATACAGTTTTTACATCCCTTACATGTCAAATCGGTGGTAACATATATATGGGGGCTATATCTAAATCTGAACCGATTTTCTCCGATTTTGGCAGTATTACTTCATTTAATAAGAAACCGCTTTCTGCCGAATTTCGCTCTGATCGGATATAAAATACAGTTTCTACAGCGCTTACATGTCAAATCGGGGGTTACATATATATGGGGTATATCTAAATCTGAACCCATTTTCTCCCAATTTGGCAGTATTCCTTCATGTAATAAGAAACCTCCATTTGCCGAATTTCGCACTGATCGGATACAAAATAACATTTTTAAAGCATTTACATGTCAAATCGAGGGTATATATGGGGGCTATATCTAAATCTGAACCGATTTCTTCCAAATTTAACAGTGTTCATTCATATAATAAGAAACCTCTTTCTGCCGAATTTCATACTGATCGGATATAAAATAAAGATTTTACAGCGCTTATATATCAAATCGGGGCTAACATGTATATGGGGGCTATATCTAACTCTGAACCGATTTTAACCAAATTCAATAGGGATCGTCTTTGGGCCAAACAAAAGATATGTGTAAAGTTTCGTCGAGATCGGACCATAATTGCGACCTGTACTTTGATTACAAGAAAACATGCACAGACAGACAGACGGACATAGCTAAATCAACTCGGATAGTGATTTTAAGTCGATCGGTGTGATAAACGATGGGTCTATTTCTTCTCCTTTTGGGCTTTACAAACAATTACACAAAGTTATAATACCCTGTACCACCGTGTGGTGTAGGGTATAAATACATAGATAAGTAATGTTAATACTAATAACACCGTCCGACACAACATTTCCACCCACGAATGATACTATATACAAGTCAAACTAGAGACTATATGTAGCAAAACTGCATAATCAGTTTTTTTATTTCGTTATATCGTTTGTCCTTTTTATAAGACTTTTGCAAGGATACAAATTTAGAGATAATTTTATTTACATCTATTCTAGTATTCATAAATTAAATTTTTTTTAATAATTTTCCATATACAAGGGATATTTGAATGAACTGATATTAAAGTTATAAGCTGTTAACTTTTTGTGTAAAATGGTAAATTTTTGTGGGAGATAGCTGGACTCTAAACACAATAAAATTTTAAATTCAATTATTTGTATGCACCGGTATTAAAGTTTAAAGCTGTTAACTTTTGGTGCAAAATTGTCCATTTGTGTGGGATTTACCAAAAGGGGCGTGTAAGTAACGCCCACTTTTTCCTGGGCTCTAGCCACAATTAAAGCGTTACACTGTACACAATTTTAAGTACTTGTATCCACTGGTATTAACCCTCTAACAGGCGAGACCTTCTACAGACGGTGTTCGCTTTTTGGTATTAAAAAATACCAATTAAAAAATATTTTCCCCTCAAAATTGTGAAAACTCTGTTTAGACGGTCCTACTTGACAATTTGATATGTTCCCCAAAACATTGTGACATGCCCATCGTGAGATATGGTCAATCAAATTTGAGAAATCAACAAATTAACACCGAAAATTATTTGTCCAATTTCGCTGTTTTTTAAATTGAAAAAAACGGCATTTATAATAAAGCGATCGACTTCAAACTTTTAGCAATAATAGTTAACATATTATATTTTAATTTTATAATGTATTTGGAGTTAACAAAAATATAATTGTTATTTCTAATCGAAATAGTGAAAAATATTTTTTTCACTATTTTTCAACTGACGATCGTTTCGCCGGCTTTTTTTGCCTAAAAATGAAAAGTTAAGGTTATTTTTTCGATATATGCTTGAAAAAAAATATTAGGTTCATACGATCATTTTTACGATTTGGCCTGTTAGAGTGTTAAAGTTATTAGCTGCTAACTTTTGTTGAAAAATGGTAAATTTATATGTTACGACTAATAAATATGTGTAGTATTTAAGAAGATTTGCGTAAGTCCTATAGAAGTAATTAAAGAATCAATATTTCACTAAACGTTAACCCTTTGTAGGGGAGGTAGTAGCAGGAGTGTACTAATATGACCCATCTGCGAACATAGCCGGAGATAGAGAAATATATTACCGCATACCAAATGTTAAGTAAATCGGTTAATCCTTGCGAGAGATATCGTGCGCACCTGCTGGCACGATATATTAAGGACACCGAGTCAGAAAATAATGTTGTTCCCTCTCACGAAAGAAATTATATACAATTTAGTGATGGTTTGTCCTTTTCTGTGGACTTGTAAATATCCCAGGGTACCCATTCTACAATAATTTGCACGATCATATATCTTGGATTTATTATGCTCGTATATGCGTCTGTAGTATATTGTCCCAAACATATTCTGATTGAAATATACAATGTTTAGGGTACACTCAAAATTTATTATATTTTGTACATACAAATTGTATACATATATTTTTGACAACAAATAATGACTTTCAGTAATTATAAATTAAAAATTAGTGCTTTCAAAACAATATTATTGCTACTTATGTAATTTTGTCCTATTCACTATGAAAAATAAGATAGAAAATTTCCATATACCCATTCTCGACGGGGTGGAGTTGAACCGTCCCCAGAGGCTAGGTTCCTTGGCGTCATACTTGACCAGAAATTAAACTGGAAAAGCAACACCAAGGAAAGAGTCAAAACTTTTGTACAAAATGGTTCATTTGTGTGGGAAGCAGCAAAATGGGCGTGCAACTTCGCCCATTTTTCTCAAGATGGTAGTGACCAACAAATTAATACTAACTGTGGAATTGTGAACGATTCTCAAGTTATGAGATTGTCAATATTTCACAAATATTGAATCTTTGCGGTGGAGGAACTCATAGGATTGGACCAACATAGTCCATCTTAGACCTTAGCATGATATAGAATAAAATATTGACACATTACAAATTTGAAGTCAATCAGTTAATCGTGTTGAAATTTATCGTGCTTACCAACCAGACAGACAGACTGACGAGTTGAACTGTCCCCAGAGGCTAGGTTCCTTGGCGTCATACTTGACCAGAAATTAAACTGGAAAAGCAACACCAAGGAAAGAGTCAAAAATGGACTGAATGCAATCTACTCCGGCAGAGGCTCCATAGGTAAAAGTTAGGGGCTCCGCCCAAGTACTATTCACTGGATTTACACCGCGATTGTGCGTCCCATCCTCACCCATGGTTCAGTAGTGTGGTGGAAAGCAATTGGTTATAGACACCATTTAAAATCTTTGGAGAAAATTTAAAGAATTGCTTCTCTATTCATAACCGGCGCGCGGCGCAAGAGTGAGTGCACCGCAAGCGGCGATGAATACTTTAATAAACCTTCAACCGATAGGTCAATATATTAAGTGTGAATCTCTTATGTGGCATAACTCAAACTGCGGACACTCAAAAATCCTTAATGAGGCATCTAACAGGCCCAGGCTGAGGGTTCTAACAGGAAAAACTGATTATTTGCACCTGTTCTGAATTTCTGCACAAGGCTGGGCACGACGATCCCTTCTAGATCAGATTGGCTGTATGGTGATCTCCCCTTTCGTGGTCACGCTATTTACACAGATGGATCTAAGATGGATGTGGGAACGGGGGCTGGCATCTTTAGTGAATCTCTTAGCATCAGCAGATCTTATAAGTTGCCTGACACCTGAAGTGTCTTTCAGGCGGAGGTTTTTGCCATCCTGGTTACCATGCGTTTAATCAACGGAGGTTTTTCCAGGCAGGGTGAAAACATAACTATCTATATTGATAGTCAAGCTGCTCTGAAGGCACTGAATTCCAACGTCATTAAATCCAAGTTAGTGAATGATTGCATATTAGAAATGCAAAAACATCAACGGAAACGAGAGGGCTGATGAGGTCGCACGGAATGGGTCGGCGATGGAAACCACTAGTGCGGTGTCATCACTGTATCCACCAATGTGTGAGTTCTTCGGCATGATAGAGCGCTTCTACACGGATCAAGTTAATCAGAATTGGTTAGCCAGACCGGACTGCAAAATCGCTAGGTCTCTCTGGCGTCTTATGTCACAAACCAGAACAATGGACTTGCTGAGCCTCACAAAGTGGGATCTGCGCCTGTTAGTGGGCGTTTTCACAGGCACACTGCAACGTTGGAGCATTTACATCAAAGTGGCAACGGGAGACCAAAGACTACTGTCGTCTCTGTATAGTCGAAGAGGAACTTGAAACGATCGAGCCCCTTCTTTGCCAATGTCCTTTTCTTTCTAGAAGAAGACACTGCTACCTAGGAGACTTTACGATCGAAGATCTCGAAGCTATGTCATCACAAAAAATCGTCAGCATCCTCAATTACATTAGTTGCCTGAAGTGGCTGGGGATGACAACCGCTCATCCATCTGCCTAAATGGCATTGTTTATTGCAGGAACTTCTCTGCGCTCTCCTCTTTTAAATCAACATTTCTTTTTTCCGCTCTTCTCACTTCTTATTGGGGCCTCCCTCCACCCCTTTCATTTTTCAATCTATAATTTTTTCTACTGTTTCTCCAAATCTTTAATTCATTATAGGACTACCACAATGGACCTTTAGGTCTCCGAGTGGAGTAGTGCACGCCAAATTGGTAGTGCACTACGCGTCCTTTAACCTTACCTAACCTACGTCATTTTGTTGTCAGATTTTTTGAAAGCATCTTCAGCGAAGAAATCATTGGCTATTTAAAGAAAATCTACAAAAGTAAGGGAACTTCAAAAATTTAATTTGCATATGTTTTATTTTAATAATATTTTACGGGACTATAGGTACTATATTTATACAATCATTACACTGTACAAAATTTCAAGTGTTTGTATGTACTTGTGCAAAATGTTCAATTATGGAAGGTATCAAAGTGGACGTGTTAATAACGCCCATCACCGCCCACCAAATTTTATGTATTTGTATGGACTGGAATCACAGTTATAAGCAGCTAACTTTTTGTACAAAATGGCCAATTTGTATGAGAGGTGCCGAAAGTGGCGTGGCAATAACGTGCGACTTTAGGTACTCTAAAAGCATTAAACTTCACAAAATGTCAAGTATTTGTATGGACTGGAATCAAAGTTATAAGCCGTTAACTTTTTGTGGAAAATGGTTTATTTGTATGGGAAGCATCAAAAGGGGCGTGGAACTTCGCCCATTTCTCTCAAGGTGGTAGTGACCAAGAAATTAATAAATACTAAGTGTGGAATTGTGAAAGATTTTCAAGTTATGAGATTGTCAATATTTCACAAGGGGAGGAACTCGTAGGAGTGGACAAACATAGTCCATCTTTGACCTTAGCCTGATATTGAATAAAATATTGACACATTCTAAATTTGAAGCCAATCGGTTAATCCTGTTGAAAGTTATCGTGCTTACCAACCAGACATACAGGCTGACGGACATTGCTCAAATGACTTAAAATTAACCAAAATTCCCCATCTCTCATGTTTTACACTTTTGTTCCGCAGCACTTGATATGTACCCACGTTCACAAAAGTGGTTCAAATAGGCATTATTTTCTTCATTAAGATGGTACCTTGCAAAATTTGGAACGAAAATTTTTTTGCCGATATTCTATGTTTTTTTTTCGAGCAAAAAACATATTTTTTTGTGAAAAAAATATTTTTTCTCATTGTTTTAACGAGAGTTACTGAACTTCTATTACCACGTGAAAGTGTCATTCTTAACATTTGTAGTCTTCATACTTTTCTTTAATTTTGCGTGTATTCAGGCTTTATCGAGCATATCCATCAAGAAATATGGTCCAAATACCATTCATCCCTAAGATGAATCGAGTACATCACCACGACGAGTCCCATTCATCACCACGATGAATGCCATTACCATTCATCACCACGACAGATCTCCATTCATCAGCACGACGAACTCCATTCATCACTGTAAAGAAAATTTAAATTTAAAAATTAAAAAAATATATTTAAAAATTTCTACAAATATTCTTCTGGATTTAGACCATTAAAAACGGTATAGAAAATAAAATTACTTGACAGCTTTGCCAGACTCAGTTGTGAATATTCGGTTGAAAACGCAGCTCTTACGAGTATCAGAAAAGGTTTAAAGCAAACGAACAAGAATTATTCATTACTTCTGCTATTTGAAATCAAAAATAATCAAATCAAGTAATATATTTGCAAACAGACTGCTTGCACAAATGTTTCACATTTATACAGCTCGTCGAGCTGCATGTGTTTGATGTTTTGTAAAACCCTACTCCAGTTGCGCCGTGCCAGTGCGTTTTGTTCGGACCAATTGGTGGTGCGTGGAATACACGCATGGACAACGTCGCATGTCTTACTTTGTTTTGAATAAGTCGATCCGAACGGTATTCGTCATTAATTATTAGATTTTTTAAATTAGACTTTTACAATAAATTATTTAACTAAGGTAATCAGAACACATATAGAACAGTACAATTAATTAACAAATCATTTCGTCGAAATCACCAAAATCATGGGTTGATGATCGTGTTCGTTCTACTGCCGTACAAAAACATCACATGTACGAATCTTTTCGTCACCAGTACGAATATATATTGACGAAACTGATTCGTCATGGTGACGAACGGTTTTTCTATCAGTGTATGGTGATTGTACTCTGAGTCAAAAAAATTTTTTACAGTTGGTACAAGTTTTCAAAGAAGGTCTAGAATGACGACACTTGTCCTGGAAGATCTATCACATCATAAACCCATGAAAATGTCAATAAGGTGTTGAAAATTGTAATGGAGAATTGTCGAATCGCTAATAGAGAAGTTTCAAAGGATATCCGTTGGCTCATGCCAAACAATTTTTTCGGAAATTTTGGACATGAAGCGTGTGGCAGCGAAGTTCGTTCCAATATTGCTTATTACAATATTGTCGAAAAGAATATCGGAATCATGCTTCAACAACGACACTGTTCGTTCAAGACAGAGAACTGGCTATAAAAGCTTTTCTATTTCATTATGCCACATTTTTGGTAAATATAAACACATTAAAAATTATTATAATTTAGTATGTACCAGTTCGATCATCCGCTTAGCTAAAAATAAAAGAATATTATTCAAATTAATTTCCCAGCATTTCCCAAAAATCCATTTGCATCTCAATTACCGAGAAAGGTCAACACCAGTAATGGCTACAAACATCCATAGAGATTGTTTATTATATTTATGAATATACACATATTTTCATCATACATATACATATATACTTATATGTATATTACATATTTGCATGGATGAAGGAATTTGCAAATAAATTTATGTTTATGTACATAAATTTATTCAGTCATTCAATCATACGATGTCATTGGAAGAGGCTTACCTCCAACGAAAAAAATATGCTGAGGAAGAGAGTGGGTGAGGAGAGCAGTACCGAATATCTGTAAACTGTTTTGGGAAACTACTGTACAAAGGAAGTGGTGACATAAATCTCTGTATACCCTACATCACACTGTAGTACAAAATTTTATGCATTTGTGTGTCTAAGATACAACACAAAAAATAATGAAGTTTATCTATATGTATATGTCTACTTATATATAAAAATCAAACATTGTTTGTATGTAAGTATGTTTGTATGTCGTTAATACCATATCAATCCGAACGATTTTCGTAAAAAAATACAATGAAGACTCTGATTTTTAAGATTTTTCTTAGACATATTCTGCTGGTAAAAATATTTTACACGTATTTATAAAAAGTGAAAATTGCGAAAATCAAGAAAAAAGTGCAGAGGTAGGAACATTGAAAATGTCGTAATGAGAAAACGCGTAGGCAGAATTCAAAGAATGAAGGCTTATTTTAAAGGTTATAGCTACTGAACAAATGTTAATATTTTTAGATTTTTTTGTGTTTTTCGCTATGAAAACACCAAACACTAACAATTTTACCGTGGAGAAATAACCCGTTATATTAAAAGTAAAACATTTACGAAATGTAGGTCCCCTAAAACATTATTTTTTGAACGAGTATTCATATATTAAATTACGAGCTATTCAATTTTGGTATGATTTGCTCATTTTGTTTGGGAGGCACCAAAAGGGGCGTGGTGATAACGCCCAATTTTCACAGGACTGTAGGTACTATAACAGCATTACACTGTACACAATTTAAAGTATTTGTATGCACTGGTATTAAAGTTATAAGCCGTTAACCTTTGGTGTAAAACGGTCCATTTGTGTGGGAGGTACCAAAAGAGGCTGTACAATAATGCCCATTTTTTACCGCACTATAGGTGCTACAAACACATTATCGAATCGAATGCTCTTCAGTAACGAAATATTGTATTGATGGCAGCATGTGATGAATTGGAATATTTATAAATTAAAAATTAGTGCTATAAAATAAAAGGCAATACTGCTTATGACATTTTTAACTATCTATGTATATCTGTTGTTGGTTTGTTTGTTTGTTTGTACCGTATAGACGTCTAAACGGCTGGACCGATCTTCTTGAAATTTTCACAGAATGTACATGTGAAAATAGGGTACTTGAATTTTCGATATATCAAGTGGGCGTGGCCCCGCCCATACAAGGCAAATTTTGAAATTGAGATATCTTGCACAATTTTTTTGCGAGCGTGGTGTAATTTTTTGTATATGTATCTGGTGGTAGTCTACTTGATTGGTCCAAAAATGGGCGGGATCGGAACAATGGTCGTGGCCCCGCCCATACAAGCCAAATTTTGAAATTGATATATTTTGCAAAATTTTTTCGCGAGAGTGCTGCAATTTTTTGTATATATATCTGGTGGCAGTCAACGAGATTGGTTAAAAAATGGGCGGGATCGGACCAATGGGCGTGGCCCCGCCCATATAAGGCAAATCTTGGAATTGAGATATCTTCAGCATTTTTTTTAGCGAGAGTGCTGCAATTTTGTGTACATATATCTGGTGGCTGTCTACGTGACTGGTCCAAAAAATGGGCGGGATCGGACAAATGGGCGTGGCCCCTCCAATACAAGGCAAATTTTGGAATTGAGATATCTTGAACAACTTTTTAGCGAGAGTGCTGCAATTTTTTGTATATGTATCTGGTGGCAGTATAAGTGATTGGTTTAAAAATGGGCGGGATCGGACCAATGAGCGTGGCCCCGCCCATATAAGGCAAATCTTGGAATTGAGATATCTTGAGCTATTTTTTAACGAGAATACTGCAATTTTGTGTATATATATCTTGTGACAGTCTACGTGACTGGTCCAAAAATGAGCGTGAATGGACAAATGGGCGTGGCCCCTCCCATATAAGGCTAATTTTGGAATTGAGATATCTTGAACAATTTTTTAGCGAGAGTGCTGCAATTTTGTAAATATATATCTGGTGGCAGTCTAAGTGATTGGTTTAAAAATGGGCGGGATCGGGCCAATGAGCGTGGCCCCGCCCTTATAAGGCAAATATTGCAATTGAGATATCTTGAGCAGTGCTGCAATTTTGTGTACATATATCTGGTGGCAGTCTACGTGATTGGTCCAAAAATAGGCGGGGTCGGACTCATGGGCGTTGCCCCGCCCTTATAAGGCAAATTTTGGAATTGGGATATCTTAAAAAAATGTTAGCGAGAGTGCTGCACTTAAGTTTATAAATACATGGCGGCAGTCTACGTGAATTGCCGAAAAATGGGCGGGATCGGACCAATGGGTGTGGCCACGCCCATACATATAAGCCAAATTTTTAATTTGAGAAATCTTGCTCAATTTGTTATCTAGAGTGCTGTAATTTTGTGTATGGGCGGAATCGGACCAATGGGCGTGGCCCCGCCCATATAAGCCAAATTTTGAAATTGATATATCTTGCACAAATTGTTAGCGAGACTGCTGTATCTTTGTGCATATGTACATGGTGGTAACCTACTTGATTGGTCCAACATGGGCGGGTCGGCCCAATGGGCATGGTCCCCCAAATAAACCAAATTTTAAAATTGAGATATATGCACTATTTGTTAAAGATAGTGCTGTAATTTTGTGTACATATATCTGGTGGAAGTCAACGTGCTTGGTCCAAAAATGGGCGGGATCGGACCAACTGGGCGTGGCCCCGCCCATATAAACAATAGTTTGAAATTGAAATATCTTGGTAATTTGCTAGCGAGAGTTCTGTAATTTTGTGTATATGTATCTTGTGGTAGTCCACGTGATTGGTCCAAAGTGGGCGTGACCCTGCCCATATAAGCCAAATATTAAAATGTATATGTCTTGCACAATTTGTGAGCGAAAGTGCTGTAATTATCTACATTTGTATCTGGTGATAGTCTACGTGATTGGTCCAAAAATGGGCGGGATCGGGCCAATGGGCGTGACCCTGCCCATATAAGCCAAATTTTAAAATTTAGATATTTTTTTGAAAGAGTGCTGTAATTATGTGCATACGTATCTGGCGATAGTGTACGTAGTTTGTCTACAAACGAGCGGGATCGGACCAATGGGCGTGACCGCGCCCTTATAAGCCAACTTTTGAAATTGAGATTCCTACTGCCCCTATCTACTTCCACGATTGGGATTGGACCGTGATCCCAGATGTTCCACCACTCATGGACTTTCTGGGATCCAACTGAAAATAGCTGAAAATCTACGTATTTGGTCCAAATATGGGCGGGATCGGACCAAAAGGCGTGGCCCCGCCAATCTAAACCAAATTGTTAAATTGAGATATCTTGCATAATTTGTCAGCGAGAGTGCTGTACTTTTGTGTATATGTATCTGGTAGCGGACTACGTGATTGGTCCAAAAATGGGCGGGATCGGAACATATAAGCCAAATTTTGAAATCGGGATATCTTGCACAATTTGTGAGCGAAAGTGCTGTATTTTGTGTATATGTTTCTGGTGGTAGTCTACGTGATTAGTCCAAAAATTGACAGGATCGGAAATCTGAAATCTGGGCCAACGAAGTGGACCGGGTCAGCTAGGTAGTTCTGTCTACTATCATGCGATTCCATAAGGACAACCAACATTTTGGTTGTGGTATCTTTTGTATGTTGCCACAACCAACTGTTTTTAAAAATTGGTTGTTCTATTTGTCAGTAATATACTACTGACAACGAATTAAAACAGTTTTCATTAGTTTTTATTTTTTTATTGAACAATAAACCAAACAATTCATAACAAAATTAAAAATCCAATATTACATATTCATCACTATTATGAAATGTGGAAATATTTGACACACATTTTAGTACACGAGAGTACAATGCATAACAAAACTTGCAAAACGCTTAACTATACAATTTTTGTTGTTGTTTTTGTTGTTTGTCGATCATATGGTACTATAATGAAAATATAAAAGTAGTTACCACTACTAACCGGGTGTCAATGGAAAAACAAACTTAAATCTATTGATACAACCTTCGATCTAGTGCAAGCAATTTCATTTTATCGTATCTATGTTGTTATTGTTGTTTTAATTATTTATATACAAATACAACTGGTACACCGTTTATGCAATAGACTTATTGCAATACTATTTGTTATTGTTTCTATCGATTTCCAACCAATTATTTCCCTGGGTGTATAAATAATATAATATCTTTCGAATAAATTCTTCAGAATTTCCCACTAAAACATTTGGAACTGAAGTACCAAGAAAAGTCGACACCAGTAATTGGCATAAAAATCCATTGAGATTGTTTATTATTTTGGCAAATATACATAATCACATCATCAGGACTATACGGAACACCCATTCATAAATGGCTTTTTGGTTGTTATGCATAAAGTCTGTTTATACAAAAGAAAAAAAAAACGAAACATTTTTACTGCACACTACACCACACTGTGGTACAAGTAATATGTTATTGTAAAACCCAAAAGGGTGCTTCTACTGCACAGTTTATGATTACTGCATAGTTTACATTTATCCAATTCTTGCGGAAATTTGCACTCCAATTTTTTGGGCTTAGGAAGAAACCCGAAAATTGCATTCAGGTATTTTTTGGCATTTGAATGAACTGTGTTGAATATTGTAAAAATCGGTCCATATATGTATATTTTGCTATATTTTGCCACCGATCTTTATGAAATTTGACACATACGGTTCATAATATCAACCCATGTAATTCATTTTTGGCTAAAATGTTAATAAGTAATTACAAATAAGTAAAGTAAGATCTCGCTAATATATTTTCTTTAAAAAAAATTGAAAAAACTTTTGAAAAAATAAAAAAAAATAATTTTTGTGTTTAACGAAATATGTAATTGCTCTCGAACGGCTAAACCGATACTTGCAAAGTTTATTTCGTTTTAAAGAGAACGCAATGCGCCATTTTTTAAGTTGTATATATTTATACTTTATCGCTAAAAAAAATTTCCAAATAAAAAAAATAAAAAAATCTTTTTTTTTTTTGAAAATATAATTGCAACTGGCGAAGAGACTTTTGTCCGATTGGGTATATGTTTGACTAGTTCGGATGGTTCGAAGCTTGATGAAAATGTTGGCTTCGGAGTACACTGTGCAGAGCTTAGATTGGATATAACTCACAGACTACCAGATACCTGCAGTGTCTATCAAGCCGAAATAATGACAATATGGGAAGTAGCCAAGTGGCTGAGTCGTAACATAGTAACCAACACTGGCGTTGTAATTTACTCGGACAGCCAGGCTGCCATCAATTATCTGGAGGCAACATCCCTAAATTCACAAACATCCCTCGACTGCCGCAGATCTCTTAACGAGATGGCTGAGCAGTTTAATATACACCTCATATGGGTGCCTGGGCATAGGGATATCCCGGGGAACTGCAAAGCCGATGAACTTGCTAGGAAAGGGACGACGTTTTAAATTCTGGAAGAATTTGCATATATTGGTGCGCCACTATCCACGTGCAAGCTTTGGCTTAGGCAAGAGGCAATCAGGCAGTCCAACGAAAGATGGGCTTTTCTAGGCAGCCTAAATTTGTATATCAAACAGGTTGGTTTCGATGAGGGGCATTTCAGCCCGCGGTAACACTAGGGACCTAAACTGGACTATGTGAGCTTGTATAAAAAATACGGCTGCCACCCTAACCTAAACCTTGACTAGTACTTTCTTCGAAAACAATCTCTAGGAAGTTTCCTTAAATAGGTTATATGTTTTGTTGCCAATTCAGAAATGTTAACGTCAGAAAAATCGATACATGTTCTGATCCGATATTCACAAAATACTACTATATTAAAGAGTCGGGATAAAAACGAAAAATTAAATTTTCAATTGAAAATATCGCGGTAACTATATGAGCTAATGCTTAGGAGTAAAAAATCTTTTGCAGGCCTCCGTTAGAAGGATGTACACAAAAAGGTTTTAGGAATCAGACGAAAGCTACACGCCATTGAACATTCTGTTCACCCGAGGTGGCCAATTTAGAGGCCCTGTACTTCCGTCCCGTATACAATAGGTGGCCAAAACTAAAAACTTATGCACTAATGCCTTTTTTGCAATCATGTAAAGATTTGTCGCAATCAGTTGCCTGGTTAAGAAACGGCAGAATTAATTCCCTTTTTTTATACTTTCCAACATAGGATGAGAGGAATATATTCATTTTGGCACTCCGATTGTAACACCTCTAAATATTGATCTGAGACCCCATAAAGTATACATTCGTCTAAATTCTAATCGTCGAAAAATTCTAAGACGATTTAGCCATGTTCATCTGTCCGTCCGTGCATCGGTCCGCCCGTTTGTCTGTTGTAATCACGCTACAGTCTACATTAACTGCGCTAGACGACTGCAATTTAGTATATATGCAAGTACTTCTTATAGCTTAAGGTAACTTGGGACCATACAAAGTTCCCTCTAGATTTGACTTACGAAATTTCAACGAACTGTGCTGAAATTGGGTATAAAAAGTTTATTTGTACCCGAAACCAATCAAATGCAATATATGGTGGACGCACGGCCAAACTTAATCCGATTCGGCATGGCCGAACTTAATCCGTCTTTACTTGTTTATTTTTTCTAAAATTCCAATTTTCATGGAATGCACCTTAAATATTTCGACAATATTTTTGAAGTTTAAGGAAGCTTAGTAACTGTCTTTAAAAAAATTAGAAAAATGGGTTTATGCTGGAACAAAAAATCCATAAAAAAATAGAAACCAATAAGGAAAGACTAAAAGTCGGGTGGGTCCGATTATATAATACCCTACTCCTCCCTAACAATGCGAAAAGGGCATTGCGATAATAAATTGGAATAATTGGTTTCGTTTCACTAAACAAAGTACTCAGCTCCACTTCCTCATCAAGGCTTATTCCAAGGAGGATTTGAAGATGTTGATCATAATAAACTAGATTTGAAACTTTAAGCTTAAAATGAGCAGCTTTCTTTTATAGATCAAAAATTGAAAGGAACAATTAGATGGGATAATCTAAATACATTCTTATCAACTTCAATCAAAAACTTAATTTCTGGCAAATTATATTACTGTATCGGACGTAAAATATATTAATATTTATTAAAATATATTTAAATAGCGCCTAAAGGAACATTTGTATGTGGCTATATCTAAATCTGAACCGATTATCCCCAAATTAAGCAGTATTCGTTCCTCAATTTAGAAACTTCTTTCTGTCCTATTTTGTAATGATCGGAAGTAAAGTACAACTTCTATAGAGCTTCGATACCAAATCGGTAGTAATATACAAAAATAATAAATAATAAGATATGTCATATATGTTACGAACGTATAGAAATTTCAACGAGTTGGACTTCAAAGAGTGAGGTTTTCCGTAGATTTCGGATCGATTTTTTTTTTTGTAATTGTCACAATTTATGTTAATTGATTAGTGCAAAAAAAGTACTATGTTGGCGGAAAAGTGTTTTTTCGCGTGTGACATTTCATTCCTATTCGTTCGTAACTGATAAATTTTGACGTTTCGTCCGGACGGCACATCTGTCTAATTTAAGGTTTGTGGTAACAAATATTTGGGGGCTATATCTAAATCTGAACCGACTTTCCACAAATTTTGGCAGTGTTAATTTATGTAATAAGGAACCTCTTTCTGCCGAATTTCGCACTTATCGCATATATGTAAAATACAACATATACAGCGCTTACATGTCAAATCGGGAGTAACATATGTATGGGGGTGATATCTATCTGAACCGATTACCCACAAATTAGGAAGTGTGCATTTATGTAATACGAACCCATTTTTGTACCGATCATGTATAAAATACTGTTTCTTCAGCGTTTACATATCAAATCGAGGGAAAAATATATATGGGGGTGTTGGCTCCTGGTCGCGAACCTGGAGTCCAATGATTTCAACGATGATGATGGTTCCCAAGTCTAAATAAAAGACTGTTAGTATTCCAATTGAATTCACAAAAGGGGAGCGACTTCTTTTATTGAAGTGTTTTCAGCGACTTAAATCTGTGTAACAAAATTGTCCGCTTCATGCGGTGAAAAAACTCATTTGAGTAAAAAATGAAACTCAAATAGAAAAAAATGTGAAAAAATGAACAAAAGAAAAGAAACTTAAAAACCGGTAAGGAAAGGCTAAAGTCGGGCGGTGCCGACTATATAATACCCTACACCACTCTCGTAATATTGAATAACTCTGATATATAAATTTTGTAATTCATGTATAAATTGTTTACATAAATTTACTTTTGGGACATTTTATACTTAAATAATACCCTGTACCACAGTGTGGTGTAGGGTATAAAAACGATTGGATCTAAAGAGCCAAATCGGATGAAACATATATATGGGAGCTATAGCTAAATCTTTACCGATTTTCTTCAAATTCCGCAATGTTGGTTCAAGAATCAAGAAACTCTACCATTCTACATTTCAAAACGATTGGATGTAAAATATAGCTTCTATAGAACTAAAGGGCCAAATCGGACGAAACATATATATGGGAGCTATAGCTAAATCTTAACCGATTTTCTTCATATTCGGTAGTGTTGGTTCATGGATCAAGAAACTCTACCATTCTAAATTTCAAAACGATTGGATGTAAAATACAGCTTTTATAGGACTAAAGGGCCAAATCGGACGAAACATATATATGGGAGCTATAGCTAAATCTTAACCGATTTTCTTCAAATTCTGCAGCGTTGGTTCACGGATCAAGAAACTCTACCATTCTAAATTTCAAAACGATTGGATGTAAAATACAGCTTCTATTGAACTAAAGGGCCAAATCGGACGAAACATATATATGGTAGCTATAGCTAAATCTTAACCGATTTTCTTCAAATTCGGTAGTGTTGGTTCATGGATCAATAAACTCTACCATTCTAAATTTCAAAATGATTGGATGTAAAATACAGCTTCTTCAGGACTAAAGAGCAAAATCGGACGAAACATATATATGGGAGCTATAGCTAAATCTTAACCGATTTTCTTCAAATTCGGTAGTGTTGGTTCATGGATCAAGAAACTCTACCATTCTAAATTTCAAAACGATTGGATGTAAAATACAGCTTCTATTGAACTAAAGGGCCAAATCGGACGAAACATATATATGGTAGCTATAGCTAAATCTTAACCGATTTTCTTCAAATTTGGTAGTGTTGGTTCATGGATCAAGAAAGTCTACCATTCTAAATTTCAAAATGATTGGATGTAAAATACAGCTTCTTCAGGACTAAAGAGCAAAATCGGACGAAACATATATATGGGAGCTATAGCTAAATCTTAACCGATTTTCTTCAAATTCGGCAATGTTGGTTCATGGATCAAGAAACTCTACCATTCTAAATTTCAAAACGATTGGATGTAAAATACTGCTTTTATAGGACTAAATGGCCAAATCGGAAGAAACATATATATGGGAGCTACAGATAAATCTTAACCGATTTTCTTAAAATTCGGTAGTGTTGGTTCATCGATCAGGACACTCTACCGTTCTAAATTTCAAAATGATTGGATGTAAAATACAGCTTCTACAGGACTAAAGAGCAAAATCGGACGAAACATATATATGGGAGCTATAGCTAAATCTTAACCGATTTTCTTCAAATTCCGCAATGTTGGTTCATGAATCAAGAAACTTTACCATTCTACATTTCAAAACGATTGGATTTCAAATACAGCTTCTATATGACTAAAGGGCCAAATCGGACGAAACATATATATGGGAGCTATATCTAAATCTGAACCGATTTCAACCAAATTCAATAGCGATCTTAACAGCCGCGAAATACTCTAAACTGCAAAATTTCAGAACGATCGGAGTGAAATTGCGACATGTAGTCGACGAACAACTTTACATGGACAGACGGACGGACGGACAGACATCGTTAAAACGACTCAGCTAGTGATTGTGAGTCGATCGGTATACTTTAAGGTGGGTCTAGCTGTGTTATTTTCAGGTGTTACAAACATCTGCCGTGAAACAAACTTATAATACCCTGTACCACAGTGTGGTGTAGGATATAAATATGGTCAAACACCAAGGCCTGGTTGAACAGTGCGTTCAACAAGGGGCTATATCTAAATCTGAACCGATTTTTCTCAAATTTAGTATTGTCTCTAAGTGTATCAATTTTTTTAAAGATCGGTTAATGAATGTGTCTTATACATTGTATATATTTCAAATCGGAGGTATATTTATGCGGGAGCTATATGTAAATCTGAATCGATTGTTATCAAATTCAGTAGGGATCGTCCTTGGGCCAAAAGGAAGATATGTGCTTAGTTTCGTTGAGATCGAACCATAATAACGACCTGTACTTTGATTACAAGAATACATGCACATACGTAGCTAAATCAACTCAGAAAGTGATTCTAAGACGATCGGTATAATAAACGATGGGTCTATTTCTTCTCCTTTTGTGTGTTACAAACAAATGCACAAAGTCATAATACCCTGTACCACAGTGTGGTGTAGGGTATAAAAAATCGCAAAAGAATTGTTTGTTCCATTTCTTGAAAGCTAGCATCCCAACGTAGGAAACAATGCCTATTTGCAAAAAGTCTATGGATAAATTTATATATTATGGGAAATATTGTAAAAATAGGGAAATTCAAAAAAATTATTTTTCCAAAAGAGGCGTGGAAATAACGCCCATTTTCACGGGACGGTAGGTACTATAAAAACATAACACTGTACTAAATTTTAAATTTATGTATGTGCAGAAATCGATTTTGTAAGTCGTTAACTTTTTGTGCAAAATGGTGTATTTGTATGGGAGGTACCAAACGAAGCGCCCATTTTGCACAGGACTATAGGTACTGTAAAGGCATTACACTCCACAACATTTTAAGGATTTGAATGGACTGGAATCAAAGTTATATGCCATTTACTTTTTGTGCAAAATGGTCCATTTGTATTGGAGGTACCAAAAGGGGCGTGGCAATTTTAACCCATTATTCTCAAGATGATAGCGACGACGAAAGTAATACTACGTATGTGTGGAATTGTGAAAGATTCTGAGTTGTTGTATAGAAGTTATGAGATAATCAATCAATACAAAACATCAATATAGTTCCCGAGATATTTGCACTTGCATTTTTTAATTTTTTCGCACCCTGTCCAAGTATTTTGTGAATACACTATGCAAAATAAATGTTGTCGAAGGGCTTTTTGTCCTACACAAAAAAAATAATAATAATTTTGTTCTATTAATTTGTATTTCAAATACCCTTTTTCTTGAAAGGTGCCTTTAGCCTTGGACCATATTTTTATACCCTACACCACACTGTGGTACAGGGAATTATAACTTTGTGCAGTTGTTTGTAAGACGTTTCCCCCGTTTTGACATGTAAGCGCTGTAAAAATTTTATTTTATATCCGATCAGTATGAAATCCGGCAGACAGAGGTTTCGTATTTTATGAATGAACACTTTTAAATTTGAAATAAATCGGTTCAGATTTAGATATAGCCCCCATATATACGTTACCCCCGATTTGACATGTAAGCGCTGTAAAAATTTTATTTTATATCGGATCAGTGCGAAATTCGGCAAAAATAGGTTTCTTTCTACATGAAGGAATACTGCCAAATTCGGAGAAAATCGGTTAAGATTTAGAAATATCCCCCATATATATGTTACGCCCGATTTGACATGTAAGCGCTACAGGGACTGTATTTTTAATATATCGGATCAGTACGAAATTCGACAGAAAGATGTATTTTTACATGAATGAGTATTCAGGGAAAATCGGTTCAGATTTATATATAAACTCCATATATATGTTCCTCCTGATTTGGCATCAAAGCGCTGTAGAAGTTGTACTTTACTTTCGCACATTAACATTATCTAGAAAGATGTTTCTCAATTTTGGAACGAATATTGTTTAATTTAGCGATTATCGGTTCAGAATTAGATTATACGTTCCTATCCATTTACCAATTATTCCAAATTTTTATCGCAATGACCCTTATCGCATTGTTAGGGAGGTGTGGGGTATTATATTATATAGTCGGCCCCGCCCGACTTTCTGCCTTTCCTTATTGGTTTGAAGTAGAAATGACAGTTTCATGTGAAAACAGAAGTTAAGTAACTGTCGTTAAACCATTAGAAGCAATTTGATTTGTTATCCCCTCATCTTAGAGATTAGGGTATATATCATTTGTTACGAGCCAAAAGTGTAACACATCAAAGAAGTGACCTAAGACCCCAAGTATGTTTGGCGGAAATCGATTTTGGTCCGTCTGTGTGTCTGTCTTCTGGCTGATGCGCACGATAACTCTCGAAAGCATTAACCGATTAACCCCCAGTTTTTGTAAAACGTTTTCCAAAATCAGTCAATTGATACGCGAAATATATAAGCCACAGGAGTCTATAATTCGTCATGCACCATAGGAAAACTGGGAAATAGTTCGTACCGAAAATATATCATGCCTGTGTTTTATAGATTTCGAGTTATAGTTAATTGAAATTTCACGTTTCGTCGTAAACGAACGAAAACGTTTTACAAAAACAGGAGGTAACTTCAACTTTAGTATGCGGTAATTTTGTCCTCTATGTCCTGCTAAGGTTGAAGATGTTCCATATTGGCCCACTCCTTCTAGTACATCCCCCACAAAGGTACTTCTAGTACTTTTCCAGTTAAAAGCAGCTATATTTGCACTTAATCTGCTGTAACCAGATGGAGTAGAGTATCATATACATTTTACTCCATTCGTTGCTAAATCATTGTTTGGTCTAAATCTCACTTGCGTTACTTAAAAAAAAACAGTTGACATATTTTGTCTGGAGTGCAGTTCTTTTTTCATTTTAATTTCTTCGAAATACATCTTCAGACAACGTAAGTTTTCTGTTTTCCTCATCGCTTGTGTGTACATATGTTTCAGACCCTTTTACTCTCAAACTGAGACAGTCCCAAATGCCTGTGCCAAACATAGGTACTCGAAATTCTATATTTAATTTAAATACCCTTCTTAGGTATTGTGCGAATGGAAATGAAGACTCTCAAGGAAAAAACTTGTTTGGGTAACTAAAGGTCATGGCAGCAGCATGTAGGCGGCGGCAGGTTAACCAGACTGAAACTTTTCGATTTGTTTTATTTTTTTTGCATCCTTACAAAACCAATTATACTTTTCTTTCGTTCGGTTACAGTTGACAGCCACTGACAATCCAACGGAAAGCACTCATGTGTTTCTTTAGGTTTTATGAAAATATACAAAGGCGAAGAAAGACCTGTGTCTTGTCGTGCCACTGTGCACAGCATTCTTTTGTTGCGTACTTGTAAGGGTAATTCATTGGTTCATTCATTCATTCACCGTTCAGCGAGTGGCGATGAAAGATCAAGGTCATATTTTATTGTACTCATGTATATGTATCACACATACGGGTATGTTTGTGTGTTTGTATCTGAGTAAATAAATCCAAATACAGATAAACAAACAGGCGAATATTTATTTATTTATGCTATGTGTATTATAAATTATATATGTATCTATGTACATTTAGCGGATACAATCCCTGCCTTATGGATTCAGAACGAACCACACATCGTTCGCTGTGACGCGTGACTACTCCCGGACGATATTTATGACACATCCGTTATTGTGTCCTTAACCATTTGTTTTCCCATTCATTATTGTCGTCGTCTCCGTCAATGCTTTCCTGTTTACCTTACGATATATTTTGCTGATGTTGATTTTCAATATTCATCTGTTTTTGCCATTTTCTTTTCTTCTCGTTTCCGATTCTGGACGTTTCCTCTGTGACAGCAGTTGTTGAGCAATTCGTGAAATGATGATAATCACCATATGTTTGCACTTTTTAAAAACGAATGTAATGCCAATCAAGTAATGGAATTTTTAACGGTAAGTCATATTTCAATCAAACAAAAAAGAAAGAAAACGACTGAAAATTCTATGAATGCAAAGCTGAATTGAAGCAATGTCAAGAAAGCGTTTTTGAGTGGAAAACCAAAAATGCAAAATTGCACTATTCTTCATTTCCAAATGAAAATACACTAACATATTATTTGTACCAAATCAAGGATTATTTAGAGTAACGCTAATTTCTTGAAAATTAATGTTTAGATGTCTTATTTCTTACAGTTTTTAATATCAAAGGAAGGCAAGAAGGAGTTGAATACGAGTATATTGATCATAATAAACTAGATCTGACACGACAATCCTTAAATGCGCTGTATTCTTTCATAGATCAATAAAAGGAAGGAACAAATATAGGGTTTTCCAACAAGATGTGTTATTTTGGTATTGTTGTCTTTGGCGACCCTAACTGAAATTTTGCGGCAACAATTTTCGTAGTATATTTTAATTCGTAAATGTCCTTTCTGGAAGGTTCTTTTTAGATTTTTTCGAAAAAATTGCCAAATTGACCCATTAAGAGGAGAGCTAGAGCGTTAAGATCTTACACAAAAATGATCCTTGTAAAATTCCACTATATAAGTCTGACAATAAGAAATCTCTCAGACATTAACATACAGCATTTTTTAATTTAGTATAATGCTCCCTTCCACCAAAAGTTGAAAACTTTGACCCACTTTAAAAAAAGCTCAGACCAGCTGGACCATAAGTATATTCTACAAAAATTATCTACTCAATATGCCCTTTCAGAATTATAGGGTCGTCATTCTGTTCCAATCAAAAAGTCTTAATTTGTTGGAAAGTGTATTTTTGTGCAAGAAATTAATGAACAATTTTCTGATTTTTACCAGAAATGTATAATTTTCAACCTGCTCCGAAAATTTCCGAGAATTATTTTTGATTTCAATCGAAAGAAGATATTCCCACCTTTCATTTTATCTAAAGATCAGCTTGGTGGAAAGTGGATCCACATTATTTTTTTCATTGAAAATAACAAAATAATTACGTCTTAGAGTCTTATAGATTTGGTCGTATCTTCTTAACGGTTTATGTCATCCACAAACATTTTATTTTAAATTTATTGAAAAATGATATATTTTTAAAATAAAAGGGTTCTCCAACAAGAGGTGTTATTTTGGTATTCAAAGAAAAATGCATTTTTTTAGATAAATGATCGTATGTTTATTTCATAATAAAAAGGAAGGTATGCCGTTAATAATGAAAAACAACATCAGCCAAATGGCCACCACGACCACGCTTACAGGACCATATCGTTTTCATGAAATTTTCCATAACCAAATCGCAAAGTGGCTGCCCTATGTCCTCGATAGCCTCACGAATTCTATCTTTGAGGTCTTGAATCGACTCTGGGCTGTAGGCGTAGACCTTATCTTTCACGTGGCCCCAAAGGATGAAGTCGCAAGGTGTTAAATCACAAGATCTCGGTGGCCAATTGTGAGGACCTCTCCTAGAGATAACACGGACCGGAAACTTTTCCCGTAACAGAGCAATGGTTTCGTTGCTTGTGTGGCACGTAGCACCGTCTTGTTGAAAGTAAACGTTGTCCAGATCAATACCATCCAACTCCGACCATAAAAAATCATCTCTCGATAGCCCAATCCATTCACCGTAACTGTTGATCCAACCTCATTTTCGAAAGAGTAAGGTCCAATGACACCGCCGAACCATAAACCGCACAAAACAGTCACACGTTGAGGATGGAGAGGCTTCTCAAGAGTAACTCTTGGGTTTTCCGAGCCCCAGATGAGACAATTTTGCTTGGTGACGTAGCCACCGAGGTGGAAATGGTCATCAGTCAAGATGATTTTTCGATAGAATTCCGGATTTCACCATTTCAGATTTTCACCATTTTTGTAGTGAATTTTAATAATTTCAGTGACATAGCCAATAACTTAGAAAGTGATTCTAATAAACGATAGGTCTATCTCATCTCTTTTTGGATGTTACAAACAAATGCAAAAAGTTATAGTACCCTTTACCACAGTGTGGTGTAGAGTATCATTAGCTACGAGCAAAAATGTAACACATCGAAGGAGTGACCTAAGACCCCAAGCTAGTTCGGCGGATATTCGTTTTGGGTCATTTTAAGTCGTATGACTAATGTCCGTCCGTCCGTCTGTCTGTCTGTCTGCTGGCTGGTGCGCACATTAACTCTGGAAAGGTGTAACCGATTGACTTCAAATTTGGTTTACGGTAATATTTTTTCCTATCTTCGACTAAATTCGAACAAGGGCTCTATTGGTCCACTGCTTCTAGTATCTCCCCACAAAGGGTTAACTTTTCGTGAAATATTGATTTTTTAATAACTTCTGTACTATTTATTCTAATCTTCTGAAACCCCACACAAAGAATTAGTTTATTAGTCGCTATTGGCTCGAGAAAAACGGGCGAAGTTGCCACACCCCTTTTTGTACCTCCCACACAAATGGAAAATTTTGCACCACAATTGAATTGCTTATAGCTTTAATATCATTTAATACAAATACTTGAAATTTTGTATAGTGTTATAGTACCTAGAGTCCAGTAAAACGTGGGCGTCATGGGAACGTCCCTTTTGGTACCTCCCACACAAATGGACTATTTTGCACCAAAGTTAACAGCTTATAACTTTAATACCAGTGCATACAAATACTTAAAATTGTGTACAGTGCAATGGCTTTATAGTACATACAGTCCGACACTTGAGCGTTATTGCCACGCCCATTTTGTTAACTCCCACCCAAAGGTACCATTTTGTACGAAAAGTTAACAGCTTATAACTTTTATCTAGTGCATACAAATACATAAAATTTTTATAATGTAATGTTTTTATAGTCTAATGTTGAACAGTCTGTCGAAAAATTGGCGTTATTTTCAGGCCCCTTTTGGTACCCCCCACACAAACGTACATTTTGTACAAAAAGTTGACAGCTTATATCGTGAATACCAATGCATTTAAATACTCCAAATGTATGTACAGTGTAAAGTGTTTAAAATTATTATTTATTAGTTATTACCAAATCCGTTTTAGTACATCCCTTACAAAAAGAGCCAAGACAAACCGAACAAAGCAATAACATCGGAAAAGGTCAAATCCGGAACAGTGTTAGGCTGTAAAAGAACGATAAATAATTACTCAGTCCATGCATGGTCAACTGCGTATTTTTTGGGTACCGGGACACAACGGAGTGATTGGAAATGAACGAGCAAACAGCTTGCCTTCAAAGGGCAGAGAACTTCGAGTAATAAACTTGGACAATTGGAAGGATGAGTTGAAGCACTGGACAGTGATGTCTCACAAAACTGTGTGGAATAGAGCAACTGTAAGAGCAACTGCAGAGATACAGTGGGGTGACCCAAATGAGAAGAAAACAAGTAGTTTTCTGAAACTAAACAAGATCGAGATTAGCAGCATGATGAGTGTTCTAACTGGACACTCAAGCTTACAGGCACATCTTCATCGCAAAGGACTAGCAGAAAACGACGAGTGCAGGGCATGCAGGGAAAACATCGAAACAATGGAACATTTTCGGTGTCACTGCCCAGCTTTCACACATGCAAGATCCCGATATATCGGTTCCGACATATTGCCAGACTTGACTCATCTCAGAGGATACGACTGGAAGATACTGAGAAAATACGTGTCTAGTACCGATTTTCTGTAACCCGTGGGGTATAAAAATCATAAATAAGGAGCGCACAACAGGCCGAACCACCGATTTTCTGTAACCCGTGGGGTATAAAAATCATAAATAAGGAGCGCACAACAGGCCGAACCACTGGCTTAAGTGTATGTATGTACATAGACATGAGACGTTTAAACGTCTCCACTATTCAACCTAACCTACCAAACATAAGTAACGGATACAATTAGTAAAAAGTATTTATCCCCTGACCTTAGAGAGGAGGGTATATATCATTTGCTACGAACCAAAAGTGAAAAACATCAAAGGAGTGACCTAAGACCCTAAGTATGTTCGGAGGATATCCGTTTTGGGTCATTTTATGTCGAATGAGCAATGTCCGTCCGTCTGTCTGTCTGTCTGCTGGCTGGTGCGCACGATCGAAAGGAGTAACCGATTGACTTCAAATTTGGTATGTGGTAATATTTTCTTCTATCTCCGGCTAAGTTCGAAGATGATCCATATTTGTCACTCCTTCTAGTACCTCCCCCACAAAGGGTTAAGATTTAGTGAAATATTGATTACTTAATAACTTCTACACTACTTATTTCAATCCTCTGAAATTCTAGACATAGTATGAGTTTATAAGTCACTATTACCTCGAGAAAAACAGGCGAAGCTGCCACACCCCTTTTGGTACCTCCCACACAAATGGAAAATTTTGAACTTTATTACCAGTACATACAAATACTTGAAATTTTGTACAGTGTAATGCTTTTATAGTATACGGTATACGGTGGCTGCGGCACCATTACTGTGTTGTTTTTGGCCAAATAGTCGCGCACAAGCATCAATGTGTGTGCAGGGGCGTTATCATGATGCAAAAGCCAGTTTTTGTTCTTCCACAAATCCGGATCGCTTCGCGCAATTTGCGCTTAACTTGCAGGTAATATTCTCTATTGACCGTACTACCCTGTGGAAAGAACTCATAATGCACCACGCCCCTGCAATCAGAGAAAACTGTGAGCAAAACCTTTACGTTCGACCGGACTTGGCGCACTTTTTTCGGTCTTGGTTCATGCGGCAGCTTCCATTGGGATGATTGAGCTTTAGTTTCCACGTCGTAGCCATAAACCCATGATTCGCCACCAGTTATGACCCTCTGGATCAAATTTGGGTCGTCACGGACCGAGCTCAACATCTCCTGAGCAATGTTAACGCCATGCTGTTTTTGGTCCAAATTGAGCAATTTTGGCACGAATTTAGCGGCGACCCGACTCATGCCCAAATCATTGGTTAAAATCGAATGGCACGAGCCAAACGATATGTTTATATCCTCAGCAACTTCTCTAATGGTAATGCGTCGATTGGCCAATACCAACTTTATCAATGTTTTCGTCTGTTGTTGACGTGCTCGGGCGTCCGGCACGCTGTTCGTCCTTCACATCTTCTCGGCCCTCTAAGAACATTTTGTACCACCGAAAAACGTTGCTTTGATCCAAGGTAGCTTCACCATATGCCACAGTCAACATTCGGAATGCGTCAGCGCACTTTATTTTGTTTTTCACACAAAATTTGATGCAGATTCTTTAATACATTTTCTGAAATAGATAAAAATCGAAGACAAGTTAAAATACATCCAAGCACAACAGCTGTCAAAAATTAACTAAACATTCAAAATGGCCGACCTTGTCAGCATAGGTAAGGGACATGAGTTCCTACATAACGCTACAAAAATATCAAAAATCAAATACACGTAGCCCGCGGAAATTGAAAGTTCCCGATATTTTTTGAACATACCTCGTATTTTGTAAGGAAAAATACAACCAGTCCCTTAAAAATTCGTTTGCAATAGACTGAGTTATAAATGTTTGGCAACAATACCAGTAAATATATATGTGACCCGTTCTTTCTTTGAAAGCTGGAAAGTTTCCTTTAAAAGGATAATTTTAGAGGAAGTTTTCTAAAAAAAGTTAACTGAGTTCTTCTACAACTTGAAAATACGACATATACTTGTTTCCTAAAAAAATAATGAAAACATTTTATTTTTTGGAAAATATAAATGCACGTAGCCATAACTTGTGTCCTATGGGAATGTTTATTGCCAATTCTGCTCCGTTATTTACAAAATACTAGCACAAGGTTGGGGAAAACATGAAAAAATAAATCATTAATTGCATATATCACCGTAACTATACGAGATAATTCTCGGACGATAAAGACGAAAGATATACGGGCTTAAAGATTTTCTTCACCCGAGGTATTCACCATATTCGTCAGCTTTTAGCCCCCTTTTAATTATTTTTTGGTTCCAAACTTTAAAAAATGACTGTGCAGAAAAATATTTTCCAGCTATGAAGAGGTGGAGGTATTTCCAGAAGCTAGATAGTTCTTACTATAAACAGGGTATCGAAGCCGTTGAAAATCACTGAAAAAGGTGTCTCGATCTAAGAGGAGATTACGTTTTGAAATAAAGAAAAATGTTTCCAAATTTGTTGTGTTTTCTTTTTTAGGACGGCTTATTTTGGGGTCGCCCTTGTGTTTTCTAGCCTAGATATATTTAGATCCCGATGAATAAAATCCCACCAAAAAAGAGCATCCAAAGAAGTGATAAAAAATCTAATATTATGATCCTGAAGTTATTCAAAAATTTGGGGAATAGTAAGTATATGTAGATCTCGATGAATAACATTAAGGAATATGAATAACATTTGTGACAAACAGCCTCCTCCCACACAAATGACCAAAATCCCTGTAGTATATGTTAGTTTTCTAAATCTTCTGCAATATTGTTAAGAAAGTCTTAAATATTACGGTTTCTATTAATTCAAAGCGGATTGCTTGACTAAAATTTCCTTATTTCCCTAATTACGACACATTTTCCACTTTTGTGTTTATTACGGTATTGTTTGAATTTCGCCCGCAAGCGATTAGGATTTTCAGAAAATGCTCTGCTTTCCATTCATAGGTTTTCCTTATCAACGCTTCATTAACAGAGAAGAGAAATCCATGTTATTTTTAGGATATTTCATTTCAGTTTTCCCCAAAAATCCAAAAAACAAATGTTTTAATCCGCTTTACAAACAAAATATCTCAATATTAAACGAAATTATTCGTTGCATACCAAGTATTCCATGTATTTCACCTTGTCGTCGCCAAAGGATAAAGGATATCTGCAACAACAAAGACAACTAAACTCATTCCCATGAAATCATTAAGTTTATGGAAAATGGAAGGCAAACAAAAAACACGAAACTATTTAAACGCAAAAAAACGAAACAAAATAAAATAAAACACAACATTAATGACTTTTTCTCTTAACAATGCAAAATGAAACTTTTTATGCCTGTCTTACAAAGCTCTGCATCCCACGGACTATTATGAGCGATATTAATGGACAACGCGAGTTCGCAAAACCCCTTTGGTTTAGCATTGGACTCTCAATACTCCGAGCGACCCATGGGAACAAAAGCGACAAAAACAAATGAAGAAAAACAATCAAAAATTTGGTAATCCTTTTCGGTGGTATTCCCAAAAACTTTTGACCAAACCAGGCCATTACAAAGGCGAAAAGTAACACCATCAACAACTTGATGGCATTGGTTGGCATTGTTGGAGCCGCAGCAGTAGCAAATACCACCAACGCCATCATTTATTAGCCAAGAACCCACTCATTACAATTATAAAAGAATTCTCTCGTTAACTTCAAAGGCTACAGCTCTGGCGAAGACAACAGCCAAACTTTACTGTAAGGCGAAATAGCCAACGATGGAGGGAAGGATGTTGGGCTGGCGGACGGAGAGACCGAGTACTTCACGTGTATCCTTATTCGCTACATTCTTGGTTTGTCTTCAGAGAAGTTAGTTATATAAATGTTGAAACATATTTAAATTCTATTTAAAGTAGCTAAACGTATACTCAACCATTCTAAGGATTTCGAGGTTTCTTTACAACTGCACAGTGACGCAGATAGAGATTGAGAGAAGTTACTCTAAAAGAAAAATTATATATTTGTTAAAATGTTGTAATAGTTCCATTGATTTAAAGATTTTGTTCTTCAGATTTGCACAGCAATATGTGGGTTTACAGAACATCTGGTTACAACAAGCCAGTAATGTGATATCAATTCATCTAACAGCTACATGTAACGCATGTCTAAAATGTATATACACCCGAAGGGCTGCCATGAAACAAGGGTATTATTCATAGCCAAATCTGGCTAAGAAAGCTAACCGATTCCAAAGGATTATAGACCGCTTACTATAATATACTTGTGCATGTAATAAATGCGACATTGCTGAAACTCTGCATGAATTATATGCAATCGATTAAGACAATTGCAAAAGTTTCAGTGCTGAAACTTTGGATGACTCTGTTGCAGTCAAAGCAGCACGGGCGAAACTATTAACGCACCTCTCGCTCTATTCGATAAAAAGATACGTGTGAGGAGGGCTATTGCCTTGTGGTACATAAAAGAAGGGAGACCACCTCAAAAGCATACCATAATAACCTGATGAAATGGTATGGATGGGTATGGAGACCACCGCAAAAGCATACCATAATAACCTGATGAAATGGTATTTGCGGTAGTTGCTGTTAGATATTTTTCCTAGCTTAAACTATGAAACGAATAGTAAATTGGGTGGATGCTTAAGAGCTGTGTACCTGATGCCATGTTAAAGTACAAGTAAAATACCCAAGTGAAAGGCACAACACAGAAAATTTCACAACGTGAACTTGTACCAACCCAAAAATATTTAGATTCATTTACTTTACACTATGCTAAATCAGCATTTTTTGATGGGATGTTTCTATTTGGAGCTCATATCCATCACATGTATATGATTACACCGTGAGACAAATGCGAACTTGTTCTCCTTCCTAAGAACAAGGCTATATAGAACTGAAGATTTAGGTTATGGTGGCAGCTGTTATGTTTTGACGAGATCTCATATACCAGTTCAGATCCCCAGTCTTACCACGGGCTAAAATGCGCCTCTTCGAATCAAAACTGTTTTAAATTCAAACTGCCGACCCCAGTATGACCAGTCGTTGTTTACTCGAAGCGGGACAGTCGCATAGCAAGTGCTCAATGCTTTCCACTTCTTTCTCATCTCCCCAGCTTCTGCAGAAATCATCGGAGTCAATACCCAATCTTCTAGCGTGTTCGCCGATCAGGCACCGACCCTTCAGAACTGATACAATATTTCCTCTCTAGTGCGAGGACATATTTTGACCTTCTCAGGACATATTTAGGCCAGATTTGTCCAGCTAGCCTAAAGTTGCCACTTTCTATCCACAGTTCATCGGCTTTGCTGTTCCCCGGGATATGCCTATGCTCAGGCACCCATATGAGGTGTATACTAAACTTATGTCGAGGACAGTCATTTACGCGGCAGTCGAGGGCTGTTAGTGAATTTAGGGATGTGGCCTCCATATATTTGATGGCAACCTGGCTGTCCGAGTAAATGACAACGCCGGTGTTAGTTACTATGTTGCGATTCAGCCACTTGGCTACTTCCCATATTGCCATTATTTCGGCTTGATATACACTACAGGTATTTGGTAGTCTGTGAGCAATATTCAAACTAAGTTCTTAACAGTGTTCTCCGAAGCCAATCTTTTTATTAAGCTGCGAACCGTCCGTATAAAGTATTACCTGGTATTCGGCCAACCCGTTCATCTCTGACTGGTATCATAGTGATTTTGTTTCTCTCGAAGGTGTGTAGTCCACTCAGTTTGTTACCATAGCACTACACCTTGATACCCCCATGTGATCGTAGTTATTGTACCTCTACATGAATAGGCAGTTTAAACGCTTTGGTTGGCAGTATATGGAGTAGAACTTGTAGAGACTCAGCCGCTGTAGTCCATAAAGCTCTGCTTATGCATAGACAGGCAGTTCTCTGAACCTTTGGATGTAGGTTGGTGATGGTTAGTTTGTCGGTTGCCGTCCTCCATATCACAATGCCGTATAACAGTATTGGACGAACTACTTCTATATATATCCAATGGGCAATTTTAGGAGAGAGGCTAACCGCGGTAGCCTTCCTGCAGGAATACGAGTGTAAGGCGACTTTTACCTTCCTTACTCGTTTCAGTACGTTGAGTCTCAATAACATTTTCCTATCTAGAAATATTCCTAGAATTTTTGCACTTTCAGAAAAGACTTGATCTGTTCCATTTATCCGAGGAGGACGGCCCACATGTGAGAGCAAAGGGAACCAATTCTGTATTGTTTGAGTTAATTCCCAGACCGCTGCTTCTGGCTCATCTAGCCAACTTGTTCAGAGCCACTTGTAGGATGTCACTGAGGACGGTTTCGAATTTGCCACTTACTACGATTGCCACGTCGTCCGCATTTACAATGTCCTTGCAGCCACAACGTTCTAGATCTAGCAGGATTTCATTCACCGATAGCTTCCAAATTAGTAGAGACAGTACTCCTCCTTGTGGGTCCCTCTGTTTACAAAACTTGTTAGGGTTGTGGACCCAAGACTTGCTGTTAGGCGTCTTCTGTTGAGCACGCTTTGAATAAGTCTGATTAAGCTAGAGTTCATCTTTAGTTGAGACAGCGCCGCAATTACCACATCTGAGTGCCGAGAAATGTCATCATTGTGAATTCCTGTAGGTGCTCACAAGTTCGTGCAGGGTAGATTATGTAGACTTTACCGTATTGTAAGCATTTTGGTTCGCAGGAGTTCTGTATACAGGTTATCTCTAATGAAAGAATCTTTCCAGCGGGATTTATGAGAGCCTGATAAAGTGTTTTAAAATTGTCTCCAGCCAGAGGATAATGTACTTCAACATTATCTGCATTTCAGCTGCAGTGATGTCGTCTGGTCCAGGGCTCAAAGCTGTTAATCCCCCAGCTATATCTTGATTTCTCAGTCAACAAGCTAGCGATGGAAACAGTCCACTATCTCTCCCGTTGGTCCTGCTGATCCTCGGATTCTATTGATGAGACTTTAGACATTAAGCGACTACTTCCTGTTTTTTGCCTCATACTGCAAATACCCAACGGTATTGTACAGTGTGCTATGGACAATATCTTACGCAGACCTTTTTCACTTTTGCACATAAGGTGTGCCAAGACAGTCTTTGCGCTTTTCTAAGCTCCTGCTAGTCATTACTGACCCCATTATATCTGGCCTTATTGAATAGCTTGTTGCAGGCCTCTTTCCTAGCCTTTAACTCCACCATTGTGGTTTAGTTTTACCCGTGTATGTTGGATAGACATCTTCAAGAGACCGTTTAAATGATGGGGTGATATGCTCGGCCAGATTATCCGGCTTTGTCATTCAGTTCTCATTCTTCTGTAAACGCAGGTTAAGGTGCTTTTTCAGCAAGTTTGAACAATATACGAGTATAATGGGATGTGAGAATGAGTGGTCGACCAGTAAATGCCACCCAATAATTTTGTCTGACAGCCGGTCAGTAGAAAACATTACGTCGAGTATTACTTGTCTGACTTTTATTGTAAAGGTCGGTTTTTTGCCTATGTTACAAATAGTTAGTAAGGTTGGTAGTTAGAATAAAGTCAAGAAGAGACTCACCCTTACTGTTTATAATATTCCAATAATCACCTCGCGCTCGTCAGACGTTGTTTCTTCAACTAATTCCCTGAAGAGAGAGAATTATACGTCAACAATAATAAACTCTATACTCAGTTTTTATACCATAGACCACAGTGTGGTCCAGGGTATTATGAGTTTGTGCGAATCATTTCCTGATTCGATTTAGCGATGTCCATGCGTCCGTCCGTCTCCAGGTGTAACCTTATAATCAAAGAGCAGGTCGTAATTATAGTTTTCAGCCCGATCCCTTTTGAAATTGGTGAAAATTGTTTCAGATTTATAATATAGCGGCCATCCTCCGATTTGGGTTCTAAGGGCTATAAAAGGTGTACTTTACATAAGATCGAGTTAAAAATTTGTAGAGACAAATCTCCTCACCCTTTATTAGTGACTACTAAATTTGTGGAAATCGGTTCACACGTAGATATAGCCCCCATATATATGTTCCTTCCGATTTGATATCTATGTGCTATAGAAGCTGTATTTTACATCAGATCAGGGTAGAAATTGGCAAAGGGAAGTCTTTTCATCCATTAATAAACACTACTCCATTTATTTGAAATCAGTTCAGATTTATATATATAGCCCAAATATATGTTCCTTCCGATTTGGCTTCTACGGCCTATACAAAGTGTATTTTACACTAAATCAGATTTTGCTTCTAAAGACTGTACAAGCTGTATTTTAGATACCCCTGTTCTACGAATAAACGCCGCAAATCTCTAAAGAAATCGGTTCGGATTTAAATATAATCATTTCGTTTAGGCATCAAAGGATTGGCTGAGCTAAATTTACTAAAACTATTTTTATGCATAGTTTAATAATAAAATGTCGTATATGGATCGAAAGATAAATATTAGCTGAATACATTTATACCAAAATCACGAAATCGGAAATTTTGACAGTCTCTGTTATTAAAAAAATCCACATATATATGGGGGATTCCACGACAGATTTTTAAATACACTAGAAGAATCGCTTTGAGGAATTTTTGAGATTGTTACAATAACTCGTTCAGAAGTTATCGATATTCAAAAAATAGGTAATATATCACTCTGTGTATCGGGTTTTTTGGTCATAACTTCTTAAGTTATTGTACGATTTGTTGAAATGTTGGTTTTTTGGTACTTTTCAGAAAAAAACCAGTAAGGAAAGGCAGAAAGTCGGGCGGGGCCGACTATATAATACCCTACACCTCCCTAATAATGCGATAAGGGTCATTGCGATAATAATTTGGAATAATTGGTAACTGGGTAGGAACATATTATCTAATTCTGAACCGATAATCGCTAAATTAAGTAATATTCGTTCCTAAATTGAGAAACATATTTCTGGAAAATTATAATGATCGGAAGTAAAGTACAACTTCTATAGCGCTTTGATACCAAATCAGGAGGAACATATGTACGGATGTTATATATAAATCTGAACCGATTTTCCCTGAATACTCATTCATGTAAAAAGACATCTTTCTGTCGAATTTCGTACTGATCGGATATAAAATACAATCTCTACAGCGCTTGCATGTCGAATCGGGGGTAACATATATATGGGGCTATATCTAAATCTGAACCGATTTTCTCCGAATTTGGCAGTATTTCTTCATGTAGAAGGAAACCTCTTTTTGCCGAAATTCGCACTGATCGGATATAAAATAACATTTTTACAGCGCTTACATGTGAAATCGGGGGTAACGATTATATGGGGGCTATATCTAAATCTGAACCGATTTCTTCCAAATTTAACAGTGTTCATTCAAATAATAGGAAACCTCTTTCTGCCGAATTTCATACTGATCGGATATAAAATAACATTTTTACAGCGCTTACACTTCAAATCGGGGTAACGTATATATGGGGGCTATATCTAAATCTGAACCGATTTCTTCCAAATTTAACAGCGTTCATTCATATGATAAGAAACCTCTTTCTGCCGAATTTCAGACTGATCGGATATAAAATAAAGTTTTTAAAGCGCTTACATGTCAAATCTGGGGTAACATATATATGGGGGCTATATCTAAGTCTGAACCGATTTTAACCAAATTCTATCTAAATCTGAACCGATTTCTTCCAAATTTAACAGAGTTCATTCATGTAATAAGAAACCTTTTCCTGCCGAATTTCATACTGATCGGATATAAAATATACAAATAAATACAAGTCAAATCGGGGGTAACATATATATGGGGGCTATATCTAAATCTGAACCGATTTTCTCCGAATTTAGCAGTATTCCTTCATGTAATAAGAAACCTCTTTCTGCCAAATTTTGCACTGATCGGATATAAAATACAGTTTTTACAGCGCTTACATGTCAAATCGGGGGTAACATATATATGGGGGCTATATCTGAATCTGAACCGATTTTCTCCGAATTTAGCAGTATTTCTTCATGTAATAAGAAACCTCTCTTTGCCGAATTTCGCACTGATCGGATATAAAATAACATTTTTACAGCGCTTACATGTCAAATCGGGGCTACAATATATATGGGGGCTATATCTAAATCTGAACCGATTTCAACCAAATTCAATAGGGATCGTCCTTGGGCCAAAAAAAAGATATGTGTAAAGTTTCGTCGAGATCGGACCATAATTGCGACCTGTACTTTGATTACAAGAATACATGCACAGACGGACAGACAGACAGACGGACAGACAGACAGACATACAGACGGACAGACGGACATAGCTAAATCGACTCAGAAAGTGATTCTAAGTCGATCGGTATAATAAACGATGGGTCTATTTCTTCTCCTTTTGGGTGTTACAAACAAATGCACAAAGTTATAATACCCTGTACCACAGTGTGGTGTAGGGTATAAAAATAACAAAAAAGAAAGTTTCAGTCGGGTGAACCGACTAAGGTATACCCTCACTTTGTGAGTAATGTATAACATTAATTAAGCTGTCAATTTGTTTGGGAGGTACCAGAAGGGGTTTAACAAATACACCTATTTTTCGGTAAACAGTAGATTCTATAAATACTTTGCACTGTGCCGAACCATGAGCGTTTACGTGCACTGGTATATTAAAGATACGATCTATTCAATTTTGATATGATTTGGTCATTTTGTGTGGGAGGTACAAAAAGGGACGCGGTGATAACGCCCACTTTTCACAGGACTGTAGGAACTATAACAGCATTACACTGTACAAAATCGCAAGTCTTTGTATGCACTGATATTAAAGTTATAGGCCGTTAACTTTTGGTGTAAAACGGTCTATTTGTGTGGGAGGTACCAACAGGGGCTGTACAATAATGCCCATTTTTGACTGGACTATAGGCGCTACGAAAACATTATACTGTACAAAATTTCAAGTATTAAAGTTATACTTAGTTCAATTTTGATGCAAAAACGTCTATTTATGTGGGAGGTACCAAAAGGGGCGTGGCAACTTTGCCAATTTTTCTCGAGTTGGTAGCGCACCAACCAGCAGACAGACAGACGGACGGACATTGTTCATTCGACTTAAAACGACCTAAAACGGACATCCGCCGAACATACTTAGGGTCTTATGTCACTCCTTCGATGTGTTACACTTTTGGTCGTAACAATTGGTATATACCCTCGTATCACTAAAGTGAGGGCATAATTATTAAAATTTTGTGTGGTGCGATTTTTAAGTCCTAAAATTTATATGCCATTTGTTTAATTGTTTGTACTATCCGAATTGTTTATATTTAAAACATCCATTAATTCTCCAACATATAAGCTTTGGATTTTAGTGGGCCTAATATTATTTACATATTTTTTAATAAATAATCAAAAAAAAAATTCGCTGCTAGCCACTGTGTTTGTGGCTTGACGACTTCGTAATAGATGTTCCACGTAAAGAAGAAAATAAAGGAGACACTCGCGACCACCGCCGATCCCCTTACCCCTGATAATCTGCCTACAAAATAACTATATATCAATAGAAGTAGAAATCGATGGATTTTTCAGTTGAAGCATGTATTCGACAAAAAGACTCCTTTAAAAAATCATTATAGTTGCCCACAATATACTTTTATATCAATACAACGGTTTCTTAATATATCGTATTTTAAAAATACCAATATTTCAAAACAAAAAAGATTTTTCAAATCGGACAATAACTGAAGAAGTTATGATTAAAAACCCGATACCCTGATTGGTTGATATATCGGACCATAACTGAAGAAGTTATGATTAAAAACCCGATATCCAGATTGATAGCTTAGCGATATTTTCAAAATCGACAACTTCTGAACGAATTATGGAAAAAATGTCACGAAATTCTACAAAGCGTTTCTTCAGGAGTACTAAAAAATTTAAAAAAAAATGGGAAAAATCCACACCGATTTTTTTTTAAACCGTCGATTTGTTGTGGAATTCCCCACATCCTCCGGGTGCTACATATCCTCCGATCTTTATGAAATCTGGCACATATATTTATGTGCCTGGGTACATGGTCAAACCTTATTGCAAATTGTCAAAACCGGGTCTGATTTAGAAAGAGCTTCAATATATATTCGTATGCCGTGTGACCGCCGGAATTGTCATGCTATGTCGGTACCGATATGAGCCCGTCAAAAAAAATTAAAAAGACTTTCTTGACAGGAACTTGTGTGACGAAATTAATTTTTGGAATACTGTATATCGCACACTTTTTGTGGTTGCCTTACAAAAATACGAATTTTACAAATATCCATAAATTAATCTCAGCGAAATTTGGTCTATAAGTAAACAACCATATTTCGGATTATTCAAGCGTTTTTTAACATCTTATTTCATGCTACTTATATTTTTATACGGACTTAAAATTACACATCATGGCAATTTTTAATTTTGAGTTATGTCACTCTTGACGTGAGTGAGCGATATGTATATATCCTAAACTAAAAAAAAAAACACATATTTTGGGTTTTAATCTTCCAATTCCACGTTAGCAAGCATTGAGTGAAAAGTTTCTACTTTCAACCTGTTTCATTAATGTCTGCTTCGAAAATATGCATTATGGTAATTTGTTGTTTTTTTTTAATTCCGATTTTCTTGGAAGATGTATTTAGTATTTGGAGCATATTTTGTAATCATAACCTCGATCAAGCCGACATACCATGTAAACTAAAGGAAATTATGTGGGCCACAAATGGTTAAAACATCACTTTCACGTAGAAACAGAAGTTTAGCAACTGTCGTTGAAACAATACTGCTGGCACGTCAAAAACCATAAAAAATAGAAAAAAATGTTATTCCATTTTTGATAGCTTGTGTCCGAACGAGGAAAACAATGGCTATTTGAAACAAGTAAAAGCGTTAAGTTCTGCCATGCCGAATCTTATATGTATACCCTCCACCATGGATCGCATGTGAATGATTAAGGGTACTAATAAACTCATTATACAAAATTTCAGCCCAATTCGTTGAAATTTTAGTTTTTTATGGCGTTACGAAATCAAATATAGAGGGAACTTTGAATGTGGGCTATATCAAAACATGGACCTATGACTACAATTGTTCGAGTGAGGGTTACCGGGTATAAATAAACCCCAATTTTCAGCCCGATCAGTTGATACTTGTAGTCTCTATGACGTTAAGAAGACAAATCGGGGAGATGCTATATATGGGGGCTATATCCAAAATTGGACCGATATTGACCATTTTATGTGAGGAGTAGCTCCATCTTGCTGAAACCACACAGAGTTTAAAGTAAATTCTCATTCTCGGCGTAATTCTGGAAAGAAAAACTGGTTCAACATGCTCAAGTAATGAAACTGCACACCACACTGTGACACGATGTGGATGCAATTCCGTCTCAAGGAGTATCTGTGGGTTGGAAGCACTCCATATTCGACAAATTTTGTTTATTTACCGTTTAAATCGAAATGGGCCTCGTCAGCCACGAAAAGACAGTTCAACATGTTTCCGTCCTATTCCACCATTTTAAGCATCTTCTGGACAAATTCCAAGCGAATCGGGAAGTTTGCTGCGTTCAGTTTGTTGTCCATTTGAATTTTATATCTTTGTACATAATTGACTGCAATGACTGTCTGCTTATACCCATTTGAGCAGATAAGCTTCTTGTCGAAACTCTTGGATTATTTTGTATGGCAGCAGCTACAGCAGCGATTGTTTCCGCCGTCCGAACTGAAGGGTTTCGATGGTAAGGTCTTCTGTTGACTGTCCCATGCTCAGCAAAACTGTTAACAAGAATCATTATGATCCATCTGCTCGGAGGATTGCCGCCAAACGTGCGCATATACTTCTCTTTGAATCGAAACTACGGACTCCAGTGCGTGATAACGGCGGACAATCCAAATTCTTGTTTCAGTGTCCCAGTTATCCATGTTTGCCAAATCTAAAAATCAATCTGCAAAATAAAAAAAAACCAGTAAGGAAAGGCTAAAGTCGGGCGGTGCCGACTATATAATACCCTACACCACTCTCGTAATATTGAATAACTCTGATATATAAATTTTGTAATTCATGTATAAATTGTTTACATAAATTTACTTTTGGGACATTTTATACTTAAATAATACCCTGTACCACAGTGTGGTGTAGGGTATAAAATACGATTGGATCTAAAGAGCCAAATCGGATGAAACATATATATGGGAGCTATAGCTAAATCTTTACCGATTTTCTTCAAATTCGGCAATGTTGGTTCATGAATCAAGAAACTCTACCATTCTAAATTTCAAAATGATTGGATGTAAAATATAGCTTCTATAGAACTAAAGGGCCAAATCGGACGAAACATATATATGGGAGCTATAGCTAAATCTTAACCGATTTTCTTCAAATTCGGTAGTGTTGGTTAATGGGTCAAGAAACTCTACCATTCTAAATTTCAAAATGATTGGATGTAAAATACAGCTTCTACAGGACTAAAGAGCAAAATCGGACGAAACATATATATGGGAGCTATAGCTAAATCTTAACCGATTTTTTTCAAATTCGGCAATGTTGGCTCATGGATCAAGAAACTCTACCATTCTAAATTTCAAAATGATTGGATGTAAAATACAGCTTCTACAGGACTAAAGAGCAAAATCGGACGAAACATATATATGGGAGCTATGGCTAAACCTTAACCGATTTTTTTCAAATTCGGCAATGTTGGCTCATGGATCAAGAAACTCTACCATTCTAAATGTCAAAACGATTGGATGTGAAATACAGCTTTTATAGGACTAAATGGTAAATCGGACGATACATATATATGGGAGCTATAGCTAAATCTTAACCGATTTTCTTCAAATTCGGCAATGTTGGTTCATGGATCAAGAAACTCTACCATTCTAAATTTCAAAACGATCGGATGTAAAATACAGCTTCTATATGACTAAAGGGCCAAATCGGACGAAACATATATATGGGAGCTATAGCTAAATCTTAACCGATTTTCTTCAAATTCGGTAGTGTTGGTTAATGGGTCAAGAAACTCTACCATTCGAAATTTCAAAATGATTGGATGTAAAATACAGCTTCTACAGGACTAAAGAGCAAAATCGGACGAAACATATATATGGGAGCTATAGCTAAATCTTAACCGATTTTCTTCAAATTCGGTAGTGTTGGTTAATGGGTCAAGAAACTCTACCATTCTAAATTTCAAAATGATTGGATGTAAAATACAGCTTCTACAGGACTAAAGAGCAAAATCGGACGAAACATATATATGGGAGCTATAGCTAAATCTTAACCGATTTTTTTCAAATTCGGCAATGTTGGCTCATGGATCAAGAAACTCTACCATTCTAAATTTCAAAATGATTGGATGTAAAATACAGCTTCTACAGGACTAAAGAGCAAAATCGGAAGAAACATATATATGGGAGCTATGGCTAAACCTTAACCGATTTTTTTCAAATTCGGCAATGTTGGCTCATGGATCAAGAAACTCTACCATTCTAAATGTCAAAACGATTGGATGTGAAATACAGCTTTTATAGGACTAAATGGTAAATCGGACGATACATATATATGGGAGCTATAGCTAAATCTTAACCGATTTTCTTCAAATTCGGCAATGTTGGTTCATGGATCAAGAAACTCTACCATTCTAAATTTCAAAACGATCGGATGTAAAATACAGCTTCTATATGACTAAAGGGCCAAATCGGACGAAACATATATATGGGAGCTATAGCTAAATCTTAACCGATTTTCTTCAAATTCGGTAGTGTTGGTTAATGGGTCAAGAAACTCTACCATTCGAAATTTCAAAATGATTGGATGTAAAATACAGCTTCTACAGGACTAAAGAGCAAAATCGGACGAAACATATATATGGGAGCTATAGCTAAATCTTAACCGATTTTTTTCAAATTCGGCAATGTTGGCTCATGGATCAAGAAACTCTACCATTCTAAATTTCAAAACGATCGGATATAAAATACAGCTTCTATAGGACTAAAGGACCAAATCGGACGAAAGATATATATGGGAGCTATATCTAAATCTGAACCGATTTCAACCAAATTCAATAGCGATCTTAACAGCCGCGAAATACTGTAAACTGCAAAATTTCAGAACGATCGGAGTGAAATTGCGACCTGTAGTCGACGAACAACTTTGCATGGACGGACGGACGGACGGACGGACATCGTTAAATCGACTCAGCTAGTGATTCTGAGTCGATCGGTATACTTTAAGGTGGGTCTAGCTATAGTATTTTCAGGTGTTACAAACATCTGCCATGAAACAAACTTATAATACCCTGTACCACAGTGTGGTGTAGGGTATAAATAACCAGATTCATTAAATAGAAAACAAGTAAGAAAGTTTCAGTCGGGTAAACCGACTAAGGTATACCCTCACTTTGTGAGTAATGTAATATTGAATATTACTCGAATTATTCAGTCAATTTGTGTGGGAGGTACCAGAAGGGGTTTATCAAATACACCTTTTTTTTGCTGAACATGAGATACTTTAAATTCATTGCACTGTGCCGACTTATAAGCATTTATGTGCACTGGTATAAACGTTATGAGACATTAAATTGTGGTATGATTTGGGCATTTTTTGTGGAAGGTACAAAGAGGGGCGCGGCAATAACGCCCATTTTTCACAGGGCTATAGACACTATAAAAACATTAAACTGTACAAAATTTCAAGTATTTTTATACACTGGTTTTAATGTTATAAGCTGTTAACTTTTGGTGCAAAAAGGTACCTTTGTGTGGGAGGTACCAAAAGGGACGTGACAACAACACCCATTTTTTTCCTGGACTGTAGGCAATATAAAAGCATAATACTGTACAAAATTTCAAGTATTTTTATACACTGTTATTAATGTTATAAGCTGTTAACTTTTGGTGCAAAATGGTGCATTTTTGTGGGAGGTACCAAAAGGGACGTGGCGACTTCACCCATTTTTCTCCAGTTGATAACGACTAATAAGCTAATACTATGTGTGGAATTTCAAAAGATTCGAATAAGTAGTATAGCAGTTATTAAAGAATCAATATTTCACAACATTTTAACCCTTTGTGGGGGAGGTACTAGAAGGAGTGGACCAATATGGCCCATCTTCGAACTTAGCCGGAGATAGAAAAAAATATTACCACATACCAAATTTGAGGTCAATCGGTTACTCCTTTCGAGCGTTATCGTGCGCACCAGCCAGCAGACAGACAGACAGACAGACAGACAGACAGACAGACAGACAGACAGACGGACGGACATTGCTCATTCGACTTAAAATGGCCCAAAACGGATTTCCTCCGAACATACTTGGGGTCTTAGGTCACTCCTTCGATGTGTTACACTTTTTTCCGTAGCAAATGATATATACCCTCGTCACACTAAAGTGAGGGTATAAAAAGTTATTAAATTTGTTTTTGGTAGCGGCTTTCATCTTCCGCCGTGTATATAATGAAAAGTGTTTAGGTCTCGGACATACATTTTTTATACACTCCACCATAGGATGGAGGATATTAATTTTGTCACTCCGTTTGTAACACCCCTAAATATAGATCTGAACGACTAAAAAATCTAAGACGATTTAGCCAGGTCCGTCTGTCCCACAAATTTCAACTTGATTTTCGGACTGAAATTTTGTAATATGACTTTATTTTTGCCCGAAACCATTCACATGCTATCCTCGGTGGAGATTATATAAGATTCGACATGGCCGAACTTAACGCTTTTACTTGTGTTTGGTTCATAGTTTTTAAGTCCACGTCAGAGTGACGGGTTTTAAAAAGAGAAAATAGACTATTTATATTTTTATTTATTTTAAGATTTTATTCAGTATCGGCAGTGTGCCATATGCGGGTGAGTTGACAGGTAAAAAGTCAACCCGAAAACATACAAACATTAACAGTCAGATTAGACCAGTCACAATGATTTTATTCACAATGGTGTGTAAAGTTACTTAAACACATAGTGTACTTAAATGTACCCTATTAAAAATTGTAAAAATCTGTTCGGATTCAGATATAATCCCCATATAAAGGGTAACAAAATTGTCGGGGCCGATGTTGAATGTGAACCACACCTAAACGTCAAGTTTTTTTCTGCATTTCATTTGACATTTCTCAATTTCATACTAACTCAATTTGATACACAATCGAGCAACGCGTTAATGTTTTTTAATCCTTTTACGAAAATGGGCTTTCAAATCAAATTGCATTTCGTGCACTTCGTGATGTTTTTTGATCAGCATAATCGACCAAATGTGTCCACAATCGGGAGAATTGTGCGCAAATTTCAGCAAACCGGATCTGTAGGAGATGTAAAAACACCTGTGCATGCTCGCTCAGTTCGTTTGGTGCGGCTTATGGGCTGGCGAAGTCATCGGGCCATACTTCTTCGAAGTGAGGCCGGTCAGGCAGCTACTGTGAATGGTGTTCGCTATCGTGAGATGATAACGAATTTTTTATGGCCCGAAGTAGAAGATATGGATGTGGACAATATGTGGTTTCAACAGGACGGTGCCACTTGAAACACAGCTAACGAAGCAATGGCTCTTTTGCGCAACAAATTCAATGGCCGTGTTATCTCACGTCGTGGCGAATTCAATTGGCCGCCAAGATCATGTGATTTGACACCGTTGGACTTCTTTCTTTGGTGTTATTTGAAAGAAAAGGTGTACGTCGATAAGGCAGCAACAATTCAAAAGATAAAATCGAAAATTTTAACCATCGGATGCAGGTGTGCCGCCGAGGTCGCGGAGGCCATTTGGCTGATATTTTGTTCCATACATAATTGAACCATACCAATATTATCATAATAAAAAGAAATGACAATAATTTCCTAAATAATTTGTGTTTTATTCAAAATCAACATCGGCCCTTAAAATTTAACCACCTTTTACACGTGTCGATTCGAGTTAGCCTATATCATACGATTTTCATCCAATATTGTGATTTTGTGACATTACTAATTCAGATTTTGATTTATTGTTTCAGATTTAGATATAGCCTCCATATATATGTTCAATCCGATTTGGCATCTAATTTGGAAGTGGGTGGTGAACAAAACTTGATAAGAAGCCCTGGCGTAGCGTATCATATAGTTGGCTCCGCCCGACTTTTGCCTTTCCTTACTGGTTAAACCTCACGTAGATAGCAGTAGTAAGACCTTTCGAGTTCCGTCCATCAAACATAACTTACGAACAACGTTAAGGGTAGGACAGCCAGTGTGCAGTACAAGGTTTACAATCTCATATTCGGCCTAATGATTTCATTTTCTTTATTTAATTTGTTATTATTTGTTCCTAACACGTCTTAATTTTTTTTTGGCAAACCCTGATACACTGTACCCTCGTGGTAAAATGCAAATACTTGTCCGTGAAGCAAAATAGAAAACAAAGTGGACTACCAAGACTACAATGCCTTCTTTCTGCTGGAGTGACTTTAAAGTTGTTTCTCTAATTAAGCAACATCCTTTACAAGTTCCTTTTCAGTGCTTCTTTGGGCTCCAGTACGTCCTCGCTCCATCCCTCAGTCATTTGCATGAACCCGATGCGGACAAAGTATATCAAAAATATATGTATGAAGATGGGTGAGGTGAGGGTCACAGAAAAACACAAATGACTACAAATGTTAGGAATTCCCCATGTTAGAATTTAACATTTGTTATTATTATTGTTCGCCAGAGCCTTGTAAGTTTTGTTAAAGGAAAAAGGGGGAAGAAGTTAAATGGGGGAACAAATTTAATATTTAATGTTTGAGGAAACAAAATCCTAATACACAAAGTGCAGAATATCAGATCCATGTAGTCATTATTTGCAACTAGGGAAGATATAAAAAACTATATAAGGCATGTTTTGGTTACAATTTGGATTAATTTTTTTTTTTGGTTTTTTAAAATAGCTTGCTAAAATTATTTATTTTGAAAAATTATAAACTATACTCCAGAATAATATGAACTGAGCACTAAAAACCTTCAGTGTGTAATGCAGCGAATGCAATACTGAATAGAGCAAAACCAGTATGTTTGCGCAGATCTTTAGTATGAAGCACATGATCGTAGGGCGAATAGGAGACAAAAGAAATCAAACAACAGATTTTAGTTTTTTCGATAGCAATTATAATAATGCCAGAACTTTATTGTGTATTGTTTGACAACAAGTATTACCAATCAACGATGGGATTGTATAAGTATAAGCTAGGGAAATTGTGCAACAACGTGACAAACTTAAACAAACGCTTTAAATGCGGTACGATACAAAGTTTTTCAAACTCCTACTACTCTTGGGGCTTGACAAATAAATTGCGTATTTGTAAGCCAAGTTCACACGATAATTATTTTCCATTAGGTTAGGTTAGGTTAGGTTGAATAGAGGAGACGTGTAAACGTCTCATGTCCATGAACATACACTTAAGAGGTTCGGACTGTTGTGCGCTCACAAAAAATATTCCATCGTTTCGATGTTTTCCCTGCATGCCCTGCACTCGTCATTTTCTACTGGTCCTATGCGATGAAGATGTGTGTGTGAAGATTGTTTAGTTTCAGAAAACTACTTGTTTTCTTCTCATTTGGGTTACCCCACAGTAGCTTTGCAGTTGCTCTACAGTTGCTCTATTCCACACAGTTTTGTGAGCCATCACTGCCCAATGCTTCAACTCATCCTTCGTGGCTTCGAAAGGTTTCCAATTTTCCAAGTTTATTCCATTAACAGCCGCAATATGGACGCAAATTGATAAATGCTTATAAATGGTTATGCCAATCTGTTGAGCTAATATTCAGTATATTGTATCCAAAATACAAACAAAATATCTTTATATTTAGATGATCAAATGACTGCCCAAAGGCATACATTTGTATCTGTATTTATAGTACAGTTTGCTGAAATTTGCACTGTTGAGAAAACAAATTGGACCAAAATATATCTGAACTTAAGGCATGCTTTAAGAGGTATGAAATCATATATAGACGCTTGAAATATTTATGTGCCCTGGTTTATTATTAACGTTATGAGATATTAAATTTTGATATAATTTGGGCATTTTGTGTGGGAGGTACAAAAATGGGCGTGGTGATAACGCCCATTTTTCATAGGGCTATAGGTACTACAAAAGCGTTACAATGTACAAAATGTTGTTGTATTTACAATGTACAAAATGTTGTGCATTGGTACTCATACTGTACGCTCTTATCTTTTTGTGCAAAATTTTACCTTTGCGTGATAGTAACGTTCATTTTTCACAGCGCTATAGAAACTATAAAAATATTACGCTGTACAAAATTTCAAGTATTTGTTATAAGCTTTTAACTTTTGGTGCAAAATGGTAACTTCGTGTTGGAGATACCAAAAGGGGCGTGGCAATAACGCCCATTTTTCACTGGACTGTAGTCACAATAAAAGCATTACACTGTACAAAATTTCATGTATTTTTAAACACTGGTATTAATGTTATAACCTGTTAACTTTTGGTACTAAATGGTGCATTTATGTGGGAGAAACCAAAAGGGGCGTGACAACTTCGCCCATTTTTCTCGAGTTGATAGCGACTAATAAACTAATACTATTTGTGGAATTTCAGAAGATTCGAATAAGTAGTATAGCAGTTATTAAAGTATCAATATTTCACAACATTTTTACCGTTTGTAGGGGAGGTACTAGAAGGAGTGGACCAATATGGCCCATCTTCGAACTTAGCCGGAGATAGAAAAAAATATTACCACGTACCAAGTTTGAAGTCAATCGGTTACTCCTTTCGGGAGTTACCGTGCGCACCAGCCAGCAGACAGACAGACAGACGGACGGACGGACATTTCTCATTCGACTTAAAATGACCCACAACGAATATCCACCGAACATACTTAGGGTCTTAGGTCACTCCTTCGATGTGTTAAACTTTTGGCTCGTAGCAAATGATATATACCCTCGTCACACTAAAGTGAGGGTATAAAAATTCGCTATATGAATAAAAAATTATTTGCCTTCATTCAAAATTGTACTAAAATCCAGCATTTTTGTAGATTTTACAGCATTTTAACCACAATTTCCCATTTCCGTCCATAGTGAGCCGGTCTGTTGTGCGCCTATTATTTATGCTATTTTTACTTAAGTGGGGGAGTATATACAATTTGCTTCGGGCCAAAAGTTTCGTTGTAGGATATTTTCAAGTTCAAGTCATTTGAGGTGTGTCCGTCTGTCAGTCTACCTGAACATTTTTTGTTTGGATGTTTAAAGAAACAAAAAGAATTATAAATTTATTCGAAAAATTTTTAAAGGCTTTAATTAAAAACAAGTAAAGAGAGAGATAAAGTTCGGCCATGCCGATTCTTATATACTCTCCACCATGAATCGCATGTCAATAGTTTCCTTTCCGGGTATACACAAACCCAGTTACCAATTTTCAGCCCGATCAGTTGACATTTGTGGTCTCTATGAAGTTAAGAATTCAAATCGGGGATATACTATATAGGGGCTTTATCAAAAAATGAACCGACATTGCCCATGTTTGATACCAACATACCTGCAGATATAAGAAGTATATGTACCAAATTTTAGCCACCTAGCACAAGTATTATAGATTGTAGCGTGATTACAACAGTCGGACAGACGGACGAATGGACAGACGGACATGGCTAAATCGTCTTAAAGTTTTACGACGATTAATAATATATATACTTTATGGGGTCTCAGACCAATATTTAGTGGTGTTGCAAACGGAATGACAAAATGAAACCTATGGTTTCCCCCCCATAGGATGGGGGGTATATTCATTTTGTCACTCCGTTTGTAACACCTCTAAATATTGATCTGAGACCCCATAAAGTGTATATTTTCTTAATCGTCTTAAAATTCCAAGACGATTTAGCCATGTCCGTCCGTCTGTCCGTACGTCCGTCTGTCCGTACGTCCGTCTGTCCGTACGTCCGTCTGTCCGTACGTCCGTCTGTTGTAATCACGCCACAATCTATAATACTTGAGCTAGGTGGCTGAAATTTGGTATAGATACTTCTTATAGCTGCAGGTAAGTTGGGATTGAAAATGGGCGATATCGATCCATATTAAGATATAGCTACCATATATGATGTGATTCCTACTCCTGTCATCTACTATATTTTTTTGTGTGTTTTCGGTGTTATTTTGTGAGGTCACATGCTTTCCATGGTGGATGGTATATAAGATTCGAAATGGCCGAACTTAACGCTTTTATTTCTTATTTTTTGAATAAAAAAAATCCAAAAGTGTTATGGTGATTCGAAATTTAAAATAAATGCGTTTTTGGGTTTTGTGGAAGTTGCAATAGCCTGGGCAAGGCTGAGCCGATGTACGCCGATTAAAATAAAACATAGCGGGCCTTTTCTGTAGAAAAAGTTTTTAAAAAATGTATGCATTTTTTATTTTATTTTGAAACTTGAATTTTAAAAAAATGGTGGCCCCTCGATTTTCTTCAAATTCACATTGAATATTCGGCACACCCTCGAAAATCCAACAGTATTTGAATTTTTAGAGCCTCAATATTTGTAAAAGTTATGGATGAAATATTAAGGCAGGTCTGACAATTTTTTACATTTTTCTTCTGTTTGAGATTCTTGATTGATGATTTTCCTCTGGTCTGTGCTGGAAAATGTCATTAGTGCGCCATCGATTGTTTGAATTTTATCGGCTCAGCCGACTGTAGAAATTTGATCCGATCAACCTACGCCGCCGATCGATATTTTTCATGCGCCGCCGCGCATAATTTTCGCAGGCTTCATTGCCTGCTTACGAATCCCCTCACCTTCAGTCAAAAAAAATATTCGTTAATATATTTATTTTTATTAATGGTCCATTTGTGTGGGAAGTACCAAAAGGGGCGTGTCAGTGACACCCATTTTTCACTGGACTATAGGTATTAGGAGTATAAAAAGCATTACACTGTACAACATTTCAAGTATTGCAGTGGTAATAATAATGGCAAAACGGTCCATTTGCGTGGGAGGTACCAAAAGGGGCGTGGCAATAACGCCCACATTTTACCGGACTCTATGTACTATAAAAGCATAACACTGTAAACGGGGACACTTTGTCCATTTTTCTCAAGCTGATGGCGGAAGATATACTATTACTATGTGTGGAATTACAGAAGATTCGAATAAGTATTATAGAAGTTATTAGAGAATCAATATATCACAAAATTTAAACCCTTTGTAAGGGAGGTACTAGAAGAGGTGTACCAATATGACCCCTCTTCGAACATAGCCTGATTTATGAAATTGTATATACCAAATTTGAAGTCAATCCGTTACTCCTTTCGAGGGTTGTCGTGCGCTCCAGCCAGACAGACGACTTAAAATGTACCAAATCGGGTTTCCGCCGAACATCCTTGGCGCCTTAGGTCGCTCCTTCGATGTGTTACACTTTTGGCTCGTAGCAAATGATATATACCCACCTCTCTAAGGTGAGGAGATACAAAGGAGATAGACCAAGAGATTATTATACCGATCGGCATAGTATTACATTCTGAGTCGATTTAGTCACGCCCGTCTGTCTGTCCGTCTGTCCATGTATTTTTGTTATCAAAGTGCAGATCGTAAATACAATGCAATCTTTACGAAAATTGGTACAGGGACATTTATTATACTGGAGACGACTCCTATTGAAAATGCGGCATATCTATCCATGTTTTGGTAAAGCCCCCATTTAAAGGTTCCCACCGATGTAATTTCTTGACCTTCTAGACAACATATTTTTCAGAGGATCTAGCTGATATTTAAGAATTCACACTTTACATTGAACCTAATCGTCCCTAGTAAAAATGGAGCACATCGGTCCATGTATTGGTATATCCCCAATATATAGGTCCCCACAAGAGAACGGATTCTTCAATTGATCTGGCTGAAACAATTTACATTTTATATTGGACCTAATAGTACATTGTAAAAATGAGCTATGTTTTGTCCATGTTTTGGCATATCCCTCTATAAAGCTCCCCCGATTTCACTTCTTGACGCTCTAGAAGACATATTTTTCGATCTGGCTGATATTTATATTGCACTTAATCGTTCCTAGTGGAAAAGGGAAACATCGGTTGATATTTTGATATTGCTCCCACATAAAGATCCCTTCCGATTAGAATTTTTTGAAATCTAGTGTTGCTTTTTGTGTTACTTGTTTTGTTGAAATACAGATTCTATAACTCTAAAGGACCAAATCGGAAGGAACATATATATGGAGGCTATATGTAATATGAACTGATTTCCTTTACACTCAATGCGGGTCCTTGTTTGAAGAAACTTTACCCTGCTAAATGTAGAAATGATTTGAAGAAAAATATTACTTCTGTGCCGATAAAAGGTCAAATTGGGAGGAACATATATACATGAGAGCTATATCGTCCCAAAATGTTTTTCAAATTCAAGAAACTCCAACCTGCTAATTTTCACAATGATGGAATATGAAATGCAGCTTCTATACCGCTAAAAGACCAACTCGGATGGAAATTATTTATGGAAGCTATATCTTAATCTGAACCGATTTTCTTTAAACTCGGCAATGTTTTTCCTTGCATAATGAAACTCTACCTGCTTAATTTCGATTGATTGGATGCAAAATACAGCTCCAACACCGCTAATAGGTCAAATGGGAAGGAACATATATATGGGGGCTATATGTAAATCTCAATCGATTTTCATTAAACTCAATAATATAGATCCCTGTGTCATGAAAATCCACGCTGCTAAATTTAAAAATGATTGAATGTCAAATACAGTTTTGCAGCGCTAAACGGTCAAATCTGATGGAAGATATCGCCTGTCGGATGACCAGCTGGAGGAACTAACATTTTCTAAATTGTTCAGGAAAGCAGATTTTCTATATATATATAGCTGCTTCCCCATGGCGTAATATTTATTATACAATTTCCAGTTGGTTTTTCTTACTACGTACAAAATATCCAATTTCTCAAAATTCTTTAAAAAAAAATTTAGTTAATTTCAGTTCCGTGAGTTGCTCAGTCAAGCGACGATAAATGAGTATATGCGGGATATATCTAAATCTGGTCCGATTTTGACCAATTTCAATAGGGTTCTTCCCAGGAGTGAGAGAGTCCTTACTGCCAAATTTCAACATGATCGGAGTGAAATTGCGATCTGTACTTAAAGATGGACAGACAGACAGACGGACAGACAGACGGACAGACAGACAGACAGACGGACAGACAGACAGGCAGACAGACGGACAGACAGATAGACAGACAGACAGACAGGCAGACAGACAGACGGACAGACTTGGTTAAATCGACACAGGTGGGTCTAGTTGTAGTATTTCTAGATGTTACAAACATCTGCAACAAAACGAACGTATATTGCCAAAATGTTCATAGTATATACATACACTCCCCTCTGTAATGTGAGAGAATAAACAATTTAGCATACATATTTTCGTTCAAAAAAGCACACGATTTTGTATTATCTGTTGTACATGTTTACTATGTGAGGGAAAAGAGTACTGAATTGAATAGACGAATTCCACGAAGGTTTAAAGTTTGTGACACAAAGTAAAAACACACAAATTCCACGAAATACCAATTATTGTACATATATCTGCTCGTATATAGTTATTTAAAAGATTGGAAAAAAAATAATTATGTAGTGTGTTTGCTAGTATGAAGAACTTTAAATTGAAATAAAATAATGATATTATGTAATTCAGATAAATGAAATTATTGGTAGGAAACAGTTAACCAATATGGCGCTAAAATATAGAGCTTGCCGTCTAATAGCAGTAAGTACGGCACATTGCTTAGCATTTATTGCTTCAACCGGTATCGTTCTCAATGCTGAACTTTATTTGGAGGCGCATAGACGGTGGATTTCTGTAGAGCCAACCAGAAGTATACAATCTCATACAGTTTTATCGAATGACTACAGCCGTATACAATCAACAACCTATACGCAGTTTCTGAACCCATGGTTCTCCTATTTTCCTTCTATATAGTGTGAGAAAAAAATGCAATATCGGAATCCCATCTTGCGGTGGTATGAAGAGCCTGGTGTAGGATGTATCTGAGAGAACTGGGCCATTTATATCTACCCACTAGACAATAACATTGATACCCATCCTCTCCAGAGAATGCAGAATATTGTTCATGGAGAGATTCAATAGCAGAGGACATGCAACCTTGAGGCGTTCCTCTGCTGACTAGTCAATGGAGGTCAGTTAACCCGAAGCTAGCTGAAATACGTCTCTTAATCCAAAGGTTATGCATGCACCTTTGAATGCTGCTGTTAACATTAGGCCTTTAAGAGCCGTAACTATTACGGTTGGGTATATGTTATTGAATGCTTCCTCTATGTCCATGAAAGCTACTTCCCAGAATTTATAGAAGCTTATCCGTGTATTTAGGCTTCTATATAGTCGGTTCCGCCTGCTCTTATTTTCCGACGGCTTGTTTTATTGTCATAAAAAATAATCATGATTAAAAAAACTACAGCTACATTTGTAAAGGAAAAATGTCTCCTGGTTTTAAAGGGTTTTAAGTGTTTTATTTTTAGTATTTTGCTTTATGACTAAACGGAAATTGACGACTTTGTAATGTCCCATGCCAGAATGCGTATGCAAATAGAAATGCGTATGAAAGTTGTTGGCATGGCAATTGATCTCACGGTTGAAGCTGTGACAACAAAGCAATTTCCAACATGAGTCGGTAATAAAAAGGACCTCATCGGATGCCGTTCAACCAAGCCACACCGCACCAATCCCCATCCACCCAGTCCAGCCCATCCCACTTCACTCTACCGCACCCCACACCACTTCAGCATCGCCATTACCATTCAACAACGCAAACTCTTCATTCTTCACCGTCCCCTTCTCCTGCATAAATAGCATCTACTCAATCTATCACCACCGCCAAATGTGCTGTAGGCCGTAAATGAAAAATGTTGGGAAAGTTGTTCAAATAATGTTATTCTTGTTTTCTGCAACATGCTATTGTTGTTGTTGCTACTGTAATGATTTCACGGAAAATGAGAGAGAAGGACGGGCGGACGGACGGTAGGCATCACTCGTAATGGGCGGCTGTATATTTGTATACTTGCTTTATACAGATTCTTCCGCGGCACAGAGGTTCTGGAACACACTTCGCATTTTATTATTACAGAGTCAAAAAAAAAACTGAACCGAACAACGCAACAGAATCACTCTGAAAAGAATATGAAAAATGTTGCACGACCAAGGGGAGTGGGCGAAGCGACGCAAAACGTCAACAATGTTTTGCTAAGTAGCTCGGCTCGACAATGGACCGGGCACCACAATGACCAAATTGCGTTACGTGCCCCGAATGGCGAAGAAATCTCATGCTCGAACATTATAAAGTAATTATTTCGTAAACATTTATTAGACAAAATTCCCAACGCACACAGTGAAACCGAAAGAGAGAGTGAGGGCGAGCAAGAGTAGTAAATGTATTTGAGGTCAACGGTGCGTATGATTTATTACTCGGTTTTATTTTAATTTTATTGATGGTCATACGCACCAATGGCCGTTGGCAGTGAATGTCACCAGAACGTAGTGTTTACGTCTGGTACACCTGAAAGGAAAATATGTCAAGCATTTCGGTTCATTGACCAAGTTATTAATCGACCCGAAACAAAAGGGCCCCGACTTAATCGAAAGTCAATTAGGAAAAGTCTCATTCAGCAGAAAAGTAACTGTTAAAACTTTATGAGAATTTGGTGAGTTACCTGCGGAAATCAAAGCCTTCGCCATTTATTACACGCGTCACTTCAACAGAGAATAAGTTGTAATCATTTTAGAAACAATACATACACTATGCAACGTCAGAAATAAGTTTTATTACCAACATTACTACCTTAATGTACACTGTACACTAGGCAACAGTCATTTTGCCAGTCATATTTTTGGCGAAAAGGATATTTTCAAGGATAATTGTTTTTTTCTTTAATTACATTTTATGTTTGAGGGATACGTGTAATGTGCTCACGACATATTAATGGTATGTGTTAGGAATATATTTACTTAGTGGATTAGGAACAGTGGACAGTGGATTGAAAACAGTTTAAAAAAAACAGTAAGAAAAAGCAGAAATTCGGGCGGGCCGACTACAAAATGCCCAACACCTCCTCTTCAATGCCCAAAAGGTTATTGAGTAATTCTAAAGTAGAACGATTCAAAAAATAACAATATGAATATTTGAATATTTAGATTTCTTTAAAATGTTGCACACGTTTAATACAAGACAATGTGGAATTACTGCCTGTTACCGTTTGTACAGATTCATAGCGGTTTAGATTATATGTGGTGCCAAAGCTGGTTATCTAAAACATTTTTTACAAATTTAGCTATTTTGAAGTCGACATAACTTTTAAACGATATATCAGATTTGAAAGATATCGGTATTATTTGAAAGATTTTAACAGGAATAACGAATTAAGTGATACACTTTTGTATACAAGGGACATCAAAAGGACGAAAATGTCGGTAATCCTTGATATTCCTGAAAACCATATCTTATCATTTTATTCTTAAAAATTACCCACATATTTTCCCACAAAATGTAAATATATGGGTTAAAAATATTAATTAATTAATGTCGGTCCGTCTGTAAGTTGGACTGAATGGTGCTAACGATATCTCTGAAAAGGAGTGAGAGAATGACTTAAAATTTCGTACATGGTAATATTTTATTTGAGCTTAGATTATGTTTGATGAGCAACCATATCCCCCAATTTTTTATGGTACCTACCCCACAAATGGTTAACATTTTGTGATGTGTTAAACCGCTTATAACTTCTATACTACTCATGAGAATCCAGTAAAATTTTGTATATAGCAATCATTGTACCGTCTTTATAAGTTAAAAAAATTGGCGAAAATGCCACTCCACTTGTGGAACCCTCATAAAAACATTAACAGTGCATTCAAATACTTGATATTCTGACAATTTATGAAAAGTTAAAAAAATGAGAATCTCATTAATGTAAATACATAAATAAAGAGATTTTTTTTAATATCACTCACTTACTTCAAGAGTGACATAACTCAAAATTACAAATTGTCAAGATGTGTGACTTTAACTCCGCATAAAAATAAAAGTAATGTGAATTAAGATGTTTAAAAACGCGGGGATAATTCGAAATATTGTTGTTTGCTTATAAGCAAAATTTCACTGAGATAAATTTATGGACATTTTCAAAATTCGCATTTCTGTAAGGAAACCTCAAAAATTTAAAATTTTGAGTTATGTCACTCTTGAAGTGAGTAAGCGATATATAAATAAAGTTCTTTTTGGTCCCCTCTGTGGAAAAGGGTAAAAATCCCCGTAAAACAGGTGTTTAACTGATCAAAATGTTCTACAAAAATATTTGTCATAAAATTCTATAAGTCTCTTAATACACCAAAAATCAAAACTCAACCTAAGCGCCAGAAATAAGGCAAAACATAAAAACCTTTTTTAGGTTTACCACCAATTCGAAAAAGTACGATTGTAATTTATGTCTCTTTGTTTAGTGTAACCCTTGAAAATGATCGACGAAGTCGGTCGACATATCGGGAAAATAACAATTTTTAAAAATAAAACAATAAATTCATAATTAATTTGTTTTATTTATGACCTCAAGCCAACAAAAACAAAAATATAATCAATTATAAAGGTCAACTATACACATGGATTGCATTAAATTGTATTACTGGAAAAGTCAGTGGATATGGAGCAAATCATGAAACGAACCCTTTTTGTTTAAGTAAATTTTTAAAAAAAATAGCGATGCAATTTTTTGCCAAAATTTACACAGAAAATTCTATGGCCAAACTCTTCTCCTGAAAATTGTGATATTTATGGCTTAAAATAGCATTTTTGAGAGTTACATCTATACGTGGATTATAACAAAATAAAATTTGATTTGTATAAATTTTATTGACATGAATTCTTACCAAAATAGAATACAAACTACAAAGTTTCAGCTAAATTTCTTAGAACATGTGGCTTAAATAAGCCTTTTTGGGAGCTACATCTATAGGTGGACTATAACAAAATATGAACTGATATAAAAAATGTTATTGCAATTAATACTTGTCTTAATTAAATACAAACTACAAAGTTAATATGATTAGTAAATGTGGCCTTTAGATATATTTTGGAGCGACCTCTATAGGGTGACTATAACAAAATATGAACCTATTTGTAACATTGGCCCCAATGGTGGCCTTCTGAGTTAACGAGCTGTGAAAAAGACCTGCAACAAGCTATTCAACAAGGCTAAATATAATGGGGTCGCTAATGTTTGGGATGCCTATAAAGAGCAACTCAATATCTAAAAGAATGAGCTTGGGAAGGCGCAAAGACGCTCTTGGTATACCTTCTGTGGCGAAGTGGAAAAGGTCTCCGACGCCGCAAAGCTGAGGAAGATATTAGCTGCTTCACCCAGTACAATGGGATATTTACAGGATGAGGCAAACAACTGGACCAAAACAGCAAGCAGTCGCTCAATGTACTGCTCGACACACATGTCCCGGGGAACTCTCTAACAGAACCAGAGGATCAGCAGGTCCAACAAGAGGGCGAGTGGACTGCGTCGTTAGCTTTTTGACTGAGAGATCCAGAATAAGCTGGGCTATTAATAGCTTTGAGACCTTCAAGTCACCTGGACCAGACGGCATCGCTCCAGCAGAAATGCAGAAAATGTTAAAGTACATTATACCCTGCCTGGAGACAATTTATGTAGGCTGTATCAGGCTTACATGCATCCCGCATGGATGGAGGGATACCAAAGTGGTATTCATACCCAAAGCGGAGGCCAAAAGACTTCAGACCAGTTAGCCTATCCTCCTTCCTATTGAAAGGTCTGGAAAGACTTTTAGATTATTTCATTAGGGAAAACCTGGATACAAAATTTCTGTCGGGGAACCAACATGCTTCCGATAAGGGGAAGTCTACAGAATCAGCCCTGCACGAACTTGTGAGCACTATCGAATCATCCCTGCATTTCAAGGAATTCACCATGGTGGCATTTCTTGATACAGAATGGGCTTTTAACAACATTCACTCAGATGCGGTAATTGCGGCACAGTCACATCTAAATGTTAACTCTAGTTTGATTAGACTAATTCAAAGTTTGCTCAACAGAAGACGCATAACAGCATGTCTAGGGTCCACAACTCTAACAAGGTTTGTAAACAGAGGGACCCCACTAGGAGGAGTACTGTCTCCACTAATTTGGAATCTAGCAGTGAATGAAATCCTGGTAGTCTTTTCTGAAAGTGCAAAATTTTTAGGAATAATTCTAGATAGGAAACTGTTATTTACACTTAACGTACTGGAACGTGTAAGGAAGGCCAACGTCGCCTTATATTCCTGCAAAAAGGCTGTAGCGTCGCGGTGGGGCCTCTCTCCTAAAATCGTCCACTGGATATATATAGCAGTAGCTCGTCCAATATTGTTATACGGCATTGGGGTATGGTAGACGGCAACTGACAAACTAACCATCACCAACCTCCTAACAAAGGTTCAGAGAACTGCCTGCCTGAGCATAAGCGGAGCATTAAGGACTACAGCGACCGAGTCTCTACAAGCCCTACTCCATATACTGCCGATTAATAATTTAACTTACTGCCTATCATGAAAGTTGACATTATCCATAACAAAACCTTCAAGGACTTTTTCCTGTTCAGTGCGAATTTTTTTTTTACACGCATTTGAAGTTGGTGGTTTTGGAACGATGTCTAACAAGAAAAGATCATTACAAATTTGACATGGTTATTTTTTTTATTATTATGGAAAGTTGTGTTATCTTACTGTTTTTGGGGAATCGAATAGGAATGAAAAATCAATTCAATCAAAAGTGTTCCCAAAAATTTAAAAATAGATATTTCGAAATGTGCCATTTTGTACGAATTAATGTTACCCCTCTTCAAATGAATTTATTTGTTAACAAATATGTAACACAGTACAGCCAAAAAAGACTTCTGCATCATTCGTTTAGTCTAGTTGGTTCAATTCATAATTCAATAGCCATCAGTTTTTTTGCTCAAGGTGGATTTTTTGCACTTTTTCTATATTTTTTTCTCGGTATAACGTACGGTATTCCGTCTTTTTTATGACTGAAGCAAAGTTGTAGATATTAATAGGAGAAAAAAATGCGGAACAATTCTATCCGAAAAAAGTGCATCCAGTGCCTTAAAAATCGAAATAAGCCCACAAAGTCATAAAATATTGAAAAATACATATAGGTATACGTAATACGAGTACGTATACGTATAAAACAGAACATTATAAAACAGAACCAAACATTTTTCGATTTTTAAGGCACCGCATGCACTTTTTTCGTTCCGTATTTTCTCCTATTCAATGTCTACAACTTTGCTTCAGACACAAAAAAGATATTCCGTACGGTACACCGAGATATAACCGCGTTAAAATAAATATAATAAAAGTGCTAAAAATGCACCTTGAGCAAAAAAAATCGTATAGCCATTAAATTATAATTTAAAATTAATTATTAATTGAGCCAACATGACTAAAAGAATGTTGCAGAAGTTCTTATTTTTGGGGCTACTTTCACGCCCCAAATCAATGAGCTGAAAAAATGCTGTACTGTTTAATATTTAAAAATTTCGTTACCAAATACATATATTTTAATTCAGTTCAAACATATCAAAAATGGCAATGAAAGTATGATCGAAAACTATCCCTGCGCAATGGTCACTTTTTTAATTAGTTGAATATACAATGACATACCTTACACTAAATACAGTAATTAAAGGTTAGGATTTTTAAATTCTAGAATCGTACAATGTCCTTTACATTTGCTTTTTAAAAAAATCTATGTTTGCAGGAAAAACAAAGTTCAAACAGCAAAGGCACCTTCTTTGCGTATGTAAACATGCTGTGCACAATATTCTGGCAAATAGCCCTCCATCCTTCCTTTCTTCCGTCCGTCCTGCCATCAATCCATCCATCCTTCCTTCCTTCCTTATCACACAGTCTCAGTCACCTGTTTAGCTATTCAGCTGTAACAATATTTGTGGCTGTGTGTGTCCTCACCATTCGTTGTTTATGTGTTTTGATGAATGTGTTTACTATCAAATGCACTCACTCTCCCTCTCACACTCTTTGAAATATGTATGTACACATAAACGAACAAACGCATAAAGGCATATATACATACAGGCATGCTACGAAGGTACTTGAACATACTCAGCATAACGATAGCAACATCGACAACAACAACAACGGCAACTACAATAAACCAAACATTGATCTGAGGGAACGGTACGCTCTAAACATAGCCGATGATGTTTAGAATGTGACTCGGGGGGATATTCTGACAAATTGCCCGCCACTGCGTCAAGTCATTGTTTCTCCCCATTTAATGTTGTTGGCTGTTGTTGTTCCTGTAGTTATTGCTGTTGTCGTTCTAGGGCCATGCTTTGCTGTTTTATGAACGAAGACCCCTTCACAAAATATATGTGTGTAAAAAAGTTCATTTAGCCACTCACCACCACTGTTCTCTAAAGGAATCTATGCAAACTTTTTTATTTCCTTCTTTGGGTCTTTGTTTTTTTTTGTGCAAAATTCCTTATTAGAGTTTTTCCCCATCATCGTCGTCGTAGTCCTTAGACGTTCGCCGTCATCGTCCCAAGACACATTCACGAGTTTTGCTTTATGTGGAATACTCAAATTGTAATCGTATCAAACGATGGGTAAATTTTTAAGATGACATTTGTTTTATTTTAATCTGCTCTGCCCAGCTTTACGGCTATGGTTGCAGAGGTAGTGGTGCTGCTGCCATCTAATACGAGTATACCCTTCGCTTCGCTTAGGCGGCATCAATGCCTAAAAAACAAAAGAAAAGAGGAAAGACGCTACAACTGAACATGAAAAATAAACAAGCGAAGGGGCGGAACGTTCAGTTCAGATATCCCCTTGTGAATACTAAAATGAAAATTTCTTGAAAATTTTAAAGGGAAACATTTATTATCTTTAAAAGTTGGAGCTTAAAGTTTAGTACTCTATCCATAAACAAGTCATCGGTATGCAGTGTCAAATCAATTTTTCTATAATTCTATGTTTGAATTGAACCCTGATAATAGCAAACCAACAAAAAATCATTAAGGAATAGATAAAGTCGGGCGGAGCCTACTAAAGGGTTTTCCAACAAGAGGTGTTATTTTGATATTCAAAGAAAACTATCATTTTTATTTATTTCATAATAAAGAGGAAGGTATGCCGTTAATAATGAAAAACAACATCAGCCCAATGGCCACCACGACCACGCTTACAGGACCATATCCTTTTCATGAAATTTTGCATAACCAAATCGCTAAGGGGCTGTCGTGTGTTCTCGATAGCCTCACGAATTCTATCTTTGATGTCTTGAATCGACCCCGGGCTGTTGACCCCAAAGGAAGAATTCGCTAGGTGTTAAATCACAAGATCTCGGTGGCCAATTGTGATCACCTCTTCGTGAGATAACACGGTCCGGAAACTTTTCCCGTAACAGAGTAAACGTTGTCCAGATCAATACCATCCAACTCCGACCATAAAAAATCATTAATCATCTCTCGATAGCGCAATCCATTCACCGTAACTGTTGATCCAACCTCATTTTCGAAAAAGTAAGGTCCAATGACCTTACTTTTTCTGGGGCTCGGAAAATGGGTTTTCCGAGCCCCAGATGTGACAATTTTGCTTGTTGACATAGCCACCGAGGTGGAAATGGGCCTCATCAGTCAAGATGATTTTTCGATGATTTTCGAATTTTAATAATTTCAATGCGTTGTTGAATGGTGTATCGTTCCATTTTTAGTAATTCTACTTGTCAGATGACAAGCTACAGAAATACCGGGTGATTCAAAATAACACGTTTTGTTGGAAAACCCTGTACACCCCATCGGAGCAGAATAAGACGAAATATTGTCAAAATTTATCAAAGTCATTTTACGGTGCCCGGACTTAACTCCCGCGGACATATCGCCAAAAATGATTTAAGGACTTATTTCTTTCAGTATACTTGGACATAATTCACAAAATTGGTTGGGCGTAATATCCACAGAGCATTCTCGGACATAACAAGCCAAAAACGCGGTCACAACACCCAATGCATATTGGGTCTCATCCCTTAACAATCAGCGGTCATAATTCCCAAAGTAATGATCTATACCCTCCTTAGAGAGGAGGGTATAGATCATTTGCTACAAGCCAATCCTGTAACACATCAAAGGAGTGAACTAAGACTCTAAGTATGTTCGGCGGAAATCCGTTTTGGGTTATTTGAACAATGTCCGTCCGTCTGTCTGTCTGTCGGGAATAAGTAGTATAGAAGTTATTAAAGAATAAATTTTTCAATAAGTGTTAACCGTTTGTAATAGGATAAGTGTTAACCGTAGAAATAGGAGACCAATATGGCCCATCTTTGAACTTAGCCGCATATAGAGAAAAATATTACCGCATACCAAATTTAAAGTCAATCGGTTACTCCTTTCGTGAGTTGTCGTGCGCACCAGCCAGCGGACAGACACACAGGCAGACGGACGGGCGGACGGACATAGCTCAAATGACTTAAATGACCCAAAACGGATTTCCGCCAAACATACTTAGGGCCTTGTAGTAAATGATATATACTTTCCTCTCTAAGGTGAGGGGATAATTACTCATATATGAAAGACTTTAGATGTGCCAAAGAAACTGCACGAAAAAATTTTATCAAACAATATCGAAGAAGATATTTCCTACACTTTACATTTGTCACCATCCATTACCAAATGAATCTAAAGGAATATTGATCCTAATGATCATCACTATATGATGGATGCGACTTTTTCGGTGGTCCCAAGCTGTGGACTCAATAATTAATTATCTATATTTCTTAAAAATAATAATCTATGTTATGTTAATAATCTATATTTCTCAAGATAGACATGGAAGTATACAAATTTCCAACATATAAAAAACCCAGTAAGCGTTCTCCATTCATTCAGGGCATTTTGGGCTCTTTTCGTGAGAAGGAAAGCGACTCCGCGTGCTTGGGTTTGGGCAGTTGGTTTCCCGGAGTATAGGAGCGAGAATCCATTAGATGTTTTAAATTCAGCTGCGTCGGGCCATCTGGTTTCACTCAGTCCTATGAAGAGTAGCTTATAGTTATCCATTTCCTTGCACAGGTAAGCCAGTTTAATGGGTTCCAGATGTGACCGTACGTTCCAAGTTCCACATCGTCTCAGTTGTTAAATGCCAAAAGTCGTCATCGGTATAATCGATCGGTTTCTGAGTGTTTCGGTTTCTGTAATCGAGGCCCTTTGTTCCTTATACTCGTAGTAACCAAAGGAATACATATGTACAAATCGTCCCCTCAATAAACGAATAGTGTATACTTTTTTGTAGTTTCGAGAAAATCACATTTAAAGTTTTTGTGAAATTAGAGTTCTTGGAAGATAAATATGTATATTTTAGAAGAGAATCGATGTTTTCAATTTCTTGTAATTTTAATATGTGATGAAGTATTCAGGATACAGCCAGGTGATATATTGGATTATTCTAAATGTGCGTTAATTGTATATAAATGGGATCAAAGTACCATGCTACATATATACACTATTTTTTTCAATTTAACTTTTGATCCTCTTTGTGGAAGTAGAATTCCTCAAAAATTTTACCAGCTATAGAATCGATTACGTAGATTCTTCTTATAATGCAATAAAAAAAATAATGGTGTATATGCGTATACGCCATTGTTTTATTGAGGGGACGATTGAAGGATAGGTTAAGTCTGGCGGTTCCGACTATATGATACTCTACACCTCTAGCAAGATTGGATAACAATAAAAAATCCAATATTAACTTCAAATACAACTTGTTTACACAATTTACATTTTGTACATCTCTGCCTCTGTAGCCAAATCGGACGAAACATATATATAACATAATCTGAACCGATTTTTTTAAAATTCAGCAATGTTGGTCCGTAGATCAATAAACTCTACGATGCTAAATTTCAAAACAATTGGATGCAATTCGGACGAAACACATATACATATGGGAGCTAAATCGACATCTAAATCGATTTTCTTAAAATTCGGCAAAGTTGGTCCATAGATCAATAAACTCTACCATGTTAATTTTCAAAACGATTGGATGTAAACTACAGCTTCTAAAGGGCTAAAGGGGCATTATTGGTCCATGGATCAACAAACTCGACCATGCCAAATTTCAAAATAATTTGATGTAAAATACAGCTTGGGACCTATATCTACATCTGAACCGATTTTCTTCAAATTGAGCAATGTTGGTCCACGGATCAAGAAACTCTACCAATATGGATTTAAAAACAATTGGATGTAAAATACAGCTTCTATAGGGCTAAAGGGCCAAATCGGACGAAACATACAGAAATATGGGGGCTATATCTAAATCCGCCCAAATTCGGCAATGTTGGTCCCTAGATCAATAAACTCTACCATGGTACAATTAAAAACAATTGGATCTAAAACAGTGTTTTATAGACCTCCAATATCTGAACCGATCTCAACCAACTCCAATAGGGTTTTTTCCAGGTGTGAAAGACTCCTAACTGCAAAATTTCAGCACGATCGGAGTGTCGACAGACATACGGACAGACAGACATGGTTAAATCGACTCAGCTAGTCATTCTGAGTCGATAGGTATACTTTAAGATGGACCTAGCTATAGTATTTCTAGGTGTTACAAACATCTGTCGTGAAACGAACTTATAATACTCTGTACCACAGTGTGGTGTAGAGTATAAAAATCAAATCAAAGAAAGCAGTAGTTGGACCTCTGTGTATACCTTATGGAGGCCCCGATCATTTGGGCCTGCTGCTTAACACGATATGATGATTTGTCATTAGTGACTGAATAGTAAATGGTAGTACCGAAACACGATGCCAAAGCAACATAGTTGCCAAGGATTGTTAGCACTTTCGAGACTTTCGAGACTTTCATTCAATAAATCAATACTCAGTATTCCGTGATTGTAAACGTACAACTGACCTCAATACTAATTGCGACTTTCGTATTTAAAGGATTTCCGATCACAGTTCAGTTCGGTGTTGTAAAGAAACTGAGAAAATGCACAAAATGTTAGAGGATAAAAATAACGACAGTATTTTTATACAATAAATTATTTTGATACACAATACAATGCCAAACAACATATGTGCATATGACACTGTGTGTGTGTGTGTGTGAAACCGACACTCATAAATATAAGAACTCTTACTCGACCTCTCAATCACACACATATGTCGTTCATTCCCTTCTTCATCTGCACACATTCACCCATACAGACAGACAGACATTTATACATTCGTACAGATTCGTTTTGGAACTCTTTTGAAAATGATGAGGGGGTAATAAACCTAATTTTTTGTTGGCTCTGTACTCCATCAATTGGCAGTTGTTGTTGTTTGTGTTTTGTATGTATGAATGTGTGAATTTTCGAGTGAATGTCTCTTTGTTCACCCACAAGAAAATGTCTGCCAAAAAGTTCATTGCATCTGATAAATATATTCCGCCCTCGTCAAGAATTCCAAATTTACCAATTAGAGTCTACCACATTGTTAGGCAAGTTTTCCTGTGATTCCCTGTGTGTGTGTGACTATAACGAGGAGAGAAAGGTCAAGGTGTTCACCGTCAGTCACTTCATATTCAGAAAAGTTTGTTGTCGTACTGTAGGAGAACGTGATAAAGCAGCTGCTTTGCAAATAGAGCACGAAGGCGAACATCGCTTGGAATTTATTTACTGTATATTAGATCGTAATGAAATTGAAGATTGAATTTTAATGACCAAAAACAGAAGAAGAAACTGCCACCAGCAGATGAAACTGGTCGCTGGTTCTGTTTGATACAGATTTGCTTGTAAGCTAGAATGTCCTGTGATCCACAGTTGTTGATTTGCATAATTTCAGCATGCTCCTTGTTTGTCCTCGTTATGGACGCTACACAAAATGTGTTGTTTTAGTCACTACATCTTTCGCTACTTTATGTTCTTTAATGTGATGGCTTTTCAGGTAAAGCTCCTTTAATTCAACGCATGTAAAAACGTTATAAAAAAATTTTCTTCATTATTTGCGATTGTTGACAAAATACTTACAGCGGTCGATGCTCGAAATTTTCCAGCTGTAGTAAGCAAACTGTTAATGCAATTCCCCCTTTTTTGACAACCGTCCATTTTGGAGACAGAAATGTCATATAAAAACAAGTAAGGAAAGTCAGAAAATCGGGCGGGGCCGACGATATAATACCCTACACCACCATAACAATGCGGAAAGGGTCATTGCAATAATAATTTTGAATAATTGGTTACTTTTTAGTTAACAAAGTACTAGCTCCACCCCCTCATCAAGGCTTATTACAAGGATGATTTGAAGATGCTAATCATAATAAACTAGCTCTGAAAGAATAACCTTTATATGCGCAGTATACTTTTATAGATCAAGAATCGAAAGCAACAAGTAAAGGGAACTATAAATAATCTTAACAAACTTTCATCAACTTCTACCAGAAACCTCTTACAGTTTTAAAGATATTAAAAAGGAAATATCATAATGTAATAAGAATCCTCTTTATGCCGAATTTCGTACTGGTCGGATTAAAATACAGTTTCCAAAGCGCTTACATGTTAGTTCGGTTGTAACGTATACATGGGGACAATATCTAAATCTGAACCGATTTACCACGAATTTGGCAGTCTTAATTCATGTAATATGAAACCTCTCTCTGCCGAATTTCGTTCTGATCGGATGTAAAATACAGTTTCTACATCGAATACATGTCAAATCGGAGGTAACTTATATATTGATATGGGTTATATCTAAATATGAACCGATTTTCCCCAAATATGCCAGTATTTATTCGTGTAATAACAAACCTTTTTCTGCCGAATTCGTACCGATCGGATATAAAATTCAGTTTCTACAGCGCTTACATGTCAAATCGGCGAAAAAATTTAGAATTGTCTCTAAGGGTATCAAGAGACTTCTCTCTGTACATTTTTTTATATGGCAATCGAGGTACGATATAAATCTGAACCGATTTTTACCAAATTTAATAGGGATCGTTCTTGGCCAAAATATTGTGCAAAAAGAAATATATGTTACAAGAATACGTGCTAGATAGACGGACAGACGGTCCCAAACGATGGGTCTATTTCTTCTCCTTTTGGGTGTTACAAACAAATGCACAAAGTTATAAAACCCTGTATCAAACTGTGGTGTAGGATATAATCAAATTAAGCCACAAAAGCATGAAAAACACAGTAAGAAAAGACAGAAAGTCGGGCGGGGCCGACTATATAATACCCTACACATCCCTAGCAATGCGCAAAGGAACACTGCGATAATAATTTGGAATAATTGGGTTTGTTTATGTTAACAAAGTACTGAGCTGCACCTCCTCATCAATTGTATACCAAACTTAACTAGATCTTAAATGTGCAGCATCCTTCCATATATAAAGTATCGGAAGAAACAAATAAATAGGACTATAAATAAACTAAACAAAATTCATCAGCTTTGATCTAAAGCCTCCTTTCTACCAAATTATATAAAGATCGGACGAAAAATACAGTTTCAATAGAGCATAAAATACACCTAATGTGAACCGACTTTCCCCAAATTAAGCAGAATTCACTTCTAAATTAAGAAATTTCTTTTTGCCAAATTTTGTAATGATCGGAAGTAAACTACAACTTCTACATCGCTTTGATACCCAATCGGCAGTAACATGTAAATTTGGGATATATCTAAATCTGAACCGATTTTCCCCAAATTTGGCAGAGTCCATTTTTCTAATAAAAAACCTCTTCTCTTTTATATATGGGGCTGTATGTAAATCTGAACCGATTTTCCCCAAATTTAAAATTTGTGTAATAAGAAACCTCTTTCCGCAAAATTTACACCCCATTTATATGGGTGTTACACCCCATATATATGGGGTGGTACACCCCATATATATTGGGTGTAACATATATTTTTGTACAGATCGGTTAAAAAATGTTGCTTAAGCGCATATAATCCAAATCGAATGTACATATATATGGGAGCTATATGTAAATCTGAACCGATAGCAACCAAATTCAATATGGTTCCTCCTTGGGGCAAAATAATGATATATGCCAAGTTTTTTTAAGGCGAAGCATAATTGCGACTTGTAGTTTGATTACAAAAAAATATGCACAGACAGACAGACAGACATAGGTAAATCAACTCAGAAACTGATTCTAAGTCGATCGGTATAATAAAAGATGGATCCAATTCTTCTCCTTTTGCGGATTACAAACAAGTACACATAGTTATTATACCCTGTATCACAGTGTGGTGTAGGCTATAATGAAATTAAGCCCACAAAAAAATTTTTGTCTTTTGACATGTAATTATTTTGAGCCCATCCATATTCATAAAAATATTGGGGAGTATGTTCCTGTTGCCCAATTTTATTCCGCCATGTGTAGAGTTTAGTTGATCGGAAAGTGATTCTAAGTTGATCGGTATAATAAAAGATGGACCTATTTATTTTGTATAAAAATTGACAGAGAAGTCTCTGCCGGTTAAAAAATGTTGCTTATACAGGGCATACGAGTATACGCCAAATGTAAGGTATAATGAAAGTCGTTGTCTTTTCGACCTGATGCCTGACCGTCCGTCGGGTGACCATTCAAAGGCTGTAATCAATCTAGATTTTTTCTGAATACCTCAGACTTTACATATCCCCATATCGGGTTGCTCATCAGCCCAAATACCGCAACTTTGTTTATCAACGTATCCATTGGGCCAGATATGTGCTTCATCACTGAACAAAATTTCACGATAAACGAACGCTGTTCTTCATAATATAGCTGAACAATTTGGAGACGCTACTGTGGTGTGAGTCTTTCCATGGTGACTGGACAAACGATACTGACCAAAAATGACGAAGCAGTACCCTTATACTCGTATGTTACTTCTGATTTTGTTTCAAAAAACTACAGAAGCATTATTTTACATCCGATCATTACAATGAGTGCAGCTTATTGAGACAAAAACGAAGATAAGCTAAGTTTGAAAAAATCAGTTAAGATTTAAATATAGCCTCATGTAAAGGGTGGTCCAAACATAATGCAAAATGTTAATTGTAAGTCACTCCTTAACGTCAAGTTTTTTTTCCAACTTAATTTGACATACATAGGTTCACAATTGAGCAGCGCATTAAGATTGTCGAAGCCTTTTACGAAAAAGGGCGTTCAAATCAAAATGCACTTCGTGATTTCGACTAAATGTCAATAAGCCAAGAACAATTCAAGAGCTAACGGATAAAATAATCTGGCACATTAATTACATTGAACCTCAATTATGTCTCAGAGTCAGAGTAGCGACAAATCAGGGGGGGCCGTAACGTCTTGATGAAAATTATGCTCTTTACATTTTTTGATAGAAAATAATCGACATTTCAATTTTTTTAAATTCGAAACAAAGTCCGGGAACAAATAAATTGAAAACAAAAAGGAATTTTTTTGAGCGAAAGACGGAAAAAATGTTGCATTTTTTGGCACAAAAGAAAACACCATTAGTCATGTCAAAAACTTCTGAACAATTGAATGAAACGGCCAACCGAAACTTCTCCAAAAGACACCCGACATCTCTCTCAACTATCTGCAATGCTTAAACGCTTCCATCGGTTGTTGATGTTCTGAGCCGTCGCGAACCTCCTTTTGTGAAAATATTACGCCTAAAATCATAAATGTTGCTAATAATTTAAAAAAAATATGTAATGGTTATATCTGGGAGTGCACGGAGCCTTCAGAATCTTGGAAGTTGGTCGTGATGCAGAGCTTGGTGAAAAGCTCTGGGATAGAGGTATGCCACCGAAGCCGTGGCGAGCATTTGGCCGATATTTTGTTTAATAAATAATTATAACAGGTCCTTCTTCTATAATAAAATCCTTCTTCTATAATAAAAAATAACAATTAAAATCGTGCGGGCATTTTGGGCCAAATATATTCCTCTCCGCTTTGACATCAAAGCGCTATAGATTAATATGTCTTAATTATCCAATTGGAAAATAATGTAATTGCCAGATCAATACTTTCTCAACTTCCGATCAAAAAGCATACAATTTTGTATGGTCGACCTTAGCAAATACACCTCTGTCTGGCCGAAAAATCAACCCTGGATAGGTCAGCTGAGCTCAACAAAGACTCTCATTCATTTCTCCCTCTCTCTCGCCTCTCTCATTGTCCACTGATGATTTTTTATCCATCGTAGTGAGCTGCCAATGTTGACAGGCTCCATGCTTAAATATATACATATTTATATATATATACATGTGTATAAAGTTTTATTATTATTTAATTGGTTTTACCATATTTATATTAACATCTATTTTTTTGCTTTTAATAACGTTTTTGTCATTGTTACTATCAGTCGACAAATACAATAAAGTGACTCGTTGTTCTGACATTTGTGTTCGCCCAGATAACAGCAAAGAGAGATAGAGAAACCAAAATTTACACTGAAATGATTACGTTTTCGTACGAGTTCATTATCGGGCGACTTATCGTTATGCGAACGCGAATTATTCGCATAATTTTAACTTTCGCATTCGCAAAAACCATCTTTCGATTATTCGCTTTCGCAAAAATATATTTCAGTATTCGCTTCCATTTGTTAAAAGTGTTAAATCTCCTTATTCCCTTCACACAATTTGAAGATATTAATACCATTGAAAACCTCTGCCACTTATCTTCTTCTTGTTGTTAAAAGTGTTAAATCTCCTTATTCCCTTCACACAATTTGAAGATATTAATACCATTGAAAACCTCTGCCACTTATCTTCAAAACAGTTGAAGAAATATGTTTGTCATTGTGGTAACAGGAGGTAAAATTATGGAAAACATTATTAATACTTGAATAACATGGAAAAGTATCAATTCAGATCCTTAAATTTTTTGGTACTAAAGGGACGAACTATTATTCGCATTCGCTTTCGCAAAAATGCATATTTCACTATTCGCATTCGCAAGAAATATATTTCAATATTCGCTTTCGCTAAAGTCACTTTCGTTACATCCCTACTTCTGATAGGGATGAAACTTGCACAAAGTTTAGTTATGACACATCCATGAATCCCGTTTAACGAAAGTTACAAAATTTGCATTTTATACATATTAAATTACTTTAAAATATACTAATAAAATCAAAACAAACTTAAAACTTATTTAAATAGATATACTCGTACATGTTAACATTTGTACACTTTTTTACATTTTTAAATTAAAGTGTGTTAAGATGGATAACATATGTATGTATAGAGATTAAAAGAAAAAAAATAATTGTTAAGATAAAATAAGGTTGCTTTCAGCTTCTTCTAATATCATTTTTCAGCGGCTTCGACGATACCTTGAAAGATATTTCTCAAAGATTTCCTATTTTTTGAGAAAATGTTAATAAATTATAACTAAAAACATTGAAATCTGCAGTGGAATCAAAGTTATAAACCAATAACTTTGTGTGCAAAATGATCCATTTGTATGGGAGATACCAAAAGGGGCGTGGCAACCCATTTTTCTCAAGATGATAGCGACCAAGCATACTATGTGTTGAATTGTGAAAGACTCTGAGTAGCAGTATAGAAGTTATGAGATAATCAATATTTCAACCCACACTTCGTGGGGGATTTACTCGATGGAGTATACCAACATAGTCCATCTTTTACATTAACCTGAGATGGCAAAAAACATTGACACATACCAAGTTTGAAGTCAATTGGTTATTATTATCGTGCGCACCAGCCAGCAGACAGACCGACAGACGGACGGGCTTTCTCAAATGACTTTAAATGACCCAAAACGGAATTCTGCCAAACATACTTCGGGTCTTAGGTCACTCCTTCGACGTATTACACTTTTGGCCCGTAGCAATCGTATCATAAAGTGAGGGTATATTTAAAACTGACTTTCCCAAATAAAATATGTGTTGACACACAAACAACTTTATTGTTTAAGAAGTTTTCCAAATATGTTCAAAAAATATCGCGAATTTTGTATTTTTCAAAAAGTATTTATTTATCCATGAATATCTATTTTGTCCCCTTCAAAGTAATTCCCCTCGGATATAATACACTTCTGTTGGCGTGCTCGTGCGTCCGGCACGCAGTTCGTCCTTCGTATCTTCTCGGCCCTCTAAGAACATTTTGTACCACCGATAAACGTTGCTTTGGTCCAAGGTAGCTTCACCATATGCCACAGTCAACATTCGGAATGCGTTAGCGCTTTTTATTTTGTTTTTCACACAAAATTTTATGCAGATTCTTTGATCCATTTTCTGAAATAGATAAAAATCGAAGACAAGTTAAAAACACCCAAGCCCAACAGCTGTCAAAAATTAACTAAACATTCAAAATGGCCGACCTTGTCAGCATAAGTAAGGGACATGAGTACCAACATAACGCTACAAAAATATCAAAACTCAAAAACACGTAGCTCGCGGAAATTAATTTTAATTAATTAAAATTAATATTTTTTGAACATACCTCGTATTTTATTTAAAAAATATTTTTAAAATTTTGCTGACTTTTTCTTTTTTTATTTACATAGTTTTTCTTAGATTTCGTGTTAAATTTATTGTTAAAGATTAATGTTAAAGATTAGCAGCATTAAGTTTTTGTTTACATCAATAATTTTTAATTTATAAAATTCCAATGCATCACTTTTGTCAATTCATCAATACAATTTATACACGCTGAAAAAAAATCGCTTCTGTAGTATATTTTCCCAAACATATCCTGCGTGAAACGTATATAGGTTTAGTATGGCGGGTCGATTTAAAAATCGCCCATTGCTCAGTGAAAATCGTATTCTAGGGATCAAAATAAGAAACTTTGCCGAAGGAACCATACCTCTAAAACGAATTATGATGTCCCGGAAAAAATCCCACTTTGACCCATTTAGAGTGCTCCAATCGAGTCCAAATGTATGGAACCCCCAGGGAGTTCCAGGGGATGTGCCACTGGCATGGGTGGGTCGCGCCTCCAAAGTTAGTGGGGGTCGGTCATACATTTGGACTCGATTGGAGCACTCTAAATGGGTCAAAGTGGGATTTTTCAAAATTTGCCCCTACCCAAAAGTTCGACCCAAATTCCGGTACATCAGAATTAGTTTTAGAGGTATGGTTCCTTCGGCAAAGTTTCTTATTTTGATCCCTAGAATACGATTTTCACTGAGCAATGGCGACTTTTTTTGCCTCCCCACAAATCGACCCGGCCTAATGTTTAGGGTAAACTCTAAATATGTAATATTTGGCACAAACAAATATTATAAATTTGGGTAGATATTGTTCTAAGCAAATTGCAGTTTCCACCCAATTATTTATACCCTACACCACACTGTGGTACAGGGTATTATGACTTTGTGCATTTGTTTGTGACGGCCAAAAAGGAGAAGAAATAGAACCATACTTTATTATACCGATCGACATAGAATCACTTTTTGAATCGATTTAGCCATGTCCGTCTGTCTGTCCAAGTATTTTTGTATTTATGGTCCGATTGTGATGAAGTTTAGCACAGTGCTCTTTTTTGGCCCAAGGACGATCCCTATTGAAATTGGTCAAAATCGGTTCAGATTTAGGCATTGCCCCCATAAATATGTTAAACCCGATTTGATATGTAAGCGCTGTAGAAACCGTATTTTATATCCGATAAGTACGAAGTTCGGCAGACAGAGTTTTCTTATTACATTAGATTTCAGATCAGATTTAGATATAGCACCCATATATACGTTACACCCGATTTGACATGTAAGCGCTGTAGAAACCGTATTTTATATCCGATCAGTACGAAATTCGGGATAGAGAGTTTTCTCATTACATGTATGAACACTGTCAAATTCTTATCGCAATGCCCATTTTCGCATTGTTAGGGTGGTGTAGGGTATTATACAGTCGGCTCCGCCCGACTCTCTGTCTTTCCTTACTGTTATTTTTTTTTTGTAAAATAAGGCTTCATTCCGCTAAAAGGCCAACTCGAAAGGATCGTATATATGGGGCCTAAATGTAAATCTGAACTCAGTAATATGAATCCCTGTATTAAAATACTCCATTCAGCTACATTTCAAAATTTGAATATGAAATGGAGTTTATATAGCGTTAAAAGACCAACTCGGATGGAATATATATATATATTTACGAGTATATGGGATCTATATCAATTTAGCATACATATTTTCTTTCAAAAAAGCATATCGTCGGCTCAATGCTATTTTGTTCCATACGCCATTTTGTACGATCGAAGAAAAACGCAATTTACTGTTTGAGTAAAAACGGGACTGAAGATTTACACACTTTTGTATGATTCTCATGCATTTCTATCCTATTGCATTCAAAAAATAAGCAAGATTTAACAATTTTTGTACTTGGCATTTTGGACCACATCCACTTTTGTTGTAACATTTTTTCGTATTTGTAAGAAGTGGGTCGGTTTGAAAGGACAGTAATTTACATATTGTGATCGAAAGAACGTAAAATACTGGGTCAAAAATATAGGGCGATAGAAAAATGGAGACATAGAACAAAAATATTAAAATTATTTCCCGTTATTCAGAGTTAAATAAATTTACCCTACCAATATCTCGAAAACTAGACGAGATAGGAAACAAATTTTGGCAGATTCTGAAAGAGCATGCTTGAAACTCATATTATGAACTTATAACTGAAAAACCACAAAAATGGCGTATGGCATTAAGCCGACGATATGATTTTTAATTATCTGTTGTACATGTTTACTATGTGAAGGAAAAGAGTTTTTTTTTGCAAAATGATACTGAATTGAATAGACGAATACCACGAAGGTTTAATTTTTGTGACACAAAATAAAAACACACAAATTCCACGAAATACCAATTATTGTACATGTTTCTGTTCGTGTATAGCTATTTAAAAGATTGAAAAAAAAAAATAAAATAATGATATTATATGATTCAGAAAATTGAAATTATTGGTACGAAATAGTTGACCAATATGGCGCTATAATATAGCGCTTGCCGTCTAATAGCAGAAGCTGCGGCACATTGCTTCAACCGGTATCGTTCTCAATGCACCGGTGATAGATATGCCAGCCATCCGCTGAACTTTATTTGGAGGGGCATAGAAGGTGGATTTCTGTAGAGCCAACCACCAGTCTAAAATCTCATACAGTATTATCAACCTGACTACAGACGTATACAATCAACAACCTACTCGTATATGCAGTTTCAGAACCCATGGTTCTCCTGTTGTCCTTCTTTATAGTGAGAGAAAAAATTAAACACCCCCCAAGAAACAGATTAAACTGTAGGGTTTTACATGATTACATGCCTCGTTGGCATAAACCATGTTGCGCCATCGCACAGTTGGGCCACACCGATGCAACTGCTAGCATCCCCTTAGCAAGCATTACCAAGGAAATCCCTTAGGAAGTAGTACCTTCCCACTGCATGGGCGTATAGCCCAAGGATACGGATACAACACTTGGTACTTTCTCTTCTGTCCTGTTCTTGGGCCATTATCCGAATCCCATCTTGCGGTGGTATGAAGAGCCTGTTGTAGGATGTATCTGAGAGAACTGGGATATTTATATCTACCCACTAATGCCACGTCATATGCATAGACAATAACATTGATACCCATCCTCTCGAGAGAATGCAGAATATTGTTCATGGAGAGATTCAATAGCAGAGGAGACGCAACCTTGAGGCGTTCATCTGCTGACTAATCAATGGAGGTTAGTTAACCCTAAGCTAGCTGAAATACGCCTCTTAATCCAAAGGTTATGCATGCACCTTCTCAGCAAAATTTCTCATTACCAAATAATCCGACGAGTAAGCAAAGTTCGATAATTATTATTTATACTTATTATTTAGCCACTTTTCTCATTATTTTAACATGGGGATGTCATTGGAGGAAAGTGCTTCCCAAAAGCATACAATAAAGAAGCATAATAAGTACTTATTTGTAGCATAGGCATACCACATAAATATGTGCTTATATTTTCACGATTTTAAGTACTTGAATAATGCAATACCAATAAGTTATAAAATACGTAAAAGATATGTAGAAATCGCCATTTAAAGTGATTTTTTGCATATTGTCGCGCATTTTTCTGGAAACAAACTATTTCATCATGCCAGATTCGAATTTCTGAACCCTGTGAAAAATTCTTCAACGGTCTAACATTATACGATATAAGTAAATATTTATGGTATTTTCATTCAAATCTGCACGTATTATTTGAAAACATGTTGAAAAATAAATAAATCTTGTACATATCTTGTATATCTTGTACATATCCAAAATTTCATTATATCAAAAATTGCCAAAATGATTTTGATAGCAAAAAAGCACTTATTTCTGTTGTTATTAGTAAGTCATTATTAATAAGCCGAGAGTAATGCAACGAATAACGAGATGTCATTATTTGGTAATGCAGGGAATAATGACAGGTACTTACCAAGATTTTGCTGAGTTTGAATGCTGCTGTTAACATCAGGCCTTTAAGAGCCGTAACTATAACAGTTGGGTATACGTTACTGAAAGCTTCTTCCATGTCCATTTTTTAGATTTTTGTATGTTTTTTTCGTACCAACTAAAAACTATCACATTTTTGAAAAAAATCAATTTTTTTATTTTTTTTAGGACTGTTACTAAACTTCCGTTTCTACGTGGAAGTGATGTTTTCAGCATTTCTAGTCCTCATAATTTCCTTTAATTTAAATTGTATTCCGGGCTTATCGAGCTTCTACTTAAAAAAATAGGTAAATTCTATGAAAGATGGAATTATAAAAAAAAATTAAAAAAAACTTTACCATAAAATTGGTGGCCTTAATCTATACAAAGAAAATTTTTCGTCTCGGACACAAAAAATTTGTCTTTTTGCATTGTGTAATTAGTTATATGGATGGAGAAAAAAAGATCCGTTGAACAAGATTTCAAAATTAAAGACCCTCCAACTGGGACAGTACTTAACCTATCTCTTTGAAATTTTGTTTGATAGCTACCATCTAGTAGGACTAAACTTGATGCAGGTTTTAGCCTGATCAAAAGACATCGGTTTCAAAAGTTCACTCGTTTGGCATGCAATCCTCCATATGTTTTTTACATCCGATCAGTATAGAAAGTGTCTTGGGACACGAATAAACACATCTAAATTTGTTCGAAATGGGTTCAGATTTAGATATAGCCGCCATTTGAATGTTCATTCCGATTTGGCCTCTAAATATCAAATTATGTTTTCAATGTTGAAAAGTTGATGTGGAAGAAATCGGAGTACATTCTTCTCAATCAAATTTTCACTTTTCATGATTTCCTTTTCGAATTTAAATTGAAAACGTGTCTATTCTATCGAGGAAAGTTACATTTTATTTAATATAAAATAGCGGACAAACTTTATCGTTGCTTTAAAGTTTAACTTGTACGTATAGCCTAGGCTACCGAAATGTATTACCTTTCTTTAAAGCATGAGACTTCCTTGTTGAAGGATTTCTGTCATCATCCCCCCAGCCCCTCTGTTCAGAGAGCACTTATCACTAGAAAATAACAACAAATTTCTATTTATTACGACCTACTGTACATTTCCTGAGTACTCTTGAACATTTATGTATTACATTCCCGGCAAAATTATGTTCCTAGAAAAGTCCAGAGACCAAAAAATCTGACACTCTTAATTGACACAAAATTCTTAATTAACAAAATGAGTGGCGCTCGACAATGACTGCCAACATTTAACAACACCAGTCCGGGCCACATTTTTCCTCCACTCTATCCTCCCTCCGAATGGAAACTTTGAATTTGGCATTGCCAGGCGACACAATACCACAAGCGTTGGCTGGTGTTTCATTTCCCTTCCAAGTTCCTGTGCACAAATAAGGATTTGAAAATTAGAAAGAGTAATAATACAATATTTAATATTTACTCGAAACATCAAATGAAAGATAATTGCAACGGTCTGTAGTACCAGAAGGGCTTAGGTATCAAAAAATTAGCTCATGTTTGTTGAACATGACACAGTAATTGTTTGGATTCTCATAATTAAGGAGGCCCCCGTTGCCTAGCTTGTACTCGTACACAAATACAAACACATTATATGATAACTATTTCGAAGAACCGTAGTTATTTCTTTGTACTCGCATCTTATCGTCCAAAATGTAAACATTCCATTTCCAACAAATTCTTAGCTGGTATTTTAATCAACTTTCTGGGTACGTAATACTAAAAATTTACTATAATATAGAAATTGATTGGGTATAAAGTTCACATCGAACGGACGAACATCAGACAAACTGGTATGCGAACTTATTTAATCAATTAATTAAAAAAGTTAGAAGAATGGATGACCACAGATTAACAGCGCATTGAAGTGTGGATACATTGACTTTAACAGTACAAAATATATTTCAGCTAGATACGAGTAAGAAATACTAAGATCCAAAAAGGTAGTAATTCTCTTTTCTTATGACACTAGTTTATACAATTTTTGTAAAAGGGCTGTGCATAAAATATGTTGGTGGAATGTGGTGTCCTAAACACGAAAAATATAAAAAAACTTGTTGTGCTATTTTTTTAATTCCGATTTTCTTGGAAGGTGCCTTTAGTATTTGGACCATATTTTTTGAAGTATAAACTCAATAAAGTCTGGATACCATTTAAATTAAGGGAGAGCTAAAAATACTCGCATTGAAAATATTACTTTCACATAGAATTAGCATTTTAGTAACAGTCATTTAAACAATTGGAACTCGAGCTTGACTATCATTTCAACAATTTGAATTAGTAAAAAATGAAATAAAAATTTTTTAATTCATGTATAAATTGTTTACATAAATTTAATTTTTATACTTAAATAACACCGTGTACCACAGTGTGGTGTAGGGTATAATAACGATTGGATGTAAAATACAGCTTCTATAGAACTAAAGGGCCAAATCGGACGAAACATATATATGGGAGCTATAGCTAAATCTTAACCGATTTTCTTCAAATTGGGTAGTGTTGGTTCATGGATCAAGAAACTCTACTATTCTAAATTTCAAAACGATTGGATGTAATATACAGCTTCTATATGACTAAAGTGCCAAATCGGACGAAAGATATATATGGGAGCTATATCTAAATCTGAACCGATTTCAACAAAATTCAATAGGGATCTTAACAGCTGCGAAATACTCTAAACTGCAAAATTTTAGAACGATCGGAACACTACCCAATATGAAGAAAATCGGTTAAGATTTAGCTATAGCTCCCATATATATGTTTCGTCCGATTTTGCTTTCTAGTCCTGTGGAAGCTGTATTTTACATCCAATCATTTTGAAATTTAGAATGGTAGAGTTTCTTAATCCATGAACCAACACTACCGAATTTGAAGAAAATCGGTTAAGATTTAGCTATAGCTCCCATATATATGTTTCGTCCGATTTGGCCCTTTAGTTCCATAGAAGCTGTATTTTAATTTAGAATGTTAGAGTTTCTTGATCCATGAACCAACATTGCCGAATTTGAAGAAAATCGGTTAACATTTAGATATAGCTCCCATACATATCTTTCGTCCGATTTGACTATTTAGTCCTACAGATGCTGTAGTTTACATCCAATCGTTTTGAAATTTAGAATGGTAGAGTTTCTTGATTCATGAACCAACATTGCCGAATTTAAAGAAAATCGGTTAAGATTTAGCTATAGCTCCCATATATATGTTTCGTCCAATTTGGCCCTTTAGTTCTATAGAAGCTAAATTTTACATCCAATCGTTTTGAAATTTAGAATGGTACAGTTTCTTGATCCATGAACCAACACTACCGAATATGAAGAAAATCGGTTAAGATTTAGCTATAGCTCCCATATATATGTTTCGTCCGATTTTGCTCTTTAGTCCTGTAGAAGCTGTAGTTTACATCCAATCATTTTGAAATTTAGAGTGGTAGAGTTTCTTGATCCATGAACCAACACTACCGAATTTGAAGAAAATCGGTTAAGATTTAGCTATAGCTCCCATATATATGTTTCGTCCGATTTGGCCCTTTAGTTCTATAGAAGCTGTATTTTACATCCAATTGTTTTGAAATTTAGAATGGTACAGTTTCTTGATCCATGAACCAACACTACCGAATATGAAGAAAATCGGTTACGATTTAGCAATAGCTCCCATACATATGTTTCGTGCGATTTTGCTCTTTAGTCCTGTAGAAGCTGTATTTTACATCGAATCATTTTGAAATTTAGAATGGTAGAGTTTCTTGATCCATGAACCAACACTACCGAATTTGAAGAAAATCGGTTAAGATTTAGCTATAGCTCCCATATATGTATATGTTTCGTCCGATTTTGCTCTTTAGTCCTGTAGAAGATGTATTTTACATCCAATCATTTTGAAATTTAGAATGATTTGATAAGATTTAGCTATAGCTCCCATATATATGTTTCGTCCGATTTGGCCCTTTAGTTCTATAGAATCTATATTTTATATCCAATCGTTTTGAAATTTAGAATGGTAGAGTTTCTTGATCCATGAACCAACATTGCCGAATTTGAAGAAAATCGGTTAAGATTTAGCTATAGCTCCCATATATATGTTTCATCCGAATTGGCTCTTTAGATCCAATCGTTTTATACCCTACACCACACTGTGGTACAGGGTATTATGTAAGTATAAAATGTCCCAAAAGTAAATTTATGTAAACAATTTATACATGAATTACAAAATTTATATATCAGAGTTATTCAATATTACGAGAGTGGTGTAGGGTATTATACAGGCCGCCCAGCCCGACTTTAGCGTTTCCTTACTGGTTTTATGGATACATTTTTTTTAAAAAGAAATTTATTAAAGATGCTATTATCGTCGAAGGTATGTTGCAGTAAGTACCCTTAGTCGACTTATACGTTAAGTAGAAGCTTTTAATGTTGGCTACCAATGTTGGAAATATCTCTTTCAGTTAGAAACAGTGGTTTAGTAACAGTCATTAAAAAAATTTGAAAAAGTAGATTTTTTTTTTCAACAAAAAAATTTCCTGGAACGAAAAAAAACATAAAAAATAGAAATAAATCGAAAAAAATATTTTATGGTATTTTTTAATAGTTTGTATCCTAGCGAAGAAAAGAATGCCTATTTGAAAAAAATCTATGGATAAATGTAGAAATCATAGCCCTTTTGGTAGAGGTAAGAGAATTTTAAAAAATCTTTTGTTTAATTTCTGTTTAAATATCGATTTTATTTGTTAATTTTATTTATATATATTATGTACATTTGAGTTTATTGGCATGTACAAGTTTCATTAGAAGTGATTGTGAGTTCTTTGTTGACGTATGTAGATTTCGGAATCGGTTTCTCTAATGAGGAACCAAATATAATCTCCCATCATTCTTTCATCCCAGTGCCCGTGGTAACGCCGCTCGATGGACTTAATTTCTTGCTGAAACCTTTCGCCATGTTCGTCCCATACGTCGCCAAGATTCTCGGGGAAAAAGTTTAAATGAGAATGCAATAAATGAATTTTGAGGGACATATTTACACCTGTTGGAATACATAAATCGAAAGAATACATACATATGTGTTATATACATAAATATAGAAATATATATATTTCTTACCAATTTTTTCATAATTTTTTAACAAATCATTGTTTCATATTGCGGTATTTTATTGGATCCAAGGAAAATTGAAACTACAATCTTAAACGACCTCCATGCTTCAATTTCATTCGACGTCAAAAATGATTCAAAATTTACATCTTTCATCAGTTTCATTATTATAGGACCATCAAAAACATACTCTTCTATTTTCTGAAAAGAAAGACTTTTAAATAAACTTTAAATTGTATGTTTGATTAAGTTCCTCGAACAATCCGGGAATGTCCTTGCAAAAGCATTTGTTATCCACAAATGTATAAAATTGATTGTAAGGTATATCACGGACTCTATAACATGATATGTTAACATCTGGGGCCAAAATATTGTACTGTTTCATCCGAGATACAAGTAGTCAGTTCCAAATCTTTCACTAGATCAATGAGCTATATTTGGATACTTGGAAATTGGTATTGTTTCCGAATGTGCAACTGGCAAAGTGACAGATTTTACTTCAGCGTAATTCCAGCCAATGCTCCTTCCTACTCCAATCTGTTTACTTAGACAAATAGCCAGAATTATAAAAACAAAGCATTTTCTTACAAATATGTATTTGTTATTAGTTTGAAGTTTTTATGTACCTAGAACGCACATTTTCTCAAACATAATTTATGGCCAAGGGTAGTCATATTGGACAGATTGTCAGTGATGAATCTTTTATAACAAATTTTTGTTTAAACCAAACACAGTTTAAGATTGGGTGCTTTAATGCCCAATCTTTAAAACCTGGTGCCCACTCATCTAAATTTGAGGAAGTGAGGAATATTTTGTGTGGCGGACATCTTGATATGGTGGGGGTGACGGAAACCTGGCTTAAGTCATATATAACTAATAAAATTGTTGACATTCCTGGATACAAACTATTTAGAAATGATCGTTCGGAATTTAGAGGAGGCGGTGTTGCTGTGTATTTGTCCAAGAAGTATAAAGCTAGACAGTTACTCAAGGTGTGTTATCCAGGTTTATGTGAAGGGATATTTCTGCAAATACGTTCCGGAAACTCGAATTTAGTCGTAGGTGTTGTTTATCTACCGAACGGTAATATTAATGTTTTAGAAAGTTATTTAGCTGATATAAGTGCAAGGTATGGAGTTGTAATAGTTATGGGAGATTTTAATTATAGGGTAATTCCAAAGAAAATCGACCCAAAAATGACGATTTGAAAATTTTACCTTTTTGATTTTGCTGAAATTTTGCATGCGCATACTGCAAGATGCTACGAAATAATGACAGTTTACCGTATGTCAAAATTTGTAGCGGTTTAGATTTTATAGGGTGCCAAAGTAGGACATCTACATTGTTTTGTAAAAAATTAAGCTATGTTCAAGTCGCCATAACTTTATAACGGAATGTCAGATTTAATTGAAATAAGTACCATCTTAAAGATATTAACGTTATTTCTAAGTATTACACAAAGAAGGTTAACTATATGTGTATTAAGGATATCAAAAGGACGAAAATGTCCTTAATCCTTGATTATCCCGAAAAAAGTATTTTCAATTTTTTTAATTTTATTTCTGAATATTACCCCCATATTGCTCCATAAAATATAAAATTTTCAGAATTGGTGCTTAATGGGTTCAAAAGATATGACTTATTTAATGTACGTCTGTCTGTCCGTTTGACTGGATTATGCGAATGATATCTCTGTAAAGGAGTGACCGAATGACTTACAAATTAGTATGTGGTAATATTTTCCTCAAATCTACTTAATGTTTTGAGGTGGCCCATGTCGGACCCCTCCTTGTGGTACCTCCCTCACAAACGGTTAAAATTTTGTGACATGTTAAAACTCTTATAACTTCTATACTACTCATGGGAATCCAATGAAATTTCATACGTAGTAATTATTTCACCGTATTTATAAGCTGAACCAAAATGGGCGGAAATGTCACGCCCCTTTTGGTACCTCCCACACAAAGATACCAATTTTTACAATAAGTTCACAGCTTATAACATTAATACCAGTGCATAAAAATACTTGAAATTTTGTGCAGTGTAATATTTTTATTGTACCTACAGGCCAGTACAAAGTGGGCGTTATTGCCCCGCCCCTTCTAGTACCTCTCACACAAATTCTAAAAGTTTTGCGAAGCTTCCGACTCCCGGGAAATTTGGTCTCGAATAAGGTCCACTGGTGCCATTGGCTGTGATAGTAACTGTGATATTGACTCTGATTATTTGAACAATTATTTTACTTCTGTTTTCATCTAACTCTGTGTCTAATAGTAGTCATGTGTTTCCCTTCGATCGTGATGATGATCTTAATTATACCCTACACCACACTGTGGTAAAGGATATTATAAGTTTGTTTCACGGCAGATGTTTGTAACACCTGAAAATAACATAGCTAGACCCACCTTAAAGTATACCGATCGACTCAGAATCACTAGCTGAGTCGATTTAACGATGTCCGTTCGTCCGTCCGCCTTTCTATGTAAAGTTGTTCGTCGACTACAGGTCGCAATTTCACTCCGATCGTTCTGCAATTTTGCAGTTTAGAGTATTTCGCGGCTGTTAAGATCGCTATTGAATTTGGTTGAAATCGGTTCAGATTTAGATATAGCTCCCATATATATCTTTCGTCCGATTTGGCCCTTTAGTCCTATAGAAGCTGTATTTTACATCCAATCGTTTTGAGATTCAGAATGGTAGAGTTTCTTGATCCATGAACCAACACTATCGAATTTGAAAAATATCGGTTAAGATTTAGCTATAGCTCCCATATATATGTTTCGTCCGATTTGGCCCTTTAGTCCTATAGAAGCTGTATTTTCCATCCGATCGTTTTGAAATTTAGAATGGTAGAGTTTATTGATCCATGAACCAACATTGCCGAATTTGAAGAAAATCGGTTAAGATTTAACTATAGCTCCCATATATATGTTTCGTCCGATTTTGCTCTTTAGTCCTGTAGAAGCTGTATTTTACATCCAATCATTTTGAAATTTAGAATGGTAGAGTTTCTTGATCCATGAACCAACACTACCGAATTTGAAGAAAATCGGTTAAGATTTAGCTATAGCTCCCATATATATGTTTCGTCCGATTTGGCCATTTAGTCCTATAAAAGCTGTATTTTACATCCGATCGTTTTGAAATTTAGAATGGTAGAGTTTATTGATCCATGAACCAACATTGCTGAATTTGAAGAAAATCGGTTAAGATTTAGCTATAGCTCCCATATATATGTTTCGTCCGATTTTGCTCTTTAGTCCTGTAGAAGCTGTATTTTACATCCAATCATTTTTAAATTTAGAATGGTAGAGTTTCTTGATCCATGAACCAACACTACCGAATTTGAAGAAAATCGGTTAAGATTTAGCTATAGCTCCCATATATATGTTTCGTCCGATTTGGCCATTTAGTCCTATAAAAGCTTTATTTTACATCCTATCGTTTTGAAATTTAGAATGGTACAGTTTCTTGATCCATGAACCAACATTGCTGAATTTGAAGAAAATCGGTTAAGATTTAGCTATAGCTCCCATATATATGTTTCGTCCGATTTTGCTCTTTAGTCCTGTAGAAGCTGTATTTTACATCCAATCATTTTTAAATTTAGAATGGTAGAGTTTCTTGATCCATGAACCAACACTACTGAATTTGAAGAAAATCGGTTAAGATTTAGCTATAGCTCCCATATATATGTTTCGTCCGATTTGGACCTTTAGTTCTATAGAAGCTGTATTTTACATCAAATCGTTTTGAAATTTAGAATGGTAGAGTTTATTGTTCCATGAACCAACACTACCGAATTTGAAGAAAATCGGTTAAGATTTAGCTATATCTCCCATATACATGTTTCGTCCGATTTGGCCCTTTAGTCCTGTAGAAGCTGTATTTTACATCCAATCATTTTGAAATTTAGAATGGTAGAGTTCCTTGATCCATGAACCAACACTGCCGAATTTGAAGAAAATCGGTTAAGATTTAGCTATAGCTCCCATATATATGTTTCGTCCGATTTAGCCCTTTAGTCCTATAAAAGCTGTATTTTACATCCAATCGTTTTGAAATTTAGAATGGTAGAGTTTCTTGATCCATGAACCAACACTACCGAATTTGAAGAAAATCGGTTGAGATTTAACTATAGCTCCCATATATATGTTTCGTCCGATTTGGCCCTTTAGTTCTATAGAAGCTATATTTTACATCCAATCGTTTTGAAATTTAGAATGGTAAAGTTTCTTGATTCATGAACCAACATTGCCGAATTTGAAGAAAATCGGTAAAGATTTAGCTATAGCTCCCATAAATATGTTTCATCCGATTTGGCTCTTTAGATCCAATCGTTTTTATACCCTACACCCAAAAGTAAATTTATGTAAACAATTAATACATGAATTACAAAATTTATATATCAGAGTTATTCAATATTACGAGAGTGCTGTAGGGTATTATATAGTCGGCACCGCCCGACTTTAGCCTTTCCTTACTGGTTTTAGATATATTGATTCTTATGAATTACAAATTGCAATATTTAGGATTAAGTCAAACGCAATAGGTATAGATGGTATTCCAATTCGGTTTTTAAAACTTGTGTTTCCCTTTGTTCATCACCATATACTACATCTATTTAACACTATAATTACAACCAGTAAATTCCCTTCTGCTTGAAAAATTGCAAGAGTGACATCGCTACAGAAGAAAAATACATCTGGGTTGGAACCTTCTGATTATCGCCCGATTTCGATACTACCGGGCACTTGGACAGCTTCTCTTTAATTGACCAATGTCAGTCTGGGTTTCGTAAACATCATAGTACAACCTCTTTGATGCTCAGGTTAACGGATAATATTAGACGCGCAGTTGATAGGGGACAGCCGGCGATACTCGCAGTACTAGACCTGAGCAAGGCGTTTGAATAAATTGATCATAACATTCTACGTAATAAACTTTTTTCTCGATTTTATTTTTCAAATGCATCTTGTAACCTAATCTCATCTTTCCTGGCTGAGCGCTCTCAATTTGTGTCTAATAAAGGGCGTAGTTCCAATTTAAGTGATCTTTGTTCTGGAGTTCCTCAGGGATCAATATTAGGACCTACATTATTCATGCTTTACATTAATGATCTCAGGTTATCCGTTGTTAGTTCTGAACTCTCTATTTACGCAGATGCCATTCAATTATTCTGTTCGTTGGATTCAAATTCCCTTGATCAATGTGTAAGACTTTTAGATGGAGATATAGGACGTATTTGCTCTTGGGCAACAATAAATAATTTAAGAATTAATATCGAATAGACAAAATGTGTAATTTTCCGTAGAGGCAAAGATCCATTGCAGATCACGACATAACTGTGCAGAGTAGTGTTATTACTTCAACGGATGTTCTAGCGTGCCTTGGATTTAATGTTGACTGCGACCTTAAGTTTACCAACCATATTGCTCATACTTGCTCTAAAATAAATCTTATTCTCAGAAAACTGTACAGTCTGAATGTGATTTTACCTGTTCGAATAAAGTATCTGTTGGTCCATTCGCTTCTAATGCCTAATATAATTTACGGTATAGAAGTTATTACTGGTACTAACAGATCTAACATACGTAGACTTTCGACTTGTTTCCATGGCATTTTAAGATATATTTATGGAAATAGTTGTAGAATTAACTATGATCACTTTAGTGAACAACTTTTGGGCTGTTCGTTTGAGCGCTTTCTCGATATGAGATGTCTATGCTTTTTCTTTCGTGTCATTAAATCTGGCAGACCATCTTATCTTTTATCTGATTTTATCTTTTTAAATTCTAGTAGAAATTCTCAAATTCTTATTGAACACTTCAACCGAACGATTCATGAACAATCATTTGCAGTTCGTATTGCAAGACTATGGAACCGTCTTCCCTCCAGTATCAAGAATTTTTCAATAACCGCAAGAAAATTTAAGGAAATTCTACTTCGTTTCTATTCTCAATTAGAGGAATAAATTCATGTTTGGAGTTCTCACTGACAATCTTTACATATGTATAAAAGCCTGATAAATTCCATGTGGTTTATGTTTAGAAGATGTGCGTTTTAAGGGTTTTAGTATTACGTCTAGTTTACGAAATTTTTCTCAATGAATTGTATTCCTGTCAATGTGTAGTCCAATTATGGGCTTTAGTTGATAAATAAATGAAATAAATAAATAAAAAATAGCAGTCCGTATCGTGAATGAAAGGTTGTCTCCAAATCATTGGCATTCCAAATTGCACGTGATGTCTAAAATTAAAACGTTTTATTCCACAAAACATTATTACATTAATTTTAAAGTACTTCCTGCTTCCACTAGTCCATCGAGTATGATTTACATGGCACAAATTACACAAAATACTAAGTATCCACGGTTCATATTCATATTTATACCCTCACTTTAGTGTGACGAGGGTATATATCATTTGCTACGGAAAAAAGTGTAACACATCGAAGGAGTGATCTAAGACCCTAAGTATGTTCGGAGGAAATCCGTTTTGGGTCATTTTAAGTCGAATGAGCAATGTCCGTCCGTCTGTCTGTCTGTCTGTCTGTCTGTCTGTCTGTCTGTCTGTCTGTGTGTCTGCTGGCTGGTGCGCACGATAACTCTCGAAAGGAGTAACCGATTGACTTCAAATTTGGTATGTGGTAATATTTTGATCTATCTCCGGATGAGTTCGAAGATGGGCCATATTGATCTACTCCTTCTGGTACCTCCCACACAAAGGGTTAAAATTTAGTGAAATATTGATTCTTTAATAACTTCTATACTACTTATTCGAATCTTTTGAAATTCTGCACATAATATTAGTATATAAGTCGCTATTAACTCGAGAAAAATGGGTGAAGTTGGCATGCCCCTTTTGGTACCTCCCACACAAATGGACCATTTTGCATCAAGATTTAACTGCTTATAACTTTAATACAAGTACATAAAAATGCTTGAAATTTTCTACAGTATAATGTTTTTGTAGCGCCTATAGTCCGGTAAAAAATGGGCATTATCGTACAGCCCCTTTTGGTACCTCCCACACAAATGGACCGTTTCGTACCAAAAGTAAACGGCTTGTAACTTAAATACCAGTGCATACAAATACTTGAAATTTTGTACAGTGTAATGCTGTTATAGTGCCTATAGTCCTGTAAAAAGTGGGCGTTATCACCCCGCCCCTTTTTGTACCTCCCACACAAAATGACCAAATCATACCGAAATTACATAGCTCGCAACTTTAATATAGCAGTGCACATAAACGCTTATAGTTCAGCACAATGCAATGTATTTAAGAATGTACTGTTTACCGAAAAATATGTGTATTTGGAAAACCCCTTCTGGTACCTCCCACACATATTGACAGATTTATTGGTGTAATGTTATATATTACATTACTCACAAAGTGAGGGTATACCTTAGTCGGTTTACCCGACTGAAACTTTCTTACTTGTTTTAACTCGTATACCAAAATATTACACATATATTTCTTCTATTATTTTATTTAAACGCACGTCAATTTTTTAATTACATATTTTCCGCTGATGTAGCTGAAATTGTCGGGATCATTTACACATTGAAAAGTTCTTTGCCTTGTACTCGTACTTCGAAATATAACTTTGTAATATTTTTCAGAAAATCGACTTATCTCTTTAAGGCGCTGAACTACACCAATTTTTTAATAAGAAATTTCATTCATAAATTCAGGGTTTAAGGTTCATAAGTTGCAGTAACAGTAGCTGACATATAGTTTGCTTCGAATGTAGAAACCCAATATTTGCAAGGCTGCCGCGTACTACTTTGTATAGCGGACATATAATTTTACTACCTGTATATACGACTGGGATGTCGATGCCCCTAAAAGGCGTACCTGAATGGAAACCTCATAAATAAAAAAAAAACAAATATTGTTGAATGACCCTCTGTCTGAGCGGATCTCATCCAATATAGCTGTCACAATGCACATTTTATGGAGGGTTACGAACGGCCATAAAACCTCGTCCTCTCTATAATTTTATAATGTCTGACATCAATCCCCATAAAATAAAATGCAAGTGCAATGTCTCTTATATGTCTCTCTCACATATGACGAATTCAATATAAGCAAAAACATCATTTAAAAACGAAAAAATATGAAACAAGATTTTTTTGAATTTCCCTAACATTTACAAAATGGCTCATAACTTTTACAACTATCCATAGATTTTTTCAAATTCAAATTTCAAATAGACAGTGTTTCCTCCGTTAGCATGCCGGCTTTTTAAAAATGAAAAAAAAAATGATTTTTTCGACTGTTTCTCTGTTTTTTTTACCAGTAGAAAGTGTTTTAAAAAAAATTATCTCTCATTTTTGACGACTGTTACTAAAACCAAAGATTCTATGTTAAAGCGATATTTGCAGCACATGTAACCCTCATAATCTCCTTTAATTTAGTATTTGGACCATAATACTAAATGTACTTTCCATGAAAGCTGGAATTAAAAAAAAATTAAAAAAAAATTTACCATAACAATTTTTTTAATATTTTTTTTCATGTTCGTGACATCAAATTGCACCAGAAACCGTTCCTTGATGTGGATAACGCATGCAATTTTTGTTGCATAATGTAATTTAATTCCTTTTTTCAATGATTTTTTATAAATTTATTTCAATTTAATTTTTATAAATATTATAAAAAACCATTCAATATATATTTTCTTTTTAATTCTTAAATTTTATTTCATAATAAAGTCAAGCTGAGAATTGGTTCTAGACTGGTCCATAACCAAGAGGGCATGAACTAATTCTACATAATATCCTTTGTCCAGCAAGCAATTGTTTCTTTTTACATGGGCTTGTCCTAGGAAGAATCAATTGGGCATGAACTAATTCTACATAATATCCTTTGTCCAGCAAGCAATCGTTTCTTTTTACATGGGCTTGTCCTAGGAAGAATCAATTGTGTCCGGCTGCATTCGCTTTGTAAAATAAATCCATTTATACACTCAAAATAATGTGTTCGTAAATGTTATGATTTATGAGGATTTGGGAATTTTGATCTTTTAATTCAAATTGATGATTTCATTATATGATTTGTTGTAGGTTTGGTTGAAGGATAAGACGTTTAACGTTTCATACCCATTGACATACACTTAAGATCATGAATCGGCTTGTTTTGCGCTACTTATTTATGATATTTTTAAATCGGTACTATACACGAATTTTCTAGTATCTTACAGTCATATTCTCTGAGATGAATCAAGTCTGGTAATGTGTCGGACCCGAATGACGTTTACGCCACTTTCAAAACAAACAGTTCAATTAGTTGAAATTTTTTTAAGTATCTGTTTTTTCTGTGTAGATTATTATGATCAACATATTCAATTGCTCCTTGGAATAAGTCTTGATGATGAGATGTTGTTTGTTCACAAATGTTGATGATGTTTGTTCACCAATTATTCCAAATTATTATCGCAATGTCAACTTTCCCATTGTTTGGGAGGTGTAGGTTACAATATAGTCGGCCCCACCCGAGTATTGTCTCCATATGAAAAGCCCCCACCAAAGTCACTTGTTGACGCCCAAGAGAACGCATTTTTCAAATTATCTGCCTGAAATTTAAGAAATTGAACTTTATATTGTAATTAACCGTCCCTAAAGAAAATTGGGAACATTGGTCAATAATTTGATATTACCCCTTTTTAGTCCGTCCCGATTAGACTTCTTGACATTCTAGAGAAGACATTTTTTAACCCACCATGTAGAAATTATATATTTTGTTCTTCATATTGCATTAAATCGTTTCTAGTGTAAATGGAGTATATCGGTCCACGTTTTGTCTAAGCCACTTAAGAAGGTTACGTTTGGTAACCTACGTACCTGGAATTTAGAAATGTACTCTATATGTCCTGCAACTGCTCAAAGTAACAGTGGTTGCCCGTGCATTTGTTGGCAAACAATGGTGGAGGGTGTTATACAGTCGGTGCCACCCGAATGAACTCTTTAAGGTTGAAGAAAAAGCTTTCGAAAACTCTTTGGACAACATTTTCTTAATACAATGGGTAATTAGTTTTGTGGATGCGAAGGACCGTTTGACCAGAATGTCAAAATTCAACACCCTCCATCTCCAAGAGTCCTTCACCAATCTCTTTGAGATTTTGTGGCATAACTACTACCCAGTAGGACTAAACTTCGTGCAATTTTCATTCCGAGCAGAAGAAATCGGTTCCAGTAATTCATTCACTTGACATGAAATCCCCCATATATATGTATATCGATTGCTATTACACCGAACACCACTGTATTTAGCATGAAGAATTTTAATGTTATGAGTTAAAGCCTTTGTGTGCCTGTATAATATTTTGCTATAATAAAAACAAAAAACACGAACAAAAACATAAAATATAAACAACATTTAAGCTACAAAATGATGATTGAGTTAATGAAGTGAAATTTCCTTTATGGATTTATTGAAGTAATACTGTGGAATTCGTTTGCAAATAATAAAAATAAATTACCATAAACGAAATACGAGTGCGTAGGTCTGCTGCGCTCTGCTCTGCTTTGCTCAGTTCAAACATAAATTTATTTCCTTTTACACAGAATACCAATTCATACAATCCATACATACATTCATGTTTGAAAGCCATCATTTTACGCCCTTACGCTCAAGTAACTTCAACGAACATACATGCATTCATACATACACCCATATATGTGTATGTATTTGGATTTCAGTATGAACTTTCGAACAAACTCTTGTTCGCCTTTGCAAAATATATCTTTTCAATGGCGACGAACACAATTTTATAAGCAATTCCATTAAATTGATGATTGGAAAATATGGAAAAGCATTTGCCAAAAAAAAAATAAAAATATTTGGTAAGCGAATGAATGAATATAAATGTGTTCATATGTTGCTCTGCCATAAAATGCAGTTTTATTTATTTCCAAGTTTTAAACGAAGAGTATCTGAAGCTTGTTGTAAACACGAGAATATGACTGAATTCTACACGCTGAAAAAAAATCGCTTCTGTGGTATATTGTCCCAAACATATTCTACATGAAACATACATTTTTTAGGGTACACTCCAAATATACATATATTAGACAAATACTTATATTATATGTTTAGGAGGATATTCTTCTAAACAAAACTATGTTCCCATCCTAATATTTTCTTATTTGGAACTACTATTTCCGAAAAAAGGCATGTTTTCTGTTTTTCAGAAGTTAAATTTTAACAATTTTTTAGAAATTTTATATGTTTGTAATATTCGATTAAAATTTAAATGGTATAATCGTTCGTAACTATTAAATGCGTTGATAGATTGTCAAAAAGTGTTTATGAAATTTTTATCTATAAAATACAACACGAAATGTAAGAAAAAATAAACTAAAATTCGAAAAACGTCAACAAAGTTTTAAATTATTTTTTTAAATTTGGAAAAATCTTTTAACAATATATTTGGAAAAATCTTAAACAATAACTTTGTTTGGGGGTAAACACATATTTTATTTGTGAAAGTCAGTTCGTAATTATATTTTGTTCTAATATATATTAATATATGCGTTCCAAACAAAATTTCTTGTTTTTCAAATAAAATGTATTTGTTTACAAATACATATATAATGTTTTAAAATTTTTGTTTCCAAATATATTTTCTTTCGATTCAAACATATCATAAATGGCGATTTTTCCCTCGTGTAACCACAATAATTAAGGCAAACAAGTTTTAAATAATTTAGTGCAAATTAAGAAAACATTTTTTTTTACTTAAATTCATTTATCACCGAGATTTTCCCATGAAATTTTTGGAATCATGGATATTTTCCTACTAACATGTTTAGTTATATGTACTTTACGTACGAGTATAAAAATAAAATGGTTACACGGGACAAATTTTTAAATATTATGTATTTCTGAGAAAATAAATGTTATTTGAAAATCAATAAAAGTTATTTGGAACGCATATAGTTATATTTTAAAACAAAATAATAAGAGTGAAAAAAAAACACAGTTATTGTGAAGGAAATTCAAAAGTTTTTTATTTAATGTACTCGCATAATCGATACAATTAAGTTCTAAATAAAACGTCATTCAAAAGGCCTCCACGACTTCTTCTGCAGGAACGAATTCGATGAACCCAAGTTTCGAGCACTTTTTCCACTAAATGAGGTCGTATATCATGAATGGCACGTTCAATATTGACTTGTAAAGCTTTAAGAGAGTGTGGTTTATTTCGAAAGACTAATGACTTTAAATAAACCCACAAGAAATAGTCTAATGGTGTTAAATCACAACTTCTTGGAGGCCATACATTGTCACAATTTCTTGAAATAATCGAATCTCCAAACTTTTCTCGAAACAATTCAATTGTTTCGTTTGCTGTGTGGCACGTAGCCACAATCGGTCAATGGCAAAAAGATAGCTCTTAACAAGAGCTAAAATATTGCTCATGGGTGTCAAGGTCGTAGGTCGGCTGGAAAGTGTTTTTTTTTTTTATTTTAAAAAAATTGACTTAGCGCACGAAAATTTGCAATTGAAGAACGATAATTTTGATAATAAAACAGAATAATTTGTAAACGGTGTTCTTGCGTATATCTCTCCATGACGAAATTGTAAACACTACTGAATACAATGAAAAACCAGTAAGGAAAGGCTAAAGTCGGGCAGGGCCGACTATATAATACCCTACACCACTCTCGTAATATTGAATAACTCTGATATATAAATTTTGTAATTCATGTATAAATTGTTTACATAAATTTACTTTTGGGACATTTTATACTTAAATAATACCCTGTACCATAGTGTGGTGTAGGGTATAAAAACGATTGGATCTAAAGAGACAAATCGGATGAAACATATATATGGGAGCTATAGCTAAATCTTTACCGATTTTCTTCAAATTCGGTAGTGTTGGTTCATGGATCAAGAAACTCTACCATTCTAAATTTCAAAACGATTGGATGTAAAATACAGCTTTTATAGGACTAAAGGGCCAAATCGGACGAAACATATATATGGGAGCTATAGCTAAATCTTAACCGATTTTCTTCAAATTCGGTAGTGTTGGTTCATGGATCAAGAAACTCTACCATTCTAAATTTCAAAACGATTGGATGTAAAATACAGCTGCTTCAGGACTAACCGATCGTTTTTGCATCCAAAACGATTGGATGTAAAATATAGCTTCTATAGAACTAAAGGGCCAAATCGGACGAAACATATATATGGGAGCTATAGTTAAATCTTAACCGATTTTCTTCAAATTCGGCTATGTTGGTTCATGGATCAAGAAACTCTACCATTCTAAATTTCAAAACGATTGGATGTAAAATACAGCTTTTATAGGACTAAAGGGCCAAATCGGACGAAACATATATATGGGAGCTATATCTAAATCTGAACCGATTTCAACCAAATTCCATAGCGATCTTAACAGCTGCGAAATACTCTAAACTGCAAAATTTCAGAACGATCGGAGTGAAATTGCGACCTGTAGTCGACGAACAACTTTACATGGACAGACGGACGGACGGACGGACATGCTTAAATCGACTCAGCTAGTGATTCTGAGTCGATCGGTATACTTTAAGGTGGGTGTAGCTGTGTTATTTTCAGGTGTTACAAACATCTGCCATGAAACAAACATATAATACCCTGTACCACAGTGTGGTGTAGGGTATAAAAATGACAGATCATGACATATTACAAATGGCCGAAACGTCACTTCAAAATCATCCATATTGGAAAATCCGTTGTATAAAGAATATGGTTACATATCTGAAGGATTATTTTTTTTGTAAAAACTTATAAGTGGTGAGAAATATTTCGGTCCACTCTGCGCGGCCCGCCCTTATGAGCCAATTTTTGAAACTGAGATATCTTGAACATCTTGCTATGATTTTGTGTATTTGTAACTGGTGGCAGTCCACGTAATTGTTCCGAAAATGTCGGGATCAGACCAATGGTCGAGGCCCCGTCCATACGCGTCAAATACGCCTTTTAAATTAAGATATCCAGCACACTTTGTTAGCGAAAGTGCTGTAATTTTGTGTATATGTATCTGGTGGCAGTCAACATGAGTTGTCCAAATAAGGGCGGCAACAAACCAATGGGCGTGGGTCGCCCATATCAGCCAAGTTTTGAAGTTGTTATATCTTGCACAATTTGTTAGCGAGAGTGCTGTAGTTTTGTGTATATGTATCTGGTGGTAGTCTACGCGATAAGTACAAAAATGGGAGGGATCAGATAATTGGCCCCGCCCATTTGAGCCAAGATTTTAAATTGAGAATGAATGTTCAAGATCAATTTGCTTGATAGAGTGGTGTGATTTTGTCTATATGTCTTTGTATTTAGTCCAAAATGGACGGGATTAAACCAATCGGCGTCATCCCACATATACGGCCCCATTTCTCAAAATTGATATATATATCTAGAGAACCATTACCCCAAGTGTCCTGAATTTTTTGTGTGTGAAAGCATTTGAGCACAGCACTGTGCGTGAGTCAGAAAAAAGGGAATATAGGATAATACGGCGGGAACCTGTCGCGAATCCATTATCGAAATCGAAATATTCGGTTCTATAAAGGCCACTGTACAGCGTATTATAACTTTGTGAAGTTCTTTGTATCGCCCAAAAGAAGAAGAAACAGGACCATCTGTTAATATACATATTTAATATATATATATATATCTATAGAATCACTTTCTACGTTGATTTAGCTATGTCCGTCTGTCTTTCCGTTTGTGGATGTATTCTTGTACGATAATCAAATTACAGTTCGCAATTATGGTCCGATCTTAACGAAACATTACACATACCTTTCTTTTGGCCCAAGGACGATACTTATTGAATTTGGTCATTTGGTAAATCGGTTCAGATTTACCTATAGCTCCCAAATACATATATGTACGAGGTATGTTCAAAAAATATCGCGAATTTTGTATTTTTTCAAAAAGTATTTATTTATTCATGAATATATATTATGTCCCCTTCAAAGTAATTCCCCTCGGATATAATACACTTCTGCCAAGGTTTTTTCCAATCCTCGAAGCACTTCAAATAATCATTTTTTGTGATCTTGTTCAGCTCCTCCTTCGATGCCGTCTTTATCTCCTCAATCGTGGTGTAGCGTCGTCCTTTCATGGGCCTTTTCAGTTTTGGGAACAAAAAATAGTCACAGGGGGCTAGGTAAAGGGAATACGGTGGCTGCGGCACCATTACTGTGTTGTTTTTGGCTAAATATTCGCGCGCAAGATGTGTGTGCAGGGGCGTTATCATGGTGCAAAAGCCAGTTTTTGTTCTTCCACAAACCCGGGAGTTTTTGGCGGATAGCTTCGCGCAATTAGCGCATAACTTGCAGGTAATAATCTTTATTGGCCGTACTACCCTGTGGCAAGAACTCATAATGCACCACGCCCCTGCAATCAAAGAAAACTGTGAGCAAAACCTTTACGTTCGACCGAACTTGGGCGTCCGGCACGCCGTTCGTCCTTCGCATCTTCTCGGCCCTCTAAGAATATTTTGTAGCACCGATAAACGTTGCTTTGGTCCAAGGTAGCTTCACCATATGCCACAGTCAATATTCGGAATGCGTCAGCGCACTTTATTTTGTTTTTCACACAAAATTTGATGCTGATTCTTTGATCCATTTTCTGAAATATATAAAAATCGAAGACAAGTTAAAACACACCCAAGCACAACAGCTGTCAAAAATTAACTAAACATTAAAAATGGCCGACCTTGTCAGCGTAAGTAAGGGACATGAGTAACGCTACAAAAATATCAAAAATCAAATACATAATATTTTGAACATACCTCGTATGTACCGACGATTTGGCATAAATGCACTGTACAAGCAACATTTTTAAAACGATTTGTATAAATATTTACAGAGAGAAGTCTCTTGACACCCTTAGAGACATTCCAAAATTTGTAGAAAATCGGTTCAGATTAAGATATAGCTCCCATATAAATATATGTTACAGCCGATTTGAAATATGATCGATGTAGAAACTGTATTTTATATCCGATCAGCATGAAGCTCGGCAGAAAGAGGTTTATTATTGGTTGAATGAACCGTGCCAAATTTGGGGAAATCGGATCAGCTTTAGATATAGCTCCCGTATATATGTTACCCTCGATTTGATATGTAAACGATGTAAAAACTGTATTTTATATCCGATCAGTACGAAAGTCGGCAGAAAGAGGCTTCTAATTACGTGAATTAACACTGCCAAATTTGGGGGAAATTGGATTAGATTTAGATATAGCTCCCACATATATATCCTCCCGATTTTGTGTCCAAACGCTATATAAGTTGTGCTTTGCTTCCGATCGTTACAAAATTTGGCAAAAAGATGTTTCTTAATTTAGGAATGAATACTGCTTAATTTGTGGATAATCCGTTCAGATGTAGATGTAGTCCCCATATAGATTTTCCTGCCTATTTGGTATCTAAGCGCTATTGAAACTGCATTTGTATTTGATCTAAGTTGATGCAAATCTGTTTAGATAATGTATGGTCATATCTAGTTGTTCCTTCCGATTCTTGATCTATGAAAGAATACTGCGCTCTTTAGGGTTATCGTTCGGATCTATTATTATGATCAACATCTTCAGCTCAGTTTTTCGATAATTCAGTTTTTTCGATAATTTTCGATATAAAATTAATTTTTATATACTTATAGTTTTCTAAAAAAATCCCATAAATATGAATTTTTGTATTTTTAAGAATTTGTTCCACAGTTTAAGCTATGGAGACGGTTTTTTATGTTTAAAGAAGACTTGGCATTATTAATATCTGGAAAAAAATTAGGGACCTCAACGACTTTATTTCGATGTCATACAATATCAAATTTTTTTTTTTAATTTTCGCAAAAAAAAAGCATATTGTTGAAAGCATTTGTTTATATTTTTCTCAAAAATATTTTATATATATGGATTGTTGTATTTTTAAGAATTGTGTCAACTATATGGCGCCAGAAAAATATGGGTTTGGCCTACAAGTTTAGCGCCTGTTTTTTTAATACCCTTATTAATTATATTTGAAAATAACTTTTTTAGACATAAAAAATACATATTTTTTAAGTTTGTGCGCAAATATTTTATTTTTTTAATATTTTTTATTTAATAGAAACACTACATAACGTCATCAGGAACGAGAAAGGGCGTATCATCATGTTCGAAAATTTGACAGACGTAGCAAAAAACTGAATAAAATGAAGAATGTTGTGCGTTAGAAAAACTGGGTTTACAGGATAATGCCTTTCCATGACGATGTCTATATAAATTCACACAAACATGATTTATAACTTGTTTGTGAAAATTGCGTGAAATATGCATTTTTAACTATGAAAAGAAAAATCTGTAATTTGTTGTTGGACCTTTTAAATTTCGTTAATAAATTCGTCATTTTTGAAAGTAGGCCGCCTAAAATTTGTTATGATATGATTTTTTTGATGCAATGTACCGAAATCAATCAAAAACTGAAGTTCTCTTTCTCTCCTTGTTGCGCCCTTTTTATCCCCTCACCTTAGAGAGGAGGGTATATATCATTTGCTACGATCTAAAAGTGTAACACATTGAAGGAGCGACCTAAGACCCTAAGTATGATAACGGATGTTTTGGGTCATTTTAAGTAGAATGAGGAATGTCCATCCGTCTGTCTATCTGCTGGCTGGTGCGCACGATAACTCTCGAAGGGAGTAACCGATTGACTTCAAATTTGGTATGTGGTAATATTTTCTTCTATCTCCTGCTAAGTTCGAAGATGGGCCATATTGGTCAACTCCTTCTAGCACCTCCCCCACAAAGGGATAACATTTAGTGAAATATTGATTATTAAATAACTTCTATAATACTTACTTGAATCCTCTGCAATTCTACAATTAGTATTAGTTTATTAGTCACTAATACCTCGAGAAAAACGGGCGAAGTCGCCAGGCCCCTTTTGGTACCTCCCACACAAATGGACAATTTTGAACCAAAAGTTAATAGCTTATAACTTTATTACCAGTACACACAAAGACCTGAAATGTTGTACAGTATAATGGTTTAATAGTACCTACATTACAGTGAAAAATGGGCATTATTGAAACGCTCCTTTTGGTACCTCCCACACAAATGGACCATTTTGTACCAAAGCACACCCCTTTTGGTACCCCCCACACAATTGGACCATTTTACACCAAAAGTTAACAGCTTATATCTTTAATACCACTACATTCTTTAAAGTTGTTAAATGCAATTTAAATTGATAATAATTTAAATCAAACAAAAAATAAATGAATTTACTAAGAAACTAATTTTTAGGGACTCAAGGTGAGGAGATTTATAAGTCGGTTTACCCGACTGAACTTTCTTACTTGTTCTTTTCTGACAACGATATATTGTTGAAAAATAAAATTCCAACTGTTTTCTCATTCCAATTAAACTTGCAATCTTTTTTTAAGTTTAACAAAAAGTACGAATTTTTCAAGACAATTTCGAAAGCTACTTTCTGCTGACTTGGCATTTTCGTATTATTAGGAATTCGATTAAATGAAAGTTTGGATTAATTTCTGTAAAACTTTTTTTTATTTTTTGTTCGATTTGCACATACAACCAATGATTTTGGCGCCATCTCGTGGAGCCAAAAAGAGGTTAATCAAAATATATTGCTAATCAAAATATATCAATTGGTTTGTCAATATATTATGAGTACCAATTTTCGTTTCATATTCGCGCACCAGCACTTTGTTCACAATATACATGGACAGACGGAAGGATATGGTTAAATCGACTCAGAAAGTTATTCTATGCCGATCGGTAATAATAAACGAAGGGTCTATCTTTTCTGTTTTCAGGCATTACAAACAAAAGCAAAAGGTTTTAGGTTTAGGCTAGGGTGGCAGCCGTATTTTTTTACAAGTTCACATAGACCAGTTTAGGACCCTAGTGTTACCACGGGCTGAAATGCCCCTCATCGAAACCAACCTTTTTGATATATAAATTTATCGATAGTACGAATATCAGTACTGGAAAGATCTGTTAGGCTGCCTAAAAAGGCCGACCCCAGCATGTCCAGTCGTCGTTTACTCAAAGCGGGACAGTCGCAAAGTAAGTGCTCAATGTTCTCCACTTCTTCCTCATCTCCACAGCTTCGGCAGAAGTCATTGGAGTTAATACCCAATCTTTTGGCGTGTTCGCCGATCAAGCAGTGTCCCGTCAGAACCTGTACTAACGTAGACAATCGTTTCGTCTCTAGTGCGAGGAGATATTTTGACCTTCTCAGGTCATACCTTGGCCAGATTTGTCTAGCTACCCTGCAGGTGCCGATTTCTGTCCATCTTTCGTTGGACTGCCTGATTGCCTCTTGCCTAAGCCAAAGCTTGCACGTGGATAGTGGCGCACCAATATATGCAAATTCTTCGAGAATTTGTAATGTCGTCCCTTTCCTAGCAAGTTCATCGGCTTTGCAGTTCCCCGGGATATCCCTATGCCCAGGCACCCATATGAGGTGTATATTAAACTGCTCAGCCATCTCGTTAAGAGATCTGCGGCAGTCGAGGGCTGTTTGTGAATTTAGGGATGTTGCCTCCAGAGAATTTATGGCAGCCTGGCTGTCCGAGTAAATTACAACGCCAGTGTTGGTTACTATGTTGCGACTCAGCCACTTGGCGACTTCCCATATTGCCATTATTTCGACTTGATAGACACTGCAGGTATCTGGCAGTCTGTGAAGGTGTACACAGTTGGTATATAGTCCACTCGGTCGGTTACCATAGCACTACACTTTGATATCCTCATGTGACCATAGTTCTTGTACCTCCACATTGATAGGCAGTTTAATCTTATTGCCGCTTTGGTTGCAACTTCTCTCGCCACAATATTAATCGGCAGTATATGGAGTAGGGCTTGTAGAGACTCGGTCGCACAAAGTCATAGCACCCTGTACCACATTGTGCTGTAGCGTATACAAATCCAATATCCCAATAACTACTAAATTTCAATTAACTAACAATCATTTGCTTCACTAAAAGTATTTCCCCCTTTTTAATTTTCAGATATGGAATCGAAGAATATTTGGATATTTGCAATAGTTTATTCCGCAATCCAACATTTTGCCTCATCTTCCTCACCCCGTAAGTATGACAATAACATCAAATCACATCAAATCGAATATCCACACAAATACCAAAACACTCACGTACATCTGCACATCAGCTTCCGACCCACGAGTTAACATCATACTAAAGCACACACACTTCAATCACATACAAATACTAAATCTAATTTAGTTCAAAATTAATTGCATTTCTATTTGTTGTCTTTCCAGTGAAAAGGCCTCGAGCGGGAGATCCTTTTGATACATTTCCCAAGAACTTCTGGCAAGAATTTTCATCCCCCTTCACCGATACGCCAGAAGATGAAGAGCTCGAAGTGACCGAAACAACGACCCACGAACCATTTCCCTTCTTCGCCGATCCCTATACAACAGTGAATGTGAGCACCCAATTGGGGGCGCGGGTCTATCTGCACTGTCGAGTCAATGATTTACAAGGAAAAACAGTAAGTGACAGAAAGGAAAGAACAGGAAAAACCTGTATTTAAATATGCCTATGTATTTTTAATGTGGGCGAATGGTGCTATTGATATTTCTCGGTAGACTGACAATATGATGCAGCGTTTTCAGAATCTTCAGTAATCGCAGTGGACACACAATGTTATGGACATTTCTCATAATTTGATATCTATATTTAGAAGTCGACAAAATAATTAGGATTTCCACGTAACATACTTTTAAAGCTACACAGAAAAAACCTATTTATAGCAAGTACATTTTAACCCATTTATTACCGCCCACTACAACAATTGAGGACACTTTGTGTCCCCTTTTTAATGTCACGAAACTTTGTCCACATTTATTGTATTTGTGAAATATATAGGCATGCCCGCATGGGGACAGCGAGCGCTAATGGGTTTAACTAAAATCACTACAAAACGACTAATGTCGGACGGTACTGACCGTATTATACCCTCCAGTATAATTTGACAAGCAATGCACGGAGAAGAAAGTAGGGATTATATCAAAACATTAATACTACGAATAGTTACAAGCTAAATCCTATCTTTATATATAAAATCCTTTGTACGTTTGTTAGTAACGCATGTTCTCCGAAACCATAAAAGCGAATGGGCTGAAAATTGAACAATATATTCAGTTTGGACCCATTTGTGTTTTAGAATTATTTTCACCGCGATAAACTGCGGTCAAGTTATTTGCAAAAATCGCATTTCCAGAGCAATTTGACTGAAATTTAAATTGTAGGTGTGGTTTGTGTTGATAATAGTTTGGATGTATGATTCTAACCGGTAGATGGCACTTAGTGGACATATGGTCAATATAAATTTTTTGATGATTTTTTCCTGAAACTAGGGATGTATGAATTTTTGAATGAAATATGTATCAATGAATAACAACCCAATAAATTACAAACAGGACGGGCAGGACAACGTCTGCTGGGGTCAGCTAGTTAATATTATAAAATCGTTTGTTGGTCTTTTTGTTTCTTTGTTTGTCTGTTGCCACATCTCGCCTAAACGGCTGAACCGATTTTCTTGAAACCTGGTGAACAGATCAACCAACACCCAGAAACTGAAGTAGGCTACTTCGATTTTCTATTTTCCGCCAAGTGTTTTTAGACCACTTGACCTCTGAGGATTATGTTAGCTTGATAGCTGAAATTTTGCACAAAATTTTGTAGTATCAACCACTGGCTACTCATGTAGTATTTTTTTGCCAGTGGTAAGTTCTAGCGCTATCGAAAACTTGAGTATTATTTTGTCCTCTTAAAAGATACAACATTTTAAACTTTGTAATTATAAATTAAAATACAGAACAACTATATACGCGAAAAATAATTTTCAATTCTCAGATTGTGGTCAGTGCAGTAGTGAACAAAAACAATTTGCATTATTTCACTTCTTTTAAAAATTCGTTAAGAGATAATAATCTAAAAATCTATACTGTATACTGACTACAAAGAAGATGCGAAAAAAAACTATTTGGTGTCCAGCGCACATAGGGGTATTTTAACGAGCTATGCGGCCAAACAAAGGGTTAAAATTTAGTGAAATATTGATTATTTAATAACTTCTATACCACTTATCCCAATCCTCTGTAATTCCACAAATAGTATTAGTTTGTTTGTGGCTATCAACTTGAGAAACACTAAGTGTTGCCTGGCGCCATCTGACATTTTCATTGGAAAGTTTGACATTTTTTAGCATAAACGTACTCAGAACGTTTGGACGTACGACCATCATTTGTGTTGTTTACAGTGACTTGAAAAAATCAATTTGGCAAAAAAATGGAATTAACTCGTGAACACTTTCGTGCGATCATTTTTCACGACAAGAGTGCATCGATGAACTTAAATCTTTGTATGGCGATGAAATGGGTTGGAAGAATACCAGGTAATAGAAACCATCTCCACTTTTACACGGATGGTTCGAAGCTTGATGAAAAGGTTGGCTTCGGAGTACACTGTGCAGAGCTTAGATTGGATATAGCTCACAGACTACCAGATACCTGCAGTGTCTATCAAGCCGAAAGAATGGCAATATGGGAAGTAGCCAAGTGGCTGAGTCGTAACATAGTAACCAACACTGGCGTTGTAATTTACTCGGACAGCCAGGCTGCCATCATTTCTCTGGAGGCAACATCCCTAAATTCACAAACAGCCCTCGACTGCCGCAGATCTCTTAACGAGATGGCTGAGCAGTTTAATATACACCTAGTAACAAGATGGCTGAGCAGTTTATATATACATATATATGGGTGCCTGGGCATAGGGATATCCCAGGGAACTGCAAAGCCGATGAACTTGCTAGGAAAGGCACGACATAACAAATTCTCGAAGAATTTGCATATATTGGTGCACCACTATCCACGTGCAAGCTTTGGCTTAGGCAAGAGGCAATCAGGCAGTCCAACGAAAGATGGACAGAAATCGGCACCTGCAGAGTAGCTAGACAAATCTGGCCAAGGTATGACCTGAGAAGATCAAAATATCTCCTCGCACTAGAGTATTGACTCTAATGACTTCTGCAGAAGCTGTGGAGATGAGGAAGAAGTGGAGAGCATTGAGCACTTGCTATGCGACTGCCCCGCTCTGAGTAAACGACGACTGGACATACTGGGGTCGGCTTTTCTAGGCAGCCTAACAGATCTTTCCAGTACCGATAGTCGTACTATCGACAAATTTGTATATCAAACAGGTTGATTTCGATAAGGGGCATTTCAGCCCGTGGTAACACTAGGGACCTAAACTGGTCTATGTGAGCTTGTATAAAAAATTCGGCTGCCACCATAACCGAAATCTAAAACTAATGGCGATGAAGCACCATCCTACAGCACTGTGAAAAACTGGTTTAATGAATTCAATCGTGGCCAACAATCGCTCAAAGACGAAGGTCGTAAAGGTCGTCCAAAAAAGGCCGTTGTGCCAGAGAACATTGATGCCGTGCGTGAACTGATAATGCAAGATCGTCATGTGACATACCGTGAGATAGGGGCATCCTTGGGCATTTCTTCCACCAGCATACATTCGATATTGCATGAACACCTGGCCGTAAAAAAGGTTTGTTCTCGTTGGATCCCACACAATTTGACAATCGCTCAAAAAATAGCTCGTGTCGATTGGTGCAAAGAAATTTTGAAAATATGCGATCGCGGTGCTTCAACAGACTTTTATAAGATCGCCACAGGTGACGAATCTTGGATCTATGCGTATGAGCCCGAAACAAAACAGCAATCGACCGTGTGGGTCTTCGAAGACGAGCAAATTCCAACGAAAGTTGTTCGTGGATGAAGCACTTCGAAGCAAATGGTCGCCTGTTTCTTCGGCAAAACTGGTCATGTGGCGACTGCTCCGCTTGAGCAACGTAGGACGGTCAATTCTGAGTGGTACACCACAATTTGTTTGCCTGAAGTCTTCGGAGAAATTCGAAAGACGAATCGTTGTGCACCATGACAATGCGAGCTCTCACACATCGGCTCAAACCAGCGCATTTTTGACCGGCCAAAACGTCGAATTGATGGGTCATCCGCCGTACAGCCCTGACTTGGCACCCAATATTTCTTTTTATTTCAGCGCATCAAAAAAAATGCATCAACGATTTTCGTCGCCAGAAGATGCTGTTGAAACGTTCAAAACCCATGTTTTGGAGGTGTCTCAATCGGAGTGGATAATTCGACAATTGATTTGAGCGCATGCAAATGTGTATAAATCATGCTGGAGAATACTTTGAAAAACAATACAACCATTTTTGATGATAAATATTTGCATTTTCATTACTAGGCCAGAAATATATATAGCAGCCCTCGTAGGTCACTCATTCGATGTGTTACACTTGTTGTCCGTAATAAATGCTATATACCCTCGTGAGGTTATAATTAATCAAAAGTCATGTTTAAACTATACGTCTTTTGAAATCTGCTCCTCTTCGCTATCTAAAGAACTTTCTAATAGATTTTCATACGAGTACATAATAGTTTCTGGTAAAAAACAATTTTCTTTTTTTCTTTTTATAGACCTCATACTACTCAACAAAGATCTCAACTCAATAATAATCTATTAAAAATGTCTTGATTGCTGCTTTCTCTTGAAAATGTGCTTACAAAGTCTTGGCGGTAAGACCTGACATGTTTATTACGCGCTTTTGCTGGCCCCTCAGAAAGCTGCCCAATAGGTAGCAGTTCATTTGTTATTATAACTGCACCATGCATTCATATTTTATGCATTGTAGGAGTCATAGGATGTCAAGGGTACAAACTGACATACAAGCGGGCTGTTTCCAGAGCATATTTGGCGTATTTTTCGGGATCAATTATATGTCCGCTTGAAATTGCTTCAAGTATGTCTTTTACTCTGTAAATTAGATCCCAATTAATTCCTGTTACTCCCGAATCTAATTTCATGTCTTCAAAAAATCTTCTACTCGATAGCCGTCATTGGTGTTTTCAATGTTAGATTTCGAGACAGCCACCAATAAACTCATTTCTTTACGAAACCTTTCTTGAATTAGTCATTTTCGCTCTTTTTCGATTTCTTTTTCTGAACCTGTTTTTCTTTTTCTGTATTTTTGTGTCTGAAGTTTTTATGATAAGCGCAGAATGCTCTCACATAATCGTATTCTGGCATGTAAAACTGAGAGACCGACTTCAATAGCTGTTGGGTTTGTTTTTCCGTTATCCTCTAATTGGTTAAATTTTTTAGAAGTTGCGCCACAAATGTAGCATTGCCTTGTGGAGGTCGTACCAGTAGCAGCATTGTAATGATAAATAATTATGTGACAAGAACCTGTTTTCCATTTATATCAACCCTTGTTTCGACTAGAGACATTAAGGAATTGTTTATGTGGTCAATTTCTTCCTCTGTACCGTCAGTGCTCTCTTTCACAAAACGGAATCTTATTGTCCGACAGTATTTTATTTTTTTCATGTTCTTTGCCCCAAACTAATCGCAGAGGCACGAATCAGCTCTGAAATATGTTCGCATCTGAATCGGCATCATTTTCTACTTTTTGTTTGAATTAATATTGTTTGCATACATCGCAGCCCTAATTACAAATAATCTTTAAATTATCTCATTCATTAGCCGTCAATGTTAAAAGGACATCTGCCAGAAATTCAGATAAACGTCTAACAGTAAGATCAATCAATTGTTGCAATTGACTTTCTGCACTCATACTCGTCATTTTACATTCTTCTGGAGGTGGGTAACAATCTTTTTTTTCTTTTTGTACATCGCTATAACACGGAAATAACTTTTTATTAGTTTGTCTAATTATATCGTATTGTCCTAGTTGCGATTACCAACTACTGCGCTGGTTGTAAGACGAAATGTAGGAGGTGCTGGATATTGTTTTCCGGATGGTATTCTAGCCTATTCATTTAATTTTTTTTTAACATTTTGTAAAATTGACTTTTGGCCGCGTATATTGAGCAAATACCCCTATGGGCAGCGTGAGGTCAAAATGTTCATAAAACCGCGTCTTAAAATGTCTAAAGACTTTTTAAAATATATTGCTCATCACTGACTATGGTGTTATAACGTTATCAATTCGTTTAGTTCTCAGACTGTAGTCAGTGTAGCAGTGACCAAAGCAATGTTTACTCTTTCTGTACTTTAAAAGTCTCTTATGAGCTAACCTTCTAATTTATGTGGATATACTGATCACCAACGGGTGCGATTTTACACCAATCGACTTTTGACCGCTTGACCGTTGCGGCTCCTATACGACGTAGAAAAGTAGAAATGTTGCTTAAGTATAGACTCGAGTACAATCTAGTACATAGCGAGATTGTAACCGAATCTATAATTATTTAAGCTATCACAAGCTTTAAACTTTGTAAGTGGCCAGGACCACACAAAGTCTCGCCGCGGAGCTACAGGCAGTGGCTGATACAATTGCTCCCTGGCTCAGAGATCTACACATATTGTATCAATTAGTTATACATACCAACAACCGTAGAGAAACCAAGGTTGTTTTCATCCGAAAAGCGGGAAAGCCGTACCACACTGGAGTTAAGGATTTCCGGCCAATTAGTCTATCGTCTTTTCTCCTTAAAACTCTGGAGAGATTAATAGATAGTAGGTTATGTTAGGTTGAAGAGAGGAGACGTTTAAACGTCTCCTGTCCCTGGACATACACTTACGCCAGTGGTTCGGCCTGTTGTGCACTCCTTATTTATGATCTTTTTATACCTCACGAGTTACAGAAAATAGGTACTAGACACGAATTTTCTCAGTATCTTCCAGTCATATTCTCTGAGATGAGTCAAGTCTGGTAATATGTCGGATCCGAAATGTTGGGATCTTGCATGTGTGAAAGCCGGGCAGTGACACAGAAAACGTTCCATCGTTTCGATGTTTTCCCTGTATGCACTGCATTCGTCGTTTTTTTCTAATATCGATCTTTTTTAGTTTCAGAAAACTACTTGTTTTCTTTTCATTTGGGTCACCCCACAGTATCATTGCAGTTGCTCCTAATGTTGCGCTCTTCCACACAGTTTTGTGAGTCATCACTGCCCAGAGCTTCTACTCATTCTTTGTGGTTTGGAAAGGTTTCCAAGTTTATTACTCAAAGTTCTCTGCCCTTTGAAGCCAATCTGTTTACCCGTTCATTTCCAATCACTCGGTTATGTCCTGGTAACCAGCAAATACGCAATTGACCATGCATGTGCTGAGTAATCATTTATCGTTCTTTTACAGTCTAACACAGTTCTGGATTTGACCTTACCGATGTTATTGCTTTAATCGCCATTTGGCTATCTTTGAAGATGTTGGCATATTTAGCTTTGTGGAGTTACTGAGCCAGTTCACACACTCCGTGATTGCATGAAAATGCCGGTTCTAATCAAGAGACGCATTTCATTAGGGTCTACTGACTTCCATAGATTTGTCAGCAGGGGAACGTCCCAAGGGGCTGTTCTGTCTCCTCTGCTAAGGAATATCTCCATGAACAATATTTTCCTTTCTCTGGTGATGATGGGTATCAGAATTGTTGCCTATGCTGATGACGTGCAATAGTTGTTAGAGGGAAGATTCTGGATACTCTCAGAGACAACCTACATCGGGCCCTTCATCAGACGGAACTAGTTCTTTTCACCGCGAGAAATAAGGTACCACGAGTTACACCTGCCTCCGGGAGGTGTTGAAACTCTCTTTTCTGAAAGCGCTAAATACTTAGATATTTTATTACACAAAAAGTTGCACTTCAAACCAACATTTTGGAAAGAGCAACTAAGGCTGTGGTAGCGCTATATATCTGTAAAAGGCGATAGGAAAACGGCGGGATCTGAACCCGCGTATAGTTTATTGGCTGTATAAGGCAGTAGTCAGACCGATAATACTGTACGGCATTGTCGTCTGGTGGATTGCTCTGCAGAAATCCACCTTCTGTGCGATACTAAACAAGGTTCAGCGAATGGCTGCTTTATGTAATACTGGTGCTGAGAACGACACCAACTGCGGTACTAAATGTAATACTACATTTAATTTCGATATATATTATACAAGTGAAATATGCCGCTTTTTCTGCGATTAGACTCAGTGTCATTCTAGACACAATGCCTGAACCTCCGGGCACTATTGATCACACTATGACTGAACCACTCTTTGACAAAAAGTATCTCACTCTTATACCTGATAGATCAGAATGGAATGGTCGTATCCCAGGACAGAGGGGATTCGTTAACTTCTACACAGACGGTTCCAAACTCAAAAACCAAGTGGGCTTTGGTGTCTATTCTGAGGAACTTCAGCTACCACTTGTAAAAAGACTGCATAATCACTGTAGTGGTTACCCGGCAGGAATCTTTGCTAGGAAGCGGAGTGGCTGAAAATTAATGAGCTGAGTTGTATAAATATTTTCTTTGGTAGCAAGGCTACTATCAAGTCCCTGGAAACTATATTCCTGAATTCAAAAACTGCCCTCGACAGTCGCAGATCTCTTAATGAGATTGCCGAACAGGGATATACCAGGAAACTCCAAGGCAGATGAACTTGCAAGACTAGGAAGTACCTTATACTCTCCAGGGGACCTGGAACATGTGGGCATGCCTCTTACCGCAGCAAATGACAAATGACAGCTGATGTGGCCCGGCCTAGACTCAAACTGAACCAAAGCACTGTAGTCGTTGTCGAGAAACGGCTCATCTTCATATCACTTATCGTGTCTGTCATGGCAGGTCACTGTCTTATTGGACTTGCATAATGACTTTTGCAGCAGCTGTGGAGACTAAGAGAAGGAGGAATCAATTAAACAGCTTCTGTGCCTTCGGCTCCTTCTTCTTTGAGGAGTTAGCTACCATGTCTGATGTTGTAATCCGCAAACTTTTGAGCTTTTTAAAGCAATCAAATTTGTTCAACGGGAGGGGCTAGGGATAACTTATATTTTCCCTTACGTCCCTGTGGTAACACAATGGACTGGATAGTCTAATTGAGTCTGTTTTACAGTAACCTAACCTAAGTAAAATAACAGAAAGGATGGTGGATAGAAATAGTTAGTTTTAGCTTGTAGATTAGAAAAACTAATCCCATTTGCAAATTGTCTATTTATTGCCTATTGTACGAGTATTTAGAACATTTCAACCAAAGTGTTCTCGATAGCTTTCTCATCACTTTTAAAAAATAAATATATTTTTGTGAATTTTTTCAAACAAATATTCCAAATTATTATCCCAATCCCCCTTTGCGCCTTGCTAGAGATGTATAGGGTATTATTTATTCTTTCCGTTTTTTCCAATAACTATGTATCCTATACAAAATAATCCATGATTTGAATGTTTTATATAATTCAAAATTTTCTTTATTAGTTTGTGAAATGCAATGTTGAAGGGTATATAAGATTCTACCCGGTCGAACTTAACAACGTTCTTATTTGATACTTATTCCAATAGAATTTTGTGTGTGTCGACAATCTCATCTTATGCATCCTACAATACTCAAGAGTAAATACAAATTTAAGATCTATGCCAATTATGTAACATATATTTTTATAACCTCCACCATAGGATGGGGGGTATATAACATTTTGTCACTCCGTTTGTAACACCTCCAAATATTAAGCTGAGACCCCATAAAGTATATATATGCCTAATCGTCGTACATTATCCCCCGGCTGGAGAAATCTATGTTTCATACATCCCGAATCGATGGAGGGATACCAAAGTGGTATTCATACCTAAAGCGGGGAAGATATCACACATTGGCCCAAAAGACTTCAGACCAATTAGCCTATCCTCCTTCCTATTGAAATACCTGGAAAGAAATACTTTTAGATTATTTCATTAGGGAAAACCTGAATACAAAACTCCTGTCGGTGAACCAACATGCTTACAATAAGGGGAAGTCTACAGAATCAGCCCCGCACGAACTTGTTAGCACTTGACATTGTCAAGTGCGAATCGTCCCTGCATTTCAAGCAATTCACCATGGTGGCATTTCTTGACATAGAAGGTTATTGCGACATAGAAGGTTAGGTTAGGTTGAAGAGAGGAGACGTTTAAACGTCTCATGTCCATGGTCATACACTTAAGCCAGTGGTTCGGCCTGTTGTGCGCTCCTTATTTATGATATTTTTATACCTCACGAGTTACAGAAAATCGGTACTAGACACGAATTTTCTCAGTATCTTCCAGTCATATTCTCTGAGATGAGTCAAGTCTGGTAATATGTCGGACCCGAAATGTTGGGATCTTGCAAGTGTGAAAGCCGGGCAGTGACACAGAAAATGTTCCATCGTTTCGATGTTTTCTCTGCATGCCCTGCATTCGTCGTTTCCTGCTAGTCCTATGCGATGAAAATGTGCTTGTAAGCTTGAGTGTCCCGTTAGAACACTCATTATCTTACTTCTATCGATCTTGTTTAGTTTCAGAAGACTTCTTGTTTTCTTTTCATTTGGGTCACCCCACAGTATCTTTTCAGTTGCTCCTACTGTTGCGCTATTCCACACAGTTTTTGAGCCATCACTGCCCAGTGCTTCAACTCATTCTTCGTGGCTTCGAAAGGTTTCCAATTTTGCAAGTTTATTACTCGAAGTTCTCTGCCCTTTGAAGCCAAGCTGTTTGCCCTTTCATTTCCAATCACTCCGTTGTGTCCTGGTACCCAGCAAATACGCAATTTAACATGGGCTGAGTAATCATTTATCGTTCTTTTACAGTCCAACACAGTTCTGGATCTGACCCGTTCCGATGTTATTACTTTAATCGCCGTTTGGCTATCTGTGAAGATGTTGGCATATTTAGGCTTTGTCGTGTTACTAAGCCAGTTCACACACTCCGTGATTGCTCGAACTTCTGCTTGAAATACCGTGTTATGGTCAGGGAGGCGGAAGTGAAGTTCGACTTCTGGTTCATCAATAAAAAGTCCCAGACCCGTCCTTCCTCCTCGCTTGGACCCATCCGTGTAGCAGGTGGTTCCCACTGGCACATGGGCCAAAGTTCCATTTTCCCAGGAGCGTCTGTCTGGCACAAACGTATCACAGGTAGCTGTAAGCCGCACTTCAGGAATGCGGTCCGAGATTTCTGGCGTTTGAATGTGACCAACTAGATATTCTAAAATCTTCTGATGGTACGACTTGTGATCTCGATTTATCCATTCACACATCACTTGTAGACGTCTTGCTGTGAGGGCTGCCTCATACTTTATACGGATGTCTATTGGTTGGATGTGCAGTATAGTCTCCAACGCTTTTGTTGGTGCAGTTCTAAATGCCCCGCTTATGCCTAGACAGCACATACGTTGCATTTTTTGCAAAGGTATTACGTTGCACTTCTTGTCCATTGATGTCCACCACACTACACAGGCGTAGGTGATTATTGGTCTAATCACGCTCATGTAAAGCCAGTGAGTCATATTTGGACGTAGTCCCCATTTTAAACCTATAGCTCTTCTGCACAACGACCAACATCTGTGGGGCTTTTTAACTCTTTCTTCAAGATGATCTTTCCAGTACAGTTTCTGATCCAAGATTACTCCCAATTATTTTACCTTTTTAGTTATAGCTAGATCTAGACTTTTCTGAAAGTGCAAAATTTTTAGGAGTAATTCTAGATAGAAAACTATTATTTAGACCTAACGTATTGGAACGTGTAATAAAGGCTAACGTCGCCTTATATTCCTGCCAAAAGGCTGTAGGGTCGCGGTGGGGCCTCTCTCCTATAATCGTCCACTGGATATATATAGCAGTAGTTCGTCCTATACTGTTATACGGCATTGTGGTATGGTGGACGGCAACTGACAAACTAACCATCACCAACCTACTAACAATGGTTCAGAGAACAGACTGCCTGAGCATAAGCGGAGCCCTAAGGACTACAGCGACCGAGTCTCTACAAGCCCTACTCCATATACTTCCGATTAATATTGTGGCGAGAGAAGTTGCAACCAAAGCGGCAATAAGATTAAACTGCCTATCAATGTGGAGTACAAGAACTACGGTGACATGAGGATATCAAAGTGTAGTGCTATGCTAACCGACCGAGTGGACTATATACCAACTGTGTACACCTTCGATAGAAATTACATCACTATGATTCCCGCCAGAGATGAATGGGTTGGAAGAATACCAGGTAATAGAAACTATCTCCACTTGTACACGGATGGTTCGAAGCTTGATGAAAATGTTGGCTTCGGAGTACACTGTGCAGAGCATAGTTTGGATATAGCTCACAGACTACCAGATACCTGCAGTGTCTATCAAGCCGAAATAATGGCAATATGGGAAGTAGCCAAGTGGTTGCGTCGCATCATAGTAACCAACACTGGCGTTATCATTTACTCGGACAGCCAGGCTGCCATTAATTCTCTGGAGGCAACATCCCTAAATTCACAAACAGCCCTCGACTTCCGCAGATCACTTAACGAGATGGCTGAGCAGTTTAATATACACCTCATATAGGTGCCTGGACATAGGGATATCCCGGGGAACTGCAAAGCCGACGAACTTGAACAGAAATCGGCACCTGCAGGGTAGCTAGACTAATCTGGCCAAGCTGTGTAGATGAGGAAGAAGTGGAGAGCATTGAGCACTTGCTATGCAACTGCCCCGCTCTGAGTAAACGACGACTGGACATACTAGGGTCGGCTTTTCTAGATCTTTCCAGTACCGATATTCGTACTATCGATAAATTGGTATATCAAACAGGTTGGTTTCGATGAGGGGCATTTCAGTCCGTGATAACACTAGGGACCTAAAGTGGTCTTGTAAAAAAAAAAATTCAGCTGCCAACCTAACCTAAACCTAAACCTAATCGTCGTAAATTCTAAGACGATTTAGCCATGTCCGTCTGTCCGTCCGTCCGTCCGTCCGTTTGTTGTAATCACGCTACAGTCCGTTATAATAGAGCTAGGTTGAACAAATTTGGTAAAAATATTTCTTATAGTTGCAGGTTGTTTGGGATAGCAAATGGGCCATATCGGTCAATGTTTTGTTATAGCTCCCCTATAGAGGTCGCTCAAAACACTGTTTTTGAACCATACACAACATTTTCAAAGCAATTTAGCAGAAACTTTGTAGTTTGCATTTTATTTTCAGAACAATTCATCGCAGCAAAAATTTTACAAATCGGTTCATATTTTGTTATAGTCACCCTACAGAGGTCACTCCAACATATATGTAGTTCAGCCATAAATACCATATTATCTATGCATTTTAACTGAATCTTTGCAGTTTTTATTTACTTGAGACAAGAATTCATCGCAGTAAACATTTTTTAAATCAGTTCATATTTTGTTTTAGACCACCTATAGATGTCGCTCCCAAAAAGCTTATTTAAGCCAAAAACACCACATTTTTTAAGAAATTTAACTGAAACTTTGCAGTCCATATTCTCTTTTGGCAAGAATTTATCTCAATCAAATTTATACAAATAAAACTTTACTTTGTTGAAGTCCCCGTGTAGATGTAGCTTTCAAAAAAGCTATTTTAAACCATAAATTCCAAATTGTTCAGCTGAAGAGTTTGGCTAAAGAATTTTCGGACAAAAATTCAGCGTTCATTTTATTAATAATTTTTTAATTAAACAAAAAGGATCGTTTCATGATCAAATCCAAAGATTTTTCCAGTAATCAAAATTTAATACAATCCATGGTGGAGGGTGTATAAGATTTGGCATGGCCGAACTTAACGCTTTTACTTGTTTTTTTGTCTACCTACTTCAATATTTTAATTATATTTCTCAAAAAACTTCTTGTTTAAGATTAGTAAATTCTCACACTCTCTCATTCGCTCTCGACCGGATTCAATATCAATATGTCGTACTATTAAAGTCCTAATTAATAACCGCATTTACACTCCCGCCTATAGCATGGACTATAATTTAATATATCCAATATTCTGCCCCTGCCGCCGACACAGTACATTTAAATGGACATAATTGTTGTGTACAACATTTCGGATTTTACTCGTATATGTTCAATACAGATGCTGTTTAATAAATAGTTGACAGATTTCGATGATATTTCCTCGATGTACATTGCCTGCGGTTAATTTAGTACGACAATGATCACAATGACAATAATTATACTCGTAACTGCTTCCACACGAATACACAAGCAAAATCTAATTGGAAACAAATTGTAATTAAACAATTATTTTAAGGGCAAATGTTAGCGGAAGTGTCTGCATAATTTCCAGGTCATTAACTAAAATTTCAACAGATTTCGGCACCAGATTAGGGCTATCTATCTATTCCCCTCCACCCCATGTCCCATTCGCACCACAACACCAGCAACACTCAACCCAACTGTCATCGCCCAAATGCTGTGGGGCGAATATAAGACAAACACCTAAAAGTACAAAACTATGGTTTCCAATTCTCAAAGCCCAAAATAGTTGATGAATGAGAAATATTTGCTAATGGCCATTTAATAATCGTATCAAATCACAGTTGGGCGTTGGTGAGTGGCAGTTGCCTGACATGTAGCTTTGGGCCGTTGAAATGGGTCTGTTTGGCATTCCATTGGTTGGGGGAGAGGATTTTAATTGTTAAAATTTCTGAGGTTCTGTGATTGTCTTTTTGGCCAAGGTATTCAAATTCCATCCGTCATCTCTTGTCTCAGGGCCATGTGGCGTTCACAGGATTGTGTGACTGATTTTTGGGGATGAATATATTAACTGGTGTTATTTGTTGGTTTTTGGGGTTTTGTTTAGCATTGGGATTGGTTGATTCACTTATACGCTAAGGAAAAGAGCACGGAATAGGATGTTGATTTTCCTCGAATTTGGCAGTGTTCATTCATGTAATAAGAGAACTCTCTCTGCCAAATTTCTTATTGATCTGATAAAAAACACAGTTTCTAAAGCGCTTACATTTCAAATCGGGGGTAACATATATATGCGGGCTATATCTAAACCTGAACCTGATTTTGACCAATTTCAACATCAATTTAAATTTGGGCCAAAATAGAGAACTGTACTAAATTTCATCATAATCGGACCAGAAATACGTCCTGCACTTTGATTACAAGAATACATTGACAGACAGACAGACAAACGGACATGCCTAAATCGACTCAAAAGGTGATTCTATGTCGATCGGTAAAATAATCTATGGTTCTATTTCTTCTCAATTTAGGCGTTACAAACAAATGCACAAAGTCATAATACCCTGTACCACAGTGTCGTGTAGGGTATAATGAATATGTGTTTGTTGGTTTGTTTGTTTGATTGTACCTTATAGACGTCTAAAAATGGGGTACTTGAATTTTCGATATATGTATAAAGTTTTAGCTAAAGTGATGCAATTTGTGTGTATGCATTTAGTGGCAGTTTATAGGATTGGTCCAAAAATGGGCGGGAGCGGCCCAATGGTCGTGGTCTTGCCCATATAAGCCAAATTTTTAAATTGATATATGTTGAAGAATTTGCTAGCGACAGTGCTGTAATTTTGTGCATATGTATCTGATGACAGTCTACGGTATGCGCTGTACCGGACCAATGGGCGTGGCCCCGCCCATATAAGTCAAATTTTGAAATTGAGATAAATTGCACAATTTGTGCTGAAATATAGTGTATATATTTTTGGTTTCAGTCTACGTAATTATTCCTAAAATGGGCGGGATCAGACCAATGGGCGTGGCCCTGCCCATGTAAGCAAAATTTTGAAATTGAGATATCTTGCACAATTTGTTAGCGAGAGTACTGCAATTTAGTGTGTGTATATCTGGTAGCAAGAGATCTTGTGCATAAAGATACCTCCATTCTAAAACATGCTAAGTCGTCTTAGCATGTTTTTAGGGAGATTGTTTTCAGTCAAAATTTTGTCTTTATCCGCCAACCAAATCAATTCACAAAACAGAACAGGAAACTCGATTTGCATTATAAAGAAATTCCACACAAATTTAAAAAAATATTCAAACTTTGATCTCCTCTCCTGAAAAATTACATTTTTGCCGTTAGCATAGTTTGTAATGGAGGTATCGATATGCATCTGGTGGTAGTCTACGTAATTTGTCCACAAATGGGTGGGATTGGCCAATGGGCGTGACCGTACATATATGAGTACGGTGACCATTATTTCCATGAAGAAATAGTCTACACATTTTTATACCCTACACCACACTGTGGCACAGGGTATTATGACTTTGTGCATTTGTTTGTAACACCCAAAAGGAGAAGAAATAGACCCATCGTTTATTATACCGATCGACTTAGAATCACTTTCTGAGTCGATTTAGCTATGTCCGTCTGTCCGTCTGTCTGTCTGTCTGTCTGTCCGTCTGTCTGTCCGTCTGTCTGTCCGTCTGTCTGTGCATGTATTCTTGTAATCAAAGTACAGGTCGCAATTATGGTCCGATCTCGACGAAACTTTACACATATCTTATTTTTGGCCCAAGGACGATCCCTATTTAATTTGGTTAACATCGGTTCAGATTTGGATATAGCCCCCATATATATGTTAGCCCCGATTTGACATGTAAGCGCTGTAAAAACTTTATTTTATATCCGATCAGTATGAAATTCAGCAGAAAGAGGTCTCTTATTATATGAATGAACACTGTTAAATTTGTAAGAAATCGGTTCAGATTTAGATATAGCCCCCATATATATGTTACCCCCGATTTTACATGTAAGCGCTGTAAAAATGTTATTTTATATCCGATCATTGCGAAATTCGGCAGAAAAAGGTTTCTTATTACTCGAAGGAATACTGCCAAATTCGGAGAAAATCGGTTCAGATTTAGATATAGCCCCCATATATATGTTACTCCCGATTTGACATGTAAATGCTGTAGAAACTGTATTTTATATCCGATCTGTGCGAAATTCGGCAGAAAAAGGTTTCTTATTACTCGAAGGAATACTGCCAAATTCGGAGAAAATCGGTTCAGATTTAGATATAGCCCCCATATATATGTTACCACCAATTTGACATGTAAGCGCTGTAGAGACTGCATTTTATATCCTATCAGTACGAAATTCTACAGAAAGAGGTATTTTTACATGAATGAGTATTAAGGGAAAATCGGTTCTGATTTATATATAACCTCCATATATATGTTCCTCCTGATTTGGTATCAAAGCACTATAGAAGTTGTACTTTAATTCCGATCATTAATATTTTCCGGAAAGATGTTTCTCAATTTAGGAACGAATATTGCTTAATTTAGCGATTATCGGCTCAGAATTAGATAATATGTTCCTGCCTACAAACCAATTATTCCAAATTATTATATAGTCGGCCCCGCCCGACTTTCTGCCTTTCCTTACTGGTTATGATTTGCTTTAATTTTATGTAAAACAAAATAAAACTCATTTATTGTAGTAATTACATAGGAAGGAACTAAAGAAATTCATATAAATAATTAAAGAAAACATCGATATTTTACTTATGTTGTTTCAGTGCTGATTTTTTTATTGTATCTATTTGTTAATAATGTTTTAAATTCAGTTTTCGATTTACAAATTCATATTTAAGATTTTTCTGAAGTCAAAATATTGTTAGATATTGAAAAAAGCTAACATTTTCATTTTCGAAGAATCTAAACATTTTAACGTTTGTATAATAATACAAATTTTTGATATAACTTTTATAAGAAAATAAACTAAATATGTCGTTATTATTTATAATAAATGGCGATTTCGTTTCTGGAAAAAATGTTGCCCCGTCGACTTAAAATATTAGTCCCTCGAATGTAACATCCAATTTTCAAACTTCAACAAAGTGTTAAAAAGTACCATTTCAGGGAAAAGGTAAAGAAAATGCTGCACCAAAAGTCATTCCTACAATATTTCGATCGACTGCCACGTTTAAAAGTTCCAAAGCATCCTTTAGTTTTTTTTTAAAAATATTGACATTAATTCCTTCCGACCCTAGATCTGAAATAGCGTTTTGAAAAGTGGTAAAAAAAATACTTTTCTATTTCGTAATATTTGCTCATCTCAGAGGATATCCTGAGAATATTCATGTCAAGTACTGATGTTCTGTAATGTGGTTTAAAACGATCGTAAATCCAATTTTAATATCTTCATAGTTGAGAAGAGGGGATGATTCAGAAAAAAATTCACATTAGCCGTTTTTGGCGTCAATCTGACCAACTTTCGATCGCTGGAGGCACGCTGTGCATACTTCACATAGTTGCCAGATTATATTTTATAATAAAATCAGGCATGCAGTTTTGACAAATATAGATTTAATCTTTTTTGTGGCGATTTTTAAATTATTTGATAAATAATGAAAAATGTGAACAAAAGTGAACATATGCGAGAAAAAATAATGTACAAAAGGGGGAATTGTGGAAAAAAGAGTACAAATAGTGTACATTAAAAAAATAATGTACAAGAGTCTAAAATAGTGTACTATTCACTATAATAGTGTACGGATGGTCACCGTACATATGAGTTATGTTTTGAAATTGATATATCTTGAACAATTTGTTAGCGAGATTACTGTAGTTTTATTTTTATGTATTTGGCAGTCTTCGTAATTGGTCCAAAAATTGATGAAGTGGACCGAGTCCAGCTAGTCAGAATATACATATACTTTGTATTTTAAATCATAAATACAAATAAATATTTCTCCCAAATTTGTTTACCCAGCTTTTAATATTATTTCAACAGACCAAGAGACAGACGGATATGGCTAAATAGGGTCTCAGATCAATATTTCAAAGTGTTGCAAGTTACATACCATCGTGCAATGGCGGAGGATCATAAGAGTAACACATCGAAGCAGTGCACCAAGATCCGATATATTACACTACTTTACAACACTTTTGTCGAAGGGCTGTGCAATACACTTTCTGGTGTAAAAAGTTTTTATGGTAAATTTTTTTAAATTCCGATTTTCTTTAAAGATTTCTTTAGTATTTGCAGCATATGATAAGGACCTGAAGTATAAGCTGGGATATCATTTAAATTAAAGAAAATTATGAGGGCTACAATTGCTGTAAACATCACTTTCACGTAAAAACAGAAAATGTTCTTAGTTCGTGCAAAAAAAGGAACAATTTTATGATTTTTTTGTGACGAAACGGCTAAAATTTTTTTGATTGAAACCAAGGGTACAATAAAGTATAGCTTTCAAAGTTTATTGTATAAAATTTTCATATTTTCATTAAAAAATATGGCAACGACAGCATTATGCGAAAGCGTCTCAAGAACAAGTTGAATTGCAGTACCCCTCATAACTCGATACAGAATCATCGGAAATTAAAAAATAAATGTATTTAGTTAGATAAGCGTTCTAGCCAGGTAACGTTGTCGAGTTTTTTTCGAAATTTAAATTTTTCAATTTTTGGGAACACTTTGAACACTGTTATTTGCCAAAATAGAATACAAACTGCAAAGTTTCAGCTAAATTTCTTAGAAAATGTGGTGTTTATGGCTTAAATACATATATTTTGGAGCGACCTCTATAGGTTGACTATTACAAAATATGAACTGATTTAAAAAATTGTTATTGCTATGAATTCTTGTCTTAATTAAATACAAACTGCAAAGATTCAGTTAAAGTGCTTAGAAAATATGGTATTTATGGCTTAAATACATATATTTTGGAGCGACCTCTGTAGGGTGATTATAACAAAAAATTAACCGATTTGTAAAATAAAAAGTTTCTGCTAAATTGCTTTAAAAATGTGTCATCTATGGCTCAAAAACCGTATTTTGGAGCGACCTCTATAGGGGAGCTACATCAAGCCATTGACCAATATGGCCCATTTGCAATACCAAACAACCTGCTACCATAAGAAATATATCTACCAAATTTGATCAACCTAGCTCTATTATTACAGACTACAGCGTGATTACAACAGACGGACGGATGGACAGACTGGCGGACATGGCTAAATCGTCTTAGAATTTTACGACGATTAAGAATATATATATGTTATGGGGTCTCAGAACAATGTTTAGAGGTGTTACAAACGGAGTGACAAAATGAATATACCCCCCATCCTATGGTATAATAAGACAACCAACCACATTGGTTTCGGTTCGTCCATGTATTATAGGAAGTGCTAAAAAATGTGGAATTCCTTTGTTATGACACACAATTTGACAACATTTCATCATATTCTACTCTGCCAGATAGTCGAATCCGCACTACTTTAGCTCTTCTTTACTTATTTTAAAATAGTATGTAGAGTAGAGTACATATATACTTATATAAACATTGTAGACGCTGTAACTCAATTTCATCGATTTAAAAATTCACATTTTCAAGTTTGTCCTTAGAATAAATAAATCCAAAAAATGGAACACCCGCTTCCCACTTGCCCACAGCATTTGAACAATCGGGGACATGTGGTGACTTTGACGGACGGATGTTGTCATTGCTCTTCGCCCACAGACGCAATGTTTGATATAAATATTTGGCCAGTCAGTCTTTCAAAATCACATACATTGTAGTACCTTTCTGTTGTTGTGTTTGCATGTGGGTTGGTTCGGATGGTTCGGTTGGTTCAGTTGTTTCAGATGGGTTGGTTTTCTAGTGAAACGTGTACGGAATTGCTGACAGTTTCCACGTGTCGTGAGATGAATACACCTAAATTCTGTTTTTAGCGCATAACATTCACGTTCGACGTAGAACGTATGCAAAGATATTTGTTTTATACGTACGAGTATATGTATTCCTGCCCACCTTCCAATGGAGCAACTAATGTGACAACACACTGACGTGAATATAAACAATCCTAGCTCTGACTAAGATCAACATGCACACGTACTAGTATATTGGTACACAAAGAGGACTGTTGTGTGTAGGAAAATGTATGTATTCCCAGTAATCGGTCATATTGGTTTGTTGCTAACTCTAAACGATATCTTTTAGTGGTTGTTTTCCAATCTGAAACATCTGTGAATAACACTGGTTCGTAAATTCGATAAGCGTTTACAGGAATGGTAGAATGCTGAATCTAGTAGGGAAATTTAACTCCAGTAAAATGGCTGCAGTATGTCCTCACTTGATATGAAACTCATATACATACTATGGAATTTTGTAGTTTGTGGGGGAGATGCCGGGACATTGGAAACATTTTGCTCAGTCTTTGTTAGACTATAACAATTTAAAATGCAATCTAAATAGCGACAATATAACCAATTTGGCTATACCCTTCGCATTCAGTAGTTACACTAACAAGAACGCGTACTGAAAATCAAATCAAATTCTGGCCTTGAAATAAATATGTCCTGGCAATTAATTAAAATATAGTTTATAAAATATCTATCGAAAAGTTCATTCGTAAAAAATATGCATCTTTCAAAAAAGTTACTGCCCTAAGAAAAAAAAAATCGCTTCTGTAGTATATTTTCTGGAAATATATTCTATTTGGGAAAAATTACTTTTTTCCTATAGGTAGGAAAACAAATTCTGTAGCCGATTCAAATATTTCCCCGTTTTTAAAGATAATTTGCACCAAAACTCCGAAAAAAAAAAAACATTGTTAAGAGAGATATTCAAACTTTTTTTCCGGTATGAAAATATATAAAATATTTGCACCAAAGTATATTTTATTTAAATTTTGATCCCAAACATATTTTGTTTCCTGTTTTTTTCTCCGTGTGCGATATTCAAAAGATAGCGCTTCGTCTTTCCAAAGTTTCTTTTAAAAATCAAGAATTTCTAAATTAAAACAATATAGTTTATTGCATAAACTGGCCAACATACCATTTGAAGTTTGACCTTGTTTGTACATTCGGTATCGATGTGTGAACCTATTGCGGGTTCATATTCATATTTGTTGCTCCAAATACCATGAGGAATTTTCATCGCAACCGGCATTCATTATTTTGAAAAGAAAATAAAATAAATATTACATATTTTCACTTCTTTTTGTAATTTGTATATTCAATTTACCACGGTAACATACAGTACCCAGCAAAAACTAGGTAAGCACATGTTATTACCACTTGCATTACCAAGTAATGACGTATCCTTACCCTCTGCATTACATTTAGTAAAAAAATAATGATTTACTCTTATTGACATAAGTAAGTACTTATTTGTAAGTTAATTAAGTAGGAATTGTAAAACATGCGACAACACCAATGTTAAAGGTATTATTCAACTCCTTATAAAAAGGACATAACAACTACTTATATGTAGGGTAATACTAAGCGTACGGGTAAGTACTTATTTGTAAACTCTTTGTACGCTTGCCTGGTAAGTACTTTCCTCCAATATCATTCCCATGTAAAAATAATCTGATGGATGGCTAAACGTTAAGTCGTTTTTCCTATTGAATTTGGCATACCCACCAGGTTACCAGGTAACGAGAGGCCATGTGAAGCGCACGTCAATATGATGACGTATATTTGGTTTTGTAAATCATTATTGGTAAGGTGTTATTCAGTCGATTACACTATGCAACACAAATTTTTTATTTTGAATTGAAGCTATTAATGTGGGCTAACAACGTTGGAAATATCTCTTTCACTTAGAAATAGCGGTTTAGTAACAGTCATTAAACAAATAGGAAAAAGTAGATTTTTTAAAAAAAATCCCTTGGTAACGCCGCTCGATGGACTTCAATTCTTGGTGAAACCTTTCGCCATGTTCGTCACTTACGTCGCCAAAATTCTCGGGGAAAAAGTTTAAATGAGAATGCAAGAAATGAATTTTGAGGGACATATTTACACCTGTTGGAATACATAAAGCGAAAAATAAGTTGGAAGAATACATACACATGTGTTATATACATAAATATAAAAAAATATATTTCTAACCAATTTTATCATAATTTTTTAACAAATCATTAATCATTGTTTCATATTGCGGGCTTTTATTGGATCCAAGGAAATTTGAAACTACAAGCTTAAACGGCCTCCATGCTGCAATTTCATCCGACGTCAAATATGATTCGAAATTCACATCTTTCATCAGTTTCCCTATTTTAGGCCCGATTGTCCCCAAATTTGGTTTCTTACTGATCGGATATGAAATACAGTTTCTAAGCCCCTTTCATCTCAAATCGGGGATAACATATAAAGGGTTTCCCATTAAGGACATAACAATTTTATACATTAATAAAACACAGAATATTTTAGATATAGAGTTGAAATTTATCCCAGGAGTAGTGCAAATATTACATTTAAAAAAATAAATTAGATTTCGGCCAAATGACCACCACGAACCCGTCTACAGCAATCTATTTTTTAGACCCAATTTTCTACCAATCTTGCACACATTTGGACTGGAAGGTTGGCAATTTCGCGTTGGATGTTGTCTCTGTGCTCGTCTAATATTGTTGGCTTGTTGGCATAGGCCAATGACTTGATGTGGTCCCATAAAAAGAAATCTGATGGCGTTAAATCGCATGAACGGGGTGGCCATTCGACAGGACCATTTCTCGAGATAACACGTTCACCGAATTTGTCTTTCAGTAAATCGATTGTAACGCGTGCTGTGTGGCTAGTGGCACCGTCTTGTTGAAACCACATATCTATGTAGTTTCTGTATAAGTCTTATTTTCCATTTGATCATTAACAAGTAAAAGCGTTAAGTTCGGCCATGCCGAATCTTATAAACCCTCCACAATGGATTGCATTCAACATTGATTACTGGAAAAATCTTTGGATATGGAGCAAATCATGAAACGATATTTTTTGTTTAAGTAAATTATTAAAAAAAAAAGATAGCTGCAACATTTAGGCCGTAAATTCTTTAGCCAAACTCTTCATCTGAAATGTGTGGAATTTGTGGTTTAAAATAGCTTTTTTGAGAGCTACATCTACACGGGGACTACAATAAGATAAAATTTTAGTTGTATAAATTTAATTGAGATGAATTCTTGCCAAAATAGATTATAAACTGCAAAGTTTCAGTTAAGAAAATGTAGTGTTTCTGGCTTAAGTAAGCCTTTTTGGGAGCGACATCTATAGGTGGACTATAACAAAATATGAACTAATTTAAAAAATGTTTATTGCGTTGAAATATTTTCTTAATTAAATAAAAACTGCAAAGATTCAGTTTAAATGCTTAGAAAATATGGTATTTATGGCATAAAAACGTATGTTTTGGAGAGACGTCTATAGGGGAGCTATATCAAAACCGATATGGCCCATTTGCAATTCCAATCAACCTGCAACTATAAGAAAATTACTACCAAATTTGATCAACCTAGCTGTATTATTACGGACTGTAGCGTGATTACGGACGGACAGACGGACATGGCTAAATCGTCTTAGAATTTTACTACGATTAAGAATGCATATACTTTATGGGGTCTCACATCAATATTTAGAGGTGTTACAAACGCAGTGACCCCCATCCTATGGTGAAGGGTATACAAATTAGCTAGAGGAGACATGTGGCATCTCGATTAGGCATATAAGAGCTGTAGAAGTCTTGTTTTGCATCTTGCCATTTTAACGCCCTATGTTCCCTGTGAACTTTTTTTTTAAATATACACGGAGAAAAAAACAGGAAACAAAATATGTTTGGGAGGAAAATTTAAATAAAATATTCTTTGGTGCAAATAACACTATGCAACAAAAATTTTGTCCAAGGGATGTGGATAACAGTTTCTGGTGCAATTAGGCGTCACAAACACGAAAAAAATATTTAAAAAAATTTTATGGTAAACATTTTTTTAAAAATTCTTTTTAAAACATTTCTTTTTTTTTTTAAATTATTTTTTTTTTTAGAAAAAAAAAAATCTATGGATAGATGTAAAAGTTATGAGCCATTTTGTAAATGTTAGGGAAATTCAAAAAAATCTTGTTTCATATTTTTTCGTTTTTAAATGATGTTTTTGCTTATATTGAATTCGCCATATGTGAGAGAGACATATAAGAGACATTGCACTTGCATTTTATTTTATGAGGATTGATGTCAGACATTATAAAATTATAGAGAGGACGAGGTTTGATGGCCGTTCGTAACCCTCCATAAAACATGATATGCAATGTGCGAGCGATATTGGATGAGATCCGATCAGGTAGAGGGTCATACAACAATATTTGCAGGTTTTTTATTTATGAGGTTTCCATTCAGTTACGCCTTTTAGGGGCATGGACATTACAGTCGTATATACAGGTAGTAAAATTATATGTACGCAATACAATGTAGTACGCGACAGTCTTGAAAATATTGGGTTTCTACGTTCGAAGCAAACTATATGTCAGCTACAGGTACTGCAACTTATGAACCTTAAAGCCGGAATTTATGAATGGAATTTCTTATTAATAAATTAGTGTAATTCAGCGCCTTACAGAGATAAGTCGAACATATTACAAAGTTATATTTCGAAGTATGAGTAAAAGGCAAAGAACTTTTCAATGTGTAAATGATCCCGACAATTTCTGCTACATCTGCGGAAAATCTGTAATTAAAAAAATCGACGTAAAATAATAGAAGAAATATATGTGTAACAAAATATGTGTTAAAAATATGAACGAACCGTGGGCACCTAGTATTCGTAAATCCATGTAAATCTTACTCGACGGACTAGTGGAAGAATGCGGTAAGTTCTTTAAAATTAATGTATTACAATGTTGTGTGGAATAAAACGTCTTAATTTTAGACTTCACGTGCAATTTGGAGACAACCATTCATTCACGATACGGACTGCTATTTTTGTCTAAGTAAATAGATTGGAGTAGGAAGTGTCCAAGTATAGCTAACAGCCTAATTACGGAAACATCATCAAGTTCAACTGAGTACTCAACTCTGACCGATTCAAGTATGAGTCTTAGATGAAACAGTACAATATTTTGGCCCCAGATGTTACCGTATCATATTATAGAGCCCGTGATATACCTTAAAAACAATTTTTACAACTGTGGATAACAGATGCTTTTGCAAGGACATTCCCGGATTGTTCGAGGAACTTAATCAACACTAAGGAATCATCGAAACAATGGCTAAATTGATAAAATATGAACAACATGACTGGAAAATTTGTTGCGATTTAAAAGTAGTTAGTATGTTATGCCTCTGGAATAGACGTGCTCGCGAAGATCATTACGGAAGAAAGAAATGGCCAACAAGAAAACACATTACATTGGGCGAAAACAACATAAAATACACTCCTCTCGTACAAAAAGTAAACATTATTTTGCCAAAACTTCATAATAAGCTGTGGCTTTTTAAAAATTTTGTAAAAGCCTTAAGGAAAGATGGCAATTCACTCTCATATTGAAAAAGTTTATTTAAAAGCCTTTCTTCTTTTATCATTTCTTGCATTCTCATTTAAATTTCTTCCCCGAGAATCTTGGCGACATAAGCGACGAACATGGCGAAAGGTTTCACGAAGAAATGAAGTCCATCTAGCGGCGTTACCAAGGGCTCTGGGATGAAAGAATGGTGGGAGATTATATTTGTTTCCTCATTAGAGAAACCGATTCCGAAATCTACAAACGTCAACAAAGAACTCACAATTACTTCTAATGAAACTTGAACATGTAAATAAACTCAAACATACTTAATATAAATAAATGTAATAAACAAAATCGCTGTTTAAACAGAAATTTAAAAAAAAATCGATTTTTTTTAATTTCTTTTGCCTCTAACCAAAAGGGGTATAATTTCTACATTTATCCATAGATTTTTTTCAAATAGGCATTATTTCCTTCGCTAGGATGCAAACTTTTAAAAAATAAAATAAAATATTTTCGATAGTTTTTTCTATTTTTTATGTTTTTTTTCGTCGCAGGATTTTTTTTTTTTTGGAAAAAATCTACTTTTCCCAATTTGTTTAATGACTGTTACTAAACCACAGTTTCTAAGTGAAAGAGATATTTCCAACATTGGTAGCCCACATTAATAGCTTCAATTTAACGCATAAGTCGGGCATATACTCCAAAAATTATAGTGCAAATACTAAGGGTACCTTCGATGATAATAGTATTTTTAATAAAATAATTTTTAAAAAAAAATTTTACCATAAAAAACTTTTTGGTTTTGATTTTATATAACAGTAATCCACAATCTATACACAAAAAAAAAATTTTGGTCTAGGACACAAAAAAAATTTTTTTTGTTGCATAGTGTAATTTATATTTACACAGCGGAGAAAATATTCGAATTACTATTTTATCAATATTATTTTTTCGGATTTTTGCTGCAGATTATCTTAAAAAACTGGGAAATATTTGAATTAATTAAATAATATGTTTTCTGACTTATAGGAAAAAAGTGAATCTTCCCAAATATAATATGTTTCCAGAAAATATACTACAGAAGCGATTTTTTTTCTTAGGGTAATAATTATATCGCTAATTTATTGTATTATATAAACAAATAAAGGACATATGTATGTGAATATATATATATTAATAAGTTTGACAGATAGTAGTTTCTAGGCTTATGAACGCCGCCAAATTTTATGCAAATTGCTTGCCATTTAGATACAGACCACATTAATATACATTTATAATACATACCAATCGTTACTTATGGAGGCGGACGTTCGTCAGCTTTTCCCGTAGCCTTGCTGCACTATTTTCAAGTCTAAAAAAACAAAGAGTCTCTTTAACCCATGAAGGGGTACTCGACTGTCGCTCTGGTCGAACTTGAGTTGGTTTACATTTTTGTTTATTTTGACGCGGTTTGCCACACTTTGACACGCATCACTTCATAAGCTGAAGTAGATTTGAAAAGTTTGTTTGTTTTCTTCTTAACCAAAATGTGTGTGTGTGGTTCATGTGAGAGCGTGTGTAAGTGTTTGCGTCTGTGGCAGTATGTTCTGGTATGGGGTTATTTCCAACAAATATTGGCTTTGGTTAAACACAGTTTACATATAACATTTGTTTTATATGCATGTATGAGCTTGTATAACCGTGTATTTGATTGTGTCACATAGACACACACACAATCACGTACATAACTATTTGAAAACAGCATCCACCTATATACATTTGTGGTTAGATTGGTAGAATAAAGTTGTTATTGCGTTCACCTGTTACCATGAAATCCCAAGTCCTGACGTACACAAACCACTGAAACTATATATTATCCACTCCACACGCACACCATTACATACATACCTATAGCCTGTACTTACTTATTTACCTTTGTATAGTTTGTAAATAAGAAGAAAGCACAGTGGGTGAGTGTCAAAAATATGTCACATCTTAGACAAGTGGGAAAGTGGGTATTGTTTTATTGATACAAAATATATCTGGATATGGAACAGATGTACTTATAGTAATCAGATCAGCAGAATCAGTTCAGTTCTTCCATTTAATTTTTTTTTGGTTAAAAAGATGATCTTCATTTTAGAATATTTTGGAAATTGTTAATGACATCTAAATTTTGTAAACTAGTGTTCCTTTTTGATATAACATCAAGATCTAAAAACAACATTATCCAACAAAATCGAACGGGTTGAAATTTTACTATTTGTGTTTAGTTTCATTATAAACTATAAATATGACTCACACACATATATATCGTTGTTATATGGCTTAATATAACAAGTAAGAAAGTTTCAGTCGGATTAACCGACTATGGTATACCCTCACTATGTATGTAATGTAATATGGAATATTACATGAATTCTTTTGTCATTTTTCGTGGGACGTAGCAGAAGGGTTTTAACAAATACACATCGCAGAACTTTAAATACATTGCACTGTGCCGGCTTATAAGTATTTATGAGCACAGTCATATTAGCGTTTTGAATTATTAAATTTTGCTATGATTTGTCCATTTGGCTGTGACCTGGTAACTTTTTGTACAAAATGGTATCTTTGTGTGGGAGGTATCAAAAGGGGCGTGGCAATAAAGTAAATTTTTCACTGGACTATAGGCACTATAAAAACTTTACACTGTACACAATTTCAAGTATTTGTATGCACTGGTATTATTTTTATAAGCTGATAACTTCTGGTGCAAAATGGTACCAATTGTGTGGGCGGTACCAAAAGGGGTGTGGCAACTTTGCACATTTTTCTAGAGGTTATAGCGACTAATAAAATATAGCAACTAATAAACGAATTTCAGAAGATTCGAATAAGTAGTATATAATTTATTAGCGAATCAATATTTCACAAAAGAGAGTTATCGTGCGCACCAGCCAGCAGATAGACGGACGGACATTGCTCATTCGACTTAAAATGACCCAAAACGAATATCCGCCGAACAAACTTAGGGTCTTAGGTCACTCCTTCGATGTGTTACACTTTTGTTCCGTAGCAAATGATATATCCCCTCGATTCACTAAAGTTAGGATAAAAAAGTAAGAAAGTTCAGTCGGGTAAACCGACTTATGAATCCCTTCACCTTGAGTCCCAAAAAATATTAGTAAATCCATTTATTTTTTGTTTTAATTAAATTATTATCAATTTAAATTGCATTTAATAACTTTAAATTATGTACTGGTATTAAATTTATATGATGTTAATTTTTGGTGCAAAATGGTCCATTTCTGTGGGAGGTACCAAAAGGGGCGTACCAATACTAACGCCCTTTTTCATTGCACTGTTTAGTCCTATAAAAGCATTACACTGAACAACATTTCAAGTATATAAGTGACTGGCAATAAAGTTATACGCAGTTAACTTTTGGTGCAAAATGGTCCACTTGTGTGGGAGCTACCAAAATGGGCGTACCAATAACGCCCACTTTTCACTGGAATTTAGGTACTATAAAAGCATTGCACTGTATTAAAGTTATAAGATGGTAACTTTTGGTACAAAATGGTCCCTTGTTTGGGAGGTACCAAAAGGAGAGTGGCAATAATGCCCATTTTTCACTGTGTTTTAGGTACTATTAAACCATTACACTATACAAAATTTCAGGTCTCTGTATGCACTGGTATTAAAGTTATAAGATGGTAACTTTTGGTTCAAAGTTGTCCACTTATGTGGGAGGTGCCAAAAGAGGCGTGGCAACTTCACCCATTTTTCTCGAGGTAATAGTGACTAATAAACTAATACTATGTGTATAATTTCAAATTATTCAGATAAGTTGTATAAAAGTTATTATATATTCAATATTTCACTAAATGTTAGCCCTTTGTGGGGGAGGTACTAGAAGGAGTGGACCAATATGGCCTATCTTCGAACATAGCCGGAGATAGAAGAAAATATTATAACATACCAAATTTGAGGTCAATCGGTTACTCCTTTCGAGAGTTATCGTGCGCACCAGCCAACAGACAGACAAACAGACGGACGGGCATTGCTCTTTCGACTTAAAATGGTCCAAAACGGATATCCGCCGAACATACTTCGGGTCTTAGGTCACTCCTTCGACGTGTTACACTTTTGACTCTTAGCAAATGATACAGGGTGGCTGATGAACGCTGCTACCAAAAAAAATTTAATAACTTTTTTCTATTTAATGAATCTGGTTAATTTTTTTTTTTATTTTGCGGATTGATTTTTAGATTTAACAAAAATGAATTGAAACAAGAATTTGGATTGTCCGCCGCTATTACGCACTGAAGCCCGTAGTTTCGGTTCAAAGAGAGTATAGGGGCACGTTTGGCGGCAATCCTTCGAGCAGATGGACCATAAAGAGACTTGTTAACAATTTTTCCGAGCATGGGACAGTCAACAGAAGACCTTACCATCGAAACCCTTCAGTTCGGACGGAGGAAACAATCGCTGATGTAGCTGATGCCATACAAAACAATCCAAGAGTTTCGACAAGAACCTTATCTGCTCAAATGGGTATAAGCAGACAGTCATTGCAGTCAATTATGCACAAAAATTTGGAGTTGTTCGCATATAATATTCAAATGGCCAAGAAACTGAACGCAGCAGACTTCCCGATTCGCTTGGAATTTTGCCAGAAGATGCTTCAAATGGTGGAAAAGGATGGAAACATGTTGAACTGCCTTTTCATGTCTAACGAGGCCCATTTCGATTTAAACGGCAACATACCAAACAGGATTTGTCGAATATGGAGTGCTTCCAACCCACAGATACTCCATGAGACGGAATTTCATCTACTTCATGTCACAGTGTGGTGTGCAGTTTCACCACGTTGCATTGTGGGGCCCTACTTCTTCGAAGACAACGGTCACTCCGCAACGGTTACTGGAGACCGTTACTTGAGCATGTTGAGAGTGTTTCTATCCAGAATTACGCCGAATGAGAATTTCTTTCAACTCTGCCTAGTTTCAGCAAGATGGTGCAACTCCTCACATAGCCCGGCCTGATATGACAGAATTGCGGAGAAAATTTCCCAATAAGCTGATATCCAGCAACTCCAATTCCGTTGGCCCCCCAGGTCGCCTGACCTTACTGCACCTGACTTTTTCTTGTGGGGTTATTGCAAACAAGAAGTCTACAAATCAAAACCAACAAATTTGAATGAACTAAAGCAATCCATTCGAGAAACAATTGCGGCTATTCCCGTCTCAACTCTCCAAGCAGTAATGAACAACTTTTGGGTAAGATGCCGCACATGCATCAACGAGCAGGGGAAGGCATTTAAATTCCATTATTTTTAAAACTAATTAAGCTATATTTAATTATATTTAATGAGCTTTAACATGAATAAAAGAAAACTGAATTCCATACACTGAAAAAAAGTTATTTGAGTTTCTGAATATAGCAGTATTCATCAGCCACTCTGTACATACCCTCCACTCTAAGGTGAGGGGATAAAAAGGGCGTATCTCGAATTTGTTGTTCCTGTACAGGGACACGAAAAACCAAATACAAACCAAACAAATTTTTTGACTAGACTTATGGGGTTTTTACAATAACCCATAAGTTCGAATCTTCTGAAATTCCACACATAGAAAAATTGGGGAAGTGGGGAGGAAAGGCCCCCCTTTCGGTACCTCCCACACAAATTGACAAGTTTGCACCAAAAGTTTACAGCTTATTACTTTAATACAAGTGCATAAAAATACTTGAAATTTTGAATAGTGTAACGTTTCTATAGTGTAATGTTTTTATAGTGCCTCCGGTAAAAAATGGGCATTATTGTAACGCCCCGTTTGGTACCTCCCACACAAATGGACCGTTTTGCACCAAAAGGAAACAGCTTTTAACTTTAATACCAGTGCATACAAATACTTTAAATTTTGTATAGTGTAATACTGTTATAGTGCCTACAGTGAAAAATTGTCGTTAATTCCACAAATGGACTCTTTGGCACTAAAAGTTAACAGCTTATATCTTTAATACCAGTACATATATATACTTGAAATGTTGTACAGTGTAATTCTGTTAAAGGGTATATGGCATCTGTACTATTTGACTTCTTAACGCCATAGAGACCAGAAATGTCAACTAATCAGTCTGAAATTGTAACTGGGGTTTATTTCTACCCGAAAACCTTCGCACGAACAACGGTAGCCATAGGTCCATGTATTGATATAGCCCCCATTCAAGGGTCCCTCTAGATTTTACTTCTTAACGCAACAAAAATCACAAATTTCAACGAATCGGGCTAAAATTTGGTAATACGACTTTATTTGTGCCCGAACTCATTCACATGCTATCCATGGTTGAGGGTATATAAGATTCGGCATGGCCGAACTTAACGCTTTTACTTGTTGTTCTTGGTTTAGACACAATCGAAAACCCCCTAAGTAGACTTAAGAACAATTCGAGTTATGTATGCTATCATATTTTACTAACAATAATCTATATTTATGTGAAATCCCCCATGACACAATTTTTTTTTAAGATGGCAGCCTGTAAAACAAACTCACTTAGACTATACAGTCCACAGGAACGTAAGGGAAAACATATGTCATCCTTAGCCTCTCCAGTAAAACCAATATGATTGCTTTAAAATGCTGAAAGAGCCTAAGGATGCAAGCCTGCGTCCAGAAAGGGCGGGGCATAGACACAGAGGTGTTCCATTGATTCATCCTCCTTTTACAAACGTCATTATGCAAGACTTCCAATGTCTTCGGGTGCCGTCCAAGAACACAGTGACCTGTCATAACAGACACGATAAGTGAGACGTCTGGTCCCAATAACGAAAGCAGTACTTTGGTGCATTTGGAGTTTAGGAAGGTCCACATCAGCATGTACTAATGTATGCAGTTCATGACTAGTAACCACCAGTAGTTTGTTACCGTAATGATACTAACTCTGAAGATCTTGCAGGTCGCTAGAGGCATTCCAACATATTCCAGTTCCCCTGGAGCGGGTAAGGTAGTTCATAGTCATCTGCTTTGCAGCTCCCTGGTATGTCTGTGTGGTGCATAGTGAACTGTTCAGCCATATCATTAAGAGATATGTGACAGTTGAGGTCAGGAATATATTTTCCAGGGACTTTATACATAAAGTTGTTTAATTATAGTATAATGAACAATGCTCTGAAGGCGAGGCTTTCTGTGTGGAACGACACTATTTCCATAGCCATTTCCTGATGATAGCGACAGTTCGCTAAGTCTAATAGTAGTACAACAGAAAAGAGGCACTGCCTAGTTTAGTATCGCGCAGAAGGTGTACTCGTATGTCTGCAGAGCCGTCCACCACACTACAATGCGGTACAGCCTTATAAATACAACCAATACTCAATACGCGGGTTCTGACCCCTGCGTTTTCCTATTGCCCTTTTACAGGTCTTCTGTGCCACCACAGCCTTCTTTGATCTTTCTTGAATGTTGGGTTTGAAACTCAACGTTCCGCTCAACCTAAGTATTTTGTGCTTTCAGAGAAGGTAATTTCAATGCGCCACCACAGCCTTTTTTGATCTTTCCTGAATGTTGGGTTTGAAACTCAACTTTCCGCGCAACTTAAGTATTTTGTGCTTTCAGAGAAGGGAATTTCAATACCCCTAAGCAGACAGTTATATCTCCTGGTGAACATAACTTCTTCCGTCTTGGCCGGGTTATCACCACGACCATTATCGGAATCCCATATTGCGGTTGTATGAAGGGCTTGCTGTATGATGTCTCTAAGAGCATCCAGAAACTTCAGCTATTGCCACGTCATCTTCATATGCAACAACCTTTACACTCACTATCTCCATAGAAAGTAGAAAATTGTTCATGAAGAGATTCCATAGCAGAGGAGACAGGACACCCCCTGGGGCGTTCTCCTGCTCACAAATCTATGGAGGTCAGTTGACCCTAACCTAGCTGAAATGCGTATCTTAAATAGATGGTTATGAATGAACCTACGAATACTGCTGTCCAGGGTTTCTAAAGCCGTAATTATAGCGGCTGGATTAATGTTATTGAAGGCCCCCTCTATATCTAAGAAAGCTACCGGTGTATATACCTTAACAGAGAGGGGTCCATCAAAAAAGCTGACTAGATCATGCAGGGCCATTTCGGTGGACATACCCTCGCTGTAGGCATGCTGTTGAGTGGATAGTAGCCTATGATCAATTTTAGTCCTAAGGTAACTATCTTTTAATCTCTCCAGAGTTTTAAGGAGAAATGACATTAGACTAATTGGCCGTCAATTCTTAGCTGCAGTGTGGGACGGCTTTCCCCCTTTTGCGATGAAAACAACCTTGGTTTCTCTCCATTTTGTTGGTATGTATGCCTGATTGATACAAAATATGTGTATATCTGGGAGCCAGAGAGCCATTGTATCAGCCACTGCCTGTAGATCCACCGACATGACATTATCTGGTCATGGCCACTTAAACTGTTCAAAGCTTTTGATAACCCAACGAATTCTAGATTCAGTTACAATCTCGCTGGCAACCTCTGATGGCGGCACTTCAAAGGAATTCCCAATTTAAGTAATCAATGCCTTTTCAAAATTTCTGGTAAATGTGTATCCAGGGGCACCCTCGATTCCATACTGGACGTAGTCCAATAACTGTCATCTTTATTGATCTACCCAATGGTACACTCTCAGCGATTCCTAACTGGACATAGTCCAATAACTATCATCTTTATTGATATACCTAATGGTACAAGCTACGATTGTCCGTAATAACTAATTGAGACGACCACCATGGCGGTCGGTGTTTGCCCCTTGGTTTTAGTTTGAGACATGTGGCTTGCTGCAAGTCATTAAGATATTGCCGTGACTTCTTCCACGCGTTTCCTATATCCCCCATAGTTTGCATCCTCACCTCAGGTCTTTTTGAAAGAGACCTGTGGAATACTTTCCTAAAGTTTACGCAATTGACCTTTCTAATATTGGGTGGAAAGAGTGAATTAGGATGCTTCGTATTCATGCAAAAGCTTATACATATATCTCTGGTCGGAAAAGCTATGAAGGTCCAAAACTTTCCAATCAGAAATCATTCCACTTAAACTCTCGGAGACAAGGGTGACATCGATCACCTCCTGTCTGTTTCTAGTAATGAAGGTACGTTCATGTCCTCTATTACAAATCACAAGTTTACTACATATAATATATTCGATAGGTAATTCACCCGCCTCTTTCGTTTTCTTCAGTTGTTCCCCACATATGATGGTGTGCGTTGACATCACTGCACACAAATATGTCCCTGTTCTTTTAGTTTGCCGCTCCTGCCAGTGATTTCAAAGCAGTGTCATGAACCATATAAGAGGAGGCCAACGAAACATTGGGGTTTTCTAACTCAAGGCCGGCTACAACTATGTCTTCACAACAAAAAGAAGGTATACATTAAGGTCGTTCTTGGAAAGTATGCAGGCTCTACGTCTTCCCTTACCTGTACCTTGAAGCAGCTTTAACCCCGTCTTCCTAAGCCTACAAACCATACCTCCTCTCATCCATGATTCCTGGATAAGGGTCAGCTCAGCCATCCTTACATCAGGAGGGTTTTTAAGGCAGCAGATGCAACCTTAGAGTGGTGGAGGTTTATCTGTATATACCGGACAATTGTCAGGTTTCGGAACTACCGTTATATATGCCGCATCGCCTGTGTCAGCTAGAAGCTCATCCTCAACGAATTCATCCCCACAGGATTCTTATGATCCCTCGATAAAGAGAGCCTAGAAGTTATTTTTTGTGTCCATCTTGTCTTCAGTCCGGATCTCGCATTTCCTTAAAGATCTGTATATATGTATATGTGTAGGTCCATAGCTCTGGGTAAATCATCTTAGAATTTTACGATATTTTAATCTCGACCCCCTGATCAATATTTTGTGGTGTTACAAACGGTGTGACAAAATAAATATATACCCCCATCCTATGGTGGAGGGTATACAAATAATATTAAAGGTTTTGATAGACTGAGAACTGGCCACGGGTGAAACCCCTACTATGTGAATAGTCCGTAGGTTATACAAAACTTCAGTCTATATATGCAAGATTTCTAGCTTTCTACCTCTCATGGGAGCCGCAACCGTCATATGTCGCTTGGTGCAAAATCGCATCAGTTTGAGACACATAAATTAGTAGGATCAAAGTTCTTAAGGGGCTTTTAAAGTACAGAAAGAAAATTGCGTTTGTCACTGCTATACTGACCACAGTCTGAGAATTGATCGAATAGACAACGTTTGATATGTTACCAAGGAAAGTGGTAAGCGATATGTTTTAAAAATAATTTAGAAATTTCAAGAAGCGGGTTTCAGTCCGGTTTGTTTTCGCATCTCCTTTAAGGTCATTATGTACATGTACATTATTATATTCTTAGCTGTTAATGAACTTTTAAAATCAGTGAAATAAAGAACATTATTCTCGTCGCTGCTACACTGACCACAGTCTGAGAATTGAAAATGTTTTTAACGCATATATTTGTCGTTTATAGTACTTCATATTTACGAACAAAGTTTTAACAATGTGTCTTATAAAAGGCTTCTGAGACGGCACAAACAGTACTCAAGTTTTGATAGCGCTAGAACTGACCACAGGCCGAACAATTATTAAGCGAGTAGCCCTTGGTTTATAAAACACTATTGTTTATGTGTATGCAAAATTTCAGCTCTCCATCTCTAACAGGAGCCACTGCAGTCAAGCGGTCGAAAATCTCTTGGGGGAAATCGAGTATAGGTATTCTATGGCACTTCCTAGGCATTGGTCTAAACAATCAAACAAACACATAGAGAACAAACGTTTTTATAACCTTAATAGGGTAATAGGACAACTTCTAGTATTTCGCCAGGAGGAGTGGACTATTTTTCAGCTGTAAAATTACAGAAGATTTAGGTAAGTAGCCTGGAAGTTAGTTCAGCAGGATGATCGAACTGGAATGTGGCTCATCTTCAAACTTAATTTGAGTTGGGAGAAAAGATTACCATTTACGAGTACAAACAAATTCGAAGTCAATCAGTCACACCTTTTCAGAAAAATGAATTATTAGTTATAAAAGAATAATAGTCTTGTACTTGAGTATAGAGCTTATTCAAATGTCACCCCACAAAACCAATGTAGCTGTCATGCAACCACTGTGAGACAACTTATTCTGGCATCCTTGAGATTGGAAAAGTATAAAAACCATTTCCACTCTCTCATACTCACTGACGTACCCATACAAACATACTAGTATATGTTCACTCGAATAAGTTGCTATGATGTGATGTGCGTCTGTGTGTGTGGTTGTGCGCTATGTGAGTGTGAACTGATATGAGATTCGTGTTTACATACGAACGAATTTAATTAAATTATCAGTTTTACATATAAAAATCACACTTTGACGTATAGTTTGTTACAGAATCGCATTTACATAGGTAGGTAATGTATACGAGTATATTTGCTCATGTGTGAACATACATACGTTTTGTACACACGTACATATATACAGGCATATGTGTATGTACGATTGCCAGACACGACACGACGAAGAACCGAAGCGGTGGGCGGTGGTTTGAAATAAGCCTATATATCATTGTTATCCATTTTAATTAAGTTTCTTTTGTTTGTTTACTGGCTTTTCCAGTTGTCGTTATTGTTCTTGTTTTTATTGTTACTGTAGTTGTTTACTTATTTATTTATAACGATTTAATATCTTAACATTAATATATAAAAAACGCAAACCAAATTATTCGTGCGGTGGAATTCAAATCTATTTGAGTTTCATGATTAATCGGTAACATTCGTGTTCTTCAGCAGCAGTATTCGTTTAAGGAAACGAACTAATTAAAAGTAAATATATCAAAACCACTAATGAGATTATTTTCCGTGAATTTAGAAGTATTGCTATGGTTTGTGCAATGGAGAAAAAAACCGTGGTCACTGATAATTAGGTTTTAATTAAATATTACTAATAAAAGAAAAATTTAAGCATTGCCCATCTTCGAACTTATCCCGAGATAGACAAAAATATTACCTCATAGCAAATTTGAAGCCAACAACATACTTAGGATCTTAGATCAATCATTCGATGTCTTTCCCTTTTGTCCCGTAGCAAATGATATATTGTATATATCGCACATGTTCAACAAATGGGTAAAAACTCAAAACGAAACAAATGTCTATAGTGGCCAAAAACTGTTCCCGTAAATATTACTTTTAAAAAATTAATATTAACGTTAGCATGTCATTGCAAGAAAATACAATTAATATTTTCATAATTTTATCCACTCACCTTAGAGAGGAGGGTATATATCATTTGCTACGAGCCAAAAGTATAACACATCGAAGGAGTGACCTAAGAACCCTGGTATGTTTGGCGGAAATGCGATTTGGAACATTTTAGGTCTTTAATGTCCGTCCGTATGTCTGTCTGTCTGGGGATCTACGAATCCTATAGTTCCCATCTATTCCCAGGATGGGGACTGGACAGTGATCCCAGATTGGTCACCAGTCCTGAATTTGTTGGAGTCTAACTGGTAGTATCTTCGGCTTCGCAGTCTGACCAGAGCACTTAATCTGGTACCATGGGATTCAGGGAAGCCCTCGGGACGCAAGTTCCGACCTGATTATTGGTAAGGACCCTATTGGGTGCAACGTGGTGGCTGTGGTTGAAACCAAAATCGCTGGAAGAAAACATTCTCGGATGTGGAGTAGCAAACCAACCGGGCGCCATGACCCTAAGAATGGCAAGGAGTTTTAGAGTGGCTCCGCCCCTAACCAAGGAGGAGGGCAAAAGTGTCCAGAAACACATAATTGTTTGGTACTCATGCACATTGTGCGTGGGGGCGTTGGTCGACGCATGTATTCACCGAGGTGTTTAGAGCACGGTGTTTAGAGCACACAAGGAACTAACCTAAATCCAGAATACCTACTGTCTGTCTGCTGGCTGGTGCGCACAATAACTCTCGAAAGGATTAACCGATTGACTTCAAATTTGGTTTGGGGTAATACCTTTCCCTATCTCCGTCTATGTTCGAAGATGGGCCATATTGGTCCACTCCTTCTAGTACCACCCCCACAAATGGCTAACATTTAGTGAAATATTGATTCTTTTATAACTTCTATACTACTTACTCGAGTCTTCAGAAAACCCACACATAGTATTAGTTTATTAGTGGCTAACACCTCAAGAAAAATGGGCGAAGTTTCCACGCCTCTTTTCGTACCTCCCACACAAATGGACCATTTTGAACCAAAAGTTAACTGTTTATAGCTTTACTATCAGTACATACAAATACTTGATATCTTGTACAGAGTAATTTTTTATAATACTTAGAGTCCAGAGAAAAGTGGGCGTTATTGGCACGCCCCATTTGTAAACACACAAATGGGTCATATGCACCAAAAGTTAACAGCGTATAACTTTAATACAATTGTATAAACTTTAATCTTATAACTTTAGTACTTTAAACTTAGTAAATGCAATTTAAATTTATGCAATTTAAATAAATAAATTTACGAATATTTTTTGAGGCTGAAGGTGAGGGGATTCTTTAGTCGGCTTACCCGACTGAACTTTCTTACTTGTTTACACTACACCACACTGTGGTACAGGGTATTATAACTTTGTGCATTTGTTTGTAACACCCAAAATGAGAAGAAATAGACCCATCAGTTATTATACCGATCGACTCAGAATCACTTTCTGAGTCGATTTAGCTATGCCCGTCTGTCTGTCCGTCTGCCCGCCTGTCTGTGCATATATTTTTGTACTCAAAGTAAAGGTCGCAATTATGGTCCGATCTCACCGAAACTGTACACATATGTTTTTTTGGCCCAAGGACGATCACTATTAAATTTGGTTAAAATCGGTTCAGATTTAGATATAGCCCCCATATATATGTTTGCCCCGATTTGACATGTAAGCGCTGTAAAAACTTTATTTTATATCCGATCAGTATGAAATTCGGCAGAGAGAGGTTTCTTATTATATGAATGAACACTGTTAATATGGAAGAAATCGGTTCAGATTTAGATATAGCCCCCATATATATGTAACCCCCGATTTGACATGCAAGCGCTGTATTGCATGTCAAATCGCATGTCAAGCGCTGTATTGCATGTAAACTGTATTTTATATCCGATCAGTACAAAATTCGGCAGAAAGAGGTTTCTAATTACATGAATGAATACTGCCAAATTCGGAGAAAATCCGTTAAGATTTAGATATAGCCCTTATGTATATGTAACCCCGATTTGACATGTAACCGCTGTAGAGACTCTACTTTATATCCGATCGGTACGAAATTCCACAGAAAGAGGTCTTTTTACATGAATGAGTATTCAGGGAAAATCGGTTCAGATTTATATATAACCCCCATATCGTCCACTCAATAAAAGAATAGTGTATAATTTTTTTGTAGTTTCGAGAAAATCACATTTGAAGTTTTTGTGAAATTAGACTACTTGGAAGATAAACGTGTATATTTTAGAAGAGAATCGATATTTTCGATCTCTTGTCTTTTTAATATGTGGTGAAATAATCAGGCTACAGCCAGATGATATTCTACAAGTCTAAAATTGCGTTAACTCTATATAAATGGGATCAAAGTGCCATACTACATATATACAGTATTTTTTCAATTTAACTTTTGACCTACTTTGTGGAAGTAGAATTCCACCAAATTTTTACCAGCTATAGAATGGATTATGTAGATTCTTATAATACAATAAAAAAAGGCAATCAGGCAGTCCAACGAAAGATAGACAGAAATCGGCACCTGCAGTTTAGCTAGACAAATCTGGCCAAGGTATGACCTGAGAAGATCAAAATATCTCCTCGCACTAGAGAGGCAAAGATTGTCTACATTAGTATAAGTTCTGACGGGACACCGCTTGATCGGCGAACACGCCAAAAGATTGGGTATTGACTACAATGACTTCTGTAGAAGCTGTGGGGATGAGGAAGAAGTGTAGAGCATTGAGCACTTGTTATGCGACTGTCCCGCTCTGGGTAAACGACTGGACATACTGGGGTCGGCCTTTGTAGGCAGCCTAACATATCTTTTCAGTACCGACATTCGTACTATCGATAAATTTTTATATCAAACAGGTTGCTTTGGTATCAAAGCGCTATAGAAGTTGTACTTTACTTCCGATCATTAAAATTTTCCAGAAAGATGTTTCTCAATTTAGGAACGAATATTGCTTAATTTAGCGATTATCGGTTCAGAATTAGATACCAATTATTCCAAATTATTATCGCAATGACCCTGTTAGGGAGGTGTAGGGTATTATATAGTCGGCCCCGCCCGACTTTATGGCTTTCCTTACTGGTTTTTAACTGTCAGTAATATTAACGGAAGCTGTTTTTGGCATCTACCGATTTTTTTTTAAATTTTGAGTTGTTACACTTTTGTTGAACATGTGCGATATATACATTGTATACCATCGTTACACTAACTATAACTATATTTAAACATTTCAATAACTTTAACAAAATTTTTCTTTGAAAAGTTTAAATGCCTTCAATTTTCGGTACGATATTGTTATACCCTACACCACACTGTGGTACAGGGTATTAAGTATAAGTTTGTTTCACGGCAGATGTTTGTAACACCTGAAAATAACACAGCTAGACCCACTTTAAAGTATACCGATCGATTCAGAATCACTATCTGAGTCGATTTAAGCATGTCTGTCCGTCCGTCCGTCTGTCCGTCTGTCCATGTAAAGTTGATCGTCGACTACAGGTCGCAATTTCACTCCGATCGTTCTGAAATTTAAAAAAGCTGTATTTTACATCCAATCGTTTTGAAATTTAGAATGGTAGAGTTTCTTGATCCATGAACTAACATTGCCGAATTTGAAGAAAATCGGTTAAGATTTAGCTATAGCTCCCATATATATGTTTCGTCCGATTTTGCTCTTTAGTCCTGAAGAAGCTGTATTTTACATCCAATCATTTTGAAATTTAGAATGGTAGAGTTTCTTGATCCATGAACCAACACCACCGAATTTGAAGAAAACCGGTTAAGATTTAGCTATAGCTCCCATATATATGTTTCGTCCGATTTTGGTCTTTAGTCCTGAAGAAGCTGTAGTTTACATCCAATCATTTTGAAATTTAGAATGGTAGAGTTTCTTGATCCATGAACTAACATTGCCGAATTTGAAGAAAATCGGTTAAGATTTAGCTATAGCTCCCATATATATGTTTCGTCCGATTTTGCTCTTTAGTCCTGAAGAAGCTGTATTTTATATCCAATCATTTTGAAATTTAGAATGGTAGAGTTTCTTGATCCATGAACCAACATTGCCGAATTTTAAGAAAATCGGTAAAGATTTAGCTATAGCTCCCATATATATGTTTCATCCGATTTGGCTCTTTAGATCCAATCGTTTTTATACCCTACACCACACTGTGGTACAGGGTATTATTTAAGTATAAAATGTCCCAAAAGTAAATTTATGTAAACAATTTATACATGAATTACAAAATTTATATATCATAGTTATTCAATATTACGAGAGTGGTGTAGGGTATTATATAGTCGGCCCCGCCCGACTTTAGCCTTTCCTTACTGGTTATATCATTAAATTTAAAACTGTATTGTCATAGAAAGAATGTCATGTTCGTTCATAAACTTATAGACAAATGACATTATCTTAAAGTTTTTTAGTGTTCGTCTGAACTGTACGATAACACTGTGCAGCAAATGAACACTTTTTGAAAAATACACGGATTTAACAGCATAGGTTCGATTATACTACAAAAGGGTAATATAACTACTTGCAATACACTTTGCCATGTAAAAAACTTGCTTTCTGTCACTGTATAGAAGCAGGTTAGTCTTGAACGAAGAGAGTATTTAGTTTAAATCATTATTTGACAAAACCTGCACTTTTTTTGATAAAGTAAGGAAAACAAATATTTTCTTCACTTTTTCATCATAACATTCAGGGACTCCTAATTCTTTACTAAAAATATTTGCCAAAATTTAGCCACGGTAAATCTAAACAACTTTTGTAAACATATAAATACAATCTGAAAGTGTCTAGCAACCTAAATAGCTCACAAAGATCGCATTGCACCTCAAAAACTTTAGTAGTTCACTATTTAGTAACTAGTTATAAAACAAAAATATTTTTTTTGCCTATTGTATTTGCAGAAAATATTACGATCAACATTTTTGTGTAACATGTTAACCCTCTAGCTCCCCCACATAACGGTAATTTTTGGCTGTATATTAACAAATCGTACAAAAGACCCCTAAAATGGGGAGGACGGGGATGAGATGTTCTACAAATTTTTTTTTTCATAAAATTTTACTATAAGTATATATGTCGGAACACACAAAAACTTATCACAGACACCAAAAACAGCCAAATTCTGTTCAAAAACACCCTTTTGGAATATTCGGGCAGCAAAGTTGTTCATACGGCCCAGTGGTCGAAGCTGTAATCCTATTAATATTATAAAATCGTTTGTTTGTCTGTTTGTTTGTTTGTTTGTTTGTTTGTTCCAGCATCACGCCTAAACGGCTGAACCGATTTTCTTGAAACTTGGTGGACAGATAGACCAATGCCTGGGAAGTGCCATAGGCTACTTTGATTTTCGATTTTCCGCCAAGTGATTTTCGACCACTTGACCACAGAGGCTCCTGTTAAAGCTAGAGAGCTGAAATTTTGCACACACATAGACTGGAGTGTTGTATAAACTACGGACTACGCGCTTAATCATATTTCGGTCAGTGGTCAGTTGTAGCGCTATCAAAAACATGCGTTTTGTTTTTGTCGTTCCGGAATCCTCTTATAAGATACAAAGTTAAAACTTTGTATATATGAAGTACTATAAACCGCAAATATATGCGCGAAAAATTATTTTGAATTATCTGAATGTGGTCAGTTTAACTGTGACCCGAGCAATTTTCATTATTTCTCTGATTTTAAAAGTTCCTTAAGAGCCAATGATTTACAAATTTATATGTACAGACTGATCTCAATGGACATGCGAAAACAACAATTCTATGTCCAGTCTTAGGTCAAACCGGACATAAAACCGCGTCTTAACCAAAATATATCGCTCACCACTTACTGTGGTAACCTATCTAACATTGTCAATTCGGTCACTTCTCCGACTGTGGTCAGTTTAGCAGTGACCAAATCAATTCCCACACTTTCTGTACTTTAATAGTCCTTTAAGAGCTATAATCCTAATAATTTATGTTTGTATACTGATCTCCAAGGCATGCGATTTTACACCAAGCGACTTTTGGCCGCTTGACCATTACCGTACCTTTAAGAAGTAGGAAGCTTTAAAGTTTGCTTTGGTATAGACTTGAGTGTTGTATACCCTTCGGACTATTCACACAGTCGTTTTTGACACGTAGTCAGTTGTCGTGCTATCAAAATTTTAAATATTTTTTACAGGTATTTCAGAAGCGCCTAAAATGATACACAGATAAAATAATATGTAGTACTATACCCGAGAAATGCAATTTTGAATTCTACGATTGTGGTCAGTTAAGCAATGACCAAAACCATTTTCAAGCTTTACTGGCTTTCAAGAGTTTTTCATTCTTTCAATACATTAAAAATCCCATAAATTGCACTCTCATAGACATGAGTGTTGTATAAACCACGGGCTACTCACGTAGACATTTTTCGGCCAGTGGTCAGTTATAGCGCTGTCAATTGTTTTTGTCCTTTCTGAAGCCTCTTATGGGACACAAAGTTAAAAGTTCGTAAATATAATAATTTTGAATTCTCTGACTGTGGTCAGTGAAGAAGTGACCAAAACAATGTTCACTATTTTACAGATTGTAAAACTTCTAACCCCTGTTCAAAATATATCTCTCATCACTTAATGTGGTAAGATATACATATATAACGTTGTCAATTAGGTCAAATCTCAGACTGTGGCCAGTGTAGCAGTGACCAATTCAATTTCCACTCTTTCTGTACTTTAAAGGGCCCAAAATGGCAATGTTAATACTAATTCAAGCGACTTTTGGCCGCTTGACCGTTGCGGCTCATATAACAGGTAGAAAGCTAGAAACTCCAGTGTGGTATAGCCTACGGACTATTAATACAGTCGTTTTTTGGCCAGTGATCAACTCTCGCGCTTAAATTATACAAAGATAAAATAATATGTAGTATACACAGGAAAAAAAACATTTTTGAATTCTAAGATTGTTGTCAGTAGTGACCAAAGCAATTTTCATTCTTCCACTACATTTCAAAATTCTTTAAGATTTTTTCATTCTTCCAATAAAAATCCCATAAAGATCTGTGGAGCTGCACATATATGTGCATTAAACGATCTTCAAGGAAATGCGTCGTCCGGCCTGAGGACAAGAGGTACACAAAAACGGAGACATAATGTTTAAAAGTCTTTTCGAAATATATCGCTCGCTATATACACCGGTAATATTTAAACAAAAATATATACGAGTATATCGAAATTTGAAACATACACAGCATATTATGCATTTGTTTCTCAGCCACTTATTTGGTGACCTCTTGACCACTGACCCCATAAAAGTATTAATTTGAAAGTTTGCACACATATCGTACATTTGAGGTTGTGCTTTCATATTTACAGAATTTTTTACTGTTGTCAGTGAATTTGTTTGAGTTTTTGAGAGCATCTGAAGTTTGATAGACTTTCAAGTAGACTGATCCTGGACGTTAAACTAATTTTTAATGATCGGCGTATGATCAAATATTCGAAGGTATTTGTAAACCAAAGATTTTAAATACGTATTTTTACATAAATTTAGCTATAGCCAACATTTTTTTTAGTTTTTGGGTCTTTATTTTTTATTCAAAATCAAAAATAATACTAATGTTTGGATCACTGTTTTCAAAGGCAACCCGGGCATCGCCGGGTATTTAAATGCTAGTTTAACTATATAATTTGACTAGGTGTGTATGTTAAGTATTGGGCTTTGGTGTGTTCTGACATTTATAGTAAAATTTTACGGCCAACATTTTTTAGTACATTTCATCAACGCCCTCCCCATTTTGGGGATAAAAATTACGATTTGTTAAAATAGGGCCAAAAATTATCGCTATGTGGGGTTGCTAGCAGGCAATGAAGCCGACCCAAATTATCGGCGGCGGCGGCGCATGGAAAAATACCGATCTGCGACTGCGGCTGATCGACTTAGCCGATCAAATTTCAACAATCGGCTGAGCGGATAATGGTCCCACAAACGATGGCGCACGAATATCAATCACAGGCAAATATGGCGCTTTGAGATACATATTTACAATTTGATGACAAAACCTAAAATTAACACAAAAATTTAAGAAAAAAATTTAAGGCTTCATAGCCTGGTAGCTAGATGGGTAATATGTTCCACAAAAACGTTGGCCTTAATATTTTCTACAAAGTTGCTGAACATACCCCATACCAAAAAATATTTTTGTTTTAGAGTTACAAAATAGTGAAATACTCACACTTTTGAGATACAATGTGATCTTTGTGAGCTGTTTAGGGTGGTTAGACACATTCAAATTGTATTGATATGTTTACAAAGATTTGCCGTAGCTGCAATTTTGCCAAATATTGTTAGCGAAAAATTATAAGTCCCTGCAAGATATGCGAAAAAAAGTGAAACAAAAATGTTTTCCTTCACTTTTTCAAAAAAAATGCAGGAAAAAATGTTGTTTGACATATTATGTTAACAAACTTGGTTCAGCATATTATTAGCTATATTATTGTCAAATATAGTTAAGCGGTATCACCAAGAATAAATTAGCTGTTGGACAAAAACTGATGACACCTTTTTCGAGGGGCCCACTGATTTTCAGAATCTTTTGAAGCACTTAAGAAAATTGGTCACCAATCTCGCTAAACCGAGTTTAGGGTTATATTACCCCTTGATAGTAGAATCGAATGTATTTTGTCAAGTCCGTGTATTTGTTTTACTGTTACACAGTTTAGTCATACAGCGATCCTAGATATGTACTCTTACACAAATTTTAGTTTTCTATCTCTTAATGGAGCTTCTGTGGCCAACTGGCTGAAAATAACGCGGAGAAAAATCGAATTGGTTTAGTTTCAGGCAAAACAGGTAATCGCCGTCATCAACATTTTTCAGTAATACCCGGTACTTAAAAATATCGTAAGCAATATGCTGGGAAACACTTTTCGATTTACCAGCAACTATTTTCATTTTATTTCATTTATTTTTATAAAAAATTGCAAATATTACCTTTTTTAATTTTCTTTTGAAAATTGTTAAATTTTTGGAAAAAGTCGCCAAAGCGTTACGCTGCAAAGCCATTTCTATAGGAAGTAGATCGAAATTTTAATCAAATTTGTCGCATTTTCATAACAAAAAACCAGTAATGACAACCTAAAGGGGGCTAAACCTAAATCTTTTCCGCTTTTAGTAAATTTTTATTAAATCGAATCAGTTAGTGATTCCGAGTAGAGCGATCGTGGGTCTACCCGCAGTATTGTAATACACTTAGTGGTAAATACAACATGTGCTTGAATTAATTACAACATGCTATTTACTTAAGAACGTTTCATGTCTTTAGTCGTTTCATGACTTTAATTGCAGTCCAAGATGTAAATAATTTAATATCTTTCCATGTATTTAATTGAAGTAAATCTAAAATGTACTTCTTTTTAAAAAGCATTGTCTTTGGCGCCAAATTAAAGCCAAAATCACACAAGTTCGGATTTATGTTTAGATTATTGTGGCAGCCATTTTTACCAGCTCACATAAAACAGATTAGGTGCCTAGCGTTATCCCGGGCTGAAATGTCCTCATCGAAACCTACCTATTCCGGAAAGATCGGTTAAACTGCCTAGAATGGCCGACCCCAGTATATCCAGACGACGTTTACTCAAAGCGGGACATTGGCATAGCAAGTGCTCAATGATCTCCACTTCTTCCTCATATCCATAGCTTCTCCAAAAGTCGTTGGAGTCAATACCCAACATTCTTGCAAGTTCGCCGATCTGTCAGTTTCCCGTCAGAACTGGTACTAACGTAGACAATCTTTTCATTTTAGTGCGAAGGGATATTTTTACCTTCTCAGGTCATACCTTGGAAAGATTTGTCTAGCTATCCTACACTAAAAAAAAGCGTACTGAAAATCAATGAATTTTTCGTCAAGTTTAAGATTTGGGCAATGATTTCGAGCCAAAGACAATCGCTATAAAAATAAGAAGGTTTTATAGTTAATTTAAAGACGTGAATAGTACTTGTTTTGAGGATGCATTTCATAGAATTAAGAATTTTGGGTAATAAAACTAATTAAGTTTGGTCTTAAAATAAGCAAATTTTTGGGTAAATTTAAGTATGGCGCGTACTTATTTTTGGTAAAATATCATATGATTTAAAACATTATCGTAATAAAATTTAAAATGTTTGTCCTTGATATAAGAATATACTGGTAATTAATTTAAGGCATGCATGAATTTAAATACAGTGTTTTTAAATATGTATGGAGAATTCGGTACATTATATTGATTATAATGTTACTCTTTTAAATGAATCATTTTCTTTGAAATCATTTACTATTCATAGAAAATTCAATAACACAACACTTTATCTTTCTAAATAAATATTTTATTTGTTATATTTCATATTGGAAAATACCAAAAAAATATAATACATATTACGGACAACCTTGAACATTTTATAATTTAAAACAATATGTAATTGTATATAGACAAATCGCCAACACACTATGAAGTTTGACTTTTATTCGAATATTGTATTGTTATGTATCGATTCTATAGCGGGATTCGTTTCTCTATTTGTTGTCCATGAACAATTTTTATCGGAACCGACCTTAATGATTTTTAACCTAGAATTTGGCTGGAATTTAAATAGAAATAAAACAAATATTATATTATTATATCATATAGTTTGGATGCTCACTCATTTCCTGCAATTTGTAAATTTTTAATTCCCCACTGCATTTTTCATATATCCAAATACAGTTCAATTGCGCGAACTAAAATAAAAATAATTTTAATAGAAATCAAACAGAATGATTTATATACGATAAAGTATTAAAATAAATTTTATCATATACCTGTCACAAAATGTTGAAAGATAAGAGATATATTAAAATCTTTGGAATATACTTACTTACACTGAAATATTTAGTCATTTTTCTACGACACAAATTCTCATAATAGATCCATACAAAATTTGCTGTACTAAAAGTTAAAAAAAATATTTATGTAAGATATTATTAATAATAGAAACTGATTGTTTTGAAAGTGGCGAAAGTGACATTTTTCATAAAAATTGAGTTATCAAAAATAATTTTCTCAAAAAAATCAATCGTGACTTAGATTTTAAAATCTTAAGTTTTGTTAGCAAACAAAACTACAAAAACTTATTAAAAATTACTTCTGTAAAACAAAACCTAATGCTGCTTATGACATTCTTAACCCTGGTGTTAGATTAGCAAATCTGTACGAATCCTAGATTAAGAGTCCATTTGGTCAACATTACATTTTTCATATAAAATGAATATGGAAGACAATATTTTATATTTATTTTTATTCAATACTTCGTGAAAAGAAAGCAGCTTATTTACAATTATTTTTGAGCAAAAACGCTTATTATTTTGATTTTAGTAAAACAAAACTATCCCTTGGACCAAATTATAAGGCAATATATATACATACATATATTACCGTTTATAAAGGAAACGATACAAAAATTGGACCAAATGGTCCTAATCTAACAGGAGGTTTAATTATGAAGTACTTATAAAGCAATTATGAACACGAAATCAAGGAAAAATTTAAACTAAAATTCAAAAAAGGAAAAAATCTTTTTAAATAAATTATATTTGGAAAACTTTTTAACAATAACTTTGTTTGTGTGAAAACACGTATTTTATATGTGAACGTCAGTTCGCAAATATATTTTGTTCTAATACATTAATATATGCGTTCCAAATTAAATTTCTCGATTTTCAAATAAAATATATTTGTTCAGAAATACATAATACTTACAAATATTGTTTCCAAATCTATTTCCTTCCAATTCAAACATTCCGATGTAGGTGTATGCCCACTTATTTTCTGCAAGTTATAAATGGCATTCAGCACTGCATTTTTCATATATCCATAACATTTATCTTCAAATATTGCGTGATCTAAAATTAAAATAATTAAGAGAAATATTTCAACCGTTCATATATAATACTTACGTTAAAATATTTTGTAAAATTTGGCACTCTTCTCAGAAAAGACCCATTCTAAAATTGTTTTACTAAAAAAATTAAAAAAAGATAGTAATATGTATAACATATTATTAATAATATAATTTTACATTTCTGCATTATGCGCTGGTATTTTTAATAAATAAATACTTTCAATTAAAATGTGTTTTGTTAATTTTGTAATTGCCAATAAGATGTTTATTTCAGGATAATAATATTATTTTTCACGTACCTAAACATTTTCCCATTGTCTCTTTCAGTATTACAAAATCTATTACTCACATTTTTGTCATCCATTTGGCACAAATCTCTTCACAGGACTTACAAACAAGATTTCCTTCAAAAACGCATGTACATCGCCATAAATAACACAGCAAAAACAACTATGACACACGCACTCCCTTATCACAGAGATCGATGGTGATGCCGACGGCATAACCACATGCGTACACACATGTACGCGACGGTTTCATTTGTTGTTGTTGCTATGTTTTAGCAAAAATTACTGTTAACAGCCCATATTAAAATTATTTTCGGTGCAATATGCACGTATATATGCACGTATACTTACATATTCACAGCAATCAAATTTGTTCACAATCCGCGTCCCGAAAACAGACAACCGTTTCCTTCCATCGCTTGTAAATAACTGACAATTTAAAAGAAAACGAACAAGAGAACTGTTCTCTATTTTCGCTTCTAGCATTCCATAACAATTATTGATTCACACATTACCAAACAAAACTGATTCTCCGAGCGAGAGAGGGAGGGAGAGATTGTATAATTCTCTCGTATGTATTCTTAAAAATAATGACAATAGTCATAAAATTTATTACCAAGACAGCCTTTCCTTTAAGGGGAGCATAGCCTTAAATTTATTACTCAAATATCTCATACTGTTAATTAAGTCCGATTCGGCATTAAAACTATGACATGTCTACGTCGTAGTGTTAATGTAGAAAATCCTTAAAAGTATTGAAATATTACTTAAAATAATGCGGATTGTCACAAAAATAATGATTTTTTTCTTTAATTTAAATGCGTACATTTAAAGAAGCGCGTACACAAAATTAATGATTAGATAGACATTAATTCAAATTCAAAAAACTTTATATTAAGGAAAATTTCGTAAAAAACGTGTAAATTTTCATTATTTTAATAAAAATTGTCATTGAATTGATGCCGAGGTAGATAAGAATGTGTCATCATTAGTTTTATTACTATTTTTTTTTAGTGTACAGGTGCTGATTTCTTTTCAATCAATTGCCCTTGGCCAAGGCAAAGCTGCATGTGGCGTGTGGATAGTGGCGCACCAATATATGCAAATTCTTCAAAAATTGTAATATTGTCCCTTTCGTAGCAAGTTCATCGGCTTTGCAGTTCTCCGGGATATCCCTAAGCCCAAGCATCCATATGAGGTGTATGTTGAGCTACTCAGCCATCTCGATCTCGTTAGAGATCTGAGGCAGTCAAGGGCTGTTTGTAAATTTAGGGATGTAGCCTCCAGAGGATTGATGGCAGACTGGCTGTCCGAGTAAATGACAACACAAGTGTTGGTTACTATGTTGTGATTCAGCCACTTGGCGACTTCCCTATTTCGGCGTGATAGGCACTGCAGATATCTGGTAGTCTGTGAGCTACATCGCACTGTACAGTGTACTCCGAAGCCAACATGTTCATCAAGCTTCGAACCATCCGTATAGAAGTGGAAGTGGTTTATATTACCTAATACTCTCCCAAACCATTCATCTCTGGCTGATGTCATATAATCCACTCGTTCGGTTACCATAGCACTACAATTGGATATCCTCATGTGACCGTAGTTTTTATACCTCCACATTGTTACGCATTTTTATCTCACTGCCGCTTTGGTTGCAACTTCTCTCGCCACAGTATTAATCGGCAGTATGTAGAGACTCGGTCGCTGTAGTCCTTAAGGCTCCGCTTATGGCTGGTAGTTCTCTGAACCTTTGATAGTATGTTGGTGAAGCTTGTTTGTAAATTGCCGTCCACCATACCACAATCTCGTATAACAGTATTGGACGAACTAATACTACGGGTATATATATCCAAAGGAAGATTTTAGAAGAGAGGCCCCATCGCGGCCCTTCCTACAGGAATATAAGGCGACGTTGGCCTTCCTTACTCGTACCAGTACGTTAAGTCTGAATAACAGTTTTCTATCTAGAATTATTCCTAAAAATTATTCCTCTTTCAGAAAAGACTAGATCTGTTCCATTTATCCGAGGAGGATGTCCACACGTGGGACCTCATTCATCCTAGTAAAAAGAACCAATTCTGTCTTGTTTGGTTTAACGTCCAAACCGCAACTTCTGTCCCATCTAGCCAACTTGTTCAGATCCACCTGTAGGACGTCTCTGAGAACGTTTTCGAATTTTCGAAAACATCCTCAGGTGCAGACAGTACTCCTCCTTGTGGCGTCCCTCTTTTTACAAGCCTTGTTAGAGTTGTGAACCGAAGACTTCCTGTTATGCGTCTTCTGTTGAGCAGGCTTTGAATTAGTCTAATCAAGCTAGCCTTTTGGTACTTCCCTCACAATGCGACCATTTCGTACCAACAGTTTACTTTAATACCAGTGTATACATATACAGGGTGGCGCAGAATGAGCTAAATGGTTTGAATCACTTTTTCCATTATTATTCTTTCTTTGTTTTTTCAGCATTTTGTGAAGGAGACTTGGGGAACTAATTATAAATCGAACAACGTACAAAAATAATTGAATTTTCCGAAATTTTGCGAATTGTTATGGAAAATATGCTAAAAAGAGCACGTATGTGCGAAGCAGAAAATGCTAATTGCAAAAAATTCCCCAATAATGAACTGTACTTTAAAAAAATTATAATAATCGCATAAATAAAAAAGTTATAAACCATTTAAATCATATAGCTCATTCTGCGCCACCCTGTAAATTCTTGAAATTGTGCAGTGTAATGCTTCTATAGTGTCCGGTAAAAAAATGGCGTTATTGCAACGCCCCTTTTTTTCCCACACGAAATCGCCAAATCATACCAAAATTGAATGGCTCTTAATAGCTGTACACATAAACACTTACAATTGGGTGCAGGGCAATGTCTTTGATATATCTTGTGTTCAGCGAAAAATAGGCGCATTCGCCAAGCCACTTCTGGTACCCCCACACAAATTGACAGATTCATTCATCTAATTGTTTTCATATTTTATATTTTAAACAACAGTTCCAAAACAACGTTCTGGCACCTCCGCCCATGTGCTATATAACATTGCTGACAAAATGAGGGTATACCTTAGTCGGTTTAAACGACTGAAATTTTCTTGCTTGCTTTTAATTATTCTGTTATAATGGGGTGGTGTGAGGTATCATATTGTAGGCTCTGGCCAACATTAAACGATATTTTCCTTTGTAATGTATCACATTTTCACAGCTTTTTCCCGGAAATTTATATGCATAATTTCTCAATGACTTTCAGAAGAATTTTCACAATCGTATAACTTAATTCGATATGAATTTTGCATTTTTTATAATTGAACATTTACCCACATTCACACGCTTAGTGTCTTAGCTCAGCTTAGCCAATAACAAGAAGAACACATAATAAACCTAAATCCAACCATCATGTGGCCAATAAAGAGCCTCGTCAAAAAAACAACAACAACAAAAATAAATCTCCCCCCCTGGGCGCTGTAGATGATGCAAAAAGCCACACTCTGCTGCATAAATCGCACCACGGGAAAGCGTTGACATAAATAATTAATTTCTTTAAAATTACATGTCATCTGCAAGAACAAGGAAAATTCACAAAACAGTAAATAAACTGATTAAAATTTGTGACATGGCACTGAAATTGATTAAAACAAATGACTTTTCAGTACATGGCCCATATGAAGTAAGTGTAACTGTAAAAGTGACGTTTTAATGTATTTTCCAAACCATAATTTATTATGTCACCCAAGAACACCCCCTAAACCCCACAAAATAACAGCAGCAGAGCCATGCGTAACCATCTCTACTCAGATTATTTCGGTCCAACCAAACCTAATTCAATACTCCGGGAAAACAGGGGCTAGTGTGAAAACGCCAGGATATGTGTTTGGCATATATTACCACCATTTGGCCATAGGGGCACGAAGAAGTGTACACTGTACATACTCATTTGTCGGTATGTATGTATGTCTGTGAGTGAGTGTGTGTCTCACGAGAATCCTTTAGGCATTCTTTGGGTATCATTTTGCACTCATTCACTTACGCACACTCCACTCTCAAGCAAGCAAATACATTGTTTTATTTTTTGTTGTTGTTGGTTGGTTTTGCGAGAAAACTTAATTTGGCCAAAAGGCCAAATTCAGCCTAACTAAATTCCGGCGTACATTTGCAAGGCCACAGCTTAATTTAGTACAAATCTAAATCTGTTAACTTCGTTAACTGCCACAGAAGATGAGCCAACATTTGCCTTTAAGGAGAAAATCCGAAACGAATTTAAGATCTTTGGACAATTTGAAATTGAGACTTGTATCACATACATAGATACATTCAGTCGAGTAACACTAGGTTACCGAAAATCTGCGAAATCAATATTTGTGTGTGAAATGTTTTGTAAGCACTTTTCGGTCGATTGAAACGACTGGACCGATTTTAATGAAATTTTCAGGGAATCTTCAGATAATCCTAGCGGGTGACTTAGGCTACATAAATTCTTGATTGAGTGGGCGTGGCCTCGCCCATATAAACCAATTTGGAGTTATCATTTTTTTAGTGATTCCTACCGTCCGTAACTACGAATAGATGAACGATATTCCTACTGTCCCTATCTGGACTGGACCGTGATCCCAGATGGGTCACCAATCCTGGACTTTCTGGGATCCAACTAGAAGAGTCTATATGATTGGTCCACAAATGGGTGGGATTGGACCAATGGGCGTGGCCCCACCCATACATATAAACCAAATTTGGAAATTAAGATATCTTGCACAATTTGTGAACGAGAGTGCTGTAATTTTGTGTATATGTATATTTGGCAGTCTACGTGATTGGTCCAGAAGTGGGTGGGATCAGACCTATGGGCGTGCCCCGCCCACATGGATTTGATGGCAGTCTACACTGATAGAAAAAGCTTCGTCACTCGTCAAAAGTCAGCTAACGTACGGATAATCCTATCTATGAATTTGTTCGTCGCCATGACGAATCTCTGTTTAAGTATACTAGAACAAGAACTATTTATTGGAATAAAAAACCCCACAGGGTGATAACATATCATCCCTACGATGAATCGTGCTCATAAATAAAAAAATGATATATACCCTCCTATCTAAGGTGAGGGGATAAATATGGGGATTTATTTGATTTATAATACACACATCAATAAGTGTATATATAACATATAGCAAAAGAGTAATGCATCAAAGGAGTGGCCGAAGACCCTAAGTTTATGCGGAGGAAATCCGTTTTAGAACACATTAAGTAATTTTACTTTTGTCCGTCCATCCGTAAGCCTGACTGGAGCGAACGATAACCCTCGAAACTATAGTTTCCAGAGATTAAACAGAGATTCGTCAGGGCGCCGAACAAGTTCATCAATAGGATTATCCGTACGTTAGCTGACTTTTGACGAATGACGAAGCTTTTTCTATTGGTGTACGTGATTACTCCAAAAATGGAAGGCATCGGAAATCGGGGATAACGAAGAGGACCGGGTCGGCTAGTATTTAATAAAATTGATTCAATGTAAAATATAATAGTTAATGATTTATGTTTTCTATTAGTGTTTAAAATTTTTTATTAATAAATATTTTTATGGATGATTATTTTTTGTCCCTGAAGATTTGCGTCTTTTCCCTGGCAAATCTTTCTTTTCGTAAAATTCAAATTTCCAAACCATTCTGGGTTTTGAATAATTAAAATTATGAAGAGGGTTAAATCTTCTACATATAATTGTGGTTGGTTTTACGCCAACAATATTATTAAAATGATGTAAGTCTCGCTTTGCCTTCCGAAATGAACGATATATATGTACCTCACGTGCGTCATTGCCCTGTGCAGTATTTATTGTTAAGATAATTTTGTTTATTACTTTTCTTTATTTTTTAACGTATTTTATTTTGGCTATGTTGTTTGGGAGGTACCAAAAGAGGCGTGGCAATAACTCCCATTTTTATAGCCTACACCACACTGTGGTTCAGGGTATTATAACTTTGTACATTTGTTTGTAACACCCAAAAGGAGAAGAAATAGACCCATAGTTTATTATACCGATCGATTTAGAATTACTTTCTGAGTTGAATTAGCTATGTCCGTCTGTCCGTCTGTGAATGTATTTTTGTAATCAATGTTCAGGTCGAAATTTTGGTCCGATCTCAACGAAAATTAGCACATACCTTTCTTTTTGCCCAAGGACGATCCCAATGATTTAATTAAAATCGGTTCAGATTTACATATAGCTCCCATATATATGTACCTCTGATTTTCCATATATGCACTGTATAAGCAACTTTTTTAACGGATCTTTAAAAAAATGTACAGTAATAATACTCTTGATAGACTTAGAGACAGTACTTAATTTGAGGAAAATCTGTTCAGATTTAGATATAGACCAATATATATGCTACCCCAGATTTGACATGTATGCGCAGTAAAAACAGCATTTTATACCCGCTCGGTACGAAATTCCGCAAAAAGAGGTTTCTTATTAGACAAATGAACACTGACAAATCTGGGGAAAATCTGTTCAGATTTAGATATATCGTCCATATATATGTTACCACCGATTTGACATGTAAGCGCTGTAGATACTGTATTTTGTATCGCGATAAGTACGAAATTCGACAGCAAGAGGTTTCTTATTACATAAATAAACACTGCCAAATTTGGGAAAAAACGGTTCAGATATACATAAATATATAGCCCCAATATATGCGTTACCTCCGATTTGACATGTGAGTGCTGAAGAAACAGTATTTTATATCTCATCAGTACGAAATTCGTCAGAAAGAGGTTTCGTATTACATTACATTTAGATATAGCCCCGTATATATATGACTACCTAATTGGTACCAAAGATCTATAGAAGTTGTACCTTACTTCCTATCATTACAAACTTTTACAAAAAGAAGTTTCTTAATTTAGGAACGAATACTGCTTAATTTGGGGATAATCGGTTCATATTTATATATTTTGTTTTTTATTTAGTTAGCGCAGATCTTGGTGCGCTACTCCAGAGAAAAAGCTTCTAGTGATATTGATTTAGATATAGCCACATATAAATGATCCTGCCTATTTAGTATTCAAGCGCTAATAATACTATATTTTACAACCGATCTTTATATAATTTGGCAGAAATTAGGTTTTTTTAACCAAACTGATGAAAATCTATCCTTTCTTTCGATTCTTGTTCTATGAAAGAATACTGAGCATTTTAAGATTTTCGGTTGAGATCTAGTTTATTACGATCATCATCAGCAACTCCACCTTAGAATAATCAGTAATGTGGGGATGGATCTAAGTACATTCTTAACAAATTATAATCATTGTGATTATATGCATTATTAGGGGGTTAGGTCGGATATAATATAGTCTGCCCCGCACGACTTTATGTCTTTCCTTACTGGTTAGACCAGAGCAATTGTCTAATTGTTAGAAAACTAACATTAATTATAATATTCTATAAATATGTTACTAACAAAAAGGACTCATATAGTCGACCACACCCGACATAAACCCTGTTTAAAATGCTTTAACTTCCACAGCGACACAACACTAACTATCCAACCACTATCTGAAAAATAGTGTAATTAAAGGACCACACACACACGAGCAGATATATATTTATTGAATCAATTCCACAAATTCTGCTGCCTTTAGGCGCAACCGATACGTGGCAGAAGCAGCCATACCGTTGAAAAGGAAACTTCGGCTTCCTTCCAAGAAGTTTGTTGGCGCGGTCTGGTTAAGCGTTAATTGAAAATTGTTAACGATGGTCGTTTACTTGAGTAGAGAGTGAAGAAATAACAACAGCTTTTGTGGAATTGCCGGCATGGCGGGTGGGCTATAGGAGGAAACCTTTTGAAGAGAACGCAGCCTTAATGGGACAATCCACTGACAAACGAAACCCAAGGCTCAACGAGTGTTACTCGCTGAACAATGTGTTTGTGATTAATAAATCCTTGGAGGATTTTAAATAAGTTAGCGCGAGGGGATTTACCAAAATGTGTTTTTACTTAGTGCGTCTCGAAGAATAGCAAATTGTTTAAATGGTCATGCTTAGGGGTCGACTGTCTAAAATCAGCCAAACTTTGGGTGAGAATGAAAATAATCTTATTATAAACAAGACAATTCACGGAAACACTGTTTACCTTTAGGGCTCATAAATGTGTTCTCAGAACAGATGTTCAACATTCTTCTTAGAATTGAATCACGAAGTTGTTGAATATGTTTGCATTATATAATTATAAAATTAATTTTTTACAGAAATGTCCTAAGGAGTCTTTAACAAAGATATCGCATCGGTCCCACAAAAGGGTATCAACTCAAAATTTTTAAATTTTGTTTTTTTGCAAGAAAACAACGTACAATGGCAATTTCTACCCACTGCAAAAATGTCCATTGTTTTTTCTTCTTTTGCATAATTAAAAACTGTTATGACTCTCTCTGTGTTTACAGAATAAGGTCTTTAGATTCAACTAAAGAGTTACATTTTGAATTGTCTCCAAGTCTTTAAGCAAATGGGACCGTTGATTTATCATCTAAAGAGTAATATGTTTAGTTGTGCCCTTTTCAACTTATAATCAGAGTAAGATTTTTCAGTTAAAAAGGTACAACTCAAAATAATACAAATGTATATAAATATACAAACTTTTTTCTCGAAAAGAGTAACAACTCAAAAAAAATTTTATTTTTCTAAAATCAATAAAAAAAAAACAAAAAGGAAAATAGCGTTATTATTTTTTTCTATGATATTTTGTTGCAACGACATATTCTTTTTTGTAATATACCATTAATATTAACGGAAACAGTTTTTGGCCTCTACTGAAATTTTTAAAATTTTGAGTTGTTACCCTTTTGTGGAACAGGTGCCATGTCAATATTATGGAAAAAAAACATTTTTTGTAAAAAAAAAATAAAAAAAATTTTAAAGCTAAAATTGATTGAGCTAAAAATTTTAATTATAAATTCTGTTGGAGAAGTGATCAAAATAGTTGTAAAATTCGGCATTTAAAAGAAATTTTACTTAAATTTGATATTAGCATTTCCATGTTAAGTGATCGCGGTATTTTTAGATTATGTCACGAATTTTAATGAAACTTGGTACGAGTATAACGATTATTATTTATTTTTATTTTATTTTACATGAATTACAATACAAAGTAAATTTATATTCTAATTTTACGGTCCAGGGAAGCCGGGTTACAAAGACCATGTGCCTAGATTTTGCAGCGTCAGACCAGAGCCACTGGTGGGAATTGAATTATTTATATTTATTTATTTTTTTCACTTGTTTATTTATTAATTGATTTATATGAATTACAATACAAAGTAAATTTATATTCTAATTTTACGGTCCAGGGCAAAGCCGGGTTACAAAGACAATGTAGAAAGATTTTGCAGCGACAGACCAGAGCCTCTGGTGGGAATAGCAAACTCATAGGCGAGCACACTACCAACCAACCAAATTACTTTAAAACAAGTAAGGGAAGACAGAAAGTCGGGCGTGGCCGACTATATAATACCCTACTCCTCTCTTTCTATGCGCAAAGAACATTGCGCTAATAATTTGGAATAATTGGGTTTGTTTCAGTTAACAAAGTACTTAGCTGCACCTGCTCATCAAGGTTTATACCAACGAGAAATTGAAAAAAGTGATCATAATAAACTAGATCTGACAGGACAACCTTAAAATGCGCAGCATTCTTTCATATATCAGTTATTGGAAGGAACAAGTAGATGGATAAAAAAACCTAATTTCCGCCAAATTATATAAAGATCAGACGAAAAATACAGTTATAATAGAGCTTAAATACTACATAGGCAGGAACATATATATGAGGCTTAGGCCGGGTCGATTTGTGGGGAGGCAAAAAAAGTCGCCATTGCTCAGTGAAAACCGTATTCTAGGGATCAAAATAAGAAACTTTGCCGAAGGAACCATACCTCTAAAACGACTTCTGATGTCCCGGAATTTGGGTCGAACTTTTGGGTAGGGGCAAATTTTGAAAAATCCCACTTTGACCCATTTAGAGTGCTCCAATCGAGTCCAAATGTATGACCGACCCCCACTAACTTTGGAGGCCCGACCCACCCATGCCAGTGGCACACCCCCTGGGCGTTCAATACATTTCGACTCGATTGGAGCACTCTAAATGGGTCAAAGTGGGATTTTTTCCGGGACATCAGAATTCGTTTTAGAGGTATGGTTCCTTCGGCAAAGTTTCTTATTTTGATCCCTAGAATACGATTTTCACTGAGCTATGGGCGATTTTTACATCGATCCGCCCTAATGTGGCTACATCTAAATCTGAACCGACTTTCCCCAAAATAAGCAGTATTCACTTCTAAATTAAGATACATCTTTCCGCCAAATTTTGCAATGATCGGAAGTAAAATACAACTTCTATATAGCTTTGATACCAAATCGTGAGCAACATATGTATAGGGGCTATATCCAAATCGGAACCTATTTTCCCCAAAGTTAAGGTGTTCGTTTATGTAATAAGAAAGCTCTTTCTGCCGAATTTCTTACTGATCGGATATAAAATACAGTTTCTGCATCGCTTACATGTCAAATCGGGAGAAACATATATATGGGGGCTATATCTAAATCTGAACCGATTTTCTCCAAATTTGTCAGTGACCATTTGTCTAATAAGAAACCTCTTTCTGCCGAAGTGACATATATGTATATGGGGGATATATCTAAATCTAAGCCGATTTCAGCCAAATTCAATAGGGTTCGTCGTTGGGTCAAAAGATACGCATAATTGCGACCTGTACTTTGATTACAAAAATACATGCACAGATAAACGGACGGACAGACGGACATAGCTAAATATGTATATCTGTATAATAAACAATGGGTCTACTTCTTCTACTTTTGGGTGTTACAAACAAATGCCACCACACAACAGTGTGGTGTAGGGTATAAATAAAATTTCTACAGCACTTACATGTCAATTCGGGGGTAACACATATATCTAAATCTGAACCGATTTTCACCAATTTCAATAGGGATCATCCTTGGGTCAAAAAGGAACCCGGTGCTAAATTTCCCCACAATCGGACTATAAATACGACCCGAACTTTGATTACAACGATACATTCACAGGCGGACTGAGAGACAGACGGGCATGGTTTAATCGACTCGGGAAGTGATTCCAAGTCGATCGGTATAATAAACAATGGGTATATCTCTTCTCGCTTTGGGTGTTACAAACAAATGCACAAACTTGTAATATCCTGGACCACAGTGCGGTGTAGGGTATAAATATTAACACATATAAAATTTGGTGGCAATCAGTTATTCCTGTCTAAAGTAATCGTGCGCACCAGCCCGACAGACAGACGGACAGGTGGACGGGAATAGCTCAAATGACACAAAATGGCTCAAATCGGATTCCCCAAATATTGTTGGGGTCGTTTAGGTCATGCCTTCGATGTGTTACACTTTTGGCCCTCGTCAACTGATATATACCATCCTTCACAATAGTGGGGTATAAAAAACGGATTATGTTGAAATGCTCTTATTTCTACCAAAAGTGCTGTAATTTCTACATTTTTCCATAGATTTACTTCAAATAGGCATTGTCCTCTTCGTTAATATGGTAGCTTTCAAAAATTACAAATACATTTTTTTATTATAACCTACACCACACTACACGATTATTTCTATTTATAACCTGCACCACTCTGTGGTCCAGGGTATTATAAGTTTGTGCATTTGTTTGTTACACCTCGAAGGAGAGGAGATAGACCCATCGTTTATTATACCGATCGCCTTGGAATCACTTCCTGAGTCGATTTAACTATGTCCGTCCGTCCGTCTGTAGATGTATCGTTGTAATCCGATTGTGCTGAAATTAAGCACAGTGCTCTTTTCTGGCCCAAGGCCGATCCCTATAAATATTGGTCAAAATTGGTCAGATTTACATATATCTTCCATATATACATATTTACCTCCAATTTTACATATATGCACCGTAACAGCAACATTTAACATTTAACCGATCTTAATAAAAATTGACACAAAGAGATATTTGGATAAACTAAGAGATAATACTAAATTTAAGGAAAATCCGTTCAGATTTAAATATATTCCCCATACATATGTTTCGCCCGATTTGACATGTAACACTACCAAATTCGGGGAAAATCAGTTCAGATTTATATATAAGAGGTATGTTCAAAAAATATCGCGAATTTTTTATTTTTTTTTTTTAAGTATTTATGTATTTATTCATGAATATCTATTTTGTCCCCTTCAAAGTAATTCCCCTCGGATGTAGTAAACTTCTGCCAAAAGTGTTTTCCAATCCTCGAAGCACTTCAAATAATCATTTTTTGTGATCTTGTTCAGCTCCTCCTTCGATGCCGTCTTTATCTCCTCAATCATGGCGTAGCGTCGTCCTTTCATGGGCCTTTTCCGTTTTGGGAACAAAAAATAGTCACAGGGGGCTAGGTCAGGAGAATATGGTGGCTGCGGCACCATTACTGTGTTGTTTTTGGCCAAATATTCGCGCACAAGCAACGATGTGGGTGCAGGGGCGTTATAATGGTGCAAAAGCCAGTTTTTGTTCTTCCACAAATCCGGGCGTTTTTGGCGGATTGCTTCGCGCAATTTGCGCATAACTTGCAGGTAATATTCTTTATTGGCCGTACTACCCTGTGGCAAGAACTCATGATGCACCACACCCCTGCAATCACAGAAAACTGTGAAAACCGGACGTCCGTTCTCGGCCCTCTAAGAACATTTTGTACCACGTTACTTTGGTCCAAGGTAGCTTCACCATATGCCACAGTCAACATTCGGAATGCGTCAGCGCACTTTTTTTGTTTTTCACACAAAATTTGATGCAGATTCATTGATCCATTTTCTGAAATAGATACAATAGATACGAAGACAAGTTAAAACACATCCAAGCACAACAGCTGTCAAAAATTAACTAAACATTCAAAATGGCCGACCTTGTCAGCATAAGTAAGGAACATGAGTACCAACATAACGCTACAAAAATTAAAAATTCGCGATATTTTTTGAACATACCTCGTGTATATTAGGGATGTAACGAATATATTCGCATCATTTTAACATTCGCTTTCGCATTCGCAAAAACCATCTTTGGATTATTCGCTTGCGCATTCGCATTCGCTTTCCCAAAAAGTATATTTCAGTATTCTCTTCCAATTGTTAAAAGTTTTAAATCTCCTTATTCCCTTCACACAATTTGAAGATATTAATACCAATGAAAACCTCTGCCACTTCTCTTCAAAACAGTTGAAAAAATATGTTTGTCCTTGTGATAACAGAAGGTAAAAATATGGAAAACATTCTTAATACTTGAACATCCTGGAAAAGTATCGGTTCAGTTCCTTAAATTTGCTGGTACTAAAAGTTCAAATTTTTATTCGCATTCGAGAGAAATATATTTCAATATTCGCTTTCGCTAAAGTCATCCTAAAGTCGTTACATCCCTAATATATATGTATATATATATATATACATATATGTATATGTTCGCTTGATTTGGTATCAAAGCGCTGTAGAAGTTGTACTTTACTTCATTGCAACATTTGGCAGAAAGAAGTTTCTTAATTTAGGAACTAATACATCTTAATTTGGGCATATTCAATTCAGATTTATATATAGCCACATATATACTACGTTCCTGCTTATTTAGTACTAAAGCGTCATTGAAACTGTATTGTAGGTCCTATCTTTATATTATTTGGCAGAAATTAGGTTTTTGATCCAAGGTGATTAAAATCTATTTATCTTATGTATAGCCCCATCAATTGGTTTCTTCCAATTCTTGATCTATGAAGCGTTATTATCCCCTAAACTTAGAGAGACGGGTATACATATATCATTTGCTACGAGCCAAAAAGGTAACACATCGTAGAAGTGACCTAAGACCCTAAATATGTTCGGCGGAAATCCGTTTTGGGTCATTTTAAGTCATTTGAGCAATGTCCGTCCGACCGTCTGTCTGTCTGTGTGTCTGTCTGCTGGCTGGTGCGCACGATAACTCTCGAAAGGAGTACCCGATTGACCTTAAATTTGGTATGCGGTAATATTTTTGTCTACCTCCGGCTAATTTCGAAGATGGGCCATAGTGGTCCTCTCCTTCTAGCATCTCCCCCACAAAGGGTTAACTTTTAGTGAATTATAGATCCCTTAATACCTTCTATACTACTTACTCGAATCTTCTGAAATTCCAGACATAGTATTAGTTTATTAGTCGCTAAAACTTCAAGAAAAATGGCCGAAAAATCCACGCCCCTTTTGGTACCTGCCACACCTATGGACCAATTTGTACCAAGAGTTTAATATCAGTGCATACAAATACTTGAAATTTCTTACAGTGTAATGCTATAGTAGTACCTAGAGTCTAGAGAAAAGTACACCAAAAGAGTCTAGAGAAAAGTGGCCGTTATTGGCACTCCCATTTTAGTACCTCCCATACAAATGGACCATTTTGCACCAAAAGTTAACTGCTTATGGCTTTAATCAGTTCATATAAATACTTGAAATTTTGTACAGTGTAATGCTTTTATAGTACCTATAGGCCACAGAAAAGTGGGCGTTGTTGGCACGCCCCTTAGGTACCCCCTACACAAATTTAAATTGATAATAACACTGTCCAACAGCATTTTTGGAACAGAATAATGTCCCTATCATTTTGAAAGGGCATGTTGAGTAAATCATTTTTGTAGAATAAACTTATGGTCCAGCTAGTCTGCGTTTTTTTTTACAGTGGGTCAAGGGTTTCATTTTTTGGTCATATTAAATGAAAAAAATGCTATAAGTTAATGTCTGAGATTCTTATTGTCAAAGTTATACAGTGGAATTTTATGAGGATCATTTTTGTAGAAGATCTTAACCCTCTAGTTCCCCTATTAATGTGCCAGTTTGGCTCTTTTTTCAAAAAAATTTCAAAAAGTACATTTAAGGATTATAATATTTTACGAAAATGTTTGCCGGGCAATTTCAGTGGGAGTCGCCAAAGACACCAAAGTTGTAAATATAGCTTTTACGCTTAATTGGCAAAATTACACGCCAAGTTATACAAATAAATAATATAATGTAAATTAAAAGTCGTAATGAATTAAAATATGTTTAACGAAGTCTGGTTGCTAAAACATTTATTATGAAATGACGACAAATATTTGGTAACATCTTCATAATTCTTTTAATACTCGTAGTATTTATTTTGTTTGCTTCTAAGTTTTCGAGTAAAATAGAATTGTATAAGATTAAAAAGAGGAAAAATAGCAGTATGGTATCTATAGATAAATATATAAATTATTACCCTAATTATAAAAATAAGGGATATTAAAAAAAGTTTTTCATACTATTTATTTGGCCATATTATTTAGGAGGTAGGGGTATGGCAAGAACGCCAATTTTTCAATAGACTGTAAACGCATTACACTGTACAAAATTGGAAGTGTTTGTATTGTAATTTTTTTTTGTATAATTTGGCTTGTAATTTTGCTAATTAAGGCAACTTTGGTAGAATATTGACCCATTAAGAGGGGAGCTAGAGGGTTAAGATCTTGAACAAAAACGATCCTCATAAAATTCCACTATATAACTTTGACAAAAAGAAATCTCTCCGACATAAACTTACAGCATTTTTTTATTTAGTATAACGCTCTTTTCGACCAAAAAATCAAAATTTTGACCATTGTAAAAAAAACTGTGTCCAGCTGCACCATAAGTTTATTCTACAAAAATGATCTACGCAGTATGCCCTTTCAGAGTTATAGGGTAGCTATTCTGTTCCAATCAAAAAGTTTTAAGTTGTTTGACAGTGTAATTTAATTACAACAAAAAAAATACATTTACCATTTTTTTTTTGAGACTCCAGGTGAGGGGATTCATAAGTCGGTTTACCCGACCGAACTTCCTTACTTGTTAGATTATCGTTTCAGATTTAGTTTATTATGATCAACATCATCAACTCCTCCTTGGAATAAGTCTAGATGAGGAGGCGGATCTAAGTACTTTGTTACCTGAAAATAAACTAATTATTCCAAATTATTACCGCAACGCCCATTTTCAAAAAAACAATTCGGGCGATATTCAACATATCATCGAACTATAGATTGCTAAGACATTTGCATAAAGTTTAAGTTTAAATTTAAGCATAATTTTTTTTCAATATTTTATTTTCGTTAATTTAATTTACATTATTTTTAAAAATATATGAATACTGTAACCAAAGCTACTAGCACAGTCATTAATAAGGATTATTCCTTGTTGTGCTAGATATCCAAATAAATAAATAAAAATAGTTAATCCAAGAGGTTTGAAACCAACAAAAAATTTTGTTTTTATTTACAATAAATATAAAAATGATATATATAAGTATTTTATGTAATTTCATAAGGATAGGAAATTCTTTTCCTTTAATAAAATTCAACTTAGAAACGGTACATCATTGAAAGAAAAAAATAACTTACTTGTTGCATATAAATATTTTTAATTGTTATAATGACAGTTAAATTTTAATAAAAACAACATCTATATTTTCTAATTGTTTTAACGAAAGTTACTAAACGACTTTCTCTATGCAAAAGCGATTTAGTTAAATTTATTTGTGATGAATTCTTGTTCAAATATAATAAAACAAGTAAGAAATTTCAACCGGGTAAACCGACTTAATAATCCCCTAAACCTTCAATCCCAAAAATAATATTCGTACATTTATTTATTTTTTGTTTTAATTAAATTATTATTAATTTAAGTTGTATTAAATAACTCTCTCTAAGTAGGCACCGATATTAAAGGTATAAGTTTTAACTTTTGGTGAGAAATAGTCCATTTAAGTGGGAGGTACCAAAGGGGGCGTGCCAATAACGCCCATTTATATATACGGGTAACAAAATTATAAGCTGTTAACTTTTGGTGCAAAATAGTCCATTTGAGTGACAGCTAGCAAAAGGTGCGTGGCAACATCGCCCATTTTTCTTGAGGTGTTTGTAGGGTGATCAAAAAACCGGTTATTTTGAAAATACGGGTTTCGGTTTCTTCGAAAATTAAGTTAACTCTAAAACCGGTTTTCGGTTTAACCGAAAATAAAAAACCGGTGAACCGTTTGTTTTCGGTTTTTCTTTTTTAATAAAAATGCATAAATAATGCTCAACATTTTGTTAGATGACGTAAAATAAGCGTAGTACAAATTCAATATGTAACCATATTCCAATTAAATTAAGATTTATTTGAAAATTTTATTTTAAACACTTCATATTTTTATTTATAATAGGTAATTGTTCCAATTTCATTTATGATATAATATTATAATCTCTGCAATATTTGTAATATTTATGTTCAATTTTTAAAGAGATTTCTTTCAAAAAAATTGATTATGATTTTTATAAAACTTGACTAATAGTGAAGATCGGCAAAATCTTAGCTTTTAGCATCATATAAATGGCAAACCGATTATATACATATATTATCAGAAGTAGCGGATTCTGCCTTGAGCATACTATAGAGATGAAAACTTGTCGAAATGTGAAACTGAACATATGTATTTTATTTATACCTATATTTCAATTAGAAAGGATTGTTAATTAATTTCTATACCGCAATAAGACCCTTGATAAAATATACAGACGAAGTCAATAGAGAAGTTAGCAATGTAAACAGTATAAATACATATAAAACTGAATTTTGAAATCGATGGATATGCACAAATGATGTCAACGGTTTTTATATTGATGTTTTCAAAATTTTTGGTAGGTTCCTGTTTCAAAAATAATTTTTTCTTTATCATTTTATAATAGTTTCAAAAAACCGAAAAGTCGAATAAACCGAGTGGAAAAAATCGACGGTTCGAGTTATTCGAAAAAGCAGAAAAACCGGAAACCGATAGGCGGTTTTTAAAGAGAAACCGATTAACCGGTTAACCGGTGCGGTTTTTGATTACCCTAGGTGTTAGCGACTAATAAACTAATACTATGTGTGGAATTTCTGAAAATTCGAGTAAGTAGTATATAAACTATTAAAGAATCAATACTTCACTAAATGTTAAGCCTTTGTGGGGGAGGAACAAAAGGAGTTGACCAATATGGTCCATCTTCGAACTTAGCCGGAGATAGCCAACAATATTGCCGCATACCAAAATTGAATTCAATCGGTTAAGCCCTTTGAGTTGCGCACCACCAGCAGACAGACACACGGACACTCAGACAGAAATGAACCAAATCGAATTTCCGCCAAACTAAAATGTGTTTCTAAGGCTTATGGAAATATAATTGGAAGTGATCTCTATGGAGGAGCTATGGTCCAACCATAATGCACGATGTGAATTGTGAGTCACACGTGGCGAGCATTTGGCCGATATTTTGTTTCACATATAATTGTCATAGATCCGTCTTTCGTAATAAAAACCAGTAAGGAAAGACAGAAAGTCGGGCAGGGCCGACTATATAATACCCTACACCTTCCTAACAATGCAAAACGGGGCATTGTGATAATAATTTGGAATAATTGGGTTCGTCGTTAAAATGCGTAGTATTCTTTCATAGATCTGGAATCGGAAGGCACAAATAGATGTGACTATATATAATCTAAACTAAACTTTTCATCAATTTTCCCAAAAACCTCGTTTCTGCCAAATTAAAATACAGTTTCAATAGCGCTTAAGTACTAAGTAGGCGGGAACATAAATATTGTGGCTAGATCTAAATCTGAAGCAATTTCTTCCAAATTACGCAGTATTTGTTCCTAAATCTGCCAAATTTTTGAATGATCGGATGTAAAGTACAACTTTTATTGCGCTTTGATACCAAATCGGGAGGAACATATACAGGGTTTTCTAATAAGAGTGATATAATTTCTTTGAAAAAAACACACTTATTGTTAAGGAAATTCAAAAGTTTTTTATTTAATGTGAAGTACAATCGATACAATAAAGTTTTAAATAAAACGTCATTCAAATGGCCTCCACGACTTCTTCTGCAGGAACTAATTCGATGAACCCAATTTTCGAGCACTTTTTCCACTAAATCAAGTCGTATGTCATGAATGGCACGTTCCATATTCACTTGTAAAGCTTGAAGAGAGTCTGGTTAATTTCCAAAGACCAATGACTTCAAATAACCCCACAAGAAATAGTCTAATGGTGTTAAATCACAACTTCTTGGAATCCATTCATATCACAATTTCTTGCAATAATCGAATCTCCAAACTTTTCTCGCAACAATTCAAACAATTCAGAGTTTATTTTTGCTATAGCCCCTTAACGGTAGGTCGGATCGGGAATCGGTCAATAGTAGGTCGACAGGAAAGTGTTTTGTTTTTAGATTTAAAAAAAATGGAAAATTAACGATTATTTTGATAATAAAACTGAATAATTTGTAAACCTTGTTCTTGCAACTTATTCAGTAGTGTTTACAATTTCATCATGAATACAAGAATACAAAGAAAAACGAATGACAGATCATGACATGTTACAAATGGCCGAAACGTCACTTCAAAATCATATCATCCCTATTGGAAACCCCTTTATATATGGAGGCTAAATCTGAACCGATTTTCCCCAAATTTGGCAGTGTTCATTCGTGTAATAAGAAACTTTTTTTTGAAAAGTTCTTAATGATCGGATATAAAATACAACTTCTATAGCGCTTTGATGCCACATCCGGAGGAGCATATGCAACTCAACTCTGAACCGATTTCACCAAATTCAATATGGTTCGTCCTTAGGCTAAAAAGGTATAAGTATATTGCCAAATTTCATCGCGACGGACATAGCTAAATCGACTCAGAGAGTGATTCTAGGTGAATCGGTATAATAATAATACTCTGTATCACAGTTTGGTGTATGGTATAAATATTAAGATATTTCTCAGAAAATTTTTGTTTTGTTTACAATTAACATCATCCGTTTAATATGGACCAAATAATATCAAAACATTATACGATACTGCTTATTTTAAATCCCAAATTACCTGAAATGTTTTTGCAAAATTTGATCATCCTAGCTTTATTATTATATATTGTAAAATAAATTCAGTAAAGTGACAGACAAACAGACATGGCTATATCGCCTTAGAATTTTACAACTATTACGAATGTATGTATTAGAGATGTCAAACGGGATTGGTTTTCACAAATCCCGGGATTCGGAATTTTTAAATTGCAAATCCCGGGATCCTGGGATTTTTCGGGATCCCGAAATTTTTTGATATCCCGGGATTCTCGGGATAAATCGGGATTTTTCCCTTTCTAATAATATGATATTTCGAAATGGAATACAAACATGAACTAATCATTTTTAATTTTATTTGAATAAGGATAAAAACAGCAAATGCATAAATTAACCTTTGTTAAAAAATGCTAACTTTTATTAAAATATTTCACAACATCGTCTGAATTATTATTGACGTTATAATTATACCCTCACTTTAGTGTGACGAGGGTATATACCATTTGCTACGGAAAAAAGTGTAACACATCGAAGGAGTGACCTAAGACCCCAAGTATGTTCGGAGGAAAACCGTTTTGGGTCATTTTAAGTCGAATGAGCAATGTCCGTCCGTCTGTCTGTCTGTCTGTCTGCTGGCTGGTGTGCACGATAACTCTCGAAAGGAGCATCCGATTGACTGCAAATTTGGTATGCGGTAATATTTTTTTCTATCTCCGGCTAAGTTCGAAGATGGGCCATATTGGTCCACTCCTTCTAATACCTCCCCCACAAAGGTTTAAAATGTTGTGAAAAATTGATTCCTTAATAACTGCTATACTACTTATTCGAATCTTCTGAAATTCCACACATAGTATTAGCTTATTAGTCGCTATCAACTCGAGAAAAATGGGCGAAGTTGCCACGTCCTATTTGGTACCTCCCACACAAATGCACCGTTTTGCACCAAAAGTTAACAGCTTATAACATTAATAACAGTGTATGCAAAAACTTGAATTATTATGCTTTTATATTGCCTACAGTCAAGGGATAAATTGGCGTTGTTGCCACGCCCTTTTTGGTACCTCCCACACAAAGGTACCTTTTTGCACCAAAAGTTAACAGCTTATAACATTAAAACCAGTGTATAAAAATACATGAAATTTTGTACAGTGTAATGTTTTTATAGTGTCTATAGCCCTGTGAAAAATGGACGTTATCGCCACGCCCCTTTTTGTACCTCCCACACAAAATGCCCAAATCATACCACAATTTAATATCTCATAACGTTTTTACCAGTGCATATAAATGCTTATAATTCGGCACAGTGCAATGAATTTAAAGTATCTAATGGTCAGTGAATAAATAAAAACAGGTGTATTTGATAAACCCCTTCTGGTACCTCCCACACAAATTGGCAGAATAATTCGAGTAATATTCAATATTACATTACTCACAAAGTGAGGGTATACCTTAGTCGGTTTACCCGACTGAAACTTTCTTACTTGTTTTCTATTATTAAACCACGAAAAATATTTTTTTCAACTTGAGAAATCAGTTTGGCTAATTCGGTTTTTACGCGAACCAAATCGATGTGTCAATCCAAATCATATTTTATATTAGGATTTTTTCATAAATTTGAAAGAATACGTAGAATATAATGTTCTTCGTTTTGTGGGACACTAATTCCATGTGTGATTTTGTTTTAAGTTTACTTGTTTATAATAAAATTTATGACATATTTTGTAATTCTTCCCCAAATTTCTAATTTTTTTAACCAGATTTTGTCAATGTTTTTTGATGTTAACAATTTGCTTCATTAGTTTACATTTTCGACAAAGTGTATCTATTTTTCACTTAATATTTCATACGAGACAGCATCATATACTATTTTTAAAATATCCCGGCATTTATTGTAAAAAATCCCGAGATTCAGGATTTTTCGGGATTGCGATTTCCCGGGATTTTCGGGATCGGGATTTCCCGTTTGACATCACTAGTATGCATACACTTTACAGAGTCTCAAATGAATATTTCAATCTGAAAAAATTGGGAAAATATCTGAAAAGGTGTATTTGGGATGTCATGTATTATGCAAACGCGTGGACGGAATTTTACAAATGTTCGTAAGGACTTGACTTGTACTTTAAAGTACATATATTAATGCTGTTTAATTCAAAGTTTTTGAATGCATATGCAACTTTATGTTGCATATTGCACATCAATGACACCAACTTAAAATGCTGAGAAAAATATAGTCATATAGCCTCATTTGTCCTTAACTGACCGTACACATTTTAAGATGGTGGTATTTAGCCTCGTTCTTTTTTAAAACAATATTTACAAAAAAATTCCAATGATTTTCCTTTATAAACTATGATTAATATTGAAATTACAAAATAGCCAGAATCATTTTAATAAAAAAATAATTTCCATTTCTGGCATTTTTAAGTAAAAATGCTATTATATGGAAACTGAAGAAAACACCAGATTACAGGATCAGCTCAGAAAAGATAGGGCCTCATGCCTATATATATTTCACATAGCCATGTTGGTGTTTTCCTGGCCCAGTAGGCAAATTAAAATTTAAGAGGAAAAATAAATAACGATATGTATATGCAAATATTCGCGAATTTTCGCATATTTCGAGGATGTCCTAGTCAAGACCTTCAAGAAGAACTCTAATTTGTATAAATCTACAAACGGGTTTTTAAAATATAACAAATGCAATGTTCACATCTCAGGAATTTCTTAATAAATATTTTTTAAAAAAGAACGGGGCTGAACACCATCTTCAAATTTCCAGCGTTCATTTAGTATATATGGGGCTACATAACTATATTTCTCACAGAATTTTAAGTTGGTGTCATTGATGCGTAAAATGCAAATTAAATTTGTTGATGCATCGGTTGCACTCAAAAATGTTAACGACGCGAACTTACGACCTTTGAAATGAGCCTTCTTTTGTAAAAAATCCGTCCACGCGTTCCGAAAATACAGAACTCGAAACGTACGCCCTTTGAGAATATTTTCCTATTTTCTCAGATTTCAGATGCTAATAACATCTGGAAAATTTTTTTGTAATTTTTTCGCCATCTATAAAATGTTCGGTTTGATATGGAATGAACGATATAGAGGTGTTGAAAATGAAATGACAAAATGATCCTATCGTGTAGGGTATAATGATAAGCAACATTCCAACAAACAGAAATAAATGCCTTCGTCGACACTTAATTTTTTCCCAAAAATGTGTTGATAGCGATTTGGAAAATTGTCCCCGAGGTGCCTGGAAAATATCCTCAACCCAAAACAACTGGCTCCAACATCGTTCTACGTAAATCTAATTTGACAAATTTCCAAACTACTCTGGGGGTTCAATAAAACTTAAACCATCACCTCGTTAAGCTATAAAAGTTAAAGGGAAAATTACAATCATCCACGATTTTGTAGCACCAAAAACAAATGACTTCGTTTAGTAAATGTCAGCAAAAGGCGCTTAGACCCTTCGTAGGACTCTTACCCTGCAACGACGAGGACAACAATAACAGCAACGGCAGCATGTGTTGTCTTGTTTTGGACTACACACGCTGAGGAGAAATTGTTTATCGACACTTAGACTATTTGAAGGAAGGAGGAGAAGGAGTGTTACCAAAACAAAAGACTTTGAAAGAACAAAAAACACAACAGTCTTCTCACACACGTTCCTTTTTATGGTTATATTAACCATGTGGGTGAGTGAGTGCGTGTGTGGAGGGTTTGTGTATATCATAATATCCTTGTACTTGTGTAAACATCCTTAACGAATTCACATGCCAACAGACACACTACGCTCCAATCCCAATCCCCATCCCAAACTCACTCAGCGCTCTCTACTTCGCAGCCTCGCAAGATTTCAATCTTTATCTTCATCATCTTAACGTGAAGGACGATTATGCGCATATGTACATGCGTGTATGTGTTGCCAAGGCAAGTTTATGGCGGGGATTTGGTGTGGAAAATCACGTCTCTACCGAGAAATATTTTATATTAAGTAATTTAACAGTATTTGCTCGCCTTAGTTAATTTCATCATTTTCTTTTCACTTTTATCTCAATTTTGTCAATGTGTTGTTTGTTTTTCTTTCTTCTCCCTCTCTCTCTCTCTCTCTCCATCTCTCGTTTTTGTCTTGGCGTCCGAACCCGCAACCTCAACTTCTCAATCTTAACCTCGAAACTGCCCTCTCCCCCGCACCCAAATAAAGGTATCTTGGATGCGTCGAAAAGGCGACGAAATGGCACTCATTACAATTGGCCGAGACACATACAGTGGAGATTCCCGATACTCGCTGGAGTTTGAAGAGCCAAACGATTGGAAACTTTTAATCCAATACGCCAACGAACGTGACGAGGGTCCTTATGAGTGTCAAGTTTCATCACATCCGCCTTTAGTGTTGTTAGTCTACTTGACTGTAATTGGTAAGTATCACAAACAGAAAAAGAGAAACTCATACACTCTCAGAGCACAAATGCAATCCACTCACACTTACAGAGGCACACTTTTATTATCACTCTTTTTGGTGCAAAAAAGAAACAAGTACTAAATGAGCCTTCTATGAGGCCTTTATTTACATTATAGTAAGTAATTGAAGGAGTATTGTTCCTTAATCAAATAGCAGGGAAACTGAATAACTTATTTATAAAAATAAAACTACGTAACACGAACGAATGTCAAACAATGTAAATTTGCAGTTGGGTTAAAATAAAACAAGTGTGTCAATGATTTGTGAAAGTTGTGCGATTTTGGAAATTTATGTTTTGTTCGGTGCAGTATTGTAAAAAATAAAATTATTTGAACGGTATTGCAAAAAAAAATAATTTTCGCGAGATATAGGCGAGTCATTTTTTCGAGTGTATTTATAAAATTGCCCATTATTCATAAACAATTAGACCGATTCGACTATAATTTGGCACATGGGTTCAAAACAAAGTGAATTATGAAGAATTATACACATTTCAAATTTTTATCGCACGTTTTTGAAAATATTTTTGAATATTGCAAAAATATTTTTGGCCATGCAAATATATGCACTTTCTGGAGCAAAAATTTTGAAAATTGTATTTGCGAAATTTTACTTATATTGTAATGAATCGTAATTAGAAAAAAACATTTTGGTATATCGCGGCCACTTAGACGTTACATTGATTTTATTAAGACGATTGTTTGCAATAAACCATTACACTGTGGAACAAAATTTAACTTTTCCGAAAATTAAAAGGATCTGACAACGGATTCTGATATAGAGTGTAAAAAAGGGATAAACGTGTATCGGCGTTATAATATTTAACGTATGACGCTCATTTTAGAGAAGGATCAATATTTCCTCCTTTTCCACATTCTTATAATGAATCCGCATTGGTATAGGACATGTTAGGTATATTACATTTTAGGTATAGGATATGTTCAGCAGTATTACGCAGAACACAATGAAAAATATTTTTGTTAAAATTTTAAACCTCTAGTTCAATCTAGGAGTCTTTTTGTTACGTTTTGTGGAAAATGGTAAAAAACGCCCCTAAAACAGATGTTTAACGAGTCAAAATGTTCTACAAAAATATTTGCCATATTCGCCAATTCGTAGTGTTCTAAGTAATCTAAGAATCTAAGTTCTAAGAATTCTAAGTTCTAAGAATCCGTCGTCAAAACCTTGTTTTTCGCAAAAGTAAAATTTTGTTCCACAGTGTAATAATGGTTTATTGCAAAAAATCTTCTTAATAAATTCAATGTGACGTCTAAAAGCTCGTTTCCATCAGACGGCAACCGGTTATATGTACCGGATTGACCCGAAGCAGCAATTTTTCGGACAGGAGCTGCCACCTCAGAACTACGCGTTTTATAATTGATTGATTGCTGAGTTTTTAACATCTTCTGCATTAAATACATTAAAATAAGCAAGATTGGCTAAATAAAATTTATAAATGCGTAATTCGCATATAGCGTGTATTCTCGCATATTACGTGTCAAAAGCTACAGAGGGTTCGACTCTTACCGAGAAGCAAAAAGAGTCACTTAGCTAGGCAAAAACCGTCATTGATGCTTCTAAAGCCACTGAGTCGGCTGATAGCGCCACAATATTGGCTCAATCCAACGGAAGCCTGTTCTATGTACCGGATTGACCCGAAGCATCAATTTCTCGGCCAGGAGCTTCCACCTCAGTACTACGTGTTTTATGTTCTTCCATTTTTTTCGACTTGGGGAGGCAAATCCCGGAGTGTCTGCTCCGAATTCTTTGGGCCGGGACCGAATAAAATCCCGGACCAGAACAATATTTCTGCTCTGTCTGCGGGAATCGTATCCATCACCGTTCAACATCTCTAATGTGTAACCGATGGAGTGGAAGCACTTCAGAGGTTGCTCTGGCCTCAATCACATCAAGGAGTATCGCAGACTGGAATGTGACGTCGTCGTCCCCGTAGTCTACGTCATCAACGCCTTTCGATGCATGGGACACCACCGCAATCTCCCTTACAGCAATATTATCAAGCACAGCATTCAACACCACAATTAATACCACATATTGCTGAACCAACCCCTAAACGTGCATCCTTTTTTACAATTTAATTGCAATGGTCTCCGTGGAAAATTCAACGAGATTGCAGAAAAACTTTAAGGTCGATGCGGAAAAACATCATGGTCGCTGCGATCCAGGAAACAAAGCTGAGCGAAACACGCAGCTTGCACAGTTGACAGGATTACAATGTGCTACATATCACGACCAAACTTGACTCTAGAGATCCATACATTGAATATATACGATTAGCAGTTGAGTCCGGGATTGTATACTATACAACGAATATACTCCGCCAATTGGTTGCCGTTCTTCGCATTATTTGCCGGACATTAGTCCGTTACTCCAGGGCAGTAATCGTGTCGTCCGAGGAGACCTTAATGCCTATCAGGAGCTTTGACATTCTCTCCTAGCTAATGACCAGAGAGGCATATCTTTAGCTGAGCAAATAGATGGCCCTACGTTTTGCACAGTGAATGTGGACGCCCCCACACGGATTATGGGTGATTACAGCTGCTCACCAGAAATCACCATTGTGTCGCCTGGTCTGATAAATGACGTTGCTTGGCAGCCCCTCATTTCACGGGGATCACACCATCTCCCCATAATCCTCTACACTGATAGACCAGCCGATTTCATCATTCCTAAACGGCGTACTTTCCTGAATAAAAGGAATGTTGACTGGAGTGGGTTTAGAGAATTCACGAGCAGCAGCTTCAAACCTCATCAACGCAGCAGCAGCTCACTTTATCCCTGCTGGTCGAATACCCTAGATACGTCCTAATTTCCCAACAGCTTCAACGGGACTTGCAGACGAATAAGATGAAATGCGTCATTCTAACTCTGCTGATCCTAGAATCAGGGAACTGAATCTAGAAATCAATCGGAAAGTAAATGATTATAAGCGGACAAATGGCTGGATAATCTGAAGCAATCCCTGACCACTCTAATAGTATCCGAAGCAGTTGGACATACCGGGAGTCGAGTACCTGTCTAATGTCCTCAACTTGTCCCTGTCCACTCTAATAGTATCCGACGCCTGGAAAATGAGCCGAGTGGTACCGCTACAGAAACCGGGCAAAGATGCGAATAGGGGAGAATCGTACAAACTTATCTCTCTTCTCTTGCCAGTAGCATAGACGCTTGATGATTTTACCTTACCGAGCCTAATTGGACATTTTCCAGTTGCTGATCATCAGCACGGATTCAGAAAGGAGCTTTACACACCATAACTACGCTTATAAGACTCGGTCTTAACTAGAACAAGCTGGTGACATGGTCCTCCTTGTGGCGCTTGGCCTATCGAAGGCCTTCGGTACTGTCAACCAAACAGGCTTTTTAAGGACTTCGCGTTGAAATCGTATCATATGCCCTAAGTTCTTGGTGTCACATTTGATAGCCTATTCAGGTCTAACGCGCATGCTACAGCTATCTGCAATAAGATGATAAGTAGGAACAAGGTCCTTAAGTTGCTAGCCGGCGGCACTTGCGGAACCGACAAAGAAACCTTGTTGACCTCTTACAAAGCGATAGTTCGGTCTGTGGTTAACTATACATCAACAGTGTGATCACCGAATGTGATCGAGACTCCTACAGACCTGCCAAAATGGCGTCGTCTGTGGACCATTTATAAAGATCATACCCTTGCGACGACACAATTTATTGCTGTCGAAGCAGTATCTGCTTAGTTGCTACCGCCCCAGCCATCCCAACCACCACCTTGTGGAAAGGCTTCCACCTCCCAGGCAGAACAGAAAAGACCTGCATGATCTAGAGCACGAGGTGCAAAGCTACAAGAGAGAAACACTAGATCAAAGAACATACCAGGCAGGTCTTGCTGACGGCATCGTTGAAGCCGTGAAAAGTAACAGAGTGATGGTCGTGCTAGGAGATCACCCTCCATCAGTGGCTTCGGAGAAAGCGGAATTACCTCGACAGACAAGAGTAGTTTTGGCCCTATTAAGATCAGACTGCCAAATTGGTAAGGCGGATAATTAAAGACAGCTGATCAGCTTTTTTCTAAATGCTAAATTGAGCCCTCACTTGACCCCTCCGCAAACGGAACCCTGCGATATGGTTTCGGGATTTTCGTAAGTATCCAAACAGGATGTATCCCCGATGTAGGTATCAACCGTGGTTACCACCCAGCCGTCTGGAAGTGCGGAGACATCCACTCAAATAATTTCTGGAGCCTCAGGCTCTAGGTCACTGTGAGGCTGACGGGCTGAGGGAAGTTTCCAGACTATTCGTATAGTTATTGCCATAATAATTTCTAATAAATGGGTTTGTCTCTTTTAAGAAAACACTTAGCTCCACTGTCTCATCAAGGCTTATTCCAAGGATAGATGAGTTGAATATGTTGATCATAAAAAAACAGTAAGGAAGGGTTAATGTCAGGCGGAACCGATTATATGATACTCTACAACACCCTCTCAGAGTAGAATACGACGAAATATTATCAAGTTTTATAAATGTTGTTTGTTTAATAATACTGATCTGTTCAAAAAATTTTATTTTGTATATAGGAGAGTAATAACTAAATCTGAAAAGTTTTTTTTCTTAAAATTTGGCACGGTTTGTTCTCAACTCAAGAAACTATTATCTCTTAAGTTTTATACAGTAGAGAAATATTCTTGACACATGATACTATTATCTACTTAAATGGATAAAGTTGTGATGAGAAATGCGGTCATAGCGGTTAGATGCAAAATTGCCATATATTGTCATATATTGCCTATATAGGGTCTATCTTTTGAATAGAGATATGGTATGTGGGAACGAGTCACTGCAAATCTTAACGACCGCATGTCAAGGTTACGGAAAATTTAGCCGCAACACCTTGCACCTTTGGGTACATGAAGAAAGATGCAAGTTCTTGGACTACGTCCAGTGAGGAATCGCCGGGAGTGCTCCTGTATACACATTTCGCGGGCAACTCTGAACAGGCATTGAGTACTTGAGTTGGGAAATCCCTTGAAGTGCAGCCATCATATGTTGCCAGCGTGATTGTAACCGAATCTAGAATTCTTTGGACTATCAAAAGCTTTAAACCTTTAAGTCACCAGGACAAGACAAAGTCTCGCCGGCGAAGCTGCCGGCACTGGCTCATACAATTGCTCCCTGGCTCAGAGATATATACACATGTTGTATCAATAAGGCATACATACCAACAAAATGGAGAGAAAACAATGTTGTTTCATCCCAATAGCGGGAAAGCCGATCCACAATGGAGCTAAGGATTTCCGGCCAATAAGTCTATTGCAATTTCTCCTCACAACTCTGGAGAGATTAATAGATAGTTACCGTATGACTAAAATTGATCACAGGCTACTTTCCACTCAACAGCATGCCTACAGCAAGGGCAAATCCACAGAAAGCGCCTTGCATGATATAGTCAGCTTTATTGAAGGATCCCTCTCTGTTAAGGAATATACTATGGTAGCTTTCTTAGATATACATAGAGGGGGCATTCAATAACATAAATCCAGCCGCTACAATTACGGCTTTAAAACCCCTTGGGGTTGACAGCAGTATATGCAGATTCATTCATAACCTTCTAATAAAGAGATGCATTTCAGCTAGTTTTGGGTCACCTGACATCCATAGATTTGTCAGCAGGCGAAGGCCCCAAGAGGATGTTCTGCCTCCACTGCTATGGAATCTCTCCATGAGCAATATATTACTTTCTCTGGAGATGATGAGTGTCAGAGTTATTGCATATGCAGATGACGTGGCAATAACTGCTAGAAGCAAGTTTCTGGATACTCTCAGAGACATCCTACAGCAGGGCCTTCATACAATCGCAAGATGGGCTTCCGGTAATGGTCTTGGTGTTAACCTGACCAAAACCGAACTAGTTATTTTCACGAGTAGAATTAAGGACCACGAGTAACATCTGTCTATTGAAGTTCCCTTATCTGAAAGCGCAAAATATATAGGTATTTTACTAGACATGATGTTGAACTTTAAATCCAACATTCAGGGAAGAGCAAACAACGCAGTAGTAGCGCTATACACCTGTAAAAGTGCAATAGGAAACCGCTGGGTTCTGAACCCGCGTATAGTTTATTGGCTGAATACGGCAGTAGTCAGACCCATAATGCTGTTCAGCATTGTCGTCTGTTGGACAGCTTAGCAGAAATCCACCTTCAGTGCTATACTAAGCAAGGTTCAGTGAATGGCTGCTATATGTATCACTGGTGCGCTGTGAACGATTGCGGCTCTAAATGTTATATTACATTCAATGCCGCTAGAGTTAGACTCAGGGAACTGTAACTATAATCAGAAAATGGCTACGGACATAGTGTCATTCTAGATAGAATGCCTGACCTTCCGGGCAATGTTGATTACACTATGACAGAACCACTCTTTAACAAGAAATATGTCCCTCTATGATATCTCAGGACATATGAGATTCGTTATCTTCTATACAGACGGTTCCAAACTCAATAACCAAGTGGGATTTGGTGTCTTTTCTGAGGAGCTAACACTTGCAAAAAACTCCCTGATCTCTGTTGTGTTTACCAGGCAGAAATCTTAGCTTATTAAATCAAGCTAATTAATGTGCTGACCAGAGTCGGTAAAAACACTTTCTCTGATAGTCAGGCTGCTATCAAGTCCCGGGAAACTATATTCTTGAATTCAAAAACTGTCTTCTACTGTCGCAGTTCTCATAACGAGATGGGAGAACAGTTCACCTGATATGGATGCCGGGCCACAGGGACATACCAGGGAACTGCAAGGCAGACGAACTTGCAAGACTAGGAACTACCATACACGCTCCAGGGGACCTCGAACATGTGGGCATGCCTCTAGAAACTTGTGATCGTGCATAATGACTTTTGCAGAAGCTGTGGAGACAAAGAACAAATTCTGTGTCTGTGCCCCGCTCTCTCTAAAATGCGGCATTCAATCGTAGGCTCTTATTTCTTCGAAGAGTTAGCTAACTTGGCTGATGTAGGAATCCGCAAACTCTTGAACTTTTGAAAGCAATCAAATTGGTTCACCGGCAGGGGCTATACATAACTAATATTTTCGCTTACGTCCCTGTGGTAACGCAATGGACTGCATAATCTAAGTGAGTCTGTTTTACAAGCTGCCACTCTTAACCATGGGGTCAATAACTGCCGATCTTGTACCGATTTTCTACAAATTCGATTGTGTTCTTCCTTGGTTCATGAAACTATTATATGCTAAAAATCATAGTTATAGAATACAGCTTCTATAGAGCTTAGATGCCAAATCAAAATGAACATATATATAGACGCTACATATATCTAAATCTGAACCGATTTCTTTCAAATTTGGTAGGGTATATTTGCGGGTCAAGAAACTCTCTCCTGTCATTTTACGTAATGATCGAATGTAAAATGTAGCCTTAGATGCCAAATCGGAGAGAAAATATGTATATATGGAAGCTATATTTAAATCTCAACCGAATTAATTTAAATTTGAGAGTAATTGTTCCTGCCACAAGTGATATAGTTTTGCTAAATTACACACCGATCCGTGAAAAAATGTGGATACAGTGTCTCGGATCGGAGGTACATTTATAGGGTGACCCAAAAGACGTATAAATATTTTTTAATGATTTTGCCTGTATTGAAATGCCTCAACAATCCGATTAATTACGGAACACAACTTCATTCATATGGCTGCCTTGGCTGGCCTTGCAGTAGCACATTCTGTCGACCCAATTTTTCAAAACATTTAAAAGTTAAATCGACTCAGGAAGTGATTCCAAGTCGATCGGTATAATAAACGATGGGTCTATCTCTTCTCCTTTTGGGTGTTACAAACAAATTCTCAAACTCATAATACCCAGTTATTTGGATTGCATATATAGTTTAGTAAGATATTAACGAATTACGAGTATAATGTTTTTTTTTTAAATTCAGCGTTTGCAGTTTTCCATGGAATAGAAAGAAGCTGGCTCGGTCGAGCGCGGGCTTCTGACTGAAACGAATTGAAGTACTGAATAAAATTCTTTAAATTTACCCAAAAAAATCCACCGTCTTTCACCGTTCTCTGAACAAACTAATACATTTTCTGAAAAAAAAATTATGAATTTTAGAGGAAAAATCGATTATAATCGTATGGGCGTGAGGCAGGGGGTGTGGCCGATTTCGATGAAACTTGTCATGCCCATTTTGTTTATTTTATGAAGGAAAATTTTTATGAGAAACCAGCCAGGAAAGGCTCAAAGTCGCGCGGTGCCGACTACATAATACCCTACACCTCCCTAAAAATGCGATAATAACATTACGATAATAATTTGGAATAGTTGGAACATATATATGTTGCAATATCTAAATCTGAACCGATTATCGCTAAATTAAGCAATATTCGTTCCTAAATTGAGACACATCTTTCTGCCAAATTTTGTAATGATCGGAACTAAAGTACAACTTCTAAAGAGCTTTGATACCAAATCAGGAGGAACATATATATGGAGGTTATATCTAAATATGAACCGATTTTCCTTGAATGCTCATTCATGTAATAAGAAATCTCTTTCTGTTGAATTTCGTACTGATCGGATATAAAATACAGTTTTTACAGCGCTTACATGTCAAATCGGGGGTAACATATACATGGGGGCTATCTCTAAATCAGAACCGATTTTCTCAAATTTTTGTAATGTCTCTAAGTGTATCACGAGGCTGATCTCTGTTAATTTTTGTACAAATCAGTTCAAAAATGTTGCTTACACATATATGCCAAATCGGAGGTATATATATATGGAAGCTATATGTAAATCTGAAACTATTTTAACCAAATTCAATAGGGACCGTCTTTGGGCCAAAAAAAAGATATGTGTACAGTTTCGTTGAGATTGGACCATAATTGTGACCTGTACTTTGATTACAAGAATACATGCACAGACGGACAGACGGACGGACGGACGAGTAGGACGTTACAAACAAATGCACAAAGTTATAATACCCTGTGCCACAGTAAATAAAGACCGATTTTGAGTATAAGAGCGGGGGCGATGGGCGTGGTCGATTTTGATTAAACTTGGCATGCATATTTTGTTTATTCTATGAAGTGTATGTACCAAATTTTGAAGACTTTTGGTTAGATAGGAAACAATCGATTTGGATTGTATGGGCTGTGGGCGGTAAGCGTGGCCGATTTTGATGAAATAAAATTTTTTCTTAATTTAGTCAATATGTTATATATTCTCTTCTTATATTTTTTGCCCAAAATGTATGAAGCCATTCCACTGTGCGCCGTCCTATTGAAACCATAAATTGTCCTCGTCATTCTCTTCAACATGTGAAAACAAATAATATCTGAGCATGGCACGGTAATGATCGCTATTGACGGTAACGGCAGCTCCTTCCTCGTTTTTGAAGAAAAATCCACCAATGATGCCGCCGGTCCACATGCCGCAGCCGCGCACCGGCCAGCACCGGAAGGCGTTGTTTTATCCATTAGCGAGCCAGTTCATTGCACACGCTTCACAAGTTTATCCACAAACGGCCTGGAAGGCGCCTTATTTAGCCCGATTTTCGTGCGTACGTTTCTTGCAAACATTGTACTGAATATATTTGACACATCGGGAATGTCATTGAAGATGTCAAAGCTCAAGGATGGGACATCCTTTATATGCAGAAAAAGAGCACTGTGCTAAATTTCATCATGATTGGAAAGTAAATACGACTCCTGAGCCAATTTAACCAAGTCGGTCTGTCCATCCGTCTGTAGGTGTATCCCTTCATCACAGTACTCTTCATTACAATGCCCTTCCGCACAGTCCTTGGTGTTTTTCGTACAGTTTTTTTTTTTGAATTTTTAAAAACAAATTTGGATTTTGACCTACTATTACAATGAATGAATCAATTACTTCCCTGCCGACATAAAATGATACATCTCTCCTATGACAATTCATCGGATTTGATCCAAATTGATTCGGATCACAATAATTTTTTATTACTTTCACTTCTTGAGATGCTCCTTTTTCTCAAAAATGTTATTCTTCATAACAACATCCAACGACTACTAGCCTGTACAGGCCTTCTGGAAGGCCATACTTGGGCAAGCTTTGTCATTTATCTACACAACAAATACTTATATGTCAGCACAAGTACTGGTGCGTGTGTGTTTTTCTGTGGATACAACTTCACTGCATCGTTGGCACGGCGGTAGTAATATGTACAATCAATCATTTTGATACCACCAAGTGAGTGTATGTTCACACTTTTCGTCGTTCATCTCAGGGCACATTCCTTGCCGATGATTCACAGAGCCAACCTTTGCCATCTTCGTCCACTCATCGCCATCTTCATCGATTTCAGCATAATCATCGTCATCACCATCTCCATCAACATCACCCCCATCATCAGTGCCACATATCACCCATCAGCCATCACCAGCATGATTGTCATTTTAAGGAGTCCCGCCGGGTAGTGATTTCTTTCGCAAGATTATGAATTTCAATTTTCGCCATTTCTCGTGTCCACTTTTTGATGTGTAATGGTCGAGTGAGTGGCCAAACAACAACAAAAAGGAAGCAAAACTCGTATGAAGGAATCCGCATGTATTGCTCATGAATAAACCAGAGTGTGAACACCCATTTATCCACCAACGATCCAATTCCTATGTCCATCAACTTGTCCCAACCGGCCCCCTTTCATTCCGATGTATGGTTTCGCCTCCTATGTCTCTTAACCACCGAGACGAATGACTGGATGACTGAATGGATGGATGGGAATGATGATAGTGATGGACATCAGAACCAAAACACTCTAAACGAACTATAAAATGAACATTTAGAGCTCTGGAACGGATGAAGCAGGAGATTTTTAATATTACACTTTGTCGAATTTTATTGGAAACGTCCGCCCTCTAGCAATGAAATCAGCATTTTTATAAGCTCTAGAAAGGGAAAGATATAAAGAGAGAGAAAAATAAAAGGAGAGAAAGAGGGTGGAATATATAAAAAGTAGAATATTATATGAAACACAATCATACATACTCGTACTTGGAATAATTTATAAAATTCCAACACGATCTATGGGATGAGCTTTATTTGTTGATATTAATTTTTGTGTTATGATGAATTTATACGACTCTTCCTACTAGAGCAGCACTAGTAACATGGTCCCAGAACTCCTGGCGAGCCGTCGTTTTGTGACAGGGTAGCCATGTTGTGTTGACAAAAACTACGTACGTTTTCTACACATCCTCAAAGAATGATGGGAGTATGGTTGTAAGTTGTTTCAACACACAGTACAAGACATGATTTTGGGACTCAATTCTGAGAATTGGACGTAAAAGTAGCCCCAAAAAATAAGAACTTCTGCTTCATTCGTTTAGTCAAGTTGGCTCAATTAATAATTTAATGACCATACAATTTATTGCTCAAGGTGGATTTTTTGCACTTTTTCTATATTTTTTCTCGATATACCGTACGGAATATATGTTTTGTGTCTGAAGCAAAGTTGTAGACATTGAATGGAAGAAAAAAAGGCGGAACAAACCTACCGAAAAAGTGCATCCATTGCCTTAAAAATCGCAAAAATGCCAACAATGTCATAAAATATCTGTCAGAAAAATATTGAAAAGTACATATACGAATACGTATAAAACATAACAGAACATTTTTGCGATTTTAGAGGCACTGGATGCACATTTTCGGGTAGGTTAGTTTCCCATTTTTGTATTCCTACGTAATATCTACAACTTGCTTCCGACACAAAAGATATTTTCCGTACGGTATACCGAGAAAAAAATATATAAAAATTTTAGTAATTATTTGCACTCTTAATGAAAGGAGAAAAAAATTAAAAAGAATTTGAAAGAAAGGAGGAAAAATGTATTATTATTTGGTCAATAACGGCGAAAAAAATTACACTGTCCTTCAGTGACAAAAATACACGGACTTGACAGTATAATTTCGATTCTACAACCAAAGAGTAGTATAACCCTATACTGGGTTTGGCGAAATTGGTGACCAATTTTTATTTATTTGCCTCAACATTTTTTGAAAATAAGTGCGTCCCTCGAAAAAGTTGTCGTCAGCTTTTGTCCAACAACTAATTCAGACTTGGTGGTACCGCTTAGCTATATTTGGCAATAATGTTGCTAAGAATATACTGAACAAAGTTTCTTAGTATTTTAAGCGAAAATAATTTTTTTTCTGCACTTTTTTTTTTGAAAAAGTGGAGGAAAAAAAATTTTATTCATTTTGTTCAGCATAACTTACAACTTTTGTGAACAAATAGCTCAAAACACCACATTGTACCGCAAAAATGTTAGTATTTCACTATTTTGTAACTCTAAAACCAAAATATTTTTTTAGTGTAGTGTATGTTTAGCAACCTGGTACAAAATAGTAAGGCCAATATTTTTGTGGAACATATTAACCCTCTAGATCCCCCAAAAAACTGTAATTTTTAGCCCTATTTAAACAAATCTAAAAAAAACAGCTCTTAAAATAGGGCGGGCGGGGATGAAAGGTTAGTATAACCCTATACTCGGTTTGGCGAAATTGGTGACCAGTTTTTTTTGGGCCTCAAAAGTTTCTGAAAATCAGTGGGCCCCTCGAAAAAGGTGTCATCAGCTTTTTTCCAACAACTAATTCAGACTTGATGATATCGCTCAACTATATTTGGCAAAAATGTAGCTAAGAGTATGCTGAACAATGTTTTACTTGCCCTTTTTTTGAAAAAGTGAAAAAAAAATATATTTTTTCTTAACTTTTTTTTGCATAATTTACTGGGACCCGTAATTTCTCACTAACAATAATTGGCAAAATTGTAGGCACGGTACTACGAGGTTGCTATATATATTTCTGGCCTAGGCAACACTATAGCAACCGTAGTAATATTGTGAACATATCAATACAATCTGAAAGTGTTTAGTCACCCTAAATAGTTAAAAAAAAAACATTGTACCTCAAAAATGTTAGTATTTTGTAACTCTATAACCAAAATATTTCTTTTCAGTGTAGGGTATTTTCAGCAAACTTTGTGATACGAGGGTATATATCATTTACTACCGGTCAAAAAAGTAACACATCGAAGGAGTGGCCTCAGACCCTAAGTATATTCGGCGGATATCCGTTTTGGGTTATTTTATGTCGAATGACCAATGTCCGTCCGTCCGTACGTCTGCCTGCCTGCCTGTCTGTCTGCTGGCACAATAACTCTCGAAACGAGTAACAGACTTACTTCAAATTTAGTATGTGTTAATATTTTCTGGGAGCGAACGAATCGCGGGAGCGGACGAACCGCGGGAGCGAACGAATCGCGGGAGCGAACGAATCGCGGGAGCGAACGAATCGCGGGAGCGGACGAACCGCAGCTAACTACTCTTAAATTACTATATGGATCGCGGGAACGAATCGCGAAACTACGCTTAAAAGTACAGGGTTGCCCAAATTCGACGGACCCACGGACTCGTTGGGCCCATTCCAATCGACGAGGCTTGTCCGCAGGCAACAATCTTTGCGTCAATTGAATTTTGTACGGGAACAAATGCAAATCAACGCGAATAATCCGTTGTAAAGTGGACCGAGCCATGCCCAACTGCTGAGAACGGCGTTTTTGGGATGTTCTTGGGGACCTCTCAACACTGGCTCGTACGGCAGCGATATTCTCGGCCGATCGCCTTGGTCGACTTTTATTTGGCCTCTTCGGATTAGAAAGAGCCTCACCAGTCGAAAATTTTTCGTATAAACGCTTAATGGTGTTCTTAGAAGGCGCACTTCTCACATTTTTTAATATTTTAAAAGCACGTTGAGTTTTCACAATTGACTTCTTCTGTTGAATGTAAATTTCAACTATTTCGCGTGGCGTGTATTGTTCCATGGTAAAAATCTGCTTGGACTGACGCTTCAAACGCGGTATGTCATTAAGCGATCTGACATCTCTGTCAAAAGTTATGGCGTTGCCAGATGGGTCCGTCGAATATGGGAGACCCTGTATGTTCTAGAATACTGGTTAGGTGAATCGCAATCGTTTTTAAGTCGGGTATTTTCGACTGCGGTCGTGCCACACATCTGGTATTTTCGACTGCGGTCGTGCCACACATCTATTTATGCTCGTCCTTTTAGCGATGGGGATCCATCCTTGGGTCGTATAAAGTCGACACTAAGTATTTCCGACTACACAAACTTAATGGGAACCAGTAAGGAAAGGCTAAAGTCGGGCGGTGCCGACTAGATAATACCCTACACCACTCTCGTAATATTGATATATAAATTTTGTAATTCATGTATAAATTGTTTACATAAATTTACTTTTGGGACATTTTATACTTAAATAATACCCTGTACCACAGTGTGGTGTAGGGTATTAAAACGATTGGATCTGAAGAGCCAAATCGGATGAAACATATATATGGGAGCTATAGCTAAATCTTAAGCGATTTTCTTCAAATTCGGCAGTGTTGGTTCATGGATCAAGAAACTCTACCATTCTAAATTTCAAAATGATTGGATGTAAAATACAGCTTCTACAGGACTAAAGGGCCAAATCGGACGAAACATATATATGGGAGCTATAGATAAATCTTAACCGATTTTCTTCAAATTCGGCAATGTTGGTTCATGGATCAAGAAACTCTACCATTCTAAATTTCAAAACGATTGGATGTAAAATACAGCTTTTATAGGACTAAATGGCCAAATCGGACGAAACATATATATGGGAGCTATAGCTAAATCTTAACAGATATACCAAAATATTGCACATATATTTCTTCTATTATTTTACAAACGCACGTCGATTTTTTTAATAACATATTTTCGACAGATGTAGCAGAAATTGTCGGGATCATTTACACATTGAAAATTTGCCGTTTACTCATACTTTGAAATATAACTTAATAATATTTTTCAGAAAATCGACTTATCTCTTTAAGGCACTGAATTTGCATATCATGTTTTATGGATGGTTACTAACAACCATAAAACCTCTATAATTTTATAATGTCTGACATCAATCCTCACAAAATAAAATGCAAGTGCAATGTCTCTTATATGTCTCTCTCACATATGGCGAATTCAATATACGCAAAAACATCATTTAAAAACGAAAAAATATGAAACAAGATTTTTTTGAATTTCCCTATCCATAGATTTCAAATAGACAGTGCTTTCTTCTTTAGCATGCTGGCTTTTTAAAAATGTAATAAAATAATTTTTTCGATTTTTTTTTCTATTTTTTATGGTTTTTTTTTTTGTACCAGGAAAAAGTGTTTTTTTAAAAAAAAATCCTCTTTTTCTCATATTTTTGACGACTGTTACTAAACCAAAGATTCTACGTGAATATTTGCAGCATATGTAGCCCTCATAATTCCCTTTAATTTGAGGCATAATACGGCTCAATCAGGCTTATACTTGAAAAATTATGGTCCAAATACTGAATGTACTTTACACGAAAGCTGGAATTTAAAAAAAAATTACCATAACAATTTTTTTTAATATTTTTTTTGTGTTTGTGACACCTAGTTGCACCAGAAACTGTTATCCATTTCCCTTGGACAAAAATGTTGTTGCATAGTGTTATTAATTGAGTCAACTCGACTAATCGAATGATGCAGAAGTTATTATTTTGACTTTAATCGTACAATAAAATGTGTACCTCGTAGCGTATGAGTTACAGGTTGCCTAACTACCCATGAAGTATCCTCACAGTGTACAAAAGTTCCAGTAAAACAAAAAATAACCCCACAAACCAAAAAATTTGTATGTACTAGCCAGCCAATATACATAAATTGTTCGCTTAACATAAACAAACAAATTTCAAATATTAAGTAAACTATTTAATGATACTCAAATTCGTTCAGGTTCAAATGACTGAAAACCACTATATAACGAACGTGTAGATTTAACCCATCCGATTTTTACCTCAATCAATAAACGGTCATGTCGCAAGTTCTGCTTCCACACCCAAAATCAATATATCATCGGGGAGTCGCCACCACATGTAAACTATGCGGCCAACGTTCACCGCCATCGGATGCAATCATCGAAATTACCATTGAATAGTCGAAACCTGCGCAGCAACGGCAGAGCAACAAATGGTTTGTAATGCAAACAAATTACGAGTGAACCATTCAATCAATCACTCACTCACTCACTCGCTCGCCCAATCGATACATGGAATTTTAATGCTTTTACTGAGACCAGTAGCGGCAAAAAATGATGGACGAAATGTTGAGGTGGGAGGTTACTAACGAAAATGTAAATAATGCAAACCTCAATAGAATATTCAATTATTTTTTGAAATAAGTTAATAAAATTAAAAATTGTTGCTAATATTTATTTATGGCCAATTGTATTCAATTAATAGCTGACCAATGAATGTATTGCTGTTGTTTAAATAGTTGTATATGTTTTTGTTGTCCATTAGGTGTTGTTTTTATTCGCCTTGTGTACTGGGTTCTGCTGCATTGGTTTCCACACGCTGAAAAAAATCGCTTATGTAGTATATTGTCACAAACATATTCGGCTAGAAATGTGTTTAGGATACACTGTAAATATGTAATTGGTAATTGGTACACACAAATATGATATATCTTGGAAGATGTTGGTCTAAACAAATCATTGATTGTATCCTAATACGTTTTTATCTGGAAATACTATTACCGAAAAAATTATTTTTTTAGAAATTTTTAATGTTTCTAACAATATTTTATAATTGAAATCGTATAAACTTGGAAAAAATAAATTAATCGCAGGATTTACAACTAATGATGATTTGTAATATTTATAAAATTAAAATGAGTGCTTTAAAACAGAATTTAATGCTGCATATACCATTTTTAATTGGGAGGTATAATTCGTAATCGAGGAAAAAATAAAACTTAAGTTCGAAAAGTCAGCAAATTTTTGGAAAATATTTTTAAATAAAATGAATTTTGAAAAATTCCTCAACAATAACTTTATTTATATTTAAACACATTATATTTGAGAAAATTAGTTTGCAAATATATTTTGTTGTAATATATGAAATATATGCGTTCCAAATAAACTTTACTGATTTTCAAATAACACTATGCAACAAACAACATTTTTTTGTGCCCCAGACCTATGTTATGTAAAATCAAAACCAAAAATTTTTTATGGATAATTTTTTTACAAAATTTTTTTATTAAAGATACAGTTATCGTCGAAGTTACCCTTAGTATTTGCACTATAATTTTTGGAGTATATGCCAGATAAGGTCGACTTATACGTTCTCTTTCCCTTAAAAATAGTGGTTTAGTAACAGTCATTAAACAAATTGGAAAAAGTAGATTTTTTTCAAAAAAAAATCCTGGGACGAAAAAAAAATAAAAAAATCTAAAACAAATATTTTATTTTTTAAAAGTTTGCATCCTAGCGAAGAAAATAATGCCTATTTGAAAAAAATCTATGGATAAATGTAGAAATTATAGCCCTTTTGGTAGAGGTAAGAGAATTTCAAAAAATCTTTTTTTTTAATTTCAGTTTAAATAGCGATTTTATTTGTTACTTTTATTTATATTATGTACATTTGAGTTTATTTACATGTACAAGTTTCATTAGAAGTAATTGTGATTTCTTTGTTGACGTTTGTAGATTTCGGAATCGGTTTCTCTAATGAGGAACCAAATATAATCTCCCATCATTCTTTCATCCCAGTGCCCCTTGTAACGCCGCTCGATGGACTTCAATTCTTGGTGAAACCTTTCGCCATGTTTGTCACTTACGTCGCCAAGATTCTCGGGGAAAAAGTTTAAATGAGAATGCAAGAAATGAATTTTGAGGGACATATTTACACCTGTTGGAATACATAAAGCGTATATACATAAATATATTTCTAACCAATTTTTTTATAATTTTTTAACAAATCATTAATCATTGTTTTATATTGCGGGCTTTTATCGGATCCAAGGAAATTTGAAACTACAAGCTTAAACGACCTCATGCTGCAATTTCATCCGACGTCAAATATGATTCGAAATTCACATCTTTCATCAGTTTCCTTATTTAAGGCTCATCAAAAAATCCTTCTTCGATTTTTTGAAAAGAAAGACTTTTAAATAAACTTTTTAAATATGAGAGTGAATTGCCATCTTTCCTTAAGGCTTTTACAAAATTTTTAAAGAGACCCAGCTTAAAATACTGTGTTGGCAAAATACCGGCTATCCCAGAGACATAACATACCAACTACTTTTAAATCGCAACAAATTTTCCAGTCATGTTCATATTTTATGCATTTTATCAATTTAGCCATTGTTTCGTATGATTCCTTAAAGTTGACAGCATGAGCAATGGGAATCGACGGTTTCTGATTTCCGTTGTGTAAAAGTACTGCTTTCAAACTTTCTTTACTGCTGTCAACAAGTAACCTCCATTCCTTTGAATTGTATGTTTGATTAAGTTCCTCGAACAATCCGGTAATGTCCTTGCAAAAGCATCTGTTATCCACAGTTGTATAAAATTGTTTGTAAGGTATATCACGGACTCCATAATATGATATGTTAACATCTGGGGCCAAAATATTGTACTGTTTCATCCCAGATGCAAGTAGTTCTGCCTTATCTGTGGTCAGTTCCAAATCTCTCACTAGATCAATGAGTTGAAACTGACTTAAAAGCGATGACTTCTGACTCTAACTTGAATCGCTCAGAGTTGAGTACTCAGTTGAACTTGATGAAGTTTCCATTTTATATACCCTCCACCATGGATAACATGTGACCACACAAAATAACTCAAACCTAAAGAAAATAACACCGAAAAACAAACAAAATATATAGTAGATGACAGTAGGAATCATAACAAGTTAGATGCTATATATGGGAGCTATATCTAAATATGGACCGACATCGCCCATATCCCAAGTTACCTGCAGCTATAAGAAGTATCTATACCAAATTTCAGCCACCGAGCTCTATTATTACGGACTGTGGCGTGATTACAACAGATTGACGGACGGACGGACATGGCTAAATCGTCTTAGAATTTTACGACGATTAAGAATATATATACTTTATGGGGTCTCAGATCAATATTTAGAGATGTTACAAAGGGAGTGACAAAATGATTATACCCCCCAATCCTATGGTGGAGGGTATAAAAATTATCATAAATTTTTTTTAAAGATTTTGTTCGTGTTTAGTGCACCATACTACACCTTAAAATGTTATGTACAGACCTTTCATTTGATTTTGAATTTTATGGGGTCAATAAGCCCAATTTTATACAAATTTATGGTATTGATGCAACGGAATCAAAATATCAACAAATCAAACGTGTACATCGTTTGTATGGGGATCATATCGAAATGTGTACCATTGTTAACGATTTGTATACCCTCCACCATAAAATGGGGGTATATTCATTTTGTCACTCCGTTTGTTTTATAATTTGATATATTTGCAGCGAAAAGGAAAGGCACACAATTATAAAATTGAACACATAATTAAAGTTGGTATTTATTGTCTAAATAATTTTCGAGCGCCCCAGTAGGCGAGTTGGTAGCGTACTCGCCTATGAGTTTGGGGGTCGTGGGTTCGATTCCCACCAGAGGCTCTGGTCTGTCGCTGCAAAATTCAGCCATATGGTCTTTGTAACCCGGCCTTTCCCTGGACCTTAAAATTAGAATATAAATTTACTTTGTATTGTAATTCATATAAATAAATAAATAATTTTCTTCGAGTGACAAACATAAATGTTCTTTTTGATACCAAAAAGAAAAGCCTACTGAAACAATCCTTTTTCGGAGATTGTATCCTTCCATGTAAAAAAACAACTATTTTATTTTTAAAGAAAACTTTTCACTATTTATTTAGAAGGCACCGTCGCTTGTAGCTACAAATGCTCGCTTCTATTGTTCGAAGTGAATTAAATTCCTAGAACAATTGTTCCTCCTTTTATACACAAATTTCGATAGAAATCATCAAGTAACTTTTAATTTTGAACAAGTAAAAAAATACAAATAATTCTAAAATCGAACATGTTGGAAAATATTTGAAATACATAAAATGTATATACATACATGTGTTTGAATAATATAGCAACGATTTAAAATAAATATGTGGATAAAATACAGCAGAAACAGGCTGCTTCACTACTATAAAAACAAACATAATTAGAAATTGTACATGGTATATGAACAAACAAGTAACACAACAGTTTGTAACACCTCTAAATAATGATCTGAGACCCCATAAAGTATATATATTCTTAATCGTCGTAAAATTCGAAGACGATTTAGCCATGTCCGTCTGTCCGTCCGTCTGATGTAATCACGCTACAGTCCGTAATGATAGATCTAGGTTGATAAAATTTGGTAGAAATATTTCTTATAGTTCAGCTTGTTTGGGATTGCAAATGGGCCATATAGGTCAATGTTTTGATATAGTTCCCCTACAGAGGTCGCTCCAAAATATGGTTTTTGAGCCATAGATAGTACATTTTTAAAGCAATTTAGCAGAAACTTTGCAGTTTGTATTCTATTAAGACAAGAATTCATGACAGCAAATTTTGCAAATCAATTCATATTTTGTTATAGTTACCCTATTGAGGTCGCTCCAAAATATACGTATTTAAGCCATTTATACCACATTTTCTAAGCATTTAAATGAATCTTTGCAGTTTGCATTTAATTAAGACAAGAATTCATCGCAGTAAAAAATTTGTAAATCAGTTCCTTTTTTTTATAGTCCCAAAAAGGCTTACTTAAGCCATAAACACCACATTTTCTAAGAATTTTAGCTGAAACTTTGCAATTTGTATTCTATTTTGGACAGAATTCATTTCAGTAAAATGTATACACATAAAATTTTATTTTGATGTAGTCCCCGTGTAGACGTAGCTCTCAAAAAAGCAATTATAAGCCGTAAATACCACATTTTTCAGGTGAAGAGTTTGGCTAAAGAATTTGCGGCCTAAAAATTGCAGCGATCGGTTTTTAAATAATTTACTTAAACAAAAAGGATCGTTTCATGATTTGTTCCATATCCAAAGATTATTCCAGTGATAAAATTGAATGCTATCTACGGTTCATATGGTTGGCCATCTTATGCCAACCATATGAACATGAACAAATACTTATCCAGAGCAGCAAGAAAGCTCATCTTTTGTTAAAGCATTGTTTTTGTTTGTTTTATATTTTTTGCTTCCCCTCAATATTTATTTCGTCGACTCAAGTATTTGAACCCTCTTCCAACGGATGTCGACCATTAAAACTATTTGTTATTGAACATTATTGAATGGAGAAAACATTCTCATCCGATAATGGTGATTTAAAACAATCGGAATAGCAACGCCGTCTCCGCAATAAATAGCGGCGGCTGTCGAATCAATAACAGGAAATAAATGAATACTTATCCGTCACATCCCCACTGGTATTTCATGAAAAACAAATACGAATATGAATACTTATGGACACACAAATTGGAGCTAAATATTAGGTGAAATCGAAAACATTTGCGGTTTTATGGGCGATTTGATTTGTGGTTTTCAGTTTGAATCGGTTGCATGAATGTGGTTAATTCAAATGTAATTATTCAATTGTAGAAAAAGAGTGAGTAATGCAATTTTTTAGTTTTCAATGCACGCTGAAAAAATATCGCTTCTGTAGTATATTGTCCCAAACATATTCGGCTTGATACATATATGTGTTTAGGGTACACTCTAAACATATAATATTGGGTACACACAAAATGTATATATTTGGGAAAATGTTATTCTAAACAAATCTTTGTTTACATCCCAGTATGTTTTTATTTGGGACTATCATTTCCGAAACAAATATTTATTTGCACTTAAGAATTCAGAAAATACGTTAATTGTGTTAAATTTTTTATAAATTCAAAGTTATTTTTTAAGACATTTTTAAAGTTCGTAAAAATAATAAATAATAATAATTTAAATCGTATAATCGTGGATCAAAATAAATTACTTGGAGGATTGACAAGAAATGATGACTTAGAATACTAACTCAGAAATTTTAAAATGATTGATTTAAACTGAAGTTAATGCTACATATGGTATTGTAACTGGGAGGTACAATTCGAAACCAAGGAAACGTTTTAACTGAAATTCTAAAAAGTCAGCAAAGTTTTGAAAATCATTTTTAAATAAAATATATTGGGATAAATTCCTAAAGAATAATTTTATTTGTATTTAAACACCTATTTTATTTGATAAATTTAGTTCGCAAATATATTTTGTTGTAATATATTAATATATGCGTTCCACATATATTTTATTGATTTTCAAATAAAATTTATTTGCTCAGAAATGTATAATATTTAACAATTTGTTTTACAAATATATTTTCTTTCGATTCAAACATATCAAAAAAGGCGATTTTGCCCCGTGTGTATATTTGCATATCGATACCTCCATTCTAAACTATACTAAGTGCAAAAAGGTAGTTTTTAGGAGAGGTGATCAAAGTGTGATTATTTTTTGAAATTTCTGTCAAATTCCTTTATAATGAAAATCGAATGACCTGTACTGTTTTGTGAATAACTTTTGATTGGGTTGACGGATAAACACCAACTTTTGACTGAATATAATTTAGAATATTTAGAAATTAAAAATGCAATCTCCCTGAAAACATACTAAGTCGACTTAGCATGTTTTAGAATGAAGGTATCGATATTTGCATATTTATTCACTTGTGTCTAAAAACTTGTTTGTTTCATCAATCGAAACATCTTGTTTCCAATAATCATCAAGATTTTTTTTATTTGTCTTATCCACTGTTTCCAATAATCACAAAGAATTTTTTACGGATAACTTTTAATAATAAATTCCAAATTTCGACTACAAGTATACGTTTATTTGACTGTAATGTTTTCTACTTTGCGAAAAAGAGTGACAGCCTATATAACAGACTCACTTGTCCATAAGGACGTAAGAGAAAACATAAGTAGTTCCTAGTCACTCCCGTTGCACCCATTTGATTGCTTTAAAAATCTCAAAACTTGACGGATGCCAACATCAGCCAAGTTAGTCAAACTCCCAAGAAAATAGAGCCTAAGATTGCATGCTTTCATCTAGAAAGCACGGAGAGAGCGTATGTACGCAGAAGTTGTTCTATTGATTCCTCCTCCTCTTCATCTCCACAGCTTTTGCAAAAAGCATTATGCAAGACCAGTAATCTCACTGCGGTCCGCCCCAGAAGGCAATGACAGGTCATGACGGCATGGTAAGTGAGACATCCGGTCTCGATAACGACAGCAGTGCATTGGTGCGTTTTGAGTTTAGGACGGGCCACATCAGCCTGGAATATATGCAGTTCCTCACTAGTTTCCACCTGTTTTTTTGTTGCCGTAAGCGCTTTATCTCTCAAGAAGAACTTGCAGGTCGCTGGAGGTATGCTCACATATACTCGTACCAGTTTCTCTGAAGAGTGTAAGGTAGTTCCTAGTCCTGCAAATCCGCATGACTTCATCTGCAAAACTGCTTTGCAGTTCTCTGGTACATCTAAGTGGACGGCACCAATATCAGGTGAATATTGAACTGTTCATCCATCTCGTTGGGGAGATCTGCGACAGTGGAGGACAGTTTTCGAATACAGGAATATAGTTTTCAAGGACTTGATAGCAACTAGAGAAACTATTTATAACGATTTTGATCAAAACATTAACAGCCTGTTTCTGTAACTTAAAAATTTGCTTTCGTTCGCCTGCCAGACGACAAACAGCTGATTTGGGTTTCAGTAACTACCATCAGAACGACAAGTCGTACGATAATGAACTCGTACGAAAACGTAATCATTTCAGTGCAAATTTTGGTTTCTCTATCTCTCTTTGCTGTCATCTCGGCGAACACAAATGTCAGATCGAGTCACATTATTTTATTTGTCGACTGATAGGAACAATGACAAAAAACATTATTAAAAGCAAAAAATAAGTAGATATTAATCTAATTATGGTAAAAACAATTAAATAATAATAAAATTGTGTACATATGGGTACACATTTAAGCATACAGAAGTCAATATTGGTTGCTCGCTAAGATGGAAAAAAATTATCAGTGCACAATGAGAGAGTCGGGAGAGAGAGAGAAATAAATGAGAGTCTTGGTGCAGCTCAACTGACCACCCAGGGTTGCTTTTTTGGTCACGGCTAGTGTGAATAGTACAGAGATGTATTTGCTAAGGTCGACCATACACAAATGTGTGCTTTTTTAGACCGGAAGTTGTGAAATTATTGATCTGGCAATTACATTATTTTCCAATTGGTAAATTGCTAACGTCGTTGACGTAAGGCCAGGCGAACGAACGATAGAACGTTAGAGAAACCAAATTCCTGAAGAAAGTGAGTGACTGGTTTTCGTTCGCAGAGACTTTCGTTAGAAATACAGAAACAGGCCGTAATTTTCAGCTATTCAGCTACCTCTTTAATAGCTAAGAGTTCTGTCTGATAAACACTACAGTGATCAGGCCGACTTTTTCGCATTAAATATCCCAAGTTCCCCAGAAAAGACACCAAAGCCCACTTAGTTTGTTGAGTTTGGAACAGTCTGTATTATACATAACACATAACAGATCTCCTATGTCCTGGGATACAACCAATCCATCGTGATCTAGCAGGCAAAATAGTAAGATAGTACTTCTCAAAGAGTGGTTCAGCCATAGTGTAATCAACAGTGCCCGAAAAGCCACACTGAAAAAAAAATTGTTCGTAAAATTAAAGAAATGCTCCAAAGTCGTCCTTAGTCTTCAAAATAAGTACATTTTGTACCTAAAATTAAGAAACTTTACTTAAAATTAAGTAAATTACTTAATATTATTGACATTATCTATATTTTAAGTACAAAATGTACATATTTTAAAAACTAATGACGTCTTTGGAGCATTTCTTTAATTTTATGAAAAAAATTTTTCAGTGCAGGCATTGTAATATCTGCAGCCTTTTCCTGGTCTTAGTGACACTTCCGTAAGTCTCATAGCAGTACATGCTGCATATTGCTTTGATATGATGTCTAGAGGCTTTAAATGTACGAGTAGTATAACATTTAGTGCCGTAGGTGGTTTCATTCTCAGCGCACCAGTAAAACATATAGCAGCCATTCGCTGAATCTTGTTGAATATAGAGCACAATGTGGATTCAGCAGAACTGTCCACCAGACGACAATGCTGAACAGCATTATCCGTCTGACTACTGTCGTATAGAACCAAAAAACTATACGTGGGTTCAGACCCCAGAGTTATGCTATTGACCACAGCGCTATCACAGCCTTCTTTGCTCTTTCCAGAAAGTGCTTTGAAGTTCAACTTCCTGTCTAGTAAAATACCTAAGTATTTTGCGCATTCAGAGAAGGGATTTGCAATATCCCCAAGGAAAGAGGTGTAAGTCGTGGTAACTTATTTCTCCTGGTGAAAAGACCTAGTTTCATCTTGGTCGGGTTAACACCATGACCAATACAAGAACTACCCATCATGCGGTTGTACTTATGAATGGACCGCTGTAGGTGTCTCTAAGAGTACTCGGAAACGTCCCTCTCACAGCTATGGCAACGTCACACAGTGTCGTGATTTCTCTGTACGGTTGGCCAAAAATGGAAGGAGTAGATATAGGTCATCGAAATTTTGCATAAGTAGTTTTTATAAGCAAAATAAGGTAAAAACTAATTTTGGACCATATCCGTCAAAGGACACGCCCACCTCCCACATATCCTGAAATCCAAAAATACAATATATTCTTAAACTGCCAACGGAATTCAACCAAATTTTGCTCAATACGAGTATACTTCAATTTTTTTTACATTAATGCATGTTATCGCTGAAATTGCAGCAAGGAGTTAATCTTCCTTAAAATATTCTTTTTTGGGTAGTTGCTAGTAAAATATGTAATTTATTGCAAAAATGACTTTAAATGTAATATGCGGCATATTTTATTGTCAGAAATATAATTTCTGTCGATTTTCATTCAATGCGAAATGATTTTTTTTCAAAATTTTGATTTTTAAAATATTTTGTTCAGATATAACCATAGTTTCTCGAAAAAAAAACAACAAATTAAAATATTTATTGTAGCCAAATTCGCAAATATTCGCAGCTAGAATTTATTTACTTTAAAACTACTACATTCAAGTCAAAAAAAAAAAAATATGGTTCGTGAACTGTCGTTATAAATTGTTTTTCGGTCCACTCAAAAATTTCCCACTTAAAAAACAAGCGTGTTTTTCTGTACACACAAATTGCCTAACGGTACTTTCTATATGAGTTATATTTGGACCAAAAAAATTTTTGTCGTATTGCAGAAACATTGTTGAACAACAAATAGTTACAGGTCTTGCAATTATTTATGAATAAATATTAATTTTAACCCTTAAAAGATCATAAAAATGTTATATTATTTGATATCATAAATATATGTACGTAGGTACACAACTTCAACTTTGAAACCCCATATCTCTGAAACGACCCAATGCATCTAAAAAATATTTTAAGTGCTTTCTAATCTAACAGTTTTTCATCGAATCGTGCAAACAAATTTAAAAATTCCAACATCGACTGTCGGTATTTTTGGCCAAGCTCACGACACTGTGCGTCATGCCCATAAGAAACACTTTGACACCCATCATCTACATTGAAAGCAGAATATTGTTCATGGGGAGATTACATAGGAGAGGAGACAGAGCAACCCCTGGGGGCTTCCCGTATTGAGAAAACTATTGAGGCAAACAGAAATGCATCTCCTAATCAGAAGATTATGGATAAACATAGGTATACTGCTATAAAACCGCAGAATTGCTAATGCCGTAATTATAGCGGCTAGATTTATGTTAATTAAAGTCCCACTCAGGTTGAATGAAAACGTTTATCGTAATCGTATTTTCTCTTGCTATCTATCAACGAACATTCTTTCATTCCAAAATTTACATTTATGGTAAACGAAAAACGTTTACGGAAACATTGTATTTAAACATGATTCTATATTATATGCAGATGTTTGTGTACACAACACAAAAAGAAACGTTGTTTGTCAGCGTTGGTTTATTAACAGTTCTGCAGACAGTGGTGGAAAATTTTCTCTGCGTACTTCCTTTCGAACTGTTGCAACATTTCACAATATTTGCAATCGTGCGCAGCTAAAATTTTCAGCACTAAAGCGGTAAACTTTGCTTTTAAATGACACTATACATCACGAGTTTTCACCCGAAGTTTTTCATGTTATTTTCTTATGTAGTTTGGTATACTATTCACAGATGTGGAAAATTTGGAATGATTAGCATTAATGTCAGAATTTTTAGTAATGACCTATGAAGTTCACTTTTGACAAAAAAGTTTGATATATGGTAAACTTACATTTTGCTTCGATCCATACAATGGCCTCCTAAATTTTTAGTATGTTCTTACATGCATGCTTTCTTATTTACAGTTTGTCTACAACTCAATCAGAAGATATCAGCCAATTAACGGCAGAGGTGTTGCATGGACAGACAGACGGACAGACAGACAGACGGACATGGCTAAATCGACTCAAAAATTGATTCTATGACGATCGGTATAATAAACTATGGTTCTTCTCTTTTTGGGCGTTACAAACAAATGCACAAAGTCATAATACCCTGTACCACAGTGTGGTGTAGGGTATAAAAATGGAACGATACACGAACATCGAACGATACAAAACGATAAAAAAAAAGATCAAACAAAAAAACGATACAAAATTATCCTGACTGCTGAGGCCCATTTCCACCACGGTGGCTACGTCAACAAGTAAAATTGTCGCATCTGGGGCTCGGAAAACCCAAGAGTTATTGTTGAGAAGCCTCTCCATCCTCAACGTGTGACTGTTTGGTGCGGGTTATGGTCCGGCGGGGTCTTTGGACCTTACTTTTTCGAAAATGAGGTTGGATCAACAGTTACGGTGAATGGATTGCGCTATCGAGAGATGATTAATGATTTTTTATGGTCGGAGTTGGATGGTATTGATCTGGACAACGTTTACTTTCAACAATACGGCGCTACGTGCCACACAAGCAACGAAACCATTGCTCTGTTACGGGAAAAGTTTCCGGACCTTGTTATCACTCGAAGAGGTGATCACAATTGGCCACCGAGATCTTGTGATTTAACACCTTGCGACTTCTTCCTTTGGGGCCACGTGAAAGATAAGGTCTACGCCAACAGCCCAGCGTCGATTCAAGACCTCAAAGATAGAATTTGTGAGCAGCCACTTTGCGATTTGGTTATGGAAAATTTCATGAAAAGGATATGGTCCAGTAAGCGTGGTCGTGATGGCCATTTGGCTGATGTTGTTTTTCATTATTAACGGCATACCTTCCACTTTTATCTCAAAAAATTGATTTTTTTTTAAATACCAAAATCACACCTCTTGTTGGAAAACTTAGAATATATTTACAGATACACGCAAAGAAAAAATTCGTTATGTTTGTTACAAATGATTGATGTTTATCCCAAACCCCAAAGAAACGTTTATAGCAAACGGTTAGTGTACTTATCGTAAATGATTTATATTCATTACAAACCCTGAACGGTTATTGCGTTTATCACAAGTAATGCCTGTTTATCCCAAACCTATGAAACGTTTGTTGCAAACGGTTATTGCGTTTGTCACAAGCAATGCCAGTTTATGGATTTATGAGAAAACGTTTGTCGCAAAAGAATAATTTGTTTGAATTACGATACTTAATACGTTTTATATAATTATGTTTATAATCAAAAATATCACAATTTTTAGAAATAGTAACGCAATAACCGTGCAGGTCGTATTTATGGTCCGATTGTGATGAAATTTAGCACAGTGCTCTTTTTTTGGCCCAAGGACAATACCTATTGAAATTGGTCAAAATCGGTTCAGATTTAGATATAGCCCCCATATATAAGTTATCCCCGATTTGACATGTAAGCGCTGTAGAAACTGTATTTTATATCAGATCAGTACGAAATTTGGCAGAGAGAGTTCCCTTATTACATGAATGAACACTGCTAAAATCGGTTCAGATTTAGATATAGTCCCCATATAAATGTTTCACCCGATTTGACATGTTAGCGCTATAGAAACCGTATTTTATATCTGATTAGTGCGAAATTCGGCAGAAAGAGGTTTCATATTACACTAAGGAATTCTGCCAAATTCGGATAAAATCGGTTCAGATATAGATATATAGACCCCATATATGTTACCCCCGATTTGACATGTAAGCGCTGTAGAGTCTATATTTTATATCCGATCAGTACGAAATTCGGAAAATCGGTTCAGATTTAAATATAGTCCCCATATAAATGTTTCACCCGATTTGACATGTTAGCGCTATAGAAACCGTATTTTATATCTGATTAGTGCGGTTCAGATTTAGATATAGTCCCCATATAAATGTTTCACCCGATTTGACATGTTAGCGCTATAGAAACCGTATTTTATATCTGATTAGTGCGAAATTCGGCAGAAAGAGGTTTCATATTACACTAAGGAATTCTGCCAAATTCGGATAAAATCGGTTCAGATATAGATATATAGACCCCATATATGTTACCCCCGATTTGACATGTAAGCGCTGTAGAGTCTATATTTTATATCCGATCAGTACGAAATTCGGAAAATCGGTTCAGATTTAAATATAGTCCCCATATAAATGTTTCACCCGATTTGACATGTTAGCGCTATAGAAACCGTATTTTATATCTGATTAGTGCGAAATTCGGCAGAAAGAGGTTTCATATTACACTAAGGAATACTGACAAATTCGGATAAAATCGGTTCAGATATAGATATATAGACACCATATATGTTACCCCCGATTTGGCATGTAAGCGCTGTAGAGTCTATATTTTATATCCGATCAGTACGAAATTCGACAGAAAGAGGTCTTTTTACATGAATGAGTATTCAGTGAAAATCGGTTCAAATTTATTTATAACCTCCATATATATGTTCCTCCTGATTTGGTATCAAAGCGCTTTAGATGTTGTACTTTACTTCCGATCATTACAAAATTTTCCAGAAAGATGTTTCTCAATTTAGGAACGAATATTGCTTAATTAAGCGATTATCGGTTCGGAATTAGATATAGTCACATGCATATGTTCCTACCCATTTACCAATTATTCCAAATTAGTATCGCAATGACCCTTATCGCATTGTTAGGAAGGTGTAGGGTATAATATAGTCGGCCCCGCCCGACTTTCTGCCTTTCCTTACTGGTTAGTAATGGCGTAGTTTCTACTTGTCAAATGTAAAAGAATAAAAGCATCAAAAGTGACAGCTACCGAAATACCGGGTAATTCAAAATAACACCTCTTGTTGGAAAACCCTATACATATATTCTTCTTCTTATTATTATGCGATCTTTACGAAAATTACTTCAGAGATATTTCTTGGGCTATTCCTGTTGAAAATTAAACATAACGGTTAATGTTCTGATGATGTGTCTTCTTGGCGCTCTATAGAAAGTATTTTTTCAATTTATCTGTCTCAAATTTAGGAATTTGTACTTTTATTGCACTTAATCGTTCCTAGTGAAAATGGGGAACAGCTGTCCATGTTTTAAAATTGCCCCCTGTAAAGACCTTTTCCCCTACTAGGCTTTCTAGAGGACGTATTTTGTAACCAACCATGTGCAAAATTTTATATTTTGTTCTTCATATTGCTTTAAATCTACTCTGGTGAAAAGGGTGTATCGGAAAAGGAGTCACTTTTTTAACCTATGTACCAGGAATTTAGAAATGTTCTCTACATGACCAGCAACTGTCCACAGCAATAATGGGTCTCGGTGCATTTCTTGGAAAACAATGGTGGAGCGTATTATTCAGTTGGCCGTGCCCGACTTTAGTCTTTACTTACTGTTTTGTTTACCCCCTCACCTCATATATCATTTATCGCGAGCCAAAGTGTAACACATCGAAGGAGCGACCTATGAAGTATGTTTGGCGGAAATTCGATTTTGGTAATTTTAAGTCATATGAGGAGCAATGTCCGATCGTCCATCCGTCTGTCTGCTGGCTGGTGTGCATGGAAACTCCCGAAAAGATTAACCGATTCCCTTCAAATTTGATATGCGGTAATATTTGTCTCTATCTCCGGCTAGTTCGAAGATGGGCCATATTGGTCCACTCCTTCTAGTACTTCCCCCACAAAGGGTTAACATTTAATGAAATATTTATTCTTTTATAACTTCTATACTCCTTACTTCAATCTTCTGAAATTCCACAGATAGCATATTCGTCACTTACACCTCAACAAAAATGGGCGAAGTTGCCACGCTTATAACATTAATACCAGTGCATACAACTACTTGAAATTTCGTACAGTGTAATGCTTTTGTAGCACCTAGATTCCCGAGAAAAGTGGGCAATATTGGTACCTCCCACTCATTTGGCACCAAAAGTTAACAGCTTATAACTTTAATACCAGTAAATACTTTAAAGTTATTAAATGCAATTTAAATTGATAATAATAATGTGCTAGTCCAAAAATATAACAGAAAGGAGAACCTATGGATATACCTATTTCGACCTTGCTGAATCCACTGGTGCTAGCCGTTTTTCTACGTTACATCTTGTTTTCGCGTTATTCGACCACAAAGTATGCAAGAAAATCAGAGAGGTTAGTTATCTCGGAAGATATTTTGAAGCGGAAGTCTTCGGAATACACGCTTCAGCCCAAAGAACGAATTAAAGGGAACCCTTGGATAAGTATTTCTCTCAAAACAGTCGTCTCCGCGTCTCTCACCCTTATCCCTGCAAAATTCCAATCAAATCTTATCATATGTCACAAGCCATACAAATCGACGACATTTTTAGTTTGTGTCTTTGAGAAAAATATTTCTCGCGAAAAATTCAAGTTCGAAACAGATATATCCATAGGGTCTCCTTTCTGTTACAATTTTAAAGTATCCATTTCGAGCACAGTGTAGTTTAATAAAAACAAAAAACAAATAGATTTACGAATATTTTTTGGGACTAAAGGTAAGAGGATTCTTAATCGGTTTACCCGATTGAACTTTCTTACCTGTTTTCTGTAATTGATATTATTTTATCTATTCTCACGCCCTATTTTAGATATTAGCACATTTTCGCTGAATTTACATTTGTACCTCCATCTGCTATCTATTTAAATAACATTCATTAAATGACACAGAAATAAAAAACGATACGGTCTAATATAAATACACATGCTGGGAGAAAATAATTTTGAGCTTCCCCGATGGGATACACATATTCCTCACCATATCTAACAATGGATATGAATATTCATACAAATACATATAGAGTAATACAATTTTACACACAGACACACTTTTGTGTGCAGCGCTCCACATTCATAACATTCATAATTGTTCCAATGACCTTTCTTTTCTGAGGACATCAATGGTGATTTGGCTTAAACGTCTCATTGTTTCGACCACATCACAGTTTTCCCACAGCTATGTTTATGACTCTGTGGCTCTGCCGCGGCGAGTATTTGTGGCAAAATTCCTAGAAATAGACATAATCTTATTTATTTCTTTATGTATTCATTTACGTGTGTGTGTGTGAATAGTTTTCTAGGATATAGGAGTAAAACTGCTTTAAGATATTTGAAATATGAAACTATTTCAATTTATCTTAAAAGTTTATAAAGTTTTCAATTGTTATCTTAGTTATCAAAAACGAATAAATAACATCATAATTTTCTTCGTTTAAAGGGACTTCATTTAAGCTTTTTTTTATATGAACGAAAACAAAAAATTAATACAGTTTTTGCCAAAAAAAATGTCTCTATAAGCAAACAAATTTTGAGATATACATACATATGAATATTTGGTTTCTCAAATAAAATGTTCCAAAAAATTTGACAAGTTCATTATTATTAAATCAAAGAACTCCACTCCGCCAAATTTCATAACGACCGGAGGTTACACGAAGCTTCGTTGATACCAAATAACACGTTGATACCAAATCGGAAGGGAGACTATAGATATAAAGGGTTTTCCAAAAAGAGGTGTTATTTTGGTATTCAGAGAAAAATTCCATTTTTTGAGATAAATGATCGTATAATTATTTCGTAATAAAGAGGAAGGTATGCGTTAATAATGAAAAACCACATCAGCCAAATGGATAACACGACCACGCTTACAGGACCATATCCTTTTCATGAAATTATCCATAACCAAATCGCAAAGTGGCTGTCCTATGTCCTCCATAGCCTCACGAATTCTATCTTTGAGGTATTGAATCGACGCTGGGCTGTTGGCGTAGACCTTATCTTTCACATGGCCCCAAAGGATGAAGTCGCAAGGTGTTAAATCACAAGATCTCGGTGGCCAATTGTGATCAACTCTTCGAGAGATAACACGGTCCGGAAACTTTACCCGTAACAGAGCAATGGTTTCGTTGCTTGTGTGGCACGTAGCGCCGTCTTGTTGAAAGTAAACGTTGTCCAGATCAATACCATCCAACTCCGAGCATAAAAAATCATTAATCATCTCTCGATAGCGCAATCCATTCACCGTAACTGTTGATCCAACCTCATTTTCGAAAAAGTAAGGTCTAGGGACCCCGCCGGACCATAAACCGCATCAAACATTCACACGTTGAGGATAGAGGGGCTTTTCAACAATAACTCTTGGGTTTTCCGAGCCGAGGTGGAAATGGGCCTCATCAGTCAAGATGATTTTTCGATGATTTTAGATTTTACGAATTTTAATAATTTCAGTACGTTGTTGAATCGAGTATCGTTCCATTTTTAGTAATGGCGTAGTTTCTACTTGTCAAATGTCAAAGAATAATAGCTTCAAATCTGACAGCTACCGAAATACCAGGTGATTCAAAATTACACCTCTTGTTGGAAAACGGGTTACAAACCTGAACCAATTTTCTTCATTCTTAGAAGCCTTCGTTTTTGTATCAAGAAACACCTCTCAGTAAAATAGTATAACAATCGGATGTAAAATAAATATTCTAGAGCGCCGTTAATACCAAATCGGAAGGAAAGTATCTATGAAAGTATCCTTTATGCCAAACTTGGTGATGCTCAAATACGATTTTTGTAACGCCCAGATCCCACATCGGATATGAATATATACAGGGGCTATTTCTAATTCTCAACCGATTTTCGCCAAAAGCAGCCTATCCAGAATTGCGACCTGTACTTTGATTACAACGTTTACAAGGACATCAGATGAGCAGAAGGATGATTGTGCGTCGATTAGCACATACGAATATACTTGAAATTTGATACATATAAAGTACTTCCTAGAATGAACAAAATATGCATACCAATTTTAATCGGAATCATTTTGATCAATTCGTCCACCGCCCATACAGTTAAAATGGATTTTTTTCTCAAAAAAGGAATAATGCTCTTTCAGAAAATGTGTAAGATTGTTCCGCGAACGCTGAAGGACGATTGATTTTTTTGCGTAAATTTAGGAGTAGTATCCCGTCCTTCTTTTCTTTGATGTCAGAAGAGCGAGCTCGACCGGGCCAACTTATTTTTATTTCAAGGAAAAGTGCAAACGCTGAATTTTATAAAGCCAGGTTGATTCTTTTACATCAACTAAACGATAAGGTTCTGTATTTGAATAAAAACTACAGTTAAATTTAGCAGTGAAAATATTTTACATGGGCGATGTGACGACATCCCTTCTACGACAACTCCACGCGAATTACAATAACATCAAAAGAATCCACTCATCTTCAGTCCCAAAAATACTCTTAAATTTTTTTTTTGTTCATTATTATTTTTTCTTATAAATAAATTACACCGTCCAACAGCATTTTTGGAACAGAATAGCGACCCTATAATTTTGAAAGGGCATGTTTAGTAGATTATTTTTGTAGAATAAACTTATGGTCCAGCAGGTCTGAATTTTTTTTACAGTGGGTCCAAGTTTTCATTTTTTGGTCGAAGGAAGCATCTGTCTTTCTGCTGGCTGGTGCGCACGACAACTCTCGAAAGGAGTAACCGATTGTTGTTAAGTTTTTTTCTACCTCCGGCTAAGTTCGAAGATGGGCCAAATTGGTCCACTCCTTCTAGTAACTCCCGCACAAAGGGTTAAGATGTAGTGAAATATTGATTATTTAATAACTTCTATACTACTTACTCGAATCATCTGAATTTCCACACATAGTAGTTTATTAGTCGCTACCACATCGAGAAAAATGGGCGAAGTCGCCAATCCCCATTTGGTACCTCCCGCACAAATGCACCAAAAGTAAACAGCTAATAACATTTATACCAGTTCATAAAAACACTGCAAATTGTTGTCCAGTATAATGCTTTTATAGTACCTAGAGTCCAGTGAAAAGTGAGTGTAATTGACATGCCCCTTTTGGTACCTCCCACACAAATGTATCATTTTGTACAAAAAGTTCAGAGCTTATATCGTGATTATCACTATATACACCCAATTTTGCACAGTGTATAGTTTTTAAAATTCTTACGGTCCTGCTAAAAATGGGTACTATAACAGCATTACACTTCACAAAATACGAGTATCAAGTATTTCAATAAACTGGAATCAAAGTTATTTTCCGTTAAATGTTGAGCATAATGGTCCATTTGCATGGGAGGTACCAAAAGGGGTGCGGCACCTTCGCCTATTTTTCTAAAAATGATACCAATTAACAAACTAATACTATGTATGGAATTGTGAAAGATTCTGGGTAGTAGTACAGGTTTTTCCAACAAGAGGTGTAATTTTGAATTACCCGGTATTTTGGTAGCTGTCACTTTTGAAGCTTTTATTCTTTGACATTTGACAAGTAGAAACTACGACATTATTAAAAATGGAACGATACACGATCATCGAACGGTCAAAACACGATCGAACAAAAAAACGAAACGAACGATATAAAATCATTTTAACTGATGAGGCCCATTTCCACCTCGGTGGCTACGTCAACAAGCAAAATTGACGCATCTGGGGCTCGGAAAACCCAAGAGTTATTGTTGAGAAGCCTCTCCATCCTCAACGTGTGACTGTTTGGTGCGGTTTGTGGTCCGGCGGGGTCATTGGACCTTACTTTTTCGAAAATGAGGTTGGATCAATAGTTACGGTGAATGGATTGCCCTTTCGAGAGATGATTAATGATTTTTTATGATCGGAGTTGGATGGTATTGATCTGGACAACGTTTACTTTCAACAAGACGGCGGTACGTGCCACACAAGCAACGAAACCATTGCTCTGTTACGGGAAAAGTTTCCGGACCGTGTTATCTCTCCAAGAGGTGATCACAATTGGCCACCGAGATCTTGTGATTTAACACCTTGCGACTTTTTCCTTTGGGACTACGTGAAGGATAAGACTTCAAAGATAGAATTCGTGAGGCTATGGAGGACACAGGGCAGCAACTTTGCGATTTGGTTATGGAAAATTTCATGAAAAGAATATGGTCCTGTAAGCGTGGTCGTGGTGGCCATTTGGCTGATGTTGTTTTTCATTATTAACGGCATACCTTCATCTTTATTATGAAATAAACATCCGATCATTTATCTCAAAAAAATTGCATTTTTCTTTGAATACCAAAATAACACCTCTTGTTGGAAAACCCTTTATATAAGTTATCGGACAATTAATATTTCACTAAGATTATATCTTCCGTGGGGGAGATACCAACTTTGCCCATCTTTGACCTTAGCCTGAGATAGATAAAAAATATTGACACATACCATATTTGAAGTCAATAGGCTAATCCTGTCGAAAGTTATCGTGCCCACAAACCAGACAGACAGGCTTACGGTCATTGCTTAAATGACCTAAAATGGCACAAAACGGATTTCCGCCAAATACTCGTATTCTTAGCGTCTATTAGGTTACTCCAACGATGTGTTACACTTTTGGCCCGCAACATCTGAAATATACCCTTGTTCACAATAGTTGATATATACCCTTGTTGACAAAACCGGATTATTTTGAATTTCTCTTATTTCTACCAATTTCTCTAATTTCTACATTCATCCGTAAGGAAGCTAGCTTTAAAAACATGGACAAACGATTTTTTTTGGCGATTTATTTTTATGTTTGTTTTTTGTGTCAGCAAAAAACTATTTTTTGCAAAAAAAACTCAATTTTTTTCTAATGTTTTACGGACAGTTACTATGGTTTCCACATGAAAGTGTCATTACCAAAATTTGTAGTCCTCATAATTTCCAATATATTCACCGAAAGAAATTAATGAAATAAACGAAATGCAATCAAATCTTACTTAAACAATTACAATTTACTAAATATAAACTAATTGGTCACCCTTTTCGAGACAAATTCTAAAAAATTCAAAGAAAAAATAATTGGTGTGAGCGAGAGTATAGTATAATTGAGTAAATGCATTTTCGGGGAAGAAACAGGAGCAACATTTAATAATTAGAAAAGCTATGCATGAATGTGAAAATTTGGAATATTTTTTCCAGGAATTTTTCTTTTTCTCTTTTATTTGCTGATAGTTATAATACAAATAATGAGAAGTTTTTATTTATACAATTGAACGAAGCACTAACTCATGCTAACTAAATTTTCTTTGAATTGTTAAAATATTAATACAGTGCAGAGTGTAAACAAAATTTGAATAGCTCATAAATGCCATTGACTGTAACGTAATGTCTTGAAATACTAACTACAATGCTAAGTTTTGGAAGTACAAATTTTTCAACGAAAAATTAGCGACATAGGAAAATCCAGTGTCCATCTACAAGCAGAGAGCAATATCGGACCATAATATGCCTAATTTCAAAGAATTTTTTTATTATAGAATGGAATAAAGACCGACCAAAGAGTACTCGAATATATCTTTCTTAGTTTGATTTCATTTGCATTCATTTTACTCGTATTATAAAGGGTGGTTAAATTTTAAGGGCCGATGTTGATTTTGAATAAAACAAATTATTTAGGAAATTATTTTCATTTCTTTTTATTTTGATAATATTGGTATGGTTCAATTATGTATGGAACAAAATATCGGCCGCGACCTCGGCGGCACACCTTTATCCGATGGTCCAAAGTTTCGATGACGCTGAAGCATAATTGAGGTTCTATGCCGTTAATGTGCCGAATTATCTCATCCTTTAGCTTTTGAATTGTTGCTGGCTTATCGACGTACACCTTTTCTTTCAAATAACCCCAAAGAAAGAAGTCCAACGTTGTCAAATCACATGATCTTGGCGGCCAATTGACATCGCCATGACGTGAGATAACACGGCCATTGAATTTGTAGCGCAAAATAGCCATTGTTTCGTTAGCTATGTGGCAAGTGGCACCGTCCTGTTGAAACCACATATTGTCCACATCCATATCTTTCAATTTGGGCCATAAAAAGTTCATTATCATCTCACGATAGCGAACACAATTCACAGTAACTGCCTGACCGGCCTCATTTCGAAGAAGTATGGCCCGATGACGTCGCCAGCTCATAAGCCGCACGAAAAGAACTGGGTAAGCATGTTTGCTGAAATTTGCGCACTATTCTCCCGATTGTGGACACATTTGGTCGATTATGCTGATCACAAAAACATCACGAAGTGCACGAAATGAATTTTGATTTCAATGCCCATTTTCGTAAAAGGCTTAAACAATTTTAACGCGTTGCTCGATTGTGTATCTTTCCGTGGTTCAAATTGAGTTAGTCTGAAATTGATAAATGTCAAATGAAATGCCTAAAAAAAACTTGACGTTTAGGTGTGGTTCACATTCAACATCGGCCCTTATAATTTAACCACCCTTTATATTATTTGAATTTAAACGTGTTTGAAATGCAATATTTTTCTGTCAATACTTTTTGTAGTTTGTAAACCAGAAATTGTATAAAAGGAGTATGATTTGTGAGCAGTCTTCCCTTGGCTTTACACCAATCTTTAACGGTGTAGAATGGCATCAGCGAAAAGTAAAGCTCTTAGCTTCCAATTATGTCAGGTCAGTTGACCTATCTATATAAGGCTGCTTTGAGTTAAGTGTTTGTGGTCTGTGGCTCAGTGGCTCAGTGGGATGTTGTCTTAAAAACAACATAGGAACCATCCAAATAAGCTAGCATTCTCGAGACAATAAAAAATTCCTATCCTGGTCTGCCGTCCATAGCAAGACTGTTAAGGCGGATGGTAAAAAAGGCAGGTCAATTTTATTCTTAATGATGGATACACCTCCCACATACAACAGCCAAGTGATGGATTATCGGATCCAATGCCGCGTGTCTGCACAGGTGCAGTAGACATGATCCTGATGCAGGAAGCCTACGTAGTAGGGGGAAAGGTGTACGGTATCAGGACTCCCAACTTTAAGTTGCTTCTGCCATATGTGAAGATACTCCAAAAACATGAAATTTGACCATAAAAGATCTAAGATGCCAAACACCTACGAGCCTAGAGATAGGTAACACTATGCAAAAACATGTTTGCGAAGGGATGTACATAACATTTTCTGGTGTAATATGGAGTCCTAAACACGAAAAATATAATAGTATTTTTTTAAATTTTTGTCTCTAGAGACACCCTTCCATTTTCTTGTAAGGTTTGTTAAAATAATTAGAAAAAAATAGATTTTTGTAAAAAAAAAACCTTTTTTTTGCTGGCACGAAAAAAGCCATAAAAAATAGAAAAAAATTAGCAAAAAATTTGTTTGTTCCACTTATTGAAAGCTAGCATTCTAACGAAGAAAACCATGCCTATTTGAAGAAAATGGATAAGTATAGAAATTGTAGCACTTTTGGTAGAAAAAAGAGAATATCAACATAATACGGTTTTTATACACCCACTATTATGAACAAGGGTATATATCAGATGCCGCAGGTCAAAAGTCTAACATATCGATGGAGTGACCTAAGATACCCCAAGAATATTTGGCGGAAATTCATTTTGGGCCATTTTAAGTCTTTTTAGCAATGTTCGCCAGCCTGTCCGACCATTTTGATAGCTCTCTTCAAGGGAGTTGTAGGAGAAACATCGTCTGATGAGTCTAACTTATTATTGGCGGAGACACGTGTTACATCCTATCTGGGGTAACACGACTACAAACAATAGTGAGTCAGAGGTGAGTTACTTCTGGATTTTATTCAATGAAGCGACCTTTACAAATAAAAACAGAGAGGAAGTACTCGACGTCACGTTCGCTACTGACTCCCGGTCAGACAAAATAATTGTTTAGAATGTACTGGAAAAACACTCATTCGCAGATCACCATTACGTAGAGTACAAACTCGCTAAAAAGCCTGCCATCTTTAGGAATGTGAGAAAGAAAAAGTGGCACCTGTACGAGAAAAGGCCTCAAATAAAAACTTCTTTACGAACCGAATGACAAAGTCTGTTTGGATAACCTGGACGACCACATCATTACAACTTTCGATAATTAATTTTAAAAAGCATGTGCAAAACCAAAAGGGTAAAACTAAACCACAATGCCACCATTGACTTCTGAATTAATGCTACGAAAAAGACCTGCAACAAGCTATTCAATAAGGTCAAATCTACTGGGTCACTAATGACCGAGATGCCTATAAAAATCAGCTTAAAATCTATAAGATGGAGCTAACGAAAGCACAAAGACGTTCTTGGGTAATCTGCTATGGAGAAGTGGAAAAGGTCACGGTTGCCGAAAGACTGCGCAAGATATTATCCACTGCACCATGTACAGTGGGTTACCTGCAGAATGAAGTCAAAAACTGAACAAAAAACAGCGAGCAGTCTCTCAATGTATTGCTCGACCTACATTTCCCCGGGGAACTCACCAACATTACCCGAGGATCAGCAGGACCAACAAGAGAGCGCGTAGACTGCTAGCGTCCAGACTGAGAAATCCAGAATAAGTTGGGCAGTTAACAACTTTGAGCCGTTTTAAATAACCTGTACCAGACGCCATGGCTCCAGCAGAAGTACAGAAAATATTTATGTACAATATCCCCTGACTGGAGTATATCTATAAAGGCTGATCAGGGTCTTATATATCCCTAAACGATGGAGGGTTACCAAAGTGGTATTCATATCCAAAGCGGGAGAGATATCGCACACTATGCCGAAAGACTTTTAGATTATTTCATTAGGGAAAACCTGGATACAAAACTCCTGTCGGTGAACCAACATGCTTACAATAAGGGGAAGTCTACAGAATCTGCCCTGCACGAACTTGTGGGCACTATCGAATCGTCCCTACATTTCAAGGAATTCGCTGTGGTGATATTTCTTCACAAAGAAGGAGATTTAAACAACATTCACTCAGAAGCGGTAATTGCGACGCTGTCACACCTATAGGTGAACTCTAGCTAGATTAGGCTAATTCAAAGTCTGCTAAACAGAAGACGCATGAAAACATGTCATGTCTTCCTCTAGATCTAGAAAGTTGTGGCTACAAGGTCGTTGCATATACAGACGACGTGGCAATCGCAGTAACAGGCAAATTCCAAAAAGTCCTTAAAGACATCATACGGGCGGCTTTGCAAAAAATTGGCTAGATGGACTAGAAACAGTGGGTTGGCCGTAAACACGAACAAGACAGAATTGGTTTTTTTCCTAGGATGAATAAGGTGCCTCATATAGACACTCCTCCTGGTATAAATGGAACAGATCTAGACTTTTCTGAAAGTGCAAAATAATGTAAGAATAATTCCAGATAGGAAATGTTCATTGAGACTTAATATACTGGAACGTGTAAAGAAGGCCAATGATGCCTTATATTCCTGTAGAAAGGCAACAGAGTCACATTGGAGACGCTCTTAAAATCTTCCATTGAGCTTTAAGGAATACAGCGACTGAGTCCCTACAAGTCCTACTCAATATACTGCCCATTAATATTGTGTCGAGAGAAGTTGACACCAGAGCGGCATTACGACTCGGACTTGACTGTATAAGTTCGATTCTACTACCAAAGGGTAGTATAACCCTTTACTCGGTTTGGCGAAATTGGTGACCAATTGCTTTTTATGGACCTCACAAGTTTCTGAAAATCAATGGGCCCATCGAAAAAGATGTCATCAGCTTTTGTCCAACAACTAATTAAGACTTGGTGATACTGCTTAACTACATTTGGCAATAATGTAGCTTAGAATATGTCATTATATATGTCATTTGCTACGAGCCAAAATGTAACACATCGAAGGAGTGACCTAAGACCCTAAGTATGTTCGGCTATTAACCGATATTCATTCTCTAAACGAATTTGGAAAGAAGAGACTTAGACCTTTCGAACGATATATATATTTTGTTTATTTAAAGCTGTAGAAATATATGTATGTTTATTTGTCCTACAAACAATTTTTATACCCTACACCACACTGTGGTACAGGGTATTATGACTTTGTGCATTTGTTTGTAACGCCCAAAAAGAGAAGAAATAGAACCATAGTTTATTATACCGATCGTCATAGAATCAATTTTTGACTCGATTTAGCCATGTCCGTCTGTCCGTCTGTCTGTCCGTCTGTCTGTCCGTCTGTCTGTCTGTCCATGTATTCTTGTAATCAAAGTGCAGGTCGTATTTATGGTCCGATTGTGATGAAATTTAGCACAGTGCTCTTTTTTTGGCCCAAGGACGATCCCTATTGAAATTGGTCAAAATCGGTTCAGATTTAGATATAGCCCTCATATATATGTTACCCCCGATTTGACATGTATGCGCTGTAGAAACTGTATTTTATATCAGATCAGTACGAAATTTGGTAGAGAGAGTTCCCTTATTACATGAATAAACACTGCTAAATTCGAGGAAAATCGGTTCAGATTTAGATATAGTCCCCATATATATGTTTCACCCGATTTGACATGTAAGCGTTGTAAAATGTTATTTTATATCCGATCAGTGCGAAATTCGGCAAAAAGAGGTTTCTTTTTACATGAAGGAATACTGCCAAATTCGGAGAAAATCGGTTCAGATGTAGATATAGCCCCCATATATATGTTACCCCCGATTTGCTATGTAAGCACGGAGACTTTATTTTATATCCGATCAGTACGAAATTCGACAGAAAGAGGTCTTTTTACGTGAATGAGTATTCAGGGAAGATCGGTTCAGATTTATATATAACCTCCATATATATGTTCCTCCTGATTTGGTTTCGAAGCGCTATAGAAGTTGTACCTTACTTCCGACCATTAAAATTTTCCAGAATGATGTTTCTCAATTTAGAAACGAATATTGCTTAATTTAGCGATTGTCGGTTCAGAATTAGATATACATTCACCAATTATTATAAATTATTATAGCAATGACCTTTTGGCATTGTTAGGGAGGTGTAGGGTATTATATAGTCGGCCCCGCCCGACTTTCTACCTTTCCTTACTGGTTTTAATTTTTCTTCGTAATTTTCTACTTTAGGCGATGTTTTTACCTATTATTTTGTGATATAACAGCACGATTAATTGATTTACGTGTATAGTAAATTTTATAAGGAAAAAATGCTACCTTTTGACATGCAGAAATTTTTGAGTTTAATGGTCAAAACTACTATTTATGTACACATTTAGTTTTAATGAAACTTTAATAACTCAGTCAATTGCAAACGGATTTTTAAGGGAATGGTTGCATTTTTTCCCTTATAAAATTTACTATATATTTAAATCAATTAATCGTTCGGTTATCGCACAAAATAGTTGGTAAAAACATTGCCTAAACTAGAAAATGACGGGAAAAATTACACAAATGTGTTTGTAGGACAAATACAGATATATTCCTACAGCTTTAATTCCTACAAAATGATTGAAAACGGGTTAATAATTAACAAAGTTATAAGCGTTTAAGTAAAAAAAAAAGCAAGAAAATCGGTTTTTATCCGTAAATCCGGATTTTGGGGGTGTCCGGCAAATTTCGTGGAACAAACGTTATTTTACAAGAAAAACACTATCTCGGGTTTTGGTTTTTGGACTGTCGCACTGTGTAACTCTCGAAAGGAGAAACCAATTGACTTCAAAATTGGTATGCGGTAATATTTTTTTCTATCTCCGGCTAAGTTCGAAGATGGGCCATATTGGTCCACTCCTTCTAGTACCTCCCCCACAAAGGGTTAACTTTTAGTGAAATATTGTTTTTTTAATTCCTTTTATACTATTTACTCGAATCTTCTGAAATTTTACACATAGTATTAGTTTGTTAGTCGCTAACACGTCAATTAAAATGGGCGAAGTGGCCACTCCCTTTTTGGTACCTCCCACACAAATGGACCATTTTGTACCAAAAGTTACCAGCATATAATTTTGATACCAGTGCATACAAATACTTGAAATTTTGCACAGAATAATGCTTTTATATGAAGTACAGAGAAAAATGGGCGTTATTGGCACGCCCCTTTTGGTACCTCCCACACAAATGGACCTTTTAGTACCAAAAGTTAACAGTTTTAAACCTTAATACCAGTGCATACAAATACTTGAAATTTCGTACAGTGTAATGCTTTTATAGTAACTAGAGTCTAGAGAAAAGTGGCCGCTATTGGCACGCCCCTTTTGGTACCTCCCACACAAATGGACCATTTTGTACAAAAAGTTACCAGCTTACAACTTTACCAGTGCATACAAATACTTGAAATTTTGCACAGTATAATGCTTTTATATTACCTAGAGTCCAGAGAAAAATGGGCGTTATTGGCAACCCTTTTGATACCTCCCACACAAATGGACTCTTTGTACCAAAAGTTAACAGTTTTAAACCTTAATACCAGTACATATAAATACTTGAAATTGTGTACAGTGTAATGCTTTTATAGTAGCTAGAGTCCACAGAAAAGTAATCGTTATTGTCACGCCAAATGTACCAAATGTAAACAGCTTTTAACGTTAATACCAGTACATACTTTAAAATTAAATTGATAATAATGATAACAATTTAATTACAACAAAAAAATAAATTTACGAATATTTTTTTGGGACTCAAGGTGAGGGGATTCATAAGTCGGTTTGAACGCGACAGAACTTTCTTACTTGTTTTTACTTTTTTCAGCATAACTTTCAGGCACTGGTAATTCTTCACTAAAATAATTTGGCAACACTGTAGCCACGGTTTGTCAGAAATGCAACTGTATTTTTTCGGCGTTTCTTTATAATTCAAATCGTATGGAATATGGATTGACAACAAATGAAGACTTGGGATAAATAGAAAAAAATTATTGATTTAAAAAAAGTTATTGCTATATATGCCTTTTTGGTACCATCCACACATACAGGGACGTATCCAGGATTTTGGTTCGGGGGGGGACCAACCTTTTTTCCATAACAAAGATAAACAATTAAAAAATTGCGTTTATTGTGTAGTAGGCCGGGTCGATTTGTGGGGAGGCAAAAAAAGTCGCCATTGCTCAGTGAAAATCGTATTCTAGGGATCAAAATAAGAAACTTTGCCGAAGGAACCATACCTCTAAAACGAATTCTGATGTCCCGGAATTTGGGTCGAACTTTTGGGTAGGGGCAAATTTTGAAAAATCCCACTTTGACCCATTTAGAGTGCTCCAATCGAGTCCAAATGTATGACCGACCCCCACTAACTTTGGAGGCCCGACCCCGACCCCCTGGAACTCCCTGGGGGTTCCATACATTTGGACTCGATTGGAGCACTCTAAATGGGTCAAAGTGGGATTTTTTCCGGGACATCAGAATTCGTTTTAGAGGTATGAACCTCTTTTCTTATTTTGATCCCTAGAATACGATTTTCACTGAGCAATGGGCGATTTTTAAATCGACCCGCCCTATTGTGTAGGTAATGGAGGTTAAGTTCCTTAGTTTTTTAATCGAATTTTATTCCTAAATATAAATGTGTACTTTAGTACGAGATCAGTAAAACTTTTAATAATAAAATACGTAAGAGTTAAAAATGTAATCTTCGATTTTTTGAAAGAAATATATCAATTATTTCATCGATTTTGACTTCATCTTTGTATATAGACATCAAAGCCAGATAAGATAGCATTTCTCCTTCCATTCTGTTCCGGAGATAATTTTTATTCTTCTTAACATCGAGAAACTTCGCTCAGCAGATGCCGTTGTCACAGGTATTGTGGCCAGTATCTGCAAAAGGGTAAAAACGCTTGGGAACATGTCCTCATCACAAACTGAAATAGCATCTAATGCATTTGATGGCTTATCATTCGTCTGCTTTCAATAACACACTGCAACAACCAAAATGGGAATGGGATGAAACCAATTACAAATGAATGTTGGCATTATCCCTAACAAAACCTTCAAGGGTTTTTTTAAGTTCAGTGCTAGATTTTTTTTACACGCATTTGAAGTTGGTAATTTTGAACCGCTTTTTCAATGAAAATCGACAAGAAGTAGCACCGTTTGCATGTCAGCGCCATCTATCGTGAGTTGTAGGTAATAAATGATTTCCTCGACCCCAAAAACCGTAAGATACCAAAACTTTACATGATAATAAAAAGAAATAATCATTATTTTATCAAATTTTCAATGATCTTTTCTTGTTAGACAGCGTTCCAAAAATCACCAACTTCAAATGCGTGTAACATGTCACTTAATTTAGTCTTTGCCAATTTTATGATTTCGTAAGCCTTTATTATATCTAGGTTAATCGTTTGCAAATACCGTGATAAGTTCTGTGTAATGGCCAAAACCGCACCCAATATAAAGTCAAATTTACATACACGGTTGTGCAAACACATTCCATCACTGCAACCTACATGTTAAAAAGGTAGATAGATAAGAAATCATTCGCCATATCTGGTTATCACAACTTTAAAGTCAACCAACTTAAAGTCACCGGTCGACAAAAATAAATTTGTTTCTTGGGTATCTGTTTTAATGCATAGATTCTGATTCTAGACGTCAAAAAACGTCAAAATCTCCAATCTTAGCTTTTAAAGTTTGTTTTTGTAAATTTTAAAACGATCAGAAAGTTTTAAAGCTAAAACCTTACTAAATTAGCTATAACTTTTTAAATTATGCATCGATTTTCTTCGGAATGGGCTCGTTTGTTTGTTCATTTTTAGATTGTTTTATGGGAGTTTTATTTTAAAAATATTAAAATTTTATCAAAAAATCACATTTTTTGTCAATATTTTGTAATAATCGTATATCGTCGAAACCGCTGAACGGATGGAAAATGGTATTATATGAAGTTGAAGGCTACTTAATATTTAAGTAAGCAGCTCTTAACTTTAATACCAGAACATAAATAAAGTTATTAAATGCAAGTTAAATTGATAATAATTTAAATAAAACAAAAAAATAAATAAATTTACTTATATTTTTTTGAGACTCAAGGTGAGTCGATTCATAAGTCGGCTTACCCGACTGAACTTTATTACTTGTTATTATTAAAAAATAAAGAACTCTACTACTACTACTTCTGTTTTGTCTGGGTTAACATTTAATCCCCTTGGTTGTGCCCAGTTATATGCTATATTAAGTGCCTCCTCAACTCTTCTGCATAATAGGTTTAAAGTATTACAATGTGGTCTGCATAACAGACAGTCGTAGTAACCCGAGGAAATTTCCCCTGGGTTATACCACGATTTACCTTGCTCCCAATTTTTAAGTCATACAAATAATCCACCTATTCCTTATCATATTGTTCATTCAGTTTTCCTTCGCCCGGTCAAGCTGAAATGCGTGTAAGGACTGCATAAGTGTATCCGGCCTGCACTTTGTTAAATGCGCCTTCAATGTATATACAAACAGCAAGTGAATATAGAGTTCTTTACTGTAGGATACTTTTTTAGGGTTCACTACCTCACGTACAGCTTTTTCCACTGATCTTTCTTTGACATGGGCGTCTTTTTTGAATTTAAGCTTGTCATCCGCTATTTTACTTTTAACCATTTCATCCTTCCTTTCTTTTAAGAGGAAAGATGTTAGGCTATAAGTCCATAAGCCTTTGCGTTCCTATAACTCGCCTTGTCAGGCTTGGGTATGAAGACCTCCCTTGATTCCTGCTAATTTTTTGGGGTGTAGGCATGTGTTAAGCATGTAGTGATTACTCCAGCAAGATAAGTTGATACCAGATCCACCTCATGCTGCAGAAGTGCTGGAAACATTCCATCCACACCGGCAGCTTTGAAAGTAGAGAAGCTCTTTATTGCTTCTTTAACGCAGCATATTTTCGTTCTGTAACTGTTGCTCTATTGCTCCAGCATTTTCAGTCGGAAAATGTATTTTCATCAAGAGCCTTACGGTATGCACTATAGTTGACATCCTTTTACCCGTGTCATCCACCAGTGTTTCGGTTTGGATATGAGCTTTTCAGATGAAATGTTTCATTTAAGATATACTGTTAACGCTGTTTACCTGTTCGTAGAATTGCACAAACTACTAGTCGATGTACAATATGGTAGAGTACAATATATCGATACCTCAATTCTAAACTATGCTAAGTGCAAAAGGGTAGTTTTTCAGCAGAGGCGATCAAAGTTTGATGAATTGTTTAAATTCTTGTGGAATGCAAATCGAATAACCTGTACTGTTGTGTGAATAACTTTTGATTGGGTTGACAGATAAACACCAAATTTTGACTGAATATAATTTGAAATTTTTAGAATTTAAAAATGCAATCTCCCTAAAACTATGCCAAGTCGACTTAGCATGTTTTACAATGAAGGTATCGCTATGTACGCTTATTCTACAAATTCCTGCTACATTTATTTTCTTTTACGTGAACCAATTTAAAATCACAACGCAAAAATAGGAAACAATCTCGTCGTATGTTACCATAGTGTTTTATCATGGCTTTGTTTAAAAACTGCGTAAAAGCTGAAACAATAAATTTTTCATAAACCATGAACTTTTCTTTTTCTCTTTTACAGATATTTATTCCTCGGAAGTTAATTTATTCAATTCTCCGAAACAGTCTTTCATATCAGTTAAACTTTTAGAGTGTTAATAAAATCAATATTTAAAATTTAATATATTAAAAATAATCTTTTTATACATTGGTAGTTGGAATGCAATATTCGACGGAAATGTGTGGGTACAATTTATTCCGAAACATGCCAATATATTCATGCAGACCTCCAGTAAAGATGGCAATATGTGGGTAAATACATTCTAGAAATATAAAAATATATCGATGCAGCAGTTTTACCCACCGACTAAACTAAACTACTTATTATTTTCATTTACCTTCTCGAGAAATAAAAATATGGAATTTGGTGTTTTGTGGCGGAAATTCGATAACGATTGGAAACATTTTGCCCAGAACTTCAAGTCTTTGTGTTGCGAAGTAGAATTTCAGATATAGGACTGATTTTTTGCACATATCACTTTTCAATCTCCAGATTTTTATATTTTTGCTAAAACTATTGTACGCTGTGAGTGTACTTGATGTGGTAAGCCGAGAGCATCACTCATACGCCACGTGTGGGAAATCAAACAAGTAAGAATGTTTCAATCGAACACACACATCGAAGTGTTCCCTCCCCTAACTTCAAAGAAATTTAATATGGATTTTTTAAAGTTGGACAAGAGATGGTAAGGTATACTGCCGTCCTAAGAAAGAAAGTCAAATTTCCATTTCAGTAGTTTTAGCTTTTACGTTTTATAACTTTTGCGCCTTTAGGTTTAAATTCAGCATATATACGTTTCCTTTAAAAATGTACAAAGGCGCATCGCGATTCTTGTTCTATGAAGTTTTGCCGAAGAAACCCTAGTTTAACCAGTAAGGAAATACAGAAAGTCTGGTAGGGCCGACTATTTAATACCCTACACCTCCCTAACAATGCGTTTCAGTCAACTAAGCACTTAGCTCCATCTCCTGATCAAGGCTTGCTCCTAGGAGGAGTTAATGATGTTGATCCTAATAACCTAGATCTGAAACGAAAATCTTAAATGCGCAGTATTTTTTCATAGATCAAGAATCGGAAGGAATAAATTTATGGCGCTATAAACAATTTAACCAGATTTTCATTAACTTGAATCAAAAACCTAATTTCTGACAAATATTATAAAGATCGGACGTAAAATACAATTTCAATAGCGCTTAAATACTAAATGAGCAGGAACATAGTATATATCATTCATTCCAAGTCAAACCAAACACCTTTTTTGGGTCACCATTCCCAATTTCAAAATAAATTTGATTATCTGCTCAACATAAAACATTTTATAGTTGGCAAAAACAAATACAAACAATTTTTCCAGATGTTATTAGCATCTGAAACCTGAGAAAAAATGAAAATATTCTCAAAAGGAGTACATTTCGAGCATGGACGGATTTTTACAAATGAAGTCTCATTTTAAAGGTCGTCTGTTGTTCTTTATATAGCAGGCTTTCGTTTTCGCTTCCTTAACGGTTTTATGCCCTGGCTAGAGAAAATTTATGTAGGCTGTATCAGGCTTTCATACATCCCGCATCGATGGAGGGATACCAAAGTGTAAAGCGGGGAAGATATCACACACTAGTCCGCATCGATGGAGGGATACCAAAGTGGTATTCATACCTAAAGCGGGGAAGATATCACACACTAGGCCAAAAGACTTCAGACCAAGTAGCCTATCCTCCTTCCTATTGAAAGGTCTGGAAAGACTTTTAGATTATTTCATTAGGGAAAACCTGGATACAAAACTCCTGTCGGTGAACCAACATGCTTACAATAAGGGGAAGTCTACAGAATCAGCCCTGCACGAACTTGTGAGCACTGTCGAATCGTCCTTGCGTTTCAAGGAATTCACCATGGTGGCATTTCTTGACATAGAAGGGGCTTTTAACAACATTCTAACAAGGTTTGTAAACAGAGGGACCCCACAAGGAGGAGTACTGTCTCCACTAATTTGGAACCTAGCGGTGAATGAAATCCTGCAAGATCTAGAACGTTGTGGCTGCAAGGTCGTGGCATATGCGGACGACGTGGCAATCGCAGTGAATGGCAAATTCGAAAACGTCCTTCGAGACATTCTTCAGGTGGCTCTGAACAAATTGGCTAGATGGGCCAGAAGCAGCGGTTTGGGCGTAAACCCAAACAAGACAGAATTGGTTCTCTTTACTAGGATGAATAAAGACTCACATGTGGACCCTCCACCTCGGATAACTGGTACAGATCTAGTCTTTTCTCCTAAAATCGTCCACTGGATATATATAGCAGTAGTTCGTCCTATACTGTTATACGGCATTGTGGTATGGTGGACGGCAACTGACAAACTAACCATCACCAACCTACTAACAAAGGTTCAGAGAACAGCCTGCCTGAGCATAAGCGGAGGCCTAAGGACTACAGCGACCGAGTCTCTACAAGCCCTACTCAATATACTGCCGATTAATATTGTGGCGAGAGAAGTTGCAACTAAAGCGGCAATAAGATTAAACTGCCTATCAATGTGGAGGTACAAAAACTACGGTCACATGAGGATATCAAAGTGTAGTGCTTTAGTAACCGACCGAGTGGACTATATACCAACTGTGTACACCTTCGAGAAAAATTACATCACTACGATTCCCGCCAGAGATGAATGGGTAATAGAAACCATCTCCACTTTTACACGGATGGTTCGAAGCTTGATGAAAAGGTTGGCTTCGGAGTGCACTGTGCAGAGCTTAGTTTGGATATAGTAGCTCACAGACTAATGGCAATATGGGAAGTAGCCAAGTGGCCGAGTCGCAACATAGTAACCAACACTGGCGTTGTCATATACACGGACAGCCAGGCTGCCATCAAAGATTGGGTATTGACTCTAATGACTTCTGCAGGAGCTGTGGAGATGAGAAAGAAGTGAGAGCATTGAGCACTTGCTATGCGACTGCCCCGCTCTGAGTAAACGACGTCTGGACATTCTGGGGCCCGCCTTTCTAGGCAGCTTAACAGATCTTTCCTGTACCGATATTCGTACTATCGACAAATTTGTATATCAAACAGGTTGGTTTCGATGAGGGGCATTACAGCCCGTGGTAGCACTACGAACTTGTATAAAAAAAGATACGGCTGCCACCCTTACATAAACCTAACCTAACGGTTTTAAATGCATCCGATGAAATTTTAATTTGCATTTGACACATCAATGACACCAACTTAAAATTCGATGAAAAATATAGTTATGTAGGCCCATATGTTCTAAACAAACGCTAAAAATTTTAAGACTGATTTATTGAAAAATTCCTGAGATGTGAATATTGCATTTGTTATATTCTAAAAACGCGTTTGTGTATTTGTACAAATTAGAGAGTACTGACTAGCACATCCTAGATATGTGCCAAAATTCGACAATATTTGCATATATCGTAATTTGTTCTCTGTAATTTTAATTTGCATACTGGACCAGGAAAACATCAATATAGAGTTTCGAAAATATATAGGAATGTAGTCCTATATAAACGGAGCTGATCCTGTAAATTTTAATATGATGTGTTCTCCCGTTCCTATGTATTTATAAAAGAAGTACTTCCAAAAGAATAATATTATAAGTACAGGGTGGCTGATGAATATTGCTACATTAAGAAACTCAAATAATTTTATTTCAGAGTATGGAACTCAGTTTTCTTTTACTCATGTCAAAGCTCATTAAATTTAATTAAATATAGCTTAATTAGTTTTAAAAATTATGGAATTTAAATGCTCCCCCTGCTCGTTGATGCATGTGCGGCATCTTACCAAAAAGTTGTTCATTACTGCTTGGAGAGTTGAGACGGAATGGATTGCTTTAGTTCATTCAAATTTGTTGGTTTTGCTTTGTAGACTTCCTGTTTGCAATAACCCCACAAGAAAAGTCAGGTGCAGTAAGGTCAGGCGACCTGGGGGGCCAACGGAATGTGGAGTTTCTGGATATCAGCTTTGAAGCAGATATCCACCATTTGAAGCATCTTCTGGCAAAATTCCAAGCGAATCGGGAAGTCTGCTGAGTTCACTTTGTTGGCCATTTGAATTTTATATGAAAATAACTCAAAATCTTATGTAGGTTCTTGTTGAAACTCTTGGATTGCTTTGTATGGCATCAGCTACAGCAGCGATTGTTTCCTCCGTCCGAACTGAAGGGTTTCGATGGTTAGGTCTTCTGTTGACTGTCCCATTCTCGGAAAAATTGTTAACAAGTCTCTTTATGGTCCATCTGCTCGGAGGATTGCCGCCAAACGTGCCCCTATACTCTCTTTGAACCGAAACTACGGACTTCAGTGCGTAATAGCGGCGGACAATCCAAATTCTTGTTTCAGTGTCCCAGTTATCCATTTTTGCTAAATCTAAAAATCAATGGTTCTAGAAGTTGAAAGTCGACTTTTTGATCATTCAAATTTCCTTTCAGTCGACTAGGTCAATTAATCGGACCTAAAAGTAGACTTTTTCATAGTCGATTAAAATTAAATTAAGTAATTTTAAAGTATGCTGATTTTCTTCGAAATATGTTAAATTGTAGTACATTGGATTGCGATAAAAATTAATTAATAACAGTTTGTCATTTCCAAAAATTTTGATATATGTCAATATACATGCTTCTTAAGTTCAACTGAAATGAAAATACTACCCAAGTAAAGCGAAATGGGATCTAGTTAGTGACCGTGTAAATTTAAATCTACCTTAAAATGTATTTTAAAAAATACTCTTTTTTGGTTGAGCTATAAATAAAATCCTCATAGCAATCGCGATAATTATAAGTTTGTATAGTGTAATAAAATAAAAATGTGTTTTATTTTAAAGGCTCCATCTTTATTTATTTTAGATTTAGAGCAACAATATATATGTTTTTATTCTGTTCTAATAAGATGGTGTAGGGCATCATATAGTCGGCTCCGCCCAACTTTTGGTTTTCCTTACTGGTTTTCAAATAAATTTTTGGAAGATGTTGACAAATACTCGAATTATCCTCTGAACCGGGGCTACGGAAAATACGTAGCGCCGCACCCAAGTGCTATGTATTACAGAGTAGAATAAAAAATATCTTCTTATAACTAAGAATGTTGACGATTTGCGAAAATGTTACTAGAAATTGCACTATGGAGTCATTCGGTCACACTTTCCAAGAGGCAGCCATACCATACGGGTTACAAACATCATCCTGAAAATACATATATATGATCACTTTGGCCAATAGTAAATTATTTATACCTTTCCTTCCCTATGTTAGGAAGGGTCAACATTTGTATTCCTTTAAAAGAAGAGAATTATCACTGGACCGAAAGATGTTAATAAGAACGACATACATGCATCAAATAAATACAACACCAAAAAAGCTAATCTTACAGTGGTGCAAAAGTGGTGACAAATAAGAACTTTCTCGGCGCGACAAGCCCTTGTTAAATTCATTGGTGAAAATCCAAATTAGAACAACTTCCGAATCATATGTTGGCTATGTTTATTGCTTCTTTAGATGCTCTTTTTTGCTGGGTAATATTATTTTTACTTAAAAATGTCAGAAATCGAAAATGTTTTTTATTGCAACGATTTTGTCTATTTTGTGATTTCAATATTTTTCATAACACATAAAGGCATTTTATATTAAATATTGTTTTGAAAAATAACGAGGCTGAACACCATCTTGAAATTTGTAGGGTCAGTTTAGAAGAAATGGGGCTACTTGACTATATTTTTCCCAGAATTTTAAGTTGGTGTTATTAATGTGCAGGATGGAAAATAAAGTAGCATATGCAGCTGATGCATTTGGAAACGTCAATTTAACCACCATTAATATCTGTACGTGAAAGTTCAAGTCACGACCTTACAAACGAGCCTGGTGGTTGATGAATATTGCTACATTAAGAAACTTTTTTTCAGTGTATGGAATTCAGTTTTCTTTTATTCATGTTAAAGCTCATTAAATTTAATTAAATATAGCTTAATTAGTTTTAAAAATAATGGAATTTAAATGCCCCTGCTCGTTGATGCATGTGCGGCATCTTACCAAAAAGTTGTTTATTACTGCTTGGAGAGTTGAGACGGGAATAGCCGCAATTGTTTCACGAATGGATTGCTTTAGTTCATTCAAATTTGTTGGTTTTGCTTTGTAGACTTCCTGTTTGCAATAACCCCACAAGAAAAAGTCAGGTGCAGTAAGGTCAGGCAACCTGGGGGGAACGGAATGTGGAGTTTCAGGATATCAGCTTATTGGGAAATTTTCGCCGCAATTCTGTCATAACAGGCCGGGCTATGTGAGGAGTTGCACCATCTTGCTGAAACCACACAGAGTTGAAAGAAATTCTCATTCGGCGTAATTCTGGATAGAAAAACTCTCTCAACATGCTCAAGTAACGGTCTCCAGTAACTGTAACGGTGTGATCGTTTTCTTTGAAGAGTAGGGCCCGACAATCCAGCGTGATGAAACTGCACACCACACTGTGACACGAAGTGGATGCAATTCTGTATCATGGAGAATCTATGGGTTGGAAGCACTCCATATTCGACAATTTTGTTTGTTTATGTTGCTGTTTAAATCGAAATGGGCCTCGTCAGACATGAAAAGACAGTTCAACATGTTTCCGCCCTCTTCCACCATTTGAAGCATCTTCTGGCAAAATTCCAAGCGAATCGGGAAGTCTGCTGAGTTCACTTTGTTGGCCAATTGAATTTTATATGGGAATAACTCCAAATCTTTGTGCATAATTGACAGCAATGACTGTTTGCTTATACCCATTTGAGCAGATAAGGCTCTTGACGAAGCTCTTGGATTATTTTGTATGGCATTAGCTACAGCAGCGATTGTTTCCTCCGTCCGAACTGAAGGGTTTCGATGGTAAGGTCTTCTGTTGACTGACCCATGCTCGGAAAAATTGTTAACAAGTCTCTTTATGGTACATCTGCTCGGAGGATTGCCGCCAAACGTGCCCCTATACTCTCTTTGAACCGAAACTACGGACTTCAGTGCGTAATAGCGGCGGACAATCCAAATTCTTGTTTCAGTGTCCCAGTTATCCATTTTTGTTAAATCTAAAAATTAATCTGCAAAATAAAATAAAAATTAACCAGATTCATTAAATAGAAAAAAAGTTATTAAATTTTTTTTGGTAGCAGCTTTCATCAGCCACCCTGTACATAACTTCTGAAATACGGCTCTTCATATATTTTCCAAAATTTTTCAGATTTCAGATGTTTATAAGATCCAGAAAAAAAATTTGTTTTTTTTTTCTCGCCAACTACAAGATGCTTCAATTCTATAGTAAAACGCATATGTAAATGTTCGAGACAATCGTAAATGTTGACCAGATTTTTTTCGAAAAATCATTCGGTTTGACATGGAATGAACGATATAAGAATATGTATATATATATAGATTTTGGCATTAAGCTTTAATCCGGCAAAAATACAAAACAAAATGTATAGAAACTTATAGAGAGATGCAATATGGAATATTGATGCAAATATTAGGAATATAAATCGAATTTCAATTTTTAAGCATAAAGTAAAAGAGTATTTGCTTGATAAGATTGAAATGCTTCTCATGTAATATCACAAAATATTGAAACTGCTTTGTGTATTAAAACTATTTTGTTTATGTACAATGAAATGAATTGGAAATGTAACTTGTAAATATTTTGCCAGCTCGCCTCAATAATGTCCATGTGACGCTGAGGCAATTTTATTTTTATGTTTATAATATTTTTTTTTCGAATAAAAATTTAATTAAAAAAAAAAAAAAAATTTGCATTCATTGCCTCCTTGAAAAAACTAAAAAATTTCCCAAAATTATTCCGTCTCAATTTAAGCTCAGTCTAGATTGCAAAATCCAAATTGATGTACTATCTCACTTAGTGAAAAATATAATAAGGAATTATAAGTAGATACTTTGTGCGGCAGATGTCTGAATGGTGGAAAAACTATGTTCCTCTTTTGTCAAACTATAGTCATTTGAAGGATGGTCTAAAATACCGAATATGAACACATTTTGTTTATGGCACCACAACTTACTTTTGGGGAAATTATTTTCGAGTGCATTTGTCACTTTGCTCAGATCTAAAAATTCAAACGAATGTATAGATTTTGTGTAACATTTACACAAAAAAATTAACATCAATCAGGTCATCTTGATTTCATCTGCATATTTTCACATCACCCTGTCTGTGTTCGCCAAAATGCCTTGGAGTTATGAAATTGCGTAGCAATTTTATATATATATACATATAAACAACATCGACAGCGCCAACACAAGCTATGAAGTGACGCCCTCTACAAATTGGTTTGAGCTTCTACTCTGACACTATAGCAGTACAGGCGAGTAATATATGTCGGAATATGTCATAAAACTACATATATCGAAACAGTGGCAATGACAATGGTACATATAGACATATATGTACCATTATATAGCACAAATATTTCGGCATTAAGCTTTAATCCGGCAAAAATACAAAACAAAATGATTGTTTTTTTTTGTTTTGAACAATTGCAGATCTCAACTAGTAAGAAAATGTAAACTTCGGGCGGAGCTTTTAATCAGTAATAATTTTTAGTTATTTATTTTAGAGAATAGATACAAAATTGAGTTATCTTATTACGCTATTAATATTACAAAATAGTTTGTTTGTCTGTTGCCGCATTATGCCTAAATGGCTGAACCGATTTTCTTGAAACTTGGAGAACAGATAGACCAATATCCTGAAATTATAATAGGTTACTATTAATTTCGATTCTCCGCCGAGTGATTTTTGACCACATGACCTAAGGCTACTGTTAGATCTAGAAAGCTGCAATTGTGCACACATGTAGATAGAAGTGTTGTATAAACCACTGGCTATTCACGTATACATTTTTTGTCGCTATCAAAAACCTGAGTATTTTTTTTGTCCTTTCAGAAGTCCTTATAAGATACACAGCTAAGATTTTGTGAATATGAAGAACTATACATAAGTGAAAAATAATTGTCAATTCTTACACTGAGATCAGTGTAGCAGTGAACAAAAATATGTTCATTATTTCACTGATTTTGATAGTTCCTTAAGAGCTAAGAATATGCAAGCTGCCAGTTTAATTGTGAAATATTATATTACAGGTTTAATTATGATGAAAAATATATATCTCGCAAGTGGTGGCCATTTTCTGCCTCCCATATTCGTGCTCGTTAAATTATGTACTGTTCCATTTTAAATTCCCCTAGTCTTTTTTTACAAAATACTGACAAGAAATAAAAAATATATTAAAATAGTTATAAGGAATTCAAACACCTTCGGTCATTGTGGGCCACCATGTAAAAATGCATATACACATTCTGTCCTCAAAGGCGATGCGAAAACAACCATTCGATGTTCAGCCTGATGTAAAATCGGACATAAAACCACGTTTTAAAATTTCTAAACCCTTTTTATCCCCTCACCTTAGAGAGGGGGTATATATCATTTGCTACGAGCCAAAAGTGTACCACATTGAAGGAGTGACCTAAGACCCTAAGTATGTTCGGCGGATCTAGAACTTTGTGGCTGCAGGGTCGTGGCATATGCAGACGAGTGGCAAATTCGAAAACGTCCTCCGAGACATTCTACAGGTGGCTCTGAACAAATTGGCTAGATGGGCCAGAAGCAGCGGTTTGGGCGTAAACCCAGACAGAATTGGTTCTCTTTACTAGCATGAATAATGTCACACATGTGGACCCTCCACCTCGGATACATGGAACAGATCTAGTCTTTTCTGAAAGTGCAAAATTTTTAGGAATAATTCTAGATAGAAAACTGTTATTTAGACCTAACGTATTGGAACGTGTAAGGAAGGCCAACGTCGCCTTATATTCCTGCAAAAAGGCTGTAGGGTCGCGGTGAGGACTCTCTCCTAAAATTGTCCATTGGATAAATATAGCAGTGGTTCGTCCAATACTGTTATACGGCATTGTGGTATGGTGGACGGCAACTGACAAACTAACCATCACCAACCTACTAACAAAGGTTCAGAGAACAGCCTGCCTGAGCATAAGCGGAGCCCTAAGGACTACAGCGACCGAGTCTCTACAAGCCCTACTCCATATACTGCCGATTAATATTGGGGCAGAGAGAAGTTGCAACCAAAGCGGCAATAAGATTAAACTGCCTATCAATGTGGAGGTACGGTCAGATGAAGATATCAAAGTGTAGTGCTACGGTAACCGACCGAGTGGACTATATACCAACTGTGTACACCTTCGAGAAAAATTACATCACTATGATTCCCGCCAGAGATGAATGGGTTGGCAGAATACCAGGTAATAGAAACCGTCTCCACTTTTACAAGGTGGCGCAAAAGTAATCCTCCTATCAGAAAATGCTATAAATTTTGCGATTGGCGCCTAATGCCTAATGTTGACATTTGTGTAGTAAACACATGCGAAATACACGTTAATAAACAATGTTACGCTACACTGCTCCAGAACGCGGAATATTGCTGACTAGTTATTTGACCAATAATCGGTCGGTGACTTTGGCACAAAAAACATCGAAATGTTACTTTTGCGCCACATGTTACAACGATGGTTCGAAGCTTGATGAAAAGGTTGGCCTCGGAGTACACTGTGAAGAGCTTAGTTTGGATATATGTAGCTCACAGACTACCTGACTTATATGCCTCCAGAGAATTGATGGCAGCCTGGCTGTCCGAGTAAACACTGCAGGCATATCAAGCCGAAATAATATCAATATGGGAAGTAGCCAAGTGGCTGAGTCGCAACATAGTAACCAAGACTGGCGTTGTCATTTACTCGGACTGCCAGGCTGTCATCAATTCTCTCCCTAAATTCACAAACAGCCCTCGACTGCCGCAGATCTCTTAACGAGATGGCTGAGCAGTTTAATACACACCTCATATGGGTGCCTGGACATAGGGATATCCCGGGGAACTGCAATGCCGATGAACTTGCTAGGAAAGGGATGACATTACAAATTCTCGAAGGATTTGCATATATTGGTGCGCCACTATCTACGTGCAAGCTTTGGCTTAAGCAAGAGGCAATCAGGCAGTCCAACGAAAGATGGACAGAAATCGGCACCTGTAGGGTAGCTAGACAAATCTGGCCAAGGTATGACCTGAGAAGATCAAAATATCTCCTCGCACTAGAGAGGCAAAGATTGTCTACGTGAGTATCAGTTCTGACGGGACACTGCTTGATCGGCGAACACGCCAACAGATTAGGCATTGACTCCAATGACTTCTGCAGAAGCTGTGGAGATGAGGAAGAAGTGGAGAGCATTGAGCACTTGCTATGCGACCGCCCCACTCTGAGTAAACGACAACTGGACATACTGGGGTCGGCGTTTCTAGGCAGTCTAACAAATCTTTCCAGTACCGATATTCGTACTATCGATAAATTTGTATATCAAACAGGTTGGTTTCGATGAGGGGCATTTCAGCCCGTGGTAACACTAGGGACCTAAACTGGTCTATGTGAGCTTGTAAAAAAATGCGCCTGCCTCCCCAACCTAAACCTAAAACCTATGTTCGGCGGATATCCGTTTTGGGCCATTTTAAGTCGAATGAGCAATGTCCGTCCGTCTGTCTGTCTATCTGCTGGTTGGTGCGTACGATAACTCTCGAAAGGAGTAACCGATTGACTTCAAATTTGGTATGTGGTAATATTTTCTTCAATCTCCGGCTAAGTGCTGGGCCAAATTGGTCCACTCCGTCTAGTACCTCTCCCACAAAGGGTTAAAATTTTGTGAAATATTGATTATTTAATAACTTCATTACTACTTATTTGAATACTCTGAAATTCTACACATAGTATAAGTTTATTAGTCACTATTTCCTCGAGAAAAATGGGCGAAGTTGCCACGCCCCTTTTGGTACCTCCCACACAAAGGACAATTTTGAACCAAAAGTTAATAGCTTATAACGTTATTTCCAGTTCATACAAAGACTTGAAAGTTTGTACAGTGTAATGGTTAATTGTACCTACTATACAGTGAAAAATGGACATTATTGCCACTCTCCTTTTGGTACCTCCCAAACAAATGGACCATTTTGTACCAAAAGTTACCAGCTTATAACTTTAATACCAGTGCATACAAATACTTGATATTTTGTACCATGTAATGCTAGTATAGTACCTAGGGTCCAGAGAAAATTGGGCGTTATTGGCACCCTCCTTATGGTACCTCCCACACAAATGGACCTTTTTGTACCAAAAGTTAACAGCTTTTAACTTTAATACCAGTGCACAAAAAAATTTTAAATATCGTACAGTGCAATGCTTTTATAGTACCTAGAGTCTAATGAAAAGTGGTCGTAAGGGGCGTGCCCTTTTGGTACCTCCCACACAATTGGACCATTTTACACCAAAAGTTAAGAGCTTATAACTTTAATACCAGTGCATATAAATACTTGAAATTTTGTACATTGCAATGCTTTTATAGTACCTAGAGTCTAGAGAAAAGTGACCGTTATCGGCACGCCCCTTTCGGTAACTCCCACACAAAAGGACCATTTTACAAAAAAGGTAACAGCTTATAACTTTAATAACAGTACGTACTTTAAAGTTATCAAATGCAGTCTAAATTGATAATAATTCAATTAAAACTTAAAAAATTAATTGGGGCTCAAAGTTAAAAGTATATTGTTTACCACTTACTGTGGTAACACATCTAACTTTATCAATTCGGTCATTTCTCAGAATGTGGTCAGTGACCAAAGCAATCATCACTCTTTTTGTACACTAAAGTCTCTAAAGAGTTATAATCCTACTGCGGATGCGATTTTGACCGCGGCAGCTCCTTTAAGAGGTAGAGAGCTAGCAGTTTTGCATATGTTTATATTACATTGTTATATAACCCACTGACTATTCACATAGCCGTTTTTTTTTTGACCGTGGTCAGTTCTCGCGCTACAAACATCTTTAATACTATTTTTGTTTTTCCGATGCATCTTAAATGATACAAAGATAAAATAATATGTAGTACTTTACACGACAAATATACACGCTAAAAACTATTTTGAATTCTCAGAATGTGGTCAGTTTAGCAGTGACCAGAACAATGTATATTATTTCACTGGTTTTCAAAGTTCCTTAAGAACTAAAAATATATATTTACATACTAACCACAAAAGAAGATGCAAAAACAGCTCTTAGATGTTCATCCTGAGGTCAAAACGGAAATAAAACCACGTTTTAATATTTATATTTCTTCTTTTTCATGATATTACCCTCATCACTTACTCTGAATTCTGTGACACCGGCCAGTGTAGCTTTATTAACAATTGCAATTGTCATTCTTTCAGTACTTTTAACAACCCCGTAAGAGCTATGAAGCTACGCATTTATGTGCACCTATTCAATGTCCAACCTGAGGCCAATCGGACCATTAAATCAGCGTTTAAACATTTCTAAAGCGGTTTCAAAATATATCGCTCACCACATAGTGTGGTAACATATCTATCGCGTCCAATTTGAATTCTCAGAATGCGGTCAGTGTAGCCGTGACCAAAGTCATTTTCACTCTTTAAATACTTAAAAGAGAGAGATGAGCCTATATGTTAATGTGTATCTACTAGTTTCCAATGGATGCAATATCACGACGAGTGATTTTTGACCACTTGACAGCTAAGGCTCCTATAAGACCTAGAAATCTTAAATTTTGCAAATGAATAGATTCGAGTGTTGTAATAACGATAGACTATTCACAAATTAGTTTTCTGGCCGATGTCCAGTAAGAGTTCAAACCGGACAGTAGCCCGAGTGTTAATGTTTTCTATATCATATCGAAATATGCCTCTCACCAATTTGTGTGGTGACATATCTTAGTATAATGTTAGGTTGTGTTCAATCACAAGGTACACTCGGCGAATCCAATTATGTGGACAGTTCAATGGCATAATAAAACGTTTTATTCTCCACCGCACCATTGCGACGTCTTGACCACTGAGACAACCTCTTAAAGATATATTTAGCTAAAAGTTTCTAAGAGCATGGAGGGGATAATGCGAAACTCAGACTGGCAAACTTTGACTGTGGTCAGGACGTTTACCGGTCTTTTATAAGCTAAAGACATTTGAGCAAAAAAGGTGGTGATCAGAGCACGTCCACACATTTATCTTCCATATGTGGACACTCAGGTAGACGTACAAATAGACTGATCACAGAATATTTCTTTATTCTAAGTATTCCAAATTATATTCTGCTAAAATTTGGCGTTCAACCGTCAACCCAATCAAAAGTTGTGCACAAAATAATAAAGCTCATTTGATTTGCTATCTATATTCTATATCGCATTGCGACCAAATCGGCATAACATATCGATATCTCTATTCGAAACTATGCTAAGTACAAAAAGGTAGTTTTTCCGGAGAGGAGATCAAAGTTTGATGAATTTTTTATATATTTATGTGGAATTCCTTTATAAAAAATCGAGTGATCTGTACTGTTTTGCGAATAACATTTGGTTGGGTTAACGGATAAACCCCAAATTTTGGCTGAATATAATTTGGAATATTTAGAAAATAAAAATGCAATCTCCCTTAAAACATGCTAAGTCGACTTAGCATGTTTTAGAATGGCGGTATCGATATATATGGGAGCTACATCTTAATCATCTTCATTCATGCCGAATTTCGTACAGATCGGATATAAAACAAAGTTTCTACAGCGCTTACGTGCCAAATCGGGGGTTATATCTAAATCTGAACCGATTTTCCTTAAATTTAGTATTGTCTCGAAGTGTATCGAGAGACTTCTCTCTGTACATTTTTAAGTTGTTATGGGACCTATTAGTAAATCTGAACCGATTTTAACCAAATTACATGGGGAACGTCTTTGGGCTTAATGGAGAGGTGACCAAAAATGAAACCAATTGCTCCAAATTTTTATCGCAATGCCCCTTTTCGCTTTGTTAGGGAGGTGTAGGGTATTATCTAGTCACCGCCCGACTTTCTCTCTTTCCTTACTGGTTTTGTTTCGCACACCGATCAAGCCGATACTTCGGCCCCGAAACATAAATTGTAATTGGTAGATACTGAAGAAATTTGTGTTAAGTATCGATTTTCTATAACTCTTGAGGATTACAAAATTATCATAAATAAAATCTTCCTTGATATGAATATGGAGCCCGTATAAGGGTAAAAATAAAACAAGTGTCAACGTTTTTTGGAAGGTCAAGATTTTTTTGCGAGATATGACCTTTTAAAATTTTCAGAGTGTGTTTAGAAAACTGCAATTTTCTCTGGAAATATTGAACGGATTCGACAGAAATTTTTGCAGTTAGTTCCGAAACACTTCCTTAAATCTTAATAAATCATGAACTTTCATTACCAACTGACCATATGAAAAATATTGCAAAATATGATTTGCATATGCGAATAATTTCATTTTCTGGAGCAGTGATTTGAAATATTTTATACTTCCACCGCACGAACAGTTCAGTCAATAACACATTTTCCAAAATCATTGCATTTAACATAAAAAGTTGACAAATTGGCTCTTAGTGGGTAAAGAAAACATATGTTAGGAAACGAGATGTGAAAGTGACTTTTCTCACGTCTCTTTTGTCGTTGATTTGGTACAGATTGATTAAGAATAGACGAAGGTATTGCAAATTATATATCCACAGTTTGAAGGCTCGCGATACTGAGAACTTGATCCGCCGAAAACAAGTGATTGATTTAGCTATTGCGTAAATTTTGACAAAATTGGAAAGGTCCTTGAGGTCCTGTAATCATGAACCAAAAATATTTTCAAACAGGTAGTGTCCGTAAATTTGCTGTAACTTTTTACAAAGCACGATCTACCAAAATGTTTTTTCTGATTCTGGTGGACGGTAAAATAGGACGCATTCTAAATATAAAATATTTCAAATCAATGCTCCAGAAAATGAAATTATTCGCATATGCAAAAAATATTTTGCAATATTTTTCATATGGTCAGTTGGTAATTAAAGTTCATGATTTATTTAGATTTTAGGAAGTGTTTCGGACCTAACTGCAAAAATTTCAGTCGAATCCGTTCAATATTTCCAGAGAAAATCTGAGCTTTCTAAACACACTCGGAAAAATTTAATAGGTCATATCTCGCGAAAAAATCAAAATTTTGCTGAACGGTTCAAATTGTTTTATTTTTTTCAAATTCTCAGCCAGACTAATAACAACTTGCAAAAAAAAAACTTGACCTTCCAAAAAATTTTGGCACACTTGTTTTATTTGTACCCATACGTATATAAGATTCTTTGTAGCACTACACTCCACTGCTATATAATTCAGCATATCTGTAGCATGAACAACTCCCTCCATGCAATGTCAGCCTGCCAGACCGACAGCCAGCATTTTGTTGTCAAGTTTGATTGGTGAGCTGAGGCCGATTGTATGGCGTGTGGTATATGGTGCTGTAGTTTACTGCCATGAACACATCTCTCTTTGGGGTAATTTGGCATTTGTCGCCCTCTAGCCGAAATGCGAAACCCACACACTCATACCCGGATATATCAAGTCGTTCATTCACGCACACACACACTCACATCCGTCCCCATACAGCATTCAATCGTAAACATTCCACGACAACGACGCATCAGCATCAACATTAGCGGCAGCAACAACATTACCCAACAACAACTGTGTTACCCAACAACAACTGTGACGGCGGCTGCGAAACCTCATCAACAGCGACGAACTCACGAACTAGTGAACCAGCGCTGCGGCAATCAGACAAGATACGGGAGACACTAACCACACAACGCCAACGACAACAATCCACATTTATTCAGTCAGTCACTCTCTCACTCATTCGTGCATTTTGTATTCATTCATTTACACGAACTCGTACACACACGCGTACAGTACTCTTGTGGCGACATATTCATCAACACACACACACACACATGTATGGATTCTCATTGACAAGCATTCCCTACTCATTAGGAAAGTGTCCTAAGGTCAAATGATTTCGCTTGAAATGTGTTCCACACAACAATATGAATATTAAATATGTGTTCATTCATATTCATGTTGATGCATTTATGTATGTGTGGATCCCTTTCTGTTTGTATATATATATATAAATATATATGTATATGTGTAAGGATATTTACTGCACTTTAAATGTGAAGAAAAACTGCAACAAAATGTTTGTTTGTTTTGAAAATATACATACATAAATGTATAAACTGATTCTCTGATAATGTATGTAACGGGTGATCTAAGCAGAGATACTTTTTTCAATAGCCTTTTTTTGACAGATCACGTGTGAGTCGTGTCTTGCTGTCATGTTATTTTTGTTAAGTATTGTTTGGCATTTCATCATGGAAAGACTTAAGCCTGAACAACGTTTAAAAATTATTCAGTTTTATTATCAAAATAATCGTTCGTCAATTGCGCTAAGTCAATTTTTTTTAAATCCAGAAAAACACTTTCCAGTCGACCCACGAACTTGACACCCATAAGAAATATATTAGCTCTCGTTTAGAACTATATTTTTGCCATTGACCGATTCCCGATTCGACGTACCGGAATCATCGGTTCATCTTTCTTCAAAAATGATGCCGGTGAGAACGTAACCGTCAATGGCGACCGTTATCGTGCCATGATAACCGACTATTTGATGCCAGAAATTGAAGCTCGTGATCTCGGCGACATTTGGTTTCAACAAGGATTTATTGAGAGAACACTTCGGCGAGCAGATAATTTAACGTTTTGGGCTGGTCGATTGGCCACCATGATCTTGTGATATCACACCGTTAGACTTTTTCCTGTGGGGATATGTAAAGTCTAAAGTTTATGCGGACAACCCCACTTCGATTCAGGCCTTGGAGCAAAACATCACGCGTGTCATTCGCCCGTTACCAGTCGAAATGCTAGAACGAGTCATCGAAAATTGGACTCAACGGATGGACCATCTGAGACGTAGCCGCGGCCAACATTTGATAGACATAATCTTCAAAAAATAAATGCCAAAGAATGTTCATTCAAATGATAATAAACATTTCCCATTCAATTTGAATTTTCTGTGTTTTTTTTTCTTTAAAAAAGTAGGGAGCCTCGAAATGGATCACCCTATATATCCTACGTTTGAGTAAAATCCGAAAAACCCATTGTACGGGTTTTCCAACAAGAGGTGTTATTTTGAATCACCCGGTATTTCGGTAGCTGTCACTTTTGAAGCTTTTATTCTTTGACATTTGACAAGAAGAAATTACGCCATTACTGGATAATGGAACGATACACGATTCAACAACGCATTGAAATTATTAAAATTCCCTACAAAAAAGGTGAAAATCTTGCAGTCACAGTACGCAAAACTAAAGCATTTTTGGGTCGTCGTGATCCGGAATTCCATCGAAAAATCATCTTGACTGATGAGGACCATTTCCACCTCGGTTGCTTCGTCAACAAGCTAAATTTTCGCATCTGGGGCTCGGAAAACCCAAGAGTTATTGTTGAGAAGCCTCTCCATTCTCAACGTGTGACTGTTTGGTGCGGTTTACGGTCCGGCGGGGTCATTGGACCTTACTTTTTCGAAAATGAGGTTGGATCATGAGTTACGGTGAATGGATTGCGCTATCGAGAGAAGATTAATGATTTTTTATGGTCGGAGTTGGATGGTATTGATCTGGACAACGTTTACTTTCAACAAGACGGCGCTACGGCGCCACGCAAGCAACGAAACTATTGCTCTATTACGGTTAAAGTTTCCGGACCGTGTTTTCTCTCGAAGAGGTGATCACAATTGGCCACCGAGATTTTGTGATTTAACACCTTGCGACTTCTTCCTTTGGGGCCACGTGAAAGATAAGATCTACGCCAACAGCCCAGCGTCGATTCAAGACCTCAAAGATAGAATTCGTGAGGCTATCGAGGACATAGGGCAGCCACTTTGCGATTTGGTTATGGAAAATTTCATGAAAAGGATATGGTCCTGTAAGCGTGGTCGTGGTGGCCACACTTACATTGTGTGGGACAACATTTTTGAAATATAATGATGCGCGTTTAATATTCGATTCATAAAATTCTTTTTGTGTGCATACGAGGTCTATCAAAGATTTTCTGCTTCTACCATTTATCTTGTATAGTTACCGAGATATCTACATCTGAAAGTTTAATTTTGCTTTTTTTCACCGATCCTGCCATAGCGTTGAGTTGGCAGTCGGCAGAAAGTACAACAAATTCAGCTAATAATGTCAAAAGAATCAGATCACCAGATGAAGCCCTGCCTTCGAAAAAGGCAAGAGGCCCTACGACACCATCAACAGGACACTCACCAAGCCCTTCAATGAAGTGGCGAGGGAGAGTCTAGTGACGGATGTTATATGTAGACAGAAATAGTGAGGATGGCTCAATCCTCAAGGACAAATGGAGCCATTGCACAGCCATTATGGCTCATTAGCAACAATGCAGGATGACATCAGCGGAGAGTAAAGCTCTTATATTTCAGTGACGCCAGATCAGTAGACCTATATAAGGCCGTTTGAGTCGAGCGGGTGAGGTGTGGCCGGGCGCACAGCCGGGCACAGTTATTTGTCAGCCAATGAATGGAAAGATATGTAGAGGCTATATCAAACTGATATTCGTACGAATTGTTGCAGGTTAAATAGAGTGAAAGTCGAAGTATTAAATTTCTTACTTCGAATTCCTAAATGTCAGTCAGATCTATTAAAAAATGTGTTCTACAGAGCATCAAGAAGTGAAATCGGTGGGGTCCTTTATATGGGGGATATATCAAAACATGGACCGATGTTCCCCATTTTTACTAAGCGCGACTAGATTCAATATACAGTGTAAATTCTTAAATTTCAGCCAGATCAATTGAGAAATCTGTCCTCCAGAGCGTTAAGAAGTGAATTCGGTGGGGACATTTATATGGGGGCTATATCAATACATGGACCAATGTGCCGCATTTTTCAACAGCGGCTGTCCCTACTCTAATATATGTTTCTGTACCAATTTTCATAAAGATCGCTTCATATTTGCGACCACAACGCTAAACGTAGTGTATGTATTCTCTTTGCGTTCTCATAAAAAAACCTCAATCACTACGAGGTGGCGTTCGACGCAAACGCCAACATCTTAATGTACGGGAATATGTTTGCGTACACTAAAAACTTCTTTAGTGTATTCTGTACTTCTTGTAGGGAATGTGTTTGCGTACTGTTCGCCATAAAGTACAGTACAGAACGCTAACGTACTGTACCTTAATGTTTTTTTTCCGAACGCTGGTAAAAAAGGGTGCACATTTGAGAACCTTGGCAAATATACCAGTGAATATTTTTGACCCGTTCTTTCTTCAACATTCTCTAAGAATTTTCCTTTAAGATGAATTTAAATACTTATGTTATACTTCTTTTAAATACATAACTTCTTCTATATACAAGTATGACTACAAAATACGGCGAAAGCAGCGCATTTATGGGGGCTACGAGGGTTGCCTAGGCGCCATCTGACATTTCCTTTGGAAAGTTTGACATTTTTTAGCATAACGTACTCGGAACGTTTTGACGTACGACCATCATTTGTCTTGTTTACAGTGACTTGAAAAAATCAATTTGGCAAAAAAATGGAACATTTGAACATTTTTGTGCGATCATTTTTCACAACTTCACGACAAGTGCATCGATGAACTTAAATCATTGTATAGTGATGAAGCACCATCCTATAGCACTGTGAAAAACTGGTTTAATGAATTCAATCGTGGCCGACGCTCGCTCAAAGACGAAGGTCGTGAAGGTCGTCTTAAAACGGCTGTTGTGGCAGAGAACATTGATGCCGTATGTGAACTGATAATGCAAGATCGTCATGTGGCATACCGTGAGATAGAGGCATCCTTGGGCATTTCTTCCACCAGCATACATTCGATATTGCATGAACACCTGGCCGAAAAAAAGGTTTGTTCTCCTTGGATCCCGCACAATTTGACAATCGCTCAAAAAAAGGCTCGTGTCGATTGGTGCATAGAAATTTTGAAAAAATACGATCGCGGTGCTTCAAAAGACGTTTATAAGATCGTCACATGTAACGAATCTTGGATCTATGCGTATGAGCCCGAAACAAAACAGCAATCGACCGTGTGGGTCGTCGAAGACGAGCCAAATCCAACGAAAGTTGTTCGTGGAAGAAGCGCTTCGAAGCAAATGGTCGCCTGTTTCTTCGACAAAACTGGTCATGTGGCGACTGTTCCGCTTGAGCAACGTAGGACGGTCAATTCTGAGTGGTGCACCACAATTTGTTTGCCTGAAGTCTGCGGAGGAATTCGAAAAACGAACAAGAGATGACGAATCATTGTGCACCATGACAATGCGAGGTCTCACACATCGACTCAAACCAGCGCCTTTTTGACCGGCTAAAACGTCGAATTGATGGGTCATCCGCCGTACAGCCCTGACTTGGCACCCAATACCTCTTTTTATTCCCGCTCATCAAGGAAAAAATGCGTGGTCAATGATTTTCGTCGCCAGAAGCGTTCAAAAACCATGTTTTGGAGGTGGCTCAATCGGAGTGGAAAAAGTTCTTCGACAATTGGTTTGAGCGCATGCAAAAGTGTATAACTCATCCTGGAGAATACTTTGAAAAACAATAAAACCATTTTTGATGATAAATACTCGCATTTTCATTATTAGGTCAGAAATATGTATATATAGCAGCCTTCGCACTTATGTTTATACCTTACACCACACTGTGGTACCGAGTTTGTTTCATGATAGATGTTTGTAACACCTGGAAACACCACAGGTAGACCCACCTTAAAGTACACCAATCGACTCAGAATCACTTGCTTAACCATGTCTGTCCGTCTGTCCATCTTATGTTGTTCGTTGAGTATAGGTCGCAATTTCACTCTGATCGTCCTGAAATTTCGCTATTAGGAACATATGATACCTAGAAATAACCCTATTGAATTTGAAGAAACTCAGTTCAGATTTGGCTATAGCTATCTTATATACTTATATGTTTCGTCCGATTTGGTCTTTTATCCCTATAGAAGCTGTATTTTCCATCCAATTGTTTTGAAATTGAGCATGTTAGAGTTTATTGATATATAGACCAATATGAAGGAATTTGAAGATTGGATGCAGGGGGCATGGTCAAAGTTCTGAAAAATCGATTTTTTGTCACTGTAATGGGATTTTCAAGTTAATTTTAATGCTACAAGGCTTAAGACATTGAAAATAGAAAATATCGTTTCTTAAACATTTTCCGCGTACTTTTCATAAAAAATACTAATTTTATTAAATTTTTTTCGGTCACTTTTCGCGGAAGCAAAAATTAGATTGCGATATCTCAGTATCGATTTAATTTTTTTCCTTAAATTTCTTTTATAACAATGGTCCATATGTACTCTACCGATGGTGTTAATGTTGGAGCGGGGACGACATAGGTTCAGAAGTTACATTATAACACTGTGCGACACGACTTCCCTCCCAAGAACGAGACTATATAGGAATGAAACTATAGCCCAACAGTAGATAAGCTGCATACTCAGTTTTTTATTTCGTGATCGTTTGTCCTTTTTACAGGACTTTGAAAATTTCAAGGATAACAATTTTAAAATTTTTTTATTTGCACTTACAACAATGCGAATTGATAAATATGGGTATCAAATGAAAGGGGAGATTCCCCGCTATTTATTAAAATTTTTAGAAAAAAATTCCAAGGACGAAGGCTACAAAAAAATTTTCCTTTTAAACTTTAATCCTTTAATATCCTTCAACGTTATGTAATTAAAAATCGTAAAAAAATACATGTTACAGAACTCTAACTGACACAACACATATTACAATTTCAGCTTTCTACATTTAACGGTTGAGGAATAACAAATATTTGAATTTCACAGCCTATACTCGTATAGCATATTTAGGACACCGATACCATTTGTGTCTCACCTGTTGAGAAAAGGGCATTGGTATGTTTCCAGAGCGTAGTAGAGAATTTCCTAGGGAACAAAAAAGATGAAAATTATGAAGACATTGTTCGCAACATGCTGGAAAGTTTCCGAGATATGGGTGTTAACATGTCGCTAAAAATACACTTTCTTGCGATCCATCTCGATTTCTTCCCCGACAATTTGGGAAATTTCAGCGACGAACACTGAACGGTTTCACAAAGACCTCGCCACCATTGAAAAACGATTTAGTGGAAAAAATGATTGTCATATGCTATCGAAATACCTGTGGTCTATATGTCGCGATTCAGATTACCAACAATAACGGCAATGCAAAAGAGTTCATTTCAACCAACTGAAAGAATATTATTTAACATAAACATTTAAAATATATAAAATACATACATACAATATATCGTCGGCTCAATGCTATTTTGTTCCATACGCCATTTTGTATGATCGGAGAAAAACGCAATTTATTGTTTGAGTAAAAACGGGACTGAAGAGTTACACACTTTTTATTTCATAGGGTTCCCAACAGTGTTTGTATGATTCTCATGGATTTCTATGCCATTACATCCAAAAATAAGCAAGTTATAACAATTTTTGTACTTGGCATTTTGGTCCATATCCACTTTTATTTTAATATTTTTTCGTATTTGTATTACATGGACCACAAAAAGGGTCGGTATGGAAGGACACTAATTTACATATTGTGATCGAAAGAACGTAATATAGTGAATAGTGAGTGCAAAATATAGGGCGATAGAAAAATTGAGACATTGAACAAAAATATCGAAATTATTTCCCGTTATTCGGAGTAAAACAAATTTACCCTACCAATATCTCGAAAACTAGGCGAAATAGGAAAAAAATGATAGCAGATTCTGAAAGAGCATGCTTGGAACCCATATTATCAACTCCTAACTCAAAAAACACAAAAATGGCGTATGGACCAAAATAGCATTAAGCCGACGATATTTAAACATGAAAAATATTAATATATGGAATAAACGCACGTAGCATATTGTCTTTGTACGGTGCGCGTGTATTTTCCTTTCTGTTTGCGTTTCTTTACGATATTTTTTTTGATATTTGACTTAAGATTGCAAATTTAAAATAATTGCCATTCCTTAATTCACACTGATAGAAGGCTGATTTTGTTTGATGAAATTGCTCTACTCACTACTTTAAAAGATATTAATGGATAACAGTTAAAGGGACATTTTTAAAATTTTAGTGAATAGCAGGAATTTTCCCCTTTCATTTGATATGCATATTGATGTTATTCACATTTTAAAATGTGTAAATAATTTATATCAAAATTGTTAACCTTGTAATTTTAAAAGTCCTGTGAAAAGGACAAACGATCACGAAATAAGGAAGTGAGTACGTCATTTTCCTACTAGCGCCCTATATTTTAAATTTTATATAGTGCCTTTCGTGGTAGGGAATAAAATATTTTGTTTTGTATCGGTGTCCTAAATATGCTATATAGGCTGTGAAATTCAAATAATTGTTATTCCTTAACCGTTAAAGATAGAAGGCTGAAATTGTAATATGTGTTGTGTCAGTTAGAGTTCCGTAACATGTATTTTTTTACGATTTTTAATTGCACAACTTTGAAGGATATTAAAGGATTAAAGTATAAAAGGACATTTTTTGTAGCCTTCGTCCTTGGAATTTTTTCCAAAAATTTTATTAAATAGCAGGGAATTCTCCCCTTTTATTGGATACCCATATTTATCAATTCTCATTGTTGTAAGTGCAAATAAAAATATTTTAAAATTGTTATCCTTGAAATTTTCAAAATCCTGTAAAAAGGACAAACGATCACGAAATAAAAAACTGAGTATGCAGTTTATCTACTGTTGGCCTATAGTTTTATTTCTATACAGTCCCGTTCTTGGGAGGGAAAAAAAGTTCGAATTTGTCGCACGGTGTAATAACTGAAAATCTTCACCAAATTACAAAGATAAAATGTTTGAAAAAAAATTCAAGATACAAAATATAATGTTTCGTCCGATTTGGTCATTTTGCCATATTGTACATCCAATTGTTTTGACATTTAGCATGGTAGCACTTATTGATTTATGGACAGGCTGAATTTGAAGAAAATCGGTTCAGATTTAGATATAGCATATATATGTTTCAATCGATTTGGCTAAATTGTGTAAACAAATTTTATTTTATGTGTACATTGGATATTTCATTATTATCCAATTTTACAAGAGTGGTGTAGGGTATCATATCGTCGGCACCGCCCGACTTTAGACTTTCCTTACTGGTTAAATCTGAACTGATTTCTTTTGATTCTGGCAGAGTTGGTTTCTGTACCAAGAAAATCCTCTAAATCCGCCAAATTTAGTATTGCTCAGACGGAAATAACAACTTCTATGGCGCCTTGGTGCGACTTCAGGGGAAAATATATATCGTATTTCTCCAAATTCAATAAACATGTTTTCGATAGTGATAAAATCTGTTCATATTTAGAACAATAAAGTGACAAAATGAATATACCCAGTGATAAAATCTGTTCATATTTAGAACAATAAAGTGACAAAATGAATATACCCCATTCCATGATGGAGGGAAGATACACAAATGGCTTTAGTACCATATGAAGTTCAAATTTTGTTCATTTCAACCTTTTCTGCTGTAGTTTTTTTGAATGTCTTTTAATTTGATATTTCAGAGCAATTTGAAATGTCTACAATCCTTGAAAACCGGACGGAGTTCTGTCGCCTTCCTTCTAAAAGACCAAAATTCGTAAAAAAAAACCTAATAACTATAAAATGTATTAAGAAAAATGTTCGCAAAATCTTTAAATCCTAATTAAGTCCCTACGCGCATCAGTCTTTCAAATAATGTTACCATAGTGTTTAAAGCTGCAAAAGAAAAAGCTGCTTTTCTCGCGAAAAAGTTTTTCTAGTACATGCAACCACTGCAAAGACGGCACCGACGCCAGATTGTTTGTTAAAATCTCTTCCTATGTGTGTGTGTGGTACGAGTATACATTTAAATTGTTAAACGCATTTTCTCGCATAATCGTTTCATTTTTTCACTCGAATTAATATTTAATCGTGCGCAAATTCTGGCAATATGCAATGCTAATGGCCACAGAAAATGATGCTACTTCCGAGTAGTTGTTTAAAATATATAAAAAGCAAAGACAAATACAAAAACAAAAACGGTTAAATAATATGCAAACGAGTCTGTGTATTATCATTCTGAATATCCAGAGAATAAAAAATAGGTTATATTTAAATAAATAAATATGTATTTAACTATTTAAATAGAGTCAGTTTGCATATGCAAAAGAGATAGATGAAAATATTTAAAATATTTTATGTAAATTGTATAATTAATTCCATCTAATAAATCTGCAATTTATGACGATAACTAGAAATTGCTGGCAAATAATACTAGTTGAAAAACAAAACAATACTCATCGATGGGCTTGTGGAAATTGTAACAGCTGTAAGGGAAAAAAATCTCTGTCGAGCAAATCGATTCGCACTTTCAGGGAAATATGCCCGATTAAGAGTATACATAGTAATTGAAAAGTAATCAAATATACAAAACAAGTAAAAGCGTTAAGTTCGGCCATGTCGAATCTTATATACCCTCCACCATGGATTGCATTCAATTTTATTACTGGGAAAAATCCTTGGATATGGAGCAAATCATTAAACGATCCTTTTGCAATTTTTAGGCGTCAAATTCTTTAGCCAAAAGCTTAAAATGGCTTTTTTGAAAGCTACATCTATACGGGGACTACAACAAAATAAAATTTTATTTGTATACATTTTATTGAATTCTTGCCAAAATAGAACACAAACTGCAAAGTTTCAGCTACATTTCTTAGAAAATGGGGTGTTTATGGCTTAAATAAGACTTTTTGGGAGCGACATCTATAGGTGGACTATAACAAAATATGAACTGATTTAAAAAGGTTTACTGCTATAAATTGTTGTCTTAATGAAATGCAAACTGAAAATATTCAGTTAAAATGCTTAGAAAATGTGGCATTTATGGCTTAAATACGTATATTTTGGAGCGACCTTTATAAGGTGACTATAGCAAAATACGAGTATAAACCGAGTTGTAAAATTTTTGCTGTGATGAACTCTTGTCAAAATAGAATACAAACTGCAAAGTTTCTGCTAAATTGTTTTAAAGATGTGGTATCTATGACACAAAAACAGTATTCTAGAGCGACCTCTATAGGGGAGCTATATCAAAACATTGATGATATGACCCATTTGCAATCCCAAACAACAACTATAAGAAATATTTTCACCAAATTTGATCAACCTAGCTCTATTATTACGGACGGTAGCGTGATTACAACAGACGGTCATGGCTAAATCATCTTAGAATTTTACGACGATTAAGAATATATATACTTTATGGGGTCTCAAATCAATATTTAGAGGTGTTACAAACGGAGTGACAAAATGAATATACCCCCCATCCTATGGTGGAGGGTATAAAGTGTAAGAAAATTTCAGTCGAGTAATCCAACTAAGGTATACCCTCTGTCCACATACGCATCTTTGCTCAACTTCCCGAGTCTGATCACTACCTGTCGCATATTGGCATCACTGGAGTCTCCTCTACACCTCTTTTGGGAGGTCTAATTCGCTTAGTAGGGATGTGTAAAGAGGTCATTGTCTATGGGCGGTGGTTCTTGGCTGCCTAGCTTTTTTAATTGGGTCTCTCTCTCTCTCTCTCCTTCCCCGCAATTTCTTTCATCTCTTGTCCTTGGCTCTACTGCTGAGCACATAGTGTTTGCTCTCGAACTATTCTCAACTGCATTGTCCTGCCTTTATCATCATCATCGATAAGGTTGAAGCCTTGTATTTTATTTTGTTTACCCGCCAGCATAGGATGGGGGATATATACATGTATTCACTCCGCCTGTAACACCTGGGAATATTGATTGGAGACCCCATAAAGTAATATTCTTAATCGGTATAAAATTCTAAGACGATTTAAACATGTATGTCTGTCCGTCCGTCTATTGTAATCACGCTACAATCTATATATATTGGGATTGAAAAATCAATTTTGTACCCTACACCACACTGTGGTACAGGATATCATAAGTTTGCAGATGTTTGTAACACCTAGAAATACTACAGCTAGACCCATCTTAATGTACACCGATCGACTAACAATCACTATAATGATAATTAGCGGAGTCGAGTCCGTCCATCCATCTTACGTTGTTCGTTGAGTACAGGTCGTAATTCCACTCCGATCGTGCTGAAATTTTTCAGTTAGGAGTCTTTTGCAACTGAAAAGAAGCCTATTGAAATTATTTGAAATCGGTTCAGATTTAGATATAGCTCCCATATATAGGTTTCGTCCGATTTGGTCCTTTAATCCTATAGAAGCTGTATTTTACATCCAATCGTTTTGAAATTTAGCATGGTAGAGTTTCTTTACTCATGGACCAAAATTACTGAATTTGAAAAATATCGGTTCAGATTTAGTTATATTTAATTATACCTATAAAGCTATAGTTTACATTCAATCGTTTTGAAATTTTGCCTGGTAGATTTTTTTATCCACTGACCAATATTGCCGAATTTGAAGAAAATCGGTTCAAATTTAGATATAGCTCAGATATATAGGTCTCGTCCGATTTGGCCCTTTAGCACTATAGAAGCTGTGTTTTGAAAGTTAACATGGTAGAGTTTCTAAATCCATAGACCAAAATTGTTCAATTTGAAGAAAATCAGTTCAGATTTAGATATACCACCCATATATAGGTTTCGTCCGATTTGGCATGGTAGAGTTTCTTGATCCATTGAATTTGAAGAAAATCGGTTCAGATTAAGTTATATCTCTCATATATATGTTTTGTCCGATTTGGTTACTGAAGCAGACACGTACCAAAAGTAAATTGTGTAAACAAATTTTAGTTGAAGCATTGGATATTCATTGTTATCCAATTAAGTGCAATATAAAGTATAAGTATAAATTTGTAAATTTAAGCCAGATCAATTAAACAATGTGTTCTCTAGATGTCAAAAAGTGACATAGGTGGGGACCTTCATATGGAGGCTATATCAAAACATGGACCTATGTCCCCATTTTTACTAGGGACTATTGGGTATGAATTCTTAGATTTCTGCCAGATCAATTGAAGAATCCGTTCTGAAAAGCGCCAAGAAGTGACATAGGTGGGGACCTTTAAATGGGGGATATACCAAAACATGGATAACCGACCGAGTGGACTATATGCCAACTGTGTACACCTTCGAGAGAAATTACATCACTATGATTCCCGCCAGAGATGAATGGGTTGGCAGAATACCAGGTAATAGAAACCATCTCCACTTTTACAGGGATGGATTGAAGCTTGATGAAAAGCTTGGCTTCGGAGTACACTGTGAGGAACTGAGTTTGGATATAGCTCACAGACTACCTGGTACCTGCAGTGTCTATCAAGCCGAAATAATGGCAATATGGAAAGTCGCCAAGTGGCTGAGTCGCAACATAGTAACCAACACTGGCGTTGTCAATTTCTCGGACAGGCAGGGTGCCATCAAATCTCTGGAGCCCACATCCCACAAACAGCCCTCGACTGCCGCAGATCTCCTAACGAGATGGCTTAGCAGTTTAATATAAAGAATATTAAAGTATTGCTCCAAAGACGTCCTTGGACTTCAAAAAACCAAATGTACTTATGGGGGCTATATCTAAATCTGAACCGATTTTCTCCGAATTTGGCAGTATTCCTTCATGTAACAAGAAACCTCGTTCTGCCGAATTTTACACTGATCGATTATAAAATAAAGTTTTTACAGCGCTTACATGTCAAATCGGGGCTAACATATATATGGGGGCTATATCCAAATCTGAACCGATTTTAACCAAATTAAATAGAGATCGTCCTTGGGCCAACAAAAAGATATGCGTAAAGTTTCGTCATGATCGGGCCATAATTGCGACCTGTACTTTGATTACAAGAATACATCTACAGACAGACGGACAGACAGACGGACATAGCTAAATCGACTCAGAAAGTGATAACAAGTCGATCGGTATAATAAACAATGGATCTATCTCTTCTCCTTTTGGGTGTTACAAACAAATGCACAAAGTCATAATACCCTGTACCACAGTGTGGTGTAGGGTATAATTAAAGTGGCTCACAGGGGGTGAAGAAAACATATATGTATATTTAAATATGTTGTGAAAGGGTTTTTTCTCACTTCTTTTTGTTGTTGATTTTGTTCAGATTGATTAAGAATTGTCGGAGATATTGCAAACTATAAATTCACAGTTTGGAGGTCAGCGACATTGAGAGCTTGATCCGCCCAGAAAAACTAAAGAGTTTTTGGACTCACAACTAATGGATTTGGCTATGGTGTAAATTTTGACAAAATTGGAAAGGTCCTTCGCGGCCTGCAATCATAAACTCAAAATATTTTAGAAACAGTAGAGTCTGTAAATTTTCTGTGATCTACCAAAATGTTTTCTCTAATTATGCCGGACGTCTAATTATGCGGGACGTATTCCACAAATAAATAATGTGAAATCACTGATCCAGAAAGTAAAATTGTTCGTTAATAAATTTAATGTTTTATTTTGATTAAAGCAAGTGTTTCGGACCTAACTGCGAAATTTCCGTCGAATCGGTTCAATATTTCAAGAGATAAGGCATTTTTCTAAACACACTCGGAATTTCTAAACACACTCGGAAATTGTGTAGGCCATATTTCACGAAAAAGTTAAAATTTTGCAAACCCGTTCGATTTGTATTATTCTTTTCAAGTTCTCAACCAGATTATTAAAAAATTTCAAAAAAATCTTGGCCTTCAAAAAACAGTTTGACATCCTTATTTTATTTTTACCCAAAAATACATGAGGGACAATTACCAAAGTCTGATAGCAGCAAATTTTGTGCCTCATTTGGTGTTGTTCTGACGGCATCAGTGATACATATTACAGTCTTTCGCTGAACCTTATTTAGTTCCGATTCGCACGAGGCAACTTTAGTTGTGGCATTTCGGAAGTTCGTAGAAGAGAGGGGCAGGACTCCTGCCTCTCTCGTACGAACTTCTGAATTCCCGCAACTAAAATTCCGTCGTTTGAACCAGGACATTGCATTGCGTTTGGCTAATAAACCATATGATTGCTCAGACCCCAGCCGACAGCCTTTTTTCCACCTCAGATAGACTAATTTATGTAACTAGTGTTACAACGGTCTCGGATGCTGAACATCGAAACCAACCTGTATGATATACAAAGTTATATAGTACGAATATTGGTATTGGAAAGATATGTTAGACTTTCCAGATAGGCGGACTTCAGTATATACAGATTTCGTTTACTCAATGCGGGACAGTAACAAAGCAGGTGCTCAATGCTCTCCACTTCGTCCACTTCTTCCGCATTCCGCAGAAGTCATTGGAGACAATACCCAACCTACTGACGTGTTAGCCCGATAAGGCAGTGTCCCGTCAGAACTGTCACTAACGTAGACAGCATTGTCAGGAGGAGATATTTTGAACTTCTTAGGTCATATCTTGGCCAGATTTGTCTAGTTACCCTACAGATGCCGATTTCTGTACACCTTTCATTGGACTGTCTGAAAGAATCTTGCCTAAGCCGAAGCTTGCATGTGGATATATTGATATACATATGCACATTCTTCGGGAATTTGTAACGTCCTCCCTGTCCTAGCAAGTTCATCGGTTTTCCAGTTCCGTACTCATAAGAGCTATATGCTAAACTGCTCAGCCCTCTCGTAAAGATATCAGCGACATTCGAGGACTGTTTGTGAATTTATAGATGTGGCCTCCAGAAAATTGATGGCAGCCTTTCTGTCCGAGAAATTGACAACACCTGTGTTGGTCTCTTTAATGCGAATCAGCCATTTGACGACTTTCCACATTGCCATTATTTCGACTTGATAGATGCAACAGGTATCTGGTAGTCTGTGAGATTTGTCAAGACTAAGTTCTTTACAGTGTACTCCGAGCCAAGTTTATCATCAAGCTTTGAACCATCCGTATAGAAGTGGAGATGGTTTCTGTTACCTGTTATTCTGCCAAACCCATTCCTTTCTGGCAGGTGTGTTAGTTGTAAAGTTCCTCTCGAAGGTATACACCGTCGGTATACAGTCCACTCGCTGGGTCGGTTATAATAGCACTATATTCTGATATCCTCATGTGGCTGTATTTCTTGTACCTTCACATTGATAGGCAGTTTGATCTTAATGCTGCTCAGTTCGTAACTTCTTTCGCCACAATATCAATCGACAGAAGATGAAGTACGACTTGTAGAGGCTCGGTCGCTGTAGTCGTTGAATCAGCGCTTATGTATAGGCAGGCAAGTTGCTGAACCTTTGATAATTTGTCAGTAATGGTTAGTTTATCAGATGCCGTTTACCACATCACAATGCCGTACAACTGTATTAGGCACTACTGATGTACATATATATCCAATGGACGTTTTAGAGGCCCAACGCGAACCTGCAGCTTTCCCGCAGGAATATAAGGAGACGTTAGACTTCCTTACACGTTCCACTACATTAAGTCTAAATCACAATTTCCTATCTAGAATTTTTCCTAGACAGGGTGGGACCTTAATCTTCTTAGTACAGCGAACCAATTCTCTGTTGTTTAAGTTAACGCGCTGACTGCTGCTTCCGGCCAGTCTAGCCAATTTGTTCAGAGCGACCGGTTCGATGTGTCTGAGGACGCTGGAGAATTTGCCAGTTATTGCGATTGCCACGTCGTCCTTGCAAACGCGCCCATCTAAATCTAACAGGATTCCATTCACCACTAGATTCCAAATTAGTTGAGACAGTACACCCCCTTGTGTTCACAAAACTTGTTAGGTTTCGATGGATTTGGCTTTGCTCGAGGCATTCTGTTGATTGGACAGTACCCTTTGATCAGTTTTAGTCCTAAGGTTATACCTCGATAGTTAGATTAGTATCTCCAGGGTTTTAAAAATTAACTCCTGTACCCAGTACGGCTTTCCCGGTTTTGGATGAACACATCTTTGATATATAGGTCAGCATTTTGTTGGTATACGGGTATAGGACTGTATTTTATTGGTATACAATAGGTCTGATTGTACAATATATCACCTTCTATGAAAGTTCAAGACTATTTGACGCATTTTCAAGACTTTTTGACGTATTCAGTTTAAGCTGTAACAATTTCTAGTAATGAAACTTAGATATGTAGGTCTCTCTTTAGTTGGCTTTTTATCCTCTATGAGACACACGTTTGGTTATTGGTTGGCAAATAATGTTGTAGGGTATATCTTTCCATTGATCAAAATTCCATTAGAAATTGGAGGCACTTAAAACCGCAGAGGACTACCACTGCTATGTGCAAGTGCATTTGGTGTATTTATAATAATATTTGCACCACTGTGCTGTGTAGGATATATGCACAATTAAATATAAAGACATACATACATTGAGTTGTTTTCCAACAAAAGTGCATGCAATTATGCCACAACTTTAAATAAGTTAAAAAAAGTTTAAAAGAGTTACAACTTTCTTGATTTTATAAGTGAAACGAGTGCGAGTAGAAAATTATGACATCTGTCCCAAAATTAGTTCTAGCGTTTCAGGAGTTATCCTTTCTTTCAATGCTTGCAATATTAAAGTTCTTTATCTTCTTCCAAAAAAAATGTTTTTTTTTCTTGCCCTTCGTTATAAGAAAGCCTGCGGAAACTTTCGAATCTCAATTAAAAACCTTGTTATTTAGATTGTCTGAAGTAGCGAGGGTGGTGGGAAAATAAGACATTGCGGTTGTGGTGCGGGTGTTGTTTGTCGTGGATGTCTACATGTGTGCAAGAAAATGAGAAACGCCCGAGGACTTTCTCAGTGGCTGGTACTCATTTGCATGCCTAAGACTTATCCTGGCACTTGCCATAATGTGCAACATTTTGCTGGCGAACGACACCGACACTTGGAGCAATCTCTCGTTCATTGTATGCTTTTCAACATTTAATGTCGGCTCCACAGCACTCCCACTTAGGTCTTCTGTCCCTTGTCGTGGTAATTGCTATTGGGTTATTGTCTGGAAGTGTGCGTGTGTGTGTTGATGAGAACGTTTTCATCCAGAGAAAAAAAAGAACTCTTCTACCACATCATAACATCATATTTGGGCTACTTTCCTATTAGCAATATTTCCATAAGAATGTGTAGCGGCAGTTCTTTTGAATGAAAAATGTTAGCTATAAGCGTATTTACCCATTGTAATAAGGATTTTTCGAATCAATAAACTCTGCACATGGCGGCAGTTCTTTTTAATGTATGCGCTCTACGTAAATTTTGTGTGCGGTGCTGTGTGTATGTTGTTGTTGTGTGTATGTTGTTGTCATGTGTAGCTCTGCCTTTTATGCAAACGATGGATTACACTCATGGGATGAAATCGAACAGCCTTTCTCTTTCATGAACGAAACTATAGGGTGATCTAAGTAGAGATACTTTTTTCAATAGCCTTTTTTGACAGATTACGTGTGAGTCTTGTCTTACTGTCATGTATTTTTGTATTTAAGTATTGTTTGGCATTTTATCATGGAAAGTCTTACGCCTGAACAACGTTTACAAATTATTCAGTTTTATTATCAAAATAATCGTTCGCCAATTGCGCTAAGCCCATTTTTTTTAAATCCAAAAAAACACTCTCCAGTCGACACACGACCTTGATACCTATGAGCAATATTTTAGCTCTCATTAAGAGCTATCTTTTTGCCACTGCCCGATTCCCGATCCGACCTACCGGAATCATCGGTCCATATTTCTTCAAAAATGATGCCAGTGAGAACGTAACCGTCAATGGCGACCGTTATCGTGGCATGATAACCGACTTTTTGATACCTGAAATTGAAGCTCGTGATCTCGGCGATATTTGGTCTTCCCACACATCGCATCAATCAATGGATTTATTGAGAGAACACTTCGGTGAGCAGATAATTTCACGTTTTGGGCCGGTCGATTGCCCACCAAGATCGATATCACTCCGTTCGACTTTTTCCTGTGGGGATATGTCTAAAGTTTATAAGGACAAACCCGCTTCGATTCAGGCCTGGGAGCAAAACATCACGCGTGTTATTCGCCAGTTACCAGTCGAAATGCTCGAACGAGTCATCGAAAATTGGACTCAATGGATGGACCATCTGAGACGTTGCCGCGGCCAACATTTGATAGACATAATCTTTAAAAAATAAATGACAAAGAATGTTCTTTCAAATGATAATAAACATTCCCCATTCAATTTGAATTTTCTGTTTTTTTTTTTTTAAAAAGTAGGGAACCTCGAAATGGATCACGCTATGTATAATAGGTGATTCATTTAAATCTTTTTTATACCGTCCACCATAGGATGGGGGTATATTCATTTTGTCACTCAGTATGTAACACCTCTAAATATTGATTTGAGACCGCATAATGTATATACATTCTTAATCGTGGTAAAATTCTAAAAGGATTTAGCAATGTCTGTCTGTCCGTCCGTCCGTCTGTTGTAATCACGCTACAGTCCGCAATAATAGAGCTAGGCTGATTTAAATTTGGCAGAAATATTTCTTATAGTTGCAGGTTGTTTGTGATTGCAAATGGCCATATCGGTTAATGTTTTGATATAGCTCCCCTATAGAGGTCGCTCCAAAATACGGTTCTTCAGCCATAGATACCACAATTTTAAAGCAATTTAGCAGAAACTTTGCAGTTTTGACAAGAATTCATCACAGCAAAAATTGTACATGTCGGTTCATATTTTGTTATAGTCACCCTTTAGCGGTCGCTCCAAAATATACGAATTTAAGCCATAAATACCATATTTTCTAAGCATTTTAACTGAATCTTTGCAGTTTGTATTTAATTAAGACAAGAATTCATTGTAGTAAAATTTTTTAAATCAATTTATATTTTGTTATAATCCACCTATTAATGTCGCTCCAAAAAAGCTAATTTAAGCCATAAACACCACATTTTCTAAGAAATTTGGCTAAACGTTGCAGTTTATATCCTATTTTGGCAAGAATTCATCTCAATAGAATGTATATAAATAAAATGTTATTGAGTTGTAGTCCCCCTGTAGATGTAGCTATTTTAAACTATAAATACCACATTTTTTAGTTGAAGAGTTTGGCTTTTTTTTTAATAATTTACTTAAACAAACAAGATCGTTTCATGATTTGCTCCATATCCAAAGATTTTTCCAGTAATCAAAATTGAATGCACTCCATGGTGAAGGGTATATAAGATTCGGCATGGCCGAACTTAACGTTTTTACTTTTTATACCCTACACCACACTGTGGTACAGGGTATTATAACTTTGTGCATCTGTTTGTAACACCCAAATGGAGAAGAAATAGACCCATTGTTTATTATACCGATCGACTTAGAATCACTTTCTGAGTTGATTTAGTTATGTCCCTCTGTCTGTCTGTCCGTCTGTCTATCTGTGCATGTATTCTTGTAATCAAAGTACAGGTCGCAATTACGGTCCGATCTCGACGAAACTTTACACATATCTTTTTTTGGCCCAAGGACGATCCCTATTGAATTTGGTTAAAATCGGTTCAGATTTATATATAGCCCCCATATAGTATATGTCAGCCCCAATTTGACATATAAGCCCTGTAAAAACTATATATATACGTATATCCGATCAGTATAAAATTCGGCAGAAAGAGGTTTCTTATTATATGAAGGAGAATTGGGAGAAAATCAGTTCAGATTTAGATATAGCCCCTATATATATGTAACCCCCCATTTCACATGCAAGCGCTGTAGAAACTGTATTTTATATCCGATCAGTGCGAAATTCGGCAGAAAGAGGTTTCTTATTACATGAACAAATACTGCCAAAATCGGAGAAAATCGGATTAGATTTAGATATAGCCGCATATACATGTTACCTCCTATTTGACATGTAAGGGCTGTAAAAACTGTATTTGATATCCGATCAATATGAAATTTGGCAGAAAGAGGTTTCCTATTTTATGAATGAACGCTTTTAAATTTGGAAGAAATTGGTTCAGATTTAGATATAGCCCCCGATTTGCGCTGTAGAGGCTGTATTTTATATCCGATCAGTACGAAATTCGACAGAAAGAGGTGTTTTGAGTATTCAGGGATCGGTTCAGATGTATATATAACCTCCATATATGCATATGTTCCTCCTGATTTTGTATCAAAGCTCTATAGAAGTTGTTCTTTACTTCCGATCATTAAAACTTTCCAGAAAGATGTTTCTCAATTTAGGAACGAATATTGCTTAATTTAACGATTATCGGTTCAGAATTAGACATGTTAGTTCCTACCCATTTACCAATTATTCCAAATTATTATCGCAATGACCCTTATCGCATTGTTAGGGAGGTGTAGGGTATTATATAGTCGGCCCGCCCGACTTTCTGCCTTTCCTTACTGGTTTAATATAATTTTTTAGTACATGCGAGTATATATACTTATATTATTAATCGTCGTAAAATTCTAAGACGATTTAGCCATGTCCGTCTGACCGTCCGTCCGTCTGTTGTAATCACGCTACAATCTATAATACTTGAGCTAGATGGCTGAAATTTGATACATATACTTCTTATATCTGCAGGTATGTTGGGATTGAAAATGTGCAATATCAGATTATTTTTGGATATAGCCCCCAAATATAGCATCTCCCCGATTTGACTTCTTAACGTCATAGATACCACAAATGTCAACTGATCCGGCTGAAAATTGGTAACTGGAGTTTATATATATGTACCCGGAATCCTTCAAACGAACATCGGTAGTCACAGGTCCATGTTTTGATATAGCCTCCATACAAAGGTCCCTCTAGATTTGACTTCCTAACGCCACAAAAACCTCAAATTTCAACGAATTGTTATAATGAGTTTATTAGTACCCTATACCACTGTTTGGTAAAGGGCATTATAAGTCCGTTTTGCCTCAGATGTTTGTAAAGCCCCATACCACTCTGTCCGTCCATCCGTCCAACTTAAGATTGTATGCAAAGTACAGGTACAGGAAACGGCATTTCTGATAACAACTTATTCACATTTACCTCCATTAACACAAAACAAAATAACCAAGCGTTGGAGCTAACTAAAGTTAAATTGTATGGAAATTGACAGCTATAACCCATAGTTAGCTACAAAACGTAGTTTATAATACCCTACACCACACTATGGTATAGGGTATTATGACTTTGTGCATTTGTTTGTAACGCCCAAACAGAGAAAAAATAGAACCATAGTTTATTATACCGATGGACATAGAATGAGTCGATTTAGCCATGTCCTTCTGTCTGTCTGTCTAGGTATTCTTGTAATCAAAGTGCTGGTCGTAGTTGTGGTCCGATTGTGATGAAATTTAGCACAGTGCTCTTTTTTGGCCCAAAGACTTTTTCTGTACAAATTGGTCAAATCGGTTCAGATTTAGATATAGCCCCCATATATATTTTACCCCCGATTTGACATGTAAGCGCTGTAGAAACTGTATTTTATTTCAGATCAGTACAAAATTCGGCAGGGAGAGTTATTATACCCTACACCACACTGTGATACAGGGTATTATAACTTTGTGCATTTGTTTGTAACACCCAAAAGGAGAAGAAATAGATCGTTTATTAAACCGATTGACTTAGAATCACTTGATTTAGCTATATCCGTCTGTCTGTCCGTCTGTCTGTCTGTGCATGTATTCTTGTAATCAAAGTACATGTCGCAATTATGGTCCGATCTCGACCAAACTTTACACATATCTTTTTTTTGGCCCAAGGACGATCCCTATTGAATTTGGTTAGAATCGGTTAAGATTTAGATATAGCCCCCATATGTATGATACCCCCGATTTGACATGTAAGCGCTGTAAAAACTGTATTTTATATTCCATCAGTATGATATTCGCTAGAAGAGGTTTCCTATTATAGGAATGAACACTTTTAAATTTGGAAGAAATCGGTTCAGATCTAGATATAGGTTCAGATTTAGATATAGCCCCCATATATACATACGTTTGACATGTGAGCGCTGTAAAAATGGTATTTGATATCCGATCAGTGCGAAGTCGGAAAAAGAGGTTTCTCTCTACATGAAGGAATACTGCCAAATTCAGAGAAACTCGGATTATATTTAGATATAACACTTATATATAGGGTGATCCATTTCGAGGTTCCCTACTTTGTTAAAGAAAAGAAAAACAGAAAATTCAAATTGAATGGGGCATGTTATTATCATTTGAAAGATCATTCTTTGGCATTTATTTTTTGAAGATTATGTCTATCATTTACGTCTTAGATGGTCCATCCGTCGAGTCCAATTTTTGATGACTCGTTCGAGCATTTCAACTGGTAACTGGCGAACGACACGCGTGATGTTTTGGCCTGAATCGAAGCGGGTTTGTCCGCATTAACTTTAGACTTTACATATCCCACAGGAAAAAGTCTAACGGTGTGACATCACACGATATCACGCATCAATCAATGGATTTATTGAGAGAACACTCAATAAATCCATTGATTGATGCGTCGATTGCCCACCAAGGGCCAATTGACCGGCGCAAAACGTGAAATTATCTGCTCACCGAAGTGTTCTATCAATAAATCCATTGATTAATGCGATGTGTGGGAAGTGGCGCCGTCTTGTTGAAACCAAATGTCGCCGAAATTACGAACTTCAATTTCAGGCATTAAATAGTCGGTTATCATGGCACGATAACGGTCTCCATTGACGGTTACGTTCTCACTGGCATCATTTTTTAAGAAATATGGACCGATGATTCCGGTACGTCGGATCGGGAATCGGTCAATGGCAAAAAGATAGCTCTTAACGAGACCTAAACTATTGCTTAGGGGTGTCAAGGTCGTGGGTCGACTGGAAAGCGTTTTTTTTTTGGATTTTAAAAAAATGGACTTAGCGCAATTGGCGAACGATTATTTTGATAGTAAAACTGTATAATTAGTAAACGTTGTTCAGGCGTAAGTCTTTCCATGATAAAATGCCAAACAATACTTAACAAAAATAACATGACAGCATGACACGACTCACACGTGATCTGTCAAAAAAGGCTATTTAAAAAAAATATCTCTACTTAGATCACCCTATATATGTTACCCCCGAATTGACCTGTTAGCGCTGTAGAAACTGTATATTATATCCGATCAGTGCAAAATTCGGCAGAAAGAGGTTTCTTATTACTCGAAGGAATACTGCCAAATTCGGAGAAAATCGGTTCAGATTTAGATATAGCTCCCATATATATGTTACCCCCGATTTGAAATGTAAGCGCTGTAGAGACTTTTATATCCAAACAGTGCGAAATTCGACAGAAGGAGGTCAGAGAAAATCGGTTCAGATTTATATATAAACTCCATATGTATGTTCCTCCTGATTTGGTATCAAACCGCTATAGAAGTTGTATTTTACTTCCGATCGTTAAAATTTTGTAGAAAGATGTTTTTCAATTTAGGAACGAATATTGCTTAATTTAGCGATTATCAGTTCAGAATTAGATAAAATGTTCCTACCCATTTACCAATTATTCCAAATTATTATGGCAATGACCTAGGGTGTCCAAAAAACCGGTTATTTCGAAAAAGCGGTTTCCGGTTTAACCGAAATATTACTTTTATTAAAACCCGGTTTTCGGTTATTATTTTTTGTCGAAACCGGATAACCGATTTTTGGGCAGGTTTTTAAATAATATACGAAAGTGATCAAAATGTCATTAAATGTTTATTGTAAAACAAAAAACAACTAACAATCATTTGTAGTAAAAATTAGTAAACAAAAATAGATTATTATTTCGTTTATTACAGGTTTACTTTTTATACCCTCACTTTAGTGATACGAGGGTATATATCATTTGCTACGGAAAAAAGTGTAACACGTCGAAGGAGTGAGCTAAGACCCCAAGTATGTTCGGAGGAAATCCGTTTTGGGTAATTTTAAGTCGAATGAGCAATGTCCGTCCGTCTGTCTGTCTGTCTGTCTGTCTGTCTGTCTGTGTGTCTGCTGGCTGGTGCGCACGATAACTCTTGAAAGGAGTAACCGATTGACCTCAAATTTGGTATGTGGTAATATTTTTTTCTATCTCCGGCTAAGTTCGAAGATGGGCCATATTGGTCCACTCCTTTTAGTACCTCCCCCACAAATGGTTAAAATGTTGTGAAATATTGATTCTTTAATAACTGCTATACTACTTATTCGAATCTTTTGAAATTCCACACATAGTATTAGCTTATTAATCGCTATCAACTCGAGAAAAATGGGCGAAGTCGCCACGTCCCTTTTGGTACCTCCCACACAAAGGCACCATTTTGCACAAAAAGTCAACAGTTTATAACATTAATAACAGTGTATAAAAATACTTGAAATTGTGTACAGTATTATGCTTTTATATTGCCTACAGTCCAGGGAAAAATGGGTGTTGTTGCTACGCCCCTTTTGGTACCTCCCACACAAAGGTACCTTTTTGCACCAAAAGTTAACAGCTTATAACATTAAAACCAGTTTATAAAAATACTTGAAATTTTATACAGTGTAATGTTTTTATAGTGTCTATAGCCCTGTGAAAAATGGGCGTTATCGCCACACCCCTTTTTGTACCTCCCCCACAAAATGCCAAATCATACCACAATTTAATATCTCATAACGTTTTTACCAGTGCACATAAATGCTTATAATTCGGCACAGTGCAATGAATTTAAAGTATCTAATGTTCAGCGAAAAATAGGTGTATTTGATAAACCCCTTCTGGTACCTCCCACACAAATTGACAGAATAATTCGAGTAATATTCAATATTACATTACTCACAAAGTGAGGGTATACCTTAGTCGGTTTACCCGACTGAAACTTTCTTACTTGTTTGGTTTACTTTAAGTAGAAAGTATTATATTTCTGAAATGACCTTAAAAAAATAATAAATCATTTATAATGTCTTTTTATAATATCTTAAAAATAGAATGCAATTTAAATGATTACTTTTAAACGATTATTCTTTTAATTTTTTATGTAAATTAACGTTGAAAAAGCTACATACGTTGATGTAGTCAATATTAGTCCGATAGTCATTAAAGCATTGTATAAGTAACACAGCTTCTCTGTTTTCTTCTTATACTTTTCAAAAAAAGCAAAGTCATCATACAATGTTGCTTGCCTTTCGTTTTTCGATTATGTGTGTGACATAAATCCAAAATTAAATTATTTGACTCATCAATATAATAACTTATATATCAAAGCGAATCAGAGGTATCTGGTTGTTCTGCCGGGATTTAACATCGCAAAAAAGTCGAAGCTATTTGTCTTTCCGTTCTTGAACGTATGCTTGAAGTGTTCTGTGCTTCATGGACGACTTATTGAATGCTTTGCTGTACTTCCTGACTTTATTTATTACATCATGGATATCAGGAATAAAGCCAAAATCATTTTCAAGATCAGTGAATTCATATTCACTTTCAGAATATTCAGAACAACTGTCAGAATTATCCACCTCATCGTTGTTATTTGTTGCATCTTGTATAAATGGTGTCTACAACAAGTCGAAAAAATAGATCAATACTTTAATTTTTGTTTTAAACAATAAATAAAAAAACCGGTTAACCGACATGATAAAACCGGCTTTCCCGGTTAACCGAAAATGAAATTTTTTAAGAAACCGGTTACGGGTTTGGGTTGCAATACCGGTTAACCGGATAACCGGTCCCGGTTTTGGACACCCTACAATGACCCTTATCGCATTGTTAGGAAGGTGTAGGGTATTATATAGGCCCCGCCCGACTTTCTGCCTTTCCTTACTGGTCTTATTACATGAATGGACACTGCCAAATTCGGGGAAAATCGGTTGAGATTTAGATATAGTACCCACATATATGTTTAACCCGATTTGACATGTAAGCGCTGTAGAAACCGTATTTTATATCCGATCTGAACGAAGTTCGGCAGAGAGTTTTCTTATTACGTGAATGAACACTACCAAATTCGGAGAAAATCCGTTTAGATTTAGATGTAGCCACCATATATATGTTTCACCCGATTTGACATGTAGCGCTATTTTATATCCGATCAGTACAAAATTCAACAGACACTGTTTTCCTATTTTATGTATGAACACTGCCAAATTTGGGGAAAATCGGTTTAGATTTAAACATAGTCCCAATATATATGTTGCACCCGATTTGACATGTAAGCGCTGTAGAGACCGTATTTTACATCCGATCTGTACGAAATTCGGCAGAGAGTTTTCTTATTACGTGAATGTACACTGCCAAATTCTTATCGCAGTGCCCATTTTCGCATTACTAGGGAGGTGTATGTGTTATAGTCGGCCCCGCCCGACTTTCTGTCTTTCCTTACTGGTTTTTTTATTGTTAATGGCCCTTAGCAGATACAAATTTCTTGAACCAAGAACGTTACTTTTGGCCCAAGGACAAACCCTGTATAATTTAGCTGAAATTGGTTCAGATTTACATATAGCTCCCATATATACTTATATGTACCTCCGATTTGGAATATATGCACCGTATAAGCGACATTTTTTAACCGATCTGTACAAAAATTGACAGAGAGAATTCTCTTGATTCACTTAAAGACAATACTAAATTTGAGGAAAATCGTTACTATTTTATATCCGATCAGTACGAAAGTCGGCAGAAAGCGGTTTCTTATTGGACAAGTGGACACTGTCAAATTTGGTGAAAATCGGTTCAGATTAAGATATAGCACCCATATATGTATATGTTACTGTCGATTTGGTATCAAAGCGATATAGAAGTTGTAATTTACTTCCGATCATTCCAAAATTTGGCAGAAAGAAGCTTCTTAATTTAGAGGTGAATATATCTATACCGGGAAGCCGGTATAGATATATTTTAAGCTCTATTGAAACTGTTTTTTGTCCGATCTTATATAATTTGGTAGAAATTAGGTTTTTGATCCAAGCTGATAAACATTTTTTAGGTTATTTATAGTCCCATCTATTTGTTTCTTCCGATACTTGATACTCGTATATGAAAAAATGCTGCACATTTTAAGGTTACCATTTCAGATCTAGTTTATTATGACCTTTGATATAAACCTTGATGAGGAGGTGCAGCTCAGTTCATTGTTAACTGAAACAAACCCAATTTTACCAAATTATTATCGCAATGTTCCTTTGCGCATTGCTAGGGAGGTGTAGGGTATTGTATAGTCGGCCCCGCCCGACATAACTTTAATATTGGTAAAAATGCTTTTGTTACCAAAAATTCGAGAATTGGTCCATTGTGTGGCGGTTCATCTGGATAGCGCAGCCTTATTGCAGGCTGCCCTTGCATGTAAGGCTTGTTGTCAGGTCTAGGAATACATTATCGTGTATTATTTTTTGAAGTCAGTCGTCTTCGATTTAGATTTTGTTGTATGCTGTTATTGTTGTTGTAGTGTATATGGTTTTGTTTGTTTAAATGGTTTCATATAGATCCCACGAGTGCGAGGATAGCGAAGGTCTATCACGCCATTGCCCCCCAAGAAGGTGACAAGGACTAAGTCGCTTCTGAGGTGTTCAGGTATCAACAAAGGCAGCCAGTCTGTGAACCGACATGACCGATTAGCGCAGTACCCATAACACTCCGAACTTAAGGGAGTTCGTTTTATATACACGTACTGCATTTACATGTCCGCCACATCATAGCCCCCCGTAATGTGGGGATAACTGAATGACAAGACACCTGTTAATGTTAAGGCAACTCGTACAAATACTGTCGATTGCCTCTGACTACAAACCATAATCACTACTTTGTAGACCATTAAGCCTTAGCCAGGCTGCACTACGTGGACTACTGTTGCACCCTCCATTAAGATTACACCCCAATTAAGGGCATACGAATACCATTAGTCGGAAATTTTCTTACATATCATGTTATAATTTGATGTAGGACAATGCTTTTGCAGTGGGTATAGTATAGTGGATTTATTCTCATTACTCTTCTAGCATGTGAAATGGTCAATGTTCATCCCACACAAATTAACCATTCCGTGCGATACATACATTTTTGGTAGGGCATACAATGTCCTGTTCAGATGCATTTGAATAGATTTGCTTTCTTTCAATTAAAATCAAACAAATGCACCCAACCTAATGTACATTCTTATGTGTAATGATGGTATTGTACTTACGCCTAGCCTTAGGCTACATTCCATTGTGTCTATGGATATGTGCCGAAGAATACAATGACTGACTACCTGTCTGTCTGTTTGCAGTCAAACACAAACACATTGTTCGGTTGTTTTCTTTCTCTTCATTTTCGTTTTATTCATTCATTCACTCACCCACTCAGTCACTCTCATTCTAATTGTAATTCATGTTTATTCGCATATTTACAGTTCCTCATGTGGAAATACTGGATGAACGTGGCTCCTCGACACCAGAAAAATATTACAAAGCCGGCAGTACCATTGAACTCCAGTGTGTCATATCGAAAATTCCACAGCCCACATCGTACATAACATGGCGGCACAATACACGTTTGCTAAACTATGACACCAGTCGTGGTGGCATTAGGTAAGTAACTTCTGTGACTCCCTTCCATTCCACCCCGTAGCCCAGGCCTGCGACACTCACTACTCTAGAGCTGAGTTTCAGCCACAAAGTGTTGTGATACGGCAACTGTTAAGGCACCTCGCGGAACACATATACCTACAGTTCTATGCATATCCTGTTCAACAAACACAATCGCATATGAAGAAGCGAGAATGCGTGTACAATGCCACAAAATCCAATTACACACACATACACAAGAACACACATCGTTTGCTTTTCATACCAATAAATGGGAAAATATCATGTGAAAGAAAAGGAGCGTGCACAGTGGGGAAATTAAAAAAAGTTGAGCAAAATTTGTCTTTTGCTGTTGTTTCATTCAAATGAATGCCGGTTATCGTGCTCGGACTTTGCTGATACCTGGACAACTCAGCAACGACTCTGTCAACGAGTTCTTCCAAGGCAGCAACACTACATGGTATTCCATAGATTTCCTATCACAAGCATACCCGTCCTTCAAAAAAGTAGTTTAAGAATCGGGGCTGAGAGCTATCTCAGGATCCTTGAGAGACTTGAGAAAGCCGACACGGCATCTCTGTCTAACAAGCAGAGAGAATCTGTAAAATAGGCTAGGTCTATTCCTGAGGACCAGAATAACTTCATAACTTCCATACAACAACCCGTTAAAAGGCTACGCTCTCCAGATGAACATCCGGTTTCCAAAAGTACAAAAGTGATCAGTGGCAAAGCTGGTCAAGGGTGCTACGCAGACGTTGCTAAGGACAGCTTGGTACTGGCAGTCATCAAAAGGGAAGAGGAAGACGGCAACATCCTCAGGAGTAAATAGAGTGATGGACGCACTGTTCTCTGCCAGAGCCGTAACTATTGTGGCTGGATTTATATTATTGATGGCCCCCTCTAAATCTAAGAATGCTGCTACCATTGTATATTCCTTAACAGAGAGAGATCCTTCAATAAAGCTGACTAGATCATGCCGAGCGGTATCGGTGGATTTGCCCCTACTGCAGAAATTATGTTTGTGTCTTCTCTGCAAAAAGAAGGACGAAGATAAATATTAAGGTTGATCTTTGGCAAGTATACAGGCCCTACGTCTTCCATTACCTGTACCTTAAAGCACTCGGGTGTACCCAGTCGTCCTAAGTTGTCAAACCATATCTCATCTCAACATTGGTTCCTGGAATAGAACCACATCTGTCTCACCTTTCATCGGCAAGGCTTTTAGACTGGTGGATTCCGGTTCAAAGCGTTGGAGCATTATCTGTAGCAGACTTTTCGCCATCATGATTTATCTGCCTCGTTATTGGTATGCGCTTCTAGCTCATCCACACAGGACTCATCTCCGCATGATTCTTTCCATCCTGTGATGAAGAGTTTTACTACGCATCCAAACGCATCGGAGAAGAATGGTTCCATGCATAGAACTACATTTGCCTCGCCTAGCACCAGCAGAGCTTTGGATTTCGGCTATACCATCTGATACGTAAACCACCATTGAGATGCTGAAAATCTGCAATACCGGTCTTCCAACTGGAAGGATGGTCGATTGGATGAAGCGATAGTTCTCGAATGCACGCCGTATTTATAGTGAATGCTGAGCCTATATCCCACCTCGCCAAGTCCGATTCAGCAAAATCTGGCCTAAGGTGTAGTATGTGTAGATGAAGCATGTGTCAGAAACTAGGATTGCCTCCTTTTTCTTTGTACTTGGATATGTTGCGAAGTTGCTCATCACAGGATTGGAAAAATTCTGCGGGGATGTGTCTCTATATGCCTTGCGACGACAAGGAGATAAACTTTCACTACTCTAAAACTGCATCCACTGGCCCAAAAGCCCTGCTGATGCACGGTAACAAAGATGTGGTTTTATTCCGGAAACCATCTTTTTCCGATGCGCTTGGATGCGTGGTGAAACTCTTCATCACAGGATCGGAATAATCCTGCGGGAATGAGACCTATGTGGATGAGCTTCTAGCGCACAGACGACGACGAGGCAAATAAAACGTGGTGGTCGTGGTCGATCTGTCTCCTCGGCTATGGAATCCCTCCAACAGTATTATTTTTCTCTGGAGAAGATAAGTGATAAGTTTGTTGCCTATGTATATTATGTGACAATAGCGGTTGGAAGGAAGCTTCTAACTATTCTTATGGTGATTTCGATTCTGAAAAAAATGTTGCTCTGTCGACGTGAAATTCTAAAAAAATATTTGCCCTTTTTAGGTGAAACTAATGTAGTCCTTTAAATTAAACTTAGATCCTATTTCAAAATTCCAAAATCCAACGAAAATGTTGTCATTAGATAGATCCCATAACAGGTCCTCCACATCACCGCGGTTGGCTTCCAATAATGGCCTTGGTGTGAACCTGACCAAGGCAAAACAAGTTATTTTCTACAGGATATATATGATCCCAACTGTTGTACCGGTCTCCTTGGGGTATACTAAATTTCCTCTCTCTGAAAGCGTAAGATACTTAGGTAGTTTACTAGACATAAAGATAAACTTCAAACGCAACATTCTGAAAAGTGTAAAAGGTTATGTTTGCGCTATATACATGTAAAAGGTCAATATGAAAACGCTGGTGTCTGAACCCGCGTATAAGGTATAAGTCAGACCGATAATGCTGTATGCCATTGTCGCATAAAAACGACTCTGTAAAATCTGTTAAATCTGTAAAATCTGTTACGCACCTTTTTGTTACGCAAAAAGGTGCGTAACAGATGTACATTTAAAGCCGCTAGACATTATAACAAATCAACATACAACATCTACCACAATTCGTCTTAGGAACTGTCACTCAGCTCAGAATATTCCTGCTAATTTAGTGTCATTCTAGACACTGTGTATACTAGACACATGAGGGAAATTATTAGAAAAACTTCTTTTGAATTGAATCGAACTTGAGCTCAACAACCTCGGCGGATTCTCCAATATGCAGTACGGTTTCGTAAAAAAATCGACAGTGGATTCTATCAACATTGTTGTAAATTTATCACAGGAGTCATAAGTATGATAAACAGCTATCTAGAAGACAGTGTACTGGGGTATACATCGGACGTTGACACTGTATAGATTGACGTCTTCATAAATTTTGAAATTTTTTTTAATATTTTTAAGTTATAACATTCGTTGTGGCGTAAAGATGACAATGCTAGAACTTAATAGATATAACGAAAATGATGTGACGACGTCGACGACGCCAACTGGAATAAGGGCGAATATCATGTGTCTGCAGAAGTACCACTGGGATCCATGTTAGGCCCATTTTTATGGAATCTAATGTATGACTTGTCACTACCCAAACTTGCACAACAGGCCGAACCACTGGCTTAAGTGTATGTCCATGGACATGAGACATTTAAACGTCTCCTCTATTCAACCTAACCTAACCTAGCGCCCATATAAATGTTTCGTCCGATTTGGACCTTTAGCTCTATAGAAGTTGTATTTAACATTCAATCGGTTTAAAATTTAGCATGGTAGAGTTTATTGATTTATGGACCAACATACCCGAATTTGAAGTGCATCGCTTCAGATTTAGATATGGCTCCCATATATATATATCGTTCAATTTGCCCCTTTAGCCCTAAAGAAGCTGTAGTTTACATCCAATCGTTTTGAAAATTTGCATGGTAGAGTTTATTAATCATGGACCAACAATGCTGAATCTGGCTACAGAAGCAGAGACGTACCAAATGTAAATTGTGTAACCAAATTTAAGTTGAAATATACATTGGATATTTCATTGTTATCCAATCTTACTAGAGTGTTGTAGGGTAATATGTAGTCGGCCCCGTCCGACTTTAGCCTTCACTTACTAGTTTTTAATTATTTTTTTTGTGGCACATGCCCCTACTGTGTTCTGCTCCGGGCCCATTGCTAAGCGAAGTTTCTCGTGAGTGTTGAAACATTGCGACGGTGTTCTCTTAAAGGAGCAACAAATTTTCAGTGCAGGCTGTCAAAATGGCAAATTAAGTTTTAAATTGAAAATGGCTTAATCTCAGGAAAAATTAGTGACAGCCCCGTAACTACATTCACACACACACGCACAAACTCACACTCTCATACATGTGTTAATGCAAACTCCATATGTGGCAATTGTCGGGCGATGTCAGCTACCGTTTTCAAATTTTATTAGATTGAATCCAAAACATGTTGAAAATTGCTAATACGAGTACTAAACGCGATTTAAACATACGCTCACACACACACACATATACACCATGTTCAACACAAAGCTTGTACACATATGCATGTATGTGTGCATGGTGTCCTGGATTAAAGCGAACATTTTGGTATCGGTTGAAGGACCAGAGGATATGCTAATGATTTGTAGCAAAGCTCTACTTTAACGTTCATATACATACATATATGTATGTACTTAGCAGCAATGTGTTAATGGATTTTTCCAAAGAAAAAAACATCGAATTAGGCTTAATATTTATTTTACATTATAGCAAATTAGGTTATGGTTAAATTCGAACAGACGCGAATACACATTCTTCCCATAGGATGGGAAAACAATTTTTTTGTTGTAAAGTTTTTTTAAATTTTTTTTTAAATTCCAATTTTATGAGGCCTAGACAATTAAGAAAAATTTTATTTTTTGCAAACAAAATCTTTTTTTGCTGGCACTAAAAAACCAGTGAAGAAAGACAGAAAATCGAGCGGGGCCGACTATATAATACCCTACACCTCCCTAGCAATGCGCAAAGGGACATTACTTAGCTGCACCTCCTCATCTAGGTTTATTTCAAAGAGGAGTTGAAGATATTGATCATAATAAAGTAGATCTGAAACGACAATCTTAAAATGCGCAGCATACATTCATAAGACTACACTTATACATGAACCCCAAATTAAGCAGAATTCGCTTTTAAATTAAGGAACTTCTTTCTGCCAAATTTTGTAGTAAAGTACAACTTCTATATCGTTTGATACCCAATCGGGAGTAACATATATATGGGGGCTATATCTAAATCTGAACCGACGGCATACCTTCCTCTTTATTATGAAATAAACATCCGATCATTTATCTCAAAAAATAGCATTTTTCTTTGAATACCAAAATAACACCTAATGTTGGAAAACCCTTTAAGTCGATCGGTATAATAAACGATGGGTCTATTTCATCTCCTTTTGTGTGTTACAAACAAATGGACAAAGTTATAAAAAAGTTAGTATAAAAAATAAGGTTAAAATACTAAACGATCAAAGGAAGGAATAAAGGAATTTAAAAAATATGTATCTTAAATTTTTTGAATATTATTTTCGTGTTTAGGACACCAGAGTACACCAGAAAATTGTATGCACAGCCCTTAGACAAACATTTTATAAACTAGTGTAACTATTTGTGGACACAGTCTAATGTACATATCACCCGCACTAAATTTCTTACGCTTGAAAGCCAGGAAGATTAAGTGAATATACACTCGCACCTGTACACACCTTTGCCACATTGTACGTGAACTCTGCAATTTAAATATGTAATACATAGGTGTGTGTGTGTGTGGGTGATGAACTAACTCCACCTAAGCCCAGCAAATAATTTAATTATGCGTTTCACAGTTTCCGGTTTCCGGTTTCAACTTTCAGTGAGAGATTTAACTTTTCCCAGCAAACACCGCAATAGCCCCACAATTCACCGCCACATATGCACACATCCTCTACCACACACACCTGCATATATAATTAAGACTGTTTCCCGTTTACTTGAAATCCGATTAACAAAAGTTCTCTATACTAAAGCATAAACTCCCGTCAAAATCTAATACAAATTTTTGCCGATTTTAAGACTGACTACTTTTATAAAATCTCATTTTTGAGGCAGAAAAATCTAAACTACCATGAAATGTCGCTGGTTGCAACTGTAATCCCATCAATTCACGTCTACTATGACAGAAAAGACGAGGACGGAGAAGTGAGTGAGTTTGACAAATCTGTCCGTTTGTTGTGAATGCTTATCAGCATTTTTGCCAAAAACTAAGTAACAAACAAACAACAAATGGAATGTCACGCAAAAGCGATTTTTTAAAGAGGGATTTAAATGATGATGGAATTTGAATATTACACTATGCAACAGTGTAATAAAAATCAAACACTAAACTCCTATGTTACAAAAAAAACGTAACAAATTTAAGGATAATATCATAACAAAAACGCCAGCTCGTATTATTTTTGTAAAAGGCAGTCCTGCAAACATCAGACATGTGTGCGGTTTTTTAAATCTAACATCTTTTTTCCCCAGTTTGTTGCATAGTGTTATTTGTAAGGGGCATGAGTTGTAGTTGGTGTGGAGTGGAGTGACAGATGTGTTTTCTTTCTGTTTTCAAAAACAAATTTATTATTCCCTACACACCTGCGGAATATTAATAAAAATAAGTTTTAAGTTCTTAAGTCACAACAACGACAAGAGATATTATTAAAGTCGCACAGTGGCACCGTTTCTTCAAAAATGTAGGAGTAGTTGCAATCTGATATAGAATTTTATTTTTAAGGAATTAAACTTTCCTTGCGAGAAGTATACCAGTATGGTTTGGTTAGGTTAGCTTAAGAGTGGCAATCTATAAAACAAAATCACTTAGACTATTCAGTCCATTGTGTTACCACAGGGACGTAAGGGAAAACATAAGTTATCCCTAGCCCTTCCCGTTTGAAGAATTTGAATGCCAACTCAAAAGTTGACAGATTCCAACATCAGCCAAGTTAGCTAACTCCTCAAAGAAACAAGAGCCCAAGGTTGTATGCAGCCTTCTAGAGAGAGCGGGGCACAGACACAGAAGGTGTTCTATTGATTCCTTTTTGTCACCACAGCTTCTGCAAAATTCATTATGCAAGACCTTCAATCTCTCTGCGTGCCGTTCAATAAGACAGTTCTTTAATAGATAAGTTTCTGCCTGGTAAACACTACAGTGCCCAGGCAGTCTTTTTTGCTGATAGTGATAGTTGAAGTTCTTAAAAAAGACACCAAAGCCCACTTGGTTATTGCGATTGGAACCGTCTGTATAGAAGTTAACGAATCTCCTGTGTCCTGGGATACGACGATTCCATTCTGATCTATCAGGCATAAAAGTGAGATACTTCTTGTAAAAGAGTGGTTCAGTCATTGTGTAATCAACAGTGAGGTCAGGCATTCTGTCTAGAATGACACTATGTACGCAGCTATTTACTGACCACAGTGACAGTTCCCTGAGTCTAATCTCAGTACATGTGGAATATTGCACTGCTATAATATCTAGCTTTACACTTAATGTAGTATAACGTTTAGTGCCGCAGTTGGTGTATTTCTCAGCGCACCAGTGATACATATAACAAGCAGCCAATCGCAGAACCTTATGTAGTATAGCACAGGTCTGACTACTGCCGTATACAACCAATAAACTATACGCAGGTTCAGACTCCAGCGTTTTCCTATTGCCCTTTTACAGGTATTTAGCGCTATCACAGCCTTATTTCCTCTTTTCAAAATGTTGAGTTTGAAGTGCAACTTCCTGTCTGGTAAAATACCTAAGTATTTGGCGCTTTCAGAGAAGGGAATTTCAGTACCCCCCTGGGAGACAGCTGTAACTTGTGGTACCTTATTTCTCCTGGTGAAAAAAACTACTTCAGTCTTGGTCAGGGTAGCACCAAGACCATTACCGGAAGCCCAGCTTGCGGTTGTATAAAGGGCTTATTCTAGTATGCCTCTGAGAGTATCCCGAAACTTTCTTCTAACAGCTATTGCCACGTCATGAGCATAGGCAACAACTCTGACACCCATCATCTCCAGAGAAAGCTAAATATTGTTCATGGAGAGATTCCATAGCAGAGGAGACAGAACACCCCTCTGGGGAGTTCCCCTGGTGACAAATCTATGGAGGTCAGTTGACCCTATACTAGTTGAAATGCGTCTCTTAATTAGAAGGTTATGAATGAACCTACAAATACTGCTGTCAACCCCCAGGGTTTCTAAATCCGTAATTATAGCGGCTGGATTTATGTTATTGAATGCTCCCTCTATATCTAAGCAAGATAGCGTAGTATATTCCTTAACAGAGGAGGATGCTTTAATAAAGCTGACTAGATCATGCAGGGCGGTTTTGGTGGATTTGCTAAATGATAAATTTTAGTCCTAAGGTAACTATCTATTAATCTCTCCAGAGTTTTAAGGAGAAATGACAGTCGAGTAATTGGCCGTAAATCCTTAGCTGCAGTGTGGGACGGCTTTCCCGCTTTTGGGTTATATATATGCCTGTTTGATACAACATGATGTGTAAATCACTTTGAGCCACGGAGCAGTAGTTCCGCCAGCGAGACTTTGTCTGGCCCTGGCGACTTAAAAGGTTTAAAGTTTTTGATAGTCCAAAGAATTATAGATTCGGCTACAATCTCGCTGGCAAACTCTGATGGCTGCACTGAAGTATTCAATGACTCTTCAGAGTTGCCCGGGAAATGTGTATCCAGGAGCAGTCCCATTGAGTCCTCACTGGACGTAGTCCAAGAACTATCATGTTTCTTGAAGTACCCAATAGTACAAGGTGTTGAGGCTAAAATGTTCCGAAAACTTGGGGCTTCGGATGAGCTTTCTACGCCACTACGAGTACAGAAATCTATCCAGAATTTATTTTGAGCCTTTCTCAACACTTTTTTGTACTGTTTGAGTTCTTCCTTGTATGTGTCCCAGTCCTGTGGGACTCTGCTGGCCTTGCCAGTATGTGATGGGCTACGAAGAATTATTGTCAAGTTTCATCAATGTTGTTTCCCTCACTATGTTGATCTGTACACAAATTTGTATTTTATGGAGCATACTCGTAGATTCAAAATCGGTATATAAATACGAGGGCGGTCTCAAAATTAGACTACCTGACATATAGATGGCGGTAGCAGTTTGAATAAAATTACTTTCGTGAAAAGTTACATCATTCTATAACATATTTTGATGAATCCCTGTGAGGAGTTGATCTGTTTTTGATGTTATTATTGAGTTTTCTCACAGTGGAGATGAGCTGAAGATCGCAGGGTTTCCTTCTAAGTTTTAAGTTTTAAGGCGCCACGTTGCTTAGTTTTTTTTTGTCATCGCAATAGTGCATGTATGAACTCAAATGTACGCGATCTCAGTGAATTTGAATGCATGGAAAAACTTGGTCACCGATATATAATACAATACTTTCATTTAAAAGGTCTCAGTCCAATCTATATTAAAACCGAGCTATATTCTACTCGAACTGTGGGGGAGTCTGATGCTTAGTTTACAACTATAAAATATTGGAGGCAGAGTTTAAACGGGGCCGTACGACCTGCCAAGACGAACACCGTAGTGGTCGACCAATTGAGGAGTCCACGCCCTAATGGTATCAGTTGACCGTCGTTTGAAGGTTTGTGAGGTAGCTGAAGACGTAGGCATTTCTAAAAGTGCTATACATCGCGTATTGACGGAAAATTTGATGATGAGAAAGCTGTGTGCAAGATGGGTGCCGCGTTTGCTCACAATCAACACAATGCACCACATCCATTATTGCGACGGCCAAAAGCAATGAATTAAACTTCGAATTGCTTATTCGACAGATTTAGCTCCATCAGATTATTTTTTCTTTCCAAACTTGAAAAAATGGCTCAGCGGAAAAACATTTGTCAGCAATGAAGAGGTGTAGATTGCGGTTGATGGCTATTTTCAGGAGATAGAACGTGCTGTCTATAAACAGGGTATCGAAGCTATATAAAATCGCTGGAAAAAGAGTAACAATCTAAAAGGAGATCATGTTCTGAAATAAACAAAATTTGATGTGGGATCGCCCTCGTAGATACATTTTTCTTCAAATTTAACAACGTTCCTTCTTTGGTGCCTGTTAAATATTATTTGAACTGATGTATTCGTTTATTGTAGCAAAGAACTCCTCTCTATTAAATTTCATCATAATCGGATGCAAATGAAGCTCATATAGCTCGTTGGTAGTCGGAAGAAAAAGTAAATATAGTGAGGCTATATCTGAAACTTATCAGATTTTCTTCAAATTTGAAAGTGTTTATTCTTGAATCAAAAAATTATTTTGTACCAATGCTCAGGTGTAAAATATGACTTCTATATGGAGGCTACATCTAAATGTAAACCGATATTGTTCATATTCGTCGGATATAATGATTGGTCTAGTAAGATTATTATTATTATTATTCATTCCTTTTTATTCTGCGAATAACATAGGGCCCCAACAAAATTATTCCATTCCAAACTACTTTGCTAAATATTTATTTTAACACCGGCTTTGGCCCATAGCAGCCGCTTCAGGTTCCACTGCTCGTCTCCATGTGGTAGTTTGTCTGCCCCTTCTGCGGCTCCCTTGCTGATTCCACTCCCATGCATTTCTGGTTATGTCACCTCTATGTTTTCGTACTGAATGGCCGATCTCTTTAGATACTCTTTACAAAATTGCATGAAAATCTGAAGGAATTTATAGCTAAAATAGAGTGTATAAGCTAAATCGAAGATACTTATGAGGGGTTTTAATGCCAAGTGAGTCAATTTTGAAAACCGATGTCTTTCGATCGGGATAAAACTTGCACCAACACAAAACTTCAATGAGATCGGAAAATTCTCTTATTTCTAACAAAAGTGCTATAATGTCTACATATATCCATAGATGTTCTTCAAATAGGCATTGTTTTCTTCGCCAGCATGTCAGCTTCCAAAAAAGGTAACAACTTAAATTTTGGCGATTTTTTAAAATATTTTTTAAGGTTTTTTTCGCGCCAGAAAAAAAATATTTTATTTCGAAAACCAGTAAGGAAAAACTAAAACTTGGGCGGGTCGACTAATTAATACCCTACACCTCCCTAACAATGCAAAAAAGGGGCATTACGATAATAATTTGAATTATTATCGCAAAAGTACATAGCTCCACCTCCTCATCAAGGCTTTTTCCAAGGAGGAGTTGGAGATGTTGATCATAATAAATTAAATCTGAAACGATAAACTTAAAATTCGCAGTATTCTTTCATATATCAAGAATCGAAAGGGGCAAATAGATGGGATTATACATAACCTTAGCAGATTTTCAGAAACTTCGATCAATATCCTAATTTTTGGCAAATTATGTATAGATTGGACGTAAAATACATTTTTAAAACGATTTTATACTAAATATGGAAGGGACATTTATTTCTAAATCTGAACCGATTTTCCCCAAATTTGATAGTGTTCATATCTATAATAAGAAACCTCTTTCTGTCGAATTTCGTACTAACCGCGTATCAAATACTGTTTCTACAGCGCTTACTTGTCAAATCGGGGGTAACATATATACGGGGGCTATATCTAAATCTAAACCGATTTTTCTCAGATTTAGTATTGTATCTAAGTGTATCAAGAGATTTCTGTTTGTCAATTTTTGTACAGATCGGTTAAAAAATTTTGCTTATACGGAGATATACATATGCCAAATCGAAGGTACATATATATGGCAGCTATATGTAAATCTGAATCGATATCAACCAAATTTAATAGGGTTCATCCTTGGGCCAACAAACAGATATATGCCAAGTTTCGTTGTGATTGGTGCATAATTGTGACCTGTACTTTGATTACAAGAATACCTGCACTGACGGACGGACATAGCTAAATTAACTCAGATAGTTTTTCTAAGTCGACCGGTATATTAAACGATGGTTCTATTTCATAATACCCTGTACCACAGTGTGGTGTAGGGTATAAACATATTTTTATATATTCCACCACTCCGTTTGTAACACCTCTAAGTATAGATCAGGGACCCCAAAAAGTATATACAATATTATTAATCGTCGTAAAAGGTCTAAGTCGATTCAGCCATATCCATCTGTCCGTCCGTCAGTCTGTTGCAATCACGCTACAGTCCGTCACTTCTTATTTTTGCAGGTTGTTTGGGATTGCAAATGGGCCATATCGGCCAATGTTAGAGGTTGCTCCACAATATGGTTTTGAGCCATAGATACTACATTAGTAAAGAAATTTAGCAGAAACTTTACAGTTTGTATTCTATTTTGACTAGAATCCATAACAGCAAAAATTTTACAAATCGGTTCATATTTTGTTGTACTCACCCTATAGAGGTCGCTCCAAAATATACGTATTTAAGCCATAAATACCACATTTTCTGAGCATTTTAAATTAATCTTTGCAGTTTGTATTTAATTAAGACAAGAATTCATCTCAGTAACATTTTTTTTAAATCAGTTCATATGTTGTTATATTCCACCTATAGATGTCGCCCCAAAAAGCTTATTTAAGCCATAAACACCACATTTGCCAAGAAATTGTTCAGGTGAAGAGTTTGGCTAAAGAATTTGCGGCCTAAAATATGGCTAAAAATGGCAGCGTTCGTTTTTTTAAATTTGTTTAAACAAAAAGGATCGTTTCATGATTTGCTCCATATGCAAAATTTTTCCAGTAATAAAATTGAATGCAATCCATGGTGGAGGGTACACAAAAAGAAAAAATTGAGTAATTCGTACTTGAATCAAGCCGTAGCCGTGTCAAAAGTATGGTAAGTACGGTTTTTCTTAAACCGAGTACAAACTACTTGAATCAAGTACGGATTTTTAAGCCCTGGATTCTTAAATGAGCGCTAACAGTAAGCCTGATGAGGCTTGATTTTAAGCCGAAATATTCTTATTTCAAGCATAAAGCGATTGATTTAAGAATTTTGTGGAATTGATTTGAGTGCGGACGGGCTTCAATGAAGATTTACTTGATTTAAGTCTGATAATACTTGATTTGAGCCTGATCAGTTCTTCATTTAAGCCTAACCAATGCTTGATTCAAGCCAGATAAGTTCTGGATTTAAGCCTAACCGATACTTGATCCAAGCCTGATCATACTAGATTTATTGTGCTTTCTTTCGTATTATACATATATCTATATATATAAAAATGGAAAAATGTTTGTATGTTTGTATGTACAGGGTCTCCCATATTCGACGGACCCATCTGGCAACGCCATAACTTTTGACAGAGATGTCAGATCGCTTAATGACATACCGCGTTTGAAGCGTCAGTCCAAGCAGATTTTTACCATGGAACAATACACGCGAGCGCTCTGAAATAGTTGAAATTTACATTCAACAGAAGAAGTCAAGTCAACGTGCTTTTAAAATATTAAAAAATGTGAGAAGTGCGCCTTCTAAGAACACCATTAAGCGTTTATACGAAAAATTTTCGACTGGTGAGGCTCTTTCTAATCCGAAGAGGCCAAATAAAAGTCGACCAAGGCGATCGGCCGAGAATATCGCTGCCGTACGAGCCAGTGTTGAGAGGTCCCCAAGAACATCCCAAAAACGCCGTTCTCAGCAGTTGGGCATGGCTCGGTCCACTTTACAACGGATTATTCGCGTTGATTTGCATTTGTTCCCGTACAAAATTCAATTGACGCAAAGATTGTTGCCTGCGGACAAGCCTCGTCGATTGGAATGGGCCCAACGAGCCCGTGGGTCCGTCGAATATGGGCAACCCTGTATGTATGTATGTATGTATGTATGCTATAGACTCTGAAACCACTGGACCGATTTTATTTGTTTGAAAGGTTCTTTGTCAGAGATGGTTTAGGGAAAAAAAATTTTGGAAAAATGTGGGCGGGGCAGGAGTAGGCGTGGCATTACTTAAAATCCGATTATCTCAAAAAGTGTTGACCCTAGAAGAACGAAATTTGGAACACACGTTAGTGGGGTTATTTTCTAAATCTTCAATAAAAATGGACGGAATCGAAAAACTGATATCTGGGGCAACGAAGTGGACCGGGTCCAGCTAGTATCATTTATATTAATTATACCATTTTTGCCACTGCATCGCAAAGAATGCAGTTTTTTAAAATAGTATGTCAAAATACAATTGCTTGACAGCAGAAGTTAAAGCTTTGCTGTAATTATTCGTTTTAAATATGAAATATCGTATACGAGTATAAGGAATAGCATCAACGAATCGAATGAGAATTATTAACAACTTATTTTTGGTTTGAAAATATATAATAAATAACAACAACACATACAAACACATGAGGTACGATGACGTCGGCATTAGCCGTTGACAAAACTACAGTTGTTTTCGTGGTTCGCGATGCGAACCAAAGCAAAATACAAAAATGTATTGGTATGAGAGTTTTAGTATGTTGACTTAGTTCGGTAAAATACGGGTTTGGTTAGCAGTTCTTGTTAAATTCAATTTACTGCTTCCATAAGTATTTCAGCTGATTTAAGTTAAAGACATACACTATTGCTACTGAATTCTGAAGATGATAGAGTGGTGCCTATCGAAACTGCAGTCAATTCTACCAAGCAATTAAAACTCTCTACCAATTTTTGTATTTGTTTCGATTACTTTTTTGCAATAGACAGAAAGTAAATGGAACATATGGTCTCAAACCAAAAATAAATTCTGACTGAATAACAAAAGCACAAACCAACAATAAATAACAACAATTATTAACAACTTCAAAAAACTTAAATGCAAAAAATCACGCCATGTAATATATTTGCAAACACTGCTTGAACGAGAAACGAATTGGATATGGTTCTTCACAAGTGTTTATACATATCGTCATCAGAAACGAAAAAGGGCGTAACAACAAGAAAAATGGAAATTCAGTTTTTGATGGATTCCGGTACACTGGATCAAAATGCACATCCTGACAAATTTTTAGCTGCGTAATATTAAAAATGGCGAATTTATTAACGAAATTGAAAAGGGCCTAAAAACAAATTACTTATTTTTTTTGTGTGATTTTATGCATGAATTATTATGTTTAGATATTATCCTGAAAGCACCGTTTTTCTGACGACAACACTTTTCATTTTATTTAGTTTTTTGCTTCTCCTGTAAAATTTTCAAACATGATGATAGGCCCTTTTTCGTTTCTGGTGACGATATACATCTCGTTGATTTATATGCGTGTGTGTTTCATGTTGCGTCAGCCAAAATCTGCCACTTAAATGGAGTGGTTGAGATGGTAATTTTATTGTGCTCTATAATGGTTCTGTCTCTTAGAGATTAAATTAAGCTTTTTCTTCTTACTTTAAGCCATATTAGGCCTTATTTCCCTTTTCAAGAAATGTTTACTTGATTTCAAGCATTATATACTTATTGTAAGACTTTCAGCGCTTGATTTTTTCAATTTAAGCCGATTAATACTTGTTATAAGAAAAACTTAAATTAAGAATTTTTACTTGAATTTAGTATGGCATTTTTCTTTCTGTGTACATAAGATTCGACATGGCCGAACTTAACGCTTTTAATTGTTAAATATTAGGAAATTTTTTTAGTCCTAGGACATTTTGATAACCTCCACCACACTGTGGTACAGGTTGTTTCATGACAGATCACAGATGATTGTAACACAGCTAAACCCACCTTAAAGTATACCGATTGACTCAGAATCACTAACTGAATCAATTTAACCATGTCTGTCCGTCCGTCTGTTCATCATATGTTGTTCGTTGAGTACAGGTCGCAATTTCACTCCAATCATGCTGAAATTTTTCAGTTACGAGTCTTTTCTACCTAGAAATCACCCTATTGATATAGGTTGAAATCGGTTCAGGCTTTGGATATAGCCCCCATATTATAAAATTTGATATAGACCAAAATGCCATGTACAAAAATTGTTATAACTTACTTATTTTTCAATGTAATGGCATAGAAATGCATGAGAATCATACAAATACTGTTGGGAACCCTATGGAATAAAAAGTGTGTAGCTCTTCAGTCCCGTTTTTACTCAAGCAAAAAATTGCGCTTTTCGATAGATGTTTCGTCCAATTTGGCTCTTTAGCCCTATAAAAGCTATATTTTTCATCCAATTATTTTGATATTTAGCATGGTAGAGTGTCTCGATTTAAGGACTAACTTTGCCGAATTTAAAGCAAATCGGTTCAGATTTAGCTATAGCCCCCATACGTAAGTTTTATCCGATTTGGCCCTTTAGCCCTTTAGAAGCTGTGGTTTACATCCAACCGTTTTGAAATTTAGCATGGTAGAGTTTCTTGATCCATGGACAACATTGCCGAATTTGAAGAAAATGGGTTCCGATTTAGATCCCGTATATATGTTTCGTCCGAATTGGCCCTTTAGCCCTATAGAAGCTGCAGCTTAAATTCAATTGTTTTGAAATTTAGCATGGTAGAGTTTCATGACACATGGACCAACATTGTCGAATTTGAAGAAAATTGGTTCAGATTTAGATATAGCTCCCGTATATATGTTTCGTTGGAATTGGCCCCTTAGTCCTATAGAAGCTGCAGCTTGCACCCAATTGTTTTGAAACTTAGCATGGTCGAGTTTTTGACCCATGGACCAAAATAGACGAATTTGAAGAAAGTCGGTTCTGATTTATATATAGCTCCCGTATATATGTTTCGTTCGACTTGGCCCTTTAGTCCTATAGAAGCTGCAGCTTACAGAGTTTTTTACCAATGGACTATCATTGACGAATTTGAAGAAAATTGGTTTAGATTTAGCAATAGCTCCCATATAAACTTATATGTTTCGTCCGATTTGGCCCTTTAGCCCCACAGAAGCTGTGGTTTACATCCAATCGTTTTGAAATTTAGCATGGTAGTGTTCTTGATCCGTGGACCAACATGGTCGTATTTTAAAAAATCGGTTCACATTTAGTTATATGTAGCTCCTATGAAACATATATCATCCAATAGGGCTAAATTGTGTAAACATACTTTAGTTGAGGTATAAAGCGTGTTTTTTTTAGGGGTATAGAACTTCGAATTGAAATAAAACACAAGAAAATCGTTCTAAGGTCCATCAATTTGGCTTTATTGGAAGGATACTTTTATGCCATTAATGTTTAAATATGATTTCGGGCATGTGGCCGCCGCGGCTGGCTCGAATAAAGCCAATTCTACAGGTCCAATTTTCAACCACTTTTTCGAGCATATGGGGCCGTATGTCGGCAATAACGCCACGAATGTTGGCTTCCAATTCCCCTAACGTTTCTGGTTTGTTGGCGTAGACGAGCGACTTCACATATCCCCAAAGAAAATAATCCAATGGTGTCAAATCACACGATCTTGGTGGCCAATTGACAGGTCCATTCCGCGAAATTATGCGCTCATCGAATGTTTCCTTCAATAAATCGATTGTGACGTGCGCTGTGTGGCATGTAGCTCCGTCTTGTTGGAACCACAACTCATCCACATTCATGCCATCCAATTCGGGAACAAAATAGTCGGTTATCATGGCTCTATACCGGTCTCCATTAGCTCTCCACAGCTCCAATTGCTGTGCACTGTGGCGAATCGATTCATTCGGGTCCTCTTCAACACTTTGCTCTACAGCGGCAATTGTTTCTTCGGTGCGCACTGTTCGACGTCTCTGCGGATGCGTATTATCACATAGAGTAAACGTAGTGCGAAAACGATCCATGGTTAACCGAATTAATTGCTCTGATGGACGATTATGTCGACCATAAAATGGACGGAGCTTGCGGTAAACTTCGCGAACTGAACCATTATTTTCGAAATAAATTTGCACGATTTGCAAGCGTTGTTCTTTTGTCAACCTGTTCATGATGAAATGGCAAACCAAACTGAACATAAATGACATTAGAGTTGCCAGATTTGACCACAAAATGCCAGTTTTATCTCTATTCGAAAAACAAAGCTGTAAAAAAAACACCCGGTACAGTGATTATTTGATTGTTATCCAATCTTATCAGAGTGGTGTAGGGTATCACATAGTTGACAGCGCCCGAATTTAGCATTTCCTTGCTGGTTTATTTTTATCTTGAAAAATGTGTATTCCAAAGAACACAAAACGAAACGAAACGAACGATCATAACTCCCTATTCTTCTGTAATTCCCATTTGTACTACTTGTCGCTGACTATAGAATTAATTTATGTCATTGCGAATTATGTACGTACGTGTGTGTGTAACAGTGTAACATGTATTTGTGTCACTTGTATCATGACCTCGGCGTCATGCGCACCAATAAATCCACTCGTTAATTGTCAACCATGATTATGACATACACGACGACGACGGCGACGGCGACGACCATGACGCCGAACTAATGTCCTTCGGTTATAAACTAGCATTTAATGGTCTTTAGTTTAGTCTCTACTTGTCCTTGTTTTTGGTTCATGTTGTTCATTTCTACACTTTATGAAGTGTGGAAAATAAAACGTCATTATTAAAGTCTAGAAATGTCGCAAACGTGTCTCAAAGATATGACATGGCAAAAACAACAGCTCAAATTCCAATTCATCCCGCAACATGCGCCAGACCAATAAAAACAAGCAAAATGGCATTATGTTCGGCCAGGCCAAATTTTTATGTACACTCCATCTTGCGCATCATGATCGCATACCCCCTTCGAAATAACCCAGCATAATTTCCCATTAATTTCCCAAATAATCTGACGAGTATGCAAAGTTTATAAAGTTTCCGTATGGTCCACACAAATGGACCATTTTATACACATACTTAACGGTTTATAACAATAACCAATACTAGTCTGCCGACCCATAATTGGAAAATCGGCAAGGTGGGTAAGGAGGATGGTAAAATTTTATAATTAACGCTGAACCCACCTCCCATATACAATGTGCATTATGGTTTCGAGACTATAGTCTTGAAAGTTTACAAGCAGGATATAGCTCCCACTGCGGAAGGCGAGTCGCCCACCGTGGTTGATACACCGCTTTTTGGAAGTGCGGACTTTACCACTCCCATTATTTCTAGTGACTCCAACTCTAACAAATCTGTAAAGTTCTTCTCTGAGGACGAAAGCACTACTTCGGACACTGAGGGGAGTCTGCGGTCTCTTTGACGCATCTGGCGGGGACATGCTCTTTGACGATACAGACGAATAGTTCGATAACACCCATGTCGGGGTGGATGTTAATCTGTTGATTACCAATGATGGTAAGAATTCAGCAGATTAACCTCCATCACACTAAAGCAACCCCAGCGGCTCTGTTGCTACGCCTGTCAACAGGTGCAGTAAAGGCACTCCAAGACCCAGCATATTGCCCGGAAAGATCTAACCATCTATCTCCTGACTTATTTAAGTTGAAAAGACCAAACAGTTGCTAGTCTGGAGATCGGTAATCGCATATATTGGGTGGTCTCCAGTTACTTGCCTTATGAAGCTGTAGAACAGGCAGCTCTCTTCAGGGAATAAGTAGAAGAAGCAACGTCTGATGAGCGCGAGCTGATTGTTGGCGCATACACTAACGTTCATCATACTATCTCGGGTAGTACGGTTATAAATAATAGGGCTGATTCAATTCTTGATATTATTCTAACTACCAACCTAACTATTTGTAATATAGGCAAAAGACCGAGTTTTACAAATAAAAACAGACAAGTAATACTCGAAGTAGCGTTTTCTAGTGACCGGCTGTCAGACAAAATTAGTGGGTGGAATGTACTGGAGACCACTCATTCTCAGATTACTATTATATATAGTTCAAACTCGTTGAAAACCAGCCGTCCAGACCCAAACCCGCCGTAAGAAGAACTTCAAGAAAGTCCTCAACTCTAAACTTCTGTACGAACCGAATGACAAAGCCGGTTTGGATAATCTGGCCAAGCATTCATTCAATAGTTCCCTTGAAGGTACAAGGTACATGGATAAAACTAAACCTCAATGGTCGACTTCTGAGCTAACGGCTAGGAAAAAACCTGCAACAAGCTATTCAACAAGTCGAAATCTACTGGGGTTGCTAATGATTTGGATGCCTATAAAGAGCAACTGAAGATCTATAAGAAGTAGCATAGGAAGGCGCAAAAAGACGCTCTAGGTAAACCTTCCGTGGCGAAGTGGAAAAAGTCTCCGACGCCGCAAGACTACGGAAGATACTATCAGCTTCACCATGAGGCAAACAACTGGACAAAAAACAGCGAGCAGTCGCTTAATGTACTACTCGACACACATTTCCCGGGAAACTCACCAACAGAACCCGTAGATCAGCAGAACCATCAAAAGTGCGATTGGACTGCGAGCGTCGCTATCTTGTTGACTGAGATATCCAGAATAATCTGGGTTATTAACAGCTTTGAGCCCTTCAAGTCACCTGGACCAGACGGCATCACTCCTGCAGAAATTCAGAAAATGTTAAAGTACATTATCCTCTAGCTGGAGAAAGTTTAAGTAGGCTGTATCAGGCTTCCATCCAATGTGGTATTGAAACCCAAAGCGGGAAAGATATCGCACACTAGCCCAAAAGACTTTAGACTAATTAGCCTATTCTCCTTTCTATTAAAAGGTCTGGGAAAGACTTTTAGATTCTTTTGTTAGGGAGATACTGTATACCAAACTCTTGTCAGAAATAAGGGAATTTCTACAGAATCTGCCCTGCACGAACTTGGGAGCACTAGCGAATCATCCCTACATTTCAAGGAATTCACTATGGTCGCATTTCTTGACATAGAAGAGGCTTTTAACAACATTCACTCAGATGTGATAATTGCTGCGCTGTCACATCTAAAGCTGAACTCTAGCTCGATCAGACTAATTCAAAGCCTACTTGTTATGTGACGGTCCCGCTTTGAGTAAACGAGGACTGGACATACTGGGGTCCGCCTTTCTAGGCAATCTAACGGATCTTTTAATAACCATTTAATAACCACTTATAAGAACTTGTGTGCTACATACTTGCTGACTTTATGGGTGGTAACATTTATTTATAAAATCTGTCGAGATGAGCTGTTATTTTGCGTCCATAACAATATGTTTTTTTTATCTTTCTACAGATTTTGATCCTCCAGGATTTTTATTTTTTAAAGTATATAACTTGTAAAGACTTTAAAAACATGTCAGTTAAGAAAAAAAGTTTAAAAAATCTTCTGCCGAAGCCGCAATATTTACCAGTAAGGAAAGGCTAAATCCGGGCGGTGCCGACTATATGATACCCTACACTACTCTGTTAACATTGGATAACAATGACATAACCAATGTATACTTCAACTAAAATTTGTTTACTTAATTAAGCGAAATCGGACTAAACAATTATAATGGAGCATATTTCAAAACAATTGGATGTAAACCACAGCTTCCATAGGGCTAAAGGGACAAATCGGACGAAACATATATAAGGGCGCTGCAGCAAAATTTGATCCGATTTTCTTCGAATTAGGCAATATTGGTCCATGGATCAAGGAACTTTACAATGCGTAATTTTAAAACAATTGGATGTAAAATACAGCTTCTATGTATAGGACTTAACGAAACATTTATATGGGGGCTATAGTTAAATCTTAACCGATTGTCTTCATATTCGGCAATGTTTGTCCATGGATTAAGAAACTTTACCATGCGTAATTTTAAAACAATTGTATGTGACACACATATGGTCGCTATAGCTAAATCTGAACCGTTTTTTTTCTATATATTCGGCAATGTTGGTCTTTGGATCAAGAAACTCTACCATGCTAATTTTAAGAAAATCGGTTCAGATTTAGCTATTGGTCCCATATATATTTTTCGCCCGACTTGGCCCCTTAGCCTAATAGAAGCTGTAGTTTCCATATAATTATTTTTAAATTTAGCATTGTAGTGTTCCTTGATAACAAGACCAACGTTATCGAATTTAAAGAAATTCGATTCAGATTTAGCCATATCCCCCATATATACAGGGTGGCTGATATGTATTGCAACCAACTTCAGGTTGCTATCATTTCTAAACCGCTAGTCTGATAGCTGACAGATTTATTTCAGTGACAGTTCATTTTATTGTTTACAAGCTTACAAAAGCATTTTGATCTATTGCATTCAGAAAAAAAGTTATTCGTGATGGAATTCAAGCGTGATAGTGTGATTGCTTTATATTTGGGTGGAAAACCACAAGTGGCTATCGTTAGAGCCCTCCAGCATTTAAATGTGAATAAATCTTTTGTTTCTCGTACAATTGCTCGTTACCGTGATACTGGCAGTGTTGCATCGCGTCCAAAAAGTGGACGAAAAAACGGTAACAACACCAGAAATGATCCGAAAAGTGAAGGCCAGATTTGATCGAAATCCACGCCGCAGTGGTAGAAAAATTGCTCGTGAGCCGAACATATCGCGAAAACGGATACAACACATATTAAAAAATGAGCTTGGACTAAAGCCACTGAAGTTCCAAAAAGTGCAAGATCTCACCGATGCACAAAAAAAAGAATGGAAAGAGCCAAGGAGTTGCTTCACTTGCACGAATGTGGCCAGTTACCGAATTTGGGTTTCTCCTATGAGAAGCCATTCCAAATTGAGCAGTTTGTGAACAAACAAAATGCTCGGGTTTACTTGCCAAAGAGGTCAGCTGAAAATTTACACCTTCGATTGGTCACCAGAACTCAAGCGCCGCCGATGGTAATGGTGTGGTCCGCCGTAACGGCCGATGGTCGTATTCATCGACCATGGGGTCAAAATAAATGCCGAATATTATCGGGGAATTTTCATAAAGACAGTATTGAAGCCCTGATCAGACAAACATTTCGTCCGCAGACTTTGGACATTTCAACAGGACTCAGCACCATCGCACTCAGCACGCGTCAACAAAGAATGGCTTAAAAAGGAGGTTCCTCGATTCATTTCTACCGCACAATGGCCACCAAGACCTCCGGATCTCAATCCGTTGGGCTTTTGCGCCTGGGGCATTTTAGAGAGTAAGGTTCGCACTAAAAAATACCAAAGTATCGATCATCTCAAGACGGCGCTTCGCCGGGAATGGGCCAAAATACCGCAGAGTCACTTTCGTGCAGCGTGTGATGGCTTTGTCGGCCGTTTGAAGGCCATAATTCGTGCCAAAGTTCTAAACAAATCTAAACTGTTTCTAAAATTTTATGTTATTTCCGACATTTGTTGCTTTTGAACAATAAAATTTAAAAAAAAATTTAAAATATATAGCGCTTTACTTTGTTGCATTACATATCAGCCACACTGTATATATATATATATATATACCAAAGTATCGATCATCTCAAGACGGCGCCCTTTATATATATATATATAGGGCGGGTCGATTTAAAAATCGCCCATTGCTCAGGAAAATCGTATTCTAGGGATCAAAATAAGAAACTTTGCCGAAGGAACCATACCTCTAAAACGAATTCTGATGTCCCGGAAAAAATCCCACTTTGACCCATTTAGAGTGCTCCAATCGAGTCCAAATGTATGGAACCCCCAGGGGGTTCCTGGGGGTGTGCCACTGGCATTGGTGGGTCGGGCCTCCAAAGTTAGTGGGGGTCGGTCATACATGTGGACTCGATTGGAGCACTCTAAATGGGTTAAAGTGGGATTTTTCAAAATTTGCCCCTACCCAAAAGTTCGACCCAAATTCCGGGACATCAGAATTCGTTTTATAGGTATGGTTCCTTCGGCAAAGTTTCTTATTTTGATCCCTAGAATACGATTTTCACTGAGCAATGGCGACTTTTTTTGCCTCCCCACAAATCGACCCGGACTAATATATATATATATATAAATATATACATATGTGTGTTTCTTCCAATTTGGTCCTTTAGCTGCATAAAAGCTGTATTTTTAATCCAAATCGTTTCAGACTTAGATATAGCTCCGATATATACATATGTTTCGTCCGATTTGTCCGTTTAGCTCTATAAAAACTGTAATTTTAATCCAACCTTTAGCATGGTAGAGTTTCTTGATCCATGATCCAACTTGGCAGAATTTGAAAATATCGGTTCAGATTTAATGTTTTGTCTGATTTGGCTATATTGTGTAAAAAAATTTTATTTTAAATATACATTGGATATTTTATCGGTACCGCCCCACTTTAGCCTTTCCTTACTGGTTTTGTATCCCATTGTTTTTAAAAGTGTCTTACACATACATATGTATGTAGAAGCATGTATATACATACATAGTCGTCTATGTTTATCACATACATATGTATTTATACAACACTCCCAGAAACGAAGGGATAAAAACACTAAGTCTACATTATAATAATTTTTTATGGGCTTCGTGGCCATTTCACCCAAACATATCACATTCACACTTTTACTGCTCCTCTGCGACGAGTGATGGGCTGACATTTTTTATATATATCAAAACAAAGCGTGTCATATAACGAAATATAAAAACAAAATATTTTGCACGTAATAAATGAATTTGTAAATAAAATACCAATCTGAGAGAATATTTACTCCCGCTATCATATTCACTCCCACTTCATTAATAACTGAGAAGCACAAAACTTTATCACATTTTTTGTTTTTATTTTTCAATTTGCCTTGAAGCATTTCACAATTTATCGAATATAAAAAAATAAAATACACACTTCTATTATGAATGGAATATTCGATTAGTTTAGAGCGAGTGACACAGCTATCAATAATTCAATACTTCAATGCAAATTGACATATTAGGTGGCCTTACGAAAGAATATGAAGCTCAATAATATCAATATGGATAGATTTTTTATTTTATTTTTTTTTTTATTATTTATTTTATTTTATTTTATTTTATTTTATTTTATTTTATTTTATTTTATTTTATTTTATTTTATTTCATTTCATTTCATTTTATTTTATTTTATTTTATTTTATTTTATTTTATTTTATTTTATTTTATTTTATTTTATTTTATTTTATTTTATTTTATTTTATTTTATTTTATTTTATTTTATTTTATTTTATTTTATTTTATTTTATTTTATTTTATTTTATTTTATTTTATTTTATTTTATTTTATTTTATTTTATTTTATTTTATTTTATTTTATTTTATTTTATTTTATTTTATTTTATTTTATTTTATTTTATTTTATTTTATTTTATTTTATTTTATTTTATTTTATTTTATTTTATTTTATTTTATTTTATTTTATTTTATTTTATTTTATTTTATTTTATTTTATTTTATTTTATTTTATTTTATTTTATTTTATTTTATTTTATTTTATTTTATTTTATTTTATTTTATTTTATTTTATTTTATTTTATTTTATTTTATTTTATTTTATTTTATTTTATTTTATTTTATTTTATTTTATTTTATTTTATTTTATTTTATTTTATTTTATTTTATTTTATTTTATTTTATTTTATTTTATTTTATTTTATTTTATTTTATTTTATTTTATTTTATTTTATTTTATTTTATTTTATTTTATTTTATTTTATTTTATTTTATTTTATTTTATTTTATTTTATTTTATTTTATTTTATTTTATTTTATTTTATTTTATTTTATTTTATTTTATTTTATTTTATTTTATTTTATTTTATTTTATTTTATTTTATTTTATTTTATTTTATTTTATTTTATTTTATTTTATTTTATTTTATTTTATTTTATTTTATTTTATTTTATTTTATTTTATTTTATTTTATTTTATTTTATTTTATTTTATTTTATTTTATTTTATTTTATTTTATTTTATTTTATTTTATTTTATTTTATTTTATTTTATTTTATTTTATTTTATTTTATTTTATTTTATTTTATTTTATTTTATTTTATTTTATTTTATTTTATTTTATTTTATTTTATTTTATTTTATTTTATTTTATTTTATTTTATTTTATTTTATTTTATTTTATTTTATTTTATTTTATTTTATTTTATTTTATTTTATTTTATTTTATTTTATTTTATTTTATTTTATTTTATTTTATTTTATTTTATTTTATTTTATTTTATTTTATTTTATTTTATTTTATTTTATTTTATTTTATTTTATTTTATTTTATTTTATTTTATTTTATTTTATTTTATTTTATTTTATTTTATTTTATTTTATTTTATTTTATTTTATTTTATTTTATTTTATTTTATTTTATTTTATTTTATTTTATTTTAATTTTATTTTATTTTATTTTATTTTATTTTATTTTATTTTATTTTATTTTATTTTATTTTATTTTATTTTATTTTATTTTATTTTATTATTTTTTTCATTCCTTTTATTTTCATTTTATTTCGATTCTTGCCTTTTCTTTTCTTGTTTATACCCTCCACCATAAGATGGGGATATATTCAGGACGGGGGGTATAACACTTCTAAATATTGATCTGAGACAACATAAAATATGTATATTCTTAATCGTCGAAAATTTCTAAGACGATTTAGCCATGTCCGTCCGTCTTTTGTAATCACGCTACAATCTACAGTACTAGAGCTAGGTAGCTGAATTTTTAAATATATACTTTCCTCAGTCCTTCCACACATAGAAATAGTTTATCTCTCTATTTGAGAGAGACCTCTGTGGCTAATTTTGGAACCCAAACGACCTGCAACTATAAGAAATATGTCTGCCTATGTCGTCCTTAAAGTATATAGGATCTTAGATTACCCCATTCCTATGGCGAAGGGTATAAAAATAAAAATGAGAATCTGAAAAATTCTAAACAAATCGTCGGCTCAATGCTATTTTGTTCCATACGCCATTTTGTATGATCTGAGAAAAACGCAATTTATTGTTTGAGTAAAAACGGGACTGAAGAGTTACACACTTTTTATTTCATAGGGTTCCCAACAGTGTTTGTATGATTCTCATGCATTTCTTTGCCATTGTATTAAAAAAATAAGCAAGTTTTAACAATTTTCGTACTTGGCATTTTGGTCCATATCCACTTTTATTTTAATATTTTTTCGTATTTGTATTACATGGAACACAAAAAGGGTCGGTATGGGAGGACAGTAATTTACATATTGTGATCGAAAGAACGTAAAATACTGAGTCAATAATATAGGGCGATAGAAAAATGGAGACATAGAACAAAAATATCAAAATAATTTCCCGTTATTCAGAGTTAAATAAATTTACCCTGCAAATATCTCGAAAACTAGGCGAGAAATGATTGCAGATTCTAAAAGAGCATGCTTGAAACCATTATTATCAACTCCTAACTCAAAAAACACAAAAATGGCGTATGGACCAAAATAGCATTAAGCCGACGAAATGTACTTTTTGTTCAAATTTAGATATTTATTAAAATATATACTCATATAACCGATAATATAAGTGACTAACTTACTTTGTCATTGAAGGATGATTTAATTCCAAAGTTAATCATGCCGAATAAAAAGGCTACATCTTTTCATTGACGCACCAGAGACAGACTGTAATAGAATTATGTATGTAAACAACATTCAAAATAAATAGGATTTACATAAATGACAAGAGTGTTCATACATATATTAGTACATGTGTAGGTGTGTGACATATGTGTGTGTGACATAGATATGTGCGTGTGTGTGACAATTGAAATGTCAATTTCTATAAATGAAATTCCAATTTGTTATCCACACATCAATTTAGGGTATTTTATATTTAAATTGCATTGTACTCGTAGTATCGTTTCCGTTTGATATGTTGTCCAAATAAAAATACGACTTTAAAGTTTACCAAAAAGGAATTTCATTAAACATTTACAAATGAATGCATTTTTCACCAACAATACGTAAAAACATTGCAAATTTCTCGAATGTATATAATAAGTATATAACAAAACCGACATAAAAAAATTACAAATTAGTTTCAAACTAATTGCTTTACTACTGAACAATATAACCAAATGTTCGTATATTGTGTCGGATTAACTTTAAAGAATATTACTATTTGAGCAATATTTATTAAGTTTCGGACAAATGCAGCGTGTGAAAAAGTTTGGAGTTTAAAGCAAAAGAAATAAAAAACCGTAATAACTTCGAAACACGGGCTGACATTTTATACATTCCACAGTATTTTTATACATACCACAGTACTAGTATAATGAAAAAAATTGGATATTATATAAAATACTCAAATAATAGAGGACAATTATATGGAAACCAGTAAGAAATGGCAGAAAGGAAAGGCAGAAAGTCTGGCGGGGCCGACTATAATACACCTCCTAGCAATGCGATAATAATTTGATATATATGTGGCTATATCTATATCTTAACCGATTACACTACGCAACAAACAAATTTTGTTTTTGTGTCCTAGACCTAAAAATTATTTTTTGTATAGATTGTGGCATACTGTTATATAAATTCAAAACCAAAAATTTTTTTATGGATACATTTTTTTAACAAAATTTTTTTATTAAAAATGCTATTATCGTCGAAGGTACCCTTAGTATTTGCACTATAATTTTTGGAGTATATGCCCGATCAGGCCGACTTATGCATTAAATTGAAGCTATTAATGTGGGCTACCAATGTTGGAAATATCTCCTTCACTTAGAAACAGTGGTTTAGTAACAGTCATTAAAAAAATTGGAAAAAGTAGATTGTTTAAAAAAAAATTCCTGGGACAAAAAAACATAAAAAATAAAAAAAAAAATCGAAAAAAAATATTTTATTTTACTTTTTTAAAGTTTGGTAGAGGTAAGAGAATTTCAAAAAATCTTTTTTTTTAATTTCTGTTTAAATAGCGATTTTATTTATTCCTTTTATTTATATTATGTACATTTGAGTTTATTTACATGAACGAGTTTCATTAGAAGTAATTGTGAGTTCTTTGTTGACGTTTGAAGATTTCGGAATTGGTTTCTCTAATGAGGAACCAAATATAATCTCCCATCATTCTTTCATCCCAGTGGTAAAGCCGCTCGATGGACTTCAATTCTTGGTGAAACCTTTCGCCATGTTCGTCACTTACTTCGCCAAGATTCTCGGGGAAAAAGTTTAAATGAGAATGCAAGAAATGAATTTTGAGGGACATATTTACACCTGTTGGAATACATAAAGCGAAAAATAAGTTGGAAGAATACATACATATGTGTTATATACATAAATATAAAAAAATATATTTCTAACCAATTTCTTCATAATTTTTTAACAAATCATTAATCATTATTTCATATTGCGGGCTTTTATTGGATCTAAGGAAATTTAAAACTACAAGCTTGAACGGCCTCCATGCTGCAATTTCATCCGACGTCAAATATGATTCAAAATTCACATCTTTCATCAGTTTCCTTATTTTAGGCCCATCAAAAACTCCTTCTTCGATTTTTTGAAAAGAAAGACTTTTAAATAAATTTTTTAAATATGAGAGTGAATTGCCATCTTTAGTTAAAGCTTTTACAATATTGTTTAGGAGCCCCAGCTTAATATGCAGTGGTGGCAAAATATCGGCTATCCCAGAGGCATAACATACCAACTTTTTTTAAATCGCAACAAATTTCCCAGTCATGTTCATATTTTATGTATTTTATCAATTTAGCCATTGTTTCGATGATTCCTTAGTATTGACAGCATGAGCATTTTGAATCGACGGTTCCTGATTTCCGTTGTGTGAAAGTACTGCTTACAAACTTTCTTTACTGCTGTCAACAAATAACCGCCATTCCTATGAATTGTAGGTTTGATTAAGTTCCTCGAACAATCCGGGAATGTCCTTGCAAAATCATCTGTTATCCACAGTTGTATAAAATTGTTTGTAAGGTATATCACGGACTCTATAATATGATATGTTAACATCTGGGGCCAAAATATTGTACTGTTTCATCCCAGATGCAAGTAATTCTGCCTTATATTTGGTCAGTTCCAAATCCCTCACTAGATCAATGAGTTGAAACTGCTCAGAGTTGAGTACTCAGTTGAACTTGATGATGCTTCCGTTATTAGGCTGTTAGCTATACTTGGACACTTCCTACTCCAATCTATTAACTTAGACAAAAATAGCAATCCGTATCGTGAATGAATGGTTGTCTCCAAATCATTGGCATTCCAAATTCCACGTGAAGTCTAAAATTGAAACGTTTTATTCCTCAAAACATTGTAATACATTAATTGTAAAGTACTTACCGCATGCTTCCACTACTCCATCGAGTAAGATTTACATGGCACGAATTACACAAAATACTAGGTGTCCACGGTTCGTTCATATTTTTAACTCGTATACCAAAACATTGCACAAATATTTCTTCTATTACGCACGTCGATTTTTTTAATAACATATTTTTGACAGATGTAGCAGAAATTGTCGGGATCATTTACACATTGAAAAGTTATTTGCAGTTTACTCATTCTTGGAAATATAACTTTATAATATTTTTCAGAAAATCGACTTATCTCTTTAAGGCGCTGAATCACACTGACATTGCATATCATGTTTTATGGATGGTTACGAACAACCATAAAACCTCGTCCACTCTATAATTTTATAAAGTCAGACATCAATCCTAATAAAAAAATGCTCGTGCAATGTCTCTTATATGTCTCTCTCACATATGGCGAATTCAATATATCATAATCATAACTTTTACATCTATCCGTAGATTTTTTCCAAATAGGCAGTGTTTCCTTTTTTAGCATGCTGGCTTTTTAAAAATGTAATAAAATATTTTTTTCGATTTTTTTTTCTATTTTTTATGGTTTTTTTTTTTGTACCAGGAAAGTGTTTTTTTTAAAAAAAATCATTTTTTTCTCATATTTTTGACGACTGTTACTAAACTACTAATTTTTAAAAAAAAATTTTGCCATAAACATTTTTTTAAATATTTTTTTCGTGTTTGTGACACCTAGTTGCACCAGAAACTGTTATCCACTTCCCTTGGACAAACATTTTGTTGCATAGTGTTACAAGAATATATGCACCGACAGACAGACGGGCATAGCTAAATCAACTCAGAAAGTGATTCTAAGTCGATCGGTTTAATAAAAGATGGGTCAATTTGTTCTCCTTTTGGGTGATACAAACAAATGCACAAAGTTATATAACCCTGTACCACAGTGTGGCGTAGGGTATAAATATAAGAGATTTAAGCCGAAGAAGTCATAATAACTATTTTTCATGTTTATGCTATCAAAATCTTTGAACCTTTTTAAGTCGCCAGCACTTGGCTGATACAATTGCTCCCTCGTTTAGAAGGCTCTGTGCTGTCTGACTGATACAATTAGCACAGATCAACAAAATGGAGAGAAACCAAGGTTGTCTTCGTCCCATACTGTAGCTAGGGATTTCCGGCCGATTATTCGATCGTCATATCTCCTGAAAACCCTTGAGATATTAATCAAATCTTATCTTAGACTAAAATTCATTACAGACTACTTTGCACTCAAAAAATGTCTAACTCAAGAGCAGATTAACCGAAACTGCCCTGCATGATCTAGTCAGCTTTATTGCAGGATCTCTCGCAGTTAAGCAATATTCTATGAAAGCTTTCTTGGCTATCGATACCTTCATTCCAATGAATGCTATGTAAACCCAGCCTGCTTGAAGGTACATTACATTTTTAAATTCTAGATATGTATTCCACATTATATTCGATCAGAATTTGATGTTTATCCATCAACTCAATGAAAAGTTATTGCCAAAACTGTAGAGGTAATTCGATTTACTTTATAAAAGTATTTCTAGAATTTTTAAATTTCATAAAACTAAGATAGACTCTGCTGAGAAACTACCTGTCTCGACCGAGCATACTGTGGAGTTCAGCTATCGATATAAAGTGGCCTTCAATAACATAAATCCTGCCGCTATAGTTAGGGCTCTGGCAACCGAGAGGTTGATAAATATTCACGAACAACCTTCTGATTATGATATGCAATTCAACTAGCTTCATCCTAAGCTAGTTTTGTCAGCAGGGGAACGCCCCAAGAAGATGTTCTTTCAACTCTGCTATGGTATCTCTCATGAAAAATATTCTACTTTCTCTGGGGAATATGAGTGTTAAGGTAACTTCCCATGCAGATAACGTGGCAATAGCGATTAGAGGGAAGTTTTCGACCTCTCCTAGCGACATCCTACAACAGGGCTTCCCATCCCAGCCTTCCATGACTCCCTGGATGGTCGTATAGAGCTTATAGGGGAGGCGTGATGATTTAGGGAGACTTTGCTAAAGGTACCCACAACTTAGAATAATAGAAGTTCGGCCATGCCGAATCTAATATACCCTCCACCATGGATAGTTTCGGAATGGTTTCGGGCACTAATAAACTCATTATATCAAATTTCAGCACAATTCGTTGAAGTTTGAGGTTTTTGTGGCCTTAAGAAGTCAAATCTAGAGGGACTTTTGTATGGGGGGCTTCATCAAAACACGCACCTATGACTACCGTTGTTCCTGTGTAGGAATCCGGGTATAAATAAACCAGTTACCAATTTTCAACCCGATCAGTTGACATTTGTGGTCTCTATGGCGTTAAGAAATCAAATCGGGGAGATGCTATATATGGGGGCTGTAACAAAAAATGGACCGATTGCCCATTTTTAATCCCAAGTTACCTGTAGCTATAAGAAGTATATGTATCATCAGTCATCTAGCTCAATTATTGCACATATAGACTGTAGCGTGATTACAACAGGTGGACTAACAGATGAACATGGCTAAATCGTCTTAGCATGTAACGACGATTAGGAATATATATCGTCATCAGAAACGAGAAAAGGCGTATCGTCATAAATATCATGAAATATTTACAGGAGAATCCAGAAACTAAATAAAATAAAAATTTTGTCGTTAGAAAAATGGGTTTTCAGGATAATAAATAAACATAATGATGCATATATAAATTCCCACAAACATGATTTATAACTTGCTTGTGAAGATTGCGTAAAATAACGGGTTTTTCAATAGGGATGATATGATTTTGAAGTAACGTTTCGGCCATTTGTAATATGTCGTGATCTGTCATTTGTTTTTCATTGTATTCAGTAGTGTTTACAATTTCATCATGGAGAGATATACGCAAGAACAACGTTCACAAATTATTCAGTTTTATTATCAAAATAATCGTTCTCCAATTGTAACTTTTCGTGCACTAAGTCCATTTTTTCTAAATCCAAAAAAACACTTTCCAGTCGACCTACGACCAATACAGGGTGGCTGATATGTATTGCAACCAACTTCAGGTTGCTATAATTTTTAAAACGCTAGTCTGATAGCTGACAGATTTATTTCAGTGACAGTTCATTTTGTTGCTTACAAGCTTACAAAAGCATTTTGATCTATTGCATTCAGAAAAAAAGCTATTCGTGATGGAATTCAAGCGTGATAGCGTGATAGTGTGATTGCTTTATATTTGGGTGGAAAAACACAAGTGGCTATCGTTAGAGCCCTCCAGCATTTAAATGTGAATAAATCTTTTGTTTCTCGTACCATTGCTCGTTACCGTGATACTGGCAGTGTTGCATCGCGTCCAAAAAGTGGACGAAAAAAAGGTAACAACACCAGAAATGATCCGAAATGTGAAGGCCAGATTTGATCGAAATCCACGCCGCAGTGGAAGAAAAATTGCTCGTGAGCTGAACATATCGCGAGAACGGATACAACACATATTAAAAGGTGAGCTTGGACTAAAGGCATTGAAATTCCAAAAGGTGCAAGAGCTCACCGATGGACAAAAAAAAGTTAGACTGGAAAGAGCCAAAGAGTTGCTTCGCTTGCACGAAAGTGGCCAGTTACCGAATTTGGTTTTCTCCTATGAGAAGCCATTCCAAATTGAGCACTTTGTGAACAAACAAAATGATCGGGTTTACTTGCCAAAGAGGTCAGCTGAAAATTTACACATTCGATTGGCCACCAGAACTCAAGAGCCGCCGATGGTAACGGTGTGGGCCGCCGTAACGGCCGATGGTCGCTCCCCGCTCGTATTCATCGACCATGGGGTCAAAATAAATGCCGAATATTATCGGGAAAATGTCCTAAAGACAGTATTGAAGCCCCATCGCACTCAGCACGCGTCTACCAAGAATGGCTTAAAAAGGAGGTTCCTCGCTTCATTTATACCGCACAATGGCCACCAAGATCTCCGGATCTCAATCCGTTGGACTTTTGCGCCTTGGGCATTTTAGAGAGTAAGGTTCGCACTAAAAAATACCAAAGTATCGATCACCTCAAGACTGCGCTTCGCCGGGAATGGGCCAAAATACCGCAGAGCGTGTGATAACTTTGTCGGCCGTTTGAAGGCCATAATTCATGCCAAAGGTGGCAAATTCGAACAAATCTAAACTGTTTCTAAAATTTTATGGTATTTCCCACATTTTTTGCTTTTGAACAATAAAATTTAAAAAAAAATTAAAAAAATATTGCGCTTTACTTTGTTGCATTACATATCAGCCACCCTGTACATATTTAAGCTCTCGTTAAGATCTATCTTTTTGCCATTGACCGATTCCCGATCCAATGTACCGTTAAGGAGATAGAGCAAAAATAAACTTTCCGTTCACATTTGAAAATGATGCTAACTCCATTTTTTTAAAAAAAACCCAAAAAAAACACTTTCCAGTCGACCTACAACCTTGACACCCATGAGCAATATTTTAGTCCTCGGTAAGAGCTATCTTTTTGCCATTGACCGATTGTGACTACGTGCCACACAGCAAATGAAACAATTTAATTGTTCCGAGAAAGTTTGCAAATTCGATTATTTCAAGAAATTGTGATTTGGAATGGCCTCCAAGAAGTTGAGATTTAACACCATTAGACTATTTCTTGTGGGGTTATTTGAAGTCATTGCTCTTTCGAAATAAACCAGACTCTCATCAAGCTTTTCAAGTCAATATTGAACGTGCCATTCATGACATACGACTTGATTTAGTGGAAAAAGTGCTCGAAAATTCCTTCCTGCAGAAGAAGTCGTGGAGACCATTTTATTTCGAACTTAATTGTATCGATTGTACTTCAAATTAAATAAAAAACTTTTGAATTTCCTTAACAATAAGTGTGTTTTTTTCAAAGAATCATATCACTATTATTGGAAAACCCTGTACGAATTTTTACTATGAAAATGGAAATAATTTGACTGTTAGGCCCTCTTAAATTTCGTTACCAGTTTCTTTATTTTTGATAGTAGGTCAAATATTTGAGTATGTGTATAAATTGAATAAAAATTTAATTTCAATTTTTCTTTCTCACATCAATATTTAGAGGTGTTACAAACGGAGTGACATAATGAATTTATCCACTATTCTATGGCGGTGGGTATAACAACAAAGTACACGTGGAATTTGTAAAATGTTTTTTTTTGAGATGTAAACTTAATACCAATGAAAGTGTACAACGTCTGTCAAATCCTAATTTATTGTTGTTATAAATTAAATATCTTATTTACCTTATCTTTAATTCATGTGAATTCAGTGAATAGAATTAATCTAGTTTAAACTGTATTTTTACATTGTAATAATACACTATGTCATCATCTGAAACGAAAAAGGCCTATAAACTAAAATATCCAAAATTTAATGATTGATAGGTAATTCATTCCATTGCTTCATAATACACATCCTGACAATTGTTTAGTGTAGATTTTTAGTGCCCTACTCGTACTATCAAAAATGGCGAATTTATTAACGAAATTCCAAAGGCCTAACGGCAAATTATGTCTATTTCACACAAATTTCCAAAAAAAAAGCTAGTTATAAATCATGTTTGTGTGAATTAATTTATAAGTATGTAAAGTATACATCATTATGTTTTGGTATAATTTAGAAATCCCATTTTTCCTAACGATAAAATTTTTCATTTATTTCGTTTTTTACTTCTCCTGTAACATTTTTTAATATTGATGATTGGCCCTTTTACGTTTCTGATGACAACATGTACGAGTATTTATCAAAAATATTTTCTTCGTCTCTTGGTGGGGCATGGCAATTTTTTCTGTACCATAACGAGCCGTCGATGCAATAGGGTTGGGAAGCGCTGTCCTACAAGCTGAATGATGTGGTAGAACTAAATATCTGTAAAAGGACAATAGATTGAAAAATATCTCGCAATGACGTTGCAAGACAAAAATTGTACGTTCACACGGTTGTAAATTCACAGGGATGAATTTTTCAGCCATTTTGTGCGTACTTAGCTTTATGCTATATTTAATGCCGCTAGAGCGATTAGACTTAGGGAACTGGCAGTTTGGTCATGAAATAGCTACTGACATGGGGTCGTTCCAAACGCTATGCCTGATCTTCCAGGCACCGTCGATCACACTCTGTCTGAATCACTTTTTGACAAGAAGTATCTGATCGGTTGCTGGACATAAGAGATTTAACAAACAAGTGAGCTTTGGTGGCTTTTCTGAGGATTTTGAGCTATCCATTTAGTATGGATAGGTTTAGGATGGCAGTAAATTAATATTCTGATCAAAGTCGATATCTATATTTTCTCTGATTGTCAGGCTGCTACAAAGTCTCTGGAAAATGTATACCTGAATTAAAAAACTGCCCTCGACTATTGCAGATTGAAAGAGATGGCTGAACAGTTTGATATTCAACTGATTTGGCTGCCAAGTCAAAGGGACTTACAAGGAAACTGCAAAACTGTTGAACTTGTGAGACTAAGAACAACAAACGGGAATATGTGGGCATGCATCTAGGGACCTGCAAGCTCTTTTTGAGAGAGTAGTAATAAAGCTGACTTAAACTAGACATTAACATTTCTTATAGATATGAGATGTTTGGTATTCAAAATGGGTACAATCGACCCATGTTTGGATAAATCCCCATATAGCTATTCCTACCAATATTATTTCTTTACGACATAGAAGCCACAAACTTCAACCGATTGATATACAATTTTACGATAAGGTATTTACGAGTATCTATACTTATACCTATCTATATATATAAAACTAGCCCGGTGCGCTTCGCAGTCCCATCTTTTATTTATTTTCTGTTTAGGGTACTGTTAAATAATTATACCTCTTTCTTTCAAAATAACATGATTATTACATATGGTGCAAAATGAAGAAGATTTGATTACTTTTATATATAAAATACGAACCATCGTTTCAGTTGTGTTGCAAGAGTTACCCTGACATCATGGTAAAATATTTATCCCTTTTCCCACTGTACCTCTGAACATTAAAAAACTATTTTTTTGGTTCATACTTTAGCAACTTTCCCCTAGTTTATGTTCCAATAGCTTCATTCACACCCTGGTACAATATAAAATCATGTTTGTCCCACTGTGTCTATAAAGGTACGAATTTAAAAATCTAAAGTGAATCGCTCCATTGTACCACATTTAACCCTTTGTGAGTCATAATTAACCAATTTAGCTTAGACCGTATTTCAACATTTTTGCCCCCTATCTGTGCCATTTATTTAACTTGTTTTCCCACGGTTTAAGTAGAATAACCTTTTTGGAAATAACAATTTCTTAGCTTTGGTTTATGCTGTAAGAGATATCTTTGCACTCAGGGACCACATTCAACACCTTTTGCACCACTGCTCCATATTAAACACTTTTTATTACACTGTGCTTCTAAAGTACGAATTTTCATACATATCTGGGATTATTTTGTTCCCTTTTTATTACTTACCACATTAAATCATTTTACCGTATTTAACTTTTTTTGCTTCACCGTACCATATTTAACCCTTTTTGCTCCACTAAACCTTATTTAACACATTTTTTCCTCTGTAACATATTGAACAGTTTTTGCTTGCCCCATCTGCATCATAATTTTAACCTTTTTGCACCACAGTGCTACTAAAAGTATAAATATTGAAAAAAAAAACATTCTTATTTCAAAAAATTACCTTACTTACCCTCCTCCCTGCATCCATATTTTTACCCACTGTACTAAATGTACGCTTTTTGACCCACTGTACCATATTTAACCGTTTTGGGGCCACTGAATCAAATTTAACACCTTTTTCTCCTACTATATTGTCCACTATACCACTTCTGCCCCACTGCACCATAGTTAACCCTTTTTGTTCCACGTTACCATATTTTGCTATTTGTGCCCACTTTAACCATTTTTGTCATACTGTACCATATTTAACCATTTGTGTCCCACTGTACCATAGCTTACACATTTGTTTCCCACTGTTCCATAGTTAAAGCTTTTTGACCCACTGTACCATATACCATAACCACTTTTGTCATACTGTACCATATTTAACCATTTGTGTCCCAGTGTACCATAGCATACACATTTTTTCGCACTGTTCCATAGTTAAAGCTTTGTGCCCCACTGTACCATAGTTAACCCTTTTTGCCTCACTATGTCATATTAAACCCTTTGTCTCAGTATACCATAGTTAAGCCTTTTTGCCCCACTGTGTCATATTAAATCCTTTGTCTCACTGTACCATATTTAACAGTTTTTGCCCCCACTGTACCATATTTAACCCTCTTTGCTCCACTGTACAATATTTAACACAGTTATTCCCCACTGTACTGTATAGTTAACCACTTTTGTCACACTGTACCATATTTAACCCTTTTTGCCCCACTGTATCATAGTAAATACATTTTTGCCCCACTTTTTAACCCATTTTGTCCCACTTTACCATATACATATAACTATTTTTACCCCACTGTACCACAGTTATCCCCTTTTGCACAACTGTGCCCTATTCAACTCTTTATCTCACTGTACGAAATTTTTACCCCACTGTACCATATTTAACAAAGTTTTGTCTCACTGTACCGTATTTAAAATGTTTAATCATATTTTCTCCACTCCACTATTTAACCGTTTTTGACCACAGTGCTCCTAAAACCATATAAACTCTTCATATCTCATGTTTAAGTTCCAATTTTGGCAGATTGTTCCCTTATTGCGCCATGATCCGTAATTAACCCGTCTTGTCCGACTGTGCCTCTTAAAGTTAGAATTACTAAAAATCACTTCCAATCTCTAGTTTATGTTCCAAAAGTTACCCTGGAACCATTGATCCATGTTTGACATTTTTAAACCACTGTACTATATTTTACACTTTTTGCTCCACTGTGCCCCGAAAACTATGAATACAAAAAAAAACTGAATACCCCGATCCGTTGTCCTAAAGACATCCCTCGCTTCAATTTTCACCATTCTAATTTTAGGCTTTAAATTTGGCGGTATAAATATGGTATTTATACATTTCAGTCCAACTGCGCCCCTAAATTTTAAAAAAAATAGCTCCTTGTTCTTGTTTACGTCCCAAGAGCTACTCTCACACCAAATTTCACGATTCTAGGTCTTGCCATTTGGACTTGGCTGTTGTACCACATTTTTCCCTTTCACTGTGTACGTAAATGTTCGAATTTCGAAAAATCCTGCCAATTTCAGATTCTACCTCATAAGGGCTACACCAACACCAAATTTCACGATTCTAGCTCTTGCCATTTGAATTTGGCTGTTGTACTACATTTATCCCATTTTTCCCTTTTTACCCCACTGTGTACGTAAATGTTCGAATTTCGGAATATCCTGTCAATTTCTGAGTCTACCTCATAAGGGCTATCCTCACACAAAATTTCATAATTCGAGCTCTTGTCATTTGGATTTGGCTGATGTACCACATTTATCACCTTTTACCCCACTGTGTGCGTAAATGTTCGAATTTCGAAAAATCCAAAAAGGCTAATTTCTGAGTGTACCTCCCAATGGCTACCCTCATACCAAATTTCAAGATTCTAGCTCATTTCGTTTAGATTTGGCGGTGGTACCATATTTATCCTTTTTTGTCCTTGGGACGTAGACGTGCAATAAGACGGGATTTTTCGAAATTCGTACTATTAGACGCACAATGGGGCACAACTGGATAAATATGGTACCACCGCCAAATCTAAACGGAATGAGCTATAGTGTATAGCGTTAACAGCATGTCCAAAATAAAAAAGTTCCTCTCAAAAATTCATATCCAAACCGAAACACTGGTGGATGAAACGGGTAAAAGGATGGAAACTATAGATGATACCGTAAGGCTTTTGATGAAAACTCATTTTCCGAGTGGTAATGCTGGGCCAACAGAGGAACAGTTACAGACCGAAAATGTAATGCACCAAGTACCTATTACGGATGCTATGGTTAAATAAGCAATAAAAAGCTTCTCTCCTTTTAAGGCTTCGGGACCGGACGGAATATTTCCAGCGCTTCTTCAGAATGAGGTAGATCTGGTATCAACTCATCTTGTTGGACTTTCACTGCATGCATAACTCATGCATATACCCCAAAAAATTGGCAGGAATCAAGGGTGGTCTTCATACCTAAGCCTGGCAAGGCGAGTTGTACGATCCCAAAGGCTTATCGGCCTATTAGCCTAACTTCTTTCCTCTTAAAAACAATGGAGCGAATAATTGACGACATGAGCAAAAGTAAGATAGCCGATGACAAGCTAAAATTCAAGCAACACGCATGTGTTAAAGGAAGAACAGCTCTACATGAGGTAGTACACCACATAGAACAGTCCTTCAGTGAAGAAATGTACACACTTCCCGTTTGTATAGGCGCTTTTAACAACGTTCAGACCGATACACTTATCCGTTTGGAAAAGGGGTAGTGTATTCTATAAATGCTCATTCGCTAAGATTGTTTCATCCAAACACCTCCTCGTACATTTGGTTCTTGGTGACGAATATGTAACAATAGAAGAATATTACCTATTTTACATTTTTTTATTCGAATTGATCGTTAAAGACTCTAAAACTCAAAACCAAACATTATGAGTCAATCTCGACAAAGATACCATATACAGAACTATTCACAGTGTAACCAGGAACCCTTTGGCTCATAAACCGAATTGGTTCTAGAAATTAAAAAAAAATCTAAATTAAGTAGCCTTCAACTTATAGCCATACAATTTTCTATCCGTTCAGCGGTTTCGGTGATATCTTGCAAAGTATTGCCAAAAAAACATATTTTTGAGAAAATTTTAAAAATGTTCAAATAAAAGCTCCATAAAAAGTCTAAAAATGCATAATTGTTATACTTTTATGATTTTATTGTAAAGTCTGATTGGTCATCAATAAAATGATCAGTCATGATAACATTCTGATTTCCGTAATTTTTGAAGAAATGTGGACGAACTTTTCCACCATTCCATAAACCACACCATACTGTTGATTTTATTAGATGTAATGGTAGCTCTTGGTACTCTTCGCGTTGCTCATCATCCCAAATACGTCAATTTCGTTTATTAAAGTATCCATTGAGCCAGAAATGTGCTTCATCACCGAATAAATTTTCACGATAAAACACCGGATTTTCATTTTTCAATTTGAAGACACTGTTGTGGTGTGAGTCTTTCCATGATGACTTCCCAAACGATACTGAACAAAAATGACAAAGCAGTTTGAAGAGTCACGTGTGATCTGTTACAAAAAATCCTATTGAAAATCAAACCTCACGATGAATCTCCCGTTACAAATGCCAGTCACTTGCTCAGTAATTGTAGCGCGTAGTTTATGGCGATTAAGAATATATACATAAGGGGAACTTCATGTCATGTGAGTGCAATTTTGAAATCGATGTCTTGCACCAAGTTTAGTCCTATTGGATAGTAGAGTCAAAAAAAGTTTGCATTGTTTAAAGCTTATATGAAAATATGTTTCGTTTTAAGTATATTCGCAAAATATTTCGTTTCTGGGATCGCGAAATTAAAGGCTATTTGCGGTTTAAATAGCCTCTAAAAATCTGGGTTTCCCTTAACCCAGATTTTTAGAGGCAATTATAAGTGATAAATTTATTAATCATAATTATTAGTACTTTTAGAAACTGACCATTGAACATTAAAATCTAGACCATTATTTATAAGGCGACGGACTTCCTTTCAACGATTTATATATAAAGTCACAATTTTCATAATTTTAGTGAAATTTTTACTGCATTTTTTACAAAATCGGAAATAACTTATAAAATTTTGGTTCGATTTTCTCTTTTCATTTCTCGTTATAGAACTGTTGATCTCTAGATTTAATTTTTATTAAAAATTAACCCTTTTAAGCCCGTAAACTTTTTATTTGATTGTTGGTCCCAAATGGGTTAAAACTAAATAATTGTCATAAAAATTATCCTACACTGATTACATAGTACAACACATGATTTTGAGACCCAATTCTGAGAATTGGACGTGAAAGTAGCCCCACAAATCAGAATTTCTGCATCATTCGATTAGTCAAGTTGGCTCAATTAATAACACTATGCAACAAAAATTTTTTCCATGGGATGTGGATAACAGTTTCTGGTGTATTTTGGATTCACAAACGCGACAAAATATAAAAAAAAATTTTCATGTTAATTTTTTTTTTTTAATTTTTTTTTTGATTCCAACTTTCATGGAACTTACATTTAGTATTTGGACCGTAATTCATCAACTATAAGTCTGACTGAGCCTTGTTACGCGTTAAATTAAAGGGAATTATGAGGACTATAAGCTGCAAATATCACTTTCATATAGAATCTTTGGTTTAGTAACAGTCGCTAAAAATATGAGAAAAAATATTTTTTTTTTGAAAAAACACTTTTTCCTGGTACAAAAAAAAACATAAAAAATATAAAACAAAGTAAAAAAAATATTTTATCACATTTTTGAAATGCTAACGAAGAAAACACTGTCTATTTGAAAAAAATCTATGGATAGATGTAAAAATTATGAGCCATTTTGTAAATGTTAGGGAAATTCAAAAAAATCTTGTTTCATATTTTTTCGTTTTTAAATGATGTTTTTGCTTATATTGAATTCGCCATATGTGAGAGAGACATATAAGAGACATTGCAATTGCATTTTATTTTATGAGGATTGATGTCAGACATTATAAAATTATAGAGAGGACGAGGTTTATGGCCGTTCGTAACCCTCCATAAAACATGATATGTAACGTGAGAGCTATATTGGATGAGATCCGCTCAGATAGAGGGTCATTCAACAATATTTGTGGTTTTTTATTTATGAGGTTTCCATTCAGTTACGCCTTTTAGGGGCATGGACATCCCAGTCGTATATACAGGTAGTAAAATTATATGTACGCAATACAAAGTAGTACACGGCAGTCTTGAAAATATTGGGTGTCTACTTTCGAAGAAACTATATGTCATCTACAGGTACTGCAACTTGTGAACCTTAAACCTGTAATTTATGAATGAAATTTCTTATTAATAAATTAGTGTAATTCAGGGCCTTAAAGAGATAAGTCGATTTTCTGAAAAATATTACGAAGTTATATTTCGAAGTATGAGTAAAAGGCAAAGAACTTTTCAATGTGTAAATGATCCCGACAATTTCTGCTACATCTGCGGAAAATATGCAATTAAAAAATCGACGTGCGTTTAGTAAAATAATAGAAGAAATATTACACATAATTTTGCTATACGAGTTAAAAATATGAACGAACCGTGGACACCTAGTATTTTGTGTAATTCGTGCCATGTGAATCTTACTCGATGGAATAGTGGAAGAATGCGGTAAGTACTTTAAAATTAATGTATTACAATGTTTTGTGGAATAAAACGTTTTAATTTTAGACTTCACGTGCAATTTGGAATGCCAATGATTTGGAGACAACCATTCATTCACAATACGGACTGCTATTTTTGTCTAAGTTAATAGATTGAAGTGTCCAAGTATAGCTAACAGCCTAATAACGGAAACATCATCAAGGCAGAACTACTTTCATCTGGGATGCAACAGTACAATATTTTGGCCCCAGATGTTAACATATCATATTATAGAGTCCGTGATATACCGTACAAACAATTTAATACAACTGTAGATAACAGATGCTTTTGCAAGGACATTCCCGGATTGTTCGAGGAACTTAATCAAACATACAATTCAAAGGAATGGAAAGGAAGGAAACTGATGAAAGATGTGAATTTCGAATCATATTTGACGTCGGATAAAATTGCAGCATGGAGGTCGTTTAAGCTTGTAGTTTCAAATTTCCTTGGATCCAATAAAAGCCCGCAATATGAAACAATGATTAATGATTAGTTAAAAAATTATGAAAAAATTGGTTAGAAATATATTCTTTTATGTACTCGTATATAACACATATGGATGTATTCTTCTAACTTATTTTTAGCTTTATGTATTCCAACAGGTGTAAATATGACCCTCAAAATTCATTTCTTGCATTCTCATTTAAACTTTTTCCCCGAGAATCTTGGCGACGTAAGTGACGAACATGGCGGAAGGTTTCACCAAGAATTGAAGTCCATCGAACGGCGTTACCAAGGGCACTGGGATGAAAGAATGATGGGAGATTATAAAGGGTGTCCCAAGAAGAGCTCAATTTGTTAATTTTAAATAAAACACAGATATTTAAAAAAAAATCGTGAAACTTTATTATATCGTAAAGTAGACAGAATGAGGTTATGTATGGAACAATATATCGTGCAGATGGCCGCCGCGGCTTTGCTGGCATGCACGCGATCTTTTAATGAAATTTTCAATGACCGTTTTGCATGAATGCTGCGGTATTTCATTAATGCAGCGTCCAATTTCGTCTTTTAAGGCTTGAGTCGTCGTCGGCTTATTCGCGTAAACCATCGACTTCAAAAAACCCCAAAGAAAAAAATCTAATGGTGTTAAATCGCACGATCTAGGCGGCCAATTCTGATCTCCAAAACGCGAAATAACACGACCGGGAAATGACTGATGCAGCAATTGAATTGTTTCTCTGACATGTGGCGCCGTCTTGTTGGAACCACATGCCCTCCACATTAATTTCTTCAATTCTAGGCAAGAAAAAACTGGTTATCATTTCACGATACCGAACACCATTGACTGTTTGCGCTTGACCTGCCTCATTTGAGTTTGAGCGACATCATCACGTACAGCTGCGACATTTTCGGTCGATCGACCTGGTCGATGGCGCGTTGTTGTCTTTACATCACTAACAGACCCAGTTTCGGCAAATTTATCCATTAATCTCTTTACAGATGACTCTTTTGGAGCATTATTGTGACCCCAAATTGATCGCAATTTGCGAACTGTAGCCGCATTTTGGTAAAACAATTTCACAATGAGAATGCGTTGTTCATTCGTGTAGCGCTCCATTTTTACTAACCTCGTACCTTCTACTAACAAACAATAACAATTATTCAAATGTCAAACAATGACACTTCGAATGTTGCGAGATTTAAAAATTTCGCTCTTCTTGGGACACCCTTTATTTGGTTCCTCATTAGAGAAACCCATTCCGAAATCTACAAATGTCAACAAAGAACTCACAATTACTTCTAATAAGAATTGTTCATGTAAATAAACTCAAATGTACATAATATAAATAAAAGTAATAAATAAAATCGCTATTTAAACAGACATTTAAAAAAAAAGATTTCTTGAAATTCTCTCACCTCTACCAAAAGGGCTATAGTTTCTACATTTATCCATAGATTTTTTTCAAATCGGCATTATTTTCTTCGCTAGGATGCAAACTTTTAAAAAACAAAATAAAATAATTTTTTTCGAATTTTTTGTTTTTTTTTTAAAAAAATCGACTTTTTCCAATTTGTTTAATGACTGTTACTAAACCACTGTTTCTAAGTGAAAGAGATTTTTCCAAAATTGGTAGCCCATATTAATAGCTTCAATTTAACGTATAAGTCGACCTGATCGGGCATATACTCCAAAAATATTGTGCAAATACTAAGCGTACATTCGACGATAATAAAAATTTTAATAAAATTTTTTTTTAAAAAAATTTATCCATAAAAAAATTTTGGTTTTGATTTTATATAACAGTGTGCCACAATTTATAAAAAAAATAATTTTTAGGTCTAGGACAAAAAAAAATTTTTTTTGTTGCGTAGTGTAATTTAATGGCCATGTGGCCATTGTCTTGCTCAATGTGGATTTCTAGCACTTTTTCCATATTTTTTCTTTGTATACCGTACGGAATATCTGTTTTGTGTCCGAAGCAAAGTTGTAGACATTGAATAGGAGAAAAGAAAATCGGAACAAACCTACCGGTGCCTTAAAAGTCGCAAAACGCCCACAAAGTCATAAATTATCTTTCAGTAAAATGCTGAATAATATGTCTTTGTAATACGTATACGTATAAAACAGAACAAAACACTTTTTGCACTTTTTTCGTGTAGGTTTGTTCCGCATTTTTTTTCTCGCATTCAATATGTACATACAACTTTACTTCAGACTCAAAAGAGATTCTAATCACCACATTTAGTTTTTCTTGTTACTATATATTATTTACATTATTTACAGAATTATATTCATTACCGGTAAAGCTTTGTACAGGGTTGCCCATATTCGACGGACCCACGGACTCGTTGTGCCCATTCCAATCGACGAGGCTTGTCCGCAGGCAACAATCTTTGCGTCAGTTGAATTTTGTACGGGAACAAATGCAAATCAACGCGAATAATCCGTTGTAAAGTGGACCGAGCCATGCCCAACTGCTGAGAACGGCGTTTTTGGGATGTTCTTGGGGACCTCTCAACACTGGCTCGTACGGCAGCGATATTCTCGGCCGATCGCCTTGGTCGACTTTTATTTGGCCTCTTCGAATTAGAAAGAGCCTCACCAGTCGAAAATTTTTCGTATAAACGCTTAATGGTGTTCTTAGAAGGCGCACTTCTCACATTTTTTAATATTTTAAAAGCACGTTGACTTGACTTCTTCTGTTGAATGTAAATTTCAACTATTTCAGAGCGCTCGCGTGGCGTGTATTGTTCCATGGTAAAAATCTGCTTGGACTGACGCTTCAAACGCGGTATGTCATTAAGCGATCTGACATCTCTGTCAAAAGTTATGGCGTTGCCAGATGGGTCCGTCGAATATGGGAGACCCTGTACACACGGTTGTCAGATCGTACAATATTGTCAGGTAAGTGGCGAAAAAATACAACGCCGTGAACTTACAACCGTGTGAACTTACAATATTGTCCTGCAACGTTGGCAGAAAAGTCATCGTCAATAAATTGTAAGATGTGCGAAGTTGATGCAACTGACAATGGCACTATTGTTAGAGAAACATTTTATTGGCAACACTGTCTATAAAATATATTTATTGGCAATCCTGCATAGAAATATTTACGAAACATATTCTAAATATATGAAATTTTAAAGTTTTCTTTATTCTTGTATGAATTGTCATTTCACCTTTCCATAACAATATGTCGATGTCCGTAAATTGGCAGCACTTTAACAGGTTGATAACGCTCCCAAATAGGCTTATTTAAGCCATAAACACAACATTTTCTAAGAAATTTAGCTAGTTTTGCAGTTTTTAGTCTATTTTGGCGAGAATTCATCTCAATAAAATTTATACAAATCTAATTTTATTTTCTTGTAGTTCCCTTTTTTGGCTAAAAAATGCAGCGTTCCTTTTTTTAATAATTTACTTAAACAAAAACATGATTTGCTCCATATCAAACGATTTTTCCAGTAATAAAATTTAATGCAATCCATGGTGGAGGGTAAATAAGATTCGGCATGGCCTAACTTAACGATTTTACTTGGTTTTGCTTATAGAAGTTGTACTTTACTACCGATCATTAAAAAATTTGGCAGAAAGAATTTCCTTAATTTAGAAGCGAATACTGCTTAATTTCGGGCTGGTCGGTTTATATAGCAACGAACATATTTTTCTGCCTATTTAGCATTTAAGCTCTATTGAAACTGTATTTTTCATCCGATCCTTATATAATTTGCCAGACATGAAGTTTTTGATCCAAGCTGATAAAATCTGTTTAGATCATATATCATCCAATCATTGTTCCCATCCATTTGTTCCTTCCGATACTTGATATATGGAAGAATGCTGCGCATTTTAAGGTTATCGTTTAAGATCTACTCCTATTTGATGAGGAGGTACAGCTAAGTACTTTATTAACTGAAACAAACCCAATTATTTTAGCCCTATTAATGCTGTAGTTACATCGAATCGTTTTGAAATTTAGCATGGTAGAGTTTATTGATCTATGGGCCAACATTGCCGAATTTGAAAATCGGTTCAGATTTAACTTTAGCCCCAATATATATGTTTCGTCCGATTTGGCTGCAGGGCAGAGAGGTACCAAATGTAAATTGTGTAAACAATTTTTATTTGAAGTACGAGTATACATTGAATATTTCATACTTATCCAATCTTACTCTTACTACTTCTCTGAGGACAAAAGCTCTACTTCGGACACAGAGAGGCTGAGGGGAGTCTCCGGACTCTTTGACGCATCTGGCGGGGACATGCTTCTCGACGATACGGACGAAGAGTTCGATAACACCCTTGTCGGGGTGGATGTTAATCTGTCAATTACCAATGATGGTAAGAATTCTACAGATTAACCTCCATCACGCTAAAGCAGCCTCAGCGGCTCTATTGCTGCGCCTGTCCACAGGCGCAGTAGACATCGTCCTGATACAGGAGCCCTACGTAGTGGGAGGAAGGGTGTGCGGTATTAGGACACCCAACGTCAAACTGCTTGTGGCCAACTGTGAAGGCACTCCAAGAACCTGCATTTTGGCCAGGAAAGATCTAAGTATCTTTCTCCTGACTAATTTAAGTGGTAAAGACCAAACAGCTGCTAGCCTGGAGATCGGTAATCGCATATATTGGGTGGTCTCCAGCTACTTGCCTTATGAATCTGTAGTACCGACTGCTCTATTCAGGGAAGTAGTAGAAGAAGCAACGTCTGACGAGCTCGAGCTGATTATTGGCGCAGACACGAACGCTCATCATACTATCTGGGGTAGTACGGATATAAACAATAGGGGTGATTCGCTTCTTGACTTTATTCTAACTACCAACCTTAGTATTTGTAACATAGGTAATAAACCGACCTTCACAACTAAAGACAGAAAAGAAGTACTCGACGTAACGTTTGCTACTGACCGGCTGTCAGACAAAATTATTGGGTGGAATGTACTGAACGACCACTCATTCTCAGATCACCATTATATTGAGTTCAAACTCGCGGAAAAAGCGCCTAAACCCGCCGTCCACAGAAATGTAAGGAAGACAAAGTGGCATCTGTATGAGAAGAATTTCAAGAAAGTCCTCAACTCTAAACTTCTGTACGAACCGAATGACAAAGCCGGTCTGGATAATCTGGTCGATCATATCACCATATCATTCAATAGATCCCTTGAAGAAGCCTGTCCAAAAACAAGGTACCAGGGTAAAACTAAACCCCAATGGTGGACTTCGGAGCTAACGGCTATGAAAAAGACCTGCAACAAGTTATTCAATAAGGCTAAATCTACTGGGGTCGCTAATGATTAGGATGCCTATAAAGAGCAACTCAAGATCTATAAGAAGGAGTTTAGAAAGGCGCAAAGGCGCTCTTGGTATACCTTCTGTTGTGAAGTGGAAAAGGTCTCCGACGCCGCTAGGCTGAGGAAGATATTATCTGCATCACCCTGTACAGTGGGATATTTACAGGATGAGGCAAATAACTGGACCAAAAACAGCGAGCAGTCGCTCAATGTACTGCTCGACACACATTTCCCGGGGAACTCTATAACAGAACCCGAGGATCAGCAGGACCAACAAGAGTGCGAGTGGACTGCGAGCGTCGCTAGCTTCTTGACTGAGAGATCCAGAATAAGCTGGGCTATTAACAGTACTGGACGACCACTCATTCTCAGATCACCATTATATTGAGTTCAAACTCGCGGAAAAAGCGCCTAAACCCGCCGTCCACAGAAATGTAAGGAAGACAAAGTGGCATCTGTATGAGAAGAATTTCAAGAAAGTCCTCAACTCTAAACTTCTGTACGAACCGAATGACAAAGCCGGTCTGGATAATCTGGTCGATCATATCACCATATCATTCAATAGATCCCTTGTAGAAGCCTGTCCAAAAACAAGGTACAAGGGTAAAACTAAACCCCAATGGTGGACTTCTGAGCTAACGGCTATGAAAAAGACCTGCAACAAGCTATTCAATAAGGCTAAATCTACTGGGGTCGCTAATGATTGGGATGCCTATAAAGAGCAACTCAAGATCTATAAGAAGGAGCTTAGAAAGGCGCAAAGGCGCTCTTGGTATACCTTCTGTGGTGAAGTGGAAAAGGTCTCCGACGCCGCTAGGCTGAGGAAGATATTGTCTGCATCACCCTGTACAGTGGGATATTTACAGGATGAGGCAAATAACTGGACCAAAAACAGCGAGCAGTCGCTCAATGTACTGCTCGACACACATTTCCCGGGGAACTCTATAACAGAACCCGAGGATCAGCAGGACCAACAAGAGTGCGAGTGGACTGCGAGCGTCGCTAGCTTCTTGACTGAGAGATCCAGAATAAGCTGGGCTATTAACAGCTTTGAGCCCTTCAAGTCACCTGGACCAGATGACATCACTCCAGCAGAAATACAGAAAATGTTTAAGTACATTATCCACTGGCTGGAGAAAATTTATGTAGGCTGTATCAGGCTTTCATACGTCCCGAATCGATGGAGGGATACCAAAGTGGTATTCATACCTAATGCGGGAAAGATATCACACACTAGGCCAAAAGACTTCAGATCAATTAGCCTATCCTCCTTCCTATTGAAAGGTCTGGAAAGACTTTTAGATCATTTCATTAGGGAAAACCTGGATACAAAACTCCTGTCGGGGAACCAACATGCTTACAATAAGGGCAAGTCTACAGAATCAGCCCTGCACGAACTTGTGAGCACTATCGAATCGTCCCTGCATTTCAAGGAATTCACCATGGTGGCATTTCTTGACATAGAAGGGGCTTTTAACAACATTCACTCACATCTAAAAGTTAACACTAGTTTGATTAGACTAATTCAAAGTCTGCTCACCAGAAGACGCATAACAGCATGTCTAGGGTCCACAACTCTAACAAGGTATGTAAACAGAGGGACCCCGCAAGGAGGAGTATTGTCTCCACTAATTTGGAACCTAGCGGTGAATGAAATCCTGCTGGATCTAGAACGTTGTGGCTGCAAGGTCGTGGCATATGCGGACGACGTGGCAATCGCAGTGAGTGGCAAATTCGTAAACGTCCTCAGAGACATCCTACAGGTGGCTCTGAACAAGTTGGCTAGATGGGCCAGAAGCAGCGGTTTGGGCGTTAACCCCAACAAGACAGAATTGGTTCTCTTTACTAGGATGAATAATGTCCCACATGTGGACCCTCCACCTCGGTTAAATGGAACAGATCTAGTCTTTTCTGAAAGTGCAAAATTTTTAGGAATAATTCTAGATAGGAAAATGTTATTTAGACTTAACGTATTGGAACGTGTAAGGAAGGCCAACGTCGTCTTATATTCCTGCAAAAAGGCTGTAGGGTCGCGGTGGGGACTCTCTCCTAAAATCGTCCACTGGATATATATAGCAGTAGTTCGTCCAATACTGTTATACGGTATTGTGGTATGGTGGACGGCAACTGACAAACTAACCATTACCAACCTACTAACAAAGGTTCAGAGAACTGCCTGCCTGAGCATAAGCGGAGCCTTAAGGACTACAGCGACCGAGTCTCTACAAGCCCTACTCCATATACTGCCGATTAATATTGTGGCGAGAGAAGTTGCAACCAAAGCGGCAATAAGATTAAACTGCCTATCAATGTGGAGGTACAAGAACTATGGTCGCATGAGGATATCAAAGTGTAGTGCTATGGTAACCGACCGAGTGGACTATATACCAACTGTGTACAACTTCGAGAGAAATTACATCACTATGATTCCCGCCAGAGATGAATGGGTCGGCAGAATACCAGGTAATATAAACCATCTCCACTTTTACACGGATGGTTCGAAGCTTGATGAAAAGGTTGGCTTCGGAGTACACTGTGAAGAACTTAGTCTGGATATAGCTCACAGATTACCAGATACCTGCAGTGTCTATCAAGCCGAAATAATGGCAATATGGGAAGTCGCCAAGTGGCTGAGTCGCAACATAGTAACCAACACTGGCGTTGTCATTTACTCGGACAGCCAGGCTGCCATCAATTCTCTGGAGGCAACATCCCTAAATTCACAAACAGCCCTCGACTGCCGCAGATCTCTTAACGAGATGGCTGAGCAGTTTAATATACACCTCATATGGGTGCCTGGGCATAGGGATATCCCGGGGAACTGCAAAGCCGATGAACTTTCTAGGAAAGGGACGACATTACAAATTCTCGAAGAATTTGCATATATTGGTGCGCCACTATCCACGTGCAAGCTTTGGCTTAGGCAAGAGGCAATCAGGCAGTTCAACGAGAGATGGACAGAAATCGGCACCTGCAGGGTAGCTAGACAAATCTGGCCAAGGTATGACCTGAGAAGGTCAAAATATCTCCTCGCACTAGAGAGGAAACGATTGTGTACGTTAGTACAGGTTCTGACGGGACACTGCTTGATCGGCGAACACGCCAAAAGATTGGGTATTGACTCCAATGACTTCTGCCGAAGCTGTGAAGATGAGGAAGAAGTGGAGAGCATTGATCACTTGCTTTGCGACTGTCCCGCTTTGAGTAAACGACGACTGGACATACTAGGGTCGGCCTTTTTAGGCAGCCTAACAGATCTTTCCAGTACTGATATTCGTACTATCGATAAATTTATATATCAAACAGGTTGGTTTCGATGAGGGGCATTTCAGCCCGTGGTAACACTAGGGACCTAAACTGGTCTATGTGAGCTTGTAAAAAAAATTCGGGTGCCACCCTAACCTAAACCTTACTAGTGTAGTGTAGGGTACTATATAGTCGGCACCACCCGACTGATTTTCTATTCATTTAGCTGGCATTTAAGAATATTTACTTTATATTGGAATACATTTTTTAGTTGTGGGCCTAATTGTCCCTAGCAAAAATGGGGCCCATCGGTCCATGTTTCGGTATAGTCCCCATATAATGGTCCCTATCGATGTCACTTCTTGACGATCTAGATAACACGTTTTTTAATTGATCCAGCTGAAATTCAAGAATTTATATTTTACAAAATTTTGTTTTTTCCAAAAAAGTGTATTACGATTAAAAACTTAAAGCGTCTGCATTCAACATTGGAAATATATTGATGTTATGGAGTCTATATCTAAAGCTGACCCATTTATTTTTTTAAATTTGATGTGTCCATTTCTGGAGGAGGAACCGTTATAGTCTAAATTGTATGTATTTATAGATCTGATGAGAAACGCGTATTCTATGGCGCTTGGAGCCAAAATTGTTATATCAGTATATATGACGTACAGAGAATGAAGCCGAGCCAAAATTGGCGGCGGCGGCTGCCATTGAAAATTATAGATCGGCGGCTAGGCGGCTAAGCCGACATAAAATTGACATACGGCGGCTCTATGATGGACATTTTAACATTTAAAATAATAGTTGAAAAGTTAAGATCTGGTATTTTTTCTTAAATAATAGATGTTTTTAAGTTAATTGTAAGATTTTGAGAGGTGAAAAAATTATCGATTCCATACTGCTAGGCTCTATGATACACTCTATTTTCAAAGTATGCTAAAGCTATGTTTAGACGATTGTCAGATCGGACAACTTTATCAACCCTGTTAATGTGTCGCAAATGTACGGACAATGACAGATTTTTAGGCAAAGGTGACGACGATTGCAAGAAACCCTTACAATTTCATATATTTAAAATATATTTTGTAAATATTTATATGCAGGATTGCCAATAAAAATATTTTATAGACAGTGGCCAATAAAATGTTGGCGCCGTTGTCACATGCATAAACTTCGCAGATATTACAATCTGCAAATTATATCACAATGGCTTTTCTGCCAACGTTGCAAGACAAAAATTGTATGTTCACACGGTTGTACGTTCACAGGGTTGCATTTTTCCGCCATTCATCTATATATAGCTTAAGTCGAAACACGTTGTTTCCAGGAGAGGCGAATCTACGTTTTAGTGAAATTTTAAATTTGTGTGGATTACGTTGTGGTTTAAATAGAATGACCTCTACTGTTTTGAGCTTAACTTGATAGATTCTTTAGAATGGAGGTATTAATTTATATGTTATATTATTCTTTAATACTCCATTGATTTTTTCCGAAAATATGGAAAATATATTTTTATTTCTATATGTACATAATCTAATAATAAATCTTATATTTTCCTTTAAACAAGAATTTTTATAATTATTTTTCTATTTCTATCAATATTATGATTTTTAAGACATGTTAAGCTCCCGCTTGTGACAATAAACTAGAGCTGTCAAACTATCGATAGCACTATCGATAGTATCGATAGTTTATTTTTTGCGTCAATATCGATAGTTTTTTTCACTATCGATACTATCGGTGATAATGTCATTACTTGGAACACTGCGAAATTGGATAAGTATAATATAAAAAACAATACTGAATTATGATTACGCTGTGCTCGAAAAGAACATTTTAAATGTATTACAGAAAGAGGACCAATGGGTAAACCCAGTTCGTCCACAATGAATCCAATGGTTGCAGCTATTTTTAAAGGATAGCTAAGTTTTTATGATTTTCGTCCACGAAGGAATACATGCTTCAACCCAAGGAACGAAATAAAAAGAAATCATAAGTTTCATAACATTGCAGGTTATGTCATTTAGCTTCATATACAAAAATCTAAGATAAAAACCAGTCTCAAAACGAATATTTGTTGCTAAAAGTATATAATATACACATTTTGAATTAATTTTAAATCTGATTAAGATCGTTGATAAAGGACCCATAGTAATTTTTCATGAAGCTTCACATTTGTATATCATTATTGAAAGGGGGTGAAAAAAGAAGCCTTCCGCTTCATATTATAACATGAGATAACTACTCTTCTGATTTCACAGCAAACTTATGTTTTGTTCAAAAAGTATGCATACGAGTACATGGACCTTTTTTAAATCAATTCACCCAATCAAGAATGAAAGCTTACAAACAATAGATGCCACAAAATCGGAAAAACGAAGCAAATTAATTTGTTCCAAGATAAGTACTGAAATTTTAATACAAAATGTCTGTGCTGAGTACTTCCAATAAGATATTTCTTATATTTGTGAACAAAATTTGCAGTGTTTTTTTAATTCTACATTTATTTTTCTAAATATCTTTCATTATTTATTGATTTGTCACTAGGATATTCTCCTGGCTCTAGACCATCTTTGCCTCTATTATGTATTATAGAATGCAAAGTATTTCATTAAAATATTATTTATTTTATTATTAAATTACTTTATATTTTAATTTGTAAAACATTTTTGAGGCTCGTTTTTCTTCTAAAACTAGGATTTTGTAGAATAATACAATCAAAAATATCTTCATCAAATTGTACGATAGTATCGATACTATCGATAGTGTTGACAAAAACTATCGAAACTATCGAATGGGGCGACTATCGATAGTTTGACAGCTCTACAATAAACGAATCAAAACGAAAATCACTCACTTCCATATCGTCCACCCAATAAATGAATAGTGTATAATTTATTTGTCGTTTCGAGAAAATCATATTTGAAGTTTTTGTGAAATTGAAACTCGATATTATTATTTATTAATGAACAATTTCAAACACCCAATAACCCAATTTGTGGAAGTGGAATTTCACCAGATATAGAACCAATTGCGTAGATTCTTAGAATGCAATAAAAAATAATAGTGTATATGCGTACACATTATTCTTCTATTAAGGGGACGATATATCTTCTATATAGCTATTTGCTTATCAAAAATTTTAATTGTATCTATCCATATTTTAAAGTTTTTCTATGGAACGGCCGCTGTGTTTCAGCCGATTATAGCCGCAAAGATCGGCGGCGGCTTCTGCTTGTGAAAAAAGGTCGGCGGCGGCTAAAATCGGCGGCTCGGCTCGGCGGCTTCATACTCTGATGACGGATATATCTAAACCCGCCACAAATTTCATTAAATCTTCCAGAGTTTATTGTTGGCTCCATCAACTTTTCTATGCTAAATTTCGTAAAGATTTTATGCAAATTGTGGCGTATGATGGCAAATCTTGAAGTACATTCATATGGTGTAGCAAAATAGTCTAATTTCTTTATGTTACCAGAAAAAAAGCGTCAAAAACACTAACGAAAAATGTGAAAAGCGTACAGTTAGTGTTTTTTTCATTTGGCACTAACAGACAACTTTTCGCGTATTGAGTGATCTGAAAAGCACTAAATCTGGTGCGAAAAGCACTATGTTGGCATCCCTGCTCGGAAGGCCCTTATCCGAATTCGTTGAAATTGTATGTCATAACTACTATCTAATAGGTCAAAACTTGTTGCAAGTTTCATGTCGAAGACATCAGTTTAAAAAGTTCACCCACTTGGTATTAAATCCAAATGCCAAATTTTCTTAGCAATATTTTAGAAATTTTAAAGAAAATCATTTTTTTGTACCCTTTACTGTCAATTTAATGAAATTGTTTCAGATCTAGAACAACAGCTTTATCATTACCTGCGTTGCTATGTTTTCTCTTCCTCCCACAGCGTATTGCGAGTATCAGAGAAATGTCATAAAAAGATGTTAAATATGATAACAATATAATCTGCGAGTACTTATAAATTTATCAGAAATATTATGACAAGCTCCTGACATTCAACATCATTAAATTGTTATTCTTCTTTGGGGTAGATAAACTAGGACATTTTTCTATCTCTGCACTGTTGTTCTATACCGGTGCAGACTCTTTTTTAACCAAGACAACAACAACTGTCCGAAAACTATGTTTTATACTTATAAGTGTACATTAGATAGGGTCATAAAAAAAAGTTGCGTTTGTCACCCCCTAGATTTGAAGATTATTCAAAGACAATTTCAGAAAAATTTTTTTTAATTTTTTTGGTGCACCCTACATACCGCCCTTTTAGTTTTCTTTATCCTGTGTTGCTATTTGAAGTCCGATCGTAACGGGATGTATACCGTTGTTCACGTTTTGGAAAGGGCTATATTTCGTCCAATGGCCATTTTTGACTCCGAGGTCAAATTCGATAATTGACCTCTGTTATCTCTTTTTCTACCCCCCTTTTTAGGACTTATTTTGAAACGATAATAAAGGCATTTAAAAATAATTAAACTTTCGTCTTTAAAGTACTCAGTTTTATTCATAAACAAAAAAGTTACATAGGGTTCAAAATTGTAAAATATATGCTGAGGTCAAAATCGACTAGTTTCTTTTGGTCTCGTTTCTGTCTCACTCTCTCTCGCAGACACATGAATAACCCAATGCCACAAACACACAACGACTATGGCGGTTCTTTACAGCATCAACAAATTAAATTTGCGGGATTCTCTAACAAATTTTGAATCTTTTTTAAGGAAGAATATAAGAATACATTCACTTTGTTTTCCCATTCACCCTACACTCCACCAAAATAGTATTTTTTCCACTAATTCCTGATTTAATCTAGTATGATATTTTTGTATGATACGTCGATGATCATCTCTTGACAACGACAACACTTCTTCCTTACTTCAGTTTTGAATCCGAAGTAAATTTTTACTAGTGACTTCAGTTATTTGATTTTCAACCCCCGTAAATAACACTTATTTTGAAACGCATGGGAAGGCATTTGTATGTAAGTTAAATATGGTGTTCAAACAAATTAATCATGTCTATAACATTTTATTAATAATTCTCTATAACTTATTTGCTTATGAATACATTTAAAATTTGAATCAGCTATAAAAAAAGTTTACTGATAGTTTTTTCGAATTTCTGTTTTTTTATGGAAATGTTGAACTTTTTCATTTAATAATGCAATACAAAATCATTCATATGACTACCAAGACTGGCTCGGCAGTACCTCATCCGCTCATCCCAATTTTTCAGGACATATTCTATTGCTTCGAGTCGAATCTCTTCAATGGCAACTTATGGTGATTTCGTTTCTGAAAAATAATATCACTACATCATGTTGCTACATTTTAAAAATTCCCCCTGCACATACTGCTAATTTGTGCGGTGAGTAAAACCCATTCCTACATTATAGCGCAACCATTTGATAGTGCATTAAGCATGTACGCTTTCAATTAGGCTTGGTTCTGAAGTTTGGTTTTTGACGGTGCAACACTCCACATCGTGGACTGGGCTGAGTGTGGAAAATAGATATTTTCGCATTTGCGGAGTGTAATAATTTTACAAACCCGTTCGTACGGCTGCACCATTTTTACAAACTAACCTAAAAATGCGGTTTTAGTGTAAAATGTAAAAAAATTTTAAAATTTTTTTACACAAACGAAATCATCATTAGTTTTCATGTTTCAACGCTTCAATTGTCTTTGGATGCTTTGCATAGCATTTATCCTTAATGGGTTCCCACCGAAAATAATCCAATGGACTCAAATCACAATGCAAGGTAATCGGTAATTCAAATTTTAAATGGCCCACCCTTTATAGTGAAAGTAGAAAATCTGGTAAAAAATCCAAAGTGACGTATGGAAGAAAAGTAGACCTTATAGAGATGATCCACGAGGTATCATACGTAAAGATATGATAATAAATATGGAGTCAGTGGCAAAAATACTATTTTAGTGGAGTGTAGGGTGAATGTGAAAACAAAGTGATTTTATTCTTCCTTAAAAAGCTTCAACATTTGCTAGAGAATCCCGCAAATTTAATTTGTTGATGCTGGACCGAACTGCCGTAGTGATTGTGCGTTTGTGGCATTGGGTTATTCATGTGTGTGTGAGAGAGAGACAGAAAACGAGGTCAAAAGAAACTAGTCGAATTTGACTCCAGCATATATTTTACAATTTTAAATCCTATGTAACTTTTTTGTTTATGAATAAAACTGAGTACTTTAAAGACAAAAGTTTAAATATTTTTAATTGCCTTTATTATCGTTTCAAAATAAGTCCAAAACAAGGGGGGTAGAAAACGAGATAATAGAGGTCAATTATCGAATTTGACCTCGGAGTCAAAAATGGCCATTGGACGAAATATAGCCCTTTCCAAAACGTGAACAACGGTATACATCCCGTTACGATCGGACTTCAAATAGCAACACAGGATAAAGAAAACTAAAAGGGCGGTATGTAGGGTGCACCAAAAAAATTAAAAAATTTTTTTCTGAAATTGTCTTTGAATAATCTTCAAATCTAGGGGGTGACAAACGCAACTTATTTTTCTTGGTTGGGCATCGACCCTATCTAGTGTACATCCATACATACATACCCAACTACTTATACCTACAACTTCAAATGCAAATTTAATCTTCTATTTGGTATTGCCATTCTATCGCTAATATGGAATAGAGGCCCGACATACATACATATGTACGTTCAATTCACTATTGTATACACCTGGAAAAACTGAATAAACAAAATGAATGCTCTATCCTAGCGCTGAGTGGGACCGAATAGAGAGAAAGAGAAAGAGAGGTAGGGAGCCAAAGCGTTGAACTAGCAATCTTAGCTTTCAATTTCCATAGCACTTTCAACGTTGTATCTGTCGCTTTGATGACATTGATAGCATTGCCGCTTTTTTCACAAAAAACTCAATAGGAAATTTGAAGTTGGTTTTTGGCTATTCCTCTCACCTCTCCGGAATAATTTTAGCATTGGCAATGTAGGCGAATAATACAGTTTTTTATCTATTCTACGTAAAATGTGTTGCACAAAAAGCAATCAGCCGGATATGCAATGTTGGAACGAAAGACAAGGCCATTTCACGCAATATGGTCGTGTGGAAGTTCTCAGTGTTCAATTTAATGCAATTTTAGCAGTTCGATATATTTCTAACGTTTAGAAGAGGTGACATTTCTACCGACCAAACACATCAATGCGGAACTATGAAAGAGACTTTCCAAGCATGTTTGTAATAGGTTTAGGTTTAGGTTTAGGTTTAGGTTTAGGTTTAGGTTTAGGTTTAGGTTTAGGTTTAGGTTTAGGTTTAGGTTTAGGTTTAGGTTTAGGTTTAGGTTTAGGTTTAGGTTTAGGTTTAGGTTTAGGTTTAGGTTTAGGGTAGGTTTAGGTTTAGGTTTAGGTTTAGGTTTAGGTTTAGGTTTAGGTTTAGGTTTAGGTTTAGGTTTAGGTTTAGGTTTAGGTTTAGGTTTAGGTTTAGGTTTAGGTTTAGGTTTAGGTTTAGGTTTAGGTTTAGGTTTAGGTTTAGGTTTAGGTTTAGGTTTAGGTTTAGGTTTAGGTTTAGGTTTAGGTTTAGGTTTAGGTTTAGGTTTAGGTTTAGGTTTAGGTTTAGGTTTAGGTTTAGGTTTAGGTTTAGGTTTAGGTTTAGGTTTAGGTTTAGGTTTAGGTTTAGGTTTAGGTTTAGGTTTAGGTTTAGGTTTAGGTTTAGGTTTAGGTTTAGGTTTAGGTTTAGGTTTAGGTTTAGGTTTAGGTTTAGGTTTAGGTTTAGGTTTAGGTTTAGGTTTAGGTTTAGGTTTAGGTTTAGGTTTAGGTTTAGGTTTAGGTTTAGGTTTAGGTTTAGGTTTAGGTTTAGGTTTAGGTTTAGGTTTAGGTTTAGGTTTAGGTTTAGGTTTAGGTTTAGGTTTAGGTTTAGGTTTAGGTTTAGGTTTAGGTTTAGGTTTAGGTTTAGGTTTAGGTTTAGGTTTAGGTTTAGGTTTAGGTTTAGGTTTAGGTTTAGGTTTAGGTTTAGGTTTAGGTTTAGGTTTAGGTTTAGGTTTAGGTTTAGGTTTAGGTTTAGGTTTAGGTTTAGGTTTAGGTTTAGGTTTAGGTTTAGGTTTAGGTTTAGGTTTAGGTTTAGGTTTAGGTTTAGGTTTAGGTTTAGGTTTAGGTTTAGGTTTAGGTTTAGGTTTAGGTTTAGGTTTAGGTTTAGGTTTAGGTTTAGGTTTAGGTTTAGGTTTAGGTTTAGGTTTAGGTTTAGGTTTAGGTTTAGGTTTAGGTTTAGGTTTAGGTTTAGGTTTAGGTTTAGGTTTAGGTTTAGGTTTAGGTTTAGGTTTAGGTTTAGGTTTAGGTTTAGGTTTAGGTTTAGGTTTAGGTTTAGGTTTAGGTTTAGGTTTAGGTTTAGGTTTAGGTTTAGGTTTAGGTTTAGGTTTAGGTTTAGGTTTAGGTTTAGGTTTAGGTTTAGGTTTAGGTTTAGGTTTAGGTTTAGGTTTAGGTTTAGGTTTAGGTTTAGGTTTAGGTTTAGGTTTAGGTTTAGGTTTAGGTTTAGGTTTAGGTTTAGGTTTAGGTTTAGGTTTAGGTTTAGGTTTAGGTTTAGGTTTAGGTTTAGGTTTAGGTTTAGGTTTAGGTTTAGGTTTAGGTTTAGGTTTAGGTTTAGGTTTAGGTTTAGGTTTAGGTTTAGGTTTAGGTTTAGGTTTAGGTTTAGGTTTAGGTTTAGGTTTAGGTTTAGGTTTAGGTTTAGGTTTAGGTTTAGGTTTAGGTTTAGGTTTAGGTTTAGGTTTAGGTTTAGGTTTAGGTTTAGGTTTAGGTTTAGGTTTAGGTTTAGGTTTAGGTTTAGGTTTAGGTTTAGGTTTAGGTTTAGGTTTAGGTTTAGGTTTAGGTTTAGGTTTAGGTTTAGGTTTAGGTTTAGGTTTAGGTTTAGGTTTAGGTTTAGGTTTAGGTTTAGGTTTAGGTTTAGGTTTAGGTTTAGGTTTAGGTTTAGGTTTAGGTTTAGGTTTAGGTTTAGGTTTAGGTTTAGGTTTAGGTTTAGGTTTAGGTTTAGGTTTAGGTTTAGGTTTAGGTTTAGGTTTAGGTTTAGGTTTAGGTTTAGGTTTAGGTTTAGGTTTAGGTTTAGGTTTAGGTTTAGGTTTAGGTTTAGGTTTAGGTTTAGGTTTAGGTTTAGGTTTAGGTTTAGGTTTAGGTTTAGGTTTAGGTTTAGGTTTAGGTTTAGGTTTAGGTTTAGGTTTAGGTTTAGGTTTAGGTTTAGGTTTAGGTTTAGGTTTAGGTTTAGGTTTAGGTTTAGGTTTAGGTTTAGGTTTAGGTTTAGGTTTAGGTTTAGGTTTAGGTTTAGGTTTAGGTTTAGGTTTAGGTTTAGGTTTAGGTTTAGGTTTAGGTTTAGGTTTAGGTTTAGGTTTAGGTTTAGGTTTAGGTTTAGGTTTAGGTTTAGGTTTAGGTTTAGGTTTAGGTTTAGGTTTAGGTTTAGGTTTAGGTTTAGGTTTAGGTTTAGGTTTAGGTTTAGGTTTAGGTTTAGGTTTAGGTTTAGGTTTAGGTTTAGGTTTAGGTTTAGGTTTAGGTTTAGGTTTAGGTTTAGGTTTAGGTTTAGGTTTAGGTTTAGGTTTAGGTTTAGGTTTAGGTTTAGGTTTAGGTTTAGGTTTAGGTTTAGGTTTAGGTTTAGGTTTAGGTTTAGGTTTAGGTTTAGGTTTAGGTTTAGGTTTAGGTTTAGGTTTAGGTTTAGGTTTAGGTTTAGGTTTAGGTTTAGGTTTAGGTTTAGGTTTAGGTTTAGGTTTAGGTTTAGGTTTAGGTTTAGGTTTAGGTTTAGGTTTAGGTTTAGGTTTAGGTTTAGGTTTAGGTTTAAGCCAGTAAAGAAAGACCGAAGTTGGACGGAGCCGACTATATGATACTCATCACCACCCTGTCATTGTAGTAAAATCACATGTGAGCTATATAAATCTGAACAGATTTAATTCAATTATATGATTTAAAATACAGCTTTTATGGGGCTTAAATGCCAAATCGGAATGAACATATTGGGGGTTATATCCAAATCTGAAAAATAGGAATCGCCCTATTTGGCAGTGGCCGCGGACAATGAAACTCCTTCACAGTCAGCTTCAATAGCTCTCAAAAATTAAATCGGTAGGTACGTATAAGAGTATATACTCGTCGGTGCTATACATAAATCTTAACCTATGAAGAACACATTCGGCACTCTTCTTCCTTGGATCAAGAATCTCCTCTCTATTAAGTGTCATAATGGTCGAATGCAAAATTTAGTTTTTATAGCACTAAGACATCAAATCGGAGGAAACTTATATACATATGACAGCTATATCTAAATCTGAACAAATTTACTGCAAATTTCGGAATGTTCCTGAATGGATCAAGAAACTAATCTGTGCCAAATATTGTAATTTTTGGGTGTAAAATACAGTTTTTAAATGGCTAAGATGCCAACTCGGAGTGAACATTTATAATTATATGGGGACTATATCTAAATCTGAACCGATTTCCATCAATTTAAATAGTGATCGTCTTTGAGTCGAAAAATAAGTGTTTGCCAAAGTTCATAGTTATTAGAGCATAATTGCGACCTGTACTTTGAATACAAGAATACATCTACAGACTGACGGCACAGACGGGCATAGCTAAAATGACTCGGAAAGCGATCCTAAGCAGATCAGCGTAATAAACAATAGATCTATCTCTTCTCCTTTTGGGTGTTAGAAAAAAATCCACAAATGCATAATACCCTGTACCATAGTGTGGTGTATGGTATAAACGTGAGTTTTTCTTATCCTCTTAGGCTAAACCAATTCGATTGTTCTGGAAAGCTCGAGAGTTGGCGGATTTTAACAACCAGTTAACTCCCAAAGTATTGAAAGCCTAGGATAGACAGCCGGACACTCTCACAGAAGGTGTTCTATTGATTCCCCCTCCTCTTCGTCTCCGCAGATTCTGTAAAAGCTTTTTCACAAGACGGTCTCACTACGTGGCGTCCAATAAAGCATTGACCCGTCTTGACGGACACAATAAGTGAGAGGTCCTGGGAGTTGTTTTTTAAGTTTAAGGGCCACCTCAGCTTGATATGTATGTAATTCCAGACCGTCATTTGTTGCGTTTTCTCACAATCAAGACAATGCATCAGCTCGCACATCCGCTATTGCGATGGCCAAAATCAATGAATTAAAGTTGGAATTGCTTCAGCACGAACTTTTTCGCCAGTTTTAGCTTCCTGGGATTATTTTTTGTTCCCAAACATTGAACATCCCCTATATATATATGAAAATTACATATATATATAGTCCTTAGCTAAGGTTAGGTTTAACGGAGGAGACGTTTTGAAGTCTCATGTCCATGGACATACACTTAAGCTAGTGGATCGGCCTGTTGTGCCCTTCTTAAACAGTACAACACATGATTTTGGGACTTAATTCTGAGAATTAGATGTGGAAGTAGCCCCAAAAATAAGAACTGATGCTTCATTCGTTTAGTCAAGTTGGATCAATTAATAATTTAATGGCCATACGATTTTTTTTGCTCAAGGTGGATTTTTTGCACTTTTTCTATATTTTTTTCTCGGTAAACCGTACGGTTTATCTATCTACAACTTTGCGTCTGAAGCAAGGTTGTAGATATTGAATAGGAAAAAAAATCTGGAACAAGCCTACACGAAAAAAGTGCATCCACAAGTTTCGGAATTAATTGTACCCACACATTTCCGCCGAATATTGCAAACCAAATACCAAAGTATAGGATGGCTGATGAATATTGCTACATTAAGAAACTCAAATAACTTTTTTTTCAGTGTATGGAATTCAGTTTTCTTTTATTCATGTTAAAGCTCATTAAATTTAATTAAATATAGCTTAATTAGTTTTAAAAATAAGGGAATTTAAATGCCCCCCCCTGCTCGTTGATGCATGTGCGGCATCTTACCAAAAAGTTGTTCATTACTGCTTGGAGACTTGAGACGGGAATATCCGCAATTGTTTCTCGAATGGATCGCTTTAGTTCATTCAAATTTGTTGGTTTTGCTTTGTAGACTTCCTGTTTGCAATCATCCCACAAGAAAAAGTCAGGTGCACTAAGGTCAGGCGACCTGGGCGGCCAACGGAATGTGGAGTTTCTGGATATCAGCTTTGAAGCAGATATCCACCATTTGAAGCATCTTCTGGCAAAATTCCAAGCGAATCGGGAAGTCTGCTGAGTTCACTTTGTTGGCCATTTGAATTTTATATGAAAATAACTCCAAATCTTTGTGCATAATTGACTGCAATGACTGTCTGCTTATACCCATTTGAGCAGATAAGGTTCTTGTCGAAACTCTTGGATTGTTTTGTATGGCATCAGCTACAGCAGCGATTGTTTCCTCCGTCCGAACTGAAGGGTTTCGATGGTAAGGTCTTCTGATGACTGTCCCATGCTCGGAAAAATTGTTAACAAGTCTCTTTATGGTCCATCTGCTCGGAGGATTGCCGCCAAACGTGCCCCTATACTCTCTTTGAAGCGAAACTACGGACTTTAGTGCGTAATAGCGGCGGACAATCCAAATTCTTGTTTCAGTGTCCCAGTTATCCATTTTTGTTAAATCTAAAAATCAATCTGCAAAATAAAAAAAAATTAACCAGATTAATTAAATAGAAAAAAAGTTATTACATTTTTTTTGGTAGCAGCTTTCATCTGCCACCCTATATATTAAGATTTTGTACCCCTCACCTTAGAGAGAAGCGTATATATCATTTGCTACGAGCCAAAAGTGTAACCCATCGACGGAGTGACCTAAGACCCCAAGTATGTTTTGTGGAAATTCGATTTTGCCCATTTGAAGTTAATTGAGCAATGTCCCGGGCGGACATGTGTGTCTGTATCAGGGATGTAAAGAATATTCGCAAATTCGCTTCCATTTGTTAAAAGTGTTAAAACTCCTCATTCCCTTCACACAATTTGAAGATATTAATACCATAATTCAGTTCCTTAAATTTGTTGGTACTAAAGGATCGAACTATTATTCGCATTTGCTTTCGCAAAAATGCATTTTTTACTATTCGCATTCGCAAGAAATATATTTCAATATTCGCTTTCGCTAAAGTCACTTTCGTTAGATCTCTAGTCTGTATGTCTGTCTGCTGGCTGGTGCGCACGATAACTCTCGAAAGGAGCAACCGATTGACTTCCAACTTGGTATGCGGTAGTATTTTTCTCTATCTCCGGCAAAGTTCGAAGATGGGCCATATTGGTCCACTCATTCTAGTACCTTCCCCACAAAGGGTTAACATTTAGTGAAATATTGATTATTTAATAACGCCTATACTACTTACTCAAATGTTCTGAAATTCCACACATAGTATTAGTTTATTAGTCGCCATCACCTCAAGAAAAATGGCCGAAGTTGCCATGCCCCTTTTTGGTACCTCCAACACAAATGGACCATTTTGCACCACAAGTTAACTGCTTATAGCTTTTAATATTAGTTCATACAAATACTTTAAATTTTGTACAGTGTAATGCTTTTATAGTACTTACAGATCAGTGAAAATGAAATGCCCCATTTGGTACCTCCCACACAAAGAATTTTTTTACCTCAAAAGTTAACAGTTTATAAATTTAATACCTTTACTTTAAAGTATTAAATGCAATTTAAGCTGATAATAATTTAATTAAAACAGAAAATAATAAATTTTACGAAAATTTGTTGGGACTGAAGATGAGGGGATTCTTAAGTCGATTTACCCAACTGAACTTTCTTAGTTGTGTTTAATATATTATACTAGCTTACCCGGTGCGCTTCGCAGCCCCCATCTTTTATCTATTTTCTGTTTAGGGTACTGTAAAATAGCTATACCTCTTTCTTTCAAAATGACATGATTATTACATATGGCGCAAAATGAAGAAGATTTGATTACTTTTATATATAAAATACGAACCCTCGTTTCATTTCTAGTTTATGTTCATCATTTTACAATATTTATCCCTTTTCCCACAGTACTTCTGGACGTTGAAAAACTATTTTTTTTGGTTCATACGTTAGCAACTTTCCCCTTGTTTATGTTCCAATACCTACATTCACACCCTGGTACAATATAAAACCATGTTTGTCCCACTGTGTCTATAAATGTACGAATTTAAAAATCTAAAGTAAATCGCTCCATTGTACCACATTTAACCTTTAGTGTGTCATAACACTGTGCGACACAACTTCCCTCCCAAGAACGAGACTATATAGGAATGAAACTATAGCCCAACAGTAGATAAGCTGCATACTCAGTTTTTTATTTCGTGATCGTTTGTCCTTTTCACAGGACTTTGAAAATGTCAAGGATAACAATTTTAAAATATTTTTATTTGCACTTACAACAATGCGAATTGATAAATATGGGTATCAAATGAAAGGGGAGAATTCCCGCTATTTAATAAAATTTTTGGAAAAAAAATTCCAATTCCATTCCTACAAAAAATGTCCTTTTAAACTTTAATCCTTTAATATCCTTCAAAGTTATGCAAGTAAAAATCGTAAAAAAAAACATGTTACAGAACTCTAACTGACACAACACATATTAAAATTTCAGCTTTCTATCTTTAACGGTTAAGGAATAACAAATATTTGAATTTCAAAGCCTATACTCGTATAACATATTTAGGACACCGAAACAAAAAAAAATATTTTATTCCCTCCCACGAAATGCACTATATAAAATTTAAAATATAGGGCACTAAGTAGTAAGAAAATAACGTACTTCCTCATTTCGTGATCGTTTGTCCTTTTCACGGGACTTTTAAAATTACAAGGTTAACAATTTTGATATAACTTGTTTAGACGTTTTAAAATGTGAATAACATCAATATGCATATCAAATGAAAGGGGAGAATATTCTGTATAAATTTTTATTATTTGTTTGTGTCTCTAAGGACAAAGGAACAAAAAATATCCTTTAAAAAGTTGAATTGAATTAACAGCTTTTAATCATTAATAGCACAGTGCAACAACCAAAATGGGAATGGGATGGGACAGCATTGAAAATAAGCCTCTAGTGCCAGCATCAAAAATTATTCTACCACCTCTCCTTATAAAATTGGGACTCATACGAAATTTTATTCGAGCGCTTGATACTGAAGGATCAGCAATGGAACATTTAAAGATATTTTTTCCGAAATTAAGCAATGCCAAAATTATTGCAGGTAAGGTTTAATGATTTAAATATTACGGTATTAAAATTATATTTAATATTAACAGGTGTTTTTGATGGCCCGCAATTAAAAAAAAGGCATGGGTATGTTTCCAGAGCGTAGTAGAGAATTTCCTAGGGAACAAAAAAGATGAAAATTATGAAGACATTGTTCGCAACATGCTGGAAAGTTTCCGAGAAATGGGTGTTAACATGTCGCTAAAAATACACTTTCTTGCGAGCCATCTCGATTTCTTCCCCGAAAATTTGGGAAATTTCAGTGACGAACACGGTGAACGGTTTCACCAAGACCTCGCCACCATTGAAAATCGATTTAGTGGAAAAAATTATTGTCATATGCTGTCGGAACACCTGTGGTCTATATGTCGCGATTCAGATTACCAACACAAACGGCAATGCAAAAGAGTTCATTTCAACCAACTGAAAGAATATTATTTAACATAAACATTTAAAATATATAAAATACATACACGCTGAAAAAAAATCGCATCTGTAGTATATTGTCCCAAACATATTCGGCTTGAAACATATATATGTTCAGGGAATACTCTAAACATATAATAATTGGTACACACAAAGGTTATATGTTTGGGAAGATGGTGTTATAAACAAATATTTGTTTACTCCCAATTTGTTATTATTTGGGACTATTACTTCCGAAACAAATAAAAAATTCACATTTAAGTATTCAGAAAATACCTAAATTGTGTTATATTGTTCAGTAATTGAAAGTAATTTTTTAGAAATTTTTTAATGTTCGTAAAAATAATAATTAAAATCCTATAATCTTGGATCAAAATACATTTTTTGGTGGATTGACAACTAATGATGGCTTGGAATGCTCAGAAATTGAAATACTTGATTTGAAACAGAAGTCAATGCTGCATATGGTATCATAACTGGGAGGTACAATTGGGAACCAAGAAACAATTAAAAATGAAATTCGAAAAAGCCAGCAAAAGATTTGAAAATCTTTTTTAAACAAAATTTATTTGAAGAAATTCCTAAACAATAATTTGTTTTGTACTTAAACACATACTTTATTTGGGAAAATTTAGTTTGCAAATATATATTGTTGTAATATATTAATATATGCGTTCCAAATATATTTTATAGATTTTCAAATAAAATTTATTTGTTCAGAAATATATAATATTTAAAAATTTGGGTTCCAAATATATTTTCTTTCCATTCAAACATATCAAAAAAGGCGATTTTGCCCCGTGTACAATATATGTAAACATGAAAAATATTAATATATTGAATAAACGCACGTAGCACATTGTCTTTGTACGGTGCGCGTGTTTTTTCCTTTCTGTTTTAAATACTTTGCGTTTTCTTTACGATATTTTTTTTATATTTTTTTTAAGATTGCAAATTTAAAATAATTGGCATACCTTAACTCACACTGATAGAAGGCTGATTTTGTTTGATGAAATTGTTCTACTCACAACATTAAAGGATATTAATGGATAACAGTTAGAAGGACATTTTAAAATATTACTCGTCCTTGGAACATTTTTCCTAAAATTTTAGTGAATAGCAGGAATTTTCCCCTTTCATGTGATATGCATATTGATGTTATTCACATTTTAAAATGTGTAAACAGGTTATATCAAAATTGTTAACCTTGTAATTTTAAAAGTCCTGTGAAAAGGACAAACGATCACGAAATAAGGAAGTTAGTACGTTATTTTCCTACTAGTGCCCTATATTTTAATTTTTATGTAGTTCCTTTCGTGGGAGGGAATGAAATATTTTTTTTGTATCGATGTCCTAAATATGCTATATAGGCTGTGAAATTCAAATAATTGTTATTCCTTAACTGTTAAAGATAGAAGGCTGAAATTCGAATATGTGTTGTGTCAGTTAGAGTTCCATAACATGTATTTTTTTACGTTTTTTAATTGCACAACTTTGAAGGATACTAAAGGATTAAAGTTTAAAAGGACATTTTTTGTAGCCTTCGTCCTTGGAATTTTTTCCAAAAATTTTATTAAATAGCGGGAATTCTCCCCTTTTATTGGACACAAAATAAAAATATTTTAAAATTGTTATCCTTGAAATTTTAAAAATCCTGTAAAAAGGACAAACGATCACGAAATAAAAAACTGAGTATGCACTTTATCTACTGTTGACCTATAGTTTTATTTCAATACAGTCCCGTTCTTGGGAGGGAAAAAAGTTCGAATTTGTCGCACGGTGTAATTAACCACTTTTCACGATTGTACAATATTTTAAAATGATAATTGATACTTCAAGATCCAAATTCGCAAGCTGAGGCCGTATTTTAACATTTTTGTCACCTATCTGTGCCATTTATTTAACTTTATCCCCACGGTTTAAGTAGAAGAACCTATTTGGAAAAAACAATTTCTTAGCTTTGGTTTATGCTGTAAGAGCTACCTTTGCACTCAGGGACCACATTCAACACCTTTTGCACCACTGTTCCATATGAAACACTTTTTATTACACTGTGCTTCTAAAGTGCGAATTTTTATACATATCTGGGACTATTTTGTTCCCTTTTTTTCCCCACTTACCACATTTATTCATTTTACCGTATTTAACTTTTTTGCTTCACCGTACCATATTTAACCCTTTTTGCTCCACTAAACCATGTTACAGAGGGGAAAAATGTGTTAAATAACATTTTTTCCCCATGTTGTAACATGTTGAACAATTTTTGCTTGCCCCAACTGCATCATAATTTTATCCTTTTTGCACCACAGTGCTACATAATTATGATCCACTGTCATAATTTTAACCTTTCTGCACCACAGTGCTACTAAAAGCATACATTGAAAAAAAAACATTCTTATTTCATATTTAACTTACCCTCTCTCCCTGCATCCATATTTTTACCCACTGTACTAAATGTACTCTTTTCGACCCACTGTGCTATATTTAACCTTTTGGGTCCACTGAATCAAATTTAACACCTTTTTGTCTACTATATTTTGTCCACTATATTTAAGCATTTTTGCCCCACTGTACCATAGTTAACACATCTTTGCCCCACTGTTCCATAGTAAACGCTTTTTGCCCCACTGTACCATACTTAACCCATTTTGTTCCACGTTACCATATTTTACTATTTTTGCCCACTGTAACCATTTTTGTCATACTATACCATAATTAACCAATTGTGTCCCACTGTACCAATCTAACACATATTTTTCCCCACTGTACCATAGTTAACCCTTTTTGCACAACTGTGCCCCATTCAACTCTTTATCTCACTGTACAAAATGTTTACCCACTGTAGCATATTTAACAAATTTTTGTCTCACTGTACCGTACCCGTATTTAAAATTTGTATCCACGCTAGCGTACTTAAAACTTTTTCCCCGACTGTGACATATTTAATCATATTTTCTCCACTCCACTATTTAACCGTTTTTGACCACAGTGCTCCTAAAACCATATAAACTCTTCATATCTCATTTTTAAGTTCCAATTTTGGCAGATTGTTCCCTTTTTTCCCCATGCTCCATAATTAACCCGTCGTGTCCCACTGTGCCTCTTAAAGTTAGAATTACTAAAAATCACTTCTAATCTCTAGTTTATGTTCCAAAAGTTACCCTGGAACCATTGATCCATGCTTGACATTTTTAAGCCACTGTACTATATTTTACAATTTTTGCCCCACTGTGCCCCGAAAACTACGAATACAAAAAAAAACTTAATTCCCCGATCAGTTGTCATAAAGACACCCCTCGCTTCAGTTTTCACCATTCTAATATTAGGCTTTAAATTTGGCGGTGGTACCATATTTATACCTTTTTGTCCCACTGTGCCTCTAAATTTTTAAAAAAATCAGTGCTTGTTCTTGTTTACGTCCCAAGAGCTACTCTCACACCAAATTTCACGATTCTAGGTATTGCCATTTGGATTTGGGTGTTGTACCACATTTTTCCCTTTTTACCCCACTGTGTACGCAAATGTTCGAATTTCGAAAAATCCTGTCAATTTCAGAGTCTACCTCATAAGGGCTACCCTTATACCAAATTTCAAGATTCTAGCTCATTTCGTATAGATTTGGCGGTGGTACCATATTTATCCCTTTTTGCCCCATTGTGCGGCTAATAGTACGAATTTCTAATAGAAAATTCCGCCTTATTGCTCGTCTACGTCCCAAGGACTACCCTCCCACCTGGCCTGGGCGATGATCAGTCAGTCAATCAGTTAGTCAGCCAGTCACGCAACAATTTTATATATATAGATTTTAAATATTGATTATATTAATGTTTTAAAAGTTTCCCTGATATGAATGACTGTTTCGGAGAATTGAATAAATTAACTTTCGCGGAATAAATATGTATGGCTTTTCATTATTTGTAAAAGAGGAAAATACAAATTCATGGTATATGAAAAATTGATTGTTAGAACGAGCATACATACATATACATATTGTAATCCTACGTATTCATCGACATTTAGTTTATGCAATTCTACGAACAAGTATAAACAGCGTTAACAGCATGTCTAAACTAAAATATTTCTTCCGAAAAGGTCATATCCAAACACTTGTGGATAACACGGGTTAAAGGATGTCAACTATAGAGGATACCGTAAGGCTCTTGAAAAAAACACATTTTTCGACTTCAAATGCTGCACTTATAGAGGAACAATTACAGAACGAAAAATACTGTATCAAAAAAGAGATAAAAAGCTTCTCTTCTTTCAAAGCTACGGGACCGAATGGTATGTTTTCAGCACTTCTGCAGCACGAGGAGGATCTGGTATCAACTCATCTAGGTGGAGTGTTCACTGCATGCCTATCCCATGCATATACCCCAAAAAATTGTCAGGGATCAAGGGTGGTCTTCATACCCAAGCCCGGCAAGGCGATTTTGAGGAACGCAAAGGCTTATAGACCTATTAGCCTAACTTTTTTCCTGTTAATAACAATAGGGATAATAATTGGCCAAATGGACAAAAGTAAAATAGCGGATGATAGGCTTAAATTCAGAAAACAAACCTATGTCAAAGCAAGACCAGTGGAAACAACTCTGCATGAGTTAGTGAACCCTAAAAAGAGTCCTTCAGTAAAGAAATGTATATTCACTTGCTGTTTGCATAGACATTAAAGGCGCATTTACCAATACACCGCATTTAGCAGATCGATACACTTATGCAGTCCTTACACGAATTTCAGGTTGCCGGGCGAAGGGAAACTGAATGAACAGGAATAGGTGGATTATTTGTGGGCCATATGACTTAAAAATTAGGGACAAGGTAAATCGTGGTATAACACAAGAGAAATTGTGTCACCTCTTCTGACCAATATAGGACTTTAACCAATCTGTTATGCAGACCACGTAGATATACTTCAAACTAATTATGCAGACGAGCTGAGGAGGCACTTAACAGAGCATATAACAGGATACAACCAAGGGAATTAAATGTTAAAAGGAAAACTAAAATCCCGGGTTTTGTTGAGCCTGATCTTCGGTCCGAACAAAAAAAATTGTAAATTTATACATTTTTTTTTTTGTTTTAATTAAATTTTCGTTAACTTCCATTTGTTCCATACAAATGGTAGGTACCGGAAGGGTCGTGGCAAATTCGCCCAGTTTTCTTGAGATGTTAGCGACTAATAAACTAATACTAAAACAAGTAAAGGCGTTAAGTTCTCTTTCTGTCGAATTTCGTACTTATCGGATATAAAATACAGTATCCGTGCTTACATAGCAAATCGGTGGTAACATATATATGGGGCTATATCTAAATCTGAACCGATTTTCTCCGAATTTGGCAGTATTCCTTCATGTAGAAAGAAACCTCTTTTTGCAGAACTTCGCACTGATCGGATATAAAATAACATTTTACAGCGCTTACATGTCAAATCGGGGGTAACGTATATATGGGGGATATATCTAAATCTAAACCGATTTCTTCCAAATTTAACAGTGTTCATTCATATAATAAGAAACCTCTTTCTGCCGAATTTCATACTGATCGGATATAAAATAAAATTTTTACAGCACTTACATGTCAAATCGGGGGTAATGTATATATTGGGGCTATATCTAAATCTGAACCGATTTCCTCCAAATTTAACAGTGTTCATTTATATAATAAGAAACCTCTTTCTGCCGAATTTCATACTGATCGGATATAAAATACGGTTTCTAAGTGTTCATTGATGTTTCTAAGTGTTCATTGATGTAATAAGGGAACTCTCTCTGCCAAATTTCGTACTGATCTGATATAAAATACAGTTTCTACAGCGCTTACATGTCAAATCGGGGTAACATATTTATGGGGGCTATATCTAAATCTGAACCGATTTTGACCAATTTCAATAGGGATCGTCCTTGGGCCAAAACAGAGCACTGTGCTAAATTTCATCACAATCGGACCATAAATACGACCTGCACTTTGATTACAAGAATACATGGACAGACAGACGGACAGACAGACAGACAGACAGACAGACAGACAGACGGACAGACAGACAGACGGACAGACAGACAGACGGCATTTCTGTTAAAATGCTTAGAAAATATGGTATTTATGGCTTAAATACGTATATTTTGGAGCGACCTCTTAGAATTTTACGACGATTAAGAATATATGAAAATATGGGGTCTCAGATCAGTATTTAGAGGTGTTACAAACGGAGTGACAAAATGAATATACCTCCCATCCTTTACATAATTTACGAGGTAACGCTGTCGAGTTTTTTTTTTAATTTGTAAATTTGTTTATTTATCAATAGCCAATTACTCAATTTTTCTCGCAAAAATCGCATTTTTCACTTTAAAGTGTTTCCAAAAACTGAAAAATTTAAATTTCGAAGAAAAACTCGACAGCGTTACCTGGCTATAACGATTATCTAACTAAATGAATTTGTTATACCCTACACCACACTGTGGTACAGGGTATTATAAGTTTGTTTCACGGCAGATGTTTGTAACACCTGAAAATAACACAGCTAGACCCACCTTAAAGTATACCGATCGACTCAGAATCACCAGCTGAGTCGATTTAATTTAAGTCGCAATTTCACTCCGATCGTTCTGAAATTTTGCAGTTTAGAGTATTTCGCGGCTGTTAAGATCGCTATTGAATTTGGTTGAAATCGGTTCAGATTTAGATATAGCTCCCATATATATCTTTCGTCCGATTTGGCCCTTTAGTCCTATAGAAGCTGTATTTTACATCCGATCGTTTTGAAATTTAGAATGGTAGAGTTTCTTGATCCATGAACCAACATTGCCGAATTTGAAGAAAATCGGTTAAGATTTAGCTATAGCTCCCATATATATGTTTCGTCCGATTTTACTCTTTAGTCCTGTAGAAGCTGTATTTTACATCCAATCATTTTGAAATTTAGAATGGTAGAGTTTCTTGATCCATGAACCAACACTACCGAATTTGAAGATAATCGGTTAAGATTTAGCTATAGCTCCCATATATATGTTTCGTCCGAATTGGCCATTTAGTCCTGTAAAAGCTGTATTTTACATCCAATCCTTTTGAAATTTAGAATGGTTGAGTTTCCTGATCCATGAACCAACATTGCCGAATTTGAAGAAAATCGGTAAAGATTTAGCTATAGCTCCCATATATATGTTTCGTCCGATTTGGCCCTCTAGTTCTATAGAAGCTGTATTTTACATCCAATCGTTTTGAAATTTAGAATGGTAGAGTTTATTGATCCATGAACCAAAGCTGCTGAATTTGAAGAAAATCGGTTAAGATTTAGCTATAGCTCCCATATATATGTTTCGTCCGATTTGGCCCTTTAGTCCTATAAAAGCTGTATTTTACATCCAATCGTTTTGAAATTTAGAATGGTAGAGTTTGTTGATCCATGAACCAACACTACCGAATTTGAACAAAATCGGTTAAGATTTTGCTATAGCTCCCATATATATGTTTCGTCCGATTTGGCCCTTTAGTTCTATAGAAGCTGTATTTTACATCCAATCGTTTTGAAATTTAGAATGGTAGAGTTTATTGATCCATGAACCAACATTGCCGAATTTGAAGCAAATCGGTTAAGATTTAACTATAGCTCCCATATATATGTTTCGTCCGATTTGGCCCTTTAGTTCTATAGAAGCTCTATTTTACATCCAATCGTTTTGAAATTTAGAATGGTAGAGTTTATTGATCCATGAACCAACACTGCCGAATTTGAAGAAAATCGGTTAAGATTTAGCTATAGCTCCCATATATATGTTTCGTCCGATTTGGCCCTTTAGTTCTATAGAAGCTGTATTTTACATCGAATCGTTTTGAAATTTATAATGGCAGAGTTATTGATCCATGAACCAACATTGCCGAATTGGAAGAACATCGGTTAAGATTTAGTTATAGCTCCCATATATATGTTTCGTCCGATTTTGCTCTTTAGCCCTGTAGAAGCCGTATTTTACATCCAATCATTTTGAAATTTAGAATTGTAGAGTTTCTTGATCCATGAACCAACACTACCGAATTTGAAGAAAATCGGTTAAGATTTAGCTATAGCTCCCATATATATGTTTCGTCCGCTTTGGCCCTTTAGTTCTATAGAAGCTATATTTTACATCCAATCGTTTTGAAAAATGTCCCAAAAGTAAATTTATGTAAACAATTTATACATGAATTACAAAATTTATATATCAGATTTATTCAATATTACGAGAGTGGTGTAGGATATTATATAGTCGGCACCGCCCGACTTTAGCCTTTCCTTACTGGTTTTTTAATTTCGGATGATCTGGTATCGAAATATGAGGGTCACCGCAATTCAATTTCTTTGAGACGCTTCCGCATAAATGCTGTCGTTGCCATATTTTTTAATTTATACCAGGGCTGTGGAGTCGGAGTCTTGGAGTCGGAGTCTGGAAAATTTGCCCGGAGTCGGAGTCCGGAGTCGAAAAATTATGGTCGACTCCGACTCCGAGATGGATTGTGCAAAATGTACCATTTATGTGAGAGAACTTTTGCACTCAAAAATGTTTGGGAAAACAATTTTGATACAAAAGAAGGATAAAATATTCGAAGCTTTTTTAAACTTTTTTGTATGCCACAAATATCTATAAAGTTAATCAAACTATCGAGTTTTTTTATGTAAAACAGTTTTAGGAAAGCTCTGATTATACAAGGTGGCGCAAAAGTAATCCTCCTATCAGAAAATGCTATAAATTTTGCGATTGGCCCCTAATGCCTAATGTTGACATTTGTGTAGTAAACACATGCGAAATACACGTTAATAAACAATGTTACGCTACACTGCTCCAGAACGCGGAATATTGCTGACTATTTATTTGACCAATAATCGGTCGGTGACTTTGGCACAAAAAACATCGAAAGGTTACTTTTGCGCCACCTTGTATTTAGCTTACAAAATAAGTATTTTTGCAAGACTATACGATATTATTAAGCGAGTACAAAACAATTAAGGAAAGGTCGGGCGAAGCCAACTATATGATACCGTACAACATCTTGTTAGAGCAGAATAAGCTCAGATATTGTAAATATAAATATGAAATAATTACCTTATAAATCTGAATCTAAACAGAATTTTCTATAGAAACATTTATATATGGGGGCAATTTCGATCTAAACCGATTTTGACCAATTCCAATAGGTTTAATCCCTGGTATGAAAGAGTCCTTATTGCAAAATTGTAGCAGGATCGTAGTCAAATTTTGACCTGTACTTAACGAACAACTTAAGATGGACAGACGGACAGCTCGTGATTCTGAGTAGAACGGTATATTTTAAGGTGGGTCTAGCTGCAGTATTTTTTACAAATCAGCCAAACAAACTAATTTAAAATCCCCTGTAACATAGTGTGGTGTAGGGTATAATAACTAACGAATGATCGTGGTTGTCCGGCCTACGCGAAATATGAGGAACTTATGGTTAAATTGAGATCGAAAGAGGCAGAGACGAAGAGTAAGGCTAGAGGTAATGTGTTGAATGCATTGGGGAATGTCCAATTAGTTACACCAAATCAGTCATATGCTAGCCATTTTCGTAATAATGTAATTTCCCACGAGACCCTTTCTGCTCCTAGGCCCGATTTGATACAGGAGTTTTTGAGAATTGCACAGGCAATATGTCAACCTGAAGTTGTTTCACTTGAAACAAGAATAGAAAACTTTATTAAGGAGTACAGAAATATGTCTAAGACGGAGGCCAAAGAGCGATGTGTTTCTCTGGTGGAAGAAGTTAAACGACATTATGGTCCGTAAATATTTCAACCTATTAACTTTTAATGTCAGATCACTTATTGAGGTGAGTCGTAGGATAGATCTTGAGAAGACTTTAGGTACAAATAATATAGATATAGCATTTATCCAGGAAACACATTTACGGAATTGTCATAAGGTTAGATTAGACAATTATAATTTTATACGAGACAATAGTTCTCAGGGTGTTGGTATAGCCATTCGGGATTCTATCAAATTTAGTGTGATGAGAATTTCAGGTCTGAATTTTCCCGGCATTTTTATAATCGTGGATATCGTGGTGGATGGTACTGAGAGGAGAATACTGTTCGGATCGATTTACATTCCTTGTAACTCTGATAGATCGAGGGTATATGATAGTCTTTCGATATTGCGATATTGCGATATTGCATCTTACCCGAATGCGTCATCATATTTGGACCACTTTATTGTTAGTACAGATTTGATGGATGGTGACAGGACGAACTTGAGTGTTTCCACTTTGCCTACCTTCTCTGACCATTTCCCCATACGACTTCGAATGATTTTACCCGATTTTGATATTATTCTTAATAATCCACGGACATATGTGTCATTTAGGAATACGAACTGGGAATCCTTTCGCGATGATTTGGTGCGAAGGTTGGCAGATCGCCTTCCGGATCCTAACAGGAATCTGTTGAACGGTGAGATTGACGATTTTATTGATGAATTCGTGAATGTGGTTAACTCCACGAGCAACTTTCATTCCGAAAGGATTGAATTAAGGGGAAGGAAGTTCGTAGTTTCGGATATAATTAAACATTTGTATAGAATTAAATATGGTTGGCAAAGGGAAATGAAGAGGATATATCGCCGGAATTTCAACAGATGTGGTTCGGAGTATGTTTTGTTATCGAAACAGGTTCAACTGATTAGTGTTATTATTAAGAGACAAGTGGAGATTGAGCAAGCCAGATTGTTTGGGCAAAGGCTACGTGATATTAAGCCCGGCCCTACCGCTCACAGAAAGGTGTATGGTATGATTGGTTATAATCGGAATGAACCTCTTCGGTCTCTATCGGTGAATGGTCAGCCTATTGATGATGAATCGACAAGGTTGGATGTTTTGAGAAATCATTTTTCTGATATTTATAATGGTTCTCCTCCACAACGCGATACCACGGATATTGAAGAGACGATTGATACAATCATTCTGGAGGCACCCGACCATATCCGTATATTCACGGCAGATTGCTCATCTCTCAATACGCATTCCAGTGATAGGCTGGTCGACCTGGATCAGGTTACAGGGTACATAGGATCACTGAACAACAAGAGATCGTCGGGATTGGATGGTATATCCAACTTCATAATTCGAAAACTGCCTACGAAGGCTATCGAATACTTGACCATAATTTTTAATAATTGCCTTAACAATGCCTACTTTCCAAGGCCTTGGAAGACGTCTAAGATAGTACCTATCCGAAAAAAGAGAAATAGCAATGACGTTGATGATTTAAGACCAATTTCACTTTTGTCTAATTTAGGAAAACTCTTTGAGCATATAATTCGTGGGAAAATGGACATTGCCGTTACCGATGGTTATATTCCGAATTTACAATTTGGATTTAAGAAAGGTCATTCAACTGTTGATGCCTTATTGAAGTTTCACAACGACGTCATTACCAACCTACGCAATCGTCATTGCACGATAGCCGTTTCTCTTGACGTCGAGAAAGCATTCGATAGGACATACCATAATGGTATTCTGTACAAAATGATTCGGATTGGTTTTGATTCATCAATCATTAAGCTATTTCATAGTTTCTTTTCGGATAGGCGCTTTTGTGTCCAGGGCGATGGATCGTATTCTGACTATGGCGCTGTTAGATGTGGGGTTCCTCAGGGTTCCATATTAGCCCCACATTTATATAGTATTTTTATGTATGATTTTCCACATTTTGGATCTAATTGTATAGGGTTACTGTATGCTGATGATAGCCTTATTTACTCCCATAATGAATCTCCGATAGGGGCATTACGCGATATAGCACAACATGTTCGCACTGTTAAGGAGTTTTATGATAGTTGGGGAATAAAAATAAATTTTAGGAAAAGTGAGGCGATTTGTCTGCGTAATGCATCAGGGAAATGTAAGAGATTCGTGGTCCCGGAAAGTAAGCAATTACGGTTGATCATCGGCGATGAGGAGATTTTAGGGACAACATTAAATACCTAGGTATTCAATTCGATAAGCTCTTTAAGTTTAATAAGCATGCCAGATTGGTTACACGCAAGGCTAATGGGATACTTGGTGCGTTTTCCAGAATTTTGTACAATAAAGAGTTACAGATCAGCACTAAGCTTTTATTATATAAGACCACTATACGACCTGCTATTCTATACGGTTTTCCTATATGGTTTCATGTATCCCCGACGGTCATGAAGGAAATCGAGATCTTGGAACGGAAGGTTTTGAGATTATGTATTGGGAGGAATTTCGAGACTCGATGCAAGCGATATTCCAACAATTACGTTTATAGGCAATCTAATGTTACACCGATAGCTCTTTATGCATGCGATATTTTAAGAAAATTTGTTTCAAGGGTATCATCTCATGACAATGACTACATAAATGAGATCTTTGACATGCAAAAAGACTTTAGTTGGTCGGATATAGCCTATCTTTCTCCTATCGGATTTGTGAATGAGAATCCACCTAATTATAACATATCCATCTCCATTCGTACATGCTTCTTTGACCGCGCTCTTCCGGGAACGCACAGAGGGTAATGCTTATGAACCGTTTTACTTAAAGTGTATTGCTGTGTCCACCGTTTTGTTGACGATTCTGTCAGGAACTATGCTTCGAAATTGGGTGACCGGACTTAAGTTTTGATGTATAGTTCTTGGTGGCTTTGTGGTGGAAATAGTAGTATTCTTTGGATACTGAACTTACTTTCCTTTCATAAAGCTCTTATTCTGTGTTCCATTTTCTATCCTTTCCATTTTTAACTTAATTATATCTTGTTCCTTTTAGTTTTAAGTGTAGTTGTAAGTGTAGTTTTAAGATTATACCTAGGATTTACTCTAACGATAAAGCGAAGCCCCGGGAGCAAGGGCGATATTGGTTTCGCTTCACATGTACACATACCCAAGTATCTGACGTTTCTAAGAATGACATACGATAAAATATAAGGTACTAGTTTGTAATTATTTAAATTGTTAAAAAAAAGGCTCAATAAATAAACTTAACTTAACTTAATTAACGAATGAACTGGTTGCTTGAAGAGAAAAATAATTTCAAATTGATGAAAATTTTATCATGATTTCATGTTGAAAGAATTGTCAAATTAGTTGCAGCTTACAAGTAAAGCATCAATAAATAAATAATACAATTTTATTTAATTACTGGTATTGAATACCATTTTTTTCTGTTTTTTAACAAAGCTATATCTTATTTTCAAAAACATGAACTCACGTCTAAGTAGTAATATAATTTCAGAAATTTATGTTATTTAACTGCCGGAGTCGGAGCTGGAGTCGGAGTCGGAGTCGAATGATTGCAAAATTCGACTCCGGGATTCGGAGTCTGATTCGAATAGTTTTGGCTCGACTCCGCAGCCCTGATTTATACAAATAAAATTTTATTTTGTTGTAGTCCCCGTTTAGATGTAGCTCTTAAAAAAGCTATTTTATGCCATAAATATCAAACTCAGGTGAAGAGTTTGACTAAAGAATTTGATTTAGTTAGTGTTATTGAAACCTTATAAATAAATCTTGTTTTCTATTGAATTCAAGTAAGATAACTTTACATTTAATTGTTTTGTTGTATTTACAATTCTTTTGAAGTCTTGTAACAAACGACATCTTGTAAGTTCTGTGTTTATGAATAAATTCTCCTTAATATTAAAGATTTAATGAGATGTTCATTCAGCAATACTTTTCACACATCAAAGTATATGTGAGACACACACACATGCACATCACCACACAGAGGAAAATCTATTCGACAAAGATGCTAAAAAGGATAAGCAGCTGGCGGAAGACGTTTAATTGATGCTTCCAACAGAAGCGTTATTTCACAAAAGATCTCTCTCATACCTCATTATTGATTGCCTATTAATAGCGTCATTGTTATTGTTGTTGCTGGGGAGCATAGAATCATGTATGTACGCACGCATGTATGTATATGTAAGCGTGGAGGATCAATATCGTGTAACAAGTGGCCCTAAAGAGCTTTAAGAGGATTAATTGTTTCCGCACTTAATACATAGAGAGTAGCTTATTAATATAAAACTGCTAAAGATTTTCCTAAAGATGATTGATACTCGTATATACTCGCTTTGGCATGTGTAAGGAAATACACATTAGGTCGGCTTAAAGGTGCTCGTCCCTCACCCCTCCCTCATATCAAAGGGATGTTCTATAGAAAATGTCCAGAGCACATAGACAAAATGCTTATACGAGTATACAGATTCTTGAAACTCTTAATGAACGGGTTTAAACATTATAAAAATATTACAAATACGAGCAGTATTCATTGCTACCAAACAAAGCAATTATTGTAAATGATGTGGAAGCCATGTACAATAATCCTGTTAAACAAATTATTTATGTAACAAAAAAAACAATATTACACAAAAAGGAAGGGAGACCAATTTACAATAGAAGATCAAAGGCATGGCAGGAGAACATAATTTGTAATCGATTGCGAGGGTTAATTTATTTTTAAACTACAACCCTCAAAGGGGTTATATAAACGTATATAAGTGCGTGCATGTGGGAGGATGTGGGTGGATTCGTCGAACATTCACTTATTGACACATTAACATCGATTTAAATAAGTCGCTTTGTATAAATTTAAATACCTATGAAAACCCTATTTGTATTAGTCAAAAGCAGAGGATAATGTGATTTGTTTTAATACAATTCAAAAACACACGCACTCGCACCCAAACCTGGCGTTTTGGAACATTTAATTTGTGATGAACGTTTATTCATTTCGCCGCAATTCCAGAGAGAAACTCTAAGTGTGAAACCGCGTATACCGAATTATAGGCTTTACTATCGCAGCGTCGTTCATGTTAGAGTTTCTTTCGCGGTAGTGTTTTATATCATCAGAGAAAGCTTATTTGTTTTCTTATTTGACAATTTCTCTCGAGAACCGCATGGAAATAATTATAATTTACTACAAAATTGGTGGATTTGTAAAAAACACATTTCGGAAAATGTTGGATATTTTTATACACTTCACTATAGGATGAGTATACAGTAGGGCGGGTCGATTTAAAAATCGCCCATTGCTCAGTGAAAATCGTATTCTAGGGATCAAAATAAGAAACTTTGCCGAAGGAACCATACCTCTAAAACGAATTCTGATGTCCCGGAAAAAATCCCACTTTGACCCATTTAGAGTGCTCCAATCGAGTCCAAATGTATGACCGACCCCCACTCAGTGAAGTGCTCAGTGAAAATCGTATTCTAGGGATCAAAATACGAAACTTTGCCGAAGGAACCATACCTCTAAAACGAATTCTGATGTCCCGGACAACATTGTGGTACATGGTATTATGACTTTGTGCATTTGTTTGTAACGCCCAAAAAGGGCTTTTTGAGTCGATTTAGCCATGTCCGTCTGTCTGTCTTTCCATGTATTCTTGTAATTAAAGTGCAGGTCGTATTTATGGTTCGATTGTGATGAAATTGAGCACAGTGCTCTTTTTTGGCCCAAGGACAATCCCAATTGAAATTGGTCAAAATAGGTTCAAATTTCTATATAGTCCCCATATATATGTTACACCCAATTTGACACGTAAGCGCTGTAGGCACCGTATTTTATATTCGATCGGTACGAAATTCGGCAAAGAGAGTTTTCTTATTAAGGGAATGAACACTACCAAATTCGGAGAAAATCTGTTCAGATTTAGATATAGCCCCCATATATATGTTTCACCCGATTTGACATGTAAGCGCTGTAGAAACCGCAATTTATATCCGATCAGTACGAAATTCAACAGAGAGAGTTTTCTTATTACATGTATGAACACTGCCAAATTCGGGGAAAATCGGTCCAGATTTAAACATAGTCCCAATACAGAGAGAGTTTTCTTATAACATATCGATACCTCCATTATAAAACATGCTAAGTCGACTTAGCATGTTTTAAGGGAGATTTCATTTTTAACTTCCAAATATTTCAAATTACATTCAGTCAAAATTTGGTGTTTATCCGTCAACGCAATCAAAAGTTATTCACAACACAGTACAGGTCATTCGATTTGCATTATAAAGGAATTCCACACAAATTTAGAAAATTCATGAAACTTGAATCGCCTCTCCTGAAAAACTACCTTTTTCACTTAGCATAGTTTGGAGGTATCGATGTATGAACACTGCCAAATTCTTATCGCAATGCCCATTTTCGCATTGTTAGGGAGGTGTAGGGTATTATATAGTCAGCCCTGCCCGACTTTACTTTTTTCCTTACTGTTTTTTTTTTTGGCAATGTACTCAAAGTTTCTGCGCCACATTTACCCAATATGTAAATAAAACCAGTAAGGAAAGGCAGAAAGTCGGGCGGGACCGACTATATAATACCCTACACCTCCCTAACAATGCGATAAGGGTCATTGCCATAATAATTTGGAATAATTGGTAAATGGGTAGGAACATATTATCTAATTCTGAACCCATAATCGCTAAATTAAGCAATATTCGTTTCTTAATTGAGAAACATCTTTCTGGAATCTTTTAATGATCGGAAGTAAAGTACAATTTCTATAGAGCTTTGATACCAAATCAGGAGGAACATATATATGGAGGCTATATATACATCTGAACTGATTTTCCCTGAATACTCATTCACGTAAAAAGACCTCTTTCTGTCGAATTTCGTACTGATCGGATATAAAATACAGTCTCTACAGCGCTTACATGTCAAATCGGGGGTAACATATATATTGGGGCTATATCTAAATCTGAACGGATTTTCTCCGAATTTGGCAGTATTCCTTCGAGTAATAAGAAACCCTTTTCTGCCGAATTTCGCACTGATCGGATATATCCTTCATGTAGAAAGAAACCTCTTTTTGCCGTATTTCACACTGATCGGATATAAAATAACATTTTTACAGCGCTTACATGTCAAATCGGGGGTAACGTACATATGGGGGCAACATTTAAATCCGAACCGTTTTTCCCCAAATTTGGTAGTGTCCATTAGTCTAATAATAAACCTCCTTCTGCCGAATTTCGTAGTAATAGGATATAAAATACAGTTTCTACAGCGCATTCTAAGACGATTTAGCCATATCCGTCTGTCCGTGTGTTGTAATTGCGCTACAGTCCGTAATAATAGAGCTAGGTTGATCAAATTTGGTAGAAATATTTTTTATAGTTGCAGATTATTTGGGATTGACAATGGCAAGAATTCAACACAACAAAAATTTTACAAATCGTTTCATAATTTGTTATATTTTGGTCGTTTGGTGCGGCTTATGGGCTGGCGACGTCATCGGGCCATACTTCTTCGAATTGAGTTCGGTCAGGCAGTTACTGTGAATGGTGTTCGGTAAAGTGCGATGATAACGAACTTGTTATGGCCCGAATTGGAAGATATGGATGTGGACAATATGTGGTTTCAACAAGACGGTGCCACTTGCCACACAGCTAACGAAACAATGACTCAAGGGCCGTGTTATCTCACGTCGTGGCGATGTCAATTGACCGCCAAGATCATGTGATTTGACACCGTTGGACTTCTTTCTTTGGGATTATTTGAAAGAAAAGGTGTACGTGGATAAGCCAGCAACAATTCAAGAGCCACCACGACCATGCTTACAGGACCATATCCTTTTCATGAACTTTTCCATAACCAAATCGCAAAGTGGCTGCCCTATGTCCTCGGTAGTCTCACGAATTCTATCTTTGAGGTCTTGAATCGACGCTGGGCTGTTGGCGTAGACCTTATATTTCACGTGACCCCAAAGGAAGAAGTCTCAAGGTGTTAAATCACAAGATCTCGGTGGTCAATTGTGATCACCTCTTCGAGAGATAACACGGTCCGGAAACTTTTCCCGTAAGAGAGCAATGGTTTTGTTGCTTGTGTGGCACATAGCGCCGTCTTGTTGAAAGTAAACGTTGTCCAGATCAATACCATCCAACTCCGACCATAAAAAATCATTAATCATCTCTCGATAGCGGAATCCATTCACCGTAACTGTTGATCGAACCTCTTGTTGACATAGCCACCGAGGTGGAAATGGGCCTCATCAGTCAAGATGATTTTTCGATGATTTTCGAATTTTAATAATTTCAGTGCGTTGTTGAATCGTGTATCGTACCATTTTTAGTAATGGCGTAGTTTCTAATTGTCAAATGTCAAAGAATAAAAGCTTCAAAAGTGACAGCTACCGAAATACCGGGTGATTCAAAATAACACCTCTTTTTGGAAAACCTGTATATAGCAAATTTTGTGCCTCCCTCTATACTAGAGTTGTCCCGTATATTCCACGAGTCAGAAGCAAAAGTGACATCGAATACTTCCTGTCTGTCTGTCTTTATTTAATATAATAAGTTCAGTTTATTGCCTTTGTTAGAAATGGTTAGGTTGGTAGTAAGAACAAACTCAAGAAGTGACTCACCTCTACTGTTTGTATCCGTGCTACCCCAGATAGGATGATGAACGACAGATTTATTTCCATTTCTACAAAATTCTCCCAATGTGCCTCATTTATATTGAAGAGTTTAAAACTTCATTCTTATCAAATGGGTTTGAAGTCGTAATGGTGGCAGTTTTGGTGGCGTTGACGGTGCATGGCGTCGTATACGTGATATGCGACCAGAATTGCATCACTCATCCGACATGAGGTCGACGTCGTGTCGTCGCTGTCGTGGTTTATGGCAGTTGCTGATTCTGGTTACCCCTCAATGTTTTTTTCTGCTCTTCTGCTGCTTTGCTTTGCGAATACCATTAAATAATGAAAAACACACATACAAACACACCCGTATACGCGAGCCCCTCACACACATCCACACACACACACACTACAATAAACATAAATACACAATTTCCGTTTCCGTTTGCTCCGTAGCGTAGAAGGTCATTCATGCTGAATTAATCTCGAAACAAAAACAGTATCAGACCAAAAACATCGTATATTACACATCGAGTGGAACTGACAATGCTTTGTGAAGCAGCAAATATGTATTCACCAAAAAAAAAAACAGGAATCCCTGAAATCTTTTGCTCGTTTCAAGATGTCACATCGCCATCAATCGATGGTGGCAAAACGGATTCTTTGTTGTTTGGTATTAAACGGAAAACATGGGATTTTTTTATTATATATTTTGTTTTTCGATCTTAGCAATACGAGTATGTTCTCATTGCTGCTGTTGTTGCTTGGTATTTCATCAGTATCGTTTGATGCATTTTTTCAACACCCTCTCTTTCTCTCTACCTCTCTTTGCAGCGTGAAAACCGATATGCTACCCGGACGTGCATTCAGTCGCCTCTACATCGCCAATGCCAATCGTCATGACACTGGAAACTACTCATGCATACTTGGTACAGATATCACAGGAACGGTGATGGTCCACGTTCTAAATGGTATGTATGCTCCTAAGTATGTAGTGACAGAATACATACAAAACAAACTCATATAACGAATGCAATATATAATTTTACACTTTTTTTATTTTCTTTTTGCGATTTTTCTCACGAGGGGTGTGGAATGTAATCTCAATCGTGTACTTATTTGATATCATAAACAACCCCTCACATATGGGTGATTCCACATAAAAAAACAGATTTTTGCAAAAAAAATACTATTAGGGATATCGCAAACAATTAAATGTTAGAAAGTCATGAAAAGTTGATGAAATTTAGGAATAGTTTTTTTTACTGCCAATGGGTTTCTATAGGTTATTATAAAACTGTTGGTTGCAATACTTTTACTGTTGAACTGACATGAATTATTTTTCGACATATTTTTTATTTTCTGAATTTTGTCTTTTTACTAGAAGATAGTACACAACCTGAGCGCCCCAGTAGGCGAGTTGGTAGCGTACTCGCCTATGAGTTTGGGGGTTGTGGGTTCGAATCCCACCAGAGGCTCTGGTCTGTCGCTGCAAACATTTAGCCATATGGTCTTTGTAACCCGGCTTTCCCTGGACCTTATAATTAGAATATAAATTTACTTTGTATTTTAATTCATATAAATAAATAAATAAAGTACACAACCTTAAGTGTAGTTGAGTGTAAAACTCGTAACTAACGAAATATGTTGGTATACGAGTAAAAAATATGAACGAACCGTGGACATCTAGTATTTTGTATAATTCGTGCCATGTAAATCTTACTCGATGGACTAGTGGAAGAATGCGGTAAGTACTTTAAAATTAATGTATTACAATGTTTTGTGGAATAAAAAGTTTTAATTTTAGACTTCACGTGCAATTTGGAATGCCAATGATTTGGAGACAACCATTCATTCACGATACGGACTGCTATTTTTGTCTAAGTTAATAGATTGGAGTAGGAAGTGTCCAAGTATAGCTAACAGCCTAATAACGGAAACAACATCAAGTTCAACTTAGTACTCAACTCTGAGCGATTCAAGTTTGAGTCAAAAGTCATCGCTTTTAACTCAGTTTCAACTCATTGAGCTAGTGAGAGATTTGGAACTGACCAAAGATAAGGCAGAACTACTTGCATCTCGGATGAAACAGTACAATATTTTGTCCCCAGATGTTAACATATCATATTATAGAGTCCGTGATATACCTTACAAACAATTTTATACAACTGTGGATAACAGATGCTTTTGCAAGGACATTCCCGGATTGTTCGAGGAACTTAATCAAACATACAATTCAAAGGAATGACGGTTACTTGTTGACAGCAGTAAAGAAATTTTGAAAGCAGTACTTTTACATAACGGAAATCAGAAACCGTCGATTCCCATTGCTCATGCTGTCACCCCTAAGGAATCATACGAAACAATGGCTAAATTGATAAAATACATAAAATATGAACATGACTGGAAAATTTGTTGCGATTTAAAAGTAGTTGGTATGTTATGCCTCTGGGATAGCCGATATTTTGCCACAACTGCATATTAAGCTGGGGCTCTTTTAAAATTTTGTAAAAGCCTTAAAGAAAGATGGCAATTCACTCTCATATTTAAAAAGTTTATTTAAAAGTCTTTCTTTTCAAAAAATCGAAAAGGAGTTTTTGATGGGCCTAAAATAAGGAAACTGATGAAAGTTGTGAATTTCGAATCATATTTGACGTCGGATGAAATTGCATGGAGGTCGTTTAAGCTTGTAGTTTCAAATTTCCTTGGATCCAATAAAAGCCCGCAATATGAAACAATGATTTATGATTTGTTAACAAATTATGAAAAAATTGGACAGAAATATATTTTTTATATAACACAAATGTCTGTATTCTTCCAACTTATTTTTCGCTTTATGCATTCCAACAGTTGGAAATATGTCGCTCAAAATTCATTCCTTGCATTCTCATTTAAACTTTTTCCCCGAGAATCTTGGCTACGTAAGTGACGAACACGGCGAAAGTTTTACCAAGAATTGAAGTCCATCGAGCGGCGTTACCAAGGGCACTGGGATGAATGAATGATGGGAGATTATATTTGGTTCCTCATTAGAGAAACCGATTCCGAAATCTCCAAACGCCAATAAAGAACTCACAATTACTTCTAATGAAACTTATTCGTGTAAATAAACTCAAATGTACATAATATAAATAAAAGTAATAAATAAAATCGCTATTTAAACAGAAATTAAAAAAAAGATTTTTTGAAATTCTCTTACCTCTATCAAAAGGGCTATTATTTCTACATTTATCCATAGATTTCTTTCAAATAGGCATTATTTTCTTCGCTAGGATGCAAACTTTTAAAAAATAAAATAAAATATTTTTTCGATTGTTTAATGACTGTTACTAAACCACTGCTTCTAAGTTAAAGAGGTATTTCCAACATTGGTAGCCCACATTAATAGCTTCAATTTAACGTATAAGTCGACCTGATCGGGCATATACTCCAAAAACCAGTATAGAAAGGCTAAAGTGGGGCGGGGCCGGCTATATAATACCCTACACCACACTCGTAATATTGAATAACTCTGAAATATAAATTTTGTAATTCATGTATAAATTGTTTATTCTAAATTTCAAAACGATTGGATGTTAAATACAGCTTCTATAGAAGTAAAGGGCCAAATCAGACGAAACATATATATGGGAGCTATAGCTAAATCTTAACCGATTTTCTTCAAATTCGGCAATTTTGGTTCATGGATCAAGAAACTCTGCGAAATACTCTAAACTGTAAAATTTCAGACATGGTTAAATCGACTCAGCTAGTGATTCTGAGTCGATCGGTATACTTTAAGGTGGGTCTAGCTGTGTTATTTTCAGGTGTTACAAACATCTTCCGTCAAACAAACTTATAATAAACCTGTACCACAGTATTTGCACTATAATTGCAAATACTAAGGGTACCTTCGACGATAATAGTATTTTTAATAAAAATTTTTTAAAAAAAAATGTATCCATAAAAAAATTTTGGGTTTTTAACAGTATGCCACAATCTATAAAAAAAAATAATTTTTAGGAAACAAAAAAAAATTGTTTCGTTGCATAGTTATAATATAAAGCATCTATTATAATAGAAAGCAGACATTTCGGTATTAATTGAAAAAATAAATAGAAGGTATGGGTGCAATCATTAAGAGAACGATGTGTGCAGCTGTGAAGGTCCATAAGGTATTTTAAATCAGCCTATTCATTGTTACAATGTTTTGATTGGTTCTGGAATAAAAGGCATAATTATATTTCTCAAATGGAGCAAACGAATATTCATACATTTTAGATAATAGGTGAAAAACTAAAAAAATCAAGAATAACCGACCTATACATAATTTAGAAAAGAGTTCTGCTTATAATATTCTACCAGGACACTCTAGTAAGATGGCATAACAATAAAATATCCAGTGCATACTTCAACTAAAATTTGTTTACACAATATACATTTGGTACGTCTCCTTTGCCTCTATAGCCAAATCGGACGAAACATATGTATTGGAGCTATAACAAAATCTGATCCGATTTTTTTAAATTCGGCAATGTTGGTCCGTGGATCAAGAAACTCTACCATTCTAAATTTCAAAACGATTGTTTTTAAACTACAGCTTCTATAGGGCTAAAGGTTCAAAACAGACGAAACGTATATATGGGAGCTTTATCTAAATCTGAACCGATTTTCTTCAAATTCGGCAATGTTGGTCCATGTATTAAGAGACTCTACCATGTTGAATTTCAAAACAAAAAATACAGCTTCTATAGGGCAAAAGGGCCAAATCGGACGAAACATATATACGGGAGCTTTATCCAAATCTGAACCGATTTCTTTCAAATTCGGCAATGTTGATCCATAGATAATTAACTCTACCATGCTAAATTACAAAACAACTGGGTGTAAAATATGTTTTCTATAGGACTAGTGGGCCAAATCGGACGAAATATAAAGCGTGATCCATTTCGAGGTTCCCTACTTTTTTAAAGAAAAAGACACAGAAAATTCAAATTGAATGGGGAATGTTTAATATCATTTGAAAGAACATTCTTTGGCATTTATTTTTTGAAGATTATGTCTATCAAATGTTGGCCGCGGCTACGTCTCAGATGGCACATCCATTGGGTCCAATTTTCGACGACTCGTTCGAGCATTAAATCGACTCAGCTAGTGATTCTGAGTCGATCGGTATACTTTAAGGTGGGTCTAGCTGTGTTATTTTCAGGTGTTACAAACATCTTCCGTCAAACAAACTTATAATAAACCTGTACCACAGTATTTGCACTATAATTGCAAATACTAAGGGTACCTTCGACGATAATAGTATTTTTAATAAAAATTTTTTAAAAAAAAATGTATCCATAAAAAAATTTTGGGTTTTTAACAGTATGCCACAATCTATAAAAAAAAATAATTTTTAGGAAACAAAAAAAAATTGTTTCGTTGCATAGTTATAATATAAAGCATCTATTATAATAGAAAGCAGACATTTCGGTATTAATTGAAAAAATAAATAGGAGGTATGGGTGCAATCATTAAGAGAACGATGTGTGCAGCTGTGAAGGTCCATAAGGTATTTTAAATCAGCCTATTCATTGTTACAATGTTTTGATTGGTTCTGGAATAAAAGGCATAATTATATTTCTCAAATGGAGCAAACGAATATTCATACATTTTAGATAATAGGTGAAAAACTAAAAAAATCAAGAATAACCGACCTATACATAATTTAGAAAAGAGTTCTGCTTATAATATTCTACCAGGACACTCTAGTAAGATGGCATAACAATAAAATATCCAGTGCATACTTCAACTAAAATTTGTTTACACAATATACATTTGGTACGTCTCCTTTGCCTCTATAGCCAAATCGGACGAAACATATGTATTGGAGCTATAACAAAATCTGATCCGATTTTTTTTAAATTCGGCAATGTTGGTCCGTGGATCAAGAAACTCTACCATTCTAAATTTCAAAACGATTGTTTTTAAACTACAGCTTCTATAGGGCTAAAGGTTCAAAACAGACGAAACGTATATATGGGAGCTTTATCTAAATCTGAACCGATTTTCTTCAAATTCGGCAATGTTGGTCCATGTATTAAGAGACTCTACCATGTTGAATTTCAAAACAAAAAATACAGCTTCTATAGGGCAAAAGGGCCAAATCGGACGAAACATATATACGGGAGCTTTATCCAAATCTGAACCGATTTCTTTCAAATTCGGCAATGTTGATCCATAGATAATTAACTCTACCATGCTAAATTACAAAACAACTGGGTGTAAAATATGTTTTCTATAGGACTAGTGGGCCAAATCGGACGAAATATAAAGCGTGATCCATTTCGAGGTTCCCTACTTTTTTAAAGAAAAAGACACAGAAAATTCAAATTGAATGGGGAATGTTTAATATCATTTGAAAGAACATTCTTTGGCATTTATTTTTTGAAGATTATGTCTATCAAATGTTGGCCGCGGCTACGTCTCAGATGGCACATCCATTGGGTCCAATTTTCGACGACTCGTTCGAGCATTTCGACTGGTAACTGGCGAATGACAAGCGTGATGTTTTGCTCCAAGGCCTGAATCGAAGCGGGTTTGTCCGCATAAACTTTAGACTTTACATATCCCCACAGGAAAAAGTCTAACGGTGTGATATCACTCGATCTTGGTGGCCAATCGACCGGCCCAAAACGTGAAATTATCAACCCATTCCTTTGGAATCACCCATATGTATAAACACCCTCATAAAGATATAGTAAAATTCCTAACGCCCCCATCCTTTTTCTTAGTGGAGAAATACTCACGTATTTTGTGATATTTTTATGCACAAATGCAACTGAATATGAGATATTGACAATATGTGTATGTTCTTATGAAAATGAATAGAATAGAGTACTGTGGAGAAAACAAATGGTACCACATAATAGGATTATACTTTTGCATTCACCAAAGAAACAAAAGTAACCAATTTAAATGTTGCTGCGAATTAAGCATCGTATTCAAATATTAATAACAATGTTCATATCTCGTATTATTTTGAATAAAATGTAACAAAAAGGACAAGTAAGAAAACTTGAGACAAGTATACCGACTAAGGTATACATACCCTCACATTATTACTACCCAGCAAAAATATGGAAGTACTTCCTAAGGAAACACATTTAGAGTGCTGTTAATTATTTATTTATTTATATGAATTACAATACAAAGTAAATTTATATTCTAATTTTACGGTCCAAGGAAATCGGTTTACAAGTGGCTACCATGTGGCTACATTTTGCTGCGACAGACCAGAGCCTCTGGTGGGAATCGAACCAACGACGCCCAAACTAATAGGCGAGCACGCTACCAACTCACCTATTGGGGCGCTCTTAATATATTTATGTTATGTGGAATATATAAAATATTTTTTATTTATTCATATAGAATTACAAAACAAAGAAAATTTATATTCTAATTTTACGGTCCAGGGAAAAGCCGGGTGACAAAGACAATGGTGCTGGTTATATTTTTGTAGCGATAGACCAGAGCCTTTGGGGGAAATCGAGCCCACGACCCCCAAACTCATAGGCGAGCAAGCTACCAACTCACCTACTGGGGCGCTCCGTGTAAAATATTAAACATTTATTATTAAATATATATGGGGAATTCCATTCCGGTTTCAAAAAAAATTCTGTTTTGATTTTTCCCATTTTTTAATATATTTTTTAGAAGAAACGGTTTGTGGAATTTTTTCAGATTTTTCCAATAACTCGTTTAGAAGTTATCTATATAAAAAATCGTTAAGATATCACTCTGTGTACCGGGGTTTTGGTCATAACTTCTTAAATTATGGTCCGATTTGAAAAATCTTCTTTTTTTGAAATATTGCTACTTTTCGGTACTTTTCAGAAAAAATATAGCAAAGATATTAAAAAAAATGTTGTGTGTGATTTTTAAGTTTTACAATTTAAATGTCATTTTTTAAATTTGTACTCTCCGATTTTTGCGATTTTTTTTTATATTTTAAACTTCTATTATTTCTCTAACATATTTGCTTTGGCCTAAAATTTTGATATATATTTTTTTTAATTTTTTAAATTAAAAAAAACAATTAAAGGCGTTAAGTTCGGCCATGCCGAATCTTATATACCCTCCATGGATAGCATGTGACCTCACAAAATAACTCAAATCTAAAGAAAATAACACCGAAAACACAAAAGTTGTTGTACCAAATTTGATCAACCTAGCTCTATTATTGCGGACTGTAGCGTGATTACCACAAACGGACGGACGGACGGACATGGCTAAATCGTCTTAGAATTTTACGACGATTAAGAATATATATACTTTATGGGGTCTCAGATCAATATTTAGAGGTGTTACAAACGGAGTGACAAAATGAATATACCCCCCATCCTATGGTGGATGGGGGGTATATTCAGCCCCTGTGCTTGTGACTTGAAGGCTTCGGACTAGATGTTTCACTCCAAAAAGAACAAAATAAAGGAGACACTTCAGGAAGTATTTCTACCAAAACACCCGCCACCTTCGCTGATCCCCTTACCCCTGATAATCTCCCTATATATCAAAAGTAGTAGAAATCTGTGGATTTTTTAGGTGAAGTATTCCTTAAAAAGATTCCTTGTAAAAATTCACAACACACTTTTATGGCAATACAACGGTTTTCTTAATATGTTTTAAATTAATTTGCTTCAAATTAAATACGTTAGAAAAATTTAAAAAAATTAATTTTCATAGTTTTGTTTTTGACTATTGAGTTTGACTTGATGTGTATTAGAAAAATTTAATAGGAAAGTTAAACCACCGCTCCATCGATATGTTACACTTTTGTCTTGCAGCATCTGATATATACCCTTGTCTTCAATAGTGGGTATATAAAAACCCGATTGAAATTCTCCAATTTCTACTGTGCTATATCTACATTTATCCACAGATTTTCTTCGAATAGGCATTGTTTTCTTCGTTTTTTGCTATTTGTTATACCCTCTACCATAGGATGGAGGTATACTAACTTTGTCATTCCATTTGCAACACCATGAAATATTGATCCGCGACCCCATAAAATAAATATATTCTTGATCGTGGTGAAATTCTAAGACGATTTAGCGATGTCCGTTCCTCCGTCTGTCTGTCTGTTGAAATCACGCTACAGTCCGTATTAATAGAGCTAGGTTGCTCAAAGTTGGTAGAAATACTTCTTATAGTTGTAGGTCGTTTGGGATTGTAAATGGGTCATTACGGTCAATGACCCATTTACAATCCCGGTTTTTGAGGCATAAATACCACATTTATAAAGCAATTTTGCTGAAACTTTGTATTTCTATTTTGACAAGAATTCATCATAGTAAAAATTTTACAAATCGGTTCATATTTTGTTATAGTCACCTTATAGAGGTCGCCCCAAAATCGGCATATTTAAGCTATAAATACAACATTAAATATATACCACATTTTTCAGTTGAAGAGTTTGACTAAAGAATTTGAGGCCTAAAATTTGGCTAAAAATTGCAGCGTTCGTTTTTATACCCTACACCACACTGTGTTACAGGGTATTATAAGTTTGTTACATGGCAGATGGTTGTAACACCTGAAATACTATAGCTACCCCCACCTTAATGTATACCGATCAACTCAGAATCACTAGCTGAGTCGATTTAAACATGTCTATATATCTTTCGTCCGATTGGCCCTTTAGTCCTATAGAAGCTGTATTTTACATCCAATCGTTTTGAATTTTAGAATGGTAGAGTTTCTTGATCCATGGACCAACATTGCCGAATTTGAAGAATATCGGTTCAGATTTAGCTATAGCCCCCATATATATGTTTGTCCGATTAGGCGCTTAAGCGCTATAAGCTGTATCTAACATTCAATTGTATTGAAATTTAGCATGGTAGAGTTTCCTTCATCCATGGACGAACATAGCCGAATTTGCAGAAAATCGGTTCAGATTTAGCTATAGCTCCCACATATATATTTCTTCCGATTTGGCTCTTTAGTCCTGTAGAATCTGTATTTTTACATCCAAGTGTTTTGAAATTTAGTATGGTGGAGTTTCTTGGTAATTTTTGTCCATGAAACACAAAATTTATATTTCAGTGTTATTCAATATTACGAAAGTGGGGTAGTGTATTATATAGTCGGCCCCGCCTGACTTTAGAGTTTCCTTACTGGTTTTTAATAATTTGGCTCCAAGATTTGCTCCATATCCAATGATTTTCCGGTAATAGAATTGAATGCAGTCCATGGTGGAAGGTATACAAGATTCGGCATGGCCGAACCTAACACTTTTACTTGTTTCTATTTTTTATGTTATTTTTTCAATTTTTTTAAACAAAAATCAAATTTTTTCTTTTTATTATGACGACAGTTACCAAACTGCTGTTTCCAAGTGAACATGTCATTACTTACATTTGTAGTCCTCATAATTTCCTATAATAAAGTATATCCGGGCTTTATCGAGTATATACTTCAAAAAATATGGTCCAAACACTGAAGACAACTTTCAAGAAAATGGGAATTTTAAAGAAAAATTAAAAAAACAAGTAAGAAAGTTTCAGTCGGGTAAACCGACTAAGGTATACCCTCACTTTGTGAGTAATGTAATATTGAATATTACACAAATTATTCTGTCAATTTTTGTGGGAGGTACCAGAAGGGGTTTATCAAATACACCTTTTTTTCGCTGAACATTAGATACTTTAAAGTCATTGCACTGTGCCGACTTATAAGCATTTATGTGCACTGGTATAAACGTTATGAGACATTAAATTGTGGTATGATTTGGGCATTTTGTGTGGGAGGTACAAAAAGGGGCGTGGCAATAACGCCCATTTTTCACGGGGCTATAGACACTATAAAAACATTACACTGTACAAAATTTCAAGTATTTTTATACACTGGTTCTAATGTTATAAGCTGTTAACTTTTGCTGCAAAATGGTGCATTTGTGTGGGAGGTACCAAAAGGGGCGCGGCAATAACGCCCATTTTTCACTGGACTGTAGGCACTATAAAAGCATTACACTGTACAAAATTTCAAGTATATCTAAACACTGGTATTAATGTTATAAGCTTTTAACTTTTAGTGCAAAATGGTGCATTTGTGTGGGAGGTACCAAAAGGGGCGTGGCAATTTCGCCCATTTTCCTCGAGCTGATAGCGACTAACAAACTAATACTATGTGTGGAATTTCAGAAGATTCGAATACGTATAATAACAGTTATTAAAGAATCAATACTTCACAACATTTTAACCCTTTGTGGGGGAGGTACCAGAAGGAGTGGACCAATATGGCCCATCTTCGAACTTAGCCGGAGATAGAAAAAAATATTACCACATACGAAATTTGAAGTCAATCGGTTACTCCTTTCGAGAGTTATCGTGCGCACCAGCCAGCAGACAGACAGACAGACAGACGGACGGACATTGCTCATTCGACTTAAAATGACCCAAAACGGATTTCCGCAGAACATACTTGGGGTCTTAGGTCACTCCTTCGATGTGTTACACTTTTTTCCGTAGCAAATGATATATACCCTCGTCACACTAAAGTGAGGGTATAAAAATTACCATTCATTTTTTTTAATATTTTTTTTCGTGTTTGGGACACCAAATTGCACAGTCCTTCGACACGTATTTTGTTGCATAGCCTTAGTCAGTTTACTCGACTGAAACTTTCTTACTTGTCAAAATACGTACAGTTTGAAACATAAAGTTATCGTTTGTCTAAACCAGTGTTGCCACACCCTAAAACCGACCAAAATCCGCTGTAGCCGACCAAATTTATAAAATTAAAGTTGTTGGTATCTTGGAAAGTTTGGTGACAACTTTTTCAGATTTTGATGAAACTTGGAAAGTTTCGAAAAATTAATTAACATAAAAAATGATAGCATTGAATGACGTATTTTAAAACAAGTAAAAATGTGGCCCGTCTGAATCGTATATACCCAAAATCATGGATCGCAATAAATTATGTAATATACAAAATGTCTATCTAAATGATGGGAATGTGGCTAAATCTTAATATATCCTCCTTCAGTAAAATCGTTGCTTTTCGATATTTTTTGTATTTTAAGCATACATATCTTCGCCAAATTCCCAAGATAGTCTGTCTGTCTGTCTGTCTGTCTGTTTGTCTGTCTGTCTGTCTGTCTGTCTGTCTGTCTGTCTGCTGTGCACGATAACTCTCGAAAGGAGTAACCGATTGACTTAAAATTTGGTATGTGGTAATATTTTTTTCTATCTCCGGCTAAGTTCGAAGATGGGCCATATTGGTCCACTCCTTCTGGTACCTCCCCCACAAAGGGTTAAAATGTTGTGAAATATCGATTCTTTAATAACTGCTATTACACTTATTCGAATCATCTGAAATTACATACATAGTATTAGTTTATTAGTCGCTATGAACTCGGGAAAAATGGGCGAAGTTGCCACGCCCCATATTGGTCCACTCCTTCTGGTACCTCCCCCACAAAGGGTTAAAATGTTGTGAAATATCGATTCTTTAATAACTGCTATTACACTTATTCGAATCATCTGAAATTACATACATAGTATTAGTTTATTAGTCGCTATGAACTCGGGAAAAATGGGCGAAGTTGCCACGCCCCTTTTGTTACCTCCCGCACAAATGCACCATTTTTCACCAAAAGTTAACAGCTTATAACATTAATACTTAATGTATAAAGGCTTAATGTAAATAAATAAAATTTCGCAATTATGGTGAGATTTGTCAACTATAATTTCGGTTTAAATCCGCTCCGGAATACAGAACAGGAGTGAAAGCAAAAATTCTTTCCCCAGGGCCGATATTTTAGAACACTACAAAACATATTTCGATACCTCCATTCTAAACTCTGCTAAGTGCAAAAAGGAAGTTTTTCAGGAGGGGCGATCAAAGTTTGATGATTTTTTTAAATTTGTATGGAATTCCTTTACGATCGAAATCGAAGAACTTGTACTGTTTTTTGAATAACTTTTGATTGGGTTGACAGATAAACGCCAAATTTTGGCTGAATATAATTTGGAATATTTAGAAATTAAAAATGGAATCTCCCTAAAAACATGCTAAGTCGACTTAGCATGTTCTAGAATGGAGATATCGATTTGTCGAACCTGAAATAAATACTTTCAAACTAATTTTTATTACAATATATGCGTCTACAATTTCGATCGATGCTGCTTTCAGCGTTCAACATAAATATTGGAATTCACAATCGCCATTTGAGGGTATTCCAAACGGTGAATGGCTTTAACTTTCAGTAATTGACTTTGATATTAACCTTCTGTATTATAGTACGAATTGAATATTCTAGACTAAAACTGATCAAAATGGAATTGGTCCGACCATCCGACCATTATAAAAATGTCAATTGCATCCGACCAAATTTGGTCGGATATGACCAAAACCGCAACGCTGGCCTAACTTTGCTGTGAATTTGTTTTCGTTTACATTTTCAGCAAATTTCTTCCAAAAGAGCATGCAACTGAAAATAAAAAAATCTACTTTACTTATTACAAAATTGTGTAAAAACGCATTATCCACTCCCGTAATTACATCTTAATACGATTATACATTTTTTAGTTATATGTCTAGTGTTAATTATCGTCATACTAAATACTATCGAAAGCTTACACATACTCTGCTCCTTTACTCTTCCCGAAGGATAAATAATTTAAAATATTACATTTTTTCATTTGCAGTCGACACGGTCACGTTTTTATCATTTATACACTGATCTTTAATGTACTCGTACTCGTATATGTACTTAAATGTAGTGACAATACACTGTTTATTTGTATTAGTTTTTATTTTTTGGTTTGCAATGCACCATGTACGAGCATATGTACAAATACTTATATATACATATATGTATTTCCCCAGTCTCATTTATGTTCTATGTTTCCGTTTCCTGTGTGTCTGTGTACTTTCAGGTGAAGAACCAGCTGCCATGCAGCATGCATCAGGGTCGTCGTTGGCCCCCATACTCTCGGTTGTGTTATTTGCTGTAATTGCAGTATTTGCAGAAATGGTTTGTCAGCGATGACGATACTATAATTAATGCCGTCGTACCACCAAGAACCACATATATACCCCTCCCCCCCCCCCTCTTCAACCTACTATCATCAATACAAAAAGGAAAACATATAGCACATAGGACCTAGGACATAGAATATACGGATGTGGAGGATGATGTGGCGGATGCGGATGTTCACGTACACCACAAAACCAGAAGCATACACCCACATACTTACATGCCAAAGTACTTATTACATAGATACTACTTACAAACATACATTCATACAGACATACATACGTGCATACAAAGATAAATAACCGATGTGTCTATTAGATAATTAACATTAGTTTTTTACCATTAAGTCCGGATAGTGTATGTGAATGCCAAGCTAAAAACAAAACAGTCACTCCGCCAGCCACCAGCCACAAGCCACCAACCGTCGTCAGTCGCCAGTCGGCAGTCACCAATCGCCAGCAAGAACCTGGAGAATGTATGTAAGCTCGTAAGCGTTTAAATACCTATTATTAAGAGTATGTATGTATGTATGTGTAATTAACTATTAACGTACAGATGATGAGATGTCATACATTTTTATTAACTATATACCAAATATACAGTTTATATAACAACGTATGTATACATACACCGATAAATACAATAGCTGCATATTTACATATATACAGACAGACAGACTCACATATCGACACTCACGGCACTGAAGTCCTTCGACATTGATCCTGGCGAGTCAAGTTGACATGTCGTAAGCGGTTGATTGATGGAAAGGAAAAGAGGATGAAGGGTGGCTGGGGTACTGTGAACTCTATAGAAATATATACACAAATGTTGACAAACTGTCATAGACTTTTCAACAGTCTATGAACGTCCTTTTTTCCGATTTGTATTATTTTCCATACACTCATGCGACTGCAGAGGATAACGTGCAGATTATGGCCTACACCTGTATCTTTCTCTTGTGCGAGAATAATCCTAGGGGTGGAGTGCAACAGAAAAATGTATATGGATTAATAACAACAGAATTTATCTTTTAATTTTGATGATTCCCTTTGAGTGGTTTGTCGGCTATCGATGTTATTTTATGTTTTTCTCACTGTAGATCAAAGGGTTGCCTTCTCAACGAAGAGAGGTATTTTGAATTGTCAAGTGAAACAAGTAAAGACGGATTAAGTTCGACCATGCCGAATCTTATATACCCTCCACTATGGATCGCATGTGAATGGTTTCGGTTACAAATAAACTCATTATACCAAATTTCAGACCAATTCGTTGAAATTTGTGGTTGTTCTTGCGTTAGAAAATCAAATCTAGAAGAACCTTTGTATGGGGGCTTCTTCGAAACATGGTCCTATGATAACCGTTGTTCGTGAGAAATGTTCCGGGTAGAATAAACCCCAATTACCAATCTCCAGCCCGATCAGTTGGAATTTGTGGTCTCCATGGCATTAGAAGTCAAATCTAGAGGGACCCTTGTTGGGGGGCTTTATCAGAACATGGACCTATAGCTTCCATTGTTCGTGTGAAATGTTCCGGTTAGAAATGAACCCTAGTTACCAATTTTTATTCCGAGCTGTTGTAATTTGTGGTCCCTATAACGTTACGAAGACAAATCTAGAGTGACCTTCGTATGGGGTTCTATATCAAAACATGGACGCATAACTAACATTGTTCGTGTGAAATGTTCCGGGTAGAAATAAACCTTAATTACCAATTATCAACCCGATCAGTTGGAATTTGTGGTTTCTATGACGTTAAGAAGTCAAAACGGGGGAGATACTATATATCACTATATCAAAAAATGGACCGATATTGCCCATTTTCAATCCCATGTTACCTGCAACTATATGAAGTATCTTTACCAAATTTCACTCATCTAAACAAATAATTTAAGACTGTAGCAACAGACGGACGGATGCAGGGACGGACAGAAGGACATGGCAAAATCGTCTTAGAATTTTACGACGATTAAGAATATATATTCTTTATGGGGTCTCAGATCAATATTTAAAGGTGTTACAAACGGAGTGACAACATGAATGTACCCCTCATCCTGTAGTGGAGGGTATACAAAGAAAACGACCTTGAACTCAAACACCAACCCTTGAATGACATTTCGCTGTTGGTTAAGCAACGTAGCGTTGGTTTTGGCCTGCGGTCCACTTGTTGTTAAGTTCTATTTATATGAAAGCTATTTCTACTTTGCATATAACAAATGCTATCATAATATTTATTCGCATAAATTTATATTTGATGTAAATAGTATTTCTTTTTTTTAACATTTCAATTTTAACAATAAATGCAAACAATTCATATAAAACTCCTACAAATGTTGTCAATAAGGCCCTAAAAAAAAACAAAAAAATAGTCAAAAGAGCCATTGTCTCGTTAGCTGTGTGGCAAGTGGCACCGTCCTGTTGAAACCACATATTGTCCACATCCATATCTTCCAATTCGGGCCATAAAAAGTTCGTTATCATCTCACGATAGCGAACACCATTCACAGTATCTGCCTGACCGGCTAATTTCGAAGAAGTATGGCCCGATGACGTCGCAAGCCCATAAGTCGCAGCAAACGAACAGGGTCAAAATGCACCGGTGTTTTCACATCTCCAACAGACCCGGTTTGCTGAAATTTGCGCACAATCTCCCGATTGTGGACACATTTGGTCGATTATGCTGATCAAATAAAACATCACGAAGTGCACGAAATGCATTTTGATTTGAACGCCTATTTTCGTAAAAGGCTTAAAAAACTTTAACGCGTTGCTCGATTATGTATCTTTCCATGGTTCAAATTGAGGTAGTCTGAAATTGAGAAATGTCAAATGAAATGCAGAAAAAAACTTGATGTTTAGGTGTGGTTCACATTCAACATCGGCCCTTACAATTTAACCACCCTTTAGTTTAGATTTTATGGGGTAACAAAGTTGGTCATCTACAACATTTTTATCTACACCATAGGATAGGGGGGTATATTCATTTTGTCACTCCGTTTGTAACACCTCTAAATATAGATATGAGACACCATAAAGTATATATAGGGTGATCCAAGTAGAGATACTTTTTTCAATAGCCTTTTCAGTAGTGCAGCATTATTTTCGTTAAGTATTGTTTGGCATTTCATCGTGGAAAGACTTAAGCCTGAACAACGTTTACAAATCCTTCAACTTTATTACGAAAATTCACGTTCTGTGAGGAATGTGTTTCGTGCACTTCGCTCAACTTATGGTCAACATAATCGAGTCATCGAAAATTTGACTCAAGGGATGGACCATCAGAGACGTTGCTCAGGCGTAAGTCTTTCCATGATAAAATGCCAAACAATACTTAATAAAAATAACATGACAGCATGACACTACTCACACGTGATCTGTCAATAAATGCTATTGAAAAAAGTAGAAGTAAGTATATTCTCATTCGTCGTAAAATTCTAAGACGATTTAGCCATGTCCGTCTGTTGCAATCGCGCTACAGTCCGTAATAATAGAGCTCGGTTTATCAAAATTGGTAGAAATATTTCTTATAGTTGCAGGTTGTTTGGGATTGCAAATGGACCATATCGGTCAATGTGTTGATATATATAGGTCGCTCCACAATACAGTTTTTGAGCCATAGATACCAGAATTTTAAAGCAATTTAGCAGAAATTGTGCAGTTTGTATTCTATTTTGACAAGAATTCATCACAGCAAACATTTTAATCAGTTCATATTTTGTTATAGTCTACCTATAGACACCGCTCCCAAAAAGGCTTATCCTACTTTGCAGTTTGTATTCTATTTTGGCAAGAATTCATCAAAAATTAAATGTATACAAAATTTGTGGAACAGAGTAGCGACCCTATAATTTTGAAAGGGCATGTTGAGTAGATAATTTTCTGAAATGTTGAGTAGATAATTTCTTAAAATTTACATAATAGTATTTATACCCTACACAACACTGTGGTGCAGGGTATTATGACTTTGTGCATTTGTTTGTAACACATAAAAGGAGAAGAGATAGACCCATTGTTTATTATACCGATCGACTCAGAATTACTTTTTGAGTCGATTTAGCCATGTCCGTCTGTCTGTCCGTCTGTCCATGTATTCTTGTAATCAAAGTGCAGGTCGTATTTATGGTCCAATTGTGATGAAATTTAGCATAGTGCTCTTTTTTGACCCAACCTATTGAAATTGGTTAAAATCGGTTCAGATTTGGATATATTCCCCGATCTTTATGAAATTCGGCAGAGAGAGTTTTATTATTACATGAATAAACACTGCCAAATTCGGGGAAAATCGGTTCAGATTTAGATATAGCCCCCATATATATGTTTCACCCGATTTAACACTTAAGCGCTGCAGAAATCGTGTTTTATATCCGATCAGTACGAAATTTAACAGAGAGAGTTTTCTTATTACATGAATAAACACTACAAAATTCGGGGAAAATCGGTTCAGATTTAGATATAGCCCCCATATATATGTTTCACCCGATTTAACATTTAAGCGCTATAGAAATCGTGTTTTATATCCGATCAGTACGAAAATCGGCAGAGAGAGTTTGCTTATTACATGTATGAAGACTGCCAAATTCTTATCGCAATGCCCATTTTCGCATTGGTATGTAGGTATAGGGTATTATATAGTCGGCCCCGCCCGACTTTCTGTCTTTCCTTACTGGTTTTTGTATAAGATAGCGTGTAATTTTGCTAATTAACCTTAAAGAGCTATATTTACGACTTTGGTGTCTTTGGCGACACTGACTGAAATTTTCCGGCACACATTTTCGTAGAATATTTTAAAAAGGAAATTTTTGGATTTTTTCGAAAAAGGGCCCAATTAACCCATTAAAAGGGGAGCTAGAGGGTTAAGATCTTCCACAAAAATGATCCTCACAAAATTCCACTATATAACTTTGACAATAAGAAATCTCTCAGACATTAACTTACAGCATTTTTCATTTTCCTTCGACAAAAAATTTAAAACTTTGACCCACTGTAAGAGAAACTCAGACCAGCTGGACCATAAGTTTATTTTAAAAAATAATCTACTTGACATGCTCTGTCAGAATTATAGAGTCGCTCTTCTACTCCAATTATTCCATAGATATCAGGACTTTATATGTATATTTTGGAGCGACCTTTATATGAACCGATTTGTACAATTTTTTGTACAATATTGCCTCTATAGGGGAGCTATATCAAAAAAATGGCTAAATCGTCTTAGAATTTTACGACGATTAAGAATATACGAGTATATACATTACGGGGTCTTAGCTCAATATTTAGAGGTTTTACAAACGGTGAAGGGTATACAAATTAACGTGGCCTCTAAGTACAGCGTAGAAGAATTAAATTCGGAAGGAGCTTTATACGGAGAATGCATCAAACAAAGACCGAAATGTATCATTTTAACTGAGAATGGTATAGGGTCAAACAAATTATAAATTGCAAATTTCATCCGAATTAGTTGTTAAATGTGATTTCTAGGACAAATAGAACTCACTTCGAATGGGACCTTTTAATGAGGGCTATATCAAAATTTCGATCATATAGCCCATTTGCAATAGGGATTCTACCTGATGCAATCCTAATGCGGGTCACTTCCGCACTTTGATCACAAGATTTTATGGACAGAGGGACCAAACTAAAGCTATCTATGGACAGACATCGTCTGTGTGGGGTGGAGTATACAAATTTCTAGACTCTGACTCTACGGGAGAGATATACTGCAGCTAGACCCACCGTAGAGTATCCCGGTCGACTCAGAATAACTAGCTCAATCGATTTAGCCATCTATCCACCCTAATGTACAATTATCCATGTTTATGTGTGCGTGCAGAAATTGTTCTACAAAATGTAATCTAAAGAAAATGAGAAACGTGTATATTTTTATTTGTTATCCTCTGATTACGATTCAACATGATTGTGTCCATTGTGTAAGTTTATGTTATAATATCTACACAATCAAATACGAGGCTAGGGAGCAAAATAAGCGATCACATCAAAAGTTTCAAGTATTTTCACGATTCTAAAGAAAAACGGAATTATTTGCAAAATGTAAACCATACTCGTATGAGGTCTTCCTGTTCATTCCGGTCGAATAGTTAGACCAAAATGAAAAGAAAGGACTCACATCTGCCCAACATATTTTAATGGCGATTACTTCTGAAATCAATCTCGTACATTACACACACACATTCATACATACACATACTCGTAAATATATACAAACGGCTACATATACACGCATTGTTCAAATAACACATAAACGGTCACGGAATGGCCATGTGTGTGAGTGTGTTGTTGTCGTTGTTGGTGCTGCTGTTTGTTGTGGCCGTGGTAGTAGTTGGGTGATGACATAAACTGTGACATGTGACAGGAAGTATCCAAAACATTATTTCCGGTGTGGTCCGTTAACTAACAACAATAGGAAACATCTTGATTAGACATATTTTCAAAATTATATCACATTTATGGACATAATTTAATATTACATATTCCGTTTATGTCCACCAGCGACGCGTATGTAACTATGTATGTGTGTACACATATACACACACAAATGAATTAAGGCAGGTCGTACCTATATTTGTAGTAGATTGTGTTATTTTATTAATGTTCTCGAAATGTGTTGGATTTACTATCATAGAGCCACAGTGATTCTGTATAATTTACAAAAATTATATTTTCAAAAAAATAAATCAAATAACTTCATTATTAATAATAAAAATTACAAAAATCGGCAATATTATAAATTCTCCCAGTAAAAAACCGCTAATGAAATACATAAAGTCGGGCGGGGCCGACTATACATTACCCTACACCTCCCTAACAATACGAAAAGGGTCATTGCGATAATAATTTGGAATAATTGGTTTCTTTTCAGTTAAGATAGTAGTTAGCTTTAACTCCTCAACAAGGTTTATTCCAAGGAGGAGTTGATGATGTTGAGCATAATAAACTAGATCTGAAACGATAATCATAAAATGCGGAGTATTCTTTCATAGATCAAGAATCGGAAGGAGCAACTAGAACATAAACAGGTTTTCATCAACATGGTTCAAGAACCTCATTTCTGCCAAATTATATAAAGATCGAGCGTGAAATACAGTTTCTGTAGCGCTTAAATACTAAATAGGCAGGAACATATAACGGGTGATCCAAGTAGAGTTACTTTTTTCAATAGCCTTTTTTTGACAGATCACGTGTGAGTCGTGTCATGCTGTCATGTTATTTTTGTTAAGTATTGTTTGGCACTTCATCATGGAAAGACTTACGACTGAACAACGTTTACAAATCGTTCAACTTTATTACGAAAATTCACGTCCTGTGAGGAATGTGTTTCGTGCACCTCGTTCAACTTATGGTCAACATAATCGGCCTACTGAGCGTACTATTCGCAACACCATCACCCATCTTGAGACCCAGCATTAATTATTGGATAATATTCGAGCGAATAGACCACGTCCAGCACGCGATGAAGAAAATGTAGCGGCCGTAGCTGAGAGTGTACACGAAGACCGTGGAGAGTCGATTCGGCGCCGTTCGCAGCAACTCGGACTGACGTATGGAACGACATGGCGCATTTTACGTCGAGATCTTAAATTGAAAGCATACAAAATACAGCTTGTGCAAGAACTGAAACCGCACGACCTTCCCAAGCGACATCGCTTCGCTCTATGGGCTCTTGAAAAGTTCCAAGAAGATCCGACGTTTTCGAGCCAAATTTTGTTCAGCGATGAGGCCCATTTCTGGCTCAATGGGTATGTAAACAAACAAAATTGCCGCATTTGGGACGAAGAGCAACCTGAAGTGATTCAAGAGCTGCCACTTCATCCAGAAAAAACAACGGTTTTATGTGGTTTGTGGGCAGGTGGAATCATCGGTACATATTTCTTCAAAAATTATGCCGGTGAGAACGAAATCGTCAATGGCGACCGTTATCGTGCCATGATAACCGACTATTTGATGCCTGAAATTTAGGCTCGTGATCTCGGCGACATTTGGTTTCAACAAGACGGCGCCACTTCCCACACATCGCATCAATCAATTGAGAGAACACTTCGGTGAGCAGATAATTTCACGTTTTGGGCCCGTTGATTGGCCACCAAGATCGTGTGATATCACACCGTTAGACTTTTTCCTGTGGGGATATGTAAACTCTAAAATTTATGCGGACAAACCCGCTTCGATTCAGGCCTTGGAGCAAAACATCACGCGTGTCATTAGCCAGTTACCAGTCGAAATGCTCGAACGAGTCATCGAAAATTGGACTCAACGGATGGACCATCTGAGACGTAGCCGCGGCCAAAATTTGATAGACATAATCTTCAAAAAAATAAATGCCAATGAATGTTCTTTCAAATGATAATAAACATTCCCCATTCAATTTGAATTTTCTGTGCTTTTTTCTTTAAAAAAGTAGGGGACCTCGAAATGCACCTATTATCCCCAAATTAAGAAGTATTCGTTCCTACATTAAGATATTTCTTTCCGCAAATATTTTGTGATGATCGGAAGTAAAGTACAACTTCTGTAGCGCTTTGATACCAAATCGGGAGGTAGATATATAGGGGGGCTATATCTAAATCTGAACGGATTTTCCCCGAATCTGGCAGTATTCATTTATGTAATAAGCAAACTCTCTCTGCCAAATTTCGTACTGATGGGATATAAAATACGGTTTCTACAGCGCTTACATGTCAAATCGGGTGTAAGATTTATATGCGGACTATATATAAATCTGAACCGACTTTCCCCGAATTTGACAGTGTTCATTCATGTAATAAAAAAACTCTCTCTGCCGAATTTCGTACTGATCGGATATAAAATACGGTTTCTATAGCGCTTTCATGTCAAATCGGGTGAAACAAATATATGGGGACTACATCCAAATCTGAATCGATTTCTCCGAATTTGGCAGTGTTCATTCGTGTAATAAGAAATCTCTCTGTGCCGAATTTCGTACTGATCGGGTATAAAATACAGTTTCTACGGCGCTTAGATGTCAAATCGGGGGGGCTATATCTAAAGCTGAACCGATTTTCCCCAAATTTGGCAGTGGTATCTCCAAGTGTATCAAGAGACCTACACGCAAAGAAAAATTTTTTAACCGATCTGAACAAAAATTTACACAGATACACGCAAAGAAAAAATTCGTTTCTGCGAAACGAAATATTAGACAACTACAATTCTCGTTTACGACAACTGAAATTTCGTTTGTTGTGACAGAAACTTTTTCTGACCAAAAGAAATTTCAGTTGTCGTAAACGAGAATTGTAGTTGTCTAATATTTCATTTCGCAGAAACGAATTTTTTCTTTGCGTGTATCTGTGTAAATTTTTGTTCAGATCGGTTAAAAAATTTTCCTTATACAAAGCATATATGTTAAATCGGAGGTAAACATACATGAGAGCTATATGTAAATCTAAATCCATTTTGGCAAATTTCAATAGGAATCGTCCTTGGGCCAAGAAAGAGCACTGTGTTAAATCTCATCAGAAACAGATCATAAATGCGGTCTGCACTTTGATTACAACGATACATCTACAGACGGACATGGTTAAATCGACTTGGGAAGTGATTTGAAGTCGATCGGTTTAATAAACCATGGGTCTATCTTTCTCCTTCTGGGTGTTACAAACAAATGCTAAAACTCATAATATCCTGGACCACAGTGTGGTGTAGGGTATAAGTATTGGTAATATTAGTAAATGACTCGTCCATAAATACTTCCACTTTCGATTGCCAGGATTCAACTAAGCATTACTCTCTACATTATATTGAAGTAGGTATTAAACTGGCACCAAGGCAACAATTCTACATTGTATTTTTATACCCTCCACCATAGGATGAAGAGTATATTCATTTTGTCTCTCCGTTTGTAACACCTCTAAATATTGATCTGAGACCCTATGAAGTATAGATATTCTTAATCGTCGTAAAATTCTAAGACGTTTTAGCCATGTCCGTCCGTCTGTTGTAATCACGCTACAGTCCGTAATAATAGAGCTAGGTTGATCAATTTGGTAGAAATATTTCTTATAGTTGCAGGTTGTTTGGGATTGTAAATTGGCCATATCGGTCAATGTTTTGATATAGCTTCTCTATAGAGGTCGCTCCAAAATACTGTTTTTAAGCAATAGATACCACATTTTAAAGCAATTTAACAAAAACTTTGCAGTTTGTATTCTATTTTCAGAAGAATTCATCACAGCAAAAATTTTACAAATTGGTTCATATTTTGTTACAGTCACCCTATAGAGGTCGCTCCAAAATATACTTATTTAAGCCATAAATACCACACTTTCGAAGCATTTTAACTGAATCTTTGCTGTTTGTATTTAATAAAGACAAGAATTCATCGCGTTAAAAAAAATTTAAATCAGTTCATATTTTGTTATAGTCTACCTATAGATGTCGCTCCCAAAAAGGCTTATTTAACCCATAAACACCATATTTTCTAAGAAATTTCGCTGAAACTTTGTAGTATGTATTCTATTTTGGCAAGAACTCATCTCAGTAAAATTTATAAAAATCAAATTTTATTTTGTTGTAGGCCCCGTGTAGATGTAGCTCTCAAAAATGCTATTTGAAGCCATAAATGCCCCATGTGAAGAATTTGCGGCCTAAAATTTGGCTAAAAATTGAAGCATTCGGTTTTTAATAATGTACTTTGCTCTATATCCAAAGATTTTTCCAGTAATAACTTTAGGCTTTTACTTGTTTTCTTTCGGAATATAATTTGCTCCATTTTTTCTTAATATTCTAATGGGAAACTTAATTCCAGAAATCCTCAAAAGTAAGCGAAGACATTATTTTTTCTGCAGTTCAGAATTAGTTGCGAGATTCGAATCCCTTTATAAAAAGAATCAGTTAGGGAAGCGAGTAGACAATTAGTATTCTCAAAACTGCTGTTGGATATTCTCTATTCGATTGCTTTTTCGTAAAATTTTTTACTGGGCTAGAATAACGTTTTTTTTAATTTCGATTATTAAAATCTGTTTGAACGATTTTCACATATATCTACACCATTTCAACTATAATTTGAAAAAATCAACGAAAGTTCCAACGGATTCAATTTTAAATTCAAAAAAACATCAATTGAAATTCAAATTTCTGCAAACACAAAAATTTAAATTTAATTTTTTTAATTGTAATTCAAAAAAACTTAATTGGACTTTCCAATCACTTAAATTGAAATTAATCTTTTTCCATCTGAAATGTGTTTTTTGAATTTTTGGTTTTCATATAGAATTTTTTGAATTTGGTTGTTTATTTGAATTTAAAATAAAGAATTTTGAATTTCAATTGACGTCTTTCGGATATTTTTTGGATGTCTTCTGATCGGGATGCACCAAGTTTTGTCCGATTGGGTAGTAGTAATGACACTTCAACGAGATCGGTTAAGGACTCTCTGAGTTAAAGATGTTAAATTTTGACATTTTGGTCAAACGGTCCTTTTTTTATCCATATCCATATAACCTATTGTATTTAGAAAATTTTACCCAAAGTCTTTTTGATAAATTTTTCTTCAATCTTTTTAAAAAATAAAAATATTCACAAAAATATTTTTTTTTTGTATTTTTTTTCGAAATTAAAATTTGTTTTGACTTTTATGTAAAAAACAATATTTTTATATTGTTTTTATTAGGTTTTATATTTTATATTAGGTCATTTCCTTTAAGAGCTTGGTGATCTATTAGTGGGATGGTACCTGTTTATCTATTAAAATAAAGATAAACCTTTAAAAAAATTTTGATTTCTGCCTTATATTTCAGCATAACTGGAGATCTACTTATATTTTTCGTAATTAGTTTAAGAAAGCTTTTAAAAATTCTAAATTAAGAGCCTTCATCTCCTTTAAATATAATTTGTTCATCCTATCAGCGGTTTCTTACAAGTCATTGCAAAAAAATGCCCACTTTTAAAATTATACATCGATTTTGTTTCAGAATGGACTCATTTTATTCATGACCGATCAGACTTTACGATAAATAGTAAAAATATAAAAATTATAAATTTTTCGATAATTCTAACGGGTTTTAATTAAAAAATATTGAAATTTTCTCAAAAAAATTGACTATTCCCAATCTTGTAAGATATCTCTGAAACCGCTGATGGTATGAAAAAATTATATAAGAATGGGATGAATGCTACTTAATTTAGGACCAATTAGGATAAATGGTTCTGGAGTTATACTATAATATGTGTTCCAACCTCTATTTTTTAATATTTATCTTTGTTTAGATTGATTTTATATTTTATTCGAAATTGATTTTAAGCAATTAAAACAAATGAAATACGCTTTCGTTTGAGCATAAAGACAAGTAAAAGCGTTAAGTTCGGCCATCTTATATACTCTCCACCATGGAACGCATGTGGATGTTTTCGATTATAAATATGCTCATCTTACCAAATTTATAATTTTTTATTTTCTTAAAAAGATTGATGAAAAAGTTATCGAAAACACTAGGGGCAAAATTTTCAAAATACAATAGGTTATAAGTTATATGTATGGGACAACAACACCCTCCAACGCGGACAGTCCTTAACCGATTTGGTTGAAATTTTATGTCACAACTACTATCCAATAGGACTAAACTTGGTGCAAGTTTAATACAGAACGTAAGACATCGGTTTTAAAAAATGACTCACTTGTCATGAAATACCCCATATACTCGTATATAAGTCCAACATCAAAAAAAAACCAGAAAAACTTGGATTTTAGATGCAAAAAAAAACCAGCTTCCACCCACCCTAATATACATATTATGTAAATACGTTTATTTATTTAATGGATTAATTTTAATAGCAATAAAAATTGCCAAGGATTATAATGAAAAAAAAAGAAACGATTATTATCTGGATTCTAATTAAACTAGTTTTATAGTTTATTTACTTGACACATTCTATAAAATCTGTTTATGCAAAAAAAACACCAAATGAGTTGAAGTTTTTGTATGTACGTGACTGGGAATTTCAAATAGGATACATATGTATCTGTACTTTGAATTATATCATCTTTCAAAGGCTTTAAACGCTGTAGCAATTTACAATAAAACTTAAATCTGAAGTTTACATTGTTAAACAATTGCCTAAAATGTGAATGGAAGTATCTGAACGGAACAGCGGACCGAGACTTCGTTATTACACCCTTAAATGAGAGAAATACATAGATTTGCAGTTTTTTTCTAATCTAAAATTTTTCTGTCGGAGGAATGCCCTTTTTTGGCACAAAAATTCGAATTATCTAAAACAAATTTAAACCATATATTGGCCACTGTTGTTCATTCTTCCTCCAAGCGTATGCGTTTTAAAAAATGGATTATTACTGTAGCTGGTTCTCTGGTATTATTTAATTTTTCAATCGCCCTTATTCCAGTTGGCGTCGTCGTCATTTTCGTCATATCTAGCTTTTTCATCTTTACGCCAAAACGAATGTTTTTGGGATCCATGAACTAACAAAAACCCTTTTTATAACTTAAAAATATTTAAAAAAAAATCAAAATTTATGAAGTCATCAATCTAAACAGAGTCGACTAAGAGTCGACTAAGAATCGACGTCGACGACGCCAACTGGAATAAGGGCGAATTATCTATGCATTTTAAAAGACCTAAATATTAAAGCTGTGTCTGAAATTAGCACTCATTGTTGCTCAATCAGTATCTAAAAATCATCACCCATTTTAAGGTAAAAAACTAAATTTTCTCTGCTAATCTTTAAGCGATCAGAACTCATTAAATAAGAGTCTGAGAACGAAAATAGCTTTGTTTTTGAATTACTCAATTAGAGTCACCTGATTATTGTTAAAAATGTAATAGTCTTTGCAAAATTTTAAAATGGTCATAACTCCTTTAATAGGAGGGCATTTACAAGTTAAGTGATCACCGTATTTTTGGTTCATGTCTTGGATTTTAGTAAAACAACCCATGGAAATTATTATGAAAAAACCTAAAAAACAGGCTACAGTCAACATTTAAAAATTTTCGAATAGTGTATTTTGAGAAATACTGGGTTTATTAAAAATCTGCTATCTTTTTAACGGAAAAATCTATCAACATGCGACTTTTAGCAAAATGTTAGTAATTAATTGCACTTATTATGAAAAATAAAAAAAATTCAAAAAAAATTTCAGAAAAATATTAAAATTGATTTTAAAAAAAATCCCATTTTATTTTTAAACTAAATTTTTGTATTTTATGCCAAATTGTCCTCGTAAATATATCCAAGTTCCACGATAGCCTTCTTTGTCGTTCTCGAGAAATAATTAAATCTTTATGGCAGGTTTGGCCCAGTATTTGTAAAATTCTCAGTAGGCCGAATTGCAACGCAAAAAAATTATTTTAATAAGTTTTGAATAAAGGCTTTAGTCTCTTCTCTTCATTAAAATAATATATTTTTCCTATGAATATTTTTTCGATTTTTTATAAAAAGTTTAATGATATAGTTTTTACCCTTAAAAGATAAAACTTTGTTAATAAACCATGTATTTCTCAAAATTCACAATTTTTAAATATGCATAGTAGCTCTGTTTTCTATTTTTTTCTCAAAATAATTTGCATGGATTGTTATAACACCTGATATAATCATTATACCAAGTTTTTTACAAAAATCCGTGACAAAAGAACGCAAATTTTGAATCACCCTCATCTCTCATTTAATAATAACTCCATAATTGGAATTGTCTTTGCAAAATTTAAATGGCCGTAGCTCCCTAAATCAAAATCCTATAGTAAAAGGATCATTATTTTGGGATCACCCACAATTTGTACAAAACTTTAAACTACCATGACTCCTTTAATAAGTGATTCAGACCGAAAAACATTTTTTTTGCATCTCTTATTTTCGGGTCATAATCTAATGGTGATTTCGATTCTGAAAAAAAAGTTGCCCCGTCGACTCGAAGTTCTTACAAAATATTTGCCCTTTTTAGGTGGAACTGAAGTAGTCCCTCGAATTAACCTTAGCTCCTATTCAAAAATTGTAAAATGTTGTATAAAATTCCAGTTTTCGGGAAAAGGGCAACGAAAATGTTGCACTTTTTTGCAGAAAAGAAATCGCCATAAATTGTCTTTGCAAAACTTTAAATGGTCGTAACTCTTTAAGAAAATAACATCGAGGCGAAAGAACATTATTTTTCGATAAGGTTTGGCCCAGTATTTTGTAAAATGCTCAAAAGGCCGAATTGGAAGCCAATAAAATTCTTTAATAAGTTTTGAATAAAGGCTTTAGTCTCTTCTCTTCATTAAAATAATAAATTTTTCCTATGAATATTTTTTCGATTTTTTATAAAAAGTCCAATTATATAGTTTTTACCCTTGTAAGATAAAACTTTGTTAATAAACCATGTATTTCTCAAAATTCACAGTTTTTAAAATTTTTAAATATTCATAGTAGCTCTGGGGTCTTAGGTCACTCCTTCGATGTGTTACACTTTTTTTCGTAGCAAATGATATATACCCTCGTCACACTAAAGTGAGGGTATAAAAACGCGTTTGTAGATTTATACAAATTAGAGCTCTTCTTGAAGGTTTTGACTAGCACCGTCCGTTGACAACTACTGCGACGACACCTGAGAGAAAAGTCTCGCACTTTACGACTCTCTGAGAAATTGTCCTTATCTTGATATACAATTTATCTATAATCTCATATCTGAGGAATATTGCCACAGTTATCCCTTGATCTTGATGTCCTGCCTATTGTGAATAACGAACCACACACAAACAAACATGTTTTTGGTATTTTCCTATTTTATTAACATTTCATTTCGTATTACAATTAAATGTGACAAAAAAAAGAGGCATGTACGTGAATGTGACTACTAAGAGAAAACTAAGGAACAAATTTATTATACTCATGTGTACAAGAATAAAATTTAAATAATAAATAAATGAAAAAAAACCATGAAAATATTTATAATATTAATTAAAAGCCCAAAAGCCATTTAAATTAATTATTATATTTTGTAATTAAATAAAAAGCATAAAATCGCAAAAAAATCAAAATAAATACTTTGCAAAAAAATTAACACACCCACACAAAAATAAAACAAAAACACGACAACATAAAAATGTACCAAATGTTCATAGAACGTGATTTAACAAAAAAAGCAACCAAATTGTCTTTGCTCCAAATTATAGATAAATTATTATTATTAAATTACCTATATTTCCATTTAATAGATATTTCCAAATTTTATGTTATATTACCATCATAATTAATGAAAATCTAGGTTTTATTACAATATTTATTATATAGTATTTAAATAATTGTTTATAATTTATACGAGTACAACCACTGGCATAATGTACAATTGTTGGCACTAAACTATCTGTCCATTTGGATTTACCGTATTTTATGTATCTTTATAACATATTTTATAAAATATCGATACCTTCATTCCAAAGTATGCTAAGTCGACTGATCATTTTTTAAGCAATATTTTGCATTTTTATACCCTACACCACACTGTGGTACAGGGTATTATGACTTTGTGCATTTGTTTGTAACACCCAAAAGGAGAAGAGATGGACCCATTGTTTATTATACCGATCGACTTGTAATCACTTTCTGAGTCGATTTAGCTATGTCCGTCTGTCTGTCCGTCTGTAGATGTATTCTTGTAATCAAAGACAGGTCGCAATTATGGCCCGATCTTGACGAAACTTTACACATATCTTTTTTTGGCCCAAGAACGATCCCTATTTAATTTGGTTAAAATCGGTTCAGATTTGGATATAGCCCCCATATATATGTTAGCCCCGATTTGACATGTAAGCGCTGTAAAAACTTTATTTTATATCCGATCAGTATGAAATTCAGCAGAAAGAGGTATCTTATTATATTAATGAACACTATTAAATTTGGAAGAAATCGGTTCAGATTTAGATATAGCCCCCATATATACGTTACCCCCGATTTCACATGTAAGCGCCGTAAAAAAATTATTTTATAACCGATCTGTGTGAAATTCGGCAGAGAGAGGTTTCTTATTACATGAAGGAATACTGCCAAATTCGGAGAAAATCGGTTCAGATTTAGATATAGCCCCCATATATAGGTTACCCCCGATTTTACATGTAAGCGCTGTAAAAAGTTTATTTTTAATCCGATCAGTACGAAATTCGGCAGAAAAAGGTTTCTTATTACATGAATTAATACTGCCAAATTTGGAGAAAATCGGTTCAGATTTTGATATAGCCCCCATATATATGTTACCCCAGATTTGACATGTAAGTGCTGTAAAAACTGTATTTTATATCCGATCAGTACGAAATTCTACAGAAAGAGGTCTTTTTACATGAATGAGTATTCAGGGAAAATCGGTTCAGATTTATATATAACCTCCATATATATGTTCCTCCTGATTTGGTATCAAAGCGCTATAGAAGTTGTACTTTACTTCCGATCATTAATATTTTCCGGAAAGATGTTTCTCAATTTAGGAACGAATATTGCTTAATTTAGTGATTATCGGCTCGGAATTAGATAATATGTTCCTGTCTACTTACCAATTATTCCAAATTATTATCGCATTAACTTTTATCGAATTGTTAGGGAGGTGTAGAGTATTATATAGTCGGCCCGCCCGACTTTCTGCCTTTCCTTACTGGTTAAATTTTAAATATAACAAAATATATTCACTTCAGATTTGGTGGTTATCCGTCAATTCAATCAAAAGTTATGCACAAAAAAGGTTAAAGTTATTGAATTTGAATTGCAATGGATTACCTGTTCGACTTGACATACTTTGGAATACTGGTATAGATATGTGCGTATAATTATTAAAACAATGACACTGAATGTATGCCAATATGTCCCCATATAAACCAACTTACAACACAAAATACATATATATGTATGTATGTATCTATGCGCTGAAACAATAAGTGTACGCCATTTTTATACCCAGCACCATAAGGTGGGTGTATATAAACTTTTTCAATCAGTTGGCAACACCTTCAAATATTGCTCTGAGACCCTATATACTTTATACATGTATGTTCTTAAGCGTCGTAAAATTCCAAGACTATTTGGCCATGTATGTTTGTCGGTCTGACTATCTATTGGAATACCGCTACAGCTCGTAATGATAGAGCTAGATTGATTAAATTTGACAGAAATATTTCTTATAGTTGCAGATTAAGCCTATCGGTTAATAATTTCTTTATGTCATAACGACAACATAGATAGGCCACATGGCTCGCATGAAGCTTCCCGTTAAGCACTTCTGTAGAAGCTGTTTCTGTCTGTCTATATTTGTAAAGGTCGCTTTATTGCCTTTGTTGCAAATAGTTAGGAGGTTGGTAGTTTGAATAAAGTGACTCACCTCTACTGATGGTCTAAGCATAAAGACAAAATGGTTGTTGCATAGTGTTATCTAGTAATATCCCAATTTTGAAAGTTTTCGCTTGTTTAACACTTTTACACTTCTGGTGACGATTTATACATACATACATATAAACAAACTAGGCATTTCTGGTAGATTTAAAAATACAACTTTTCCAAAGTTAAAAATATAACTTTCCAGATTTAGCCCTTGCCAATCCCTCCTTCAGAAATAATGAGAATATTTAGGGTATTCATGCATTGTCATATCGCTGTATCAGAAAAGCCTTATAATTACAACAAAAATTTTTTAGTTTTTTTTTTTGTATATTCTACATTAAAATTTATGCTAAAATACGTACATTCCCGTAGAAATCTGATTTCATAAATATGCAAAGTGACAACAGATTAGAAGCAAACAAAAACAACTTTGATCATACATATACAGAAATGCAATATAAATACATATATACGAGTCCAAGAGCGTAACGAGAAGCAACCAACAACAACAAACAAAGTAAAATATTAAAGAAACGAAACAAACTAAAATACACATTAAGTCCGCATTTAAAAATATTTTTTATGATTTTTGACAAAATGTTTGAGTGAGATAACAAAACAATACTTATAGTGAACATACAAACAAACAAACCAAAATAAACTAAATAAATAAATATAAACAAACAAACATAAAGAAAAAACATAGATATTAAATTAAACTGGAAAATAATATACATAGTTGTTAAGTCTCAAAATTCAAATTAAACAACAACAAAACCCAAAAACGTACTAAGAATAAACACAGAATAAAAAACCAAATATACATAATACATACATACATAGATATACAGACAGACGGACAAACGTATAAAGAGCAACAAACTAAAGAATAACAAAATAAATTGTATATTTATCTAAATAATACGAGTACATACATTTATGTACTAAATATTATTTTCTTGTTTCAGTGAATATAATTCCCATAACAAATACAAAAGCGAAATTTTTCGATAACAAAAATGTCTAAATCAACTAATACATTACATAAATATTTATATACTTGAATACTTTAACTCATATAAGAGCTATTAATGCTATATACATACATATACATATACCTTGCATAATTTCCATTATACAAATCGAATTCATAAAATATTTTTTAAATTAAATTTGAATTCTTATTAACCCCCTTTTTCAGGAAGCTCCATAACACTAACACACTGTGGGAGGATTACGAAAAGTTGTTTAACCATACGACCAACCTTTTGCGACAAAATATGTCATGCTGGTAGAGGATGTATTATAGATGTTAGGTTTTAAATTTGGGCCCCCTATGGTATACAAGAGCGGAGCTACAGGGACTATAAGTTGGTCACATCGGATGAACAAATTGTTTAAGCGTGTGTTACTTTCGTCTGATTCATAAAAGTTATGGCCATTTGAAGATATAACAGGTGGCGCAAAAGTAACCTTTCGATGTTATGTTGGACGCGATTGGCGGTCAGCAGCTAACAGCTGATGCACCGTCTGGACTTTGTACTGAAACATCTTCAAATCTTGTACCAAAATTCGCTGTAGAGACCGTCGACTGATACCCATTTGCGTGGCACGTCGTCTGGTCGATGTCGACGGCGCTTCCATGACATCCTCGGCTACAGCAGTAATATTCTCTGCAGAACGGCTACTCCGGATCTGCCACGCCTGGCAGCATCTCCTGTTGTGCCAGTCTCTTCGAGGCGAGCGGCTAAACGTCGCAGTGTTTCACCAGTAGGCGTTGGACGGCCAGGAAATCTGTGCCAAAGTCACCGACCGATTATTGGTCAAATAAATAGTCAGCAATACTCCGCGTTCTGGAGCAGTGTAGCGTAACATTGTTTATTAACGTGTATTTCGCATGTGTTTACTACACAAATGTCAAAACAGAACTGACATTAGGGGCCAATCGCTACATTTATAGCATTTTCTGATAGGAGGATTACTTTTGCGCCACCTTGTATATATATATAGGGTGATTCAAGTAGAGATACTTTTTTCAATAGCGTTTTTTTAACGGATCACGTGTGAGTCGTGACATGCTGTCATGTTATTTTTGTTAAGTATTGTTTGGCATTTCATCATGGAAAGACTTACGCCTTAAAAACGTTTACACGTGTCATTCGCCAGTTACCAGTCGAAATGCTCGAACGAGTCATCGAAAATTGGACTCAACGGATGGACCATCTGAGACGTAGCCGCGGCCAACATTTGATAAACATAATCTTCAAAAAATAAATGCCAAAGAATGTTCTTTCAAATGATAATAAACTTTCCCATTCAATTTGAATTTTCTGTGTTTTTTTCTTTAAAAAAGTAGGGAACCTCGAAATGGATCACCCTAAAAAAAATTCTTTGTCAAAGATACAAAAAATTTGGTGCATATTCTGTTCAGATATTCACCAAATACTAGGACCGGGTCGGAAAAAAATTAAAAATTCTATTTCCAATTGCAGATATCTCGGTAACGATTAGAGATGTTGTCGTTGTTGTTGTTGTAGCAGCTTGGAGACGCTGAGTTGATAATCCTTAAGTCTATTTCTATTACAGACTTCGTTCCGGCATGTATCCAAATATCGCGGGAACCTTATGTTGTTTTCATCTACTCAATGTTGTCCGATTGTAAATTAACATTCGTCTGTTAATTACAGGGAATGGATGTTATTTGAGTGTTGCCGTTTCTATTCTCCACAAGAAACGCTGCATTTCTGTTAATAGTCGTCATGGTGTTATGTCTATTTTAGCTTCCCTGTTGACTTGGGTGATCAGATGTTGTTGTAGTGGTAGTGCGCCCGGTGAGTTACTTTTAGCTGCAAAAACTCGAATTATGATGAAAACATAAATTTGTTGACGCTAAATTTTTCCGGTGCCCTGGCTGGGAGTTGAACCCAGCACCTTCGGGATCCAAGTCAAATGCCCTAGCCACTAAGCTACCGAAGGCCACAACGAGGTCTACTGAGCGAGGTCTACAAAAAAACTTTTTTTTTACAGAGTACAGAGTTTTTTTGTAGACCTCGCTCAGTAAAATGCACACAAAAAAGATTTGATGAATCAGACTAAGGAGAGGAAACGCGCTTAACCGTACGATGCATACCCAACTTTTTCTACGAGAACACACACCTGGGATACGTTTGTACCTACTAGCTTATTTTGGCTTTTTCTAACGTTTGAATGGTCCAACTTCATTATTTTCGTATTATTTTTATTTCACGGCTGCGGGACCGGACGGAATATTTCCAGCGCTTCTTGAGAATGAGGTGGATCTGGTATCAACTCATCTGGTTGGAGTTTTCACTGCATGCCTAACTCATGCATATACCCCAAAAAATTGGCAGGAATCAAGGGTGGTCTTCATACCCAAGCCTGGCAAGGCGAGTTATACGATCCCAAAGGCTTATCGACCTATTAGGCTAATTTATTTCCTGTTAAAAACAATGGAAGGAATAACTGACGACATGGTCAAAAGTAAGATAGCCGATGACAAGCTAAAATTCAAGCAACAAACATATGTTAAAGGAAGATCAGTGGAAACAGCTCTACATGAGGTAGTACACCACATAGAACAGTCCTTCAGTGATGAAATGTACACACTTGCCGTTTGTATAGACATTGGGGGCGATTTTAACAACGTTCATACCGATACACTTATCCAGTCTTTAGACGAGTTTCAGGTTGACGGGGCGTTGATAAACTGGATCAACAATATGCTAAGGAATAGGTGGATTATTTGTGGGTCATATGACGTAAAAATCAGAGACAAGGTAAATCGTGGTATACCTCAGGGGGGCATTTTATCGCCTCTCCTATGGGTTACGACGATACACAGTCTACTTAAAGCCCTCACCAATGGAGGACTTAAACCAGTCTGTTGTGCAGTCGACGTTATAATACTTCTAGGGGGCACACATCCAAACCATCTATGCAGAAGAGCTGAGGATTCCCTTAACATAGCATATAACTCGGCACAACCAAGGGGATTAAATGTCAACCCAGACAAAACAGAAATATGTCTATTTACAAGGAAAAGGCAGATTCATCCTTTTACCATGCCTCGATTCCTGGATAAGAATATTGCCATATCTAAAAAGGTAAAATACTTGGGAGTAATGTTGGATCTGAAACTATACTGGAAAGATCATATTGAAGAAAGAGTTACAAATGCCCACAGATGTTGGTCGTTGTGCAGAAGAGCTATAGGTTCAAAATGGGGAATACGTCCAAATATGACACACTGGCTTTACATGAGCGTGATTAGACCAATAATAACCTACGCCTCTGTAGTGTGGTGGACATCAATGGACAAAAAGTAGAACGTAATACCATTGCAAAAAGTGCAACGTATGGGCTGCCTAGGTATAAGCGGGGCAATTAGAACCGCACCAACAAGAGCGTTGGAGACTATACTGCACATCCAACCAATAGATATCCGTATAAAGTATGAGGCAGCCCTCACAGCAAGACGTCTACAAGTGATGGGTGAATGGATAAATCGAGACCACAAGTCGTACCATCAGAAGATATTACAATCACTGGTCGGTCATATTCAAACAACGGAAATCTCCGACCGCATTCCTGAAGTGCGGCTTACAGCTATCTGTGATTCGTTCGTTCCAGACAGACGCTCCTGGGAAAACGGAACACTAGCTCATGCGCCAGTGGGAACCAGCTGCTACACTGATGGGTCCAGGCTAGGAGGAAGGACGGGTCTGGGACTTTTTATTGATGAACCAAAAGTCGAACTTTACTTCCGTCTCCCAGACCATAACACAGTATTTCAAGCTGAAGTTCGAGCAATCACGGAGTGTGGTAACTGGCTCAGTAATACCACAAAGCCTAAATATGCCATCATATTCACAGATAGCCAAATGACGATCAAAGCAATAACATCGGAAAAGGTCAAATCCAGAACAGTGTTAGACTATAAAAGAACGATAAATAATTACTCAGTCCATGGTCAGCTGCGTATTTTCTGGGTACCGGGACACAACGGAGTGATTGGAAATGAACGAGCAAACAGCTTGGCTTCAAAGGGCAGAGAACTGAAGGGTGAGTTGAAGCACTGGGCAGTGATGGCTCACAAAACTGTGTGGAATAGAGCAACTGTAAAGATACTGTGGGGTGACTCAAATGATAAGAAAACAAGTAGTTTTGTGAAACTAAACCAGATCGAGATTAGTAAGATGATGAGTGTTCTAACAGGACACTCAAGCTTACAGGCACATCTTCATCGCATAGGACTAGCAGAAAACGACGAGTGCAGGGCATGCAGGGAAAACATCGAAACGATGGAACATTTTCTGTGTCACTGCCCAGCTTTCTACAAGCATGCCAACATTTGTCGCAAACGGTTGTCTGGTTAAGAAACGGCCGAATTATGTCTCATTTTTGAAATTCCCCCCACGTTATAGATGTCAAACTTCAGCGAAACTGACAATAATACCTGTCGGTTAGCACTAACAGAGCTTTAACGAAGGTTCCTGAAAACGGCGGTTAGTTCACATTGAAAAGAACAGTAAAAGTGCTAAAGTCAGGCGCAGCCGATTAATTGACAGCCTCCACCACCGAAATCGGAGCAGAATAAAAAAACTATTGTCAAGTTTTATCAATGATGTTTTGCTAATGATAATGATTTGAGCAACATTTTGTATTTTATAGCGCTTAGATTCAAGATCGGGATATAAGTACATACACCCGATTTTAAAACATCCATTCATGGTCCAAAAAACTGTTATCTGCAAAATGTTATAAAGAACTGTTCAAAAATACAAATTCTGTAACCGTTATTTTGCAAAATCGCGATATAGGAGTAAATAGGGGTTATCTCTAAATCGAAACAGATTTTCTAAAAATTTTCCAAATATCGTTCTTGCTTCAAGAAACTGTTATCTGATAAATAAGGATTATGTTTTATTTAAATTTGAAAGTGTTCCTTCTTGGTTGAGGAAGAAAGAAAAGGTTATAATTACTTATATATCCTCACTTTAGCGGGTATATATGTATCATTTTCTACGGGTCAAAAGTGTAACGCATCGAAAGATTAACCAAGACCCTAAGTATCTTCAGCGGAATTCCGTTTTAAGACATTTTTGAGTAATTTGAGCAATGTCCGTCCCTCTATCTGTCTGCTGGCTGGAGCGCACGATATCCCTCGAAAGGAGTACTGGTATTCTACCAACCCATTCCTCTCTGTCAGGTGTGCTGAAGTTCCGTTGGTATATAGTCCACTCGGTCGATTACCATAGCATTACAGTGATATCCTCATGTGACCGTAGGTCGTATACCTCCGTTCATAGACAGTTAAATCGTAATGTCACAATATCAATGGACAGTAGATGGAGTAGGACTTGTAGAGACTCAGTCGCTGTAGCCCTTAAAGCTCCGCTTATGCATAGGTAGACATTTCTCTGAACCTTTACGTTCCAGTACATTAAGTCTGAATGACAATTTCCTCACTAGAATTATTCCTAGATATTTTGCACTTTCGGAAAGGACCAGCTCTGTTCCATTTATAGGAGGAGGGTCCACATTTGGCACCTTATTCTTTCTAGTAAAGAGAACCAATTCTGTTTTGTTTGGGTTAACGACTAAACCACAGCTTCTGACGCATCTGATGTCTCTCAGGCCGTTGAAGAATTTGCCAGTTACTGCGCATAAGCCACTACGTTCTAGATCTAACAGGATTCCATTGACCGCTTGGTCCAAATAAGTCCTTCCGATATGGCATGTAGGCACTCTTAAAGTTTCCATTTGATCAATTTGAAATTTGGTAGCTTCTTGAGGAAAATTCGTTCCGAATTTTGCGGAGAGTTGTAAGAAAATCGTTTGACATTTATGTATACATATGTAGATAGCATATGCAAAACCACATTTTCCAACCGATCTTTATGAAATATATGTATATATGTATGTCTATACCAAAAATAATGAATAATAAGATATGTCATCCCGGAGCGAGTAAGTTGTCAGTTACGAACGAATAGAAATTTCAACGAGTAGGACTTCAAAGAGTGAGTTTTTCCGCGGATTTCGGACCGATTTTCCCGAATTTTTTGTAATTGTCACAATTAAAAAATTAATATTAATTGATTAGTGCAAAGAAAGTTCAAACCATGTTCGCGAAAAAGTGTTTTTTCGCGTGTGACATTTCATTCCTATTCGTTCGTAACTGATAGATTTTGACGTTTCTCGCTGACGGCACATCTGTATAATTAAAGGTCTGTGGTCTATACTACTATAGTAGTATCCAATCCTTTCACATTTAGAGCAACTCTATGTCTGCTTTTTCTTCTCTAAGCAGCTGGTATAGGGTGTTTCATATATATTCTGCTCTAGCTGCTGGTGTGGGGTGTTTCTCATATTTGTTTGGCTCCGCCCGATTTTATTCGTTCTTTACTGGTTTTATTTTCAATAATTCTCAGCTTATTATATTATCGCTCTGTATAAGACGTTTGCCATGACTCGTAACAATAATCTGAAAAGAAAAAGAAATCGAACAACTAGTTTGGAAGTTACATGTCTTAGAATGTTAGATTCATTTTACAGAATGACATTCCATCCTGGGTGAAAAGTCATGGCTTCGATACTTCACTGCGAAAGGCGTAGATAAGCAAGATAGGACTGCCAAAGAGCCACAAAATGGAAATTCGGGGAGGATTTTGATATTTCTGTTTCATCTCCATCGCAGTGTGATATTTTTATATTTATTTTTCACACCATATTTTTTGGTGAAAATTTTTAATATCCTAACCAAAAATAAAATGGCTAAAACTCCTTTAATAACCGTCTCGAAGCAAAAATAAGGTAATTTTCTTATCACTTATTTTTGGTGAAAATATTGATTTCCACAACAAAAGTAAAACTTCTTGAATAATAAGCACTAAACCTAAAATGGCTTTAACTCGCAGATCAAAACGGGCGACATTTTTTATCACTTATTTTTTGGTGAACATTTTAAATGTCGCTAGCCAAACTTAAAATGCCACTAACACCTTAAATAAGCGTCATATAGCGAAAAGAATGAAATTTAGTGGTCACATGTTTTATGTGAAAATTTTTAATTTCCATATCCTAACTTAAAATGGATATAACTCCTTCAATAAACGTCCTTGAGCAAAAAAGGACGATATTTTGTGATCATTTGTTGTGGATATTTCAAATGAGCCAAACTTAAAACGGCTATAATTCCTAAATTTTGAATTTTTATATATAATCTTAAAATGACTCAACATTCCATCGAAAATGACGAAATTTACAGAACACTTATTTTTTGTGAACATTTTTAATGTCCTTACATCAAATGAACATTTCAAATATTTACAACTGTGGAGGTACACATAATAACATTATTCATGAAAATTAACGAGCATATCTTTTATACGGAAATTATTCTCTCAAATTTAATTCTTAAAATTTCAAATATTCCTTTATCATCACTTATATTCCAGCTCGCAATCACTGTATTATCATCATTAATTAACTTGCAACTAAACATAATTTTCTTTATTATAGTTATTTACATAGATCTCTCTTTACCCACACTTCATATACATATACATACTTACAATCTCATACATACAATTTATTCTATATTTGATGTTGTCCAATTTTTTTATTAAATAAGTAAAAAAAAGCCACAACCACTCTTCTAGAACAAAACCCTCTAACCTAACTAAGAAAGTTTATTTAAATTCTGATCAATATTATTATTAAAGTAAAATTGCATTATTAAAAAAGAAAACTGAAAAAACAAACATTTGTATTTAACTAGATTAGACGACTTATACATATATGTATTAAAGAAACCTATTTATAAAAATATTTTTTGTTTTGTTTTTACGATAGTACGAACGAAGAGAAGTGACGATGTAATTAATGTTAAGAAATTAAGAAACAATTGTATTGTTATTTAGTTAAACTAAATTATTTTTTATATTTAAAAACATTGTTTTCCCACATAAACAAAACAAAAATAAGAAAATATTAACTCAATATTATTTACACATACAAGAATTACGAACCCTGTCCTTTTATTATAACAATTTTTGTGATAAAAATGCTTTTTATATCCACAAAAAAAGAGAAAACGGAAAAAACAAAAAAAAAATGCTCATATCATCGAATATTAACAAGAAAAAATAACAAAAAAAGGAAGAAGAACAAACAACCAACCAACAACTCTATAAATTAATAAAGTGTCCAATTAAAATAAAAAATAAACAAATTGTTTTATTTCTTTCATTTATTAATTTGTAATTAGTATTTACAAAAAATTCAGTTTTATTTCGAAATTATCATTTCCTATTAAATATAAAATTTTGTTGTGCTGCAGACTTTATTCATGCGTGTATCCCACGTCTTGATCTGTGTACATTTCCATTGGCTCAGCCTCTAGTTTGTCATCATTTTCCATCATTTCAACATCGCGGCAGGTGGCCGCTTGCAATTCTCTACGAATTTCGGGAGTTAGCTTTGGATGATTTTGTTTTCTGCAAAATTAGATAATAATAGAAAATTAGATAATAATAATCATTAACCTCTATACCGACGAAATTTCAATGTCCCAAATAGTAGCTCTTTGTAGATCATACAAACAAATATCGCTTATAACAACATCGTTTATAACGAAGTGTTTTTGAAAATTTTTACATTGCTATCGGGGATATAGCGACACGGAAAAACGGGATTTTTTATCTGTTTCCTGGGATCCTGCTTAATGAAGTTATGAAATGTGTATTTTACAAATGGGGAAAAGAGCGTCAAAAGTCCCACTTTTTTCAATTTTAAAACTTGGTGGGGTTGACAACGGACCAAATTTAATGAACCGTGGCTTATATGACAGCTATTTCGAAACGCACAAAATGTACATTGATAATTGATTGCAAATATTTAATTGTCATACCTTTTTCTCGCGACTTATTTTTTCCTCACGATTTAAATTGTGTTCCGCGGATGGGATTCTATATATTTAAACTAAAAAAACAAAGCCCATTCTGTTTACTATATCAATACGAATTTTCGTAATGGGATGACAACTACAACAAAAGTTGTGGATATTTTAAATGTCAAACCTACTAATTTTTTATGATTTCTTTCGTATAATAAAGTGAGTTTACATTATGATGTGGAGCAGAAAGAAGATTAATACCGACGTCGAAAAAAATCGACGTCGCATTTTCTACACTGGCCTACAGTATTGCCCTGGTCAAATCAAATCTTAGCGAGCAGATATCGAAGCCGATCTCGAAGGATTTTGATGTTCTAAATCCGAATATAAAATCAAAAATGCAATATATATTCGCGTTTATGAGATATGTTATCAATTATGTGATAAAAATGCAGATTTCATGCTTTTTTGAAAACAAAAGCGCGACAGACGCACTTTTACCAAAAAATTTCAGGTTTCGTAAAATAATCAATTTCCTATTAATACGAAAAATCTAGTCGGAGAACTCGTATTTTATAATAAAGCTACAATTGGAAAAATAAAATAAAAAACAAGTAAACGCGTCAAATTCGGCCATGCCGAATCTTATATACCTTCCACCATGGATTGCATTCATTTCTGTTACTGGAAAAATCTTTGGATATGGAGCAAAATATGGAAAATAAGAAAACGAACGCTGCAGTTTTTAGCAACATTTTAGGCCTCAAATCCTTTAGCCAAACTCTTCATCTGGAAAATGTGGCATTTATGTCTTAAATTTGCAACAAAGTATAAGTAGATTTGTATACATTTTATTGAGATGAATTCTTGTCAAAATATGTAGAATACACACTAAAAAGTTTCAACGAAATTGCTTAGAAAAAGTGGCTTAAACAAGCATTTTTGGGAGCGACATCTAGATGTGGAATGTAACAAAATATGAACGGTGATGCAATCTTGTCTAAATAAAATACATACTGCAAAGATTCAGTATAAATGTTTAGAAAATAAGGTATTTATGGCTTAAATAAGCGTATTTTGGAGCGAACTCTATAGGGCGACTATAACAAAATATGAACCGATTTGTAAAATTTTTGCTGTGATGAATTCTTGTCAAAATAGAATACAAACCGCAAAGTTTCAGCTAAATTGCTTTAAAATTGTGGTATCTATGGTTCAAAAAACGGATGTTGGAGCGACCTCTATAGGGGAGCTATATCAAAGCATTGACGGATATGGCCCATTTGCAATCCCAAACGACCTGCAACTATATTTCTACCAAATTTGATCAACCTAGCTCTATTAATACAGACTGTAGCGTGATTTCAACAGACAGTCAGACGGACATGACTAAATCGTCTTAGAGTTGCACGACGATTAAGAATATATATATATATATATATAGCGTGATCCATTTCGTGGTTCCCTACTTTTTTAAAGAAAAAAACACAGAAAATTCAAATTTAATGGGGAATGCTTGCATTTGAAAGAACATTCTTTGGCATTTATTTTTTGAAGATTATGTCTATCAAATGTTGGCCGCGGCTACGTCTCAGATGGTCCATCCGTTTAGTCCAATTTCGATGACTCGTTCGAACATTTCGACTGGTAACTGGCGAATGACACGCGCATAAACTTTAGACTTTACATATCCCCACAGGAAAAAGTCTAACGGTGTGATATCACACGATCTTGGTGGCCAATCGACCGGCCCAAAACGTGAAATTATCTGCTCACCGAAGTGTTCTCTCAATAAATCCATTGATTGATGCGATGTGTGGGAAGTGGCGCCGTCTTGTTGAAACCAAATGTTGCCGAGATCACGAGCTTCAATTTCAGGCATCAAATAGACGGTTATCATGGCACGATAACGGTCGCCATTGACGGTTACTTTCTCACCGGCATCATTTTTGAAGAAATATGGACCGATGATTACGGTATGTCGGATCGGGAATCGGTCAATGGCAAAAAGATAGTTCTTAACGAGAGCTAAAATATTGCTCATGGGTGTCAAGGTCGTGGGTCGACTGGAAAGTGTTTTTTTAATTTAAAAAAATGGGCTTAGCACAATTGGCGAACGATTATTTTTCATTTCATTTCATTTCATTTCATTTATTAATTTGTAATTTCAAAGCCCATTGGCCAATAATAAAACTGAAGAATTTGTAAACGTTGTTCCGTCGTAAGTCTTTCCATGATGAAATGCCAAACAATACTTAACAAAAATAACATGACAGCATGACACGACTCACACGTGATCTGTCAGGCTATTGAAAAAAATATCTCTACTTAGATCATCCTATACTATGGGGTCGCAGATCAATATTTCAAGGTGTTGCAAACGGAATGACAAAGTTAGTATAAATATGGTATCTGCGAGACGGTGCAAAATTTTGAGCCCTTATAAAAAAAACGATCGATTCGTTTGATACTCGTTTTAATAGGAAAACGATTATTTTGGGAAACCTGAAATTTTTGGTACAAAAGCGTCTGTTGCATTTCTATTTTCAAAAAAGCATGAAATCAGCATTTTTATCACATAATTAATACCATATCTCAAAAACGCGAATATATATTGCATTTTTTATTTTATATTCAGATTTAGAACATCAAAATCTTTCGAGATCGGCTCCGATATCTGCTCGGTAAGATTCGATTTGACCAGTGCAATATGGTCCACATCTTAATGTAAACTCAGAATATAAAACGAAAGAAATCATAAAAAATAATAAGTAGTAGTAACGGGGTTTCCAAAAGGGACCCTCAAACATGTTTTATGATCTTTCAGTGTCAAAACGTTAGTCGAAGTCAAAATTTTTATCATGGTAAAGTTCACTTACGTGCAACGTTTGGAAATCTTTAAAAATTACTACCGAAATTCTGATTCGGTGGTCGCAACTTTAAGAGCGCTTACTCCAATTTTCGGCCAATCTTCCAGTCTCAACGATGAAGCTCATATCTGGCTGAATAGTTTCGTCAATAAACAAATGCGTTGTTGGACAGCAACAAACCCAAAAGTGCTTCAAGTGACACAATTACATCCGCAAATAATTACTGTGTGGTGTGGTTTTCATACCGGAGGTGTGATTGGGCCGTATTAGATGAGCTTCACATTGCCGATATGTGGTTTCAACAAGACTGTGCCACTAGCGTTACAATCGATTTACTGAAATGCAAATTCTCGAGAAGTGGTCCGCTAGAATTGCCACCTCATTCATGCGATTTAACGCCATTGGATTTCTTTTTATGCGGGCACATCAAGTCATTGGTCTATGCCTACAACTTTAGACGACCTCAGAGACAACATCCAACGCGAAATTGCCAACGTTCCGGTCGAAATGTGTGCAAGTGGTGTAACAGTGGACGGGCTCGTGGTGGCTTAGAAAACGTATTTTATATCAGATCAGTACGAAATTTGGCAGGGAGAGTTCTCTTATTACATGAATGAACACTGCCAAATTCGGGGAAAATCCTTTCAGATTTAGATATATCCCCCATATATATGTTTCACCTTATTTGACATGTAAGCGCTGTTGAAACCGTTCAGATTTAGATATAGCCCCCAAATATATTCAGTGGTGGCCACGAAGTTTGCACACGTAGTGCATGTTACCCAAGGGCGTAGCCAGGTACAGCTTACAAAATGAAGTCAAAATTCTGGAAAATTGTTGTTATGTATTGTGTGTCTGTTTGTTGGTTGTTTTTGGTTCAGTTTATTTCGGTTTGAGACACCGTGTTTCTACTCATAACAAAAGTAGAAACAAAAATTTTTGCTCTTCATGCTCTTCAGACCCATTCAACAGTTTTGGACATGCTGTTGACTTGAAGTTTAAATTAATATTCGTTACATCTCTACATTTACATCTCTTGGATGTGGGACGAATTTAACTCACGAATTTATCTTCACACCCTTAATAAATAAAACATAATAAATAAATAAGCAAGGTGTTTTTACTTTAAGCCCCCCATAGACGAGTACTGCCGCAGGAACGACAATATGTGTGCATTGGTGAATTTGACACAACATGAGAATGTATAGGTTGCAGTATGAAAATCAAAATACTTTTGATTTTCAAAATGAACACATATCAATCAGATGAATTTTGTTCATCATTATATGCCAGATTATTGTAAATTTTATTATAAGTATGTAAACAACGAAAATTTAAAATAATTTTATGTGAAAAATTAAAAAAAGGAAAAATTAACTTTTGATTGATACGTGTGTATCGAAAATGTCATTCACACACGTACACAAGGGATTCATCTGCATAAACTGCGGCAGTACTCGTCTATGGGCGCCTTTAGTTTTTACTTTAAACGGGTATAACTTTTTTCACTGACTCTAATCTAAATAACCAACATGGCTTTATGTTTATTAAATATTATACTCAAAATACTTTTGATTTTCAAAATGAACACCTATCAATCAGATGAACTTTGTTAATCATTTTATGATGGGAATAATTAGAAATTTTATTATAAGTAGGTAAACAACGAAAATTTTAAATAATTTTGTGTAAAAGATGAAAAAATTGAAAAATTTGATTTTGATTGATATGTGTGTATCAAAAATGTCAACCACACACGCACACAAGGGGTTCATCGGCATGAACTGCGGCAGTACTCGCCTATGCGCGCCTTTAAGAATTTTGTACTAGCAAAAACCGTTTTGGAGTTGTGTTTATGTTGGCTATGCGGCTTTTTAAAGCTAATCCTACAATAAACCTAAAATGTACTTGGGCTTTTAATTCGAAGCAATTTTAAGAGTTCTCAACGTTCTCCGATCGTTTTTTATAAAGACTCATTACTTACATACATAGAATACCATCAACAAAGTTCGTCTGAAGAAAGTATTTGGTAGGAAAAAAACGACTGAATAAAAGTGAGTTCTTCCAATATAGCTTCATATACATATATTCCTACATTATGACAAAAGCACTGTTTTAAAGTTATATACCAATCTTAAAAAAAAATGTAAATGACATCTTGCTATTTTAAATACACATGAAAACAAATCATTTAAAAATTAATAATACTACTAATTACATTAATTCTTAATTTAAAATCATACAATTTTTCCAATAAAATTTACTTTTTTTGGTTTATCTTTATTTAATATATTTTCAAAACAATGAGCATTCATTTTTTCATTAGTTATTTTAAGTTTTAAATTTTTTTGTGTTTAAAAATAATATTAAGAAAAAACAAGAACTCCTGCCCCCCCTACTTTAGATCCTGGCTACGCCCTTGATAGAACCTCTTAAGGCTCATCATTTTTTTGATTTAATTTTTTTTTCCACTATTTTTTCTGAGATGTTTCTTGCGATGCTCATGATTATTTAGTATTGGTTTTGTTTGCTAATTTTCTTGCATTTCGGTGTTATTCCTTATTAAGTACAACCAAACAAAATAAATTTATAAAGAAGTTCCGTCCAGTAGCGAGTAGTCTATCAGTGACTAACGAATAGAAATTTGATTTCAGCGACTGATTTTTTTTGTGTATTTAAGGACCGATTTTCGAGATTTTTTTGTAATTATCACATTTAGAAAATTAATATCGATCGTTAAGTACCATAAAAGTTAAAAAAAAGACTCCAGAAAACTATTTTTTTCACGTTTAAAAATCATTTCAATTCGTTCGTAACTCACGCGGATGTAAACAAAGGCACGACGGAACATCTGTATAATCGAGTGTCTGTGAGTACAACTACTACGAAAAAAGCTTGGACATTAATTTAGCACAAATTAAAAAAATGTATTCACACACAAACAAAAACAAAATTAAGTAATACATCTCACTTAAAACATAATATTTGGTGGATATCCAAAATTTTTGACAACTGTTGCACATCTTTTGGGCATATCCTCGAAGCTGATACATGCAACACTTCCTAGGGGTTGGATACAAAGTTTTTTTGAATCTCTTCCACAAATTTGGAAAACATTTGGGTTTTACTGCAGTGATATGTTTGCATACATCCTTCCGAAGATTCTCAATGGGATTGGAATCCGGCGACAGAGAAAAAAACCTGAAAAGAGGACTTTTTAATTTAAAGTGCCTCAGTAGCAGACCCATTATAGAGCTCTACTCTAATTCAAAGAGGTTTTTCGGCACAATTTCGCATTAAAGTATCCGTATTTTGTATTAACGTATCCTTAAGAACTATAAGAAGAAGACCTATTGAAAACAATTTGATTGGGTGCATTGTTAAACATAACACATACCAATGAAGAATTTACAATGTAGAATTTCGTTTCGAAAATATCTCTTTCAATTGGGGTAGAGCTCTATAATGGGTCTGCTACTGAGGCTCTCTAAATTAAGAAGTCATCTTTTCGGATTTTTTTCTCTGTCGCCGGATTCCAATCCCATTGAGAATCTTCGGAAGGATGTATACAAACATATCACTACAGTAAAACCCAAAAGTTTTCCAAATTTGTGGAAGAAGATTCAAAAAAACTTTGTAGCCAACCCCTAGGAAGTGTTGCATGTATCAGCTCCGAGGAAATGCCCAAAAGATGTGCAAAAGTTGTCAAAAATATTGGATATCCAGCAAATATTATGATTTAAGTGAGATGTATTACTCAATTTTGTTTTTGTTTGTGTGTGAATACATTTTTTTTAATTTGTGCTAAATTAATGTCCAAGCTTTTTTCGTAGTAGTTGTACTTAATAAGGAATAACACCGAAATACAAGAAAATTAGCAAACAAAACCAACACTAAATAATCATGAGCATCGCAAGAAACATCTCAGAAAAAATAGTGGATAAAAAAATTAAACCAAAAAAATTATGAGCCTTATGAGGTTACATGCACCACTGTGCTAAATTCGTGGCCACCACTGTATATGTTTCACCTAATTGGACATGTAAGCGCTGTAGAAACCGTATTTTATATCCGATCAGTTCGAAATGCAACAGAGAGAGTTTTCTTATTACATGTATGAACACTGCCAAATTCGGGGAAAATCGGTTGAGATTAAACATAGCCCCAATTTATATGTGTTACATGCACCACTGTGCTAAATTCGTGGCCACCACTGTATATGTTTCACCTAATTTGACATGTAAGCGCTGTAGAAACCGTATTTTATATCCGATCAGTTCGAAATTCAACAGAGAGAGTTTTCTTATTACATGTATGAACACTGCCAAATTCTCGTTGTAATCAGTTAAGAAAAGAAGATGTTGAAATACCTTCGGTATTATATTTTGATCATTAGTGGGGGTTATTAAGTTGGTGGGATTTGCAAAATTATCTACACCTTTTTAAGTTATTTTTAAGTTATTTATTCGCCATGGTCTTATTTTTCTCATAGCCCATTAGATTTTACAATAAAATAAAAATATAACATTTGTGGATACTTCGATATTTATTTCAAAAATATTAAAATTTTCTCAAAAGATAGGAATTTTTCGCTATATCTGGCAAGATATCATCAAAACCGTTGAACGATATTAGATATTAGAAGAAAATGAAGGCTACTTAATTTTGATCATTTAACCAATTCGGATTTAGACTTATTCTAGATTTATTCTAAAATATATGGTTCAAACTATCTATTTATATTTGTATATCACGGTTTATCGCGAGAGGTATAGTCAATAAAAAGAAACCAGCATATTGGCTGAGAATTGTATTATATTCAAATCGATTGCAAAACATTTTATTTTATTTTAAGATAGTAGTGATCTTAGGCCAATTTCTATTATGCCAATTTTGTCAAAAATGGCTGAACACATAATGAAATTCCAGATGATCAGATATTTAGATGGTATGTCACTATTGCATGACAGTCAGTCTGGTTTCAGACGTAATCGTAGCACCACTTCTCTAATTCTTGGTTTAACTGATAATGTTAGGAAGAGAGTAAGTGAGGGTAGCTGTTGTGTGCTGTTGTCACTGGATCTTGAAAAAGCCTTTGACAGAGTTGATTAGTTGAAAATCTTTACTGCCACTTTGGCTTTTCCTCAACAGCCTGCAGATTAATGTATTCGTATTTGTCTTGTAGGAAACAGTATGTGTCTGGTAAGAATTGTTCGTCTAGTGTCCTTCCGGTGAGTAGTGGATTTCCACAGGGATCAGTTTTGGGTCCCTTGTTATTTTTTATTTATGTTAATGACTTGTTCAATCGTATAGTTGGTAGAAATAGTATTGCATATGATTTTGATTTTGTGTTTTTAGATGTTTTGCAGAGTACAATTGACTTCACTGTTAATTTGTTAGTTAATTGGATGAACAATAATGGCCTGTCAATTAATGCTTCTAAAACCAAGGCAATGTTTTTCGGCAATATACCTACAGATGCTATTTCTGTTTCCATCTGTAGCACAGCTATAGATGTTGTAAGCAATTTTAAGTGTCTGGGTGTAATCCTTGATAATAATTTATCTTTTGAGTTGCATGTAAACTCATTAATTTCCAGAGTTAACTTTCTTTTACGAAAATTATACAACCTGGATTTGGTTATGCCGCGTAGTATTAATATTCGTGTTGTTCATGCATTGATAATGCCTATTTTTTTGTATGGTATTGAGGTATTTGCAGGTTGTGTTGGTTACATTATGCGAAGGGTGGGGTTGTTGTTCCACAAAGTTATGCGATATGCATATAATGTGAGGTGGCATAATCACATCTCGCAATGTGTAACAGATTTTCTTGGTTGTACCATTGCTAACTTCGTTAAAAAAGAAGTTTGTTGCACTTCTATAAAGTGCACAGATTGCAAACCCCGCAATTTATGTTGGACCTTTTCAGTTTTGGTAGGTCGACAAGAAATACACAAATTATCATTCCAAGGTTAACTGTAATTTTAGAGAGGTCGTTTCTTGTCAGAGTTGCACGTATATACAACAATCTGCCTGTGTCGCTTAAAACTTTCAATTATTCAGTTAGCACATACAAAGATAAGCTCTATCAATATGTTCAGCTTTATGAATTTTGATTTTGTAATTTTTTTCTCATTCATTTTAGTTTTTGTTTTTTTTTTATTGTTCCAATGTTATTATTGCCTAATTGGATGGTATGACCTGTTAGAGTAGGTTTTGAGTGAGTAGTAGGACTGATATTCAGAACTCTTGTTTTCTTATCTTCAGTCGCCTCAAAATTGTTTTATTTTCCCTTATTTTCTTTTATTATTGCATTCAATTATTATGCTTGTATTTTATGTCTAATGTTTTTTTTTTTTTGCATACATATATATTTTTTTTCACAGTGAGTAGTTTTTCCTATTGTTGATTTCAGCATAACTGCTTATAAATACAGTGAAAGTTAGGAATTCCTCCTAATACGCTTTTTTAAAACTTGTTTTTTGTATTATTTTATAATTTTTTAATTTAATTTATTTGTTTTCATCAGAGTAACCGAGCCTATAAGGCCATATATGATTACAAAATACGACAATAAATATTCTACACGAAAATCTTAAATATATATAATGTATCAATAGACTTAATTATAAAATAATACAAAAAACAAGAGTTTTAAAAAAGCGTAACTAAATTCCTCCTAACTTTCACAGTATTTATAAGCAGTTATGCTGAAATCAACAATAGGAAAAACTACTCACTGTGAATAAAAAAATATATATGCAAAAAAACAACTCAAATTATAACAAAAAAACATTAGACATAAAATACAAGCATAATAATTGAATGCAATAATAAAAGAAAATAAGGGAAAATAAAACAATTTTGAGGCGATTGAAGAAAAGAAAACAAGAGTTCTAAATATCAGCCCTACTACTCACTCAAAACCTACTCTAACAGGTCATATTATCCAATTAGGCAATAATATTGGAACAATAAAAAAACAAAAACTAAAACGAGTGAGAAAAATATTACAAAATCAAAATTCATGAAGCTGAACATATTGATAGAGCTTATCCTTGTATGTGCTAACTGAATAATTGAAAGTTTTAAGCGACACATTAAGTCTATTGATACATTATAGATATTTAAGATTTTGGAGTAGAATATTTATTGCCGTATTTTGTAATCATATATGGCCTTATAGGCTCGGTTACTCCGATGAAAACAAATAAACTAAAAAAAAAATTAAATTAAAAAATACTTATTTTCTGTTTTTTCCATTGAAAAATTAAATTCATTGTTTAAAAATTTCACTACGCAAGAACACACAGCTGAAATGGTCAAATAAAAACTGGTGTTTTGTCAGCATAGGAAGGAGAAGTATATTTATGTATAAGCAAAAATTCCGGGAATTCCCACACAGATTTCCCGGGATTGCGGGAATGAAAAATATTACTTTTCCAGGGATATCCCGGGTTTACGTTCCCTCTAATAACGACCACCATATTGTGAATGCAAATAATAGCCCTTAAAATAGACAAATATTCAATCGATCAAATAAAAATATATACTAGTAGAATTCTTGTAATCCCCAATAGTATCTGGAACGAAGTGAAGCCTATCGGGCAAGGAGCATAGTAGAATTCTTGTAATCCCCAATAGTATCTGGAACGAAGTGAAGCCTATCGGGCAAGGAGCATAGTATACAATGAAGTTACCAATCCTTGATATTAGTATTAAAAATATGACAATGATGACATCGCTATAAAATTTTAAGAACAACTCAAAAAATAAACCAAAATCTTCTTTCTGTAGCAATATAATGGATGCAAAATTGCCTTGAGCTGGGCAATACTTTAGTTTCAACCTGTAAAATTTGTATTTTTATTTCTGTCTTTAAGTCGTTTTTGATTTGTTATTAGGATATTCTCTTGGCTTTAGACCATTTTTGCCTCTGTAATATTATAGAATGCAAAGTTTTTAAAAAACAGTGAAGCAAATACGATTACTTAACAGCTCAGCTCAGCTACTTCACGGATGCTACACCGATCATTCAGCGAGGTTTTGCTGAATGATCGGTGTACATAGCAGTTTACATACCTTGTGTCAAAAATCCAGCTCTAAGAGGGATTATTCACCACTTCTGTTATTTCAACTCGAAGTAATTTGCACCATTTTGCAAAAATGGTTGTAGTTTCTTCAAAAACCAAATATCTAATAAACCTAATTTTGATTTAAAGGCAGCAAGATATCCCAGGATCAACAAAATACGTTGGAAAATACATACATATAACGCCTCATTCAGTTTAATAATCCTTCCTATAGAATTTTAGCTGACTACGACCGCTGTCTATTGTGCCAATTTTAGTATAATGATACTTCCACATCCCTTTTAAAAAAAAAAACATTTTTTTGTGTACATATGTAGCAGTTTACATACCTCAGCAATCCAAGAAGTGCTTCTTTTTGTTCTGATGAAATATCATTCTTATAACGTTGTACAAATGTCAGCAGACTTTGGTGCCATAAAACTGGCATTTCTCGCTTATCATTTTCAAATCTAAAAAAAAATAACCAAAAACATTTCTCTCAATACAAAAAAAATTAATTTGGCAAAAAAAAACAAACCTTAAGAAGTGGAAGACGGCAGCATCTACAACACGATAGGGTAGGGCATAACGTTTATCCAAGAAATAACGTACGAAAATCGAATTGGCACCTGTATAGCCCATTTCACAGATTTTCAAAAGGCATGCTGATGAATGTAAAACAGGTATGGAATTACGCGCAATAACACTGCCGAATATAATGGCTTCGCGTAGGGTACAATCACCGGACTCAAGCAATGGTAAAATGATGCCTTTCATAAAGGCAGCCGGCTTGAATAGAGCTCGTTTCAAAGCATTGTACAAGTGCATATTCAATTTTTTGTATTCAGCCAAATCATCACGGATTCTGGGCAATAGAACCAAATTGTAAAATCTTTGGGCCATGGCTTGTGACAAAACAGATGAGAAAATTCTGAAAATAATGTAGTATTACAAGTAATATTTGATGAGTAAGAAAATCTCAATGATTATATGTATATGTACAGTTGTTTAATACTCTACCTTGCTCCCTGAAACATTGCTGCCGCACTCCAATTGTGTGGTTCTGTGATAAACAAAATCTGTTCCCAATTCCTTAATTTTGGTATGATTTTGAATGCCTTTGGAACTTTGCCACTACGATAACGTTTCATAACATCACGTACACCCTCATACATCTCCTTAACACGAGGGTCAAGATCTTCGATCTTCAGTGAGCCCTCATCAGACAATTTTGTTTGGATATCAGCTTGTTTCTCTTGAATTTTTCCCATAATGATTTCGGCTAATTTCAAGGTACGTTTTCCACCTTCGGGATTTTGGAAACGTTCGAAAGCTTTGGCATCTTCTTCGTCAATTTGGAGATCATCCAAAAAGTCATTTTCATTGACGTCAACATGTTCGTCTTCCTCATTAATGTCTCCTATAGGAATAAAATAATATAGTAATATTCAGTAATCCAATGGTACTTATTGTATTCATATTATTAGTTTTCATACTTATATTTGTTGAGACACTCTATAACAACTTACCCAAATTGAAATTTACCGACTTTTTTGGTGTGAGGCTTGGGAAATTCTCCTCATTAAATTCCAATTGTTGCTGTTTGGCTGCAGCCAAAATTTTCTTACTGGTTTTGCTGTCCAATACCTAAAGAACAAATGTGTAAATAAATTTAATTAAGATTCAGCCACTGTAAAGTAATAAAAAATACATTTCATCATACCGAAGATTCTTCTGCTCTGAGATTAACTTTTTTTCTGTCCTTTTGCTTGACCACCTTGCCCTCCACCAGCTGTTGTTCCAGAGGAACTTTTCTCAACGTAGCTACATTCTGTTTTTTAGGCTTACCCATATTTATTTATATTATTATTTGTTAATATGATTTGAGTAGAAATTACTTTACGACCCCAGACCCACGTGTTGTTGTTTTGGTATTGACAACAAATCTGTCAAGTTTTGCTAAAAAAATATCGACTATAATTTTTATCGATAATTTTCGTTTATTTTAGGCTGCTACTTAAATACTAGTGAAAGCGCACGACGTCTGTCAGATACCGAAATACGCCAAAGTAAAAAAACGAACTTTTCCGGAAGTTAAGGTGGGTACTATGTTTTTTCGGCACGAAAAAATTTCGCAGAATGTTATTTCGAGTTGATAAAATGGAACGCTTTTTTACAAAGTCGCTTTGCAATTTTGAAGTGTGTGTGTCAAAGTGTCACTTTTATATGTATGTATGTGTGTATATGCATGTGCATTTTTATACCCTACACCACACTGTGGTACAGGGTATTATAACTTTGTGCATTTGTTTGTAACACCCAAAAGGAGAAGAAATAGACCCATCGTTTATTATACCGATCGACTTAGAATCACTTTCTGAGTCGATTTAGCTATGTCCGTCTGTCCGTCTGTCTGTCTGTCTGTCTGTCTGTCTGTCCGTCTGTCTGTCTGTCCGTCTGTGCATGTATTCTTGTAATCAAAGTACAGGTCGCAATTATGGTCCGATCTCGACGAAACTTTACACATATCTTTTTTTTGGCCCAAGGACGATCCCTATTGAATTTGGTTCAAATCGGTTCAGATTAAGATATAGCCCCCATATATATGTTAGCCCCGATTTGACATGTAAGCGCTGTAAAAACGTTATTTTATATCCGATCAGTATGAAATTCGGCAGGAAAGGGTTTCTTATTACATGAATGAACTCTGTTAAATTTGGAAGAAATCGGTTCAGATTTAGATATAGCCCCCATATATACATTACCCCCGATTTGATATATAAGCGCTGTAAAAATGTTATTTTATATCCGATCAGTGCGAAATTCGGCAAAGAGTGGTTTCTTATTACATGAAGTAATACTGCTAAATTCGGAGAAAATCGGTTCAGATTCAGATATAGCCCCCATATATATGTTACCCCCGATTTGACATGTAAGCGCTGTAACAACTGTATTTTATATCCGATCAGTGCAACATTTGGCAGAAAGAGGTTTCTTATTACATGAAGGAATACTTCTAAATTCGGAGAAAATCGGTTCAGATTTAGATATAGCCCCCATATATACGTTACCCCCGATTTGACTTGTAAGCGCTGTAAAAATGTTATTTTATATCCGATCAGTATGAAATTCGGCAGAAAGAGGTTTCTTATTATATGAGTGAACACTGTTAAATTTGGAAGAAATCGGTTAAGATTTAGATATAGCCCCCATATATACGTTACCCCCGATTTGACATGTAGGCGCTGTAGAGACTGTATTTTATATGCGATCAGTACGAAATTCGGCAGAAGGGGGTCTTTTTACATGAATGAGTATTCAGGGAAGGTCGGTTCAGATTTATATTGATTGTTCCTCCTGATTTGGTATCAAACCGCTATAGAAGTTGTATTTTACTTCGGATCATTAAAATTTTCCAGAAAGATGTTTCTCAATTTAGGAACGAATATTGCTTAATTTAGCGATTATCGTTTCAGAATTAGATAATATGTTTCTACCCATTTACCAATTATTACAAATTATTATGGCAATGACCCTTATCGCATTGTTAGGGAGGTGTAGGGTATTATATAGTCGGCCCCGCCCGACTTTCTGCCTTTCCTTACTGGTTTCTTTTTGCTAACATTCTTGAAAACAAACAAAAGATAAAATTCGAATCAATAAACAATTGCTATAATGCCGACTTAGAAAATAGTTAATTTAAATGTCTGAATGGACATATTCTTGGAGATCATTATGTTAATGTTATACATAAATTATTTATTTTGTGTTGTTGTGGTGGCGATGTTAGTGAGACATGAAAAGTCAGGGTAGTACAATGTTATAAATTGCGTTAGCCGTCCATAATGTTTCTCCTGGCTTTTGCACACAATTGTTCTAAACATACAAACATAAATGTACATATCTAATTACAAGTCAAATTCCACATTATTACATTTATGGTGTTTTCATGCTACATTTTGTATGCCTTTCGCCCCAAAAATGCCTTTTTGTCTTCGATTGTAAAATAAATGCTGCACTGTGAAAGGGTTTCGTTTTCTTTTGTGAAAAATGTCGCACTTGCACGGGGCAAAAATGCAATATTTCAGCCCTGTATTTAATCGAAGGGGTGGACGCTGCCCTACAAAACAAATGTTTTTGCGGCGTCGAGCGAATAGCCTAACTACCCGCGTGTGTCCGTGCGTGCTTTTTTATAATGAAGTTTGGTCAGATGCTTTATTTAGGCCGCGCCGTGGAGTATTCTTTGTTTTTAGTTTACTTTTAGTGAGTTAGAAGGCTGGTTTTTCGCATTTTTGTTATCGATTCTGACTATAAAAAATGCAGCAGTACAGGAGGGCGTAGGCGACATTATTGAAATGCTGCTCTCTGACAGGGCAAAATCTTTTTTTAGAAAAGAAAACAACATAATTAATTGAAAACACCATTAGTTACATGTCCTTCCAGTGTTTTGCACATTTTGTTTGCTTTTGTGCTGCAATCCAATTGGAATTTCGCTCTTCTGGTTTATTCCATAAACATAATTATTTTTCCTACCACATCTTTGCATTCTTTTTCTTTATTTCGGAAGATAATTTAATTTATTATTCTTTATTGGGAAATTTTATTTAAAATATTTACAACATTTGAGTTTCTTGCGGACTAAAATAAATATAAACCAGTAAGGAAAGGCTAAAGTCGGGCGGTGCCGACTATATAATACCCTACACCACTCTCGTAATATTGAATAACTCTGATATATAAATTTTGTAATTCATGTATAAATTGTTTGCATAAATTTACTTTTGGGACATATTATACTTAAATAATACCCTGTACCACAGTGTGGTGTAGGGTATAAAAACGATTGGATCTAAAGAGCCAAATCGGATGAAACATATATATGGGAGCTATAGCTAAATCTTTACCGATTTTCTTCAAATTCGGCAATGTTGGTTCATGAATCAAGAAACTCTACCATTCTAAATTTCAAAACGATTGGATGTAAAATACAGCTTTTATAGGACTAAAGGGCCAAATCGGACGAAACATATATATGGGAGCTATAGCTAAATCTTAACCGATTTTCTTCAAATTCGGCAGTGTTGGTTCATGGATCAAGAAACTCTACCATTCCAAATTTCAAAACGATCGGATGTAAAATACAGCTTCTATAGGACTAAAGGGCCAAATCGGACGAAACATATATATGGGAGTTATAGCTAAATCTTAACCGATTTTCTTTAAATTCGGTAGTGTTGGTTCATGGATCAAGAAACTCTACCATTCTAAATTTCAAAATGATTGGATGTAAAATGCTGCTTCTTCAGGACTAAAGAGCAAAATCGGACGAAACATATATATGGGAGCTATAGCTAAATCTTAACCGATTTGCTTCAAATTCGGTAGTGTTGGTTCATGGCTCAAGAAACTCTACCATTCTAAATTTCAAAACGATTGGATGTAAAATACAGCTTTTATAGGACTAAAGGGCCAAATCGGACGAAACATATATATGGGAGCTATAGCTAAATCTTAACCGATTTTCTTCAAATTCGGCAGTGTTGGTTCATGGATCAAGAAACTCTACCATTCTAAATTTCAAAACGATTGGATGTAAAATATAGCTTCTATAGAACTAAAGGGCCAAATCGGACGAAACATATATATGGGAGCTATAGCTAAATCTTAACCGATTTGCTTCAAATTCGGTAGTGTTGGTTCATGGATCAAAAAACTCTACCATTCTAAATTTCAAAACGATTGGATGTAAAATACAGCTTTTATAGGACTAAAGGGCCAAATCGGACGAAACATATATATGGGAGCTATAGCTAAATCTTAACCGATTTTCTTCAAATTCGGCAGTGTTGGTTCATGGATCAAGAAACTCTACCATTCTAAATTTCAAAACGATCGGATGTAAAATACAGCTTCTATAGGACTAAAGGGCCAACTCGGACGAAACATATATATGGGAGCTATAGCTAAATCTTAACCGATTTTCTTCAAATTCGGCAATGTTGGTTCATTGATCAAGAAACTCTACCATTCTAAATTTCAAAACGATTGGATGTAAAATACAGCTTCTATAGGACTAAAGGGCCAAATCGGACGAAAGATATATATGGGAGCTATAGCTAAATCTTAACCGATTTTCTTCAAATTCGGCAGTGTTGGTTCATGGATCAAGAAACTCTACCATTCTAAATTTCAAAACGATCGGATGTAAAATACAGCTTCTATAGGACTAAAGGGCCAAATCGGACGAAACATATATATGGGAGCTATAGCTAAATCTTAACCGATTTTCTTCAAATTCGGCAATGTTGGTTCATTGATCAAGAAACTCTACCATTCTAAATTTCAAAACGATTGGATGTAAAATACAGCTTCTATAGGACTAAAGGGCCAAATCGGACGAAAGATATATATGGGAGCTATATCTAAATCTGAACCGATTTCAACCAAATTCAATAGCGATCTTAACAGCCGCGATATACTCTAAACTGCAAAATTTCAGAACGATCGGAGTGAAATTGCGACCTGTAGTCGACGAACAACTTTACATGGACAGACGGACGGACAGATATCGTTAAATCGACTCAGCTAGTGATTCTGAGTCGATCGGTATACTTTAAGGTGGGTCTTGCTGTGTTATTTTCAGGTGTTACAAACATCTGCCGTGAAACAAACTTATAATACCCTGTACCACAGTGTGGTGTAGGGTATAACAAATGGGAGTGTGACGGTGGCGGCATTAAATTTGTTGCGGCGTCAATTTGTAACGGCGTTAAATTTGTGGTGGCGCAAAATGTTACTTTTTCGCGTTGAAATAAACAGAGTACCACAAACGAAAAAATTTCCCAGTTTTTTTCGCGACTTTGTTATACCCTACACCACACTGTGGTACAGGGTATTATAAGTTTGTTTCACGGCAGATGTTTGTAACACCTGAAAATAACACAGCTAGACCCACCTTAAAGTATACCGATCGACTCAGAATCACTAGCTGAGTCGATTTTAGTATGTCTGTCCGTCCGTCCGTCCGTCTGTCCATGTAAAGTTATTCGTCGACTACAGGTCGCAATTTCACTCCGATCGTTCTGAAATTTTGCAGTTTAGAGTCTTTAGCACGGTACTATGTTCGCGTTTCACGGTGAAATCCCATACAAAAACCAAAGTTGTGAAAAAATGAGTGAAATGTTTTCATTTGTGGTACGCTACAAATTAATTGAACGCCGCAACAAATTGAAGCCGCCAGCATTGTACTCCTATTTATTATACCCTACACCACACTGTGGTACAGGGTATTATAAGTTTGTTTCACGGCAGATGTTTGTAACACCTTAAAATAACACAGCTAGACCCACCTTAAAGTATACCGATCGACTCAGAATCACTAGCTGAGTCGATTTAACGATGTCCGTCCGTCCGTCCAAATCGCAATTTCACTCCGATCGTTCTGACATGTTGCAGTTGAGAGTATTTCGCGGCTGTTAAGATCGCTATTGAATTTGGTTGAAATCGGTTCAGATTTAGATATAGCTCCCATATATATGTTTCGTCCGATTTGGCCCTTTAGTCCTATAGAAGCTGTATTTTACATCCGATCGTTTTGAAATTTAGAATGGTAGAGTTTCTTGATCCATGAACCAACATTGCCGAATTTGAAGAAAATCGGTTAAGATTTAGATATAGCTCCCATATATATCTTTCGTCCGATTTGGTCCTTTAGTCCTATAGAAGCTGTATTTTACATCCGATCGTTTTGAAATTTAGAATGGTAGAGTTTCTTGATCCATGAACCAACATTGCCGAATTTGAAGAAAATCGGTTCAGATTTAGACATAGCTCCCATATATATCTTTCGTCCGATTTGGTCCTTTAGTCCTATAGAAGCTGTATTTTACATCCGATCGTTTTGAAATTTAGAATGGTAGAGTTTCTTGATCCATGAACCAACATTGCCGAATTTGAAGAAAATCGGTTAAGATTTAGCTATAGCTCCCATATATATGTTTCGTCCGATTTGGCCCTTTAGTCCTATAGAAGCTGTATTTTACATCCGATCGTTTTGAAATTTAGAATGGTAGAGTTTCTTGATCCATGAACCAACATTGCCTAATATGAAGAAAATCGGTGCAGATTTAGATATAGCTCCCATATATTCTTTCGTCCGATTTGGTCCTTTAGTCCTATAGAAGCTGTATTTTACATCCGATCGTTTTGAAATTTAGAATGGTAGAGTTTCTTGATCCATGAACCAACATTGCCAAATTTGAAGAAAATCGGTTAAGATTTAGCTATAGCTCCCATATATATGTTTCGTCCGATTTGGCCCTTTAGTCCTATAGAAGCTGTATTTTACATCCGATCGTTTTGAAGTTTAGAATGGTAGAGTTTCTTGATCCATGAACCAACATTGCCGAATTTGAAGAAAATCGGTTAAGATTTAGCTATAGCTCCCATATATATGTTTCGTCCGATTTGGCCCTTTAGTCCTATAGAAGCTGTATTTTACATCCGATCGTTTTGAAGTTTAGAATGGTAGAGTTTCTTGATCCATGAACCAACATTGCCGAATTTGAAGAAAATCGGTTAAGATTTAGCTATAGCTCCCATATATATGTTTCGTCCGATTTGGCCCTTTAGTCCTATAAAAGCTGTATTTTACATCCAATCGTGTTGAAATTTAGAATGGTAGAGTTTCTTGATCCATGAACCAACACTACCGAATTTGAAGAAAATCGGTTAAGATTTAGCTATAGCTCCCATATATATGTTTCATCCGATTTGGCTCTTTAGATCCAATCGTTTTTATACCCTACACCACACTGTGGTACAGGGTATTATTTAAGTATAAAATGTCCCAAAAGTAAATTTATGTAAACAATTTATACATGAATAACAAAATTTATATATCAGAGTTATTCAATATTACGAGAGTGGTGTAGGGTATTATATAGTCGGCACCGCCCGACTTTAGCCTTTCCTTACTGGTTTATATTTATATTTGTCCGCGAGAAATTCAACTGTTGTAAATATTAGCAATAAAATTTCCTAATAAAGAATACTAAATTAAATTATCTGAAATAAATAAAACTAATGCAAAGCTTTGGAACGGAAAATAATTATGTATATGGAATAAACGAGAAGAACGACATTCCAATTAGATAGCAAAGCAAAAAATGTGCAAAACACTGGAAGGACATGTAACTATGTATATGTAATAATGTGGAATTTGTCTTGTAAATACATATGTACATTTACGTTTGTATGTTTAGAACAATCGTGACGAAAAGCTTGGAAAAACTTTGTGGACGGCTAACGCTAGGGAAGCAGTGATGATGCCTGTGATCTCGTTTTTAAATGGTTATAAAGAAAATACTAAGTTCTTGCCAGCCATAGGAGTTGGAAGAAATTCCGTTTATGGATGGAAGTATAATTTATATATGTCAACAAATATAATGTAAACCATTAAAAATAATAATAAAACATCTTTTTCGGCTCATAAAACATCATTTTATTTATTTATATTCGTACAACAGTGGGAAATTATTTTGTTATTTGTAACATTGTATTCCACTGGCTTCTGATGCCTCACAAGCATCGCCATCGTATCAACACAAAATAAATAATTTATGTATAACATTAGCACAATGATCTTCAACAATATTTCCTCTCTGCAATTTGAATTAATTATTTTCTAAGTCGGCATTATTCCATTTAATTGTTTATTGATTAGAATTTAAACTAAACGTGTTTGTTTTTAAGAAAAGCAAAAAGGAAAAAAATGCACATGCTTATACACTCTCGCATTCATATAAAAGTGACATTTCAACACACACACACTTCAAAAATGCAATGCAACTTAAGTAAAATAGCGTTCCATTTTTCAACTTGAAATAATATTTTGTGGAATTTTTCAAGGTGAAAAAACATAGTACCCACCTTTTCGCAGCTGTAAAGATCCCTGTATTTTACATCCAATTGTTTTGAAATTTAGAATGGTAGAGTTTCTTGATCCATGAACCAACATTGCCGAATTTGAAGAAAATCGGTTAAGATTTAGCTATAGCTCCCATATATATGTTTCGTCCGATTTTGCTCTTTAGTCCTGTAGAAGCTGTATTTTATATCCAATCCTTTTGAAATTTAGAATGGTAGAGTTTCTTGATCCATGAACCAACATTACCGAATTTGAAGAAAATTGGTTAAGATTTAGCTATAGCTCCCATATATATGTTTCGTCCGATTTGGCCCTTTAGTTCTATAGAAGCTGTATTTTACATCCAATCGTTTTGAAATTTAGAATGGTAGAGTTTCTTGATCCATGAACCAACATTGCCGAATTTGAAGAAAATCAGTAAAGATTCAGCTATAGCTCCCATATATATGTTTCATCCGATTTGGTTCTTTAGATCCAATCGTTTTTATACCCTACACCACAGGGTATTATTTACAGGGTATTATTTAAGTATAAAATGTCCCAAAAGTAAATTTGTGCAAACAATTTATACATGAATTACAAAATTTATATATGAGAGTTATTCAATATTACGATAGTGGTGTAGGGTATTATATAGTCGGCCCCGCCAGACTTTAGCTTTTCCTTACTGGTTTTTATATGGGATTTCAACGCGAAAAATGAACATAGTACCACGCTTTACAGCGAAAAAATTATATACTACAACCTGCGAAAAACAAAGCACAATCCGTATTCACACGGGTTAAGTATTTATTAAGTAACTTATGGGCGTTTTGATGATGTGAGAGGCGTTCGGAAGGGGGAAAGTATGCCGTATTCGAACTTATCGTACTCAACGTTTTTTGTTTTTTCGTTCGCAGTGAAGTTTATTTTGACATTGTATCCGGTTCGGTTTAAAAGAGAATCAGACGATAATTTGCTTAGAAAAAGGGATCGTGTGAATTAGGACGCATATGTGCTTAAAGCTTTGTATGTTCAGATTTGCACTTGGCAAGTTTTTTCAGCGGCTTATCATCAAATTCTCTTTTGAACTTGCACGAAGAACTCAAATCGTTCAGAGAGAGTTTTTTGCCGACTGCCTCTCTCTCCAACAAAACGCCGATAATCTGCTGAACATTCAGCCAGTGTAAATCGGGACTATGTCACCATTTAGTCCCTATTCAAACGATACTTTTTTAAAAAGTAACTTATCGACTTATTCTCTTTTGAACTTATGTTTACGTTTACACACATACTTTTTTTCAATACTTGAACTAAGTATACACGATTGCCAGATCGGATAACGTTATCAACCCTGTTAAAGTGCTGCAAATGTACGGACAATGATAGATTGTTAGGCAAAGCAAGAAAACCTTAAAATTTCATATACATATTTACTATATATTTAGTAAATATATTTGTTCCTTTACTATTAAAAAAAGTAAAACTAGCAAAAGAGGAGTAATTCAAAATTCTCTCTGAGTAAACATGTTTTAAAAAAGTACGGGAACGGAAATCTGGTAAAAATAGCAAGCACAGCAAAATGTCTTCTATTTGAAGTTTTTGTTATATTACTTTCAATGTATTTTGAAAGCTACTACTTTTACTCGGAAAAATTTGTCGAGTAAAAACTAGTAAAATAGAGTAAAGGAACGCTTTTTGGAGTAAATTTATTAAAAGTGGTAACTTGTAGTAGGTAAAGGAACAAAGCTAATATTTATATGCAGTATTGCCAATAAAATATTTTATAGACAGTGTTGCCAATAAAATGTTTTTCTGGCAATGGCGCCGTTGTCACATGCATAAACTTCGCTCATCTAACAATCTGCAAATTATTTCGCAATGACTTTTCTGCTAACGTTGCAAGGAAAAAATTGTATGTTAACACGGTTGTAAATTCACAGGGTTGCATTTTTCAGCCATTTTTCTGGCAATATAGTCCGATCTGCAATTCGTGTGTACTTAGCTTAATACTTATTTTCATTTCTTTGTCCGGATTTACACTGGCTGAATGTTCAGCAGATTATCGGCGTTTTGTAGGAGAGGGGGCAGTCGGCAAGAGGGTACGAGTACGTCATTTTTTACCCCCTTTCCGACTGCCTCTCGCCCACAAAACGCCGATAAGTATATTTAATACTTAAAAAAGAATAATCATGTAAATGGGGACTTATACTTACTTAAAAAAGAATATGTGAATGATAACAATAGACGATTGTCAGATCGGACAACGTTATCAACCCTGTTAAAGTGCTGCAAATATACGGACAGTGACAGATTGTTGGGCAAAGGTGAATTGACAGTTCAGGCGATTGCCAGAAATTTTGATTTTCCGCCTTTTTTCTTACAATATTGTCCGATCTGGCAATCGTCTATACAAAAATCTTTTCCAAGCAAGTGTCAAAGTTTGTAGGAGAGAAAGGCAGACGGAAAGGGCTCTCTGCCCCTCTCCACAAACTTTGAAACTTGATCAGAAAAAATTGCCAACCCCGTATGTTCTGATTCACGAGAACCAATTTTTTCCAAGCAAGTGTTAAAGTTTGTAGGCGGGAGAGGCTGATTTTTTACGTTTTTAAAACTTTTCTATAATATTTATTCACATTTGGATTCTTTTTGTAAATTTCTACAGGTTTGGCAACTTGTGCCATCCATATTTTCATCCAGCGATGAGAGATTTATTTTTTGACAGATCGAAGTGATTGGATAAGATACTGACGAGAGAAAAATACTTGGTTACTACCCTGAACAACGCCAAAAACATTGTAAATTAAAAACATGGTAGTTAATTTTTTAATTCTAAAAATAAAATTCGAAATGCTTGTACGATACGCTTCGGTTACTTTTGCCTAACCAGCCTTTCCATTAGTCCATATTCACACTTTTTAACCACACTTTCTGCTATCATCCCAGCAGACAAAATGTTCAGAATTCAGTCCAAAATCGGTTAGACAATCGGATAAATCAATTATCCGCCTTTTTGTCATTTCTTTTTCCTCTGTTGAAGGGAGCTTTATGTTATCTCTACAGTTAGACATACTTCATAACAGCAGAAGAGCGAACTTTCCCCCCGTCTTGGTCTTAAAAAGTCTTTGCAGGCGGAAAGAGCTCTCTGCCTCTCTCCTACAAACACTTGCTTGGAAAAAGTTTCCGAGTGTGAACCAGGACTAATGAAAAAAAATATTACCTTACCGGTCAGTGGGGGTACTTCTAAAAGTAGAAAACTGCTGAAAGAAATACAAACTTTTTTATCCCTAGCGAGATTAGAGCTGCTGTTCGTATTGCACGACTTTTTGCGTCGTGTGTAAAGTCTCAAACAATTTTATATGCGATTTTGAACAAATGGGAATGAATAAGCTATTGGTATTTTCAGATTGTACCCATTTTTATATTTTAATATTCCTACAATTATAAAGTTTCATCACATACAAAATTACATTCTGCGATCGCCAGAGATTATTTTTAAACATTTTCTCAATGGAAAAATATTTATTTCAATAATTTTAAAATTCCTAATCAACTGAAAATCGTATTTTTAATAATACAACTCTGAGCACAATCTCGGCCCGAAATGTCAAAAACGGTTTGTTGTGTAAAATCGGCTAAACACCATCTGTCATCTGTCTCTTTTGACAACTTGCCTACTCCTTTCAATTTGGTGTTCCTCCAAATCAGACATTAAAAAATGAAGGTGTGTAAATTTTTCGAAAAAATACGAGAAAATCCATGTTTAATTTCTAAAATACTCATCAAAAATGTTAAATTATGCGATTGATCATTGAAATTCCCAAGAATTGTGTGTATTGGACGTGTGATTGAGAAAATATTCGAAGATTAAAAATTTCGCTAACCTCTTCGCGGTGTTTTGTGTATTTGTTGAAAGCGCACAGATAGATTGGTTGTGTATATTTACAAATGATTTTTTTTTGTTCTTTTTCCATAATTTTAGCTCAACGTTTCTTTTCCCGCTACGGGATGTCAAAAGCTCTTCGAAGTTGTCGATGAACACAAATTGCGTGTGTTCTACGAGAAGCGTATGGGCCAAGTTGTCGATGCCGATATCCTCGGTGATGAATGGAAAGGCTACATGCTCCGCATTGCCGGTGGTAACGACAAACAAGGTTTCCCCATGAAACAGGGTGTCTTGAGTCATGGTAAGTTGTTGTTCTTTTTGTTGTTTGTTATTGTTAGCGTATAAACAAAGTGAATCTTTGCCAAAATGATTACATTATCCTTACTTCTTTAGGCCGTGTTCGTTTGTTGTTGAAGAAGGGACACTCCTGCTACCGCCCCCGTCGTACTGGTGAACGTAAACGTAAATCGGTCCGCGGTTGCATCGTTGATGCCAATATGTCCGTCTTGGCTTTGGTCATCGTAAAGAAGGGTGAAAAAGACATTGCCGGTCTAACCGATACCTCGGTTCCTCGTCGCTTGGGTCCCAAGAGAGCCAGCAAGATCCGCAAGTTGTACAACTTGAGCAAGGAAGATGATGTCCGCCGTTTCGTTGTACGTCGTCCTCTCCCAGCCAAGGACAACAAGAAGGCCACCTCCAAGGCTCCTAAGATTCAACGTCTCATCACCCCCGTTGTCTTGCAAAGGAAGCGCAGACGTGTTGCCTTGAAGAAGAAACGTCAAGTCTCCTCCAAGGAAGCTGCTGCTGATTACGCCAAATTGTTGGCTCAAAGAAAGAAGGAGAACAAAGCCAAGCGTGAAGAAGCCAAGAGACGTCGTTCCGCTTCCATGCGCGAGTCTAAGAGCTCCATCTCCAGCGACAAGAAGTAAACAACAAAACATATTGTTTTTAAACATAAGGAATCATTTTTATTCGTTTCGTGGGGAATACACGAAGAAAGAAACACTAAACAATAAAAGATGTGAAAACTGTTTTTTAAGAAAACTTAAACAGCTAACGTATTCTTTATCAAAATTTTTGATTGTCATTATAAAAATTATTATTTGAAGACCTAGTAGGGACCTGAAAATACAGTTTAGGCGCTTCCTTTTTTTTTTAATTCACTGGCAGTTTTACTTGTTCATTGCTTTGACTCAATATTCTTTATTTCCATTCATCTCCAAGTGAAGCAATCTCGCAATTATTTTAAATGCCGTAAAATGCATTGACTCAATCCATCTCCTATTTCCATTCATCTCCTAGTGGAGCGATCTCAATAATTTATTTTAAACGCCGTACGCAGATGTATTCAAACACTGCAGAGGTGTTTCAATCACGTCTTTAAATTTTCTCAAGAAATTGAGTTGAAATCGCAAAACGCCAAATTTTTTCATTCAATTTTAATGGTCTTTGAAATTTGACTATAACGAAATGCGTACGTGGATGTTATTCTCTATAATTAATAGTTTCAATCTAATAATACAAAAATATTTTGCTACAAAAAAATTCAGCGGATCTGTTTTGCGTTTTGAAAACGAAATCGCCAATTTTCGACGAAATGCGATTGCCATCACATGGGCGATAATTACGATATTTAACTGTAAGTTATCCAATGGATGCGGAAATTTTACGTCGTTCTCTCATTGGAAATTAATATTTTTATCCCCTCACCTTAGAGAGGAGGGTATTTATCATTTGCTACGAACCAAAATGTAACACATCGAAGGAGTGACCTAAGACCCTAAGTATGTTCGGCCGATATTCGTTTTGGGTCGTTTTATGTCGAATGAGCAATGTCTGTCTGTCTGCTGGCTGGTGCGCACAATAACTCTCGAAAGGAGTAACCGATTGACTTCAATGGCATGTGGTAATATTTTCTTCTATCTCCGGTTAAGTTCGAAGATGGGCCATATTGGCCCACTCCTAGTACCTCCCCCACAAAGGGTTAACATTTAGTGAAATATTGATTATGTAATAACTTCTATACTACTTATTTGAATCCTCTGTAATTCTACAAATAGCAGTAGTTTATTAGTCACTACTACCTCGAGAAAAATGGGCGAAGTATCCGCGCCCCTTTTGGTACCTCCCACACAAATGGACAATTCTGAACCAAAAGTTAATAGCTTTATTATATAACTTTATTACCAGTGGATACAAAGACTTGAAATTTTGTACAGTGTAATGGTTTAATAGTACCTACAATACAGTGAAAAATGGCCATTTTTGCCACGCTCCTTTTGGTACCTTCCACACAAATGGACCGTTTTGCACCAAAAGTTAACAGCTTATAATTTTAATACCAGTGCATACAAATACTTGAAATTTCGTACAGTGCAATGCTCTAGTACCTACAGTCCAGAGAAAAGTGACTGTTATTGGGACGCCCATTTTGGTACCTCTCATACAAATGGACCATTTTGCACCAAAAGTAAACAGCTTTTAACTTTAATTCCAGTACATGCTTTAAAGTTCTTAAAGCAATTTAAATTGATAATAATTAAATAAAACAAAAGAATAAATTAATTTACTAATATTTTTTTTGGGACAAGGTGAGGGGATTCATTAGTCGGTTTACCCGACTGAACTTTCTTACTTGTTTTTTGTTTTATTTATTATTTTGAGTTTTGGGTCATTTTAACTCTATGAGCAATGTCCGTCCGTCTGTCTGTCGGTGTGCTGGCTAGTGCGCACGGTAAATCTCGAAAGGAGTAACCGATTGCCTTCAAATTTGGTATGTGGTTAAAATGTTGTGAAATATTGATTCTTTAATAACTGCTATTATACTTATTCGAATCGTGTGAAATTCCACACAGTATTAGTTTATTAGTCGATATCAACTCGAGAGAAATGGGCGAAGTGGCCACGCCCCTTTTGGTACCACCCACACAAATGCATCATTTTGCACCAAAAGTTAACAGCTTATAACATTAATACCAATGTATAAAAATACTTGAAATTTTGTACAGTGTTATAGTGCCTACAGTCCAGTGAAAAATGGGCGTACCTCCCACACAAAATGGTCAAATCATACCACAATTTAATATCTCATAACATTAATATACCAGTCCACATAAACACTTATAATAAAGTATATACTGTTCAGCGAAATATAGGTGTATTTTTTAAACCCCTTGTGGTACCTTCCACACAAATTGACAGAATATTTCGTGGGCGTAGCGTCATATCTCCCAAAACCATGTATGTCATGTCGCCCATATAGCGACATATCGCCCATGTTGGTTATCAGGAATTGTCGTACCGCCCAAACGCAATGTCATAAAGCCCAAAGTTTTTTTTGGGCGATATGACATTTCAATAAATATAAAATGTTACAAATAATAGCGTAACAAAAGAACTGTAATTATACCCTTCATCATATAGCGGTGACACATACTGATTTGTCTCAACTCTTTAACCCCGCCGGAACTCGGGGTATGTCCAGATACGGCTGCGCGGACCAAAGTTTACTATTGTGGCCGGCCTTTGGCCGGGATTGAAGATTTTCTCTTCTTGTTAAAGTCAAAAGACGGCTACGCGGACCAAACAGCATGTCAAAGGACGGCTATGCTGATCAAGGTATCTTTGCAAAGGAACTTTAGTTCCCGTAGCCGTCTCGATGAAGTTTGGTGCTTGTGCTCATGTCTTAATCGAGTATGATGTTGCCAGATTGGGCACCCTATATTTAGCAATATGGCACCCATTTTTGGAGTGTCCCATGTATCCGGTCCCCAAATGTCGACTTATTTTCATCACAACGAGACAAGAAAGGCAAATTTTCTAAAATGTTTGCTTTGCACCTTTTAAAATGCTCTTTGAACATTTTGGGTAACAAATTCAATAGCAAAAATTTAAGTGGCGAAGTTGTCCAGGAATCAAATTTACAGCTAGTGTAAACCTTGAACTACATTTAACACAAAATTAATTTAAAACAAAATTACATTCAATTTGTCCATATATCGACAAAATATGTGTATGTATGTGTGTATTTCCTAACGTAAACAGCATTATATAACTTTTTACAAATGATATGAATGTATTCGTAAGTTCTTTCGAAAGGAGAATTGGCAATAAGAAAATAAAATCAATCAATTTTATGTTAATGGATTTTCATCGATTATTATAACATACACATATATTTTAAATATTTTATTGTTTTCTTTTGGGTTTAACTGTCTTTAACATGGATCATTAAATATAATCAAAAACTTCTACGGAATATTATACACTACAATTGGCAATGTTTGCTATGAATAACGTCGCACCACCACCCTTTTGTGGTTGAATACATACAGACATTTATATTTCTCCAAACTCAAGTACAGATGTACGTATGCCGTAATATTTCCTTTAAGAAAATATACAACTCCTTACTCCCAAACTTCATTTATTCAAATATTTTGCAAAGTATGTTGTGGACTTGCATTTTCTGTGGAATTTGTTATGGAACTCGAATGATTGGAATTAACATTTTCATCGCTGTTGCTATCCTCTATATCAACATCATCCTCCACGGGCAGACCAGCTGCTCGCATCTGCCCCGCATAACGTTGAATTTTATTTTCTTGGTCGGTTAGTAATTCCAAGAGGTCTTCTTGGTCTTTTTGCAATTTACTATAATTTTCGTTGGCTGCGTTTGCCACATCAGTTGCCTCCTGCAACCGTTTTCGCAAATGTTCCAATTCTTGTTGCAAACGTAAATTCTCCGTATAGTAAAGATTTGTTTGAAACTGGGCTGCGTTTAAGGCTTCGAGTGTGGCATTATTGGGAGGGGAATTATTGTCATTGTTAGGTGTCGAAGAATTGGTCGAAGTAGAATCGGTATTTTTTCGAGCTGATAATTGCGCCTTAAGCAATGTGTTTTGGTCTGTTAGTTGGTGATTCAAGGATTGTACTTCTGTTAGTTTTTGTTCTTGTTCGGTCTTTGTGCTCTCCAGCTGTTTAACTGTTTCTTGCAAGGACGTAATCTGAGTGTCCAAACCTCGTATAATACCCTTGTATTGAGCCACCAATGCAGATGCTTCCGAACTTAGGGTAAGTTCAGTTAATTCAATGCCATTCACATCAAATCCTGTGACCATTTTTACCACCAACGCTTCGAGTCCTTTGAAGAGCTTACAATATTCATAGTCTAGCAGCAGTTCAACAGCCGATTTGGCTCTTATCTGTGGTTGTTTGCACGCTCTGCTGTAAGCCTCATGTCTGGATACTTCGTTGAGTTTATTGCAGAAATTTTCTTGGCCAATTCGCTTAATAATGAGTTGGCAAATGTCGTCACGTTTCTGACCAGCCAACGAGTTGTCGTTGAATTGTATGCAGAGACCCATTAAGAAGGCACATAGTCCCTGGACCAAGTACTCATTCTCATCATGTTCATTGCCGCTGATCTGTGCCGTCAAGTAAGCCATAGTTCCTTGAGTCTGGAGGAGTGTTTTTACCGCTGTGGGACAATGGGCCAACCACATACTTAACAACATGAGTAGACCTACTTTACTTTGTAGCTTATAGGATTCCTGCTGCAAGAGACTGGTGCATTGCTCCAATAATGTTATGGGTTTATGTCCACCAGCAGAAGTAGCCAAAAGAACTCTCAATAACTCCTCCTTTTGGGCTGTGTTATCAACCAAGGTATGCATGAGCGCCACAGCCGAAAACCAGTTTGCCAATGCGTCTGTAGAAAAAAGTCCAGTGCATAACAATTGACCTGTAGACAGGCTGGACACATCGGCTGCTGATGATGGCAATAAGGTTGACACCACCGCTTGCTGTCCACTGCCGTTACGGTATAAGAAACACTGGAATGAATATAGAACAGAACAGCGCAATGCCAGCATTTGTTTTTCATTTATCATGGACATTAACAACACAACTATGACTGGTCGCGGAGGTGTGCTGGGTGCCATAACTTTGCTTAGTTGATCCTGATTGTCAGGATCACCTCTCGCTACTTCTGCTACCGCATTTATGGTTTCTGTGAGTATATCCGCTGGTACACCGCTTCCCATAAGTATTTCGCACAAGGCTTCCAAAAGTCTAGATTGTTTCATGGCTTTTTGACATGACGACACCACTTGCTGTTGATTACTGGGCGTTACTAATGACCTCACCACTTGCAACATACAGTGAACATTTGACATTTTTTGTGGAGCCCATCCCTGTTCTTCGCCCTCTCTACTGGACAGCTCAAACATTGGGGCCAAACGTTGTATATAGGAGCCCTCCTTAAAAAACTGTTGGTTGCTGGAATTGTTTTTTAATAGATTCAACAACAATATTAGGCAATCCTCAACAACAATGCCACCATCGGAGCAACCTTCATCGCGTATTATATCGAAAATTTTATCAAAAGCGTTTTCAAAGGCGACAATTTTTTGGATGTTCGAGTTTCCCTTAGTCAACTGGATGAGAAGCAGCAATGCATCATTACGTATGACTTCGCGACTGTCCGAGAGCAAATCCATAAGTTTGGACACTCCCATAGGGCTAACCAATATATGTTCTTGCAAATCACGCGTTTTATTCTGTATCAAAGTAGTAAGCAATTGTATGGCTGCTCTACGTACTCTAAAGTCATACTCTTCTAAATAGCCCATAACGCAGGAGACATGTTCGGTGTTCTTAATAAACATTTCCGTGAATTGTTCTCCCACATTATCGGAGACAGTAGGATTATCGGCTTCTTCGTCAAATTCCTCCGTGGCCACAATATTACAAAGAGTGTCTAATGCATATGAAATTATTTCACAGTCCTGACAGTCGTTCTGTAGCACTTGGACCAAAGCAGGCATTCCCTGGGCACCCACTTCTATGCGATATTTCCTCGACAGAGCCTTCAGAGCTCGACATGCATCGCGGCGATCCTCCAATAGGGTTGAGGAGGCGGCTCTGTCTACCAGTTTTTCAACAGTTTCTGCAGCGCTAGGTGGCTGACCTGGTTCTGTGGCACCAAGCACAGTTTTGAATCCACTTTTTAGGAAATCCATTAAGATTCTGCTTACACGTAGCCTTTATATTGCACTATTTAGATCTATTTTTGAATGCAAAATAAATACATTCAAAATAAATGAAAATATGTGGTGCCAACGAATTATTTTTTTCTTTTCTCCTCCCAAATATATTTTTGACACGTCTGTTTTCTTGTTCTTGTCATTTGGTGGAAAAACAAACAGAGTTGTTTACTATATATGTATGTCCATATGTATGGATATCTCTTAAATACTAGTGAAAGCGTCCGACGTCTGTCAAAAGGCCCAGTTAGGCAAACTTAACCGTAACGCCCCCGTAGCGTAACGAATCAGCTGATTCAATCTGTCATATGGAAATCAGTGTAAACGATTAGCCAACGAAAACGAAACGTAAACGGACGGCTGAATCTGTTGAAATCAGAATTGGACGTTCCGTTTACGTACAATTTGACAACAGCTGATACTACATGTTGTTTACAATTACAATTGTATGTTCACCGAGAAAAGTAAAGAAAATAATTTATTAATTATTTGTTGTTTAAAAGTGCAAATAAACATGAAAGACGAATATTTGATTTCTTTGGTGCAGTCGCACTAGTATTTATACAATAACTATAATCCAGCATATAGGATATCTGAAAAAAAGCGAGAAGCTTGGAGCAAATTGGCAAGGAGCTGGGCGTTACAGGTGAGTTTTATGAAGATCGCGGCTGACTCCATTAAAAATTAAATTTATAATCTGCTTCAGGATTCTTTTGACGACAGTACGAGACAATCATTGCGCCAATCTTCTTCATTGTGGGTTAAGTTGACAGCAATATAAGCGTCTCTACAAACGTGGACTTATTTATAGAGATTGGATTGGATTTGGCTGAAGAGGGACTTCAATGGAAATAGACATAAGTAAAAGTATTAATAAAACACAGAATATTTAAGATATAGAGTTCAAATTTATTCCAGGTGTAGTGCAAATGTTACATTTTAAGAATGAAATTCAATTTCGGTCAAATGACCACCACGAGCCCGTCAACAGCGACATTTCGACCGGAACGACGGCAATTTCGCGTTGGATGTTGTCTCTGAGCTCGTCTATAGTTGTTGACTTAGACCAAGGATATTCCTCAGGGGAAACGCCGCCAATAAAAAAATGAGGAAAGGCTTCAGAGGATGCTGACGATAATGGTTTACTAGGAGGTACAGGTACTGATTGGCCAAACGGAGAGTACTGGAATATGGCTGTATTTAATTTAAATTAAGCAATGGAAATTGTTTGTATTAAAATAGATTATAATTAAATAGAAGTTTAATGGACATACCCCCATCGTCATAACTTCCAACATTAACTGATATGAATGTATAGTTAGCATCGCAGATTCCCACACAATTCGGCATATCCCACATTCGTTGAAAATCATTGGCAATGTGTTTGTACTGCTGTGTAGTTTGTTCACTTAAATAAATCGGCGAAAGCAAGCGCCACAAAACTTCACTGTATTCTAAAACAATATTTCGCATTGTTGTTTTCCCCAGCCTGTGACTCCATGCAATCGATTGTATGGAACAACCGTGACACAAATATCTAAAATTTTAAAGAATAGAATGTTAATATTTCCCAACTTGGAATCATAGGATAAAGCAATATTTGACATACAGTGGTGTTATTGCTAATCTCTTTGCCGGTCTAATCCGTTGCTTTGGCGTAGTTAACTCAGTCATTGTTTATAGGACGTCCGCCCAATCTTCTTATCCGACGATATTTTCTTGATTTACTTTAATTGTAAATTCTGCACAGATTTAAAAAACACAAATTTATAAACAATCTTTTTAACTTCATTTTTAATAAACCTAAACAAAAAGAAATCGCGGTTTTTTGTTTACTTATGTGTTGTTGTTGTCAGAACATATGACTCGTTATCTCAACGTTGGCTAATCGCTCAAACGGGCAACGTTACGGCAACGGTAAAGATAAATTACGGTTACGTATGCCTAACCCGGCCTAAAGTGTAGTTGTCTGCACACAAACCAGCAGGATGAAATTTCAGTTTGACAGACGCCGGACGCATTCACTGGTATTTAAAGGCCGGGTCAGCGCCGCCGTAACGTTGTCCTATGGATCAATTACCCAAAACTTAAAAAACGTGCTGTATCACTGAGATATTCACAACAAAAGTAGCAACAAATTAATTTTATTTTATATTTATTTGCTACTAATTTATAATTTTATTACTTATTTATAACTAGTTTTCAAAAGCTTCGCATAAATTTATTCTTTTTTCATTATTTTCTTAATTGTGTATGCAAATGCACGTAAACGTACCGTCCAAATCAAATTTCAGCAGATTCAGCCGTTTGTTTACGTTTCGTTTCCGTTGGCTAATCTTTTACACTGATTTCCATATGTCAGATTGAATCAGCTGATTCGTTAAGCTATGGGGGCGTTACGGTTACGTTTGCCTAACCCAGCCTTAAGAGTACCTCTTAAAGTCCCCATTTACATGGTACTTTTTTTTAAGTAAGTTATCGACTTATTCTCTTTGGAAAAAGTATTTACGTTCACACACGTACTTTTTTTCAATACTTATACTTATTTTCATTTGTTTTGTTTCGGCTTTTCCTGTGTGAATTGTTGTTGTTTCCAAGTGCGAACGAAAAACACAAAACGATGAGTACGATAAGCACGAGTACGGCATACTTTTTTCCCCCCGTTTCCGACTGCCTCTCTCGCCCACAAAACGCCGATAAGTATACTTAATACTTAAAAAAAGTATCATGTAAATGCAGACAAAGTTTGTAGGAGAGAGAGGCAGAGTGCTCTTACCGCCTGCTTCTCTCTCCTACAAACTTTGACAATTGCTTGGTAAAAATTGTTTCGTGTGAATCAGGACCTAGTGTGAAGCAGCACTTATTGATTCAAGTTCCAATTCACACTTATGAACTGTCAGTACGAACATTTGAAATGTAAACAATGAAACTGACAATCAAAATTCTGTCAAAATGGCACCAGAGTAAAAAAAATAATCAGCTGTTCGCTCTATTATACCAATGTATGGTTATATGGATAGTTCCCATTTCCATGATACTTTTTTTAAGTATTAAGTACAGTGTTCCCAACTCTATCGAGGCAAAAATCAATACGGAGCAACAGTGCAAAAAACCATTACAAACCATCACCAAAAAATATATAAAAAACCAAAAATCGCTGTGAGAAAATAACAAAATCCTCAAAAAACACGCTAACATTGACAACAAATGTTAACCATAAAGTATGTATATTTAATATTCACCAACAAAATGTCTTTAAATTCATTTTATTTATAAAACTCTTTAATAATGTTTGTAACATTTAAGTTTTAACAACATAAATAAGAAATATGTATGAGTATAACATAAACATAACAGTCTTTTTTGTTTTCCCATTCTTAGGATTAGTATCCACTATTAGTAATAAATGCTCCTTATGTACATGTATGACTCAGAATTGTTCTTGGCCAAATAAAATAGTATAATTACCTTCTGGCCATAATAATAATTGTATATATATAAAATTCTAATTTCTTATATGTTTCATTGGAATTTATTTTTAGGTATTTTATACTTCGAACAGCAAAAATTTTGAATAAAAGAAAAAAAAAAACGAATAATAATCCTAAAGTTACAAAACAAGGGTTCGAATCACATACGAACATAAGGATAACCCTAAATGAAATCGACATCGTTTTTACCTTCTATGTGCTCTAAAAGAGTGTGACTTTACGTTGATTAAAATACGGACATGTATTTTTAATTTTCAGTTTTTTTTATTTTTTCTCAAAAATCTCTACAACCGCTACAAAAAATTTTTAAAGCGCTACCGTGGTGGTTTTTCATCACTACTTCTACAAAACAGTGGTTTTTGGAGATCAAAAATCACCACAAGTAGCGGAAAAACCACCAAGTTGTCGTCGCTGATTAAGTATACTTAAAAAGTATACCGTACTCGTACTTGGGGAAGTATGCCTTACTCGTACTTGTCTTGTCGTACTCATCGTTTTGTGTTCTTCACTCGCACATGGAAACAAAAACAATTCACACAGGAAAAGCCGAAACAAAGATATGAAAATAAGTATAAAGGTGAGTACAGACGATTTGCAGATCGGACAACATTGCCAGAAAAATGGCGGAAAAATGCAACCCTGTGAATTTACAACCGTGTGAACATACAATTTTTGTTTTGCAACTTTAGAGAAAAGTCATTGCGAGATAATTTGCTGATTGTTATATGTTCGAAGTTTATGCATGTGACAACGGCGTCATTGCCAGAAAATCATGTTATTTGCAACACTGTCTATAATAGGCGTGTTTTCGTTACACCATAAGTGCTTAATTTGTATAGGGAGCTAAGCACTTTTAAGCACTATTAGTTCCCGATGAAGTTTGGTGCTTATGTTCATGTCTATCATGTCCCTATATTTAGCAATATGGCATCCCATTTTTGGAGAGATTTTATCAATTATTGTGAATTAACGGGAAGAAGAAGAACAAAAATGGGAAATTATTTTAATATTTGCAAAAGAGTGTAAAGAATTGAAAATAGAATAGTAAATATATGTTTTATAAATACTTTTCACGAATTTTTTGTCTGTTTCGCACTGTTCTTTCTTCGCAACTCATGACACCATTGCTACCAGATAGTGAAAATCCGCCACTTATTGCTTATGTGCCAGTTAGTGGAAGTCAGTTGTTTTCGTTGCAAAGTGCTAAACTAAAAGTGCTAGCTGGTAACGAAAACATGCCTAATGTATTTTTATTGGCAATCCTGCACATAAATATTTACAAAATTTATTGTAAATATATGAAATTGTAATGTTTTCTTGCAATCGTCTGAACTGTCAATTCATCTTTGCCTAACAATCTGACATTGCCCGTATATTTGCATCACTTTTACAGGGTTGAAAATGTTTACCGATCTGGCAATCGTCTAAACTCAGCTTAAGTATTGAAGTTCAAAAGAGAATAAGTCGATAAAGGTTAGTACACACGATTTGCAGATAGGACAATATTGTCAAAAAATTGAGGTAAATGCACTGTGAATTTACAACCATTATATCGTCATCTGAAATCCAAAATAACGTAACCCACATGTTCATTATTTTTCAGAAGAAGTAAAAAACAAAGTAAAGTAATTTTATGCTTTTGACTAAATTTAAGTACTTCCGACTATTAAGGCAAAATCAAATAACAAATCTAGCGCAATTAGTTGTGGTGTACATTCGGAATTAAATAAAATAAAATTTTATGAATCTTTCCGCTTTTTTAATGACATTGTTTGCTGTAACGTAATTTTCAATATCACTCATAAAATGGTCAATTTTTGATATTAGGCATGTTTTCGTTACAAGCTAGCAGTTTTAGTTTAGCACTGTCATGTGCGCCTTAAAGGGTTAACAATGGCAACGGACTTTATTTGAATAAATATTGGGAAATTCCCATACAGCTGATTGGCGATAATAAATGACAGCTGGCATTTGAGGAGGTTAGTAAACAAAACGTACAGGAAGAAGATGGAAAAAAGGAGAAGTTTCGTGGACAAAATGACAAGAAACTTCTTCCCTTTTTTCATCCTGGCATCAGCAAGATCGGACGCAGTGGCTCCCCCGAAGATACTCGCTAAAACCCCAATAAATAAAAAGTTGGTACGCGGTTTAAAACCCGTTTGTTGTTTTTGGCGAAAGCCTTATTATTAATTAAAGTTTATGTGAATGTTACAAGAGGAAAGAAAATCTTAAAAGCGGAAAATTAGTGAACGAGAGAAGAAAGACAAAAAAAAACTAATAAATGTACATAATAAAAAAACTTATGAACAATTTTGAGCTAAAACTAAACCAAATAAAAAAACTTACAAAGCATAAAACTATTTGAACTAAAAAAAAACCAACATAAAGACGCGAGTGAGCACCACTGACAGCAACGCCACATCATCGAGCGCCGATCCAACGAGGGAGGAGCAGTTTCGCTTGGCCACTCCTGGCAGGCGTGGGTAACCAAAAGGGACTCCTTATTGAGACAATACATACTTCAGGACAGACAGAAAAGACGGACGGACTGTCTTTTATAATTATATTTGTAACCTAGGAAAAAGAATATATTAGAAAAAGATAAAGTGAATATTAGTGTTGAGCAAATAGGGAACTAACAATTGGTTTTTTTTATATATATAATACTAATCTTTAGTAGAACACAGTGCGCTATACTCAGGATTGAGCTCAGGCCTAGGATAGTTAGCCCCTTTTTCTTTACGGCTCTAGTTAGCCTACATCAACCCAGTTGTTCGTCCTTCCTAGAAGAATAATAAAAAGAAAACACAAATATTACTTATTGGACAAGAAAATTAAGGAAAAACCTACCAACAAATATACATATAAACGACCAAAATTAGACATACTCACCAAAAAATACTCGGGCGGACAAATACAGACGACTGGAACCTTTTGGGTCCCTTCGGCTCATCCAAAACCAGCCGCAGCCGCCATATCATCAATGATTCGCTTGTTTTTGACGATCCAGGAATAAGATGGAGGACGACATGGATTCCTAGAAGAAAAGAAGATCGTTTCCGATGATATTGTTTTATTTGTATTTCATTAAAACTGTTAAAACTTACCTATGAATTATCTTGCGAATTTAACGCTAACTTATAATTGCTGATACTTACCTTTACCTTTGTTTGAGGATATTTACTCACTGAATTTTATATTTACCTTTTTGAAGTCACAGAACCTGCAAAGAAAACTAAAAATTAATATAAAAAATTAGTTTTTTTATATTTAAATTTTGGAAACCTAACTTTATGATCCTCAATTATTACATTGTTAATGAAACTGATACTAGTTGTAAAATTTCCGGGAAATGAACCCCGAATAAACTTGTGAATTTTGAATTTTAAAGAAATTTCTAAAATGGTGTTGGCCTAAGGCCTATTGCAAGGGTGGTAGCGGAATAGGGTAGGAAAGGGGTAAGTAAGGGAGGCGAATATGGGATACATAAACAAAATATCTAGGTATCAAGGTGGAGTCTTAAGTCGATTCCAGTGGGAGGGCCAAAACTTGGTATAACACCAGCCAAGCGACGTATTTGTTCCTGGAGGTGTACATCATCTGAGTGTTTCGTTAGTCTTTTTCCTTTCCTTTGCTCTTGTTCCTTCTTTCTAGACTTATTTCGGGTACCCCTCTCTCTTTAATGTTTTGTCCTTACGTGAAAGCCCGGTATGAGTATAGTTTTTGTCTCTGTGTCAACGTCCACAACGCCGGCAAGAACACCACCCCAAGCCGACGAGCCATAGCCGCGCGAACGCCAGCATACCGGCAACGCCGACGAAGTGGAACCAACTAATAATAAATCAAATTGACCAGTGCACAGTACAGCACTTTGCAACGAAAACAACTGACTTCCACTAACTGCACATAAGCAATAAGTGGCGGATTTTCACTATCTGGTAGCAATGGTGTCATGAGTTGCGAAGAAAGAACAGTGCGAAACAGACAAAAAATTCGTGAAAAGTATTAATAAAACATATATTTACTATTCTATTGTCAATTGTATAATCTCTTTTTGCAAATATTAAAATAATTTCCCATTTTTGTTCTTCTTCTTCCCGTTAATTCACAATAATTGATAAAATCTCTCCAAAAATGGGATGCCATATTGCTAAATATAGGGTTCCCAATCTGGCAACATCATACACGATTAAGACATGAACACAAGCACCAAACTTCATCGGGAACTAATAGTGCTTAAAAGCTCCCCATACAAATTAAGCACTTATGGTGTAACGAAAACATGCCTATTGAACTTGTAGGAATGTGTTGTTTAGCCTAATAGACTATAATCAATCATAAAATTAATTTTGATTTTTTTGATGTTACGTGATTTTGGATTTCAGATGACGATATGTTATATTTCGTGCTACACACGAGGCAATTTTTTCCAAGCAAGTGTCAAAGTTTGTAGGAGAGAGATAGGCAGGGAGCTCTTTCCGCCTGTTTCTCTCTCCAACAAACTTTGACACTTGCTTGAAAAAAATTGCTTTAATAAATAAATATTTACAAAATATATTGTAAATATATGTAATTGTAAGGTTGTCCTGCAATCGTCTGAACTGTCAATTCACCTCTGCCTAACAATCTGTCTTGTCCGTACATTTGGATCACTTTAACAGGGTTGATAACGTTGTCCGATCTGGCAATCGTGTATACTTAGCTTAAGTTACTTAAAAAAAGTATCGTGTGAATGGGGACTTCCAATAACTGGAGCTAAATCACTTGTCCTAAAATATATCTCATCAACCCTGGGTGTCTTCTGTTGTCAAAACTCGTTGTTGACATTGTCAAAGATATTTGGTAAACAAAATGAGCGCGGCGACGATGTAATGAAAACTAGCGGAAAAGTCACTTGCGTAGAAAAACATTAGAACACTTTGATCGGGAAACTCTCGACAATACAGTAGTCACAGAAAAATCCTTACCAAGTACCTACATACAGATAGAAAATTATGAGTAACAAAAAACGAAAAGTTGATGTGCCCATGATACCTTGCAGCTGGGTAGGCTGTGGTTTGATGTTTGTGAATGACTGGGAGTTGAACGGCCACATTGAAACACATTTGGAGACATTAAAACCGCATAGTAGTGGTAATTACAATTGTGTGTGGGGAGCATGTTCTTTTACAACGGAATGTATTACGGAGATACACAGGCACATCTATTATCACGGCTATTACAATGGCTTGCTGGTTCATGGAAAGAATGAACTGGAAATAAATCCATCTATACCGAGATGTAACGCCGTACCTCGAGAGTGTGATAAAATACCAGATTTGCATAGCGATTTTCGTTGCGAATGGGTCGATTGCAATCGAACGTTTATATCGATAGTAGAATTCCAGGATCACATAGTGCAGCACGCCTCGTTTGAGTACGAAATACAGAAATCACCGGATGACGAAAGACCAAAAATTCAGTGTAATTGGAATTTTTGCAAAAAACAAATGGATAATAAATATCGTCTCATAGAGCACATTAGAACTCATTCAAATAAAAAACAAGTTGCCTGCTTCCACTGTGGGGAATTGTTTCGAACGAAAACCACGTTGTTCGACCACCTAAGACGTCAGCCAGAAAATAACAGTGAGTAGTAGATAGAGGTTTGCGTAATAATTTGCATGTGAAAATGTCGCAATGGTTTTGTCCCTTTTAGCTCAAAAATATCAATGTGCTCAATGTTCAAAGTACTTTGCTACGGAAAAACTTTTACGCTCGCATATGATTAAGCATGTAAATTGTTTTAAATGTAGCATGTGCGATATGACTTGCTCGTCGGCCAGTGCCTTAGCTACACATGTCCGCTATAGACATTTAAAGGACAAGCCCTTTAAATGTGTGGAGTGTGAATATCGGTGTGTAAGGGAATCCGATTTAAATCAACACGTTCAATTAGTGCACAGTCAAGAGGTGCATCGCTGTGAGGAGTCTGGCTGCACGTATGCAGTAAAAACATTTCAGGCTTTGCGAAAGGTGAGATACTTGAGTTTTGTTTTAGAATAACACGACATTGACGAAATACTTTTTATTTTTGCAGCACTTCTTTGAAGTTCACAAAAATACCACCTTCATTTACCTCTGTCACTGTTGTGAAAAGCCCTTTAAGAGTGGCAAAAGCCTCTCGGTGCATCTAATCAAAAAGCATGACTTTCAACTGCCATCGGGACATCGACGTTTTACATATCGCATTGATGAGAATGGATTTTACCGTCTCGAAACTACCCGCATAGAAAGTTTAGAAGTTACCGAACAAATTCTGACGCCGACCACTTTCGAAATAACTGAGATTACGGAAGAAAGTAATTCCTATGAGATAGTTTCGATGACAAATAAACAAGACGCGGAACGCATCATAGTATCCAATGATAGAGGCGAAACTCGTCCAGCGGGGGAAGTAATAATATCTTTGCCAAGTTTAGATTAAATGAAGGTTACTCATAACAAACGTTTCATACATATTTTAGTTTTTAATATATAAATTAACAGCAAAATACCGTTGATAGACGTAATAAGATATACTGCTATTATTAAGTTTTCTTAATCATATCTATATCATTATAAATCAAATAATAAATGTAAGTTATATTAGCTCAGTTTTAAGCAAACGGAACATTTTAATTCAATTTTTAATGTTTTTCCAAAATATGTATGTTAAGTGTTAAATCAAAATTTCCTTCAAAATCCGACTAAACTTAACTCATTATGTGATGCTTGTGGTTTAATAGAATTGCTTAAATTAAGTAATGTATAAATTAAAGCAAATAAAGAAGTGTTAATAATTTAAGTAATCAACAGCAGGGTTTCAATATAAATAAAAGTCGACAAAGAGTAGTCAAATATTTCATAGCTTAAATGACAATGTAAGACTAATTGAACACCAAACATTTTATATTAGGCGTGTTTTCGTTACACCATAAGTGCTTAATTTGTATGGGGAGCTAAGCACTTTTAAGCACTATTAGTTCCCGATGAAGTTTGGTGCTTGTGTTCATGTCTTAATCGAGTATGATGTTGCCAGATTGGGCACCCTATATTTAGCAATATGGCATCCCATTTTTGGAGAGATTTTATCAATTATTGTGAATTAACGGGAAGAAGAAGAACAAAAATGAGAAATTATTTTAATATTTGCAAAAAGAGTGTAAACAATTGAACATAGAATAGTAAATATATGTTTTATAAACACTTTTCACGAATTTTTTGTCTGTTTAGCACTGTTCTTTCTTCGCAACTCATGACACCATTGCTACCAGATAGTGAAAATCCGCCACTTATTGCTTATGTGCCAGTTAGTGGAAGTCAGTTGTTTTCGTTGCAAAGTGCTAAACTAAAAGTGCTAGCTTGTAACGAAAACATGCCTATTATATCGCCCAAAAAGTTTTCCATATAGGAATTTTGAATAACATAACACCATTTCCAAAACTCTTATATTAATTACATACTTTTCTTTAAACTAACAACTAAATTCTATGCCTGGGCACTATATCATTACATTTGCCCCTTTAATAATTTTCCAAAGAATAAACTCATTAGATCATTTTGTACTTAGAAGACACCATCTTTTTGTTCCATTTCTTCTAGTTATGCGCTTATCATTCCTAAAATAATATTTATAGAATCTTACTTTTGCCTCTGTAGGTTTTAATTTTTTCTTCTTCAGAAAATATCTATTACCCAATCTTACCATAGCTTTGTGCAGCATTAAAACTCTTAAGAACCCCAGATATTATATTATCAACGTATGGTTCACTGAGAAAGTTTAGATGTTAAGTTTATGTCCAATATGAGTTATAAGTTCAAAATAAATATTTGAAACTAAAAAAAAACTGTGTATCTCTCCATCTCATGAACAAATAATCTATGTGCCCTTACCTCTAGGTATGGACTTGAAATCCCTGTCTTTTCTCATCAACATGCTAAATTGAAAATCTAATGTAACTATTTATGCAAAACAAAACTTCTATTTGGAGTTTTAAAATTAATATGAACAGAATTATTCGTACCACACAGTCTCTTCAGAAATTTTCATTTGAATACCGTAAGAACGAGTTCATTGTAATACCTCCAGCTGACTTGCAATTTATTATTTAATATCCCCTAATATGGAATGGTATGCAATTTGTTTGTCGCGCCTCCTATCTAAGTTTTTATCACGTGCACTGACTCATCGCGTAATCGATTTTCATTTTGATTCCGATCACCACACATGACGTATATTTATCTAGTCTCGTGGAAAATGGGGGCAATTGTGGGGGGTTATGCTATTAAGTATAATTGAAAGTTATATTAGAACATTTAATTTGAAAAGGTAAACAACCCTCATCTATTCATCTTAGCAGATACACATATTGATAATAAAAATTTCAATTTACTGCTATAAATAGGGAAATTAATGACGTGAATTCTCTACAGTTTTATCTATAACATTTACGGCCAATTCCACGATCTCCGGTTATTCTACAGTTAGAGCTAACCTACAGTTATAGCTGTCAAATTGTGTGAAATTTTTATTTTTGAACTGTGAGTTAGCTCTAACCGAACGTTGTGAAATTGGGGGTTACGCGTACTTTTTTACGAAAATCGTAAAAAACTTTATGTATGTATCTAAACATCAAGTACGTACTCTAGAAAATGTTAGCCCGTTGACTTCACGGGATTCGATACCGAGAACTCTTCGATCGAAAACACATTTTAATTTTTGTTAATAAGAATAATTAAACATTGGAACTAATAAAATATTAACCAGAAAAGATTCATTAGTATTTACGAAAACATGTACGTCAATTAGAAAGAAGTTTTTGCTCTTGAAGCGAAAATCGATTGCCGTGATTTTGCCTCTGGTGTCATTGAAAACACGAAATTCTAAAAATTAAATTTCAGATTCTATTTTGGTCCTTTAAAATTAGTTTTAAAAAATACTTATGTACATACATATATCTGAGGAAATGCCTGGTAATATAACTAATATTTCCAAAAACAAATCCATCATGTGTTAATGTCTAAAAATGTGTGATGTTTATTTTTGTAGAACATTTCGATCGCGTACAATAAATTTGTATGCGAAAACTAAAAATTCTTAGAAAACGGAAAACATTAAAGGCAGAAAATAGATCTTTAGTATCGCGTCTTTGTTGTGTTCTCTATCTCCTCCTTAGTTTTTCCTAATAGAAGGACGAAAAACAAATAAACTATAACGATACGGAATTGAGATGTTTTCAAAAAATCGTTCTGATACTACTGATACAAACAGTATCGGATAATACATATTGGACTCACAATTTTTCCAGTTCAAAATATAGAAATGAAGTCCGGTATAGTATTTTCGATTGACGAATTTTAAATATTAAATACTTAAATATTATTTACATATTTTGTTTTGAACTTAGGCTCAAGATCGTTATTGTTGTTTTCAGTATATGAAAACAACTTTGTTAAAAATTACAGAAGAAGCAAGTGACATGTATTGGGGGTGGTTGTAATGGTTGGATAGACAGATCTGTTTCGGGAGCCACCAAACTCCCATTATCAATATCCTTATTACAACGATTACTTCAGTCGAAATTATTAGAATATATACGCACAGCCAAGTATCATTAAACGATAAATGCCAAAGAATGTTCTTTCAAATGATAATAAATTCAATTCAATTTGAATTTTCTGTTTTTTTTTCTTTAAAAAAGTAGGGAACCTCGAAATGGATCACCCTATATATATATGGGGGATTTCAAGTGAGTGAATTTTTAAAATCGATGTCTTCTGACTGGGATGATACTTGCACCAACTTTTGTCCTATTGGATAGTAGTTACGACACAATTTTTAAACCAGATCGGTTAAGGACTGTCCGAGTTGGAGGGTGTTGAATTTCGACATTTTGGTCAAACGGCCAGTTCATTTCATTTCATTATTTATTAATGTAATTTAAAGCCTGTAGGCCAAGTATAGGTAAATTACAATATTCTTCAACGAAAAATTGGTTTAGGTTTTTAATTTGAGTTCCTACTACAGCGGAAAAACGTAAATAGTTCTAGATATATGTATGTATAACTTAATAACTATTAAATTAAGTAATAATAACAATTGCAGGTTGCTACTTTTTAGTTGCTACTCTACTGTAACAAGATATTAAGCTTTAAAAAATAAAATAATTACATAAAAGCAAAAACAATGCCATGAACAAGAATTTTTAAGCTCATTTAAGGGTCATAAATCACACTAAGAAAAAGGGCAATAAATCAAAGAAATTATTGATAATTAACATAATAAACTACCCTGCTCTTTACACTCTACGTCTACCTAGTACTTTAAAACTAGGAAAGTTAGAGGGTGAAATAAGAGCGAAAAAATATTTACTAGATATTACTCGCAAAATTTGTCGAGTAGTAATAGTAGATTAAGTGGCACAAAGATGATTTTAAGAGGCACAAAGATGATTGTTATAATTATATATGTGTATAGATATATTGATTATTATTGTTTTATTATGAAATTACAGTGGTATTAGTACTAATACAGTTGTTAGCGTTGTACAAGGTGTAACACTAACTGGAAGATTGGAAATGTTGCAGGATTTTTTTACGATAACTAGCTTCTGATGTATTGAAGTACCTAAGGGCAACTGGTAATGAGTTAAACATGCGAGCTACTCTGACTAAGAATGATTTCTCCACATAATGGTCTAATGTAGGTATAATTAACTGATTACAGCGAGAAGACCGCGTAAAAGAGAATGAATTGGACAAGAATGTGGGGTATTGATTTTTATAGATTTTATAAAAAAGAAGCAGAGAACGGAGACCAACAAATTCACCAAAAGAACATCCCAAAAATTCTTCTAGAAAAGGAGTTACGTGGGCAAATCGACTAATGCGGTATAAGTAGCGCATAGCGCTCTTTAAAGACCTGCATACTTTATCAGTGTTACGCTTTATTGTCCCTGCATATGTTTCTATGCAATAAAGTATGTTGGGCATGATCAATGCATGAACTAATTTTTCTTTGACGTAGTGAGGTAACATCATATCACAGTTGTACAACCGCCGAAGAGTTAGGTTTTGCGGGATACAATACCGTCAATGTGTCGATCAAACTTCAGTTTGTCATCAATGTCGAGACCTAAACACTTCAAGCTTTGGACAAATTCTATGGGACTATTATTAAAACGTACACACACAGTAGACGGATGAGTAGAAAAAAGCATAGCTTTTGTTTTTGAGACATTTATAGTTAGGTTATTATTTGCCATCCATCGATCGAGCAACTGAATAACATAATCAATTTTTGCCTGTAGTGCATCTGAAAATTGGTACTCTCCTGAGAACAAAATTTGTACGTCATCGGCAAAGGAGTATGGGGTGCACCATGGACCCATAGTATCAAATAAATCATTTACAAACATGACGAATAGAAGGTCCAAGGACCGATCCCTGGGGAACTCCACTCCTCACTGGTAAAATGCAAGAGGTTAACCCAGCATATATATATTGTTTTCTATCTACAAGGTAGGAAGAGATAAGTCGACACGCATCAACACGCAGCCCATATGACTTGAAGAGTTTTTCTACTAAAGTACCATGGTCTACTCTGTCAAATGCCTTTTCTAAGTCTAAAGATAGAAGCACGCTAAGACGATGACAATTAAAATTTTTCCTAATGGAATCAGTGAGCCCAGCCAGCAACATTGAGGTACTTCTGTTATTTCGGAATCCACACTGACAGTCATGGATCAACATATTACTCTCAATATAATTCTGTAACTGTTTTTTTAATACGTACTCTACTGTCTTCGACAAGATAGGCAACAAAGATATTGGTCTTAAGTCATCCAGAGACATTGAATTAGTTTTCTTCCTTATAGGAATTATTTTAGAAGTTTTCCATAGAGAAGGGAAAGTGGATGTTGTAATTATGGTATTAACCAAATGTAAAAAGTAGCTATCAATAAGTGGAAATATTAATTTAAGGAATTTTAGTGGGAAGTCATCATCGCCAGCAACGTTAGAGTGAATGCAAGAAAAAGATTGATACAAATCAGAAACTGATATGCATTGGAATGAAAAATCGCCTACATCAGAATATCGACCCAGAAGTTCATTTACATCATGTGAGGAAGGGAGTTGATTTCCAACAAATCTCAAGTTCAATTCATCAAGACCAATATGAGAACCGATGTTAACTTCATCTGGATCACTACATGTAACTTCTTACATTTCTTAGAAAATTTCGCCCAAAGTGTTTAATATAACCATTTATTCAATATTTGAAAAAAAAAATAAAAAAAATCGCAAAAATATTTTTTGGCGAATTTTTTTTTACGAAATTAAAAATTGTTTTTGCATTTTTGTCAAAAACTGTATTTTTCTTTTTAATTTTTTTGTAACTTATTTGGTATTACTGCGTAACAGGGTCGTATCCAGGTTTTTGGTTCGGGGGGGCCCAACCTTTTTTTCCATAACAAAGATAAACAATTAAAAAATTGCGTTTATTGTGTAGGTAATGGAAGTTAAGTTCCTTAGTTTTTTATTCGAATTTTATTTCTAAATATAAATGTGTACTTTAGTACGAGATCAGTAAAACTTTTTATAATAAAATACGTAAGAGTTAAAAATGTAATCTTTGAAAGAAATACATCAATTATTTCATCGATTTTGACTTCATCTTTGTATATAGACATCAAAGCCAGATAAGATAGCCTTTCTTCTTCCATTCTGTTCCGGAGATAAGTTTTTATTCTTCTTAACGTCGAGAAACTTCGCTCAGCAGATGCCGTTGTCACTGGTATTGTGGCCAGTATCTGCAATAGGGTAAAAACGCTTGGGAACATGTCCTCATCACAAACTGAAATAGCATCTAATGCATTTGATGGCTTATCATTCTTCTGCTTCCAATACGAGTAATCAATCCATATACTTATTTCGGCTAAAACAGATTTTGCTGAATTTTTTAAATAGTTTTTGTAAAAAAGTGTGACTTCTTCGAAATCTTCCTTTATTAGATTTACAACTCTTGTAATTATAGCTTCATGTTCGGAAAATCTGTTATTTAAATGTGATATTACTTCGTCCAGATATGGTATGAACAATGTTGTCCTAAAATACGCCTTGGCATCTGAACCAAGAATATTAGCCCTATACTTTTGAGTGCCTACTCTTCTATGTAGGTAGTAGCAGCTTCTATTCCAAAACTTTTTGCAAGTTGTGTGGATTCTTCAAACAGTTTATCAAACTCCGCATTTTAGCACATAAATTTGCCTGGAACTGTAGCAAACTAGAACAGTCATTATAGCAATCAATTTTGCTATTATTTAACAGAAAAAAGCGGCTGGGAGAACAAACTATTTTTGTTATTCTAACTTACGTTTCTTTCTTTTTTATTTTAATAAAAGAAATACAAATTTTATATTTTTCTGATATTTGAGAATAGTATATCAACCAGGACTCCAACCTGAAGTTATTCAGCCCATGTATTGATAAGCGTTTCGAACTGTGAAATCTGTATGTATGCTTGATCTAAAAATATAAATGAAAAATAAATCATTTAATAAAATTGAATAGCAATAGGAGTATCTACAAACAATACTTACCGGTCACTGGCATTAACAATTATCTTCTTTTTGTCCGAAGGATAAATATAAAGAACATAAATCGTACGACATCGACGCGAACTCTGTCAATATTGGCCAATGTGTTGGGTTTACCCTATGGACACGGTATCTAATTGTACATGTCCAGAGCCATATCATTGGGCAAAATGATCTTATCCATGGATTACATCCAAATTAGACTAAATTATCCTGAGATTTTTGGAGCCAAAAGGTTGCTTCGTGATTCGGATATCGGACAAACAGAAATAAGTCTTATAATCATAGTACATTTAATTTTCAATTTGTGTACGCTTACCTGTTGCGTCTTGATTAATTGATAACATGGTCCTTTATGTGCATTTGTGTACGCTTGATCAAAAAATATAATCATTTAGAAAATTAAATAGGAGCATCTACACACAATACTTACAGGTCACTGGCATTATAACTATCTTCTTTTTGTTCGAATGATAACAATAAAGAACATACATACATCGTACGACCTTTGGTTATATTTGATGTTCTCCAAGACCGTATGATGATCAGTGACTCCTACGCGTTAGCCAATTGGGTTCACCCTATATACACGGTAATTGTACATGTCCAGAGCCATAGATCTTGCTGAGAATCATGAAAACAACCAGAAATAAGACTTACACAATCATAGAGAAATTTCCAATTTGTGTACGCTTACCTGTTGCAACTTGATTAATTGATCCTCCAAGGCATACACAATTTCGCCTTTTTTTCTTTAGCCATATGTAAGTGTTGTCGAAGCTGTCCTGGAACCTTTTTACTTATTAAAATATCTTCGCGGAATGCTTTTTTAATGCGAATTAACAAACAGAACAAAAATTTTAATTCAATTCAATTTATTTATTAAATAGCCGTCGTCGGCGCACGATGTCTGTCAAAGAGGCTATCAAGATATGCTAGTGAAAGCATATTACGTCTGTCAATATTTTTTGATAAGCGAAATAAACATTTTATATGAGATTTTGTCATCTGCATATCTGCGATATGTGTAACTTATCGCAAGCACATTTTAATGGAAAAAGGTGTGGCCGGGTGCCCAGTTGGATGTTGTCGAAAAAAACAACATCCCTAGTCACCCTAGAGCCATCACCTGGGTTACAGAAGAGCCCTCCAACCCGGCTGACATCTTAGAAATAATAAAAGATTCCAATCCTGGTCTGCCGGCCCATAATTGGAGAATCAGCAAGGTGGGTGAGGCGGATGGTAAAAAGCGGCAGGTCAATCTTATCCTAAACGCTGAATCCACCTCCCATATACAAAGTGCGAGTGCAACCCTACAATATGGCTTCGAGACTATAATCTTGAAGATATACAAGCAGGATATAGCTCCCACTGCAGAAGGTGAGTCGTCCACCGTGGCACTTTCTGTAAGTGCGGAGGTAGCCACGCCTATTATTTCTGGTGACTCCAACTCTAACAGAAGATCTGTAACGTCCTACTCTGAGGACGAAAGCTCTACTTCTGACACAGAGGGGCTGAGGGGAGTCTCCGGACTCTTTGACGCATCTGGCGGGGACATGCTTCTCGACGATACGGACGAAGAGTTCGATAACACCCTTGTTGGGGTGGATGTTAATCTGTCAATTACCAATGATGGTAAGAATTCTACAGATTAACCTCCATCACGCTAAAGCAGCCTCAGCGGCTCTATTGCTGCGCCTGTCCACAGGCGCAGTAGACATCGTCCTGATACAGGAGCCCTACGTAGTGGGAGGAAGGGTGTGCGGTATTAGGACACCCAACTTTAAACTGCTTGTGGCCAACTGTGAAGGCACTCCAAGAACCTGCATTTTGGCCAGGAAAGATCTAAGTATCTTTCTCCTGACTAATTTAAGTGGTAAAGACCAAACAGCTGCTAGCCTGGAGATCGGTAATCGCATATGTTGGGTGGTCTCCAGCTACTTGCCTTATGAATCTGTAGTACCGACTGCTCTATTCAGGGAAGTAGTAGAAGAAGCAACGTCTGACGAGCTCGAGCTGATTATTGGCGCAGACACGAACGCTCATCATACTATCTGGGGTAGTACGGATATAAACAATAGGGGTGATTCGCTTCTTGACTTTATTCTAACTACCAATCTTAGTATTTGTAACATAGGTAATAAACCGACCTTCACAATTAAAGACAGACAAGAGGTACTCGACGTAACGTTTGCTACTGACCGGCTGTCAGACAAAATTATTGGGTGGAATGTACTGGACGACCACTCATTCTCAGATCATCATTATATTGAGTTCAAACTCGCGGAAAAAGCGCCTAAACCCGCCGTCCACAGAAATGTAAGGAAGACAAAGTGCCATCTGTATGAGAAGAATTTCAAGAAAGTCCTCAACTCTAAACTTCCGTACGAACCGAATGACAAAGCCGGTTTGGATAATTTGGTCGATCATATCACCATATCATTCAATAGATCCCTTGAAGAAGCCTGTCCAAAAACAAGGTACAAGGGTAAAACTAAACCCCAATGGTGGACTTCTGAGCTAACGGCTATGAAAAAGACCTGCAACAAGCTATTCAATAAGGCTAAATCTACTGGGGTCGCTAATGATTGGGATGCCTATAAAGAGCAACTCAAGATCTATAAGAAGGAGCTTAGAAAGGCGCATTGGGATGCCTATAAAGAGCAACTCAAGATCTATAAGAAGGAGCTTAGAAAGGCGCAAAGGCGCTCTTGGTATACCTTCTGTGGTGAAGTGGAAAAGGTCTCCGACGCCGCTAGGCTGAGGAAGATATTATCTGCTTCACCCTGTACAGTGGGATATTTACAGGATGAGGCAAATAACTGGACCAAAAACAGCGAGCAGTCGCTCAATGTACTGCTCGACACACATTTCCCGGGGAACTCTATAACAGAACCCGAGGATCAGCAGGACCAACAAGAGTGCGAGTGGACTGCGAGCGTCGCTAGCTTCTTGACTGAGAGATCCAGAATAAGCTGGGCTATTAACAGCTTTGAGCCCTTCAAGTCACCTGGACCAGATGGCATCACTCCAGCAGAAATGCAGAAAATGTTAAAGTACATTATCCCCTGGCTGGTGAAAATTTATGTAGGCTGTATCAGGCTTTCATACGTCCCGAATCGATGGAGGGATACCAAAGTGGTATTCATACCTAAAGCGGGAAAGATATCACACACTAGGCCAAAAGACTTCAGACCAATTAGCCTATCCTCGTTCTTATTGAAAGGTCTGGAAAGACTTTTAGATCATTTCATTAGGGAAAACCTGGATACAAAACTCCTGTCGGGGAACCAACATGCTTACAACAAGGGCAAGTCTAGTGAATCAGCCCTGCACGAACTTGTGAGCACTATCGAATCGTCCCTGCATTTCAAGGAATTCACCATGGTGGCATTTCTTGACATAGAAGGGGCTTTTAACAACATTCATTCCGATGCGGTAATTGCGGCACTCTCACATCTAAAAGTTAACACTAGTTTGATTAGACTAATTCAAAGTCTGCTCACCAGAAGACGCATAACAGCATGTCTAGGGTCCACAACTCTAACAAGGTATGTAAACAGAGGGACCCCGCAAGGAGGAGTATTGTCTCCACTAATTTGGAACCTAGCGGTGAATGAAATCCTGCTAGATCTAGAACGTTGTGGCTGCAAGGTCGTGGCATATGCGGACGACGTGGCAATCGCAGTGAGTGGCAAATTCGTAAACGTCCTCAGAGACATCCTACAGGTGGCTCTGAACAAGTTGGCTAGATGGGCCAGAAGCAGCGGTTTGGGCGTTAACCCCAACAAGACAGAATTGGTTCTCTTTACTAGGATGAATAATGTCCCACATGTGGACCCTCCACCTCGGATAAATGGAACAGATCTAGTCTTTTCTGAAAGTGCAAAATTTTTAGGAATAATTCTAGATAGGAAAATGTTATTTAGACTTAACGTATTGGAACGTGTAAGGAAGGCCAACGTCGCCTTATATTCCTGCAAAAAGGCTGTAGGGTCGCGGTGGGGACTCTCTCCTAAAATCGTCCACTGGATATATATAGCAGTAGTTCGTCCAATACTGTTATATGGTATTGTGGTATGGTGGACGGCAACTGACAAACTAACCATTACCAACCTACTAACAAAGGTTCAGAGGACTGCCTGCCTGAGCATAAGCGGAGCCTTAAGGACTACAGCGACCGAGTCTCTACAAGCCCTACTCCATATACTGCCGATTAATATTGTGGCGAGAGAAGTTGCAACCAAAGCGGCAATAAGATTAAACTGCCTATCAATGTGGAGGTACAAGAACTATGGTCACATGAGGATATCAAAGTGTAGTGCTATGGTAACCGACCGAGTGGACTATATACCAACAGTGTACACCTTCGAGAGAAATTACATCACTATGATTCCCGCCAGAGATGAATGGGTCGGCAGAATACCAGGTAATATAAACCATCTCCACTTTTACACGGATGGTTCGAAGCTTGATGAAAAGGTTGGCTTCGGAGTACACTGTGAAGAACTTAGTCTGGATATAGCTCACAGACTACCAGATACCTGCAGTGTCTATCAAGCCGAAATAATGGCAATATGGGAAGTCGCCAAGTGGCTGAGTCGCAACATAGTAACCAACAATGGCGTTGTCATTTACTCGGACAGCCAGGCTGCCATCAATTCTCTGGAGGCAACATCCCTAAATTCACAAACAGCCCTCGACTGCCGCAGATCTCTTAACGAGATGGCTGAGCAGTTTAATATACACCTCATATGGGTGCCTGGGCATAGGGATATCCCGGGGAACTGCAAAGCCGATGAACTTGCTAGGAAAGGGACGACATTACAAATTCTCGAAGAATTTGCATATATTGGTGCGCCACTATCCACGTGCAAGCTTTGGCTTAGGCAAGAGGCAATCAGGCAGTCCGACGATAGATGGACAGAAATCGGCACCTGCAGGGTAGCTAGACAAATCTGGCCAAGGTATGACCTGAGAAGGTCAAAATATCTCCTCGCACTAGAGAGGAAACGATTGTCTACGTTAGTACAGGTTCTGACGGGACACTGCTTGATCGGCGAACACGCCAAAAGATTGGGTATTGACTCCAATGACTTCTGCCGAAGCTGTGGAGATGAGGAAGAAGTGGAGAGCATTGAGCACTTGCTTTGCGACTGTCCCGCTTTGAGTAAACGACGACTGGATATACTGGGGTCGGCCTTTTTAGGCAGCCTAACAGATCTTTCCAGTACTGATATTCGTACTATCGATAAATTTATATATCAAACAGGTTGGTTTCGATGAGGGGCATTTCAGCCCGTGGTAACACTAGGGACCTAAACTGGTCTATGTGAGCTTGTAAAAAAATACGGCTGCCACCCTAACCTAAACCTAAACCTAAACCTAATGGAAAAAATTGGTTTCAGTGGTAAGGAATATAAAAAACACAGGAATAGCCGTGGAAACCGTATAAAAATCGTCTTTGCATAGAATGATACAATCTTGCGAATTTTCTCTTAATACTCACCCTAAGCCTTTAGGAATTCTCTCGTTTTTTAACTTTTTTTGCATACACAATACTTAGTCCTAGATCACACGAGGCAATTTCTTCCAAGCGGAAAGTGCTCTCTGTATCTTTCCTACAAACTTTGACACTTGCTTGAAATAAAATTGCGTTGTGTGAATCAGACTTTATAAACATTTTTACAAATCGCACATAAAATATTAATGTTTAGCTTTGGTTTATTAAAATATGTATAAAAAATTAGAAACAAAAATCTAAACACAATAGATTAATTTTAATTATATGTCCGGAACTTAGATTTTGAAATCGTCAAATCATATTCGTTATCGATTTGTGTTTTACTTTTTGCAGTTTTAATCGACTCCTATTTCCAATATTTTTAAAATCTAATGAAAAAATAAAAATATTGAGAACCGTAACTCGAAAACAGATATCGCCGAATAATTATTTAATTTTTTTTAAATATACTTGTCTTATCTCACGAAAGACCTTAACCTTTTTGATTTTCAATGGTAGTTGAACTTTATCATGTAAATTATTGCAACTTTTGTCTTATTTTCACATATTTTGATTAACAGCAAAAATTTTCAGCAAACTGCAAATTTTTCAGCAGTGCGTTTGCTAATGCAAAACTGCAAACTTTTTGCTATTACAGCAGAAAATGTGCTGTATTAGCTGAAAAAATGGTTGCTAAAAATTAGCAGACGTTGTTTGTTATTAACAGCAAACAATTTTTTTTGGGTGTAGGATTGCTAAAATAACAGACGAAGTCTGCTTTCCCTTTTTTAGCAGACGAAGACTGTTGAAACAACAAACATTTTTGCTAATGATACTCACTGAATTCTTTGAGTGTAGGTTCTGCTGTTGATTTCGCTTTGCCATTTTGAAGGTAGTTTCAAGCGCACAGTTTATGAAAGTGATTAGTATTGGTGAACTATCGGAAGTCCAAATTACAAGTTTTTGAAACAGGTACAAATATTGTTGAGGTTTATAAATCGAGTCTTTCGTCCGCGTTTCACATCCGTTTTTTTGTCATATTTATATGATACGTTTTTAAAGCGCACATTATATGAATGTATTTTTTTTATTGTTGAACTATGGGAAGTCCAAAGGACAGGTATTATGACACCTGACTTCAGAAAACAAAGGGATTCAATATAAGAAGAGATACAATTTCATTCACCACACGGAAATGTGAATTCCACCTTATGTGCGGTTGTAACTAAAACAACCGCTCTTGTTGAAGAATATTATTAGAGTAATTTATTTCTTAGTGTTAGTGGTGATATTCACCTATTAGTGATGAATATGAATAATCCATATGCATGTAATCGATATCGAATATATAATAGGAATAAATACAATGATACTATGTTTACATTATTACATTTCTCCCCCCCCTTAATTTAATCAAATTCAAGGTAGGAATCTGCTAAACGTTGAGGTATTTTTCGTTGCCTTGTTGATCGGCGTAGCTCGTCAGGAGTTGACGTGGTATTTCCTGTTCTCGGAGTTTCGTCGGGAACATGAACATTTTTATCAGTTGGATTTGAGTCTTCTTGGTAGTCTGAGTGTATTTGATTTCCTGGAACATTCGGAATGGTTGGTTGCAATCGAGTTTGTTGGATCAATGGTAAATGTGAACTTCCAGCTGATGTGTTGTTTGTTATAGTTGGTACCGGTCTTGAATATTCAACGTTCGTATTCACGCATTCATTTACCGCTGATTTTCGTATTTGATCTACATGTCTTCGCCAAATACGACCGTCGTCTAATCTGACATCATAATGAAGTTCGCCGCATATTTTCTCTACATTTCCATATCGCCACTTCACCTTTGATAAGTAGCCTCGCACTGCAACTCTCTCTCCCTCAAAAAGTTTCTTTGATGGGACAGCTCGTAATTGATCGTCTGCCTCCTGATTTACATCGTTAGGAGTCAACAAATCTAAACGCGACTGAATTTGTCTGCCAAACATTAAAATTGCTGGTGATTTCCCTGTTGTTGAGTGTATAGCCCGTCTGTATGCCATCACTATCTTTGACAATTCCGCATGTATCGTATCGGGTGTACATTTGGATGCCATAAACTTTGATTTGATTGTTTGAACATAACGTTCCGCTTGTCCGTTTGTTGCAGGATGGTATGATGCACCTTGTTTGTGAACAATTCTATTCAGTTTTAAAAAATGTTGAAACTCATTCGAGTCAAATTGCCTCCCATGGTCGCTAACAAATATATTTGGAATCCCAAATTGGGAAAAAATTTCGCGACACTTCTGGATAGTAGTAACAGTATTCATATTCGAGCATATATGAACCTCAGACAATTTTGGGTACGCATCTACCAAAACAAAGATATTTACCAAATATTGGTCCAGCATAATCAGCATGAACTCTCTCAAATGGCTTTTTAGGGCGCATCCACGTGTGTGTAGTAGTAATCTTCTTAGGATCTGGGCGCGTATTTTGGCATTCTACACATTTTTCTACTACACTTTCAATTTCCTGCCATTTTATTCACTTTCCGTACACTTGTACTGTAAAAAATATATATCTCCAAATGAATAACGTGAGATTCGTCTCGTAATCCTCGTCGCCAAAATTGTTGTAACTAAAACAACCGTTCTTGTTGAAGAATATTATTAGAGTAATTTATTTCTTAGTGTTAGTGGTGATATTCACCTAGTAGTGATGAATATGAATAATCCACATGCATGTAATCGATATCGAATATATAATAGGAATAATCGACGAATAAATACAATGATACATGTTTGTCTAGATTCACACTTGCAATATTTTCTGCAATTTTTTTATGCAATTCTCTTTTGAAGTTGCATTTGCGTTCAGACATCGTATTATGTTTCGACAATTTTATTTTCGTCGTTCATTAAAATTTATTAAATTCATTAAATTTCATTAAAATGTATGTCGCACAAATTTACATATGTTGAACCGAGCACAAAACTACGAATATTAAATAAAAAGGAATGCGGAAATGTCAAAAAAAATCACCACTTCACAGCGAAAGAACACACAAAACGCATTGCAAAAAAATTGCAAGTACGGAAGACTTTTTTCTCCCCTCTTACCGACTGCGTCCCTCTCCCACAAGCACTGCAATTCAGCGGGGAAAAATTGCAAGTGTGAATACAAACTTTACATTATGACATGTGCAAAGATGAGTTAATGAAAAATTTAATTTAAAATTCCGTGTATTTTGTGTGTTTTTCTTGGACTTTTCACATGCATGTCAATAAACAAACAAAATAAAATTCTTATACGTTAGTTGAAAGAAAAAAACTATTTTTTTAATTAATTTAAATTTACTTTTATGCCACCACTTCGATAGAAAAACTCACCTCTGCACATGCATTTTCGCCGTGGTTACTCTTTATATATTGAATCTCTTTGTCAGAAAATGTGTCGTTCGGTAAACTTATATGTAGTGCATTTTAACGAATGAGTTTTAAATTTTTACTAGGGTCAACAAGGGCTTAGATGTGTGTTGACCGAAAAAACTACCTCGCCACACATTTTTTGAAACTCAGGTGTCATAATACCTGATTCAAGAACTTGTTAAAAATAAAAATATACGGCCTTGTGGTGACAATCGCGGGAGTTGAAATCACAAACCGCCAAATTTGTTCCTTCAATTTTAATGGTCTTTGAAATCTAATTATAATGAAATATGCATGTGGATGTAGTTATTATTCTCTATAATTAATAATTTTAATTTAATTATACGAAAATGTTTTTCTACAAAAAAGTTCTGCGGATTCTAAATGCGATTGCCATCACATGGGCGATAGCAAAATTTCTGAATGCTAAAGGTAAGTAATTACATGAATGGGAAAAAAGGGCCGTTTGGCCAAAATGTCAAAAAACACCCTCCAACTAGGACAGTCCTTAACCTATCTGGTTTAAAATTTGTGTCATAACTACTATCCAATAGGACTAAAGTTGGTGCAAGTTTCATCTCAATCAGAAGACATCGATTTTAAAAATTCACTCACTTGATATGAAATCCTCCATATATGTATATTAGGGCGGGTTGATTTGTATATACGAAAAAAAATTAAAAATCGTATAGCAAAAACGTAATCTACATTAAATTCTAAGAAAATTCTCCGAAGAAACCATGGGTCTAAAATCAAAACCTAATCCGCACCTCTCGACTTGAAAATTTGTTTCCTCTTTCGCTTAAATTATTTTCTTTTTTTGAAATATATTATGTTTTATTATACCCTCACTTTAGTGATACGAGTGTATATATCATTTCCAACGGGCCAAAAGTGTAACGCATCGAAGGAGTGACACAAGACCCTAAGTATGTTTGGCGGATATCCGTTTTAGGTAGTTTTAAGTCTAATGAGCAATGTCCGTGTGTCCCCAATCCGCGTTACACACGAGCTTTTCGGAGTCTGAGAGCGCATTTTGTAGCACTGCACTTAACAAAAAGACCTACAGGTTGTAGGTTCAATACCATGTCGAGTGCCACCTGCGGTGTACTCTTTCTCTCACCGGATATAAATAATGATGCCGCTCTTTGTCTTTCTCTAACTTTTTAAGCTGATATATTACTTCTGTCGCCTTCCACCATACCACTGAACCATAGGTAAGTATAGGACGCACTATAGCTGTATACATCCAGTGGATGGTACTTGGCTTGAGTCCTCAGCTCTTACCTATGGAGTTTCTGCACGAGTATAGTGCGTTTAATCCCTTTTTGACTCTTTCCTCTGTGTTTCTTTTCCATCTCAATTTCCGGTCAAGTACGACACCGAGGTATTTAGCCTCAGAGGACAGGTTCAGCTCCACTCCGTCCAGAATAGGTTTGCTGAAATGTGGTATCTTATTCTGTCTGGTAATTGTACTAGCTCTGTCTTCATGGGGTTGATGCCCAGCCCATTTGCCGTTGCCCACCTAGATAGCCTCCTAAGAGCATCCTGAATAAGATCGGTGATAGTCGAAAGAAATTTGCCTCCAACCATGATGACAACATCGTCTGCGTAGGCGACAACTTTCACTCTTTCTTCCTCAAATGATCTGAGTATTCCATTTAGTACAAAGAGCCATAGGAGAGGTGACAGTACCCCTCCTTGAGTAGTTCCTCTGGTTACCATCTTCCGAATGGATCCCTCTGCAAGTGATGCGTTGATTATTCTGCTGTTTAGCATTGAATCAATCCAATCAACCAGTAGTTATGTATCCATTAAGGAGTTATGTATCGATTCCAACTTCAAATTATTGAAGGCTCCTTCTATGTCTAGGAAAGTAGCCAAAGTGTATTGGTTTTTCCTAGATTACCCTCAATATAAACCACCACGTCATGAAGATCACTGTCAACAGAGCGACCCTTGATGTACGCATGTTGACTACTGCTGATTAATGATGGGTGTAATCGATCCCTGATATAGATGTCAATCAGTCTCTCCAAAGTTTTCAGTAAAAACGATGAGAGACTGATTGGTCTGTAGTCCTTAGGCATTGAATGGCTAGGTTTTCCCGCTTTGGGGATGAAACGATTCACAACGCGCTCTCTTGCTGAGAGTATTGCTTTCGGTTTGGCTTTCTAATAAGAAAACACAGAAATCACTTTTTAGCCGTCTGTACGCTCACGCAACAAAATTGCTTCTTGCTCTGGCTCTGCCGGCAGCCTAAGGCGATTAACCCGACTGAACTTTCCTATTTGTTTTAACTACTCGCTGTGAATTGTCATCTTGACGTGCTACATATAACCTACGATCTACAACCGATTTGGCAGAAAATGGATTTTTTTTCTTACCAGCAACATATCAAGAAAAAAATGTGTCATACGAAAAGTTTGATATGTTCTTATAACGGCGCATTCTGATTAAACTTCTTCAAGTCCTAAATTCCACATTTTACAAACAATCCGTCTGAAATGTGGTAATTTAGCTGAAAAAATATGCCTGAAAAATTGTGTTCACTGCCATTATTTATGTTCACTAATATTGATATTATGACCCAGTAAAAATATTTCACCAGTTACAGCAGGTTGGCTAGGTGGAGCCGCAGCACAAGTCACCAGCTGAAGAAGTTCTGATTTGAGAGAGAGCTGACCGGATTGTTTCAATTAAATTAAAAGAGTCGCCGTGGGGCCACGAAATATTGGCCAAAGAAATACGAGCCCAAAAAATAATGAAAAACTACCCTTAAAATATACGAAATTTCATCCCAAAAACATTTTATAAAATTTTATATTTTGATTTTTGGCTAACTTTCATAATGAAAAATGTTTGGAAACCAAATATGAAAAAAAACTTCACGCCGTTTGGAGGGAATAAAATTCCTCAGTACACGCTGAAAAAAATCACTTCTGTAGTATATTGTCCCAAACATATTCGGCTTGAAACATATATATGTTTAGGGTAGACTCTAAGCATGTAATATTTGGTACACACAAAAATTATGTATTTGGGAAGATGTTATTCTAAATAAATATTTGTTTACATCCCAATGTGGCTGCTGATTGTGAAACAAATATTTATTTTTAAAATACATAAATTGTGTAAAATTTGTCAGTAATTCAAAGTTAAATTTTTAGAAATTTTTAATGTTCGTAAAAAAATAATAATTAAAATCATATAATCTTGAATCAATATAAAGTACTTAGAGGATTGACAACTAATGATGGCTTGGAATACTCAGAAATTTGAAATGAATGATTTAAAACAGAAGGTTATGCTGCATATGGTATCATAACTGGGAGGTACAATTCGAAACCCAAGAAAAATTTAAACTGAAATTTGAAAAACTCAGCAAAAGTTTTTGAAATCTTTTTTAAATAAAATATATTTGGAAAAATTCCTAAATAATAATTTTATTTGTATTTAAACACATATTTTATTTGACAAAATTAGTTTGCAAATATATTTTGTTGTAATATATTAATATATGCTTTCCAAAAATATTTTATTGATTTTCAAATAAAATTTATTTGCTAAGAAATACATAATATTTGAAAATTAGTGTTCCAAACATATTTTCTTTCGATTCAAACATATCAAAAAAGGCGATTTTGCCCCGTGTAGGCACTCCCTAAAAATCGTTAAGAGTTAGCATGTCGCTCTTGACCCTGCCTTAACTTACGAAGGTCTTTGGTCCACCATGCAGATTGTGACCTTTTCCCTGGATATGTAAGGGGACATGTTCTCCCAAGACTATCTAACAGGGTTGCAGTAAAATTGTCCACTTCTGTTTCTAACCTCCCCGTGTCTGTCAACAAGGTCATTATACTCTACCCAGTTAGTTTTCCTTTGGTTCCAGGAAGGTATTTCATCAACTGTAGCCATATTCTGATTGAAGAGGATATATTTATGGTCCGATAAGGAGTTAATAACCTCACCGTCGTCAGGTCTCCATTGCTGTAATTATACTGAAGGATTAAGTTAAGATTCTTTCTACCTACAATACATGTTCTCACCTTGTCCTCCGAAGGAGGAGAGTATGTGATGTAATTGTTATTGCCTAAACCAGTCACCTTATTCTTAACGATATAGGGTTCTTGAATTAGAACAATGTCTACTTTAGAGTTTGAGAGGGCGAGAAGAAGTTCGTTCGAGGCAGCTATAGAGTGTTGCAGATTAATCTGCATTACCCTTAGCTTACTCGAACTAGTTCTGCTTTGTCTTTTTGGAGCCGGAAAAGACAGTGGCAAAAACCGAATCTTTGCTTGCCTCCTCTTTCTCGTATATACTCTTCTGTTATTTTGTCGATGGTACACTCAAAGAATTTTGTGAGTATCATTAGCAAAAATGTTTGTTGTTTCAACAGTCTGTGTCTGCTGAAAAAGGGAAAGCAGACTTCGTCTGTTATTTTAGCAACCCTATGGTTGTTATTTTAGCACATAAATTTGCCTGCTACTGTAGCAAACTAGAACAGTCGTTTTAGCAAACAATTTTGCTATTATTTAACAGAAAAAAGCGGCTGGAAGAACAAACTATTTTTGTTATTCTAGCATACGTTTCTTTCTTTTTTATTTTAATAAAAGAAATACAAATTTTATATTTTCCTGATATTTGAGAAGAGTATATCAACCAGGACTCCAACCTGAAGTTATTCAGCCCATGTATTGGTAAGCGTTTCGAACTGTGAAATCTGTATGTATGCTTGATCTAAAAATATAAATGAAAAATAAATCATTTAATAAAATTGAATAGCAATAGGAGTATCTACAAACAATACTTACCGGTCACTGGCATTAACAATTATCTTCTTTTTGTCCGAAGGATAAATATAAAGAACATAAATCGTACGACATCGACGCGAACTCTGTCAATATTGGCCAATGTGTTGGGTTTACCCTATAGACACGGTATCTAATTGTACATGTCCAGAGCCATATCATTGGGCAAAATTATCTTATCCATGGATTACATCCAAATTAGACTAAATTATCCTGAGTTTTTTGGAGCCAAAAGGTTGTTTCGTGATTCGGATATTAGCGGCCATCGTTGGAACATATAGAGTAAGTAATCAATGTTGCCATTTCGGTAAACAAATCACAAAAAGGAAAAAAATACTTACGAGTTGTTGCAGGTATTATCATTAGGGTCACACTTCCAAGAGGTGTATGCGATTTGAAAAAGCAGACAAGGAAATAAATGGCTAGTCCATCCATGACACAAGTTATCTGAATTTATACATAGTAGTTGCTACGAAATTTCAGATCATCTTTTATACCCGTATTTTAATAGGACACTGCTTGGTGAGAATCTTGAAAACACAGAAATAAGTCTTATAATCATATTACATTTATTTTTCAATTTGCGTACGCTTACCTGTTGCGTCTTGATTAATTGATAACATGGTCCTTTATGTGCGCTTGATCAAAAAATATAAATCATTTAGAAAATTAAATAGCAATAGGAGCATCTACACACAATACTTACCGGTCACTGGCATTAATAACTAACTTCTTTTTGCCCGAATGATAACAATAAAGAACATACATCGTACGACCTTTGGTTATATTTGATGTTCTCCAAGACCGTATGATGATCAGTGACTCCTACGCGTTAGCCAATTGGGTTCACCCTATATATACGGTAATTGAACATGTCCAGAGCCATAGCATTGGGCAAAATTATCTTATCGATGGATTTCATCCCAATTAGACTAAATTATCCCGAGTTTTTTGGAGCCAAAAGGTTACTTCGCTATGCTGAAGCATATGGTGCAAAAAATTAATGTTGCCATTTCTGGTGATACAGGTTTAATTAATGAAATAAGTAAACAAATCACAAAACAATTACTTACGTTGTTGGAGATATTTTCGTTAGGACCACACTTCTAAGAGGTCTATGAGATTTGGAAAAGTAGACACGGAAAGAAATTGCCAGTCCATTGCTATCACAAGTTCTTTGTACACGCTGAAAAAAAACTCGCTTCTGTAGTATATTGTTCCAAACATATTTTGCTGGAAACATACATATGTTTAGGGTACACTCCAAATATATAATATTTGACACTCACAAATATTATATGTTTGTGAGGATGTTGTTCTAAACAAAATTATGTTTTCATCCTAATATTTTTTTATTTGGAAATAATATTTCCCAAACAATGATTAATTTATATTTAAGTATTTTGGCAATGTATCGATGCGTTAATTTAAAGGAAAGTTTTAAGTGTTTTATAAATTTTATATGTTTGAAAAATTTAAATCGTATAATTTTGGGTTACGACGAATAGCATTGATGGATTAACAATTGGACTATTAATTTAAAGGAAAGTTTTAAGTGTTTTATAAATTTTATATGTTTGAAAAATTTAAATCGTATAATTTTGGGTTACGACGAATAGCATTGATGGATTAACAATTGGACTATTTATAAAAAAAATTAGTGCTGTAAAACAAAAAGTATAACACAAAATCGAGGAAAAAATAATATAAAAAATTGCCCAAGTACTTTGTAAACATTAGACCTTTATTTGTTTTAAGTTTTAACATTTTTTTTAAATATAATGAATTTGGATAAATTCTTAAACAATATCTTTGTTTGTTTGTAAACACATATTTTATTTGTGACAGTAAGTTCGCAAATATATTTTGTTGTAATATATTAATATATGCGTTCCAAACAAAATTTCTTGATTTTCAAATAAAATATATTTGTTCAAAAATATATAATATTTAAAAATGTTGGTTCCAAGTATATTTTCTTTGAATTCAAACATATCAAAAATGACGATTTTCCTCCGTGTATGGACAGCATACATTTAGTTTACTTTTGTAGCCGTATTAAAGTAGAGGGTTTTAATAGGACACTGCTTGCTGAGAATCATGAAAACAACCAGAAATAAGACATAAGCTGAGTATAGACGATTGCCAGATCGGCAAACGTTATCAACCCTGTTAAAGTGCTGCAAATATACGGGCAATGTCAGATTGTTAGGCAAATGTGAATTGACAGTTCAGACGATTGCAAGAAAACATAACAATTTCATATATTTAGAATATATTTTGTAAATATTTATATGCAGGATTGCCAATAAAAATACATTATAGACAGTGTTGCAAATAACATGATTTTCTGGCAATGGCGCCGTTGTCAAATGCATAAACTTCGAACATATAACAATCAGCAAATGATCTCGCAATGATTTTTCTGCTAACGTTGCAAAACAAAAATTGTATGTTCACACGGTTGTAAATTCACAGGGTTGCATTTTTCCGCCATTTTTCTGACAATGTTGTCCGATCTGCAAATCGTCTGTACTCACCTTTACATGTTGCAACTTGATTAATTAATCCTCCAAAGCATACGCAATTTCGCCTTTTTTTCTTTAGCCATTTGTAAGTGTGTCGAAGCTGTCCCGGAACCGTTTTACTTATTAAAATCATTTGCATTATCTTCGTTTTTCATTGCCAAAAAGTTTACTTTACTCCGCCCGCGGAATGCTTTTGTAATGCGAATTAACAAACAGAACGAAAATTTCAATTCAATTTGTTCGGCGTAAAATATTTTACTCTTCAAATGGTGTTACTTAAATAGCCGGCGTCGGCGCACGATGTCTGTCAAAGAGGGCAACTCTTGAATGCTAGTGAAAGCATATTACGTCTGTCAATATTTTTTGATATGCGAAATAAACATTTTATATGAGATTTTGTCATCTGCACAAATATGAATATATATGTAACTTATCGCAAGCACATTTTAATGGAAAAAATTGGTTTCAGTGGTAAGGAATATAAATTAAACGCCGCTTTTTTTTAATTTTCTTTTTTCCGTCATAAAGCATGTCTATGTCCCGATTCACACGGGGCAATTCGGTGTTTGTTGGAAATAAAGGCCCTTTTTCATAAAAATTTAATGAAGGTTTGAAGAACGCTTTAACACTGCTAAAGCGTTCCTCAAACCTTCTTTAACTTTTTACGAATAAGGCCCTTTGGGCCTTCCGTATGCCTCTATGTCCAGAATTACCGCGTGTGTTGAGGTGTCTATGTTCGTCCCAATTTACACGGGGCAATTTTATCATCGGTTTAATGGTGTTTGTAGGGGAGGCAGTTGGAAATAAAATTGCCTTGTGTGAATCAGACTTTATAAACATTTTTACAAATCGCACATAAAATATTAATGTTTAGCTTTGGTTTCATTAAAATATAAAAAATTAGAAACTAAAATCTAAACACAATAGATTAATTTTAATTGTATGTCCGGAACTAAAATTTTGAAATCGTCAAATCATATTCGTTTTCGATTTGTGTTTTACTTTTTGCAGTTTTAATCGACACCTATTTCCAATATTTTTAAAATCCAATGAAAAAATAAAAATATTGAGAACCGTAACTCGGAAAATAGATATCGCCGAATAATTATTTAATTTTTTTTAAATATACTTTTCTCATCACACGAATGACCTTAGCCTTTTGATTTTCAATGGTAGTTGAACTTTATCATGTAAATTATTGCAACTTTTGTCTTATTTTCACATATTTTGATTAACAGCAAAAATTTTCAGCAAACTTCAAATTTTTCAGCAGTGCGTTTGCTAATGCAAAACTGCAAACTTTTTACTATTACAGCAGAAAATGTGCTGTATTAGCAGAAAAAATGTTTGCTAAAAATTAGCAGACGTTGTTTGTAATTAACAGCAAACATTTTTTTTGGGTGTACTTTCACGATCAGCCAACCACTCTCAGCACAGTCTTTGGCCGACAGGATTGTCCACTCGACAGTGCTGAGACCGGCATTATGTTTCCCGAGCAGTTTCAGCATGTTCGGCTGATTTAAATCAGACGGGATCCACGCTGTCACCGTCGTTCGAAGAGGTAAAGCGGTCTGCGGGATTACCTTTAATTTTACGTTCGGTAAGGGGTCTTCAACATTCCCAATTGCATAACGAAGGAAGTTCAAAGACTTCCCATGAGTTCCGCAGCCTGTTGCGAGGTTGAGGGGCCATGGAATAGACGCAACAAGTCTTTAACAGTTCCGGATTTAACTACTAGAGTCATCTTTGTAGAACTGACTCTAGTCTGCATACTAACCGATCCTGAGACTACACTTGGCGTTTTACCAGATTTCTTTTGTTCATTCACTTTGTGTTTGGTATATGCATTGGATAGTTCTGAAGTAACCTTGGTGGTCATTACTACAGTTCGTATCCCGTCTGGATAAAAGGTGACCAATGGTGTCTTACCAATAGGACTATCCCTTCTTCTAGTGGGTTTCGTTGCCTCTGAAGTAGGCTTTGTTATCCTATCTTCAGTTTGCAGCGACTCTGCTTCAGAGGGTCCGCTTGGCATTTTACCACGCTTGTCCTTCCCTGTCGCAATTGTAGGAGCTGCATTCACCGCTACCACAAGTGGCGTAGGAGTTGCAGCATCCGCCGGTGTAGAGAGAGCTAGAGGCCCAATCAGGGAGTACCTGGGTCTATAGCTGCTTGGCCCGTCGGGATCATGTGTTCTGCGTTGGACGACTTGCCCGCCATGGAGTCGGATACCGACTCAGTTTGAGGTGGTGGAGTCGACATGTCGGTTTCCGTCACGTCTACGGCAAGGTTAATTGCCGGCTTTGTCCCGATGGATTTAGCCTTCTCGGTAGTCGGGACGGAGATAATCGTGATCTCACATTCACTATCCGACACGCTCTCCTGGTAAACTTTGGTCGCTAGAACTCTTCATATCAAAGTTACGTCAAAGTTCGTAGCTTGGCGATGATTCAAGAAGAAGAGCCCGAGTTTAAGCCTCTACATCGCGGCGAGATTGTTACCTCTGGTAGAGGTCGTTGGAAATGGCAATATCGGTCCATATTTTGGTATAGCCCTCATATATAGCATCTGTCCGATTTGACTTCTTAACACCATATAAACCACAAATACAAATGATCGGGCTGAAAATTGGTAACTGGGGTTTATTTATATCCAGAAACCTTCACACGAACAACGGTAACCATAGGTCCATGTTTTGAAATAGCCCCCATACAAAGGTCCTTCTAGATTTTACTTCTTAACGCAATAAAATCCACAAATTTCAACGAATCGGGCTGAAATTTGGTAATATGAATTTATTTGTGCCCGAAACCATTCACACGCTATACATGGTGGAGGGTATACAAGATTCAGCATGGCCGAACCTAACGCTTTTACTTGTTTCTTTTAGAATCATGCAGTTGATAGTTGTTCAATAAATTCCATATAGCACAGTTCAAAAAATGATTATAAAACATTTTCAAAACGTTTATCACATACAAAAATTTGAAAAACAACATTGCCAAAACAGACTGCCAACTTTATCATTAAAACGTTTACAACCTCGGACAGAGTCGAAAGTATCCATTGTGGTGGTTGATCAAGTTGCCCAACATCCAAAGATGATTGAAGGATAGTTAGAAAGTTTATATTATGGAAAAATCGGCTATTGATGTGATAAATAAAGAGGAAACAAAGCTGTCCTTGACAAAACTAGTTTACAAAATTTTTATCGAAGGGATGTAGATAATATTTTCTTGTGTAATTTGGTATCCTAAACACGAAAAAATATTTATTTTTTTTTAATTCCAACTTTTTATGGATGGTGCCTCTAGTATTTTGACTATATTTTTGAAGTGTAAGTCCGATTGAACCACGATACTCTTTTAATTTAAGGAAATTATGAGGGCTACAAATGTTTCATATTTCACTTTTACGTAGATCCTTTGGTTTAGTAACAGTCATCAAAAATAAGAAACAAAAATATTAAAAAATGAAGAATCAATATTTCATTAGATTTTGAATCTTTGATGGTGAGGTACTCGATCTTTAGCCTGAGATAGAAAAAAGTTACGCCTATCGCAAGTTATTGTGCGCACCAGATAGACGAACGGACGGACATTGCTCAAATGACTTAAAATGGCCCAAAAACGATTTCCGCCAAAAATTCTTGGGGTCTCTCCAATAGAATTTTTTCTAATTGTTTAACGGCTGTTACTAAACTTCTGTTTCTACGTGAAAGTGATATTTTCATAATTTCCTTTATCGAGCTCACATTTAAAAAATATGGTTCAAATCCTCTTCCAAAAAAATCGGAATGAAAAAAAAATACCATAAAAAATTTTTGGTTTTGTTTTTATGGTATTATATATTATATCTTTAGTCCTTGGACAAAAAATATAGTGTCAAATAAAGTATTAATAACACTATTCTAAATATAAATCAAATAATATAATATATATGTATAAAAAGGTTGGGTCATTTAAAATTTGAACTACCGATTACATTGACTTGTGATTTGAGCCATTATGGCACTTACAATCAAGGCTATTATGGCACTTACTAACAAGGCCATTATGGCACTTACAATCAAGGCCATTATGGCACTTACTAACATGGCCCACCCGTACCTGAGTCCATCCCTAATATTCTTAATTGCCGAACCAGTCGTGGTAGTCATATGAATGATATTGTGTGCCATTAAATGACAAAGTTCAACCAATAAAACCAGAAATTTGAAAATAATTATCAGTACTTTTTTATAGCCGATGCAAATTTTAAATGGTCCATCCGTATGTGAGTCCATCCCTAAAATTCTCAATTGCCAACAAAGTTCAACTTTTCCAATAAAACCAGATATTTTAAAAAATGTCAGTACTTATTTAGCTTATTGAAATTTTAAATGACCCACCCTTTTTTATAGCGATTCATAATCTGAAGAAAGTGTTTTAACATTTGATTTGTCAAGGTTAAAAAACTACCCTTTATTATTATTATATTAGATTTTTTAAATTGCATTATGTACTTGACATGTTAGACAGCAGAATAGTATAAAAAATTTTTCATAAATATTCTCCAGATCGGAGTACGGGTCCGTCAAATAAGTGTAAAAAAAATATGTTGTTGACACCAACTTTGGTGAGGAAATTAATTTTTAATTGTTTTTTTTGGATAACTTATTGAAAGAAAATAATTAATTTTTTTTACAAATATCGAAAGAAAATATTTTTATTAACAATACAAAATTTTATTTTTCCAAAAAAGTTTATTAGAATGTATATATTTTGCGATGTAAATACACTTTCTTGGCATACTGTATATCGATGGCTGCTATATTAAAACATACATATTTAAATTTTTAAAATGCTATTTTCTACCTTACAGGTAGAATATTGTATATCATTTGCGAAACACAAATATGTTACAATATGGGTAAATCCTGTGTTGCGGACGTTACATTTGTACCCATTTTGTTTTACTAATGTTAATTCATTTCATTATTTATTAATGTAATTTAAAGCCTGTAGGCCAAGTATAGGTAAATTACAATATTCTTCAACGAAAAATTGGTTTAGGTATTTAATTTGAGTTCCTACTACAGCGGAAAAACGTAAATAGTTCTAGATATATGTATAACTTAATAACTATTAAATTAAGCAATAATAACAATTGCAGGTTGCTACTTTATAGTTGCTACTCTCCGTTGGGGCTCAGAACTCAATATTTTCATACAACCTTCAGCAAGCATACAATTTTCATACAATTAGAAAAAAATTTATTTTTTTCAGAAAAAAAACGTTTTTCTGGTACAATTAAAATAGAAGAATGCTAGCTTCCTAACGAAGAAAACAATGCCTATTTGAAGAAAATTTATGGATAAATGTAGAAATTATAGCACTTTCGGTAGAAAGGGTTTTAAAATTCGTTTTTATACCCCCCCCCCACCCCCTATTGCGAACAAAGGTATATATCATATGCTGCCAATCAAAACTGTAACACATAGATAGAGTGACCTAAGAGACCCCAAGGATATTTGGCGGACATCCATTTTGGGTCATTTTCCTGTCCGTCTGTCTGTTTGGTGCGCACGATAACTTTCGGCAGGATTAACCGATTGACTTAAAATTCGGTATGTGTTAATATTTTTTCTACCTCAGGATAAGGTCAAAGGTGGACTATGTTGCTCTACTCCTTCGAGTACCTCCCCCACGAAGGGTCAACATTTAGTGAAATATTGATTATCCCATAACTAATATACTACAAAAAACCTTTCACAATTCCTCACATAGTATTAGTTTATTAATCGCTATCATCTTCAGAAAAATGGGTGAAGTTTCCGGGCCCTTCTGGTACCTCCCATGCAAATGGACCATTATGCACAAAATGTTAACGGCTTATAACATCGATTCCAGTCCATAGAAATGCTTGAAATTTTGTGAAGTGTAATGCTTTTATAGTACCTGCAGTCCCGTACAAAATGGCCGTTATTGCCACCCACGACCCTTTTGGTACCTCCCATACAAATGGAACATTTTGCACAAAAAGTTGACGGCTTATAACTTTGATTCCAGTCTATACAACCACTTGAACTTTTGTACAGTGTAATGTTTTTATAGTACCCTTAGTATATTAAAAATTGGCGTTATTACCGCACCCCTTTTGGTAGCTCCCAAACAAAATTGCCAAAATAAAAATAAGAAAAAATTATTTTTTTAATTTCTCTATTTTTACAATATGGGTCATAATATATACATTTTTCTTCGTTGAAAAAAATATGGTTGAAATACTCAAGGTACCTTCAATGAAAATTGGAGTTGTAGAAACAATTTTTTAAAAAAAATTTTACCATCAAAAATATTTTTTTTGGTTTCAGGAAAAAGTATGCCTCAATCTAAAAAAAGTTTTTAGGTCCCGGACACTAAATTGTTTTGTTGCATAGTGTTATTTGATAGTGTTTTGTGACATTTACATTAAAATATTTACCAGAATATTTTTGAGGAATGCAGTATTCGCGGCGAAAGTTCCGTTGCGGACGTTACAAAGGAGGTTGGAGGTTGACGTGCATTTTCATCTTTTTAAGCTAATTTTGCATATTTATCACAAAAATCGAAATACGCAAAAGAAAAAAGAATATTTGAGGATGTAAAAAAAGATCTCATTACACACAGAAAATAAAACATGTTGTTGGGAACGATTTAACCAGCAAAGTGGTTGAAACTACACAACAATTTCAATACGTTATATTATATTTTATAGACACTGATGTCGTGCCATTTCAATGGTGGGATCATTAGAAGTGACCGAAAAAAGATTTAAGTTCACACCAGGAATATTTTTTACATTTTTGCTATTCATTTTTTCGTAGAAGGAATGGCCTATGTACGTATGTTTGGGGCAATTCCTTTCTGAGACCTTTTAAGTCATTTGAGCCATGACTGTCTTTATATCTGGCTGCTAGATAACTTTCAAAATAAAGCAACAGCCAAATTTAATTAAGGTTCAAAGAGCGATGGTATCGTCCACCTGTTCTTGTACCACCCATAATGGTTCAAAATTCAGTGACATTTTAAATATACTTCAACTTCATTTATACTTTGGAAAACTTTTTAATTATGTACATAATAATCGCCCAGGTGATAGCAAAGGCAATAGATCTGCTGAATTTTTTTGTAGCAAAACCATTTTTGTATTATTAGATTTATATGATTAATTATAGAGAAAAATAACAACATCCGGTTACGCACATCATTATAATTAAATTTCAAAGAATAATTTATAATTGAAATAATGGAAGGCTAATTTAAGTTAAGAAAAAGGTGAGTGCAAATCCTACAAGCGAGGTACAGGTGATAAATACAAGAAAGAAATTACAACAAATACCATGGATTGGGAGGGTTGTTCTGGCACAGAAATCCATCGACTTTACCCACAAACTAAGTAGATTCGGATGTCAGGAAAATTGGGATTTTGGTAACTTTTTTTATTTACGCTCACATCTACTGAGCTTAGCCGAATAACCTGCGCCCGTCACTGGAAATAATGGAAGGCTAATTTAAGTTAAGAAAAAGGTGAGTGCAAATTCTACAAGCGAGGTACAGGTGATAAATACAAGAAAGAAATTACAACAAATACCATGGATTGGGAGGGTCATGTTCTGGCACAGAAATCCATCGACTTTACCCACAAACTAAGTAGATTCGGATGTCAGGAAAATTGGAATTTTGGTAACTTTTTTTATTTACGCTCACATCTGCTGAGCTTAGCCGAAATAACCTGCGCCCGTCAGTGGTTACTCTTCAAAGAAAAAATAGTGTACTTTATTTAGCAAATCCTTAATTTCAATCCATACAAATTGACAAATTCATATGAAAACCATTCAGCATAATTTCGGTAACATGGACTTGTCATAAATTTCAGCATTTTAAAATACTCGTGCATAGTTCGTCAATGAATGGACAACATTTTCGCAACGAAACTGTGAACTTTCAATTCTCCACTAATTTCAAAATCCCATATTATATTTATCTGAAGTCGGGCGAATGTTTCATTTGTTTTACTTGTCTGAAAATTTTTGATATGTTCCTATTTTAGTACATAATTTCATAAATCAGATTTGTCTATCTATTTATTATAAGCATGTTTAAAATGTCAATGAACTATGTAGACATAAAATGTTTCATTCTTTATTTGAAAGTACTTAAAATATTACATTTTATTTAGATTAGTTAAAAGTAAAATTTGTAAAATATACCTAATTTACAACTTACTTACACATAATTAATAATTTCACATTGATCTAACCTGAATGAATGAACTTGTGGATATTACGTTCATTCTCCATATCATAACCGTACAACACATAAATTACAAAACGAAAAAACACACGCACATAACACAAAAATAAATACATACATATATGATTTGAGGAGGTACTTTTCAAAAATTGACTATTCCACTTTTTGTGTTTTTGCACAAAATACTATGGCCCTGCGTATTGAACCCGAATTTTTGGTGCGTTATTAAAGACGATAATACAGATTTCACACAATTTTATTTTCGCTGAGCTTCGAATTCAATGCTGCAAAACAAAAAAAGAATAAAAAAATCAGTTCTGTCAAAATAGAATAGTCAAGTTTTGAAAAGTACCTCCTCATTTATAGTATGACTACTAATTTCGAAAGAACTACACTATTTTGTAGCTGTTTATATGTATCATATATTGACGACATTCTTGAGATCATTTGGAAGCAAGTCTTTCATGCAATTTATCTGAGCTCTTATTTGATCACGAGTTGCCGTTGCTGTGTTGCCATTACTACCGATCCAGGAAGTAGATTCATTCGTCAATTTGTCATTATAGAGATTCAATTTCTGTTTTAATTTTAATATCATATCAATAATCTCGACTTCTTGCTTGTCGTGTGCCCACTTTTCCAAATCTGCCTCGGAAAGTGCTTGCAATTGCAAATCTTGCAAAGTGAGTTGTAGCTCTTTGTGCCGTGATTCGTGCCAACCACGAAAATTTGGTGAATTATAAAAACGTCTATAGAGACCTTTCCAATCACCCTTTAGCGGTGAAGTCAGATGGGGCCCCGATAGTTCTAAAGTTGCAAGGAAATCATCGAGCTTGAATGCATTAGCATTTGGTGCAGACTTAAAGGGACTTATATCCTTCTGCAATGGCATCAACGAGGCCATGTAACGCTCCAAGGGGATCATAAAACTTTGCGTTAATTCTAACAGATGTCTACGTAGCAGAGCTGTTTGAACATGTTCGGGTCTCTTCGTTTTAAGGCCAAGCAAAACCTTTTTGATGAGAGATTTGTCTTTCTTCAGAAAAGGCTTGTACTTGGTGTATAGACCTGGTGCAGAGGCTTCACCATTACTGCTGCCATTTAGAGTTGTTGAATTACCACTGTTTGTTTTTAAAACTCCGCTATTATTTAATGATGTCACTGAACTTGTATTGCGAGCATTTTTTATAGCCAACTGTTGTTGCCGCTGAATGTTTAACTAAAAAAATAAAAATAAATAGGCATTCGATTATTTATAACAACAATACAGTTTTCAATAATAAAAATAACCGATCATTCTTCATATCAATAGCACATGCATTTCACATTTTGGATGTAAACTAGAGAAATTATTGAATTTTTCGCAATTGGGATATACATTAAAAAAGGAGTAGCTGTTGATATTTTGACATTTTTATGATTTTATAGCAGTATGACGTAGCAGATATTTACGACCAAAATCGCAACCGGTCTCTTAAAAATCTGTTTCTAATCGACCGAGTTATTAAAGTTTCTTTAACAAACATTGATTTTTGTTTTTGTTATTCGATCTGTTATGACATTTCAAGCACTTCTCAATTATTGCATATTGAGATGCGATCATATTTTGCCAATTCTTGACAGAATATTTTGAACAACAACAACAAAAAACAATGATGAATGAGGCAGAGTACGGCCGAACGTGTGCAAATCGTGTGCCTTCTCCGCAAATTGCAGGGACATACAAATAACCAAAAAAAAGAAGTGCGGGATGTATTAAGGTTGAGAAATACTCTCTGCAATGCTTTGGAGATATGAGACTTTGAAAGCACTTCTCAATTATTGCATATTGTGCTGCTCTCATATTGTGCCAATAATTGACAGAGTATTTTGCCCAAGGTACCGATGAGGATGCTTGGTAGCTTCCGAAACGATATCGTTCACCAACCAGTGGCCACCTCAATACATTTCACACATTTCCGGTATTTCGGTAGCTGTCACTTTTGAAGCTTTTATTCTTCGACATTTGACAAGTAGAAACTACGCCATTACTAAAAATGGAACGATACACGATTCAACAACGCATTGAAATTATTAAAATTCGAAAAATCGAAAATCTTCGAAAACTCATCTAGACTGATGAGGCCCATTTCTACCTCGGTGGCTATGCCAACAATAGAGATGTCAAACGGGATTGTTTTTCACAAATCCCGGGATTCGAGATTTTTAAATTGCAAATCCCGGGATCCCTGGATTTTTTCAGGATTTTTCGGGATCCCGAAATTGTTCGATATCCCGGGATTTTCGGGATAAATCGGGATTTTCGTAAACCCGAAATTGTTCGATATTCCGGTATTTTCCGGGTTTTCGGGATAAATCGGGATTTTTTCATTCTTAATAATGTGATATTTCGAAATCGAATACAAACAATTTAGTTCAGTTTTAATTTAATTTTAATTAATTTAAATAAGGATAAAAACAGCTAACGCATACATTAGCATTTGTTAAACCAGTAAGGAAAAGCTAAAGTCGGGCGGGGCCGACTATATAATACCCTACACAACTCTCGTAATATTGAATAACTCTGATAAATAAATTTTGTAATTCATGTATAAATTGTTTACATAAATTTACTTTTGGGACATTTTATACTTAAATAATACCCTGTACCACAGTGTGGTGTAGGGTATAAAAACGATTGGATCTAAAGAGCCAAATCGGATGAAACATATATATGGGAGCTATAGCTAAATCTTTATCGATTTTCTTCAAATTCGGCAATGTTGGTTCATGGATCAAGAAACTCTACCATTCTAAATTTCAAAACGATCGGTTGTAAAATACAGCTTCTACAGGACTAAAGGGCCAAATCGGACAAAACATATATATGGGAGCTATAGCTAAATCTCAACCGATTTTCTTCAAATTCGGCAATGTTGGTTCATGGATCAAGAAACTCTACCATTCTAAATTTCAAAACGATTGGATGTAAAATACAGCTTCTATAGTACTAAAGGGCAAATCGGACGAAAGATATATATGGGAGCTATATCTAAATCTGAACCGATTTCAACCAAATTCAATAGCGATCTTAACAGCCGCGAAATACTCTAAACTGCAAAATTTCAGACCGATCGGAGTGAAATTGCGACCTGTAGTCGACGAACAACTTTACATGGACAGACGGACGGACGGACATCAAATCGACTCAGCTAGTGATTCTGAGTCGATCGGTATACTTTAAGGTGGGTCTAGCTGTGTTATTTTCAGGTGTTACAAACATCTGCCGTGAAACAAACTTATAATACCCTGTACCACAGTGTGGTGTAGGGTATAAAAATACTAACTTTTACTATAATATTTCACAACATTTTAGCTATGAAATAATTTTAGTCCAATTTCAGTTCGTCGTCTGAATTCTTATTAATGTTATAATTTTAAAATATCCCGGGATTCATTTTAAAAAATTCCCGGGATTCGGGATTTTTCGGGATCGGGATTTCCCGTTTGACATCACTAGTCAACAAGCAAAATTGTCGCATCTGGGGCTCGGAAAACTCAAGAGTTATTGTTGAGAAGCCTCTCCATCCTCAACGTGTGACTGTTTGGTGCGGTTTATGGTCCGGCGGGGTCATCGGACCTTAAATTTGTCCGTCGCATGGAATGCCTCGGAGTTCAGTTAGATGATAAGCTTTGTTTTGAACACCACATTAATATGGTAGTTTCGAGGGTGAATCTGACCTTAAAAAACCTGTATGGTACAGATTTATCTCTGCCACTTTTTGTTAGGGAGCGGCTTGTGCATGCCCTGGTTATGCCAACTGTTTTGTATTGTTTGGAGATATATTCTGGGACTACACAGAGAAACATAAGTCTGATACATCTGGCTGTAAACAGAGCTGTGCGTTATGTGTACCGATTAAATCGACGAGTTCATATAACCCCTTATGTTGAAAAATTTCTAGGGTGTAGTTTCTCCACTTTTTTGAATTCCCGGTTATTAATTTTCTTCTACAAGCTGATTAGGAATCAGTGTCCGAGTTTCCTGGTGAGATCATTTGAGTTTTGTCACTCAACTAGAAGTAATCAGATATTAATACCTAGGGTATTTCACCTTTTGGATGACGCATTTCTTGTAAGAGTAGCACGATTATACAATGCTTTACCTGCTGAATTAAAAAACTTTAGTTTATCAGTTACATCTTACTCTAATCGGCTTCTTCAACATCTTCAATAAATTTCTTATAAATTCTGTCTCTATTTTGATTATTTCCATATATGAGTAGTTATTTAATTATCCTAAATACTTTTCCGTATACCCAATCTGTACTCATATTATGTATTCCTTAGTATTTATTCCTTATTATTTTACTTAGGTTTAAACAAATCATATACCACTGAGTAGTTTTTTACCCTTGGTTAAAAAGCTTAGTTAAATGCATATTGTAATTAATGTTTAATTGGCCAGACGGCTTTGAATTACAAGTTTGTACGAAATAAATGAAATGAAATGAAATGAGTTTGGATCAACAGTTAAGGTGAATGGGTTGCGCTATCGAGAGATGATTAATGATTTTTTTATGGTCGGAGTTGGATGGTATTGATCTGGACAACGTTTACTTTCAACAAGACGGCGCTACGTGCCGCACAAGCAACGAAACCATTGCTCTGTTACGGGAAGTTTCCGGGCCGTGTTATCACTCGAAGAGGTGATCACAATTGGCCACCGAGATATTGTGATTTAACACCTTGCGACTTCTTCCTTTGGGGCCACGTGATAGATAAGGTCTACGCCAACAGCCCAGCGTCGATTCAAGACCTCAAAGATAGAATTCGTGAGGCTATCGAGGACATAGGGCAGCCACTTTGCGATTTGGTTATGGAAAATTTCATGAAGAGGATATGGTCCTGTAAGCGTGGTCGTGATGGGCATTTGGCTGATGTTGTTTTTCATTTTTAACGGCATACCTTCCTCTTTATTATGAAATAAACATCCGATCATTTATCTCAAAAAATTGCATTTTTCTTTGAATACCAAAATAAAACCTCTTGTTGGAAACCCCCTTATGAAAAGTTTCATTAAAAATAAATGTGTACATAAATACGCGGGATATAAAATTAAAGGAAATTATGAGGACTACAAAAGTTAGTATAGACACATTCACGTGGAAATAGAAGTTTAGTAGCTGTCGTTAAAACGAAACAAAAAAATTGATTTTTTTAAAAAAAAATCGTTTTCTGTTGGCACAAAAAAAACATAAAAAATAGAAAAAATTCGCAAACTATTGTTTGTCCGAATTTTTGAAGGCTAGCAGCTTAACGAAGAAAACAATGCCTATTTGAAAAAAAACCTATTAGTAAATTTAGACCCAAAGGTTTATTTCTCTTGGAAGAAATAAAAGAATTTCAATATAGTCCAGTTTTTATACCCCCACTATTGTGAACAAGGGTTTACATCAGATGCTACGGGCCAAAAGTGTAACACGTCGATGAAGTGACCTTAGAGACCCCAAGAACATTTGGCGGAAATCCGTTTTGTGCCGTTTTCAGTAATTTTAGCAATGTCGGTCTGCCTGTCCGTCTGTCTGGTCGTTGCGCACGATAACATTCGACTGACTGTTACTTTGACTTTAAATTTGGTATGCATCAATATTTTTTTCTATCTCAGGCTAAGTCAAATATGGACTATGTTGGTCCAATCCTTCGAGTACCTCCCACACGAAGGGTCAAACATTTGTGAAATATTCTAATTATTAATATCTAATTATTGACATCACTGACACTGAAATGTCAAAGTGCTAACTAAATTTGTGTTCCCGGAGAAATTGTTTAAATATTACTTAAGGTAAGTACACACGATGTGTAGATCGGACAACGTTGCCAGAAAAATGGCGGAAAAATGAAACCCTGTGAATTTAGAAACGTATGAACACACATTTTTTGTTTTGCAACGTTAGCAGAAGTCATTGCGAGACAATTTGCAGATTGTTATATGTGCGAAAAACATTTTATTTGCAACACTGTCTATAATGTATTTTTATTGGCAATCCTGCATATAAATATTTACAACATATATTGTAAATATATAAAATTGTAATGTTTTCTTGCAATCGTCTGAACTGTCAATTCACCTTTGACTATCAATCTATCATTGTCCGTATATTTGCAGCACTTTAGCAGGGTTGATAACGTTTGCCGACCTGGCAATAGTCTATACTCAGCTTTATAATATAAAGAATTGACAGTAGTCAAAATCACTTTCTTTATTGCGAATAAATGTGTTGAATGCTGCATCACATCGTAGTCTGTGAACTTCTATTTGTTATTCGCATTTTTGCTTGCGGTCACTTTAAGCTGGTTGCTTGTTTGTTGTTGCTGTGTTGGTGTTATATTGGTTGCCTGTTTGCTGCTTATTTTGTGTCCAGAGCTGGATAGTGTTAATGCCTGTTGAATATGGCACCAAAAAAGAAAGTATTCAAGTGCCCCAAATGCAATGCCACAGTTACCGGTAATAGCATTAGATGCTGTGTTTGCGGAGACTTTTTCCACATACATAGCTTGTTTAAAAATTACAAAAGAGTAACATTCTTTTCTATACCGGAACAAGAACTTCTCATTTACTTGCGCCAAATGTTTAAAGGAGCGTGATGAGATGACAATTATGTTGCTAATGCGAACGCAGTTGCTAATGCCAGCTTAAATATTTCTGGCAGCTCTGCGGCAACGAATCAGAGTGACACCAGTAGCAGTATTTTTTTGCCGGATTTTAATACTGAACTACGCAAGTGTTGCACTGATCTTAGGACACCGCTGGAATGAAAACAACAGCAACATAAGCTTGGGGTGCAAGAGGAAGTAAAAGCTTTTCAAGAGAAAATTTGCAATAGGGTGGAACCATTTCGTGCGGAATTCAATGATAAGCTGCAGAAGGCTGATATTTCGCAAAGAAGGCAGAGTAGGACATTGTTGTTAATGGGTTGCCGGACGGAATTAAAGACTTAAGACAGCCTGTTACGAAAATTGTGTCGTTGCTTGGATTTGAACTGAGTCCAATTGAAATACAGCACTATTGTTACTTCCTTAAATGAAAGTCTGTCCTTGTTAAATTTAACTCGGATTTTTGCTCGTGACCTTGTTATGGCGAAATACTACAGTAGCACCTCGATGTTGTTGTTGTAGCAGCTTGGAGACGCTGAGTTGATAATCCTTAAGTCTATTTCTGTTACAGACTTCGTTCCGGCATATATCCGATTATCGCGGGAACCTTATGTTGTTTTCATCCACTCAATATTGTCCGGTTGTAAATTAACATTCGTCTGTTAATTTCAGGGAATGGATGTTATTTGAGTGTTGCCGTTTCTATTCTCCACTAGAAGCGCTGCATTTCTGTTAATAGTCGTCATGGTGTTATGTCTATTTTTAGTTTCCCTGTTGACTTGGGTGATCAGATGTTGTTGTAGTGGTAGTGCGCCCGGTGAGTTATTTTTTAGCTGTAGAAACTCGAATTATGATGAAAACATAAAATGTTGATGTTAAATTTTTCCGGTGCCCTGGCTGGGAGTTGAACCCAGCACCTTCGGGATCCAAGTTAATGCACTAACCACTAAGCTACCGAAGGCCACCGATATTGTTAAAAAATATGTTACTGGCTAGAATGTAAGCAGTCGCATATATATTAAGGACCATTTGCATGCGGCCGCTTCTAAGCTAATCTATTTATGTAAGAAATTAAGAAATATAAATAAGATTAAAAGCTTTATGCTTAATAATGCGGATACTTGATGAGTTGCTAGATATTGATGAATGTGGGCAAATTTTAAATGAGACTGGAGATTTGGACTCTTAAAATTTTTCCCTCAGCTTAGAGAGGAGGGTATATATCATTTGCTACGAGCCAAGAGTGTAACACATCAAAGGAGTGACCTAAGACCGGAGGAGTAACCTATGTTCGGCGGATATCCGTTTTGGGTAATTTTAAGTCGAATGAGCAATGTCCGTCTGTCAATCTGCTGGCTGGTGCGCACTATAACTCTCGAAAGGAGTAACCGATTGACTTCAAATTTGGTATGTGGTAATATTTTCTTTTATCTCCGGCTAAGTTCGAAGATGGCCATATTGGTCCACTCCTTCTAGTACCTCCCTCACAAAGGGTTAACATTTAGTGAAATATTGATTATTTTATAACTTATATACGTACTACTTATTAATCCTCTGAAATTCTACACTTAGTCTTAGTTTATTAGTCACTATTACCTCGAGAAAAATGGGCGATTATACCACGCCCCTTTTGTTACCTCCCAGACAAATGGAAAATTTTGAACCAAAAATTAATAGCTTATAAATTTATTATCAGTGCATACAAAGGCCTGAAATTTTGTACAGTGTAATGGTTTAATAGGACCTACATTACAGTGAAAAATTGGCATTATTGCCACGCTCCTTTTGGTACCTCCCACACAAAGTTAACTGCTTATAACTTTATTACCAGTGTATACATTAGGCCGGGTCGATTTGTGGAAGGCAAAAAAGTCGCCAATGCTCAGTGAAAATCGTATTCTAGGGATCAAAATAAGAAACTTTGCCGAAGGAACCATACCTCTAAAACGAATTCTGATGTCCCGGAATTTGGGTAGGGGCAAATTTCGAAAAATCCCAATTTGACCCATTTAGAGTGCTCCAATCGAGTACAAATGTATGACCGACCCCCACTAACTTTGGAGGCCCGACCCGCCCATGCCAGTGGCACACCCCCTGGAACCCCTGGGGGTTCCATACATTTGGACTCGAGTGGAGCACTCTAAATGGGTCAAAGTGGGATTTTTTCCGGGACATCAGAATTCGTTTTAGAGGTATGGTTCCTTCGGCAAAGTTTCTTATTTTGATCCCTAGAATACGATTTTCACTGAGCACTTCACTGAGTGGGGGTCGGTCATATATTTGGACTCGATTGGAGCACACTAAATGGGTCAAAGTGGGATTTTTTTCGATTTTCACTGAGCAATGGGCGATTTTTAAATCGACCCGCCCTAGTATACATAGACCTGAAATTGTGTACAGTGTAATGGTTTAATAGTACCTACAGTACAGTGAAAAATGGGCATTGTTGCCACGCTCCTTTTGGTACCTCCCACACAAATGGACCTTTTTGTACCAAATGTTAACGGATTTTAACTTTAATACCAGTCAGTGCATACAAATACATGAAATTTCGTACAGTGCATTGCTTTTATAGTACCTAGAGTCTAGAGAAAAGTGGCCGTTATTGGCACGCCCCTTGCGGTACCCCCCACACAAATGGAGCATTTTACACCAAAAGTTAACAGCTTATAACTTTAATACCAGTACATACTTTAAAGTTATTAATTGCAATTTAAATTGATAATAATTTAATTAAAACAAAAAATTAAATAAGTGTACTAATATTTTTTTGGGACTCAAGGTGAGGGATTCATAAGTCGGTTTACCTGACTGAACTTTCTTACTTGTTTTAATAGTTATTAGTTGGTTTTTATTATTATTTATGTTTTTACGCGTTTTGTTTGGCAAGCTGATAATACGCTAGATTGGAGAAAAGTCGAATGGAAATTCCTCCAAATGAATCAGTAAAGTTGTTTCACTAAATAGAACACCTTAATTATAATTATTCTTGTTTATGTAGCCTCTGTTGTATTCATATTTAAACAATTTTTCCACAGCAATTATGAATTACATAATGATCAATTTTGTTTCAAATGTTGTTAATGACAACAGTTTCTTGTGTTCCCAGGTGCGCAATTGGATTGGTAAGCAGAATATTGGGCATTTAAACTGCTAAAGTTTTAGGTTGGCAGAACATCTGCAAAACTTAATAAAATCAGAAGTATGTTGGATGGGAATTTTTTGGATGTAGTTGGGGTTAGTGAAACATGGCTTAACCCATATATGTCGTGCAATGTAGCTGATATTCCTGGTTATGAATGGCGGAGTTGCCATTAATGTGCCTAAAACTACTTTATGAGTAGTTTTTGTTTCGAGCATGTTTGGTGAATTTGAGTGTGTTTTTGTTGAAATTCTTATTGGCAGGAATAAGTATTTGGTCGGGACTGTTCATCTTCCGCATGGAGAATTTTGTAAGTTTGAGGAATACTTGTCTGATCTGGTTGTGAGGTATGATAACGTAGTTATAATGGGTGATTTTGATAATAATTTATTTGCCCTGCGTAAGGATGCACTTGTAAGAAAGAGTTGCAGCAATATGAATCTTGCAATTGTATACAATTCTATTCCCACTCATTACGACATTACTCACAACAGCACTTATTGACTATTTTTTGTTATCCGCGTCGAATTGCGTCCAGTTGTCCAATCAATTTCAGTGTCCTGGAATATCTCACCATTCATTATTTTGTATCTTTGCATATTGTGTGGCCGATTGTCCCTAAATTTTATGAGTACATTGATTATGACGCCATGAACACAGCACCTTTAGAGGAAGTTCTTTCGTCGTGTAATTTTACCGGGCTGTATACAGCAAATGTTGATGAGCAGTTGGACGTGTTATATTCTAACTTGTATGAATCTAACTTGAAAATTGTTTTCCGATTCGGAGACGAAAGTGTACATATCATCGTAAGGATTCATGGTTTAGTGCTCCAGAGATTAAGTACTCATTGTCTCTTAGAGATCTTGCCTGGCAGGCTTATCATCGTGAGCCCTGTGCTGCAAATTGGGCGGTTTATTCTAGGTTGCGGAATAAGGCTAAGTGTGTAATCAGAAAAATTCAAGCTGCTGCCCATCATAGCTTATTCTGAGGCAAGACTGGTAAGGAGATCTGGTTTGTTTTGAATGAGTTTGGTGTTTGAAATAATAAAGACATTGTTGATGCGAATGTTGATGATTTGAACAGGATGTTTTTGTCGTATCAAAATTGTGGTAGTGGCGGACTCTGTCTTTACCAGCCGTTTATGAGGGTTTTTTATCCTACAGTTAGAGCTAACCTGCAGTTATAGCTGTTAAATTGTATGAAATTTTTATTTTTTATCCGTGAGTTAGCTCTAATCTGATGGCCTAAACTAAAAATTTCTTACTATAATTATTCCTTATGATGGCGGTCATATACTTTTTTTTAACGAACGTTCCCAACGCAACCACTCTTACACGCCCCTTCCGACCGAGGGGGCCACATCCCCATGACGTAGGGATTGCGTACACACCATGATCCGGACCATGGCGGGTTAATAGTAGAGGGTGGAAATCCCAGCTACAGAAAAATTTCAACAGCCGGCACATGCAAACAATAAAATTAGTCTACTTACACATTTAAAAAAGATATTATTCTAGATCTAACTGCATCAATGTCAATAACTTCATATAAAGTGTTAAAATCCATGCACATTCTACGAATGGGCTCTGCCGAAGCATAATTTGTACGTTGAAACTCAATATGTAATAATTGGTAATATCTGGAAGGTCTACAAGGTACATTGAATCCAATGCTAGACAAAATAAAATTAGAAGGCACATCACCATTTATAACTTTCAGAACCATGGTTGTGTTCAGCATAATACGTCTACTCTTGAGAGTAGGCAGTCTTATCAAACTCAACCTGCTAGTATAGGGTGGAAGACTAAAATCACTATTCCAATGAAGATGTCTTAAAGCGAATAATACAAATTGTTTTTTAACCGATTCAATCTTATCAACGTAAGTCCCGTACTGGGGGTCCCACACTACGGACCCATATTCTAGAATAGGTCTAACTAGTGACGTATACATACAACTGTCTAGTTACATATGGATCTACGAATTCTTTCGCTCATCGCTTTATGAAACCAGGCACGCCATAAGCTTTATTCACCATTGTAATTATGTGATTATTGAAATTGAGTTTAGGATCCATCAATATACCAAGATCCACAAAGGATTCAACAGTATCTAAATTGGAACCATGAAGACTAAAACTGGATGGAATCGCCCTCGACCTAGAGAAACACATATGTTTACATTTCTTAAGATTGAGGTCCATGCAATTTATATCACACCAATTTCCAAAATTAATCAAATCATTTTGAAGGAGCATTGAATCTTCAGATGTTTTATAAGAATAAAATATCTTAACATCATCTGCATACATCAGTAAATTTGAACTAGAAATTGAATCTGGTAAATCGTTGATGAATAGCAGAAATAGAATGGGGCCAATATGGTTACCTTGGGGAACCCCAGATGGAACCAAGATCGGATCAGAGCAGGATATACCAAATTTCACAATCTGAATACGACTATCAATATAAGTCGATTTCCAACGCAATAAGTTGTTACTAAAACCAATAAGATCAAGCTTATGTATCAAGAGTTTGTGATTGACTCTATCGAAAGCTTTACTAAAATCTGTATAAATCACGTCTGTCTGATTACCAAGAACAAACTCGTTTATAACCTGAGAAGAGAATTGCAACAAATTTGTCACAGTTGAAAGAACTTTACGAAATCCATGTTGAAATGGACTTAGAATAGACGATACTTTATGAGATAAAATCTCAGTAACCATTTTCTCAAAAAGTTTTGGAATTATACTTAATTTTGCGATTCCACGATAATTCTCCACATCAGTGAGGCTTCCAGATTTATGAAGTGGGGTTGTATTCTTGGGAATACAATCTTGACAACTTCTATGTTTCCATCGCTGTGGAAAATAGGGAAAATTATATCAATTAGAAAGAATGACTCTACTGACAGTTTCAGACCCATTTCCATTATGCCTATATTATCTAAAATGGTCGAGCGTCTTATTAAGGGGCAAATTATGGAGCATGTTTCTTCGTCTTCACTTCTTCATGACTGCCAATCTGGCTTTAGACCTGGTCGAAGTGCGTCTTCATTGCTCGTTGGACTCACGGATAGTGTTCTCAGTGATCGAGGTTGTTGTGTTCTTCTTTCTTTGGATGTGGAAAAGGCGTTCGATAGGTTGGATCATGTTATCCTTGCTGAAAAACTGAGCTCCAGTTTTGGCTTTTTTGATCGTCTTGTTCTTTGTTAATTTCTTATTTATTGGATAGACGTCAATATGTTTGTAGTGGTAGTAATTGTTCTAATATGTTGACTGTTCCGTGCTTGGTCCGCTATTATTCATTAGGTATATGAATGATCTTTTTTAATTTGATTTCGACTGCGAACTGCTTAAACCGAATTGTGCAGTTCGGATTTCCCTGATGTTTTGCAAAGTGTAGTGGATGTCTCTGTTGAAAATGTTATTAGATAGATGTATCTAAAAAAACAAGTAAGAAAGTTCAGTCAGGTAAACCGACTAACCAGTCCCCTCACCGTGAGTCTCAAAAATATTAGTAAATTTATTTATTTATTGTTTTATTTAAATTATTATCAATTTAAATTGCATTTAATAAATTTAAAGTATGTACTGGTATTAAGTTAAAAGCTGTTTACTTTTGGTACAAAATGGTCCATTTGTGTGAGAGGTACCAAAAGGGGCGTCCCAATAACGGTTACTTTTCTCTGGACTCTAGGTACTATAAAAGCATTACACTCTACAAAATTTCAAGTATTTATATGCACTTGTATTATAGTTATAAGATGGTAACTTTTGGAAAAAAATGGTCCATTTGTGTGGGAGGTACCAAAAGGAGCGCGGCAATATTCCACTGTATTGTAGGTACTATTAAACCATTGCAAAATACACAATTTCAGGTCTTTGTATGCACTGGTAATAAAGTTACAAGCTATTAACTTTTGGTTCAAAATTCCCCATTTATGCGGGAGGTACCAAAAGGGGCGTGGCAACTACGTGCATTTTTCGCGAGGTAGTAGTGACTAATAAACTAATACTATGTGTAGAATTTCAGAGAATTCAAATAAGGAGTATAGAAGTTATTAGATAATCAATATTTCACTATATGTTAACCCTTTGTGGGGGAGGTACTAGAAGGAGTGGACCAATATGGCACATCTTCGAACTTAGCCGGAGATAGAAGAAAATATTACCACATACCAAATTTGAAGTCAATCGGTTACTCCTTTCGAGAGTTATCGTGAGCACCAGACAGCAGACAGACAGACGGACGGATGTACGTATATTGCTCATTCGACTTAGGTTAGTTTAGGTTAGGTTGAAGAGAGCAGTCGTTTAATGTCCATGGACATACACTTAAGCCAGTGGTTCGGCCTGTTGTGCGCTCCTTATTTATGATCTTTTTATACCTCACGAGTTACAGAAAATCGGTACTAGACACGAATTTTCTCAGTATCTTCCAGTCATATCCTCTGAGATGAGTCAAGTCTGGTAATATGTCGGACCCGAAATGCTGGGATCTTGCATGTGTGAAAGACGGGCAGTGACACAGAAACTGTTCCATCGTTTCGATGTTTTCCCTGCATGCCCTGCATTCGTCGTTTCCTGCTAGTCCTATGCGATGAAGATGTGCTTGTAAGCTTGAGTGTCCCGTTAGAACTCTCATCATCCTACTAATATCGATCTTGTTTAGTTTCAGAAGACTTGTTTTGTTTTCATTTGGGTCAACCCACTGTATCTTTGCTGTTGCGCTATTGCACACATTTTTATGAGCCATCACTGCCCAGTGCTTCAACTCATTTTTCGTGGCTTCGAAAGGTTTCCAATTTTCCAAGTTTATTACTCGAAGTTCTCTGCCCTTTGAAGCCAAGCTGTTTGCCCGTTCATTTCTAATCACTCCGTTGTGTCCTGGTACCCAGCAAATACGCAATTGACCATGGGCTGAGTAATCATTTATCGTTCGTTTACAGTCCAACACAGTTCTGGATTTGACCCTTTCCGATGTTATTGTTTTAATCGCCATTTGGCTATATGTGAAGATGTTGGCATTTTAGGCTTTGTCGTGTTACACACACACTCCGTGATTGCTCGAACTTCTGCTTGAAATACCGTGTTATGGTCAGGGAGGCGGAAGTGAAGTTGGACTTCTGGTTAATCAATAAATGTCCCAGACCCGTCCTTCCTCCTCGCTTGGTATGACTTGTGGTCATATTTATACATATTTCTGTTTTGTCTGGGTTAACATTTAATCCCCTTGGTTGTGCCCAGTTTAGGAGACTGTGTATCGTCGTAACCCATAGAAGAGGCGATAAAATGCCCCCTGAGGTATACCACGATTTACCTTGGCTCTAATTTTTACGTCATAATCCAGTTTCCAGTTTTTCAGCGCCCGGTCATCCTGAAACTCGTCTAAGGACTGGATAAGTGTATCGGTCTGTACATTTTTAAATGCGCCCTCAATGTCTATGCAAACAGCAAGTGTATACATTTCTTTACTGAAGGACTCTTCTATGTGATGCACTACCTCATGCAGAGCTGTTTCCACTGATCTTCCTTTGACATAGGCGTGTTGTTTGACCATGTCATCAATTATTCGCTCCATTGTTTTTAACAGAAAAGAAGTTAGGCTAATGGGTCGATAAGCCTTTGGGGTCGTATAACTCGCCTTGCCAGGCTTTGGTATGAAGACCACCCTTGATTTCTGCCAGTTTTTTGAGGTATAAGAATGGGTTAGGCATGCAGTGAACACTCCAGCCAGATGAGTTGATACCAGATCCACCTCATTCTGCAGAATTGCTGGAAATATTCCATCCGGTCCCGCAACCTTAAACGGAGAGAAACTTTTTACTTCTTTAAACATACCATCTGTTATATCCGTAATGACACAGAAATAAAGATATCTAAGTTTGATAAAAATCTAATGAGATTTAATAAGCCCACATGCATATATGTATTCGTTCCAAGGTGGTATCAAAGTACTATAGAAGCTTTATTTAACATCCGATCGTTATGAAATTTAGAAGAGTGTAGTTTAGATATCGACCACATATGTAAAAATTCAATGTTGTGAATTTGATATATGTAAAATATATCTCTCAATGTTGTGAATTTGATTCGTAGTGTAATTATTCTGCTAAGAAAGTCGTGTAGGGTATAATATAGTCGGTCCTGCCCGACTTTAGCCTTTTCTTACTGGTTTTATTATACTTAATGTTAATGAATTTCCTCTGTTTTGAATTGACAAAATTTAAAAAAAATGCTGTATATTTCAAAGCTTATGTTTTTTAACTTAATCGACACAAATACATCGCATCAGCTTGCTACACTGACAGCGAAAAAACTCAAGTCACAAAAATCATACTTATTTTTAAGAAAGAGTAATGCAACTATTAGTACTCGTTAATTACACAAAAAAAGCTTATCTTGAAATATTCATGTCAATACCTGCACTGAATACAGAGAAAACTAAAAACCTTTTCCTGAAAAATTAGCTTTTTGTCGGTAAAGTTTTTCCCAAGATATCCCCAAAATATTTCGACTATATCTTGAGCCGCCAGCGGACTAGAGCGATATTACATAACCTCTAAAATTCATGTTTTTCTTGCAAATATCGGACACCTTGACTAAATCGCGACCTTTTTCATATGTGCGGCTAGAACTCATTATTCTGCTTAAAACAGTACCAAAGTGAATCTCGCGCTAATAGAACGGAAGTTATTCATGATTTGAAGGCGTAATTGGTAATCAGTTCAGCGGTTTCGACGAAATCTTACAAAATAGTGCTAAAAATCCTAGTTTTTGAGAAAATTTTAATAATTTTTAAATAAACGCATAATAAAAACACAGAGAAATGCTTTAGTATTTTTTTTATTATTCTATCATAAATTCTGATTAGTCACGAATATAATGAAACCACGAAGGAAATCGATGCACAACTTCAAAAGTTACAGCTAAATTAAAAACAAAAGAGAAGCGTTGTTTTTTGGGATTTTCTGTGAAATTTTTGATCGAGACAGTGGCATTGATACAAGTTAAGGTGAAATGAATTTCGGGGAAGATTTGATAATTTCGTTACAACTTATTAAGTTATGCATCGATTTTCTTCGGAAGGGTCTAATTTTATTCATGACTAATCAGCCTTTATGAAAGTTAATAAATGAGATTTTTTCGGAGTTTTTATTACGCGTTTTTTTTTTCAAAAATTATTAAAATTTTCTCATAAAATAGGATTTTTTAACACTATTTTCCAAATAATTTTTAAGATTATTCCACATTTAGGACAATTCCATTTTGGATCTCCCTAAAGGGAGAACATTTTCATTGTAACTTTAGGAAAGTCTTATGAAAAAGCTATTAGGTTATGAAATAACCGCCATACCATTGAATAAATATTTAAAAGCTGAGCGCACAAAGGTAGTTTCTTCAAAAATTTTGCGGAAATGATCTAGCTATAGCTGATAGATACAATCTATAATGTTTCAATTTGAAATATTTACCTGATTATCTACTAATCGTAACATATGTGGCCATTCCTTCAATAGTTTAACGAAAAATGGATTTGTCACACCCAATATCAATGGTGGAGGAACCTTCCCACATTCTCTGGTGAATTCCTTGAACTCACTGTCGTGTATTGTAAAATATGGTCTAGCTTCAGCGCAGTATTCCAACGGTGCTATTAAAGCCACTAACGTCTGAACCATATGTGAACAATCAGCTGGCGAAGTGCCCACAACTACAATTGGCTCTGCTGTTAACACCAATTCCCACAACGTGTACATGTGATCCAAAATGAAGCTCAGACTGTGAAACAGTTCCACTTCATTAAGCGATGCAATTACTTTAATCGATATAGGTCGGCCGATTTTTCCCTTTTCATGGTGGTCGGAGTTTTCACTTTGTTGGACAGATTTTCGACTACTTGCTCTTGGCACCTGTATTTGGTAGCATTGCTCAAATAGCGGTAGATTAAATGTACCTCCCACTTGGAGTTGTGGCCATTCGGAATCGATTTGACGGCATGCTTCTATCAATACGCCTTCTCCTTCGTTGAAATATTTCTGTGCTATATGGGTTAGCATTTCATAAAACAAATTAAAAAAAGGTAATCTGGTTACAATGATAAAGCTCTTCTGGAAGTAGCCACGAGGCAAATTGGCATCTCGTTTTTGTCGGAAATATACAAATCCCCAGTAGTGGGATTGGTCCGCTTTCAGGACGGGTGGGCAGTCGCTGTTGTAACACCGAAATTTTTGCGCTTTATCTATCCGGCTTGTGTCCGGAGACATTCTCAAACGCATGTGAAACTTTGTATCACCCATACAACCAGAATTAGAATCAGGGAATGCCATATAACAGATGTTGGTCACTTCTTGATCTGTGGGCGTAAATTCTTTGGGGTATATAAATTCCAGTGCTTGTCCCAGATTTAAGTCGAACGTAACTATACACATGCACTGTATCCATTGCGAAAGTGTGGACCAGTCTGTTGTATCTCGGCTGTCAGCTTCAGCTTCCACGTTACCATCATTTTGTACCGAATTAGATACATTTCTTTTAATCGTTGTCTTATCGACCACAACTGATGATGCTGGGCTGTGACATGATAATCCCTTCATTTTGTCCACAAATATCAGTTGATTGTTATCCAATTCCATTATAAAAGAAATACTTTCCCTTTTAAGATGAAAACAACATTTTTTTCTCGATCACAAAAATTAACAAATCAAAAAAACAAAACAAATGACAAACTGTTGTTGCCATACTGTTAAAAATCATCCATTCATTGTGGGATAACTATCGGGAAATCAGGAAGCGACTGTTTCTTTTTTGACTATTGGACTCAAACCGAAATCGTAAGCTCTTTCCGCCTGCCTCTCTCTCCTACAAACTTTGACAGTTGTTTGAAAAAAAATTGCCGAGTGTGAATCTGGACTAAGATTAAAGCCCGAGCAATTACAGAGTGTATGTTGGGTTAGCGTTAACACAATAACAACAAATTTAAATATTTTTACAGATAGCCAAATGGCTATCAAAGCAATAACGTCTAGAACTGTTAAATTAAGGATAGTTTTAGATTGTAAAAAAGCGATTAACTTACTCTGAATACAGCACAATACGCTTCATATGGCTGGCTGGTCATCACGGAGTAAGAGGAAACGAGAAAGCAAATGTCTTGGCCCCACGAGCCGGCGACTTGCGAACAACAAACCTACAGAATGCAAAACCATTCGGAGCTACGATTTCTGAACTAAATACATGGGCAAATAACGCCCATACCACGATATGGAATAGTGAAACCATTGGGGAATCACAAGAATTTGGTGGGGCGACACAAACGAGGACAAAACCAAAACTTTTATGAAATTGAGTGAACCTAATTTAGGCGTCCTGACAATAATGAAGACAATACACTTTTTTATGTGCTACCGAAAAATATTTCGATAATGTTTACCAAAATATCAGATAAAAATAATTTTTCCCAACTTTGCGGAATTTTCATTTTTTTTTTCACAAGTTAAAACGCATGTTTCAAATCACTTGCTGAGTTTACTCAGAGAAAGTGACGAAGACAATGATGTATTGCTATTTTCTTCTCAAAACTGTCTCGTTCTCGTGTAAACCCCAGATTATTATATACGTTTGTTGACAATTGTCAACTTGTTGTAGTTGTATGAAGTTGTTAAAGTTAGTCCATATTCACACCTGCCATTTTTTCTGCAATTTTTTATGCAATTCTCTTTTGAAGTTGCATTCAGACAACGTATTCTGTTTCGACAATTTTTTTTCCATTGTTCATTAAAATGTATGTCGCAAGAATTTACATATGTTGAACCGAGCACAAAACTACGAATATTAAATAAAAAGTAATGTGGAAATGTCAACAAAAATCACCACTATACAACAAAAGAAAACGCGTTGCAAAAAATTTCAAGTACGGAAAACTTTTTTCTCAACCCTTACCGACTGCGTCCCTCTCACACAAACACTGCAATTCTGCGGGGGAAAATTGCAAGTGTGAATATGGACTTAACTTGTTGTTTTTGCAGAAAACAACACACAGAGTTGAATGAATTTTACAACGCAAGCAAGATCCCTTCAAGGACAAATTTTATGTCCGGATTTACACTAGGATATTTTTTCACCAGATTCTACGCTAATTCCCTTTTAAACTTGACTTTCCGTTTACTCGACCTAGTTTTGTTTCGACTATTCGTTATGAATTGTTGTTGTTTCAAAGCGCGAAAGTAAAACAAAACGTTTACTCGGAGTACGGGAGAGTTTTTCTCCCCCCTTTGCCATGATTTAGGTTAGGTTGAGTAGAGGAGACGTTTAAACGTCTCATGTCCATGGACATGCACTTAAGCCAGTGGTTCGACCTGTTGTGCGCTCCTTATTTATGATTTTTATACCAACGGGTTACAGAAAATCGGTACTAGGCACGAATTTTCTCAATATCTTCCAGTCATATCCTCTGAGATGAGTCAATTTACATGTCCTGATTTACCCGGGATATTTTTTTCAGCAGCTTCTCCGCTTGTAGGGTTGTCCTTCTTGTTCCATGAAATTAATTTTTTACTTGTGAAATGTAACTAAGTTGTCTTGACTTTTTGTAATCAAATATTTTCTCGTTTCATAAATTGAAACGTCAGTCTGAAAAAATATTTCTTCTGGAAAGACGACAATTGTTTTAAAATAAATAATTTTAAATATTTTTTATAAAAATTGTGTTTCTCCTCACCGCTCATTCTCTTTTCAACTTGCCTCTGCGTTTAGACGTCGTAATTTTGTTTCGACTATTCCTGAGTGAATTGTTGTTGTTTCAAAGTTCGAGTGAAAACACAAAACGTTGAACCCGATAAGACCGAGTACGGGAGAGTCTCTCTCCTACAAAACGGTGATAATCTGCTGAATTCCATTTACATGGTACTTTTTTTTAAGTAACCTATCGACTTATTCTCTTTTGAAAAAGTATTTACGTTCACACATGTACTTTTTTTCAATACTTATACTTATTTTCATTTGTTTTTTTTCGGCTTTTCCTGTGTGAATTGCAGTGTTCAGAGAAAAACACTACGCTATAGGAACGGTTCCTTCAGAGAACACTAACGTTATTTATTATTTTAGTGTTACTGTTCGCGAATGGTACCACTATGATAACGTACCGTTCTTAGAACACGACGAACGGTATCGCTACGATAACGTACGGTTCATAGAACAGTATCTCTACGTCGTAGTGATACTGTTCTTTTGAACAGAACACTAACAGTGGGCATGTTTTCGTTACAAGCTAGCACTTTTAGTTTAGCACTTTGCAACGAAAACAACTGACTGCCACTAACTGGCACATAAGCAATATGTGGCGGATTTTCACTATCTGGTAGCAATGGTGTCATGAGTTGCGAAGAAAGAACAGTGCGAAACAGACAAAAAATTCGTGAAAAGTATTTATAAAACATATATTTACTATTCTATGTTCAATTGTTTACACTCTTTTGCAAATATTAAAATAATTTCCCATTTTTGTTCTTCTTTTTCCCGTTAATTCACAATATTTGATAAAATCTCTCCAAAAATGGGATGCCATATTGCTAAATATAGGGTGCCCAATCTGGCAACATCATAGTCGATTAAGACATGAACACAAGCACCAAACTTCATCGGGAACTAATAGTGCTTAAAAGTGCTTAGCTCCCCATACAAATTAAGCACTTATGGTGTAACGAAAACACGCCTAGTACCACTACGTTTAGCGTTCCGTTCTTTTTTATATCGGTTAAAAAATGCGCTCTCTATTGCCTAAATATGTCTTATCGAAAGGGACCTTCGTATAGGGGCTATATCAAAGTATGGACCAATATGCCCCATTTTAAATAGGGATCGTCACTGGGTTAAGAAATAACTCTGTACCAATTTTCATTAAGATTGCTTCATATTTGCGACCTGTGGTGTCGAATATAAAAAAGAACGGAACGCTAAACGTATTGATACTGTTAGTGTTCTGTTCAAAAGAACAGTATCACTACCGTTCGAGAACAGTAAAACTAAAAAAATGTATAGTGTATTCTGTTCTCTTGTAAGGGTTGCGAAACTGTTCCGTTCGCGACGAAGGAACGGTACAGAACACTAAGCAACCGTTCCTAAGTGTTTTTTTCCGAACTCTGGTGAATTGTTGTTGTTTCAAGTGCGAACGAAAAACACAAAACGATGAGTACGACAAATACGAGTACGGCATACTTTTTTCCCCGTTCCCGACTGCCTCCCCCCAACAAAACGCTGATAAGTATACTTGTAAATGCGGACTTACATGACACTTTTTTTAAGTATTAAGTGTATTTTTCGGCTTTTTGTAGGCGAGAGAGGCAGTCGGAAACGGGGGAAAAAGTATGCCGTACTCATCGTTTTGCTTTTAGTTCGCACTTGGAAACAACAACAATTCGCACAGGAAAAGCCGAAACAAAACAAATGAAAATAAGTATAAGTATTGAAAAAAAGTACGTGTGTGAACGTAAATACTTTTTCAAAAGAGAGTCGATAAGTTAAGGTGGGTACTATGTTTTTTCAGCTTGAAAAAATTTCACAAAATGTTATTTCAAGTTGAAAAATGGAACGCTTTTTACTAAAGTCGCATTACATTTTTGAAGTGTGTGTGTCGAAATGTCACTTTTATATGAATGTGTGTGTGTGTGTGTAAGCATGTGCATTTTTTTCCTTTTTGCTTTTCTTGAAAACAAACACGAGTTTAAATTATAATCAATAAACAATTAAATTAAATAATGCCGACTTAGAAAATATTTAATTTAAATTGCAGAAAGGAAATATTTTTGAAGATAATTGTGCTAATGTTATACATACGATGGCGATGCTTGTGAGGCACCAGGGTAATACAATGTCACTAATAACAAAATAATTTCCTACTGTTGTACGAATATAAATAAATTAAATGATGTTTTGATGAACCGAAAAAGATGTTTTATTATTATTTTTAAGGATTTGCATTATATTTGTTGACTTATACAAATTATACTTCCATCCATAAACGGAATTTCTTCTTCCAACTTCTATGGTTGGCAAGAAATCACTATGTTCTTTATAACCATTTAAAACATGATCACAGGCACTACCCAACTCCATTGTCTTACTGGTTCGGTAGCGATAGCCGTCCACAATATTTTTCCAGGCTTTTCGTCACGATTGTTCTAAACATACAAACGTAAATGTACATATGTAATTACAAGACAAATTTCACATTATTACATACAGTTACATGTCCGTCCAGTATTTTGCACATTTTTTGCTTTGCTATCCAATCGGAATGTCGCTCTTCTCGTTTCTTCCATATACACATAATTATTATCCGTTCCAAAGCTTTTCATTAGTCTTCATTGTTTCAGATAATTTAATTTAGTATTCTTTATTAGGAAATTTTATTGATAATATTTACAACATTTCTCGCGGACAAATATAAATATAAATAAATAGGAGTACAATGCTGGCTGATTCAATTTGTGGCGGCGTTCAATTAATTTGTAGCGGCGCAAAATGTCAATTTCTCACGTTGAAATAAACACAGTACCACAAATGAAAAAATTTCACTCATTTTTTCACAACTTTGGTTTTTGTATGGGATTTCACCGTGAAACGGGAACATAGTACCGTGCTTTACTTAAAAAAAAGTACCATGTAAAGCACGGTACTATGTTCCCGTTTCACGGTGAAATCCCATACAAAAACCAAAGTTGTGAAAAACTGAGTGAAATTTTTCATTTGTGGTACTGTGTTTATTTCAACGTGAGAAATTGACATTTTGCGCCGATACAAATTAATTGAACGCCGCAACAAATTGAAGCAGCCAGCATTGTACTCCTATTTATTTACATTCATATTTGTCCGCGAGAAATTCAACTGTTGTAAATATTATCAATAAAATTTCCTAATAAAGAATACTAAATTAAATTATCTGAAGTAAAGAAAACTAATGCAAAGGACGGAAAATAATTATGTACATGGAATAAACGAGAAGAGTGACATTCCGATTGGATAGCAAAGCAAATGTGCAAAACACTGGAAGGACATGTAACTATATGTAATAATGTGGAATTTGTCTTATAATTACATATGTACATTTACGTTTGTATGTTTAGAACAATCGTGACGAAAAGCGTGGAAAAACTTTGTGGACGGCAAACGCTACCGAAGCAGTAGGACAATGGAATTGGGCAGTGCCTGTGTCTCATATTTAAATGGTTATAAAGAACATAGTGAGTTCTTGCCAGCCTTAGAAGTTGGAAGAAGAAAATCCGTTTATGGATAGAAGTATAATTTATATATGTCCACAAATATAATGTAAATCCTTAAAAATAATAATAAAACATATTTTTCGGTTCATCAAAACATCATTTTATTTATTTATATTCGTACAACAGTAGGAAATTATTTTGTTATTTGTAACATTGTATTACCATGGCTTCTGATGCCTCACAAGCATCGCCATCGTATCAACACAAAATAAATAATTTATTTAATTATAACATTAGCACAATGATCTTCAACCATATTTGCATTCTGCAAGTTAATATAACTATTTTCTAAGTCGGCATTATTCCATTTAATTGCTCATTGATTCTCAATTTTGTGATTCTAATTTAAATTCGTGTTTGTTTTCAAGAAAAGCAAAAAGTAAAAAATTCACATGCTTATACACAGACACATACATATAAAAGTGACATCTCGACACACACACTTCAAAAATGCAATGCGACCTTAGTAAAAAAGCGTTCCATTTTTCAACTTGAAATAACATTTTGTGGAATTTTTTCAAGCTGAAAAAACATAGTACCCACCTTAAATGGGGACTATACACTAACTGCGCTAACGTTTTTACAATTTATCGTACGCTTAATCTTACCGACGGCCAGCTGATTAACCGCCGATCCAATTTAAGGACCAGTTAGGCAAACTTAACCGTAACGCCCCCCTAGCGTAACGAATCAGCTGATTCAATCTGTCATATGGAAGTCGGTGTAAACGATTAGCCAACGGAAACGAAACATAAACGGACGGCTGAATCTGTTGAAATTAGAATTGGACGTTCCGTTTGCGTACAATTTGACAACAGCTGATACTACATGTTGTTTACAATTACAATTGTATGTTCACCGAGAAAAGCAACAAAAAAAATTTATTAATTATTTGTTGTTTAAAAGTGCAAATAAACATGAAAGACGAAGATTTGATTCATTGGTGCAGTTGCACGAGCATTTATACAATAAATATAACCCAGCATGAAGGATATCTGAAAAAAAGCGAGAAGCTATGAAGATCAGGATTCCTTTGGCGACAGTACGAGACAATCATTGCGCCAATCTTCTTCATTGTGGGTGAATTTGACAGCAATATAAGCGTCGCTACAAATGTGGACTTATTTATAGATAGAGATTGGATTGGATTTGGCTGAGTACCTCTTCAATGGAAATAGACATAAGTAAAAGTATTAATAAAACACAGAATATTTAAGATATTGAGTTCAAATTTATTCCAGGTGTAGTGCAAATGTTACATTTTAAGAATGAAATTCAATTTCGGTCATATGACTACCACGAGCCCGTCAACAGCGACGTTTCGACCGGAACGTTGGCAATTTCGCGTTGGGTGTTGTCTCTGAGCTCGTCTATAGTTGTTGACTTAGACCAAGGATATTCCTCAGGGGAAACGCCGCATCGCCAATAAAAAAAATGAGGAAAGGCTTCAGAGGATGCTGACGATAATGGTTTACTAGGAGGTACAGGTGCTGTACCTAAAATAACTGATTGGCCAAACGGAGAGTACTGGAATATAGCTGTATTTAATTTAAATTAAGAAATGGAAATTGTTTGTTTTAAAATAGATTATAATTAAATAGAAGTTTAATGGACATACCCCCATCGTGTTGGCTGCCATAACTTCCAACATTAACTGATATGAATGCATAGTTAGCATCGCAGATTCCCACACAATTCGGCATATCCCACATCCGTTGATAATCATTGGCGATGTGTTTGTACTGCTGTGTAGTTGGTTCACTTAATTAAATCGGAGAAAGCAAGCGCCACAAAACTTCACTGTATTCTAAAACAATATTTCGCATTGTTGTTTTCTCCAGCCTGTGACTCCATGCAATCGATTGTATGGAACAACCGTGACCCAAATATCTACAATTTTAAAGAATAGAATGTTAATATTTCCCAACTTGGAATCATAGGATAAAGCAATATTTGACATACAGTATTGTTATATCTCTGCCGGTCTAATCCGTTGCTTTGCCGTAGTTAACTCAGTCATTGTTTATAGGACGATATTTTCTTGATTTACTTTAATTGTAAATTCTGCACAGATTTAAAAACACACAAATTTATAAACAATCTTTTTAACTTAATTTTTAATAAACCTAAACAAAAAGAAATCGCGGCTTTTTTGTTTACTTATGTGTTGTTGTTGTCAGACCATATGACTCGTTATCTCAACGTTGGCTAATCGCTCAAACGGGCAACGTTACGGCAACGGTAAAGATAAATTACGGTTACGTATGCCTAACCCGGCCTTTAGTTATATCCGTCGCCGCCGTCAATCTTGGGTCGACATAGTTCTGTTTACGATAGAGTATATTATTATTGTATCATTTTACACTGTAATCGCTATCTATAGGAGTTCGCTTGAATCACACATCCCACATGTCACTGCCGAATTATTTTACCGAATATGAAAACCTCGAGGTACATGAGTTAATGCTTCGAGATCGGCCGCGACAACAGGCGTACAAAAATGCTATAATGGAAAATGCGGTTTTGTTTAAGGACAAGATAGTAATGGATGTAGGAGCAGGCACTGGTATATTATCAGCCTGGTGTGCCAAGGCAGGTGCAAAGTTGGTTTATGCAGTGGAGGCTTCAAACTTGGCAAAAATTGCACTAACAGTTATGGAAGAGAACAATCTGACATCGGTAGTAAAGGTTATACACTCGAAAATAGAAGACTTTGTTTTACCACCATCTGCGGAAAAGGTGGATATAATTGTTTCCGAGTGGATGGGATTCTATCTGCTACATGAAGGTATGTTGGATTCTGTTATCTTCGCCAGAGATACCTTTTTGAAGTCGAATGGTCAAATGTTTCCTTCCGAGGCTACCATATATGTGGCCCCATGTTCAGTTCCTTCGCTTTTTGATGACTGGAACGAAGTTGATGGAATACAGCTCACTTCGTTCGGCAACATGTTAAGGAAACAAAAGTCGAATAAACCGGAAATTACTTCGATAACCAGTAAGGACCTCTTACACGATGGTGTTGCTATGTTCTGGATGAATTTAAATGAGATTCGTAGCGATGAGCTTGACTCCATAGTCTTTCAGGACGTAGTTCCCACACAATATATGGGCAAACATCAGGGTTTCTGCATTTGGTTTGAATGCAGGTTCCCCGGAGAAAGTCACGAAGATGCTGTCGTTTTGTCTACGGGACCTAAAGACCAAACAACGCATTGGAAACAATGCATAGTTGTTCTTCCTGATACGGCATGTGAAGAATTGGAAGAAAAATCACCGGTTGCTCTTAAAATATCGATGAACCGTCGTAGGGACGATCAACGCAAGTATGACTTGGAAGTAGAACTACTCGATCCAAATACTGTAGAACATCCCCTACCATGTGAATGTCATCTAACAAAATGTATATTAATAAAGGCATGTCTCCACAATATGGATACGTCGTAGTATGAAATCTGCAATCAACTTTTTATTAGGAAAATTGCTATTACATTAAGTAAACGGATTAGAATTTTTAATATTGACCTAAGATTTTGTCAAAAATAGTTTTTAAATTTTTGGTTTTTTGGTTTGGTTTTTTGAAAATTGTGGTATTTAAGAAATTTATGGCAATTTGAAATTTTAACAAGTAAGAAATTTTCAGTCATATTGTAAGTCGCGTGGGAGATGCCAGAATGTTGAAAACAATTTGGATTCGGATAGATAGTATAGAAGTTATTACAGAATCGGTTCAATAAATATTAATTTGTGAGGGAATCGTTCACTAAATTGTAAACCTTTGTGGGGGAGGTAGTAGAAGGAGTGGACCAATGTGGCTCATCTTCGAAGCATGAGATAGAAGCAAATATTAGGCATGTTTTCGTTACAAGCTAGCACTTTTAGTTTAGCACTTTGCAACGAAAACAACTGACTTCCACTAACTGGCACATAAGCAATAAGTGGCGGATTTTCACTATCTGGTAGCAATGGTGTCATGAGTTGCGAAGAAAGAACAGTACGAAACATGCAAAAAATTCGTGAAAAGTATTTATAAATCATATATTTACTATTCTATGTTCAATTGTTTACACATTTTTTGCAAATATTAAAATAATTTCCCATTTTTGTTCTTCTTCTTCCCGTTAATTCACAATAATTGATAAAATCTCTCCAAACATGGGATGCCATATTGCTAAATATAGGGTGCCCAATCTGGCAACATCATACTCGATTAAGACATGAACACAAGCACCAAACTTCATCGGGAACTAAAAGTGCTTAGCTCCCCATACAAATTAAGCACTTATGGTGTAACGAAAACACGCCTATTATGACATACCAAATTGAAGGCAACAGGTTTGGGGGGGGGGGGGAGGGGGGTGGTTACATATGGCACCCATTTTTTTTTATTTAAATTGTGTTAATTTAAATCATATATTATTTGTATTAATGTCTTAATAAATTGACACCGCGAGGCGAAATAAAAAATTCGTCTAATACTGCGTTAACATCTACTGGAATGTCTCGATAAATAGTCAGGGAAGCCAATCCATTTAAACGATTTTCAGTCATGGTTGACCGCAAGTAATTTTTCAGCGCAATGTTGAAAAAGAGCGTTCGTTTGTCGCTGTAATCACAGGTAACACCGCCATCAATGTCAATATTTTGTGAACGTTTGGAAATGCATCTAACATTGGAAATTTGACAAAATTCCACGGTGTTTCAAAAAACGTACTTCGAGATCAGTGATGAATAAACCTAGATTTGGAATATAGGTCGAAATCTTGTAATATTCTTCAATATTTGTTGCATCAACATTGCAACGATGACTTTGTCGGGCCGCAATCCTAGGTTTCTTGGTTTGAATGTCTTGTTCTTCACAAAATATTTTAATAGACGAAAAAATCGCTTCAAAATGGTGAGTAAAATTTTCGCGTATGTCCATTAATACCTTTTTCGTACCTTCTGCCAGATGGACGGCTTCAGCTAAATCTTGATTTTCACTTTGAAGAACGCGAATTAATGATAATGCCAAGCAGTGAACTGAATGAACTATGTGGACCAAATATTGAAATCCACAGTTTTTATAGCCATCAACAACTGAAATGCAGATGTTGTAGTGTTCTGATCAGACCAGGTGTTGTAGATGCATTCAACAGACTCATGTTGTTCTACCCATCGAGTTGCGCTTTACCGCTTTAATTTTTGCATTGGGACTACTTTGCATACGTAACTTAGAACCAAGTTGAAGCTGTGAGCTGCACAATGTGAGTACTGTGATAAGCTGTACTTTTCTTGGATATATGCTCGCGCCCCATGAAATTCTCCGTTCATTGCTCTTGCGCCGTTATAGCATTGCCCAAATAAATACATACTTACAATCAATACCAGAAGTTTCGAGGAAATTAAGAATAACATCAGCCAAATATATTTTAACGAACGTTCCCATTACAACCACTCTTACCCGCCCCTTCCAACCGCGGGGCCACATCCACATAACGTAGGGATTGCGTACACGCCATGATCCGAACCATGGCGGGTTAATATATGGTGATCTAAGTAGAGATACTTTTTACAATAGCCTTTTTTGACAGATCACGTGTGAGTCGTGTCATGCTGTCATGTTATTTTTGTTAAGTATTGTTTGGCATTTAATCATGCTCTCGTTAAGAGCTATCTTTTTGCCATTGACTGATAGATCTGTTCCTAAATATTTTTATATAAATTGTTCTCATTTATTATATTTTTTTATATTTCTTCATTATTATATTTGTTTAACCCATTTCTTACCGCCGTGTGTTTGAACACACGTTTATCATATCTAGACTTTAAGTTAATATAAAACACAGATAAATATATATAATTAAATATGTGGGGTGATTATGTTAAGGTTTAATCTAATACCAAAAAAAAAAAATATTTTTGGAAAATTTCCCCAAGCTCCCCTTCTTTACAAGGGGTGTTTAAAAAGTGTCCAAAAATAGGCTATTTTTAAATTAATTATACAATATATATAAAAACATAAAAATTATTTAATATGTATAGGCTTGTGTTCCCAAATGTCAAAATAATAACGTAAAATATTTTACCCACCAAATTAGTAGATATACCGGATACTAGGTGGCAGCACATATTGGCGTGTGTTTCACCACACGCTGGTACTGATAATACTAATTGTTTGCACTAGTCTGTAATCGAATGCCATAACATGTAAAGGTAAGCCGGCGAAGACCGGGTGTATCCAATTGAGTTGTAGACTATGATTACTCAGGGTATGGATACTCACTATGGATATATGGGTACTCTCTATATTTGCAGCACTATTAACTTTTTGTATTTTACAGGGATTCGACTCTTTCTTTGGTTTACTACTTTTTGTAAAAATAAAAAATTTAGAAATTGAAGTGTAAAATGTCGTGCCGAGGGTATGTATCAAACGCAGAACTACAAAACATCATCGATAACTGGAGCGATGATGAATGTGATGAGAGAGCGTCCGCAATTGAAACGGTTGTTTGTTTGCCCCCCCATAATACTGCCGGTGATTCCGATTGTGAGACAATTGATGACGACAAAATTTCAACGAATATTCATTCCGATGAGAACCCGTTGACCGAAGTAGCAGGTATTATTTCTTATATTGTTTATTTTGTTTTTTGTTGCTAATTATGTCTGTCTTTATAGGCTCAATTGAAGTAATTTATACATCCGCTGTTGACGATTTTGGTGGTCCGGAAGTAGAATTGCAACAGGAAGAACCACAAACATCGACATCAAAAGAAGTGCCCAAACATATATATCGTCCGGCATCCGATTTCAAACCGGTTTGGAAAAAAACCAAGAGAACTGCCTACGATATTCACCCTGTACATGAGCCATTGATAAAGGAAAAGCAAGACCCATTGCTCCAAATCATAAGCGAAAAAAATCCATTTGAATTATTTCAACTATTCTTCGACGATGAAATAATTGATCTGCTTGTAGACGAAACAAATCGATATGCTTCCCAACAAAATATTAGCAAAATGTTCGACAAACATCTAATACAACGATTCATGGGAATTCTTTTATTTTCTGGGTATCACAATATCCCACAAACTACATTGTATTGGAGCTTAGATCCAGCGTTCGGTATTCCCATGATTCGCCAAACAATGTCGCGGAACATATTCACGAAGTTGAAAGCGAACTTTCATATCGCTAACAATGACAATATAGATATTTCTGATAAGTTTGCGAAGGTTCGGCCATTGTTTGACATGCTCAACAAACGTTACATACAGTTTGGTGTTTTTGTGGAGCATTTATCGATCGACGAGACCATGGTTCCCTACTTTGGCCGCCATTCAGCAAAAATGTTTATACGTGGAAAACCCATTCGTTTCGGCTATAAATTGTGGGCGCTTTGTTCGGACAATGGTTATATGTTCCAGTTTATCCCATATTCCGGTGCATCTGGCAGTTACGATAAGAGTTTGGGACTCGGTGCATCCGTCATAATGGAACTGTTATCACATTGTGAGAATCCAATGCAGCACACCGTCCACTTTGACAATTTTTTTACCTCCCATTACTTGATGTGCTTGTTGAAAGAGAGAGGCTTCTGCGCAACCGGCACTGTTCGATCTAATCGTGTTGCCGGTGCCCCTTTGAAAACTGGGAAAAAAAGCCTTGAAAAAGCACGAAACCGACTATGCATACGATGTACAAAATAACGTTATGGTAATTCGTTGGATGGATAATTCTGAAGTTACTATCGCAACCAATTACGACAAAATCGACCCAATGGTAACAGTGCAACGATACAGCAAAGAAAAGAAGAAAAAAGTTGGTATTCAACAGCCCCTCGCATTTAACAATTACAACAGACATATGGGCGGCGTGGACTTACACGACAATGGGGTTGCCAATTACCGTATCGGCATTCGCGGCAAAAAGTGGTGGTGGCCGCTCTGGGTTCAATGTTTGGACAGCGCTGTTGTTAATGCATGGAAACTGCATTGCTTCGTAGCAGCTTCGAAAAAGGTAAAGCCAATGTCACAGCTTGACTTTAAAAATTCGGTGACCAAGTCTCTTCTTCTTTCGTCGGAGGATGCAATGGCTGAAATCGAACCTTCATCTAGTGACGGTTCAGACAATGATTATAGGCAACAAGACCTTCCGAGAGTAGACGGCTTACACGTTCCATTAAAAACCAGTAATCGTCGCCGTTGCATTGTGTGTACACCAAAAGCCACCATATTCATGTGTGAGAAGTGCAACGTCCACCTTCACTCGGAAAATTGCTTCAAATTGTTCCATGAAAACAAATTATTTTATTTGCAACGTCGCAACACACGTCCAAACAAAAAACCAAGAATTGAATAATTCCATGTTATCTTCTTTTTATTCTCAAATAAATACTTAAAACCAAAAAATACCGTTTTTTACTCACCTTAACCTACCTTTTTTTACCTGAAACTACCTTCAAATAATACTTGCTATCATACTTACCTAAATACGTACCATAATCAACCTCAATAACTAAAAAAATAGTACCAAACAAACGTTTCAAAACACCTAACAGTACCAGCGTGTGGTCAAACACACGGCAATTTTCAGAAAAACTGCTTATCGAAAAAAAAAAATTTTTGTCTGAAAATATTAAAAATCATAATATAAGACGTTTCTGAAAGTTTCATTAAAAAATTCCAACCTTTAAATTTGCGGTAATTAATGGGTTAAGATTTCTCTCCTATTGTTTTACTCATATTTCATAGCAATTGGAAAATTTTTATCTGCGCGGTTTTATTCTATATTTTTTTTTTGGTTGTTCTTACTTACACTCCATTATTTGATTTTATATGTACTAAAAGTTATAAAATCAAAACTTTTTTGTATAGTGGGAGTAGTTTTCGTCAGAGCTGAGAAAAAATTTTTATGCTATCATTTTGAAATAATACCCTACATTATTTTAAGACTAAAAAAAAAACAAAGAAAAACAAAAAATTTTATTTATAATAAGATAGGAAAAAATGTTTACAATTATTCCTTATAAGGCAGAGTAGTTTCAACTCATGTTAAAGGTTTTCATTTTTAATGCATATTGTAATTTATTTTTAATTGGCCTGATGGCTTTTTATTACATGTTAAGGAGAATAAATGAAATGATTCCCGATCCGACGTACCGGAATTATCGGTCCACATTTCTTCAAAAATGATGCCGTTGAGAACGTAACCTTAAACTAGCAAAATTGAACTAATTCAAAATTCTCTCTGAGTAAATATGTTTTAAAAAAGTACGGGAACGGAAATCTGGTAAAAATAGCAAGCACAGACAATTTCTTCTATTTTAAGTTTCTGTTATATTACTTTCAATGTATTTTGAATGCTACTACTTTTACTCGGAAAAATTTGTCGAGTAAAAACTAGTATAAAAGTAGTAAAAGAGAAAGACATTTTGAAAGTTCTCTCTTAAATGTTTATACTATTTTTACCAGTTTTTTGAGTAAAGGAACGCTCTTTGGGTTAAAACTGGTAAAACTAGTAACTTGTAGTAGGTAAAGGAACAAAACTGTTATAAAAATAATTACATGTGCTTTTACATTCTGCTTAGTAGTTAAGTATATCATAATACTTACGTCATCCTGGGGCTAAAATAGTATAAATTTCTGTCGAATTCATGTGAATTGTTTCAATAAACTCTTATGAAACTTATCTGGATAGTTTTGAATTAGTTCCATATTCACCTTTACTTATTAACAAAAATTAAAAAAAATCGATTTCGAATGCCGTGATTTGACCCCGTGCTCAATTCTTTGCCTATTATTAAAATTCTAATTTTCTAATAGTATATGTACTACAAAATGCTGGGTTTTCCAACAAGAGTTGTTATTTTGAATCACCCGGTATTTCGGTAGCTGTCACCTTTGAAGCTCTTATTCTTTGGCATTTGACAAGTAGAAACAACGCCATTACTAAACATTGAAATTATTAAAATTCGAAAAATAATCTTGACTGATGAGGCCCATTTCCACCTCGGTGGCTACGTCAACAAGCAAAATTGTCGCATCTGGGGCTCGGAAAACCCAAGAGTTTTTGTTGAGAAGCCTCTCCATCCTCAATGTGTGACTGTTTGTTGCGGTTTATGGTCCGGCTAGGTCATTGGACCTTACTTTTTCGGAAATGAGGTTGGATCAACAGTTACGGTGAATGGATTGCGCTATCGAGAGATGATTAATGATTTTTTATGGTCTGAGGTGGATGGATATATGCTCTCTTGCGGGAAAAGTTTCCGGACCGTGTTCTCTCGAAGAGGTGATCACAATTGGCCACCGAGATCTTGTGATTTAACACCTTGCGACTTCTTCCTTTGGGGCCACGTGAAGGATAAGGTCTACGCCAACAGCCCAGAGTCGATTCAAGACCTCAAAGATACAATTCGTGAGGCTATCGAGGACATACCCTCTGTTTCTTGGCTTTCATTGCCAGATACTGAGGCATTTACTCCCTTGAATTCTTCTTCGATCACGTTTGAGTGGACTTATGATGTAGTTAGGCGTTTTTCCGATCTCGAACTATTGCAGATTAACGGGATTTCCAATTCGTTTGGAAAATTACTTGATTTAGTATTTGTGAATAACGCTCAGATTTTTGATATTCATAGAATTTCTCCGGTTATACGCCGGAGGATAGCTACCATCCTACGCTGGGTATTTTCATGATGTATGACATTTCGGACTCTTCTTCTATATACCCCCACGTGATGAGGGTACAGTTTTTTGTTTCAAAAGAACAAATTTTGAGTTGCTAAATTCTCTGCTCTTGAATACTAACTGGGATTTAGTTTAGTTTAGTTTTAGGTGTTGTTGTAATCACCTGATTGATATTGATGTATCTATTGAGAGATTTTACAATGCCTTGAATGTATGTTTGGTACAATCAGTACCAAAGATTCGTATTAAGAATACCAATAGACCACCGTGGTAATCTTCTAATATGACTGCTCTCAGAAACGTGAAGAGCAGACTATTTAAGAAATTCAAAGGTCTGGCTGACTACGTCAGGTACTCTGTTGCCAGATCACAGTATAACATTGAATCACGTAAGTGCTATGAGCTCTACTTAGAGAAGTTAGCTCGCAATTTTAAGATGAACCCTAGATCGTTCTATGATTTTATCAATATGAAACGTAAGTCTAATCCAAGGCCTTCAAGGGTTAGAATTGATGGTAAAGAATTCTGTGCTGATAAGTCAATCGCCGATAGTTTTGCAAAATTCTTTGCATCAACCTATTCTCGTCAACAGTGTCAACTAGGTGTCTCCTACTCTTACAATATTTGAACATTCCTTATTTTGATTTATCTTTCGTATCGTCAAGTTTGGGCATGCTTAAGACTTCTAAAAGTGCTGGCCCAGATGGTATACCGAGTGTAATCTTGAATATATGTGCTCAAAGTATTGCTGTCCCGCTCACATTGCTTTTCAATAACACTGTACAACAATTTCAAACTTTTTTCAAAATAACAGGGTTCTGTCAGTGGATTCTGGTAGAGGAGACCAAAAAAATATATACGTGTATCGGCGTTTTGAAAGATCACATCGGAATTTTATTTTAGGGGGGGTTAAAGTTTTCCCCCATTTGCTTGTTCGTGCAGAATATCGGTATATAAAACTATGTGTTCTGTTCATCTGAGATGTAGGGTATCTTCAGCAACTTTGTAGCAAATGTTAAGGCCTATATTTTTGTGGAATATATTAACCCTCTAGCTTCCCCCCATAACGGTGATTTTTGCCTATATTTTAACAAATCGTAAAAAACTCCCCTAAGAATGGGTGGAGCGGGGTTGAAATATTCTACAAAAATGTCGGCCATAAAATTTTACTATAAGTGTCAGAACACACGAAAGCCCAAAACTTAACACAAACTCCAAAAAACGCCCAAATTTAAGATAGCCTGTTAAGGGTTAATTTGTTATTCCTCGCATATGTAGGTTCTCCCAGCTCTGAAGAGAAGGTTGTTATTCAACAACTACCAAGAGTACTTTTGTTCTTCTTCATTATTTCTGTCATTATATTTTTGTCACTCAAAATTACCATAAGGGAACTTTTGAGTGGCACGTTACTTATGAACGTTAACGTTTGCCATCGTGGGTCAACCAGTTAATCTTTTTATTTTCTTACAATAGTCTACAAGGGAATTTGTAAGAATAATAATGACTGACTGTTTGGGAAAACTTGACTGGTTTTGCTACGTCTGTGGCAAGCATACAGTTATGGAACATAGGGTTTCATTTTTTACGAGCAAAGTGGAGGATATATATTAAGTTTATTTTGAACTGGAAGTTTTTCCAGATGAGCCATGGGTGCCAAAACATATATGCCGAAATTGCTATATCGGTTTGATGCTGTGGTCTAAAGGTAATACAAGTTTTGATTTATATTTGATTATACATATATATTTATATTTAGATTTTCAGTTTTCAACTGAAACTGATGAGCATGGCGAACGGTTCCATCAGATATGTCTTCCTATTGAAAAACGCTATAAAGGCAAGAGCATTTTGTCACTTATAGCAGATTTATGTTGGACATTGTTTGATAATGGCGTCGAATTGCCAAGAGTGAAAAAAAAGTGAATTAAAAATAAATGAAGTTATGTATTTAATAAGTATTTCTCCTTGTATATGCGTTATTAAGGCGGCCGGAAGTTGGACCCCAAGAAAATGCACCCCAAATTAAAAATGAAAGTGCGCCCCAAATTTGGGGCCTATTTTCGTTACAAAAACTGATTTAGGAAATTACACCCCAATCAAGAAAACAGCATAAAATGAAAATAAACCCCAAAAAAACTAAGAAATTTTCTCTTCGTAAATCTGGGGAGTTAGCAGTAACACACGTATGCGAACCTATTTTCTAATTAAAAATCTTTTCGTGTGCGGTCGGCCTACGGCCTGCGGCCTCTGTTTAAGACTTTCTCCTATGGACAGGATCCAAAGTTGGCTACGCGAAAAAAATTTTTTATGCTTAGCATCTCCTGTTTCTAAATTTATAGATGAAAATAAGCCCCAAAATGCGGACAAGAAATGAAATTAAACCCCAAAAAGCATACAAAAAATGAAATTAAGCCCTAAATAAAATTGTTGTTGTTTGATATGTTATTTTTTGGGGCCCATATTCATAAAAATATTGGGGTGTAATTTCCTGGGGCCCAATTTCATTCCGCCGCGTTATTAATAGATTTTTTGTTTATAGTCCTGAAATATAATTTAATATAAAATAAATATTATTTAATTGTAAAATAAAATCATTATTTTTTTTGCATCTCTCACATCACCCCGAAAAATCCAATTTTTAAAGACCTTTTTGGTACTAACACTATATAATATCTAAATTAACCCTTAACAGGAAATCTTGAATTTGGCCGGCTTTTTGGTGTTTGTGTTAAGTTTCGGGCTTTGGTGTGTTCTTACATATATAGTAAAATTTTATGGCCATCATTTCAACCCCGCCCCACCCATTTTTAGGGGAGTTTTTTACGATTTGTTAAAATATAGGCAAAAATCACCGTTATGGGGGGAAGCTAGAGGGTTAAAATATTCCACAAAAATATAGGCCTTAACATTTGCTATAAAGTTGCTGAAGATACCCTACACCTCAGATGAACAGAACACATAGTTTTATATACCGATATTCTGCACGAACTAGCAAAGGGGGGAAAACTTTAACCCCCCCTAAAATAAAATTCCGATGTGATCTTTCAAAACGCCGATATACGTATATATTTTTTTGGTCTCCTCTACCATAATCCATTGACAGAACCCTGTTATTTTTTTTTGTGTTGTACTGTGTAATTCGTTAAAGTATGGATATTTCCCATTTATTTGGAGAAAATGTTTTATAACTCCACTTCATAAATCTGGAAGCTTGGTTGATGTTATGAATTATCGTTGAATTGGGAAATTAAGTATAATTCCAAAACTTTTTGAAAAAATTATCACTGAGATTTTATCTCATAGTGTATCACCTATTCTTAGTCCATACCAAAATGGATTTCGTAAGGGACTTTCGACTATGACAAATTTGGTTCAAATTAACTCCTAGGTAATTGATGAGTTCGTTCTTGGTAATCAGACTGATGTGGTTTATACTGATTTTAGTAAAGCATTTGATCATCTTATCTTAACAGTCGTGTTCAGATTGTTAAATTTGGTAGTCATTTCTCAGGCCCGATTTTGGTTTCATCTGGGGTACCCCAATGTAGTCATATTGGCCCATTGTTGTTTCTACTATTTATACATATGTGTTTCTCTAGATCGAAATTGATTCCATCTACATTCAGTCTTCTTGGTTCCAATTTAGAAACTGTTGAATCCTTTGTGGATCTTGGTATATTAATGGAACCTAAACTTAACTTCAATAATCACATAATTACAATGGTGAACAAAGCTTATGGTGTCCTTGGCTTCATGAAGCGATGGCCGAAAGAATTTTCAGATCCATATGTAACGAAGCAGTTGTATACCTCACTTGTTAGACCTATTCTAGAATATGGTTCTGTTGTATGGTACCCACAATATGGGATTTATGTTGATAAAATTGAATCCGTTCAGAAACAATTTTAATTATTCGCTTTGAGGCATCTGCATTGGAAAAGTGATTTTGTTCTTCCACCCAATACTAATAGGTTGAGCTTGATAAGATTGCCTACTTCTAAGAGCAGACGTATTATGCTGAACACCACAATTCTATTGAAGGTTGTAAATTGTGATGTGCTTTCTGGTTACATGCTTTCTAAGATAAGATTCAACGTACCATTCAGATCTTCCAGATATTACCAATTATTGCATATTGATTTTCAACGTACAAATTACCCATCTGCAGAGCCCATCCGTAGAATGTGCATAGACTTTAACACTTTATATGATATTATTGACTTTAATGTAGGAATATATATAGTGAAATCTAGAAGCATATCTTACTTAAATCAGTAGTGAAGTAGTGTTTTATGTGTAGTCTTTATTTAACTAAACAAAATTAGACACTTTTTATGCATGTATGTACATACCGGCTGTTGATATATATTCTGTAGCTGGTAATGCCTATATTTTTGTATTGTCTTGAAACTTATTCCGGTACCCTTGGCTTTATTATCAAGAAACTTCAACATGCTTTTAACAGAGTGGTGAGATTCATATATTCCTTAAATGTTCGCCAGCAAATAGCGCCTTATGTAATTGACTTACTGGGATGTAGTTTTGCAGATTTTATCACCACCCAGCAAAAATTCTCATTATAAGGTAACCTGGCGGGTAAGTGAAATTCAAAAGAAATAATTACACAATTTAGCCACCCTACAGATTATTTTTACATGGGCAAGATATTGGAGGAAAGTACTTCCATGCAAGCATACGAAGAGTTAACAAATAACTACTTACCCTCACGCTTACGAATATCCAACATATAAGTAGTTATTATTGTCATTTTAATAAGGTGTCGAATAATACCTTACCAGTAATGATTTTCATAACCATTTATACATATATCATATATAATTTAATACCACGATACATATTTTTTACTCGGAATATTCCCATCCAAAACATGGTAAGTACATGCCATTGTACATTGCATTAGCATGTAAGACATATAATCACCCTTTGCATTACATGTAGTCAACAAATTATGACTTACTTATATTGATATGTATTTGTAGGTTAATTTAAGATGGTATTGTATAATATACGAAAACAACATTTTTTATTAAAGAATAGTTGATTTGATTAGATATTTAGTAAGTTCAGAATAAAAAAATATATCTTGTCATATATAATAATATATATTATAAATATATATGGCTAATAAAATAATTTTTTCTTAAAGAAACGATATTTGATTTAGAAATTTAGTAACTCGGCAAATACACGCATTACCAGATAACTTGGCAGGAAAGTCAAATTCAAAAGAAATAACGACTTACCATTTAGCCACTCTTCAGATTATTTTAGCATGGGCATGATATTGGAGGAAAGTACTTCTATGCAAACATACAAAGAGTTAACAAATAGCTACTTACCCCCAAGCTTACGAATATCCCACAAATGAGTAGTTGTTATTGTTATTTTAATAAGGGGTTGAATAACACCTTACCAATAATGATTTTCATATGTGTATAAAAAATATATTAAAAAAACCCAATTTTTCAGGAGAGCAAAAAAACTGTTGTATTTTATTATTTCGCGATAAATTAAATATGATGTAAATTAAGTATTCAAAGGTATATATTATACACGTTCGTATACATAATTCATATCATATAAAAATTATCGCGAAATAATAAAATTCAAAAATAAAATAAAATTCTCCTGAATAATTGCGTTTTTTAATATAGCCACTTTTGGATATGAGCCATCGATATATATCATATATAACTTAATATAACGAGATGTTTTTTTTACTCGAAATATTACTAAGTCAAATCATTGGTGTTGTCGCACATTTTACAATATCCAACTTAAAACAACTTACAAATAGGTACATATTTATGTCAATATAAGTAAGTCATTATTTGTTGACAACATCTAATGCAGAGGGTAATGATATGTCATTACCTAGTAATGCAAGTGGTAATGACATGTACTTACCAAGTTTTTGCTGGGCATCCGTAATTTTCTACATTTTTAGAGGGCATATAAAAAATAATTGTCCTATTTATTTTTATTAATTTACTAGCGGACCCGGCGAACTTCGCCTCGCCCCAATTTAACGCCTTCAGATAAACTCCAGAGTGATAATAAAACACAGATAGTTAAAATTTTAATGCGATTTGTTTAAAAGGAATCGAAATCAGTAGAGAGCGATGTGATAAACAACGAAGACAGAAGACAGGCAACGTACAGATGACCGTGCGAAAAACAGGGAAATTCGAGATTAATTCCACAGACTTCCTACGATTTGTCTTGAGATTTATTGATTGTCATCGTAAAAGCCAATCGTACAGGGAACTGAATCCGCTTGAATTGGAATGAAAGATCAGTTGGAATAATCGGAATTCGTGGGATAAGGACTTCCTCTCCTTTGAATTTTCCCTTGATGATCGTCGCCTGAATCACATTGTCCATCAGTTTCATAATGGACAACCGCGAACTATGCACAATTTCGGATGATTCAGATTCCGCAACATGATTATGATCGATTCCACCTTCAGCTGTAAATTATGCGGCGGAGCTCCTGGCACATCAAGCGAGTTCGATTTTACTTTGAATAATAAAATTCATGCTATCGACGTCCTTATTCTTCGCTGCTAATATTGCCCGTTCACTAATCTAATCGAGATTTGGAAACACTTTGGTGATGAGTTCCTCGTTCGACGATGTGAACTCGCAAAAATTAGCCGGGAACAATATCAATGCAGTGGAAACATCAACAGTAATTTGGCCATTGCCAAGCGCCAACAGTTGTTTCGAGAATTCAAGAGCCGATGAGTCGTTCTGCAACGCGACTCTCATGTTCGTGGTCAATTTCAACTTCTTGACATGCCGCCACAAAGACCACGATTTCAGGCATGCATTAATTTCATCGGCAGTAGATTTCGGGATGACGGGAAGCGTTTGACGAAAATCTCCGGAGAGCAATATCATAGACTCACCAAATTGTCTCAAATCACGTCGTAAATCCTTCATCGTTCGGTCAACTGCCTCCAGAGCTCGTTTATGCGCCATCGTGCATTCATCCGAAATTATGATTTTGCAATGCCCGCAATCCAATAAGATAACCTTACCTCTTATACTCAAACTTATTATCTGAAAAAATGTTCGAATTGATAAATATCGCGTTGAATTTTAATTGATCGTAATGCTTGTACCGTTTGCCGATGTGATACGCGATATAACTATCCGAAATCAGTGTAACAATACGCAAAACTCGAATGAATTGCAGAAACTTTTTTGTTTAATAGAAAATTAATAAAAAAAATTTGGATTGAAAAAAAGAACAGTAGATAGGAACAGTAGGAATCTCGCAAGAAATAGCTATTTTCGATTTTCCCAATTTTCCGACTTTTCCGGAGGGTTTTCCCCAAATTTTCTTTCGTAACAACCTTCTCCAGGCAAATACGAAGAACTGAAAAAAAATTTAGCCAAATCGGTCCAGCCGTTCTGACGTGATGCCATTACACAGATGGACCGTTTCATTTTTATATATATAGATAGATTTAGTTTTTGTAGGTCTATTAGAAACACTCAGCTTCACCTGCCAAGGCTAACGTGTTCATGGGAGCGATCATTTCTTGTCCGTGTATCTCGGAGGTTTTACACTTTGCCTCTATATCTAAGACATTTTAATTTCTCGTTTCTACTTTTCGCAAATGACTATATTATCACTATCTTATATAATATTGTGTGTTGTTGTGTTCGATTGTGGCAATATTTTGCTGATGTCGTTCCCCTATGTATGCCAGTAGTCTGTTATTCATTCGCAACCTATGCGCTATCGTTGGGCACTTTAGTTCTTTTAAGTGATCGTCCTTTTTTGTTCGGTTCAATTAAGTGAACTAGTTCGTTCATTTAGCTCACCAGCTCATTGGCTCACCAACTCTTTAGCTCACCAGCTCTTTAGCTCGCCAGCTCACTTCACTTCAGTAGATCTTTAGTTTAACAGTTCATTTCGTTCAGTATGAAGGAATCTGATTGAAGGAATCTGATAGTTATTTTAAGTGATAGTTCTTTTTAGTTCTATTCAATTCAGTGAATTAGTTCGTTCATTTAGTTCACCAGCTCACTTTAGCTCAACAGCTCTTTAGCTCATCAGCTCTTTGGCTCACCAACTCTTTTGCTCACCAGCTCTTTAGCTCGCCAGCTCACTTCACTTCAGTAGATCTTTAGTTTAACAGTTCATTTCGTTCAGTATGAAGGAATCTGATTGAAACATCAATGGAATGTGTTAAATATACAAACGCGTTTGTATAGGTAGAATCCCACATTCATAATGACATAAAATTGGAAACAACAAATAAAAGCTGAAAAGAGAGAACGATATGAGAAGAGAGAACAAAATGACATGGTTGAAAAAAAATACTTGGTAAGCCTTCCAACTTTACAAAATTAACTCAACGCCTTTAAATACTGAATTTACTAAAATTTCACAACAAATTTAAGCTCTTGAGAAGAAATTCAACAATTATTCAAGAAGCCGTAGTTCAAATCGCTCTCAGAACAATGATGGATCTCGTAAGTATCGTAACAGAAGCAAGTCCCAGAATAAAGATTGGTGTTGGTATCACAATTGGTTTACTGATAAAGCATCGCACCACGTTCATTTAAAAAAAAAACTAAACAATCATTGCGATGTAGCGGCAGTTTCGGATGACCAGTGCTCCTCATGTCGCCTTTTGTCAAGGATAAGAACTCTAATAGACAATTTTTAATCGATACTGGTGCCGATTTATCGGTTGTACCCCCTAATTTTCCAACAACTTCAAAATCTTCCGATCGTTGAATTAACATTTTTACTGCCAATGGTTCTCAAATTAGAACATTTGGAGACAAAATTTTACACATAGATTTTTGCCTCCGCAGAATTTTTTCGTGGACATTTATTATTGCTGATGTGAGTGACTAAAGCTATTATCGGATCAGATTTTATGCGATATTATGATTTACTTCCTGATTTAAAACGAAAAGTTTTGATTGATGGAAAAACTACAATGCAAGTTACTTTCAAAATCAACATCTCAAAAGATCTGTTAAGAATGATAAACGTCCTGTAACGTGGACAGAGGAAACTGAGGCCGCCTTCTTAAGATGTAAGTCTAGTTTAGCTGCTTTATTGTTTCATCCTGTGAATGACGCTGAACTAAACATCAAAGTTGATGCATCTAATTTTGCTATTGGTGCAGTATTGGAGCAAAATATCAACGATGAATGTCTACCCTTATCCTTCTTTACGAGTAAAATAAAGTAATACTCCGAAGCACTACAGTACATATGACCGTGAATTATTAGCAATTTACGAAGCTATCAAACATTTTCACCACTATGTAGAGGGTCGTCAGTTTACGGTTTATACAGATCACAAACCGCTAATTTTTGCATTTTCTCAAAAACGAGATAAAGCAAGCCCTCGTCAACTCTGGAAATTGAATTTTATTGCTCAATTCACTACGAATTTCAAACACAAAACGCAGTGAAAATATTGTTGCAGATGCCTTTTCTCGAATCGAATCAATATCTCTACTTGATTTTGAACAACTTTCAACATTACAACAATGTGACAAAGAACTTAAAAAACTCTTAACATCGGAAACATCTCTAAAATTTCAGTTAATTTCATTTCATTTTTCATTTATTTCGTACAAACTTGTAATTCAAAGCCGTCTGGCCAATTAAACATTAATTACAATATGCATTTAACTAAGCTTTTTAACCAAGGGTAAAAAACTACTCAGTGGTATATGATTTGTTTAAACCTAAGTAAAATAATAAGGAATACATAATATGAGTACAGATTGGGTATACGGAAAAGTATTTAGGATAATTAAATAACTACTCATATATGGAAATAATCAAAATAGAGACAGAACTTATAAGAAATTTATTGAAGATGTTGAAGAAGCCGATTAGAGTAAGATGTAATTGATAAACTAAAGTTTTTTAATTCAGCAGGTAAAGCATTGTATAATCGTGCTACTCTTACAAGAAATGCGTCATCCAAAAGGTGAAATACCCTAGGTATTAATATCTGATTTCTTCTAGTTGAGTGACAAAACTCAAATGATCTCACCAGGAAACTCGGACACTGATTCCTAATCAGCTTGTAGAAGAAAATTAATAACCGGGAATTCAAAAAAGTGGAGAAACTACACCCTAGAAATTTTTCAACATAAGGGGTTATATGAACTCGTCGATTTAATCGGTACACATAACGCACAGCTCTGTTTACAGCCAGATGTATCAGACTTATGTTTCTCTGTGTAGTCCCAGAATATATCTCCAAACAATACAAAACAGTTGGCATAACCAGGGCATGCACAAGCCGCTCACTAACAAAAAGTGGCAGAGATAAATCTGTACCATACAGGTTTTTTAAGGTCAGATTCACCCTCGAAACTGTCATATTAATGTGGTGTTCAAAACAAAGCTTATCATCTAACTGAACTCCGAGGCATTCCATGCGACGGACAAATTCAATTCGAGTGTTATTATATATTAACTGAATATTATTGTAGCAAACGGAAGAAAAATATAGTGCCTTGGTTTTTAACGGATTTATGCAAAGCTTATTATGCAACATCCAAACACTTAATGTTTCGAAAACAAGATCAATTTTAGACTGAAGAGTCCCCGCAAAATTATGGTGGCCTTTAAACAGCAACTGAATGTCATCTGCAAAAGCATAAGGAACACACCAATTTTGTAAAGGGGGGAAAAGGTCGTTTATGTATATTATAAATAGCAACGGCCCCAACACTGATCCCTGCGGAACACCACTTTTAACAGGAAGAATATTACTGTAACTACTACCTGTTTCAAATACAATGATCTACTGTGACATTTCTCAGAATAATCATCCAAGACCATATATTCCCATTGAGATGAGAAAATCATTATTTTATGGTTTGTGTAACATTTCTCACCCTGGCTCAGAAGCCTCCATCAAACATGTCACTGAACGCTATGTTTGACTATTTATGAAGCGGGACTGCAAATATTGGACAAAGATGTGTCAATTCTGTCAGAAATCTTAAATTACCCGTCATACAAAAAACCCTATCGGAACATATTGTGGTGTACGTATGGGCAGTGAAGTGCCATCTACCGGGTAGTGGCGGAAAGAAGGAAAAGACAACTCTGGGCTCCGCCATACAGTTCTAATCAAACTGTTAAACAGCTGTTGACGGCAAGAAACAGCTGAATAACAACAAAAGGGTTTTCCGAAAAATGGCCGGAGGACGAAAATGGCTGGAGCTCAGGAAAATGGTTTTTCCTCCAGAAAAGTCTTTCTTTCTGTTTTTGGACGAGCTGACAGGCGGAGGTGGGACCTCGTAAAACTTTTGAAAACGCTGTGCCAAAATTCGAACCGGTTTAAAATGTCAAAGTTTAGTGCCTATGTTTAAACAATAGTGTGCAAGAAACAAATAGCCTACAACGCAAGAAACAATAGAAAAGGCTAACAACTATTTTTAAAGAAAAGAACAAAGCCAAAACTGAAACATTTGAGTGAAAAACAAGAAACCTTTTATTGAAAATAAAAAAGGCCAAGTAAAAGAGGCCAAGTTAAAAGAAATAAAAATCAAAGTTAAAGGCAACAAAAGAACATTAAATATAACGTTAAATTCACCAGGCCAGCATCCCACCTCCTCTGTCCATCGTTGGAGAAGCTGATTTCTGCGCATGCGTCCGCTGCGTACCCAGGTGGTGTAAGAAGGGGAAAACTAAATACATAGAAACAGGAACTTAGGACAGACAGACGATACAGACGGACAGATTCTGAAAATAAAAGAAACAACATTCTATTAATTTTGGGGGGAAAACATTTAGCCATTTGTACTAAGAATTACTTACCCTGTTTGTGGTACTCCAGAGGTAGGATAGTTTGAGCTCAGGCTAGGGCCTCAGGATTTGATATAATCAGAGACATTTCTCTCCCCATTTATAAAGCTTAAATGTTATCCCTTAGGCCTCAGGTGGTAGTTTTGAACCTGGAAAATAGTTAGGGATCTTTTATTTTATGAAAATTTATGACTACATATACGATACTGTACTTACCAATACTTACGCTACATATACCCTTCACAAACACACGAGACGAACACCAGCAGCTACACGTTTCCGCCGGGCCACTGTTGCAGAGAAGCCGAAGAAAGGAAGCCGCAAACCCGCCAGATCCAGCTCCAGAAAGAACCTGCAAAGAGAAGAAAACTTAAAAATAGAATAAACCTGAAAAAGAAAAGAAAACAAAGAAATAATTAATATTAAATAATAATTAATTATACAAAGTTAACTTGAAATGAAGGATTAATTTTTGAAAATTTAAATTAAACTGTAGAGTCTCATATTTTGGAAAATTGAATTGAATTTAAATTTAAATTGTTTGGAATGATACTTATCTTCTAATATGTTCCAAATGTAACTTGAGTTTATCCAGGGCTCTAAGCCAAATAAATGAACAGGAATTGTAGCTGAAAAAAGAAATGAAAATATATAGTTATTAATCATGGAGGGCTAAGATAACAAGATAGGCAAAGGTAAGTGAGGGGCAGTGGTGATGAAAACAGGTGGGGAACATAAGGGGTATCCAATAAACTCGCGGATATAGGATACCATGGATGGGGAGGGATTCCAGACGCACTACAACATCCTTTGCGTCGGAACAAGCGATACCGGAACTGGGTAAGGTCGGCAATGTATGTAAAAAGGTTGGGTTGGAAGTTTTCTCTGCGGTGTTGGAAGAGATCAAAGCTGGTTTTAGTTTTTCTTTTTGTCAACTGTTTGGAGTGATGTGGCTGACATTGAACCGCGCCCCACAGACTGAGCGAAGCATGGGCAAATGTGTCAACAGCCAGCGCCGTCAGTACTCACTCCCCTCCGAAAACAGTGGCCTCCTCCAAAGGGCCATGACAAAAATGGCGCCCGCAACATGGGGCCCGAGTAATCGGGTTTTACCAATTCATTTTATAGCTGCTGTAGTCGTGTTCTTTTCTTTTTCCCAGTATTTTCTTCATAAGTCCCGGTTTGTCGTTTTCGTAAAAAAGCTGCAGTCGTGTGCGATGAGGTAGTAAGGGAGAAAGACAGGGACGCGGCAACAGCAGGGCTTTCTGGACCGTATCAGGTGCGTAAGTCATCCAGGCTACGGGAAATCAGTTCCTGGCCTGGATTTGCGACGTCCCCAAAACGGAAAGGAAGGCCAACCATCGAAATAGAGTAGTTTACAATAGCCCAAATTGTGTTTTGCTTACCTTTCCGGATCATAGCTCGAATTAGTCCTAAATACGTGGTTGTTGAAGCAAGTTTTAGCAGCAAATCGGGTTGGTTCCGGGAAGGTAGCAAACATAATCACCAAGTACAGTACAGTAAAGCAGCAGGAAGACTGATAACCCAACCTACAAAGAGAAAGAAAATGGAATAAATTGGAGGAATCTGATTTTCTGAAGAATGACTTACCTGGTTTTAGTCTCGTTTTGTTTCCCACCTGTTAAATCGCCGCTGACTTTCCACTACTCTTGCCTTAATCCGTGAAATATAAATCCTTGTGTGCGTGGTTACCTGCAAGAAAGGAAATAATAAGATACTAGTTTTTAAAATTGAATAATTGTTGAATTTAGTATTAAATTTTGAGTTTAAATTTTTTTAAATAATTATTTGGGTATATGAATTTTGATTTTTCTTAGTAGTGAGCGAATAGTTTCGTTAGAGTTATTTAAGATAATTAGTTATTTTAGATTTATTAATTCTAATGGTAGATACTAGGGCTAATAGTTACACCCAGCAGCCTCCAGATCCGTCTTATTATACAATGGCCACAACCACTACGACGACGACCACCGTAACAACACCAATTACCACCGTAGCCAGCAGTGTAGCTCCTTCAGTGGCCGACATGTCCGGGTCTTCAATAGGGCAATCCACGCCAGGAACACCCGATTTTAGCAGCATCACGGCGCGAAATATCCATCAGGAGCGAAGAGTAAATATAGGACAATTGGCGGACGGCAATCCAGGAATGAACAGTAATCATCACACCGATGCACAGTTACACGCAGTCATTAACTCTGCGATAGGAGTAGGTCAACAGGAGTTGATCAGGCTTTTAGACGAGCGATTAAGACTCTTAGTGCCACAGCTGGTAGAACGGAGCCTAGTAAATATGACCACATCGCCACATCCAGTTCCGCCGAGTAATCAGCCAGTGATTGAACAACCGCAACAGGCTCAGGGAGTTGGTGCTGCGCCACCAGGAAGGAGTGAAAGAACACCGCCGGTTCCAGGTTGTGCATCTGACCAGGCGAGGACGGTTCCACAACCATGGCCATATCCTTCTAGGCAGATAGCATGGGCTCAAGCACCATACCAGACGTGGGTTGCTCCAAATCCCTTGCCTCCTACCTGGAATATCCCAGCTCATCCAATACTGCAACCTCAGCAAGCCCCAGATCGAAACGCCAACTCGACATCGGGCCCGGCGGGTAGCGCTCAATACGCAAATGCTGCACCGGCATTTGATCGAGTGTACTCCAGTGGCGCAAAACGCATGGAAGTCGAGAAATGGCGTCTAAAATTTGATGGCACGTCGAAAACTATAAGTGCGGAGGACTTCATGTTCCGTCTGGAACAATTGCGAGCCGATTATCGGTGCGACTGGGAAGAAGTCCTCACCAAATTTCCGCAATTCCTCGAGGGTCCGGCAGAGGAGTGGTATTGGATGCAGCGACGTTTAGGTAGGATGCACAGCTTTCCCGAGTTAAAAGAAGCGTTCTTATCGCAATTCCGGAAGTATGAAAGCGATTTCGAGGTGCAGAGGCGTATGATGGATAGGAGGCAAGGATCGATGGAGCCTTTTGAGGAGTTTTGTAACTCCATTTTGCGTTTGAGGAACCAGCAGAGGGAGCCGATGGACGAACAAATGTTAGTGGAATTGATGAAAGGCAACCTGAAACCGGCGATGGCGGCCTTGGTATTTCCTATCAGGATGTTTGGACTCCAGCATTTTCGAGAGGAATGTAGAAAGGCGGAACTTCTATTGGCCAATCAACGTCAAGCGGCACAGTCACATCGTCAGCAATTCGCTCCTCGAGTACATGAGCTAGAGTATGAGCACTCGCCACCTGAACTGGATGTGGAGGCTATTAGTCGACAGGCCAACTACGTGTGCTGGAATTGCAAGGAGAATGGACATGGATTCATGGATTGTCCGTCCCCCACTCGAAATCTGTTTTGCTATGGTTGTGGTTTGGATAACGTGGTGAAGCCTAATTGTCCCAGATGTCAGGGAAACAACCAGGCTGGCACGGTGAAGGGGAAGTCGCGTCCGGCACAATACCATCCCCAGTGAAAAAGGATGAAATAGGATGGGAGATGGGAAAGGAAGCTGGGGTAACTATTTTAGGTAATAAGGATAGAATTAAGGAACAGAATTATGTTAAAGTTAAGGAAATTAGACCTTGGAATGTTAGGATGCAGGAGTACGAAGTAGCTAGGAATAGGATTTTTAATGAAGGCAATGAAATTGGAGTTAAAGAAGGCGGAAATAGTACAGGCATAGAGAAAGCACGTCAGAGATATAAACAAAGGAAAGCAATAAGGCAGGAGATAGCATCCGCGTCTTTGTATGAGGGTGAGGACTCGCGCGTCTATACAAAGATCCGAATCGCAGGAGAACAGGTGGAAGGTTTGTTGGACAGCGGGGCAACAGTGACCTGTCTAGGAAAAGGTTGCCTCGAGTTGGTTGAACGCGCGAAGATCCAGATCTTCTCCTACGATTCCGCTATAAAGACAGCGGACGGAACTCCTCACGCGATCGTAGGTCGAATTCGCGCTGCTATTAGGTTGAACAAAATGGAGAGAGATATAACCTTCTTTTTAGTTCCAACTTTGTGTAGAGCCCTGTACCTCGGTGTCGATTTTATGAAGGCCTTTAATCTGTTGGCTGGTGTGGAATGTCTGTCGTTGGATGACGAAGTAGAGGGCGAACCCAGAGATCCGACCGAACATCGGCTGGACCAAAAGCAGAGGGAACAATTGGAGGCAGTTATCGAGATGTTTCCGTCGTTTGAGGTGAAGGGACTAGGCAAAACATTCTTGGAGACACACATCATAGACACGGCAGATGCGGACCCAGTGAAACAACGGCATTATCCGGTGTCACCTGCAGTGCAGCGCCTCATGTTCGCGGAGTTGGACAGGATGCTGGACATGAAGGTCATTGAGCACAGCCAAAGCCCATGGAACAATCCAGTTACTTTAGTACGCAAAGGTACCAAAAACCGGTTGTGTCTGGACGCTAGGAAGCTCAATGGCCTTACTGTCAAGGATGCCTATCCACTTCCGAACATAGAGGGGTTACTCAGCAGGTTAGGTGACACGCACTTCATTTCAAGTGTGGATTTGAAAGATGCCTTCTGGCAAATTCCACTTGAAATGAAGAGCAGGGAGAAAACGGCGTTCACAGTACCGGGAAGACCCTTATACCATTTTACTGTCATGCCTTTTGGGCTGTGTAATGCAGCCCAAAGGTTATGTAGGTTAATGGATAAGGTCATCCCGGCGCATCTCCGTGAAAGGGTGTTTGTCTACCTGGATGATTTGCTTATTGTAGCCCCGGATTTCGACACTCACCTCGAATTGCTGCGCCAGGTGGCGAGAGCGTTGACGGAAGCGAAACTCACAATAAACGTGGCGAAGTCTCGCTTTGGTTTCCGGGAGCTGAGGTACCTTGGATACATTGTCGGCGAAGGGAAGTTGAAACCAGACCCAGGGAAAGTAGAGGCAATTATGAACTGCGACTACCCGAAAAACGCGAAACAAGTACGGCGATTCACAGGCATGACCGGATGGTATCGCCGATTTATTGCGAATTATGCCACTATAGCTACCCCGGTGTTCAACACGCTCAAAAAAGGGAAAAAATTCGAATTTGGTGAGGAGGCGAAAAAGGCATTTCAGGCATTGAAGGTGGCCTTAACGCAGAGTCCAGTTCTGAGACACCCCGATTTTGGTAAGCATTTTTATATCCAATGCGACGCGTCGGATGTCGGAATCGGAGGCGTGTTATTTCAGAAGGATGAAGAAAACGGCGAACACCCAATTGCGTACGTGTCTCAGAAACTGACTGCAGCTCAGAAAAATTATTCCGTAACGGAACGAGAATGCCTGGCGGTGGTGATGGCCATAAAAAAGTTCCGCCCGTACATTGAGCTCATGCCGTTTACGGTTATTACAGACCATTCGTCTTTAAAGTGGCTAATGTCCAATAAAGAGCTCAATGGACGGTTGGCTAGATGGAGCTTGCTACTACAAGGCCATAATTTTGAGATTGAGCATCGCCGGGGTAGTCAAAACGTGGTTCCGGATACTTTGTCGCGGTACAACCTGGAGGAACTGTCAGAATCGTCAAGCCTAGTGGATCTAGATGCAGCCGAGTTTCGTGATAACGAGTATTTGGACCTGATTAGGACAGTGGAAGCAAATAAGGATAGTCTTCCTGATCTATTGGTCAAGGATGGCTATGTTTATAAGAGGACTATTCCAGTCACAATCGATATACCGAGTGAGGATTTCGTATGGAAGTTATGGGTCCCCGCCCTTCTAACATCGTCGGTCATAGAGAAGGCACACAATCCTCCAACAGTTGCTCATGGCGGGTTTCATAAAACATTAAAGAGGTTACGAGAGTACTACTACTGGCCTAATATGAGTACCCAAGTCCGAACTTTCGTTCAAAAGTGCCAGAAGTGTAAGGAATCCAAGCCAAATTATAGAAACATGCTACAGCCTATGGGAAACGAATTTAAGATAGAAAGGCCATTTCAGAAATTATATGTGGATTTCCTTGGACCTTATGTGAGGTCGAAATCAGGAAATTCCTACATATTTATAGTATTGGACCACTTCACGAAGTATGTACTTCTGAAACCAATGGCGAAGGCTACTGCTAGACATGTCATAAAATTCCTAACCTCGGAAGTGTTCCATAAATTTGGTGTTCCAGAAACGCTTATGTCAGACAATGGGAAACAATTTACGGGAAAAGATTTCTCAAATTTCTTAGAAGCGTACGGAGTATCGCACATGAAGACGGGTTTGTATTCTCCCCAGGCAAACTCTTCAGAGCGAGTCAACCAATCTATACTGGCTGCCATTAGGTCCTATTTACAGGAAGACCAGAGAGATTGGGATGCAAACTTGTCCGAAATAGAGTGTGCACTGCGTTCCTCGCTTCACTCGTCCATTGGAATGACTCCTTATTTTGCTCTATTTGGAACAAATATGATTATCCATGGCAGTGTCTACAAGTTGGCCAGGCAGTTGGCCGCCCTTAAAGACTCCGAATTCAGTGCGATACCGAAGAATTCACATTTGGAACTAATTCGGGAAGAAGTTCGAAAGAACTTAAGTAGAAATTATAACAAAAGGGCTCAAAAGTATAATACCAGGGCAAGACAAGTGCAATTTTCTCCAGGGCAGGAAGTCTATCGCCGAAACCACCAACTGAGTGACTTTAGCAAAGGCATAAATGCGAAGTTGAGCAAAAAGTTTCTTAAATGTCGAATCGTAAAAGCAGTGGGAAGATGCCTGTACGAAATTGAAGATTTGAAAGGCAAAACGATAGGCGTGTACCACGCGAAAGATCTTAAGCAGTGAGAGTCGGGTCAGGCTAAGGCTTTCCCAGGCGTACTACTATTCTTAACTAATCGATTGGATTATAATCATTAGCGGGGAAATCCTGACTATAAATATAAATATAAATATAAATATAAATATAAATATAAATATAAATATAAATATAAATATAAATATAAATATAAATATAAATATAAATATAAATATAAATATAAATATAAATATAAATATAAATATAAATATAAATATAAATATAAATATAAATATAAATATAAATATAAATATAAATATAAATATAAATATAAATATAAATATAAATATAAATATAAATATAAATATAAATATAAATATAAATATAAATATAAATATAAATATAAATATAAATATAAATATAAATATAAATATAAATATAAATATAAATATAAATATAAATATAAATATAAATATAAATATAAATATAAATATAAATATAAATATAAATATAAATATAAATATAAATATAAATATAAATATAAATATAAATATAAATATAAATATAAATATAAATATAAATATAAATATAAATATAAATATAAATATAAATATAAATATAAATATAAATATAAATAATTTAACCTTTAACCTTTTTATGAGAATATTAATCTAGTCAAATCAACAGAATAGCTCAGCACGAGAAAGATAGGGACTAATGCTTAGAGAGTTATCCCTTTGTAATGTTTGAGAGGAATCTATGTGAAAATGAATAAGTGGTTTCCGAGTCAGGATTTTCAAATTTCTGATTCGAGAAGAAATCAGAGATCCTTCGAACGCAGAGTACCAGTTTTTGCCAATGTCAGCAGGCATCAGGGTTTCCGAGGCCCGAGTACGATTAAAGCTTCCCTTGTGGTCAGATACCAGCGAAACCAACGAATTGTGTGAAGAGTCAATTAATGACTGTCCTTGGCGCACGCTCCATGCCCCCGATTCCATTTGAAACTATGACACAGGACAGAGGCATGAGAGAAGGCCGCGGAGCCGTCAGAATTCGATTTATGGTGGTTGGTTCTGAGGACAGGGTAGGCAAGGTACGAAAACACCGCGGTGTATTTCGTGGAGGACATCGTATCAGGCAACGTAGACTCTGACGCGGGTTGATATTGACTTGAATCTGGAATCAATGCGAATTGAATTAGGAGAAAATGAAGACGGGTACAAAGCAAAACAAAGGAGTGAAAATAAGCGTAAATTTTTCAGCTTTATGTATCATTTAAATATTTAAGTTTTCTTTAAAATGCGTTTTATTGGAAGACATGAGACCCTACGCCTGAAACTAGGCCAGAATTAAACTTAGATTGGCGCGACATGAATTTCTTTTATTGGTTATAAACCGGAGTTTTTTTTGTGGAAGAAAATCTGGATTCCTACATGAAGGATATATATAGGAACTTACCTGTTTTTCCCAATTCCGTTTTCGGCTCCGGCCTAATACCATTCCAGGTCTGCAGTTTTGTAGTAGTTTAAGATCTGTCAGAGAGTAAGAAGTATAATTAGGATTAAGTATAGAGATTTTGCTAGTGCTAGGACCAAGCTGTAGGACAGCCTAGTACGAGATTCTAAGTAAATTACCTTTTATTGTTAGGATGAGTTCCAATAGTGAAGTAGTGTGTGGTGGTGGTAATGGACCCTGTCCAGTGGCAGTTAGTATCGCCAGTCCACGTTTATGAATCCGTCCTGGAAAGAGAAAGAGGGAAAAAACTCGTTAATTGTTTTGATACATGAAGTGCTTTTGTGTGTTAAATAGCAGTAATCAAAAACAAAAAAAAAAGGGAAAAAGATAAGACCAAAAGTTATTGAATGGGTGAGGAGGCAAGGGGTAAAATTCAAATCATCCTTGGTTTATTTTAACGAATTCCTTTAAAGTTTATTCACGGTCAAAAGTACGATTACGTTTTTGATACATTTCGGTCGTATATATAATTTATCCTCGGTTTGTCCGCTTTCACGAGATTCAGTTCAAAGTTTGGGTCATTTTCATACTTTTCTTTTGATCCGCACTTTATTTCAAAAGCAAATTAATTTCAGTTATTATTTAGGTTTTAATTTGTTACACATTCGTTTGATTCTCAGTTTTTGGTTAAATTCGAGGAATTTTATTATTTTTTTTTTTGTTTCCACCTTTTTATTTGCATAATTTTCGTTTTGGGTACGTGATTTCGATTTTGTTTTACTTTTTGTCGCTTTTTCGCGGTTTTGGTTTAATACTGAACTTTATATTAATTCGAAGAAAATTTGGGGGAATTTAATTTTTTTTTTGTTCCATTTATAATAGTTTTCGGTTAAAGTTGCATCTTGTAACATTTTGTTTGTTTTCAATTATTAACTTTTTTTCACAATTCTCCGTTTGATCTTGCATTTTCTGCTAGGGTTTTTTAATATTGCCACTCAGTTAAAACTTTCGTTTTTGTTTTGATTATTCACTTTCACATTTATCCACTTTTCTTTTGAATTATATTTCATTTCTTTTTACTTCACTCGTTACGCCAAATTTTGCAATATGGAGTATTTCATCGTTTTCTTATTTCTTTTGTTTCCGACGAAATGAATTATAACACATTTTTCACATGGTTACGATTTACAACTTAGCCAACAACACATTTGCATTCAAAACCGGCTTCACTCACTCACACACACACACACTCACAAACTTTGGAAAATCACGTTGTCTCTGAAGGTCACCTCCATAGGCAACCTGTTTTTGGTTAGATTTATTAAGTTTCACCGCATTCACAGGATTAAAATTTTATCGGGAGTTGTTTCTAAATATAAGTTTTTTTGGTTTTTCTTATCTATTTATTTGTCATTACTCACAGTAATCTCTACAGGCACACACACACACAATTCATTTAATTTTTTTCACGTAAACAAAAATCCGTTTAGAAGCACTTATGGGCATTTAATTATCACACTCCATAGGGTTTTTTAAACATTTTTCTATTTATTTCACTTTTTGGCTCACAGTACTTACCATTAATTAATTTCTTCATATTCATCTTCGTCCGTCCGTCCATGCGTTAAGCTGCTTGTAAATGACATATTCTTCTTCATAATTCATTAATCATTCACAATCCATTGATAACCTTTCGCAACTGGAAGCTAGTGATTGTGACACCCAATTGAAAAGCGTTCCGTCCCTGTATAACAGGGTAACCCACTTAAATGTGCCAATGGGTCGTACGACATGTTGGTTGGGTAGGGATTGCAGTGCTGGATTTTTTTAGGGATGTCAGTGTAGAAATAATGAATTAAAATACAGATTTTAGTCGATGAATGGAGCTTTAATTGGTTGTTCCATCCCATCCTTTGACGAGGATGTCGGCAGGATGGTGTGGTTTGTGGTGTACGTATGGGCAGTGAAGTGCCATCTACCGGGTAGTGGCGGAAAGAAGGAAAAGACAACTCTGGGCTCCGCCATACAGTTCTAATCAAACTGTTAAACAGCTGTTGACGGCAAGAAACAGCTGAATAACAACAAAAGGGTTTTCCGAAAAATGGCCGGAGGACGAAAATGGCTGGAGCTCAGGAAAATGGTTTTTCCTCCAGAAAAGTCTTTCTTTCTGTTTTTGGACGAGCTGACAGGCGGAGGTGGGACCTCGTAAAACTTTTGAAAACGCTGTGCCAAAATTCGAACCGGTTTAAAATGTCAAAGTTTAGTGCCTATGTTTAAACAATAGTGTGCAAGAAACAAATAGCCTACAACGCAAGAAACAATAGAAAAGGCTAACAACTATTTTTAAAGAAAAGAACAAAGCCAAAACTGAAACATTTGAGTGAAAAACAAGAAACCTTTTATTGAAAATAAAAAAGGCCAAGTAAAAGAGGCCAAGTTAAAAGAAATAAAAATCAAAGTTAAAGGCAACAAAAGAACATTAAATATAACGTTAAATTCACCAGGCCAGCATCCCACCTCCTCTGTCCATCGTTGGAGAAGCTGATTTCTGCGCATGCGTCCGCTGCGTACCCAGGTGGTGTAAGAAGGGGAAAACTAAATACATAGAAACAGGAACTTAGGACAGACAGACGATACAGACGGACAGATTCTGAAAATAAAAGAAACAACATTCTATTAATTTTGGGGGGAAAACATTTAGCCATTTTTACTAAGAATTACTTACCCTGTTTGTGGTACTCCAGAGGTAGGATAGTTTGAGCTCAGGCTAGGGCCTCAGGATTTGATATAATCAGAGACATTTCTCTCCCCATTTATAAAGCTTAAATGTTATCCCTTAGGCCTCAGGTGGTAGTTTTGAACCTGGAAAATAGTTAGGGATCTTTTATTTTATGAAAATTTATGACTACATATACGATACTGTACTTACCAATACTTACGCTACATATACCCTTCACAAACACACGAGACGAACACCAGCAGCTACACGTTTCCGCCGGGCCACTGTTGCAGAGAAGCCGAAGAAAGGAAGCCGCAAACCCGCCAGATCCAGCTCCAGAAAGAACCTGCAAAGAGAAGAAAACTTAAAAATAGAATAAACCTGAAAAAGAAAAGAAAACAAAGAAATAATTAATATTAAATAATAATTAATTATACAAAGTTAACTTGAAATGAAGGATTAATTTTTGAAAATTTAAATTAAACTGTAGAGTCTCATATTTTGGAAAATTGAATTGAATTTAAATTTAAATTGTTTGGAATGATACTTATCTTCTAATATGTTCCAAATGTAACTTGAGTTTATCCAGGGCTCTAAGCCAAATAAATGAACAGGAATTGTAGCTGAAAAAAGAAATGAAAATATATAGTTATTAATCATGGAGGGCTAAGATAACAAGATAGGCAAAGGTAAGTGAGGGGCAGTGGTGATGAAAACAGGTGGGGAACATAAGGGGTATCCAATAAACTCGCGGATATAGGATACCATGGATGGGGAGGGATTCCAGACGCACTACAACATCCTTTGCGTCGGAACAAGCGATACCGGAACTGGGTAAGGTCGGCAATGTATGTAAAAAGGTTGGGTTGGAAGTTTTCTCTGCGGTGTTGGAAGAGATCAAAGCTGGTTTTAGTTTTTCTTTTTGTCAACTGTTTGGAGTGATGTGGCTGACATTGAACCGCGCCCCACAGACTGAGCGAAGCATGGGCAAATGTGTCAACAGCCAGCGCCGTCAGTACTCACTCCCCTCCGAAAACAGTGGCCTCCTCCAAAGGGCCATGACAATATCCTTTGTCTTCCCGACGTTTTGCGGTCCACTTCCTTCATCAGATGGACACCGATGCCTATTAACCTGTGTGGATCGCTTTTCTCGATAGATGGAAGCCCTTCCTATGCCAAATTGTACATCCGAAACCGTTTGTGTAACCTTCTTAAATGGTTGGGTATCTCGATTCGATTCTCCTGATGTTATCCACACGGATAAAGGCCGTCAGTTCACATCGAATAATTTTCGGAATTTAACGAAATTCTTGGGGACTAGGATCAAATATTAAACGTCATACCATCCCCGAAACCCAATGGACAAAAGTACTGCCTTTAGTTTTGTTGGGATTAAGAATATCAGTCAAGGATTCAATTAACTGTTCTCCTGCAGAAATGGTCTATGGCGAAATTCTTCATGTTCCGGGCAAATCTTCAATGAAAGTAATGGCCTCGTGAATAGTAACGATTTTCTGTTACAACTTCAAACAACAATTTCAAGGATTAAACCAACACAATGATCTGATAATTCCAAACCAAGAGTATTCATCAGTATGGATTTGAAAGAATGTACCCATGTCTGGATATGAAATTTCATGGTCCTTACAGAGTCATGAACAAGTTGGCGATTGATTAATTTTACTCTTTAGCACAACAAATTGGAAACAAAACAGAAACAAAAAGTTTTTGTGCATTAATGCCTTTTATAAATGAATACAGCTGCCCATTTAACAACTGCTCCCTAGCACACTTGGGTACAAGTACTTTTCTGTCACCACTTCCAAATTTTTGAAACGTCTCGTGTTACCGTATTAAAAATATTAATGATTCTTGGACTTAATTTATCATTATTATATATGTAATTATATAGTCTTACTACTTGTACAAGAATGCTTCCACTAGTTCGAGAGCTTTTAGGTGAGAAACTGAGTCATGTTTTTCTTTGTCTTCCCTTCCTTTGATGTCCTTTCTCCAATTATTTTTACAGTTTTTTTCACTTCTCTACACGTTGCTGCTCTTATGAAGATTTCCATAATAGAATTTTCTTTAAAGTCATATAATTCTATTTTTTGTACTTTTTGAACAATCATTTTTTGTGGCCGAATGTCCCATTTCGACCGCAGCCGAACATTCGTCGGGCTCTATAAATGATATTTGTCGTCATATACTATGTGCTACTAAATCTATAAAAGCAATTTTCTGAAGTGTAGTGTTTTGAATGCCAGAAGAGTGTTAAATTCACAAATGTGTAGCACATTTGCGATTTCTTAGTTACGCAAATTTTTCATTAAAGTTCACATTTGCAATTTCTTAGGCTTACAAGTCAAATTTTCCGGAGAGTATAGGCTAGAAATAAAGCACGCGTTTGCAGTTTCTTAGGTGTACAACTTTTTAATTTGAAAGGATGTAATTTTTGCTCTACAGCAAAACAGTCAAATTTTCCAGGTAGTGTAGGCTTTGAAATAAAGCATGCATTTAGAGTTTCTTAGGTGTAAAACTTTTTAATCGCCCTTATTCCAGTTGGTGTCGTCGACGTCGATTCTTAGTCGACACTGTTTAGATTGACGACTTCATACATTTTGAAATTTTTTTAAATAATTTTAAGTTATAAAAAGGTTTTTTGTTAGTTCACGGTTACCAAAAACATTCGTTTTGGCGTAAAGATGACAAAGCTAGAACTTCATAGATATGACGAAAATGATGTGACAACGTCGACGACGCCAACTGGATTAAGGGCGAATTTAAAATCATTTTTGACATAAAGTTCTATAACAAAACAGTCTCATTTTCCGGATAATATAGGCTTTGACTTACTTTTAATAAATCATATCTGTCTACAATTTACTACATTTTAGACATAAATCTTTGAAGTAAACAACGGTTAAATTTTTAGTCTTCGATTTACTTTTCTAAACAAGGAACACACTAACCATTTAAGTTTGTTTCGACTAATGGATGGTAATCTGGTTGTAACAATTTATTTGGTGACTCGTTCGGCGATGTTGTAGAAGTCACTATCAATGAATTGAAAACGCCTTTTTGAACCGAAAACTGCGTTTCAATCATGTACAAAGGACCGTCATTTCATTTAATCCCGGCCAAACAAACAAAAGCACTTTCCCCCCACTGCTCGTACAATTATTTAGTTTTTGGTTACCCACTTTTGTTACCTTTTCCAAAGAATATTCAAATCAAAAGTTATACTTTTTTGTTTTTTTTTTTATTTTGTTTACCATTATCACACTACTGTCAAATGTAAAAAGCATGAATAGTGTTGAATGAAAATACACTAATCACGTAACAGAGACAGACTCAGTTCCACACACGCTCTATTTACTTGGCGTGGGTTTGAGCCTTTCTCATTTGGGTGAGAATGTTGGACAATTCTTCACGCTTCCTCTTAGCACGGATATGTGTGCCCAAGCGGCGTTTTAAGAATTTCAAAGCACGCTTATCCTTAGACACCTTCAACAATTCCATGGTTCTCTTCTCATAAGGAGCATGACCAACGACTTCGCGTACCAAATCACGCATGAATTTGGTGTGGCGAGTTTGAATCTGAAATGGGGAAACACAAACATAGATTAGTCATTACGTTCCAATAAAACATAAACAAAGTTCATTCTAAACGCATATAAGTACATACAATCATCAATAGTAATGTAAACAACTACAAAAGCTCAGAGCCAAGTTTTTAACCACTTTACCACAAGAAATTGTTGCAGACTTACAAAACCCAAAAGAATATTGGATCAGTTCATCTGCGTAAACAATTCTGTTGTGGATGTCTGTGAATGGTTTAAGTGATCATCATTGAAGTGTAGTGAGTGCAATGTTTACATACATTGCCGTATGTACTTATTTGTCATCTTTATTTTCTCAATTAAATACTTACGTTCTTCAAGCGAGCACCGCGCAATCCCTTGACCTTCTTGGTACCGGTGTATTTAACATTCTTTATTTTGGTGGTCTTGTGGCCCTTGTTGAGACCGACACAGAGTTCGTAGCGTACTGCCATTTTGCCTGCGGAAAATCAAGGGTATAGAAGAAATACAGTTACTAGTTCACACAAAACACGTTATATTTCACATTATTTATTTTCATCAACAATTTACTGTACATTCATTTTTCCAATATTCCAAATGATGTTTAAAATATTTATTAATTTCTCTTCACTTTTTCCAATCGTCCACCTACCTTAGCAATTGTCAAAAGGCGGAAAGAGCTTTGACAGGGCAGTTTGTTTGGTAGCCATTTTTTTGGGCGTTTTTACACAAATTTGACATTTCATGTCACATTATGTTGCCAGATCGTCATATCTTACGTAGTAATGTAGGTGTGTCAGGGCATCTCCTAAATACCGGTGAATGCGTCCTGCGTCTGTCAAACTCGATTTCAAATATATGAAAATGTACTACAGCTACCGAAATACGCACACGGATACGCCGGATAATTTAAAAAAATCAGAATTTGACAGTGCTTTTACACATACAAGGAAAGGAAACAAAACAACAACAAAAGAAACCATAAACACAAACAGATGACAAGCAGCATTTTATCTTTTATGTTGGAACAGTGCACGAAGTAGAAAAATATTAAATATTGAATTTGCTGGAAATACCAAATACAAACTGGTAAGAATTTAATATTTTACTGTTATAATTTATATCAAAATGTGTTTTTCAGATTAACAGCGAAGAAATGATTGAAATAGCTGGGACACTGCCCACTTATGGAATACAAAGGAGCCTCTCTACAAATGTGTAAAAATCAAGAAGGGCACATTGCAAGCAATTTCTCTGAAGTTGTCAACACCAAGTAAATTCCAAAACTTTAAAATATGTACCAGCATTTTTGTATTAATGTTTATTAATTCAACAGAAACGTGGGGAACCTATTCATGCTGCTTGGACGCAAGGAATCCATTTTCAAGAACACATTTTGATTCCGGTCGGATCTAATCTATGAAAATCGCTAGTCCAGGTGTTTGTTCTTCCTACAATGATGTGACACGAGCTTGTTCCGAATAGTTTTTATTCCATAGCTTTACGATGCTGCATTTGAATTCCATGTTCAACGAGGACATTTGGAAATATCAATTGAAACTGGCCAATAAACAATTCTCTACTTTGAAGCGTGATTATAAGATAGAATTTGATTTAATAGCGACAGTGCCATGTGATATAAAACACAACTTAGTTCCAACATGGCAAGTGCTTTCAAATACAAAGTCAGTAGGAGAATTACAGGTCTTTACATTTTGCACAACAATAAAGAGTTTAAGAAACATAATTTGACTTCGGTGGACAAAACCAACATCTTTAGATACTCCACGATATATTAGCAATGTTTCCGTTCTTCTCTAATGAAAAACAGCATCTTGCATAACAAAAAAATTAAAACATATAACTACAATGCTATGGAAATTTTGTAGTTAAAAAACGTTGTGTAATTGGGGTGTATACACAATACTACTGCTCGAATGCAAACTATCAAATTGCTTCAGTACAGCTTCTACAATCTTTCCTTACGAAAACATAGAAAGTTGAGAAGGCGAAGAAAAGTGAATTGCTGTCGGAAAATGTTTAAAATTCGAATGCCTCCTGGTTTTGGAATATATTTCTATTCCTTCTTCTTTGTGGTTTATCGAGAATATTTTCAAAACATATAAATCATCCATAATATCGATATTGCTCTGAATATCCACTCCAAATGTAGAAAAACTAAATTTTTCTGAAATGGGGATGATAAATCAGCTGTTTTTTGTTTACTGCGTATTTCGGTACAGCGCGCGTTAAAAATTATCCATCATGCGTTTTTTTGACAGACGCTGGCGCATTCACTGGTATTTAAGAGACACCCTCAATGTGATAAGTCCAGATTCACACTCGGCAACTTTTTCCAAGCTAGTGCCAAAGACTTTGAAACAACAACAAAATTACGTGTCTAAACGCAGAGGCAAGTTTAAAAGAGAATTAGCGGATAAGCTGCTGAAAAAAATATATTAGTGTAAATCTGGACTAAGCAGTTTAAGCATTATTAAGCAGCGCTGTGTTTGCTGCTTGCGTTCCTGTATTTATCGACTATGGTGTTGCCAGATTGGACATCCTATATTTTGCAGTATGTCATCTCATTTTTGGAGAGTTTGTTGTCAATTATAGTGAATTAATGGGAAGTAGAACAAAAATTAAAAATTTGTTTTAATATTTGCAAAGAGTGTAAACAATTGAACAGGATAGTAAATTTTTGTTTTATAAATACATTAGCGAATTTTTCGATTGTTTCTCATTCGTTCTTTCCTTGCAACACGTTAGTAATGTTGTTTTCTTTTCCAAAAATTATGTTGAACTGTCAGAGAGCAGAATTTTAATAATGTCGCCTACACACACTTGCACTGCTGAATTTTTTATAGTCATTTTAAATCTCAAAGTCCCGGTTTACACTGGTTGATTGTTAAGCAGATTATCGGCGTTTTGTAGGAGAGAGAGGTAGTCGGCAAGCGGAAGGAAAAACTCTCCCTGAACGTTTGTGCAGATTTACACTAGGCACGTTTTTTCAGCAGCTTATCATCAAATTCTCTTTTGAACATGCACGAAGAACTCCAAACTTTCAGGGAGTTTTCCCCCCTCTTACCGATTGCCACTATCCTACAAAACGCCGATAATCTGCTGAACATTCAGCCAGTGTAATTAGGGACTTTTGAGTTCCTCGTGCAAGTTCAGGGAGAGTTTTTTCCCCCTCTTACCGATTGCCTTTCTCTCCTACAACACGCCGATAATGTGCTGAACATTCACCCAGTGTAAATCGGGACTTTTGAGTTCTTCGAGCAAGTTCAAAAGAGAATTTGATGATAAGCTGCTGAAAAAACTTGCCTAGTATACATCCCTATTTAGACTGGCAATATTTTTCAGCAGATAATCGGCTAATTCTGTTTTCAACTTGCCTCTGCGTACTCGATACGTACAGGGAGAGTAAACCCCACCCCCCCTATTACCGACTGTCTCTCTCTCCAACAAAACTCTGATAATCTATCAGTATACATTGGGACTAAATCTGGACTAAAGAACTAACTGTATAGTGTGGTGGACATCAATGGACAAGAAGTGAAACGTAATACCTTTGCAAAAAATTTAACGCATAAGCGGGGCATTTATAACTGCACCAACAAAAGCGTTGGAGAATATACTGCACATCCAACCAATAGACATCCGTATAAAGTATGAGGCAGCCCTCACAGCAAGACGTCTACAAGTGATGGGTGAATGGATAAATCGAGACCACAAGTCGTACAATCAGAGGATTTCAGAATCTCTAGTTGGTCACATTCAAACGCTAGAAATCTCCGACCGCATTCTTGAAGTGCGGCTTATAGCTACCTGTGATACGTTTGTGCCAGACAGACGCTCCTGGGAAAATGGAACTTTGGCCCCTGTGCTAGTGGGAAGCATCTGCTACACGGATCGGTCCAAGCGAGGAGGAAGGACGGGTCTGGGACTTTTTATTGATGAACCAGAAGTCGAACTTCACTTCCGCCTCCCTGACCATAACACGGTATTTGAAGCAGAAGTTCGAGCAATCACGCAGTGTGTGAACTGTTACAGTAACACGACAAAGCCTAAATATGCCAACATCTTCACAGATAGCCAAATGGTCAATAGCGTATTTGCTGGGTACTAGGACACAACGGAGTGATTGGAAATGAACGGGCAAACAGCTTGGCTTCAAAGACAACTTCGAGTAATAAACTTGGAAAATTGGAAACCTCTCGAAGCCACGAAAAATGAGTTCAAGCACTGGGCAGTGATGGCTCACAAAACAGTGTGGAATAGCGCAACAACCCAAATGAAAAGAAAACAAGAAGTCTTCTGAAACTAAACAAGATCGATATTAGTAAGATGATGAGTGTTCTAACGGGACACTCAAGTTTACAAGCACATTTTCATCGCATAGGACTAGCAGGAAACGACGAATGCAGGGCATGCATCGAAACGATGGAACATTTTCTGTGTCACTGCCCGGCTTTCACACATGCAAGATCCCAACATTTCGGATCCGACATATTACCAGACTTGACTCATCTCAGAGAATATGACTGGAAGATACTGAGAAAATTCGTGTCTAGTACCGATTTTCTGTAACTCGTGAGGTATAAAAATATCATAAATAGAGGCGCACAACAGGCCGAACCTCTGGCTTAAGTGTATGTCCATGGACATGAGACGTTTAAACGTCTCCTCTCTTCAACCTAACCTAACCAAATTCTTTTTGTAATTCGATTTTTTGGGAAAATATTAAATATATCGACAAAGCATTGTAACTAATATAACTGAGACTTAGAAAAACACAATTTTAAGAAACTATATATATATAGTTGTAATATACCTAATGTATGTAAGTTATTTCGTAAGAATGAAAAATGTTAGCTATAAGCGTATTTAACCATGAAACTATATATATATAGTTGTAATATACCTAATGTATGTAAGTTATTTCGTAAGAATGAAAAATGTTAGCTATAAGCGTATTTAACCATTGTAATAAGGATTTTTCGAATTAATAAACATGAATTGAAATTGACAGTCAGTTACAAGCAGGGATGGAAAATCTAATTTTAAAAGTACATACTAAATTTTTTATCTGAAATGGTCCTAATTTGAATTAACTTAAGGAAAATAATTTTCAAAGAATTAAATTACTTCTTTTTTCGTTAACTTTTTTACGATATATTTTTGTTTTTGTTGGCTTGAGGTCATAAATAAAACAAATTAAATATGAATTTATTGTTTTATTTTTGAAATTGTTATTTTCCCGATATTTCGACCGACTTCGTCAATAATTTTCAAGGGTTACGCTAAACAAAGAGACATAAATTACAATCATTTTACATAAATATTAACAAAGTGAAAAATAATAACATTTATTAGAAAACCAAACAAAGTAAACGATCCTATTTCTCTCGAAAGTTAATGTCAACTAATTTTAAATTTGAGTATTGTATTTCTGTATATGTGAGCACACTTGTCAGTGTCTGTTTTATAATTTAATCTTCTCAGTAGGGACGTCCGTGATGGAAAGCATTTCCATCGTGTATCTTCTATGATATAGTATCTCTTCTGCTATTATGTCGACGTCGTCAAAGTTTGCATGATGTCCTGTCAAAACACAGTGGGCGGCTAGTGCAGTTTTTTACTCCAATGGTTCGTCAATTGCTTTTTGGTCTGATATATGCGACGAAAGTCTTGTCTTTAGTTTTGTTCCTGTAATGCCAACATATATTTTATTGCATAAGTTGGACTTTTCCCCATTGCACTTGATCTTGTAGATTACGTCAGATTTGTCTTCCTTTTTTCGTTTTGACTTTGTGTTCATAAATAATTTGTTAAGCGTATTGTTTGATTTTTGATCCAATTTATATTTTTCTTTGTTGTATATGTCAGAATATTTTAAACTTTCTGTGAATCCTGGAACATATGGTACAGACTTGTATATTTTTGGTAGTTTTTCCTCCTTCCGTGGTTGTTGTTTTCGTACATAATTTATTAAAACGTTTATAGTTTTTAAAGGGAAATCATTTCGAAGAAGAATGTTTTTGATTTTGATAATATTTGTAGTATGAAAACTTTCGTTGTTTATGTTAAGTAATCTCCTGATAAAACTCGTCGCTGTGTTTATTATCGTCCTTCTTGGATGTTTCGAATGAAAATTCACTAATCGTCCTGAGGCTGTAGGTTTTTGATACCAGTCCCAATTTAGCAGGTTGCCTTGTCTATATACTACTGAATCTAGGTAGGGTAGTTTACTGTCATTTTCTTGTTCTATTGTGAATTGTATTTGTCTGTTATACGCGTTTAGTATCAGAAGCGTTTATATCTTTATATATAAAATCCTTTGTACGCATGATCTCCGAAACCATAAAAGCAAATGGGCTGAAAATTTAACAATATATTCAGGTTAGGGTCATTTGTGTCTTAGAATTAGTTTTACCGCGATAAATAGTGGTGGTCAAGGTATTTGTAAAATTCGTATTTCCACAGCGATTTGACTGAAATTTATGTGTGGTTTGTCTTGATAATAGTTTGTGTGTTGGATTCTAACCGGTAGATGGCGCTGTAGTGGACATATGGTCAATATAATTTTTTTCCTGAAACTCGGGATGTATGAATTTTTGACTGAAATATCAATGAATAACAAACCAATACATCCCAAATGGGACGGGCAGGACAACGTCTGCTAGGGTCAGCTAGTATTATATATTAAAAGATTTTGCACTATAATTTGTTATACTAAAGGGTCCGCTATCTAACGTTTTTTTTTTTCAACTAGTGCTTATTTCGTGAATGGTAACACTTAGCTCATGTCTGATTTGACAGATAATTAATAGTTTTATCCTTCCGCTGAACGAATATGGTTGTGTATACGCTTGAACAACGCTGGGAGCGATCGACTTACAGAAGATGTCGATTTTGCCAAAAAAATCCTCTTTTCAGATGAAGCTCATTTTGATCTCGGCGAGTATGTGAACAAGCAAAATTGTCGCATTTGGGGCACAGAAAACCCGCACGCATACATTGAAAAGCCGATACACCCAAAACAAGTCACTGTTTGGTGCGGATTTTGGTCCAGAGGCGTAATTGGGCCATTTTTCTTCGAAAATTACCAAGTGGTCGTTACAGTCAATGGCGATCGTTATCGGGCCATGTTGAACGAATTTTTGTTCACAAAAATTGAAGAGGAGGATATTGGCAACATTTGGTTTCAACAGGACGGCGCTACGTGCCACACAGCCGAAGCTACACTCGATTTTTTGCGCGATGTGTTAAAAAAAAGTTATTTGGCGGACTCTTTATTACAACAATTATAGTGCTGTATTCGAATTAACTAAATTAATTGTGATAAACGCGAACGCCGAGCGTGCAAAGCAAAATGGTTCTGAAACGGTCGTAACGGTACGTTGGTACTTTCGAAAGTGGAAAAGTACTAAAAAAAGTAATAAAGTACTAACATTTTTATCTCTGATTGTTGTACGACTTTGTCTATTTTATGTAAACGGCGCAAACGATTTTACATGCGATTTTGCACAAAATAGATACAAATTCTCTCTCAAAATTCAAGTGACACCATATTAAATTTGTTGATTAAACGGTAAAGCTGAGTTTAGACGATTGCCAGATCGGCAAACATTATCAACCCTGTTAAAGTGATGCAAATATACGGGCAATGTCAGATTGTTAGGCAAAGGTGAATTGACAGTTCAGACGATTGCAAGAAAACATTACAATTTCATATATTTACAATATATTTTGTAAATATTTATATGCAGGATTGCCATTAAAAATACATTATAGACAGTGTTGCAAATAAAATGATTTTCTGGCAATGGCGCCGTTGTCACATGCATAAACTTCGCACATATAACAATCAGCAAATTATCTCGCAATGACTTTTCTGCTAACGTTGCAAAACAAAAATTGTATGTTCACACGGTTGTAAATTCACAGGGTTGCATTTTTCCGCCATTTTTCTGGCAATGTTGTCCCATCTGCAAATCGTCTGTACTTACCTTATCTCTCCGACCCACCTTGTGTAACGTGCAGCGTTGAACACCAAGAAGGCTTCTAAAGCGTAAAACGCGTGCAAGCGACCAACGCCGTATGTACCTCCGCCTTTATTGCCTCTTCTGCGCAATTCGAAGAATATAATCGATTATCGCAGCTGCTTTGTCGTTTTCGATACCCCGATACCGACATTTTAATCGATTCACGGCTGATCAATCGATTTCCAATCGAAATGAGAATAAATATACCATCTCTAATATGAGCCGGCCATGTTATTGAAAAAAGGCTACTTTTCAAGACACGTGTTTAATTCCACAATTTTATGCAGAAAATCTAGTGAAAAATTCATTTAATTTCAGTGAAAACCAATAAAAGCAAAGCAAGAACTTTCAAAGTATAAGGAGATAGAGAAAAACTTTAATTTTTTGTGATAAAACAAAGGTAAGTGGTTGTCTGAAATATTACGACGACCCAAACATAACCTAAATACACAAAAAACCGAAAAAAACCCAGTGAAAAAATCGAGAAAAATTCGCATAAATTGCTATAAAGTGTCCATAAAAAAAGAGAAAGGAACTGTTGAAATCCATGAAAGGAAATTTTGTTGTGGTATAGAGTGAATGTGAATTTCATAATGTGATTTTAGTTTTGTCTAAAAAAAACTATTGTTGTTATTGATTGTTTTGTGTGTGCGGATGGATACACTCAATATTTTACGGATGATGTTGGTAAAGGGAGTTCTCCTTTGGTATAAGAACACACGGCGTACTATGATGATGATGGTCTGGTATTTAGTCAGCAAGGGGAGTTGGCGGGCGTGTGTTTGTTTTATAGGTTTTTTTGTGTTGTATCTTCTTTAGCTGTTTTTATATTTGGTGGTTCGTGTATGGCGCAGCATAATCGATAGTGTGTAGTGCCAACACCTCGTTTTTTCGTTCACATAAAAGAACAAAGATGTTTGGACACAAATTTAGAGAATTGTTTTTCGACAAAGTAACAAAAAATAAAGCGTTATCTCCAAATTATTGGAATGCCCGTCGATGTCATTCCTACTAAAAATGGGAAAATATTTGACCAAAGTCCATTTATCAGATTGTGACGAAAATTATGATTTGTTTTTGAAAGTTGGTTGTACTATTTTATATTTCACTCAGCTGGACATATGCAATATACATACATACATATATAGGTATATTAGATGTATGTATAGAGAACTGTGCGATTGCACAATTTCTTCTTTGGGCACATTTTTGTTGTAGTTTTCATGTGTCGCCTGTCGTCATCTTTATTGCGTTTTCTCTATATCTCTTGATTCCAAAACTATGTTGTGATGCGGCTGTCGCTGGTTATGTATAAATAAGCAGCTGGATGTTTTATTTATTTTTAATTAGATACTTTTCAAGATAGCAATTCTGTGTTTTGTTACATTTTAGAATGGTTTAGATTAATTTGATTTAATATTGTGCATTTCAGACTAGTTTTGCGCATCATTTCCTAAGATCAATTAATTTTTCATATTTATCTTTCGGGTGTTCGCTTACCATGCGGTGTTCTCATTTGTTGCTTTTTCGGTTCCTTTGCGATCTTATTTTTTTGGGACTTGGAAATCCTCGTCTTTTCTCGTGAAATATATTTTCTTTGTTGTTTTTTTTTTTTGGTTTCCACCACCACCCTATACTTTGATTTACATTTGACGGATGGTAATATTTGCTGTTATTGTGGTAACCTTCAGTTTCTCTTTTCTTTACATCTTGGCATTGGCTTAATATCATATCTGTTCAAATGGTTAGAGGGAGAGAAATCAAGAGAGTGTATTTGAAGATAGTATTGCGGTAAGAGAGAGAGAGCGCGATTTTTTGTAAACAAAATAAAAACAATACAACGTGTTTCATATCGCTTCTTGTTTGACGACGATTTTTTCCACATTGTTGTACGGCTTTTGAGCTAGCGAAGAAAACATTATTTTACTTTAATGGAGTGATTGGCTAAAATATCGAACAAATAATTTGTGTTGTAAAAATACATGTGTTTACTATCAATTGGCTTGTTTCAAACAAAACGCTCTTCAGTCAACAAAGAAAACGTGTAACAATAATGGTATTAAGAAAGATTTATATGTGAAGTGTTGTAAAATTTGAAAACGAGTCTATTGGCGTTGCTTTGGTTCACCTCGAGGTACGAGTAAATACAGGAATTTTCGGATAGAAGTACATACGAGTAAACAATTTTTGAAGTGCTGATCTTTTAACAAAAGGCGAAATACGGAATGAACAATTCCCATATATAGTATATAGGTACATTTACTTTTTGTACTTAAAGTGGTAAAAATATGCAAATAAATGGAAACATTTATTCGGATGAAAGTTTCTAGAAATTCTGTAGTATTAACCACATATACCAAACATAAACACGCCAAATGAATACAGCATGGAACGAACTAAAACAACTATCCAAAAACAGGAATGATTACCGTACTTTCTTAATGGCGCTACTACATGGAGTTAAAGGAATTATATATATGTATGTGCTAAAAAGGAAAAACTATAGTAGAAATGCTTTCTACGCTCCACATGGAGTTAAAGGAATTATATATATATACATATATAGGGTGATCTAAATAGACATACTTTTTCCAATAGCCTTTTTTGATAGACCACGTGTGAGTCGTGTCATGCTATCATGTTATTTTTGTTAAGTATTGTTTGGCATTTCATCATGGAAAGACTTACGCCTGAACAACGTTTACAAATTACTCCGTTTTATTATCAAATAATCGTTCGCCAATTGCGCTAAGTTCTTTTTTAAATCCAAAAAAACACTTTCCATTCGACCGACGACCTTGACCCCATGAGCAATATTTTAGCTCTCGTTAAGAGCTATATTTTTGCCATTGACCGATTCCCGATCCGACGTAACGGAATCATCGGTCCACATTTCTTCAAAAATGATGCCGGTGAGAACGTAACCGTCAATGGCGAGGGTTATCGTGCCATGATAACCGACTATTTGATGCCTGAAATTGAAGCTCGTGATCTCGGCAACATTTGGTTTCAACAAGACGGCGCCACTTCCCACACATCGCATCAATCAATGGATTTATTGAGAGAACACTTCGGTTAGCAGATACTTTCACGTTTTGGGCCGGTCGATTGGCCTCCAAGATCGTGTGATATCACACCGTTAGACTCTACTGTGGGGATATGTAAAGTCTGAAGTTTATGCAGGCAAACCCGCTTCGATTCAGGCCTTGGAGCAAAACATCACGCGTGTCTTTCGCCAGTTACCAGTCGAAATGCTCGAGCGAGTCATCGAAAATTGGACTCAACGGATGGACCATCTGAGACGTAGCCGTGGCCAACATTTGATAGACATAATCTTCAAAAAATAAATGCCCAAAAATGTTTTTTCAAATGAATTTTCTGTGTTTTTTTCTTTAAAAAAGTAGGGAACCTCGAAATGGATCACCCCTTATATACTAAAAAGTAAAAAATATAGAAGGAACTTTGAACCAATCACGAATCCTGCCACCAAATACATACACACAAAATTACAGCACTCTCGGGAACAAACAAATTTTTCAAGATTCTTGGCTCATATGGGTGGGGCCACACCCATTGGCCCGATCCCACCACTCAGACTGCCAACAGATACATATACACAAAATTACAGCGCCCTCGCTAACAATTTGTGCAAGATAGGTATCCCAATTTCAAAATTTGGCTCATATGGGCCGCGCCCGTTGGTCCGATCCTGACCATTTTTGAACCAATCACGTAGACTGTCGCCATATACATATCGTATCCCGCCCACATTTGGATCTATCACGTGGGCTGCCAAAGATACATATACACAAAATTACAGCACTCTCGCTCACAAATTCTGCAAGATATCTCAATTTCCAAATTTTGTTTTTATGGGTGGGGCCACGCCCAGGCCACGTCCACTGGTTCAATCCTCCTATTTTTGGACCAATCACATTGAATTTCAGTTACTTCCAGTATGACCGCAGAAAGCCCAGGATTGGTGGCCCATCTGGGTAGGTACGGACAGTAGGAATCACCAAAAACTCATGATAACTCCAAATTGGCTTATATGGGCGGAGCTACGCCCCCTCAATCAAGATCTTATATAGCCTATGTTACCCGCTAGGCTTTTCTGAAGATTCCCTGAATATTTTATCCATATCGGTTTAGCCGTTTTGGAGTCCATACGTAACAACACACATCCAATTTTATATATAGAAGAAATGCTTTCTATACAATTTTGCACTGCAAAATCTTCCATAATCCATGTGTTGACTAGAACGAGCTATTTTCATGTAATACATTTATGTATATCAATCCCAGTTCTGTTCTGAGCACCATAATGTTACGAAAAGTCGAGTAAACCTTCCGACTGACTATCGAGGGCTTATTTGCATTGGTCCTTATCTTAATTATTTCGAAAACGATATTTTTACGATAATCTGTTATACGCCATTCATTTGCAGCGTTTATTTGAAATCGAGAAAGTAAAAGCGGCGTTATGTTCGGTAAATGGGTTAGGTACAAATAAATTTGAGTTTTTTTGCCTTACGAAGTCAATTTAGATGGACCTTTGTATGGGGGCTACATCAAAACATGGACCTGCGAATGCCGTTCTTCCTGTAAAGCGTTCCAGGAAAAAATAAACCCAAGTTACCCTTTTTCAGGCTTATCTGTTGAAATTTGTAATGTCTAAGGCGTTAAGATGATAAATCGGACCGATGCTTAAAATGGGGACTACACATAGGGAAATCCTGGGTTGCTGACGTTACATTCGTAGGCATTTTGTTTAGCTAATGTTCATCCCGTTGGCGTTCTAAATGCTATATTTTCATATAACCTTCAGCAACAACAGTTACTTCAGAGTTGTTTGAACTTACATTTAAATATTTACCTAAGTACTTTCGATGAATGCGATATTCGTGGTGAAAGTTCCGTCCGCAACGGAAACATGGAAGTAGGTTTTCAGGCTAACGTGAATTTGCATGTATTTTAGTTAAGTTTACATGGTAATCAGAAAAATCGAAATAAATTAAAGAAAGAGAAGTATTTAAGTATGTTAAAATAGCTCTCATTAGAATAAAACACTTCATTGTTCATCCAAAACTAGGAATTTGTCTGTTGCGGACGTTACACAACAAATTCGATGCGACAATATTCTGCGGAAATTTTTATATAATGTTATAATCTATACTTTATAGAACCCGTTGAACGTGCCATTTCAATGTTGAGATCATTAGCATGTACCGCAAAATAATGAACATGTGTAGGTATGTTTATAATTAAAACACCATTGTGTTTAAGACAAATTTTGGGACATCTATTAATAGTAAGATTATATTGTAATTAACAAAAAATTTAAATTATTTTCTTATTAGAAAAATCAATATAACCAAAATGACCCCATAAAATGCAAATATAGGGTAATTTGGAAATATTTAGAGAAGAATCCTCCATGTAGACACTATAAAATAATTGATTATGAAATCAGTTTTCGTATAACTTTGCACATTTGTACGACTTTTAGCAAAATATATGGAACAAAACGGTATACATTACAGAAGTTTTAAGACATTTAAGATCTCGCAGCATTTTGATCATTAATGGGGGATATGCCAATGAGAAAATATTATCAAAAGAATTTTAGTGTAAACAGTTTTATGGAGCTTTACTTTTGTTGCAAGATTTTAATGAGTATGTACTACCAACTTTATGTAAAAATTTTATTTTGAAGGGTGGAATAATGTAATTTTTTGTTGTTTAATTAAAGAAAGGGCTATTCCTACAACATAATTAAAAACTTTTGAATTCGCAGATGTTTCACGCTTTAAATGCACTTATTCGAACGAATTGATGTTGGTGTTTTTGTTTTGTCCGACACTGTATAATCTGACCACAGCTGATTAGTTAAATAGTCTGCTGTGAATATTTGAATATTCAAGAGTTGTATTATGCACATACGCACACATGTACAAGATACCCGAGAAGTACTTCAAAGTTTTGTAAATAGAATAAAAAATTGTAAATACAGGCCAAATTCAAAAACGACGCAATAAGCTTTTTCAACTTTCGTCTTATGCTATTATGCTAATGAAATGTGGATGTAAAAAATATAATGAATGGTAAGATAATTGCAACATGGAAATAAACTTATGCCGTTAGATTGGGCAGTTCAGCGCTCTTACTTATGATCCGTTGTTTAACTCTTTAGGCTAAAAAATATCATAAATAAGGAGAGCAGAACATGCCGATCTGCTGGCTTAAGGGTATTTCCAAGTCATACTCCATTAATCGGCAGTAGATGGAGTAGGACTTGTGGAGTCTGCCGCTGTAGTCCTTAAAGCCCCGCTTATGCTTAGGCAGGCAGTTCTCTGAATCTTCATTAATTGACTGGTGATGGATCGCTTATCAGTTGCCGTCGACCACACCACAATGCCGTACAGTAGTATTGGGAATACTACTGCTATGTATGTATACCCAATGGACGATTTTAAGAGAGAGGCCCCAACGTGCCCCTACATCTTTCCTACAGGAATGTAAAGCGACGTTGGTCTGCCTTAAGGCTGGGTTAGGCAAACGTAACCGTAACGCCCCCGTAACGAATGACATGGAAATCAGTGTAAACGATTAGCCAACGGAAACGAAACGTAAACGGACAGCTGAATCTGCTGAAAATTGAGTTGGACGGTACGTTTACGTGCATTTGCAAATAATTAGTAAAATGAAAAAAAAAGAATAAATTTAGGCGAAACTTAAAAGTAAAACATAAAATAAAATTAATTTGTTGCTATTTTTCTTGTGAATGTCTGAGTGATACAACAAGTTTTGGGCAATTGCTCCAGCGGGCAACGTTACGGCGGAGCTAAAGTTAATTTACGGTTAAGTTTGCCTTAACCGCTAGATTCCAAATTAATGGAGATAGTATGCCTTCTTCTGGTAAGAAAACGTTGAATTGGTCTTATAAAGATATAGTTCACCCTTAGTGATAGTGCCCACCAGTTCATGTCGTTTTTATGCATGCTGGTTTCCCGACAAGAGTTTCGTATCCAGGGTTTTCTCCAATGAGAGAGTCTATGAGCCTTTCTCGACCTTTTAATAAGAACGAGGGCGAGAAGTATCGATCCATCGATTGGGATATACGAGAGCTTTATGCAACCCTCATATATCTTCTGCACCCTGGGCATAATGTACTTTATAATTTTCTGCATTTCTATTGGAGAAATGACATCTGATCCAGTCGGTTTGAACGGCTCAAAGTTGTAAATCGCCCGGCTTAGTCTGGATTTATCGGTTCAACAAATTAGTGACGTTTGTCGTCTATACGCTTTCACCGGGAAATGAGTCCTGTAGTGACTGCTGTACAGAGCCGGTGTACTCGACTGGAATTTTCGTACCATAATTGTTTGATAAGTGCAACTATGTCTACCTTCGTCTATCCTTCGTCAACAAACTCGTACCGTCTACCTAATGACACTCCGCAAAAATTGGTAAAAACTCCAAAACGGGTCGTAGAATATTTTTTTGTTAATTTCATAAACGAATGACAAGGTAAATAGAAGAGAACAGCATAAATATTTCGTTTTTGAAAAAATTTAAAACTTATTTGTAGAATTTTTTTGTGTCTGCGACCTAAATGTTTTTGTATAGACTGAGGCATACTATTTTATGAAATAAAAAAAATAACAATATTGGTTTACTATAAAAAATAGTTTGTTAAATTTTTTGAAAGCTAGCATCCTAACAAAGAAAACAATGGCTATTTGCAAAAATAATAATAGGGAAATTCAAAAAAATAATTTTTGTGCAAAATGGGGCATTTGTATGGGAGGTACCAAAAGGGACGTGGTAGTTACCCCCATTTTGCACCGGACTATAGGTACTGTAACGGCATTGGACTTCACAATATTTTAAGTGTTATAAGTGAATCAAAGTTATAAGCAGTTAACTTTTTGTGCAAAATAGTCCATTTGTGTGGGAGGTACCAAAAGGGGCGTTGCAATAGCGCAAATTTTTACGAGACTGTAGGTTATATAAAAGCATTACAAGCCGTTAACTTTTTTTGCAAATTGTTCCATTTTTATGGGAGGTATTAAAAGAGGCGTGGCAACTTCGCCCACTTTTGTCTAGGTGATAGCTACTAACAAACTATTTATATGTGTAGAATTGTAAAAGATTCTAATAAGTAGTATAGAAGTTATTGAAGAATCAATGTTTCACTAAATGTTGACCCTTCGTGGGGAAGGTACTCGAAGAAGTGGACCAACATAGTCCATCTTTGACCTTACACATTCCAAATTTTAAGTCAATCGGTTAATCCTGTCGAAAATTATCGTGCGCACCAAGCAGACCGACAGACGGACAGACTGGTGGACAATGCTAAAATGACTTAGAATATCCCACAACGAGTTTCCGCCAAATATTCTTATGTTCTCTTAGGTCACTCCATCGATGTGTTACACTTTGGCCAGCAGCATCTGATATATACCCGAGTTCACAATAGTGGGAAAAACGGATTATGTTGAAATTCTCTTATTTTTACGAAAAATGCTGTAATTTCTACGTTTATCCATAGATATCTTTAAAATAGGCATTGTTTTCATCGTTATGATGCTAGCTTTCAAAAATGGGAACAAACATTTTTTTGCCGATTTTATTCATGGCAACAAAAAACTATTTTTATATAATTTTTTTCTAATAAAGGGTCCGCCAAATAACTTTTTTTTGAAAACATCGCGCAAAACATCGAGTGTAGCTTCGGCTGTGTGGCACGTAGCGCCGTCCTGTTGAAACCAAATGTTGCCAATATCCTTCTCTTCAATTTTTGTGAACAAAAATTCGTTCAACATGGCCCGATAATGATCGCCATTGACTGTAACGGCCACTCCTTGCTCATGGCCCAATTATGCCTCTGGACCAAAATCCGCACCAAACAGTGGCTCGTTTTGGGTGTATCGGCTTTTCAATGTATGCGTGCGGGTTTTCTGTGCCCCAAATGCGACAATTTTGCTTGTTTACATACCCGCCAAGATCAAAATGAGCTTCATCTGAAAAGATGATTTTTTTTTGGCAAAATCGGCATCTTCTGTAAGTCGATCGCTCCCAGCGTTGTTCAAGCGTATACACAACCATATTCGTTCAGCGGAACGATAAAGCTAATTATCTGTCAAATCAGACATGAGCTAAGTGTTACCATTCACGAAACAAGCACTAGTTAAAAAAACGTTAGATGGCGGAAACTTTAGTTTTAACGGCAGTTACTAAACTTCTGTTTCCTCGTGAAAGTTTCATTATTAATATTTGTTGTCCTCATAATTTCATTTAATTTAAAGTATATCCCGGATTTATGGTCCAAATACTAAAGGCACCTTCCAAGAAAATGGTAATTTGAAAAAAAATTTACCATAAACATTTTTTTATATTTTTTTGTCGTGTTTAGGACACCATATTACAACAGAAAATGTTATGCACTGCCCTTGGACAAAAATGTTGTTGCATAGTGTTATTGTATGTCGCAAATGCAATAATATATGTATGCGTTTCTGATTTATTTTAATACATTGAATGAAATGATTTTTTTTAAATGTTGTCATCGTTACAGATAAAAATTCCCTTAAAGATACGAATATTTTACATTAAATTACCTTAAAAGTAATATAGTAAAAAAAATATTTTTAAGAAAGAAAATAAAACGCACACGACCAAAATAATACACAACTATTTATTACGTTGTAAACTTTGTTACAAATAGAAACAGAAGCACAAAAAATATACACAAATAAATCACTAAAAAACTATAAAAATAAATAAAAACATTTTCTGTTTTCATATACCTACACTCACAGACAAAAACGAACATACGAACGAGACGAAACGACGAAACGCATGATGAGATGATAGTGATGATGATGTGAAATGAAGAGTACACATAGTCCGTGTGGATATTGGGGGAAGAGCATCACTTCATTCATTTGTATCGGCTTGCAAAAAGGAAAAATAAAATACAAAACATAAAGAAAATACCGTACTTTTCTTTTAGTTAATGTTTGGTTAACAAATAAGATAGTCTTCTAGTATGGCGACAACGATTACGAAATATAGTCGCGGATACCTCTGATGAAACGATAACATTTTTCGAATAATATTTTCGAAATCAACAATTAACGATTGTAAAATAAATCTTACAAAACTCCAGCGCACCTCAACGATAGTCGATTAAGTTTTAAAATTAAAAAAACACATTGTACATTGTACATTGTACATTATTCGAGTAAAAAAGTGTATACAATTTATTGTCGTTGAATAACTGGAACAGAAGATGCCGAAAAGTATTTTGTAATCTTATTTCATAATACAACGACAAATTTCCTTTTGTTTTGTGTGTGTGTTTTTTTTTAAACTAAAAATAAAATAAATACCTTACATGAAAGTTTATTTTTATAACATCAGTGCTTAAAACAAACGAACGATCGACGTCTTCCCCCTCAAAGTGTTTTATTTGGTGAAGAAACAAAAAAAAAAAGCTGTTGATAAGCTAGCCGTAAGCATTTATGTTTGTTTTGGATTATAAAAATTCTATTTGAAATGGAAGCCTTTGGCTTCAAGTGTTTTATAACAATTTCTCTCACCGTTATTATCAGTTTTCGATTGCTATTGCTGTCGCTGTGCATAAGTTCTCTTCCCCTCACATTCAACAGATGTGTTTCGTTGCCGTTGTTTTCGACGTGTTGTCGGTGTTTTATAAGATCAGATGCTTTTCAATACATTTTTCGTTATCAGCTCTCGTTCCGTCTGTCTGTCTGCTATACACCGTTGTTTTTAGCAAAAAAAAAACTGCGTACATTTTTCTTTTAGTTAAGATGTTCTAAAAATACTTGTGTTTTATGTTGAAGAAGTATATTTTTATGTTGATCGGTCGATATGTAGTGGAACTAAACGATTTTTATATTTTTCCTTCTTTTTCTTCTAGTTGACAACCATTGTGGGGAGAGAAGGGGTGGTTGGTTGGCAACTAGCAAAGTAATTTTCTCAAAAAGATAGGAATATATATGTATATATGTACATATACTTATGTATATGTTTACATATAGACGAGGTGTACGTTATTCTTACGTTATTCAAAGTTTGTTGCTTTGTAAAAGGTCGGTCGGTCGTCGGTGGGTCCATCGTTTGTTTTCATTCGTCGGCGATGCTCTGAAATTTTACTTGTGCCGTATGATTTTTGTACATACATATTTGTTTTTAGAAGCACGTGATACCATTTTTGTTTTGATATTTAATTTGAAGGTTATTGATTTTTTGTGGAAGCATAAAAGATAAAACGTTATATCGTTTGCATTTGTTGTCGCCCATATGATTCATGCTAAACATATTTGAAGTCATTATTTGGTTATTAATTTCTATATCATTTTAATGTTACCTTTTTATAGAAGGGAATATTTTTTTGAAAGGAAACCAAAATTTGTTTTCATTCTGAATCACTATGAAATAATTGTTTGTTTTATAATTCAAATGCGGATATAATATATTCGAATTCTCTATTTTGATGCTAAACTCTATATTACACCCATGGAAGTAAAGACAAAAGTCTGGCGGAGTCGACTACCAGATACTCTACACCATATTGATAGAGATAGAGAGATAAGCACGCATATACTTGATCTAAATTTGAAACGAATACCTTGAAACTCATATTTTCAGCCAATGGAATCATATTTTCAGCCAATGGAATCCAATCCATACATGCATAACCGAAATGATTAAATCTGAATCTGAACCGATTTCTTTTAAATTTATTCGTAGAGCAAGTGACTCCCTTCTTCCAAGGGACTTCCACTAAATTTAGTAGCCTTTATTAATGGATAAAGAGACTTGTCTCTGCCAATTTTTACCTCGATCTGGTGTAAAATACACCATTTATAGGCCAAATCGGAAGGAATATACATTACGCCGGGTCAAAAAAATATATCGCGTTTGTCCGCATCTCAAATGAAAGCTTGTTTTGTTTAGTGAATTTCTGGCCTGGCGCCATCTGACATTTCCATTGGAAAGTTTGACATTTTTTAGCATAAACGTACTTAGAACGTCTTGACGTACGACCATCATTTGTGTTGTTTACAGTGACTGAAAAAATCAATTTGACAAAAAAATGGAATTAACTCGGGAACATTTTCGTGCCATCATTTTTCACAACTTTCGACGTGGACTGATAATGCAAGATCGTCATGTGACATACCGTGAGATAGAGGTATCCTTGGGCATTTCTTCCACCAGCATACATTCGATATTGCATGAACACCTGGCCGTTTAAAAGGTTTGTTCTCGTTGGATCCCGCACAATTTTACAATCGCTCAAAAAATGGCTCGTGTCGATTGGTGTTAATAAGATCGTCACAGGTGACGAATCTTGGATCTATGCGTATGAGCCCGAAACAAAACAGCAATCGACCGTGTGGGTCTTCGAAGACGAGCCACATCCAATGAAAGTTGTTCGTGGAAGAAGTACTTCGAAGCAAATGGTCGCCTGTTTCTTCGGAAAAACTGGTCATGTGGCGACTGTTCCGCTTGATCCGTAGGACGGTCAATTCTGAGTAAATTCGAAAAACGAACAAGAGAAGACGAATCAATGTGCACCATGGCAACGCGAGCTCACACACATCGGCTCAAACCAGCGCCTTTTTGACCGGCCATAACGTCGAATTGATGGGTCATCCGCCGTACAGCCCTGATTTGACACCCAATGACTTATTCTTATTCAGTCACATCAAGAAAAAAAAACTGCTTTGTCAATGTTCGACGTTCGAAGCAGCTGTCGAAGCGTTCAAAACCCAAGTTTTGGAGGTGAATTTTCAACACACTGTAACCAAAACAATTCGCGCTCAAATTACAAAACGGTCTGAGTGAAGTTATGCTAAAAAATGACCTACTTTCCAATGAAAGTTCCAGTCTTCATCTGGCAACACCAGCATTGCCAGGACCGAAATATAAATAGCAACCCTCGTATAGCAAACAAAATGATCAAAAGAAAGGCCCAAATACTTTAATACATATTCTGAGATATCCTAACACTATATACAAATCACGCTATTGCATTAACGGTTCGCTTTAACTGCATTAAAAGTTCAGAAGCTAGTCTGGTTTTAAACCATGTCGATGAAAATATATTAGTGGAGTATAATCTTCGTAGTATAGTATACAATTTTCTATGTAGGAAATCAATATGCATCTCACATGGCAGTTTATTATCAATAATAACACCCAAGCATTTGTGGTGGTCTACGAAGTTGTCTCCGGATTGGCCCAGAAAAACATTTACTTCAGATGTTTCACTCCCAAACATAATTCCCTTAGTTTTCGAAGGGTTAATCACCAAAGAATTTTGTAACGCCTATTGAGAAGTACGACTAAAGGCTGGGTTAGGCAAACGTAACCGTAACGCCCCCGTAGCGTAACGAATCAGCTGATTCAATCTGACATTGGAAATCAGTGTAAACGATTAGCCAACGGAAACGGAACGTAAACGGACGGCTGAATCTGCTGAAATTTGATTTGGAAGGTACGTTTACGTTGATTTGCAAACAAAGTTAGTAAAATAATGAAAAAGAATAAATTTATGCGAAACTTTTGAAAATTAATGATGAATAAGTATTTAAATGGTAAATTAGTAGCAAATAAATTTAAATTAAATTAATTTGTTGCTATTTTTGTTGTAAATGTCTCAGTGATACAGTGCGTTTTTCAAGTTTTGGGTAATTGCTGCAGCGGGCAAAGTTACGGCGTCGCTAAAGTTATATTACGGTTAAGTTTGCCTAACCCACCCTAAGGCAATGATTTATATTACCTTCCGAAAGGTCATTAACATACCGTATAAAATGGAGCAGATCTAACACCGACTCTTGTGGGACACCAGATCGACCAAACAAATAGCACATTATAAGTTTACAGGCAGTTATTAAGAAACAAAATTCAATCCTTAGCTTCATAATCATGACGCCATATGAAATCGAGTTAAATGCCTTTTTCCGTTCTTCTCGCTCCTTGTTGGACCCCACCTTCCACCCCCTCTCATTTTTCAATCTATTATTTATTTTCTACTGTTTTTCCAAATCTTTAATTCTTTATAGGACTAACACAATGGACCTTTCGATCTCCGAGAGGAGTAGTGCACGGCAAATTCGTAGTGCACTACGCGTCCTTTAACCTGACCTGACCTAACCTAAAGATACCATTACTCTCTGTTTATTTGTGTTAATATCGTTTCTAATATAGTCTGTCATATTAAGAAGCAAACCTGTGGTACTATGGCCTCGCCGAAATGCAAACTGACCATTTAAAATGTTTATCCTAGTATGCCTTAAGTAGTCTTTATTAGTGGCTGAAGAGACTTCCCTATATAACTTTTTCGACCTGAACTGATTTCCACTAAATTTAGTAGTTTTTATTAATGGGTAAAGAGACTTGTCTCTGCCAATTTTGTAAAATACACCTTCTATAACCCTTAGAAACCAAATCGAAGGAAAATATGTAAGGGGCTATATCTAAACCTGAACAGATTTTCACCAGTTCCAATAGGGATCATTCTTGGGCCAAAAAAGAGATCGGACCATAAATACGACCTGCACATTGATTACAACAATACATCTACAGACGGACGGACGGACATGGTTTAACAGACTCAGGAAGTGATTATGGGTCTGTCTCTCTCTTCTTATTTTGGGTGTTACAAACAAATGCACAAACTCATAATACCACACTATAGTGTGGTGTAGGGTATAAAAATCTATGAACCTTTTTCATAATTTTTGTCTTTTGGTTATCTTATTCTAATGAATTTTTCGAATACATAACCAGCCATATTCCCAGTTTTTCTGATTATCACAAAAAAGTTACGTATTTATCACGAAAACGTTTTTTTTAACGTTATTTCGTGCAGGAAAAGGAACATTTTTGTGATTTTTTTGTGACGACACAGTTAAAATCATTTGATTAAAACGAGTGGTATATTATAGCAGAACTTCCGAAGTAAATTGCGTAAAAATTTCAAGAAGAAATTTTAAAAAAATGTGGCAATGACAGCATTTATTCGAAAGCTTCTCGGAAAGAAGTTGATTTGCGGTGTCCATCATAACTCGGTGATGGATCATCTGAATTCAAAGAACCAAAATTAGATAATCCTCTTCCATAGGTGACGCTGGGAGGGTTTTTCGAAATTTCTATTTTTCTCTTTTTTGGGAACACTTTGAAGGTAAAAACTCAATTTTTGCGGAAAAAAACTCGGCTAATTTGTTATTGTAAAATAAAAAATATTAACAATATTGAAAAAAAAAACTCCTGCGTTACCTTGTAAATTATATACAGAAATAGTGCTTAAAATTTCCAAACGATCGGTGCTGTAGTTTTGAAGGTATAATGGACACCGGCTTTAAAAACGTGGGTTGTCGGAAAAACGCTTTAAAGATTTTCTGGCGTACTGCTGCACGTATGAGGCGCGGTTGCTTATATTGCTGAATCTTCGTCAGTTTTGCTCCGATTCATCTCACATTTTCGCACAATATTTTTAAGAGGTTCTCAATTCCAAAATTAAAATAAAAAAAATGTTTACAAACGTGAAATTGGGAAATATAGGTCTACATATATTGCTTTCTTCCGATTAGACTTCATGTCGACTTTTTAACCGATTTGACTACGATTTTCTCTATTGAAAATGTGGCAAGCCTGTAAGTATTTTGGTATTGCTCTCATCTAAGGTTTTCTTTTGCCTAAACTTCTTGAATCTTTAAAGAAAATATTTTTCAAAAGATTTTGCTGAAATTTAAGAATTTTGTGAATATCGGTCTAGATTTTCATATAACACATTCCGATTTTGTTATTTTGAAGTAGCTCCCATCTAAAGACATCGATTAGACTTACTGACGATCTAGATGCAAAATCTTTCTTATTTTTAGGAAATTTTGTTTATTTTGCATATAATAACTTCTAATAAAAATGGTTCATATCGTACACTTTATACATACATATATAAATATCAATCTGGCTGAAATTTATTTTATTTTTGCCTAGTACCACGTTTTAATGTAACACCACCATATGAAGGTCCATGGCGAATTTGACGTATTGACGGTTTATATGCCGATCTATGTACATATATGAAATTTAACAAGTAAAAGCGTTAAGTTCGGCCATGCCGAATCTTATATACCCTCCACAATGGATAGCATGTGACCACACAAAATAACTCAAACCTAAAGAAAATAACACCGAAAAACACAAAAAATATATAGTAGATGAGAACATTAGAAACAAGTTAGATGCTATATCTGGGAGCTATATCTAAATATGGACCGCTACAAGAAGTATCTATACCAAATTTCAGCCACCTAGCTCTATTATTACGGACTGTAGCGTAATTACAACAGACGGACGGACGGACGGACAGACGGACATGGCTAAATCGTCTTAGAATTTTACGACGATTAAGAATATACATACTTTATGGGGTCTCAGATCAATATTTAGAGCTGTTATAAACGGAGTTACAAAATGAATATACTCCGCATCCTATGGTGGAGGGTATACAAATTTGTAGTTCATTTAACCCCAATCACACCTTGGTGCTGTTAACACTCATCTTTCGCACAATTTATTTAAACAATACGTTTTTCTACTGACATTTCAGATTCTTCAACATTCAGCGAAAATGGTATCTGGTCGCCCACTTTTATATTTGTCACTGCCTGGTGTAGCATTTATTCTTGGCGTATTTTGGTTCCGGCGTCGAAATAAAAATCGTTTAGAAAATGACACAAAACCAAAGGCTAATGGCATTGGCGGCGAGAAGAAAATTCCGCAACAGCAGACCACAGAAGTAACCGAAGAACTAATCACAAAATCCACAGCAAGTAGTAATAGTAAGGAAAAACCCCCAACCACTCCCACAAAGTCGATGAACATAAATGGCACAGTACCGACAGATGATGACAATCCGGCAAATCGACTCTTTGGCAAATCGGCTCCAATTAAGATTGTGCAAAATGGTCGTGGGCCATCTCCGGTGAAACAGACGCAACAACAGATCGATTCGGAAGTTCTGAAAACCAAAATACAAGATGCCGAACACAAGCTTTTGCGTTCCATAGAAGAAGATTTTGAAAATCTCTCCTCTCCGGTTGATTTGCCGGATTCAATAAATAATCGTATGTCGTTCTACTCACGTAATGTTGACATTAAAAAGGACAAACCTGTGGTCATAATGGCAACCACCACACCCAAGATATCACCGGAAAATTCATTTTTGGAAAGTAAATATACCAAAGATTGTGAAGAGAATAACAACTTAGATGACACTCAAAATGAAAAGGATACCGCAGTGGCCGGGGGCGACATGAACTCAGAAAAAGTTGAAACAAAGACACACAGTGCCGCAGAAAATGATGAGACAACAACAACAAATATCACAGACAAACGTAACGTTGATGCGGCCAGTCCTTCCTTAAGTTTATGCAGTGTACAGTCTGGTGATTCTGGCAAAGGTTCCAGTTTACCCCGGTCTGAAGCTACACGCGCTAAAACTACATATGAGTTCTTTTTCCCCAACAGTCTGGTGGGTCAGCTATATGGTCGCAAACGTTCATATATCAATCAAATCAAATCCAAAACAAATGCCACAGTAGTTTTACGTAAAAAAGTGTATCCCGGCAAATTGCGCGTATGCGCTATTGATGGCGCCGAGAGTGAGATACAAGCTGCTTTGGCTTTAATCCGTCAACGTTTGCCGGCCAAGCGTTACCCCAATTTAACCATGCAAAGAATACATTTTGCACTTCCACAATCCGTAGTTCCTCTATCGAATGAAAGTCTGCTTAATCTTCAGGTAAGTTGTCAACTTTAATGAAAACAAAGCGGAAAAGAAAATGCTAATGCTAACGATGATGAACATCTTTTCTCTGATTACAGTTAAATCTAATTGAAGGTATCAACAATGATGTAGTTGTTAGTGCTGTTATATCGGGTGCCCATATGTTCGTACAACATCCCTTACATCCCACACATCCTTCGTTAGCTGTACTACAAAAATGCCTATATGAAAGCTACTCGGCATCAGAGGCCCCCCTATTGCCAGGCATTGAACTGAACGCCGTGTGCGTTATGTCGGTCAATGGCATTTGGTATCGGGTACAAATTGTCAATGGAGATATTGAAGATGCAGAACGCTGCGTAGTAAAGTTCTTGGATTTTGGAGGTTATATGAATGTACATTTAAATGAATTAAGACAAATACGTTCTGATTTCATGACAGTACCATTCCAAGCCACCGAATGTATACTCTCAAATATAGAGCCAATAGGTACGTATTTATTATTTAACTAATGGTGTTTTCGATTGTGAAAAAAATTTTGCCCCTTCGACATGAAATTCTGAAAAACATTTACACTTTTTAGGTGAAACTGATGTAGTCCCTCGAACTAAACATAGCTCTTTTTTCAAAATTCCAAAATGTTGTATAAAAATCCAGTTATCGCGAAAAGGGCAACGAAAATGTTGCACTTTTTTGCAGAAAAGAAATCGCCATAAGCTAGTTACCTGCAGTGTTGCCATTTTGGTGCTAAAAGCCCTGTTTATGGTGCTTTTCGGACCTGCTAATGAGTGCATTTTTATTATTTACTCGATTTTCAAACAGTGCTTTTCACTTCGCCGTTACATTTGGTGCTTTTTAGCTCATTATCTATATTTACTTCATACATTAAACAGTTATTTTTACTTGTTTTGGTGAGGAATTTCTATAAACGGAAAGCTGACCTTAGCTAAATTTGTCTAACAATGATTCTCAATCTGTTGCTTTACATTAACGATAACTCTTTTCCTCTTATTCTGAGCCCTTTGGCATCAATATCCAAACTGTTTACTCTCAAAAGGGTGCAAGAAACAAAACATGCTGAATAACTACTTAAAGAGTGAGAACGATATTATTGAGCTCTGAGTTCTAGGTAAAAAAGCAATCTACTAAGTAGTTCATAAAGTCATAATCCAGATTATTTCCAAACATATTTGTTAAAATTTTTTTATCTAATTTTTTTCTATTTATTTGTTCTCCTTTCTTTGCAACTAATATAAATTACTTTCTCTCATTTCAGACTCCTGCTGGTCACCAGACTCTGCCGATATTTTATGTAGATTAACCAAAGGCATTGTTTTGCAAGCGCAAGTTGCTGGTTACAATTCGCATAATATACCAGAGATATTTTTGTTCGCTTGCTTAGGCCCCAATGTGAGTATTCTGCTCTTTCGTTTAAAGAGTTGATAAATGAAATACTGAAATGCAAAATTTGTTTGGGTTAAACCATTGGAAAAATCCTCTCGAATCGCTTAACAGAAGTGAGGATTCAATTTTGCATAGTGATGTATTGTACATAAATATCCAAAAACGGATATACGCATTCTTTGCATAAAGAATGTGTGAAAATAATTCATATTGCGAATTATGCGGAAGGAACCAAAAATCTTGACAGATGCGTGAGGCTGAACGAAGTGTGTGTGTGGTTTGCTAGCTGACACGCTGGTAATGTATACAAAAATATATGAGATTTTAGATTTGAATTGGTGAAAATTGTTGCTTCTTCATCGGTTCCAATTGTGAAGAAGTAGCGATTTTGAAGTCTTCTATACAAAACGAAAACTCGTTGAGTGGAGTGGTTAGTCCGTAATTTGAGCCGAAAGTATATTTTTCGAATTCGAATGATTGGTATTTTACACTTTATCGTTTTCTGTGTAGCTACAGCAAGAATTCTGCCTCCACTCTACATTTGTAGAACAAAATTCGCTTAAAATTGCAATTACTCATTAATAAATATTACTTTTCCGCTTTCGAGATTGTTTATTTTATTAATAGAAGGATAATAGAATTTATAGAAAAATCTTCTTCCACATGAATATTGTGTGAAACGGTATTTTTAACAAAGTTCGGATATTATTGCAGCATTTGTTGACAGTCCATAAAATAATAAAGTAAATAATGTTTCGAATGAGCCACTGTTATAATTCAAAATGTTTCAAATACTGCTAAAGAGTTGAGTAAAATTAACTTTCTGATAATTGTTTAAATAAAATGCAAAATAATAATAAAAAGTTAACTGAGCTTAGTATAGTTTCTCTTCGTCATTTAAAAGAGATTTGACTTTTACTTTATTTAAAAATCCATGACTATTTTTTTTTTATATAAAAATCAGCATATTACTGAGTACACGAGTAGTATTAGAAATTATGTTAATACAAAATTTAGTGTGCTCGGCAGATTGATCGTGCGTTTTAATCCAAAAATATAGCAAAAATTGTGAAATCATAAAACATATTTTTATTATTTTGTTTGAGTTTAGAAATCTAAAATACATCAATAAAATGGTCAAAGCATTAGGAAGAATTTACAAAAAATCATCGCTTTTATTATCAATTTAGAACAGTTGAAACTAATCTATGTATATCTGAGGAAAGCCAATGAATAAATATACAATTTATTCAATTTATCAAATTATTAATTTTGCAAGTTCTTCGTAGTTTTAAAGCTATTTAAATTACAATAACTATATAAGAAAAAGTGGGAAAAACTTTTTTGAAATTTTGTCACATACATATTTACTAACATATTTTGTTTAAGTGTTTTTAATATGGCTTTTATTTTTTACATATCGCTCATTTCGTTTAAGACTGTCACAGATTAAAAATTTTACACTTTACAAAAATAACCAGCAAACAACAAGACGAAATTCATTTTGAACTTCTCAAAGTCTAGATAAATTTATTGGGAATTAATGAAATTTGAACTCCACAATTTTCAACATAAATTGCAATTGCACAAAGTTCATTTCGAAATAAGTTTACACGTTTGAAATTTGCTAGTTTTCATGAGAAATTTTAACATAAACAACTTGAGATATTTTTAATTTAATTTTGAATAGGCGATTTCTTAAACGGAAATTATTATTCTGTCCTTATTGTTTGGCTCAATGTCCGTGATTAAACGACTGATCTTATTCTTTTAATATACCAATTTTTATTTTCTCAATATTTCGACTAAAGTCGTTTTCGTCATCAGGAGATATATTATACAATTTTGGATAAATATCTAAAAAAGTGGAAACACTACATTTCCTAATTTCAGGGGCTATATAGTCGATCTCAATTTCACGTAGAGTTATATTTATGCAGTTTCAAATGGAAAATTTCCAATCCCAAATAAAATTTGATTTGATAATTAAAATCTCAATATCAAATGTAAGTTTATTAAATTTTATATGTTATATGTTTAGAAGGAAACCCTTTGATCTTCAGCTCATCAAAACTCAAAAAATAACGTCAATAACAGAACAAACCCTCACAGGGATTCATCAAACAAGAAATTTAGTTCATTTTGAACGAAATTAATCACTTTCAAACGAAATAAATCAATTTCATGTGCAATTAATCAATTTCAAGTGCAATTTAGCAAATGTTAATGAATTTCAAACGTAAATGCTCAATATAAAATGAAATTTACTATATCTCAAACTTTTTTATTGTATATGGGGGATTTTATATCAAGTGATTGCATTTTTAAAGTCGATGTCTTCTGGTTGGGATGAAACTTGCACCAACTTTAGTCCTATTGGATAGTAGTTATGACAACATTTTAAAACAGGTCGGTTAAGGACTTTCCGAGTTGCAGGGTGTTGAAGTTTGGCCAAACGTCCCTTTTGTCCCATTCATGTAACTACTTACCTATAGCATTTAGAAAATTTTGCCCAAAGTGTGGTCGATAGATTGTTCTTACCTAGCAAATTTCAAATTTAAATTCTCAATATCAAATGATACTGGGCAAATTTCAAATTGAACTTACTCAATTTTATATGTAAAGTATACATTTTAAGTCTCAATTTCAGATGCTATTCTATAAATTTCAAATAAAATTTAGTGAATTTCAAATGAAATTTAGTAATTTTGAAATGAAATTTAGTAATTTTCAATTCAGTCAATTTAAAATCAAATTCTGTCAATTTGAAGCGAAATTTAGTCAATAATATATCGATATCTTCATTCTAAAGTATCTCTGCTTTCAGAAAGATCCGTTAACGATAACGGGTCGTTATAGATGTCAGTTCCCACAAATACTGACCGCAATAACTGAGCTTTCTTAAAGCGGGGGTAAGTCGAGTTACCATATTTCTAGGGAGATTTGTATACCCTCACTTTAGTGATAAGAGGGTATGCATCATTTGTTGCGGACCAAAATGTTCGGCGGATATTCATTTTGGGTCATTTTAAGTCGAATGAGCAATGTCCGTCGGTCCGTCTGTCTGTCTGGCTGGTGCGCATTATAACTCTAAAAAGGAGTAACCGATTGACTTCAAAATTGTTATGTGGTAAAATTTTTTTTCTATCTCCGGCAAATTTCGGAGATAGAAAACCCACTAGGGGTTAAAATGTAGTGAAATATTGATTCTTTAATAACTTCTATAATTATTCGAATCTTCTGAAATTTCACACGACGGTTTTCCAACAAGAGGATAACCAAATCGCAAAGTGGCTGCCCTATGTCCTCCATAGCCTCACGAATTCTACCTTTTAGGTCTTGAATCGACGCTGCGTTGCTTGTGCGGCGCGTAGCGCCGTCTTGTTGAAAGTAAACGTTGTCCAGATCAATACCATCCAACTCCGACCATAAAAAATCATTAATCATCTCTCGATAGCGCAATCCATTCACCGTAACTGTAGATCCAACCTCATTTTTGAAAAAGTAAAAAAAAGTACAAAAAAGAAAAAGGTCCAATGACCCCGCCGGACCATAAACCGCACCAAACAGTCACACGTTGAGGATGGAGAGGCTTCTCAACAATAACTCTTGGGTTTTCCTACCCCCAAATGCGACAATTTTGCTTGTTGACGTAGCCATCGAGGTGGAAATGGGCCCATCAGTCAAGATAATTTTTCGATGATTTTCGATTTTTTGAATTTTAATAACTTCAATGCGTTGTTGAATATAGTGTATCGTTCCATTTTTAGTAATGGCGTAGTTTCTACTTGTCAAATGTCAAAGAATAAAAGCTTCAAAAGTGACAGCTACCGAAATACCGGGTGATTCAAAATAACACCTCTTGTTGGATAACTCGTTACATTACTCACAAAGGGAAGGTATACCTTAATCGGTTTACACGACTGACTTTCTTACTTGTTTTTATGCTCAATAAATGAAAGCTCGACATAATTACAGAATACACAGTGCGACAAATAGTAGCGGTCAGTGAAAGGCGAGGGTTCTGACTACCGGGAAAAGTTATATCGGTCAAAAAAAAGTTATACATGTCCCGGCATTTCGCGTCCCGGGTCACGTCTAGGAATCGAGATATGTACATATATCGATTTGAAGTTAGTAAGTATCGTATAGGGGAATTTTTCAAGCTTGGAGATCTTTTGTTTGACATAACTCGAGAACGACTAGGCCGATCTAGCTGCAACAAATTTGGAAAAATTATGAATTGCAATTCCTACAAATTTTAATAATGACGCTCCCACGTGGAAACAGTAGTAACTGTCGTTAAAACTACTAAAAAATGTGATTTAAAAAATAGTTTTTTTTGGCACGAAAAAACACAATTTTTTTTAAAGTTAACATCCTATCGAGGAAAACAATGCCTATTAGCAAAAGGTCTAAATAAATATATGAAGTGTAAAAATAGGTAAATTCTCAAAATAATTTTTCATATTTTTTATTATGGCTATTTAGTTTGGGAGGTACCAAAAGAGACGTGGCAATAACGCCCATTTTTTAATATACTATGGTGCTATTAAAACATTACACTGTAAAAAATTTCAATTGTTTGTAAGTGCAGTTCAATTGTTGTAAGTGCAAAATGGTCCATTTGTATGGGAGGTACCAAAAGGGACGTGGTAATAACACCCATTTTGCCCGGGACTATAAGTGCTTTAAAGGCATTACACTCCATAAAATTTTAAGCATTTGTATGGATTGACTCAATGTTTTAAGCAGTTAACTTTTTGTGCAAAATGGTCCATTTGTATGGGAGGTACCAAAAGGGACGTGGCAATAACGGCCACTTTTTACGGGTCTGTAGGTACAAATAAGGCATTACACTTCACAAAATTTTAAGTATTTATATGCACTGGTATTCAAGTTATAAGCAGTTAAGTTTATGTAGAAAATAGCGCCTTTGTTTGAAAGGTACCAAAAGGTACCAATTCGCCAATTTTTTCAAGGTGATAGCGATAGATAAGCCATTACTATGTGTGGAATTACCGAGGATACGGATAGGCAGTACGAAAGTTATTAGATAATCAATATTTTAACCTTTTGTAAGGGAGGTACTAGGAGAAGTGGACCAATATGGCCCAACATCGAACTTAGCCTGCGATAGAAAAAACTATTACCACATACCAAATTTGAGTTATAGTGCGCTCCAGCAAGATAGACAGATAGAGGGAGGGACGGAAATTTCAAAAATGACTTAAGCTGTCCTTAAACGGATTTCCGCCGAACATACTTAAATTTTGAAGTCGCTCCTTCGATGTGTTACACTATTCGCCCATACCGTATTCATATACGGTATATATACCCTTCTCCACAAAGTGAGGGTATACAAATGCAATATCCCTTAAAACATACTAAGAGTGAAGGTATCGATTTATTTATTATTCAAAATGTGACAGAGACTCTTGAACGAAATGACTTGTATGTACTTTATAATTAATATGTAGTACAACAGAATATCAGAACCATAAACATAATGCAACTACTATATTTTTTCCCTTTAATATATTTCAGAATGTTATATTCATCAATAAGGAGCTCGTTGCCAGAAATCTTGCAAAATGGGTTGACATAAGAGACTGATTATTCCCAATTTTGGAAAAGCTTACCGAAACAGAGGCTGCCGATAGCAACAATAATAATATTGAAGTGGCCGTCGTCAACAAACAACAACAAGAAAAACAACATTAACTATGTTCTCAAAGTAACATTTTAACAACAACAACAACAAAAGCTTAATTTTAACACTCACAAAACAAACACTCTCCGGTAATTCTAACAGCAAACACAACAATGCACTTAAGAATTGTGAAAGCCATAAGAAGATATCTAAAAGAAAGTCTTTCTCTCTCAAATATTCAAAAAAAAAAGAGAAAGAGAGAGATATTTATAGAGGAATTCACACTAGAGAAAGTAAAGAAAAGGTTACAAATAGAGCATACATATGAGCGAAGGTTTAGTCTAGAAACACACTCTCCCACACTCACATCCACACACACATTATACGTATATATATTTATATATACAACAAACAAACAAACAACTGAAAAGTTAGATAAACTAAAGCACTTTTCTTAAGCAACCCAAGCAACATGCCAGAGTAATTGTCAAACAACGCCAGTAATACAAAACATCAAATAAGTGTTAAAAACCGCAGTCAGTCAGCGCTCTATAACCTAAAAGATAAATCACCCACAACAAAAACAACAAAAAGCTTTTATGTAGGCATCTTTTGTAAATATATACTATAATAGGATCTAGTAATTAGACATACTACAACATACATTATTAAAAACAAAAAGAAGAAGAAGCAGGAAACAAAACGCAAACAACATTACAAAATCCACATACACGCGCAGAAAATAACATAACATACATAACCTCTTTACTCGTCCTCCTCCTCCCAATTACTCCTGCCTATTTATTACGTATATCGTTACTCCCGTTCTTTTAAGTTTTAAGTGACAAAAAGCAGTCAGTTATTGATATTTTACTACTTGCAAAACAAACCAACCAACCAACCTTCCACCCCAGTCAATCTGCTCCTCTATCTATAACTGTTCCTACTACTCTTCCCATCCAAAAAAAAAAACTTAAAAACACTAACAAAAACAAAACAATCACAAATTCATAAACACCACAAGTTTTTATTGTGGTTTGTTGAAAAATTCTCTTTAGAAAAACACATACGGATTACCTACATATGTACATAACATTTATTTTCTTTTCTTTTTTATATATATTTATATACATACATATACAAAATATTGTAATTTCAAAGCAAAAAAGTTTTACTGTTATGTTACAAACTTTGTATTTTCATTTATATTTGAATTTGAAAAAAAGCGAGACAAATGCAATGAGAAAGGTATTTTTTTTTCTTTAAAAAAAGGAAAAATCTTGGGAAAGCCTACCCAACAACAAGAAAAAAATGTTTAAAAAAATTATTAAAAATGTTAAAAGCACTAATATTTTAATTGAAGCAGTAAACGCTTTAATTAAACTATTAATTGATTCAATCATTGTTTTATCAAAGACTATTTATTCGTCTTCAGTTAATTAATTGATTGAATTATTTTTTTTTTATTTAAAGATAATAACAACTTGAATATTTTTTTAGTTTGCTACCGTTATTCTGTTAATTCTGTCTGCCTGCACTTAAATTTTAGCGTGCGAAACATTCGAACTATCGAGTGGGGAAACTAAATAAGATTTTTTCATTATTATTAAAATCCATACTCCATCTTTAGGAGCTTAAGATTTCTACAAAAGATTTCCAGTTATTTCTGTTACGAGCTAGTAGTCTTAATTCGTCAAAAGATCGGCTGGTTTTACTCAAACAAGTATCCTTTATTGTTATGGATGAGTCAAATTATTATGAAAATAGAAATTTGAAAAGTATTATGACAAGAAACCATTATTCGGTCTTTGAACTATCCACATCCAATTCTATTCTTATTTTTCTTCTTAATGTTACAAATGCTTGCTACATAATGAATTTATGTAAATTCTGCGAAAAAAAAAATTAATATGGTGGGCCATGGCATAAAATTTGGCTCACAATATCCATAAAAACTAGAAAGCACTGTCAAAGCTCTTATTACAAATTAAAGGAAAGTGGTTTGTGTCTAACAACTGTCTCTGATGTCATTTCCAGTTCAAAGAGGATTTTAAAGAGCTTTGTGTCATCGCATCAAAAAACTGGTAACATATGGCTGGGGGTCTCATACAATATTCTTTCATATCGCTTCCAGTTCAATATACAAATTTTAGAAGTTCATCTATGGCAGTTTCAAGCTGAAAATCTATTTTTGACAAAACGATTCACAAATCGCATTCACACTCAATTTGCCTAAATTGATACATGGCTTAATTGATTCCATTACGGGACGGTTTGCTGTAATTCCGTCCAATTTTTTTTAGGTAGATACCTGAGTTATGCGACCTCACGTAAAGCAATATCGATACAAATGGGATGCATAGATTTAGTCAACAGGTACGGAATGGGCAGCGTTTCAGTTTAATTTTGTTTTCGAATATCATTTAATATTTCAGTTTTTTCAGAATGAAAATTAGACCTTTGAAGTTGAAAAAATTCTAAAGGAAAAAGGAAAATTAAGTGGAATTCGAAAACAAAATATCAGAAATCTCCATTTGTCCCCATCATATAGATTATGAAGAGAAATTAGAAAATATTCTCTTAACTGAGTTGAATATAAAATGTATGTCAAATAGAAAATAAAAAAATTATGGAGAAAATGCCCTTAGAAACCTACGTTAGTGTTAACGGATCTTCCCCGAAAGGTAGCGTAACTAATGGTAGTATATAATGGATAATAATATCAGCAAATAGACAATTAACAAAACATATTTTTTGGCTATTAAAAAATCTCTAGAACTACATCATTTTCAAAGAAATTTCAAATTTCGGTTGAAATTGAGATATTACTTTTGGAGTTTACTGAATTTACTTTCGAATCAAAATTTTACATTTCAAATTACATCAATTCCATTTGCAATTGTCCCAATTCCTTTGTAATTGACCCGATTTCATTTAAAATTAATATTCCAATTGAGTAAATTCCAAATAATAAATCAAAATTTGAATCGAAAATTTTAATCTTCATTGAAATTTTTTTTTTTAAATTGGAAAAGTAAAAAACCAAAATTTTAAGGAAAAGAGTAAATTAACCATTGGCTTATATTCTCTGATATTTTATTTTTGCAGTCCACTGGTTCGAAAGTGACTATTAAAAATATATATAAACTAGGTTAGGTACTGAACGGCGAAGTGTTAGAGATTAATCAGTTCAATGTATTTCACTCAAAATCGTCATTATCGCTGAAATAATGGTGAACTCTTGTTCTCCTGAAATTATTTATCGCCCAACAAAATTTTTGGTATCCCGAACATCCACCATAGAATTTACATGAATAGTTTTCAAATCATCTTGCAGAACTATATTTTGCTCAAAGAATTAATTGGCGATCGCAATATTGAGAATACAGGAAGAAATTTCGTTCGAAAACTAATTCGTGATAAGGGGGAATATTTGAGAGTTTGGGATTTATTTTTCAAAATGTTTGCAAGTTAAGAATAATAGTTTCTCGAATTAAAATGGAAATAATCAATTTTCATAGGGATTGTAGTTACCTTAGTCAATTGCAAATGTAAAATCTCAAAACTCAAAAAATTCCAGGACAGGTCAAGCGATATTTGGAAGAAACCCATGGTTCGAAAGTGACGCTTAAATATATATTTTGGTTAGCTACAGGACGGCGAAGTGTTAAAAATTAATCAATGCTTTTCCTTCCAAATCGCCAATATGGTTGAAAAACAAATAGTTGCAAATAGTTCCAGAAGAACAAGTGTTCACCACTTTGTTCTTCTGGAACTATTTGTACCTGAACAAAATTTTTGGTATACCCGAAGATCCACCATCGTATTTTTATGAATAGTTTTTGAATTTTTTACAGAATGATACTTCGAGCGAACAATTAATTGGCGATCGCTTTTTTGAGGATACTGGAAGAAATTCCTGTCGAAAATTCATTCGTGATAAGGGGAATATTTAAAAGCGTGAGATTTATTTTTGGGAATTTCCAATAGAAGTTTCTCGAATTAAAATGGAAATAATCAATTTTCTAAGGGAATTTAGTTACCTTGGCCAATTGCAAATGTAAAATCTATCTCAAGCTCAAATGCAATTTATTCAATGTCAAACAAAATTTCTTCAATTTCGAATGTAAAATCTCAGTCTCAAATGGAATTTAGTCAAATAAAATCTCAATTAATTTTTTTTTTATTTGCTGCTATTTTGAGTTATTAAACCAACCTCCCCCGCACCTTAGTAACTGATAAAGTAGATTTCAATATATCGAGGGTGTACATGATAATCTGACATAAATACATTTCCATAAATATTTTTTATCGAAATTCGAATTTTTATAGAAGATGTCGTCCCCCAATATAACAATTGCCTATAATACACTAAGCATAGTTATTTGAGAGGACGATATAGTCAGTCATCTATAAATTTGAAGGAAGCCCTACAAAGCAATATGATGCGATTTATCGTGTAAATCATTATGATAATAAAATTAATGGAAAATGTATTTGATAACCGATTTTTTGATCTTGATATCTTGATATTCCTCATCTCACAGACAAAATTTCCGATTTATTCCTGAGAGGAACATAGGGCCACAATACAGACAAAATAAACGAACCTTTTTTTCATTTGGTGATCTCATAACATAAACGGGGATTTTTACAACACTCTGCTGAATTCCCAAGCCAACAAAAAAAGTACATTTATTATAATTGGATTTATTTTGAATTTCCATCTCATTTTATCGTTGACTAAGCTGGGGGGTTTCAATTCAAAAATGGATTTCGCAAGTTTGGTGTGAAGGAAGCCTAGGAACAAAAATGCCTTTTTCATAAATTGTCTCGCTTAACTAAACAACTTTTCAGTTTTCCCAATAATAATGTATTTTTTTCCTTAAGTATTGTTTTTCTTTTATTTTTTTATCTGAGCTCAACGTTTCGCAACAAGCTATTCTCTTAATTGTGTTTTTTTTCTCTCTTGCTCATAAGTTAAGCCATCATATTAGAAGAAATGCAAATTCGTTAGAAAACATAACTTTAATTATTTATTTTGAAATTACAATGCCTTTTTGATTTAAAAATGGCTTTGTTGTTATTATTATAATCATTAAATATCTAATGCTATTATTTAATTTTCCTTTTTAAATAGAATGAGAATATTTGTAGGCCTCTAGTGTTAATCTTTATAAACGTAAATTAATTATTGTATTGTATTTTATTTTACTATTATTAATTTTTTCATTTTAGTTAAAGCAAAACGTAAAAAGAAGTTTATCGCCTAAAACTGTTGAAAAACGTTAAAAAAAAAACTTTAAAAGGGGACACCCGCCGGGGTTAACTTTCCTGCCTCCCTCCCCCATCACACCACATCATAAATCACTTACATATTGTTACATTTCTACCCTCTTCTTTTCCATCCTACCCCCCTCTGTCTTATCTCATTACATTGAATGCATCGTTTGAATGAAGTAATAAATGAAAAGTAAGAAATAGAGCTGTCATTTTGTTTTCTCTTTTTTTTTTCAATTTCACCTATTACCTTTCCTTCTTTATATTCGATTTTGTTTAACTTAATTTGTTCTATATTAGTTGGGGGTAATCTCTCTCTATAAATTTGCAAACACCCCCACACACAACATCATTTACTACACACAATATACATATTTACATACATTGAATTTGCAACAAACTGCAACAATAATATGACACAACACTTTTGTAATATAACATAACAAGAAAACAAAACAAATATTAAAAAATTAAAATATATCTATACAATGAAAAAAACATTACATACATACATACTACATACATCCAATGAATGCATAGGTATATTCTTTTTTATAAACCCAACAATACCCGTAAAAGAAAAGAAAACAAAAGAAAGAAAACAAAAATACAATACATTTGAAATGAAAGAAGAAGAAAATACATTGCATATATTTTTTGCTATATAAGTTATTTAGAGTTTTACATGAACAAATTATATATGAGTACATAATAAAACAATTAAACATAGGCAAAGAAAACTCCCTTTAAAGAAATAAAATCAACCAAATAAAAACTAATGCAAACAAGAAAATTAATTAACGCAGGAATTTAATTGAAAAGATTGAATTGTTATACATATAACTATACAAGAAAAAAAGCGATAAACTTTAAAAACAAATAGTAACTAAAAATACAGACAGACGACGCAGTCATTATTTGATATATAATGATGAATGAAATCTTAAGCAATAGTTTGGAAATACATTCAAATTGATATGTGCGGACAGAAATTAATATAAAAAAATAAAACCTAATAAAAAAATTATTAAAATTCGTTAAAAAATAATATCCCTGTGTTTTATTAACTTTGCGCATAGAGGCGAACCCCAATATGTGGAAGATCTTTAATGTAACGGATGATCCAAGTAGAGATACTTTTTTCAGTAGCCTTTTTTTGACTGATCACGTGTGAGTCGTGTCATGCTGTCGTGTTATTTTTGTTAAGTACTGCTTGGCATTTCATCATGGAAAGACTTACGCCTGAACAACGTTTACAAATCGTTCAACTTTATTACGAAAATTCACGTTCTGTGAGGAATGTGTTTCGTGCACTTCGCTCAACTTATGGTCAACATAATCGGCCTACTGAGCGTACTATTCGCAACACCATCACCCATCTTGAGAACGAGCATTCATTATTGGATAATATTCGACCGAATAGACCACTTCCAGCACGCAGTGAAGAAAATGTAGCGGCCGTAGCTGAGAGTGTACACGAAGACCGTGGAGAGTCGATTCGGCGCCGTTGGCAGCAACTCGGACTGACGTATGGAACGACTTGGCGCATTTTACGTCGAGATCTTAAATTTAAAGCATACAAAATACAGCTTGTGCAAGAACTGAGCCGCCCGAACTTCCCAAGGCGACATCGCTTCGCTCTATGGGCTCTTGAAAAGTTCAAAGAAGATCCGACGTTTTCGAGCCAAATTTTGTTCAACGATGAGGCCCATTTCTGGCACAATAGGTATGTAAACAAACAAAATTGCCGCATTTGGGACGAAGAGCAACCTGAAGAGATTCAAGAGCTGCCACTTCATCCAGAAAAAACAACGGTTTGGTGTGGTTTGTGGGCCGGTGGAATCATCGGTCCACATTTCTTCAAAAATGTTGCCGGTGTGAACGTAAACCGTCAATGGCGACCGTTATCGTGCCATGATAACCGACTATTTGATGCCTGAAATTGAAGCTCGTGATCTCGACGACATTTGGTTTCAACAAGACGGCGCCACAACCCACACATCGTATCAATCAATGGATTTATTGAGAGAACACTTCAGTGAGCAGATAATTTCATGTCTTCGGCCGGTCGATTGGCCACCAATATCGTGTGATATCACACCTTTAGACTTTTTCCTGTGGGGATATGTAAAGTCTAAAGTTTAACATAATATTATAGTACTAGCGGACCCGGCGAACTTCGCCTCGCCCCAATTTAACGCCTTCAGATAAACTCCAGAGTGATAATAAAACACAGATAGTTAAAATTTTAATGCGATTTGTTTAAAAGGAATCGAAATCAGTAGAGATAAATCGAATCAGATGATAAACAACAAACAACGACGACAGAAGACAGGCAACGTACAGATGACCGTGCGAAAAACAGGGAAATTCGAGATTAATTCCACAGACTTCCTACGATTGGTTTTGAGATTTATTGATTGTCATCGCAAAAGCCAATCGTACAGGGAACTGAATCCGCTTGAATTGGAATGAAAGATCAGTTGGAATAATCGGAATTCGTGGGATAAGGACTTCCTCTCCTTTGAATTTTCCCTTGATGATCGTCGCCTGAATCACATTGTCCATCAGTTTCATAATGGACAACCGCGAGCTATGCACAATTTCGGATGATTCAGATTCCGCAACATGATTATGATCGATTCCACCTTCAGCTGTAAATTATGCGGCGGAGCTCCTGGCACATCAAGCGAGTTCGATTTTACTTTGAATAATAAAATTCATGCTATCGACGTCCTTATTCTTCGCTGCTAATATTGCCCATTCACTAATCTAATCGAGATTTGGAAACACTTTGGTGATGAGTTCCTCGTTCGACGATGTGAACTCGCAAAAATTTGCCGGGAACAATATCAATGCAGTGGAAACATCAATAGTAATTTGGCCATTGCCAAGCGCCAACAGTTGTTTCGAGAATTCAAGAGCCGATGAGTCGTTCTGCAACGCGACTCTCATGTTCGTGGTCAATTTCAACTTCTTCAAAAATTTGCCGGGAACAATATCAATGCAGTGGAAACATCAATAGTAATTTGGCCATTGCCAACAGTTGTTTCGAGAATTCAAGAGCCGATGAGTCGTTCTGCAACGCGACTCTCATGTTCGTGGTCAATTTCAACTTCTTGACATAACTTCTTGACATGCAGCCACAAAGACCACTATTTCAGGCATGCATTAATTTCATCGGCAGTAGATTTCGGGGTGACGGGAAGCGTTTGACGAAAATCTCCGGAGAGCAATATCAGACTCACCAAATTGTCTCAAATCACGTCGTAAATCCTTCATCGTTCGGTCAATTGCCTCCAGAGCTCGTTTATGCGCCATCGTGCATTCATCCGAAATTATGATTTTGCAATGCCCGCAATCCAATAAGATAACCTTACCTCTTATACTCAAACTTATTATCTGAAAAAATGTTCGAATTGATAAATATCGTGAATTTTAATTGATCGTAATGCTTGTACCGTTTGCCGATGTGATACGCGAAATCAGTGTAACAATACGCAAAACTCGAATGAATTGCACCAAGAAAAATAGCACATACTCGTACATATGTTTAATAGAAAACTTTTTTGTTTAATAGAAAATTAATAAAAAAAATTGGATTGAAAAAGAGAGCAGTAGATAGGAACAGTAGGAATCTCGCAAGAAATAGCAGTAGATAGGAACAGTAGGAATCTCGCAAGAAATAGCAATTTTCGATTTTCCCAATTTTCCGACTTTTCCGGAGGGTTTTCCCAAAATTTTCTTTCGTAACAACCTTCTCCAGGCAAATACGAACAACTGAAAAAAAAATTGAGCCAAATCGCTCCAGCCGTTTTGACGTGATGCCATTACACAGCAGCGCTGCCAGTTTAGGGGATTTATCCCCAATTTGGGGATTTTTCTTCGCGAATGGGGATATATTGTTTGGTTTGGGGATCTGGGGATTTGGCGGGGATTGCGATTTTTTATAATTAGATTTGTGTTAAAATTTGTATTTTCTGTTAAATCTATATTTTTTTAGAAAATGCTCTGTAAAAATTGTGTCAAAAGTTCCGACAAAAAGTAGCTTGACTCGCAGTGTATTAGAGTACGACTTAAATAGACAACCTGTAGTAATTGCCAATATGTATTTCTATAGATATTTATAAATCAATTGAAGCCAAATGCGATTTATAAAATGCTTCCCAGTCGACATTACGAATAATTTAAGCTAAATTTGGAGTAAAGTTTGCTAGTAACAGGATTCTGCTGGTCCAACTCGATTTTAAAGAACTGGAATCGCTGGTATTAACTCGTTGATGTACTTTATCAATTATTTAGTCCATTGGCAGAAATAATCAAACTTTTAATACCAAAAACGTGTACAAAAAATTAGATGATGTAGATGAGATGGAAGATTTTGAATCAGATATATTTGATATTTGATAACTTGACATCGTACATTTTGTACAAACAAATTGAATTTTAGTACAGTCCTTCGAATTGTAAAATACATCATTCACATAAGTTAAAATATTTTCTGGGGATTTTTTTGGGGATGAGAAATCTTTTTTTGGGGATTTAGGGGATAAAAAATAAAAATTTGGGGATTCGGCACCAAAAAAAACTGGCAAGCCTGTTACACAGATGGACCGTTTCATTTTTATATATATAAGATAGATAACTATCATATGACAATTTTCGCTATAGCCATTCCGCAATGAAGAAATTTCGAGAAAAAGTATTTTATCTCTAAGTTATTTTACTATATAATCAATTATCACTTGTAGGTATATTCGCAGAAAAAAGGCGATCAAAGGTAAATTGGGAGACTAGACACAGATGTACAACTCCTAAACAAAACAAGTAAAAGCGTTAAGTTCGACCATGCCGAACTTTTTATACCCTCCACCATGGATCGCACGTGAATGGTAACGGGTACTAATAAACTCATTATACCAAATTTCAGCCAAATTTGAGGTTTTTGTGGCGTTGTGAAGTCAAATCTAGAGGGACCTTTGTATGGGGGCTATATCAAAACATGGACCAATGACTACCGTTGCTGATGTGAAGGATACCGGAAATAAATAAACACCGGTTACCAACTTTCAGCCTGTTCAGTTGGCGAGACCACAAATGTCTCTATGACGTTAAGAAGTGAAATCGGGGAGATGCCATATATGGGCGCTGTATCCAAAATTGGACCGATATTGCCCATTTTCAATCTCAACATATCTGCAGATATAAGAAGTATATGTACCAAATTTCAGCCACCTAGCTCAAGTATTATGGATTGTAGCGTGATTACAACAGACGGAAGGACGGACGGACAGACGAGCATGGCTAAATCGTCTTAGAATTTAAGACGATCAATATTATATATACTTTATGGGGTCTCAGATCAATATTTAGTGGTGTTACAGATTGTAAAGTTCAAAGAAGATCCGACGTTTTCGAGCCAAATTTTGTTCAACGATGAGGCCCATTTCTGGCTCAATAGGTATGTAAACAAACAAAATTGCCGCATTTGGGACGAAGAGCAACCTGAAGAGATTCAAGAGCTGCCACTTCATCCAGAAAAAACAACGGTTTGGTGTGGTTTGTGGGCCGGTGGAATCAACATATCTGCAGATATAAGAAGTATATGTACCAAATTTCAGTCACCTAGCTCAAGTATTATGGATTGTAGCGTGATTACAACAGACGGAAGGACGGACGAGCATGGCTAAATCGTCTTAGAATTTAAGACGATCAATATTATATATACTTTATGGGGTCTCAGATCAATATTTAGTGGTGTTACAATCGGAGTGACAAAATTAATATACCCCCCATCCTATGGTGGATGGTATAAAAATCGTATAGTTATTCAGTAAAGATTGACAGTAAAATAAAGCAATACTTTTACATAAAACATCTTGAAGAAAAGTGACTGTGCACTTTTCGGCTATGAAGAGGATTAAAACCTTGGTAAAATAATGAGAAAACCAACCTGTTGGATATACAAAGTTCTCGATAGTACGAATATCGGTACCGGTAAGCTGTGGTAGACTGCCTAGAAGGCCGACCCCAGACGTCGTTTACTCAAAGCGGTACAGTCGCTTGGCAAAAGATCATTGCTCTCCACTTCCTCATCTCTACAGCTTCTGCAGAAGTCATTGGAGTCAATACCCAACCTTCTGGCGTGTTCGCCGATGAGGCAGTGTCCCGTCAGAACTGATACTAACGTAGACAATTTTTTCCATCTCGTTAAGAGATCTGCAGCTGTCGAGTGCTCTTTGTGAATTTAGGGATGTGGCCTCCAGAGAATTGCTGATAGCCTGGCTGTCCGAGTCAACGACAACGCCAGTGTTGGTTACTTACTAAGTTGCGACACAGCCAGTTGACGACTTCCCATATTGCCATTATTTCGACTTGATAAACACTAAGTTCTTTTCAGAGTACTCCGAAGCCAACCTTTCCACTAAGCTTCAAACCATTCGCATAAAATGGAGATGGTTTCTACTTCATGGTATTCTGCCAGCTCATTCATCACTGGTTGGTATCATATTGATGTAGCTCCTCACGAAGGTGTGGTATATAGTCCACTTTCTTGTACCTCCACATTGATAGGCAGTTTAATCTTAATGCCGCTATGGTTGCAACTTCTCTCGCCACAATATTAATCGGCAGTTATGGAGTAGGGCTTGTAGAGACTCGGTCGCTGTAGTCCTTAAGGCTCCGCTTATGCTCAGGCTGGCAGTTCTCTGAACTTTTCTTAGAAGGTTGGTGATGGATAGTTTGTCAGTTGCCGTCCACCCTACCACAATGCCGGGACGAACTACTGCTATATATATCCAGTGGACGATTTTAGGAGAGAGGCCCCACCGCGACCCTACAGCCTTTTTGCAGGAATATAAGGCGACGTTGGCCTTCCTTCCACGTTCCAATACGTTAAGTCTAAATAACAGTTTTCTATCTAGAATTATACCCAAAATGTTTGTACTTTCAGAAAAGACTAGATCTGTTCCATTTATCCGAGGTGGAGTGTCCACATGTGGGACATTATTCATCCAAGTAAAGGGAACCAATTCTGTCTTGTTTGGATTTACGCCCAAACCGCTGCTTCTGGCCCATCTTGCCAATTTTTTCAGAGCCACCTGTAGGATGTCTCTGAGGACGTTTACGAATTTGCCACGTCGAATATGCCACGACCTTGCAGCCACAACGTTCTAGATCTAGCAGGATTTCATTCACCGCTAGGTTCCAAATTAGTGGAGACAGTACTCCTCCTTGCGGGGTCCCTCTGTTTACAAACCTTGTTAGAGTTAAGGACCCTAGACATGCTGTTATGCGTCTTCTGTTGAGCAGACTTTGAATTAGTCTAATCAAACTAGAGTTAACTTTTAGATGTGACAATGCCGCGACAAATGCCTTTTCGATGTGACAATCTTTGAAATGTAGGGACGATTCGATTGTGATCACAAGTTCGTGCAGGGCTGATTCTGTAGATCTTCCCTTATCTAGCATGTTGGTTCCCCGACAGGAGTTTTGTATCCAGGTTTTGCCTAATGAAATAATCTAAAAGACTCCAGACTTTTCAATAGGAAAGAGGATAGGCTAATTGGTCTGAAGTCTTTCGGCCTAGTGTGCGATATCTTCCCCGCTTTGGGTATGAATACCACTTTGGTATCCCTCAATCGAATCGGGATGTATGAAAGCCTAGTACAGCCTATATAAATTTTCTGCAGCCAGGGGATAATGTACTTTAACATTTTATGCATTTCTGCTGGAGTGATGCCGTCTGGTCCAGGTGATTAGAAGGGCTCAAAGCTGTTTATAGCCCAGCTTATTCTAGATCTCTCAGTCAACATGCTAGCGATGCTCGCAGTCCACTCGCACTCTTGTTGGTCCTGTTGATCCTCGGGCTCTGTTGATGAGTTCCCCGGGAAATGTGTGTCGAGCAGTACACTTAGCGATTGCTCGCTGTTTTTCTCATCTCATCCTGCAAATACCCCACTGTACAAGGAGAAGTGGATAGTTCCTTCCTCAGCCTTGCGGCGTCGGAGACCTTTTCCATTTCGCCACTTGTACCTTGTTTTTGTACAGGTTTCTTCAAGGGAACTATTGAATGATGTGGTGCTCGACCAGATTATCCAGAACGGCTTTGTCATTCGGTTCATAAAGAAGTTTAGAGTTGAGGACCTTTTTAAAATTCTTCTCATACAGGTGCCACTTTGTCTTCCTCACATTTCTGTGGACAGCATGTTTAGGCGCTTTTTCGGCGAGTTTGATCTCTATATAATGGTGATCTGAGAATGAGTGGTCGTTCAGTACATTCCACCGAATAATTTTGTCTGACACCCGGTCAGTAGCAAACGTTACGTCTATTACTTCTTGTCTGTCTTTAATTGTAAAGGTCGGTTTATAGCCAATGTTACAAATAGTTAGGTTGGTAGTTAGAATAAAGTCAAGAAGCGAATCACCCCTATTGTTTATATCCGTACTACCCCAGATAGTATGTTACAAATAGTTAGGTTGGTAGTTAGAATAAAGTCAAGAAGCGAATCACCCTATTGTTTATATCCGTACTACCCCAGATAGTATGATGAGCGTTCGTGTCTGCGCCAATAATCAACTCGAGCTCGTCAGACGTTGCTTCTTCTACTACTTCCCTAAAGAGAGCTGTCGGTATTGCAGCTTCATAAGGAAAGTAACTGGAAACCACCCAGTATATGCGATTACCAATCTCTAGACTAGCAGCTGTTTGGTCTTTACCACTTAAATTAGTCAGGAGAAAAATACTTATGTAGATCTTTTCTGGCCAAAATGCAGATCTTTTCTGGCCAAAATGCAGGAGTGCCTTCGCAGTTGGCCATAAGCAATTTAAAGTTTGATGTCTTGATACCGCACACCCGTCCTCCTACTACATAGGGCTCCTGGATCAGGACGATGTCTACTGCACCTGTGGACAGGCACAGCAATAGAGCCGCTGAGGCTGCTTTAGCGTGACGGAGGTTAATCTGTAGAATTCTTACCATCATTGGTAATCGACAGATTGACATCCACCCCGGCAAGGGTGTTATCGAACTCTTCGTCCGTATCATCGGGGAGCATGTCCCGCCAGATTCTTCAGAGAGTCTGGAGACTCCCCTCACCCCTCACCCCTCAGTGTCCGAAGTAGTGATTCGTCCTCAGAGAAGAGCGTTGCAGATCGTCTGTTAGAGTTTGAGTCACCAGAAATAATGAGCGTGGGTACCTCCACACTTCCAGAAAGCTGTGCATCGACCACGTTGGACGACTTGCCTTCTGCAGTGGGATCTTTATCCTGGTTGTATACGTTCAAGACTATAGTCTCGAAACCATATTTAAGGGTTACACTTGCACGTTTTATATGGGAAATTGATCTGCCGCTTTTACCATCCGACTCACACACCTTGCCGGTTCTCTTGAAATATTTTATTATCTGTTATAATGCCAGCCGAGTTGGAGGGCTCTTCTGTAACCCAGGTGATGGCTCTAGGGCAGCGTTACCATACGTCCTCCTTTGGGAGGACATGTCCTCCTTTTTAAGCAGCGTCCTTCCGTCCTCCCTCCTTTTGTTACAAATTAAAATTTTTCATAATCAGTAAACCTCCACATGAATTATACTCGCAACTACTTTCAGTACAAAGCTAGTACTACAATAATTGAGCTCGATGGCTGAAATTTGGTACAGACACTTCTTATAGCTGCAGGTAACTTAGGATTGAAAATGGGCAATATCGATCAATTTTTAGCATCTTCTGTCCGATTTGACTAATTAACGCCATAGAGACTGCAAATTTCAACTGGACTAACTGAAATTGGTAATTTGGGAGTATGTATATCCAGAACCCTTCAGACGAACAAAGGTCATCATAGGTCCATGTTTTGATATAGCCCCCACACAAAGGTACCTCAAGATTTTACTTCTTAACGCATCAAATTTCAAAGAATCAAAAAACATTTGACATGCAATCTATGGTGTAGAGTATGCAAAATTCGGCTTGTCAGATCTTAACGCCGCTTCACTTATTTATTATAATTAACACCTAAAAATACTGGAGCTAGGCCTACTTTAAAGTACACCGATTGTCTGTCTGTCTATTTAAAATTCTTCGTTAAGTACAGGTCGCCCTTTCATTCCGATCTTGCTGAAATTTGACAATAAGGGCTATTTCATACCTGGGCAGAAATTGGTCAAAGTAGGTTCAGATTTAGATATAGGCCCTATATAAATTTTCTTTCCAATATGGCCTTTTAGCGCCACAGAAGCTTTTTCATATCCAATCACTTTGAAATTAAGCAGGATGGAGTTTCTTGATCCAAGGACCCACATTGTCGAATTTGGTGTAAATCTGCTAAGATTTAACTGTAGCACCCAAGAACAAACCTTGCCAAATTTGAAGAAAATTTGTTCAGATTTCGATATAGTCCTCCGATTTGGCATCTAAGCGCTACAAAATACAAATTGTTGTACAAAGTATTATCATAGGAAATTTTATTTTTTAAATGTCCTCCGAAAGTTTCAAACTCTCTTTGTAAATGTTACAAATGTCCTCCTTTTCTGACACAAAAGTCCTCCTTTCCGAAAAAAAGGTTATGGTAACCCTGCTCTAGGGTGACTAGGGATGCTGTTTTATCGACAACACCCAACTGGGCTCCCGGCCACACCTCGCCTACTCGACTCAGAGCAACTTTATACAGGTCTACTGATCTGGCATCACCGAAATATACTCTCCCCCGACGTTGTCGATTGGTAGTTTGCCCGGCATTTACCTAAATAAAGGGTGTCCCAAGAAGAGCGCAATTTTTAAATCTCGCAACATTCGAAGTGTCATTGTTTGACATTTGAATAATTGTTATTGTTTGTTAGTAGAAGGTACGAGGTTAGTAAAAATGGAGCGCTACACGAATGAACAACGCATTCTCATTGTGAAATTGTTTTACCAAAATGGTGAAAGTTTTGCGGCTACAGTTCGCAAATTGCGATCAATTTGGGGCCACAATAATGCTCCAAAAGAGTCAACTGTAAAGAGATTAATGGATAAATTTGCCGAAACTGGGTCTGTTAGTGATGTAAAGACAACAACGCGCCATCGACCAGGTCGATCGACCGAAAATGTTGCAGCTGTACGTGATGATGATTTTTATGAAAATGAGGCAGGTCAAGCGCAAACAGTCAATGGTGTTCGGTATCGTGAAATGATAACCAGTTTTTTCTTGCCTAGAATTGAAGAAATGAATGTGGAGGGCATGTGGTTCCAACAAGACGACGCCACATGTCATACAGCCAGAGAAACAATTCAATTGCTGCATCAGTCATTTCCCGGTCGTGTTATTTCGCGTTTTGGAGATCAGAATTGGCCGCCTAGATCGTGCGATTTAACACCATTAGATTTTTTTCTTTGGGGTTTTTTGAAGTCGATGGTTTACGCGAATAAGCCGACGACGACTCAAGCCTTAAAAGACGAAATTGGACGCTGCATTAATGAAATACCGCAGCATTCATGCAAAACGGTCATTGAAAATTTCATTAAAAGATCGCGTGCATGCCAGCAAAGCCGCGGCGGCCATCTGCACGATATATTGTTCCATACATAACCTCATTCTGTCTACTTTACGATATAATAAAGTTTCACGAGTTTTTCTTAAATATCTGTGTTTTATTTAAAATTAAAAAATTGCGCTCTTCTTGGGACACCCTTTATAATATATAAATTATACAATATGGATGGCTTAATATATATAAAAAGGGCGTATCTCGATTTTGTTGTTCCTTAACAGGGACAAGAAGAACCGAATAAAAACCAAACAAATTCTTTGACTAGGCTTATGGGATTTTTACAATACCTATAAATCCTTTGTATGCAGCAATAGCCCCGAAAGTTAAAAAAAACTAAGGTGTTTTTGACGGCTTTCGACTAGAATAAAAGGAAACCCCAATTAACACAAAAATCAAGATACGCCCTTTTTATATTAAGCCATCGATATACTGGTATACAATATTTTCTGATACTATTCGACTGAAAAAAGTTGAAATTTAGATTTCCCATGTATTTCCCACAAAGAATATGTAGTCTTAAAATAGCATGTGATAATACAGTCAACATAATGTATTAGCGCCACTTTTAAACCAGTTATAATCGATTTTAAAAGAAGATAAACTGATATAATAATTACGAGTTCTGAACACCATTTCTTATCAAAAAGTAATATCGACTGATTGTTGGCGGTCTAATAAAAAACAGAAAAGGGAGTGGCTGATATCTACGTAAGCGTTAACCAATTTAGTGATAAGATCGCCATTAAACTATGCAACAAGATTAAACTAACAAATCAGAATTATTCTGATATAACCTTGGAACACCCAAAACCCTCCTAGGTGGGATTTTCGCATTTCAAACATAATTAGATTAGATAGATTTGGACTCAGTGACTAAATACTTTATTTATTCTAGATAATAATAACAAAAGCCTAATATACATATCCCGTCCCAGTTTTTTTTTAAATTTTGTAGTTTTTTTTCTATATGGGCCGAAAACCACCGGTGGGTTTTTAAGCTGTCACGTACCTAAATTCGTATGTGCAAAGAATAATAATAATAACGTCAATGCAAACTTATTTCCAAAGTCAAAGCTTTGTAGCTTAAACAGTGCGTTCATTGAAAATAATGATGATTTCGTTTCTGAAAAATAATATCACCACATCATGTTGCGACATTTTAAAAATCCCCCCTGCACCCACTTCTAATTTCGCATTTTGCATGCGAACAATCGAACAAAAATCGTGCGGTGAGTAAAACCCATACCTACATTATGGCGCAACCATTTGATAGTGCATTAAGAATGTACGCTTTCAATTTGGTTTGGTTCTGAAGTTTGCTTTTTGACGGTGCAACACTCCACACTGATTGGGCTGAGTGTGGAAAATGCGATATTTTCGCATTTGCGGAGTGTAACGGCTGCACCATTTTTACAAACGAACCTAAAAATGCGCTTTCAGTGTAAATGTAGCCATAAGATTTGGCGAGATGAGACACCCACAGCGCCAGCTGTACGCAAGTTTATGTAAAAGTTTGTTAGACTGGCATGCTGGTGGACAACTATCACAGCCACCGTAGTCTTAGTCCCGATTTACACTGGCTGAATGTTCAGCAGATTATCGGCGTTTTGTAGGAGAGAGAGGCAGTCGGCAAGAGGGGAGAAAAAACTCTCCCTGAACGTTTTGAGTTATTCGTGCAAGTTCAAAAGAGAATTTGATGATAAGCTGCTGAAAAAACTTGCCTAGTGTAAATTCGGACTTACGAGAATGTGGATGCGGTTGCCGAGAGTGTGCTACTTCCAGTCCAGTCCCAGTGTTGCCACTACAATATTTTTTCTACCATTTTTTTTACTATTTCTACCAAAATCGTTTTAATTCTTCAATTTTTCATTTTACGAAAAACATATCCATAAATTGTTATTGTAAGGTATTATGAGAAATCTGAAAAACAAGATTTTGATACCATATAAACACGACCATTATTTCTGGTGACTACAACTCTAACAGATGATCTGTAATGTCCTTCTCTGAGGACGAAAGCAATACTTCGGACACTGAGGGGCTGAGAGGAGTCTCTGGACTCTGACGCATCTGGCGGCGACATGCTCCTCGCTGATACGGACGAAGAGTTTGATAACACCCTTGTCGGGATGAAACTATTATTTAGACTTAACGTATTGGAAGGTGTAAGGAAGGCCAACGTCGCCTTATATTCCTGCAGGAAGGCTATACGGTCGCAGTGGGGACTCTCTTCTAAAATCGCCCATTGGATTTATATAGCCGTAGTTCGTCCAATACTGTTATACTGCATTGTGGTATGGTGGAGGGCAATGGAGTGGTATTGTGGAGGTTGAAAATAACGGCATTTTCCACAATTCTTTCTTTATATACAAACTATCCCATGGGAATTTGCTTCAGTATAATACTCTTTTTGTTTGTTTGTTTTTTGAAGGAAAATAAATCTGAGAGAATTCTCTTTCATTCGCAAAAATGTGTATAAAACACTACAGCTACATTACAAGGTAGTGCAGTGTGTAGTGGCATTTGCACAAATCTTACTAGAAGTACACTACAATGTATGTAGTGTGTAATGTTAAATGAACTAAAGTTATGAACTGTTATATGTCGAAAAACCAATTCTAGACGTAGCTAAAGTTTTTATAACCTACACCACACTGTGGTACAGGGTATTAAAACTTTGTGCATTTGTTTGTAACATCCAAAAGGAGAAGAAATAGACCCATTGTTTATTATACCGATCGACTTAGAATCACTTTCTGAGTTGATTTAGCTATGTCCGTCTGTCTGTCCGTCTGTGCATGTATTCTTGTAATCAAAGTACAGGTCGCAATTATGGTCCGATCTCGACGAAACTTTACACATATCTTTTCTTTGGCCCAAGGACGATCCCTATTGAATTTGGTTAAAATCGGTTAAGATTTAGATATAGCCCCCATATATATGTTAGCCCCGATTTGATATGTAAGCTTTGTAAAAACTTTATTTTATATCCGATCAGTATGAAATTCGGCAGAAAGAGGTTTCTTATTATATGAATGAACACTGTTAAATTTGGAAGAAATCGGTTCAGATTTATATAGCCCCCATATATGTATACGTTACCCCCGATTTGACATGTAAGCGCTGTAAAAATGTTATTTTATATCCGATCAGTGCAAAGTTTGGCAGAAAGAGGTTTCTTATTACATGAAGGAATACTGCCAAATTCGGAGAAAATCGGTTCAGATTTAGATATAGCCCCCATATATATGTTACCCCCGATTTCACATGTAAGCGCTGTAAAAATGTTATTTTATATCCGATCAGTATGAAATTCGTGAGAAAGAGGTTTCCTATTATATGAATGAACACTTTTAAATTTGGAAGAAATCGGTTCAGATTTAGATATAGCCTTCATATATACGTTACTCCCGATTTGACCTGTAAGCGCTGTAAAAACTGTATTTTATATCCGATCAGTGCGAAATTCGGCAGAAAGTGGTTTCTTATTACATGAAGGAATACTGCCAAATTCGGAGAAAATCGGTTCAGATTTAGATATAGCTCCCATATATATGTTACCCATGATTTGACATGTAAGCGCTGACTGTATTTTATATCCGATCAGTACGAAATTCGACAGAAAGAGGTCTTTTTACATGAATGAGTATTCAGGGAAGATCGGTTCAGATTTATATTAAAGCTCCATATATATGTTCCTCCTGATTTGGTATCAAACCGCTATATAAGTTGTATTTTTTATTTCCGATCATTAAAATTTTCCAGAAAGATGTTTCTCAATTTAGGAACGAATATTGCTTAATTTAGCGATTATTGTTTCAGAATTACATAATATGTTTCTACCCATTTACCAATTATTCCAAATTATTATGGCAATGACCCTTATCGCAGTGTTAGGGAGGTGTAGGGTATTATATAGTCGGTCCCGCCCGACTTTCTGCCTTTCCTTACTGGTTTTCGAATAAACTTTTATATTTTCTGGACGAAATTTGACTTTCTGAATCAGAATATGTTAAGATTATGATTTTGAAAACAAAAAATATTTTTATTCAATTTTAATTTAGTGTATATTACCATACTTACGTAAATCCGTATACAAGGAAATTAGTTACACAGTAATCGACTACGAATGTGTTGATATTGTGGAAGTGGCTACCCACGTCACTGGCGGGAACTGACAAACTAACCATCACCAAACTAATATCAAAGCTTCAGAGAATTGCCTGCCTGTGCATAAGCGAAGCCTTAACGACTACAGCGACTGAGTCTCTACAGCCCTACTCCATAGGGATATCCCGGGGAACTGCAAAGCCGATAAACTTGCTAGAAAATGGACGGCATTACAAATTCTCGAAGAATTACCATATATTGATGCGCCACTATCCATGTGCAAGCTTTGGTTTACCCAAGAGGCAATCAGGCAGTCCAACGAAAGATGGACAGAAATCGGCACCTGTATGGTAGCTAGACAAATCTGGCCAAGGTATGGCCTGAGAAGATCATATTATCACCTCGCACTAGAGAGGAAAATATTGTCTACGTTAGTATCGGTTCTGACGGAACACTGCCTGATCGGCGAACACGCCAGAAGATTGTATATTGACTCCAATGACTTCTGCAGAAGCTTTGGAAATGAGAAAGAAGTGGAGAGCATTGAGCACTTGCTATGCGACTGTCCTGCTTTGAGTAAACGACGACAGGACATACTGGGGTCGGCCTTTCTAGGCAGTCTTACAGATCTTTACGGTACCGACATTCGTAATTTCGATAAATCGATAAGCCCGTGGTAACACTAAGGACCTATACTGGTCTATGTGAGCTGGCAAAAAACGGCTGTAATTTGCGTCTTCTGCAACTTTTCAACTAGATCTAATTTGTTTTTAAAATACTATTGATTTTATATGAGAAGTTAGTAAAATTGAAATTCAAATATCGAATCTTATTTCAACTACAGTGGCGATAGGAGAGATGAGCTTTAACGTGAAATCCATATTAATATTATGTATGGTGGATGAGAAGGTCTGTAGTTATTTTTCCCAGTATTCATATTCCCAGATATGCTATACATACGGCCATGGTAATAAATATACTACCACACGTCAATGTTGTTCTAAAAAGTCACCTATGCGCAAAAATTCAACTTTGTTTGTTAATATTTCTTTATTTACCAACAAGATAAATTCCATCGGTTACATTGAACTTTTGAATGATGTCCTTATCTCCTTTTTGGACGATATTTATGAGTTGTCGATTTTTTTCAACAAGATTAAGCCCGAATACTTAGGCTAAAATTGTGACGGACTGGCTTAACGCCAAAAATATACCACTGCTGCTGTGGCCTGCGTTAAGTATAGATCTAAATTCGATCGAAAACGTATGGCAAATCAAATTTATGACAATTGGCGGCAATTCTCCAATCTGAGAGACTTCCGAGCAGCAATAAATAAAACTTTGAGTGAAATACCGACATCACTGCTTACAAACTTAATTGATTGCATTACATAATGACATAAAGAAGTAATTATGGTGTCTAGCGCTAATACTCATTATAAGACAAATTTTGTTTTCTAAACAAAATTTATTGTTTCGAAATTGTTTAGTCTAAATTAATTTGGAAGTATATTTTTTACCAATGAAGTACTTTTTATTTTTCTTTTAAAATTCGGATAGTTTTTATAAATTAAAATGTCAACACATGTTTTGCTTAACAAATCATTTAAGAACAATCTTCCAATAAAAAGAGTTTCCAAAAAATAAAAACACAGTTACATTGTCCTTTTTTTATGTGGAAGTATATTTATTACCATGGGTGTATAAATACATTAGTGCGGGTCAAAGAAAAAATATCGCGATTGTCCGCATCTCAAATGACAGCTTGCTTCGTTTAGTGAATATCCCCAAAATATTTCAGCTATATCTTGAGCCGCCAGTGAGCTAGAGCAATATTACATAACCTCCAATTTTGCGTGAAATTAGCTGTGGTCAAGAGATTACACAATACAGCATTTTTCAGCTCATTAATTTGGGACTCAATTCGGAGAATTGGACGTGAAAGTAGCCCCAAAAATAAGAACTTCTGAACTTCATTCGTTTAGTCAATTTGGCTCAATTAATAATTTAATGGCCATACGAATTTTTTTGCTCAATGTAGATTTTAAGCACTTTTTCTATATTTTAACACGGTTATATCTCTTGTAGATATTGAATAGGAGAAAAAAATGCGGAACAAACCTACCCGAAAAAAGTGCCATAAAAATAGCAAAAATTCCCATTTTTTCTCCATTTCCACCTGAATAGCTGGATTACAAATCCACAAATATGCTGTTTTTTACTTTACTTTGCATGAAAATAATAATCCCAATTCATATTACAGTTTTTTTTACACAGAAAATATGAGACTTTTATATGTTATCTATGCATGGAAACAAAATTTTGAACATTTTCAATTATTGGCAATATCCATCCTCGTTGAAGTTGCACTAATGATCTTGGTTTCTTCGTAGGTTATTCATATTCATTTTCTGAGTCTGCATCATCATCCGAGTTAGACATAATATTCAAGGGCATGTTTTGTTCAGTGTGTCCACCAATTGGGGGTGTCCAATCTGCATCATCGGTCGGATTGGTTAAAACGGTTTCGGTTTGCAGTTTCCAGACTCAGAGGTTTAGGGGGATCGGTGTCAGCGGCGCGTTGTACTGGAAGTGTGGCAGTAAAAGCGGGACTGTATACTTTTTTTTTCAATTTTTTTCTGTTCAATCCATAACCAGAATTTATGCATGTGTAGCGTCTAGATTCAGCATGTCCAGTTAGGTCTTGCACCCAAATAACTGGCTTTATAAAAGAAAACTGTACACCTTTTCCATGTATCCACATTAAAAGGGTATTATTACAACACATTGTGTTCGGCGTACAATTTGCACCACTTAAATCTGCTTCATCAAAATAACGGCAATGCGCTGTTTTCAATTCCTCAGTAAACAAGTTTTTTCGATCCTGTCTGCCAATTTTTGGAACGATATGACCACAAACGGAGCAAAAATCATCCAGTTTTGGTCACTTTTCATATTGAAATTTTGAATGCTTTTCTGCCTTTTAAAATGTATTTCACTCTTAATTATAATTTAACCAGTAAGGAAAGGCAGAAAGTCGGGCGGGCCGACTATATAATACCATACACCTCCCTTACAATGCGATAAGGTTCATTGCGATAATAATTTGGAATAATTGGTAAGTGGGTAAGAACATATACATATATGTGGATATATCTAATTCTGAACAGATAACCGGTAAATTAAGCAATATTTGTTCCTAAAATGAGAAACATCTTTCTGGAGAATTTTGTAAGGATCGGAAGTAAAGTACAACTTCTATAGCGCTTTGTAACCAAATCAGGAGGAACATATATATAGAGGTTATATATAAATCTGAATCGATTTTCCCTGAATACTCATTCATGTAAAATAGAAACCTATTTCTGTCGAATTTCGTACTAATCGGATATTAAATAGAGTCTCTACAGCGTTTAGATGTCATATCGGGGCTAACATATATATGGGGGCTATATCTAAATCTGAACCGATTTGCTCCGAATTTGGCAGACTTCCTTCATGTAAAAAGAAACCTCTTTCTGCCGAATTTCGCTGTGATCGGATATAAATTCTACAGCGGATACAGTTTCTACAGCGCTTGAATTTCAAATCGGGAGTAACATATATATGGGGGCTATATCTAACTCTAAACCGATTTTCTCCGAATTTGACAGTATTCCTTCATGTAATAAGAAACATCTTTCTGCCGAATTTCGCTGTGATCGGATATAAAATACAGTTTATACAGCGCTTGAATTTCAAATCGGGGGTAACATATATATGGGGGCTATATCTAAATCTGAACCGATTTTCTCATAAGTGTGGATGGAATTTCTGTAGAAAACTCATACATTACAGGTAGCCAACGGAAAACCACACATCAATTCCTATAGAACATCGACGAAACGTCCCTATGGTATTGTAAATTGGCACTTCCAAAACAGCATATTTGTGGATTTGTAATCCAGTTATTGAGCGAAAAATGGTAATTTTTGCGATTTTTAAGGTACTGGATTTTTTCGGGTAAGTTTCTTCCGCATTTTTTCTCGTATTCAATATTTTCAACTTTACTTCAGAAACCAAATGTTGCCAATATCCTCCTCTTCAATTTTTGTGAACAAAAATTCGTTCAACATGGCCCGATAACGATCGCCATTGACTGTAACGGTCACTCCTTGCTCATGGCCCAATTATGCCTCTGGACCAAAATCCGCACCAAACAGTGACTCGTTTTGGGTGCATCGGCTTTTCAATGTATGCGTGCGGGTTTTCTGTGCCCCAAATGCGACAATTTTGCTTGTTTACATACCCGCCAAGATCAAAATGAGCTTCATCTGAAAAGATGCTTTTTTTTGGCAAAATCGGCATCTTCTGTAAGTCGATCGCAGGCCCACTTGTTCAAGCATATACACAGCCATATTCGTTCAGCGGAAGGATAAAACTAATTATCTGTCAAATCAGCCATGAGCTAAGTGTTACCATTCACGAAATAAACACTAGTTGAAAAAAAAACTTTAGATAGCGGACCCTTTATTTTATGAAATCAAAACCATTTTTTTATGGTAAATTTTTTTATAAAATTTGTTTTCTAAGCTCGATAAAGCCGAGATAACATTTAAATTTAATGAAATTAAATTACTTACTTAATTAATTACTTGAAAAATCGATGGATAAATATATAAATTATGACCCATATTGTAAAAATAGTAAAATTCAAAAAAATAATTTGTCATATTTTTTATTTTCGCAATTTCGTTTGGGAGGTACCAAAAACGGTGTGGCAATAACGCCCATTTCTTAATATATATAAGCCGTTAACTTTTTGGGAATTTCTATCATTTCTATGGGAGGTACCAAAAGGGGCGTGGCAACTTCGCCCATTTCTTACGGGCCAGTAGGTACTACAAAAACATTACACTCCACAAAATTTCAAGTGCTTGTATGTGCAGGAATCCAAGTTATCAGCCGTTAACCTTTTGTGCAAAATGGTCCATTTGCATGGGAGCTACCAAAAGGGGCGTGGCAATAACGGTAATTTTAACAGGGGCTGTAGGAAAAGCAATACACTTCAAAATATTTCAAGTATTTCTGTGGGCTGGAATCAAAGTTATAAGCCGTTAAATTTGTGTGTAAAATGGCCCATTTGTATGGGAGGTACCAAAAGGGGCGCGGCAACTTCGCCCATTTCTTCTTCTAAAGATGATAGCGGTTATTTATATACTGTGTGTATAATTTCAGTTCTTTAAAATTCAGAAGAAGATAGGCACTGTCCCATCCCATATTACAAATTCATCACTATTATGAGATGTGGAAATATGTGACACACATTTTAGTACACGAAAAAAAATCACAAAACTTGTATGCAAATATCGCTTAACCCTGTGCTTTCAATTTGATGATTGTTGCTTTTATTTTTTATTTACGTAAAACATTTTGCACAACATATTCTGCATTCCACACATTATTATCCACCCGAGATTATTTTTGATTACCTATACCGTTCTTGAACAAAATGTTGAAGATTTTTTATGTCGAGTAATTTTATTATACCCTACACCACACTGTGGTACAGGCTAGACCCACCTTAAAGTATACCGATCGACTCAGAATCACTAGCTGAGTCGAATTAAGCATGTCTGTCCGTCCGCCCGTCCGTCTGTCCATGTAAAGTTGTTCGTCGACTACAGGTCGCAATTTCACTCCGATCGTTCTGAAATTTTGCAGTTTAGAGTATTTCGCAGCTGTTAAGATCGCTATTGAATTTGGTTGAAATCGGTTCAGATTTAGATATAGTTCCCATATATATCTTTCGTCCGATTTGGCCCTTTAGTCCTATAGAAGCTGTATTTTACATCCAATCATTTTGAAATTTAGAATGGTAGAGTTTCTTGATCCATAAACCAGCACTACCGAATTTGAACAAAATCGGTTAAGATTTAGCTATAGCTCCCATATATATGTTTCGTCCGATTTTGCTCTTTAGTCCTGAAGAAGCTGTATTTTGAAATTTAGAATGGTAGAGTTTCTTGATCCATGAACCAACACTACCGAATTTGAAGAAAATCGGTTAAGATTTAGCTATAGCTTCCATATATATGTTTCGTCCGATTTGGCCCTTTAGTTCTATAGAAGCTGTATTTTACATCCAATCGTTTTGAAATTTAGAATGGTAGAGTTTCTTGATCCATGAACCAACATTGCCGAATTTGAAGAAAATCGGTTAAGATTTAACTATAGCTCCCTTATATATGTTTCGTCCGATTTTGCTCTTTAGTCCTGTAGAAGCTGTATTTTACATCCAACCATTTTGAAATTTAGAATGGTAGAGTTTCTTGATCCATGAACCAACACTAAATTGAAGAAAATCGGTTAACATTTAGCTATAGCTCCCATATATATGTTTCGTCCGATTTGGCCCTTTAGTTCTATAGAAGCTACATTTTACATCCAATCGTTTTAAAATTTAGAATGGTAGAGTTTCTTGATCCATGAACCAACACTACCGAATTTGAAGAAAATCGGTTAAGATTTAGGTATAGCTCCCATATATATGTTTCATCCGATTTGGCTCTTTAGTCCTGTAGAAGCTGTATTTTACATCCAATCGTTTTTATACCCTACACCACACTGTGGTACAGGGTATTAAGTATAAAATGTCCCAAAAGTAAATTTATGTAAACAATTTATACATGAATTACAAAATTTATATATCAGAGCTATTCAATATTACGAGAGTGGTGTAGGGTATTATATAGTCGGCCCCGCCCGACTTTAGCCTTTCCTTACTGGTTTTTTGTTTGTCATGTATCAGCAAAGGAACAGCAACCAATCTTTCGGTTGTATTTCCCAAAATACATTTAATTATTCTAAATTTGGGAAATGATCGGGATAACCAATAAACGATTATTTATTAATATTTTTTCTGTTGTAGTAACCAATTATTTGTTGCAATAATAATCTATAGTCTATTTATACAATTTCTGTTGTCAAGAATAAAACATTGGTTGTCACAACCAAAAATCGATCATATGGTACTATAATGAAAATTTGAAATTGGTTACACATCTAACCGAGTGTCAATGAAAAAAACAATCTTAATTCGATTGATACAACCATCGTTTTAGTTGCAAGCATTTTCATTTGATCGTATCCATGTTATTATTGTTGTTTATTGCCGTTGTACAATCGACACACGGTGTTGCTAGTATTATTTTTTATTGTTACAATCGAATTTCAACCAATTATTTTCCCGGGTGTATACAAAAATCGTATCAGAGTAGCTCATAACTTTAATACCAATGAATACAAAAACTTACAATTTGGTATAGTGCAATGTTTATGAAGTATTTATTTTATCTTTGTCCCCCGTATGATTTCGAAGAATCCAGATTCCAATAAGTTTTATTGGAATTGATTGACTGTTTTATAATGCATACATTTTATTAATTTTTTTGAACCACTGTGTATTGGTCCTCATATGAGGATACATGCTACAATATATAAACACAAGCCCAACGTTTTAATTAGTAAACAGAAGAAAATCGTCTTTTTTGTTATGTTTGAATTCAAAAAAATGTATGAACAAATTAATTTTATTTGAAAATCAAGCAACTTTATTTGGAGCGCATATGCTAATGTATTACAACAAGATGTATTGCGGAAACAATTTTCTCAAATAAAATTATTATTTAGGAATCACCCCAAAAAAAATGTATTTAAGAAAGATTTTCAGAACTTTGCTGATTTTTTCTATGTTCAGTTTTTATTATTTCTGGAAGCATATGAAGCATTAACTTTTGTTCAAAGGACATCCCAATTTATCGTTATTCAATATTATACCATTTAAATTATAAAGGAATTTTAAGAACATTAACAATTCGTTAAAAATGACTTTGAATTACAGAAAAACCAATAATAACACTGTGCTCGAAATGGACACTTTAAAAATGTAGCAGAAGGGAGATCCTATGGATATACCAATTTCGGCCTTGCTGAAGTGCTGCTGCCCCTTTTCTGGGTTTGCTCTTGTTTTCGCGATATTCTGCCACAAAGTTTTGCAAGGAAATCAGAGAAATTAGTTAGAAATAGTTTTGTTAGCTAGCTTTTTAATTTCCATAAACACTAACCGAAAAATTATTTACAAAAATTTACCAAAAAAAGTCAAAAATTTATATCAATAAATATTTCCGCTATGAGTAGAAATATACCAATATTATGTAATAACTCGAAATCTGCATATTTCTCATAAGAGGTTGAAAATGGACTCATAGTATTTTTCTTCGATTTGTATGACGTTTGACATATGATAAGATTTGATTGCAATTTTCTTGAGGTAAGAGGATGATAAGGGTGGTTGACTGTTTTGAGAGAAATAATTCTTCAAGGGTTCCCTTTATTTCCTTTTTTTGGACTGCGTGTATTCCGAAGTATTCCACTCCAAAAGCACCTCCGAGAAAATTATCCTCTCAGTTTTTTTAGATCGCAAAAACTAAAGCTAACCTAGAAAAGTGGCATGTTCCACTGGATGCAGCAAGGTCGAAATTGGTATATCTATAGGGTCTCCCTTCTGTTACATTTTTGGACTAGCACAGTGTTATTTAAAACTTATCAAAACTTAAACAAACAAATAGAGAAATTTTACGAACATTTCATATTTCTATTTAAATTACTGAAAAACATTAAACATGAATTGAATAAAAAAATATTAGGAAGAAACCAAAGTTTTTTTTAGGACATCATCTTCCCAAATGTATAATATTTGTACACATCGCACCTGTTCCACAAAAGAGTAACAACTCAAAATTTAAAAATTTTCAATAGAGGCCAAAAACTGTTTCCGTTAATATTAATGTTATATGCATGTCGTGATAAAAAAGAGCTTAACAGAGTAGGATGGTTTTTGCTCGTGTTTGATGAAGCCCAAAATATAAAGAATCCCCATAGTGAACAGAGTAAAGCTATAAAAGCTATTGCAGCAAAAAATAAGGATTTTCCAACAAGAGGTGTTATTTTGATCGATGTTTATTTCATAATAAAGAGGAAGGTATGCCGTTAATAATGAAAAACAACATCAGCCAAATGGCCACCACGACCACGCTTACAGGACCATATCCTTCTCATGAAATTTTCCATAACCAAATCGCAAAGTGGCTGCCCTATGTCCTCGATAGCCTCACGAATTATATCTTTGAGGTCTTGAATCGACGCTGGGCTGTTGGCGTAGACCTTATCTTTCACGTGGCCCCAAAGGAAGAAGTCGCAAGGTGTTAAATCACAATATCTCGGTGGCCAATTGTGATCACCTCTTCGAGTGATAACACGGCCCGGAAACTTCCCGTAACAGAGCAATGGTTTCGTTGCTTGTGCGGCACGTAGCGCCGTCTTGTTGAAAGTAAACGTTGTCCAGATCAATACCATCCAACTCCGACCATAAAAAATCATTAATCATCTCTCGATAGCGCAATCCATTCACCGTAACTGTTGATCCAACCTCATTTTCGAAAAAGTAAGGTCCATTGACCCCGGGTTTTCTGAGCCCCAGATGCGACAATTTTGCTTGTTGACGTAGCCACCGAGGAGGAAATGGGCCTCATCAGTCAAGATGATTTTTCGATGGAATTCCGGATAATTTTCATGCATTTCAAGGACCCAATCAGCAAAGACACGACGTTGTTGATGATCGGCCGGCTTAAGTTCTTGTGCTAACTGAACTTTATAAGCCTTAAGACCCAAGTCTTTATTGATTCTCTTTCGTATAATTGTTTTATTAGAATGAAGAAAAAATATTTTTTCACATTTTGATTTAGGTTACAAAAATTCAAAAGACTTATATGTTAAAAATAATTCTTGAAAAAACAAAAGTATATGTCTTCAACACTCCTCCTCTTTGTTTATAAGCCCTATTAATTACCTTAAGCTTTGTAGGCGATTTCTTGATAGTGGTTTTGTAAGTAAGTCCGCTATCATATTATCTGTGGGACAATATACAATAGTAACAAACTTATTATAACAATAATCTTTTACAAAATTATATCTGATGTCTATATGTTTAGACCTTGCATTAAATTTTTCATTCATAACCATTTTAATGCAACTCTGATTATCTTCAAAGAGTATTATAGGAGTATCCACTTTATAGCACATGTCATTTAATAAAGTATGAATCCATTTGACCTCCTTACATGCCTCCGTCAATGCTATAAACTCCGCTTCTGCAGTTGAAAGAGAAGCGCAGCTTTGCTTTCGGCAACAACTTATTGGGCCTCCATTTAAAAAGAAAACATATCCACTATTAGACTTCCTGTCCACCTTATTTTCCGCCCAATCTGCATCCAGATATCCATAGAACAGCATATTTGCTGAGTTTTAGATAAAATCCAGATGTACCCTTTAAGTATCGAATGATTCTTTTCACTTCATTCCAATCCTCTTTAGAAGGCGTTTGTGTCTTTTGAGACAATATGGATACACTTGCCGCAATATCTGGCCTTGCGTTGACCGATAAATATAAAAGAGATCCAATTGCCTTTTGGTACATCTTATTATCCATCAAATTCTCTGATTGTAATGTCTTGTTCTATGTCGGATTCATAGGTATGTCGGAGCATTTTGATTCTTGAAGTCCAAAAATATTAACTAGTTTTCTGATATAATTCTCCTGATTTAACAAAAAATTTCCACCGGTGTCTCGCCTAATTTCCATACCTAAATAGTGCTTTATGGGACCCAAATTTGTCATTGAAAATTGTACAATCAATTTGCTGTATAGGTTATTAATAAAATGTTCATTCTTACTGGAAACAATCATGTCATCAACATATACCAACAAATAATGCAACCCCTCTTCAGTTCTTATTGTATACATACAAGGATCTACTTCGCTTTGAATAAATTTTAAATTGATTAACGATCTATGTATACATTGATTCCATGAGCGGGCTGCTTGCTTCAACCCATACACACTTTTGTTTAGCAAGCATACTTTGTATGGAAATTCTACCGATTGAAATCCAGGTGGTTGCTTCATGTATATACTTTCATTCAGGTCTCCATTTAGGAATGCCGTTTTTACATCAAAATGATATATGTGCATCCGTTCCCTTCCAGCAATTGAAAACAAAATTTTAGTAGTGGTTTGCCTGAACACCGGTGCAAATACCTCATCGTATTCTATTCCATATTTCTGACTGTATCCTTGTGCCTCTAATCTTGCTTTGAACCTCTCAACTTTACCATTTGCATCAGTCTTCTTCTTATATACTCATTTACAGCCGATTGCCTTGCGACCAACCGGTAAATGTGTTGTTCTCATTTATCGAATCAATTTCCTCTTGCATGGCTTTAATCCAATCCTCCTTAATTCCAATGGCTTCATTGAAATTACATGGATCGGGGTTAAATGTTGCGCAATTAATCTGGAATCTTGCTGGCAATTTTCCCTTATTAAAACGAGAGGATACTCTACGAGTAAATTCTGGACTCTAAATAGCATCTTCGAATGAATCGTTACGAGTCACTATGTAATTCCTCAATTAGTTGATTATTATTCCTATGATTATCCTCGACTGAATGTTCTTCACTTATATACCGGTGACTTTCAACTATTTTTTCATCATTCGTTTCTACAGAACTTGCTTTATCCATTCCCACCGTGTTCTCATTAACGTTTCTATTGTTTGTGGCTTCTTTACAATCTTTATAGCAAAGCAAGGGAAGATGCACTATGTCCGGATTTACACTTGCTGAATGTTCAGCAGATTATCGGCGTTTTGTTGGAGAGAGGGGCAGTCGGCAAGAGGGAGGAAAAACTCTCCCTGGACGTTTTGAGTTCTTCGTGCAAATTCAAAAGAGAATTTGATGATAAGCTGCTGAAAAACTTGTCTTGTGTAAATCTGGACTATGTTATCAGTTTTGTGAACAACTTTGTCTTCTTTGTGCTCTAAATCATCATAGTCTATAAATACAACATCACGTGAAACTTGAACCTTGAAGGTCTGGGGATCAAATATTCTTAATCCTTTTGAGTTTGAGTCATATCCGATAAATATCTTTCGTGTAGATTTGGCATCTAGCTTCTTTCTTTTTTCTGTTGGAACATGTGCATAGCAATGAAAAATCGGGTCTTTTGCAATACCTTAATTCATATGCTGTTTTCGATATGCTTTTGGAAGGTAAACGGTTCTAAATGTGATTTGCCGTTAATAATGCTTCTCCCCAAATACGTTTATCTAATCCAGAATCAATTAGCATACACTTAACCATTTCCATCAATGTCCGATTTTTCCGTTCAGCGACTCCATTCTGCTGGGGGCTGTATGCGACAGTGTATTGAATATCGGTCCCACATGCAGCTAAGAATCGTTTCACATCCCGACATACGTATTCACCTCCTCTATCAGACCTTATACATTTCGAATAGTGACCCATTTGATTTTTGACGTAATTCCAAAATTCGACTATTTTAGTATAAACTTCGTCTTTCGTTTTTAAAAGATACACTGTACAGTATCTGCTGTAGTCATCAATATACGTTACGAAGTATCTATATCCACTACAAGTTGTCGGGGATATTGGCCCACATACATCAGAGTGGACAAGGTCAAAACAATCTGTGGCCATAGATGTACTTTCTTTTGGAAAGGAATTTCTAGCTAGCTTCCCTTGGGCACAAATCTCACATTGAAGATTATTTCCACAATTAACTATCTTAAAACTTGTTGCGAAATTTTGAGCGTTTAATTTACTGATGCCTTCCTCATGATGGTGACCAAGAACACGATGCCAATAATGAATACAATAGGCGTTTTCAGATGTTGCATTAAGTGTATATAAACCATTTTTAATACTAGCCTTGCAGATAATTTTGGAGTCCTTTCCAATTAGACATACCCTATCAGAGAAAGTAACTGTATATCCCTTTTCTGTAATCTTTCTGACCGATAATAAATTAGATTTAAATTCAGGGACATAATAAACATCAGTAACACTTAATACAGCCGAATTAGTTTTAATCTTGCAAGTTCCTTTACCCTTAGATTTAGATTGATTTCCATTGGCCACGCATATGGAGCGAGTACAGGCATCTAAGTCGATTTCGTGAAACAAATTCTTATCCCGAGCAATGTGACAGCTTACACCTGAGTCAACAATCCAGGCATTTGTATTATCTGCATTCGGCGACATCATTAAAACATATTCAGAATCGTGATCACTGTTTTCTTCATTAGCTTCGGTTATATTTACATATTTTTTGTTCTTCTTGCACCAATCGTGGTATTTGTAACAGTCCCTTTTGAGATGTCCACCTTTCTTGCAAAAATAACAGCTCTTCGTATCAAATTTTGATGTAGTTTTCGTACTTTTTAAGGCTGATATTTCTATGGTTTCTTCCCTGTTCTTCTTTGCGTATTCTTCTAATAGCTTTCCTTTCACCATATCCATAGACAAGTCTTTATCCGGACGTACTTCCAAGGCGGTGATCAATCCATCATAGCTGGCTGGCAAACTGCTTAAACTTGCCAATCTCCAGAAAAATTTGGACAACCAATTGCCCTTAACTTATCAAAAAGTTCCATCATTTTGTTTATATGGATTTCCATATTTTCGCCTTCGCTAAGGCGCATTCCACAAATTTTCCGCATTAAGTATACATTAGAACTTAGTGTCATTCGTTCATGTTGTGACTGTAGTTTCTTCCAAGCAGCTTTTGCAGTTTTTTCGTTTCGAATATGAATGAGCTGGCTGTCATCAACACATAGACTTATTACAGCGAATGCTTCCTTATCTTTTTTGTTCCATGAGTCAGACTGTTCAGTTTCACCTTCAATAACGGACCACAAATCTTCCTTAATTAGATACATCCTGATCTTGAACTTCCAGTTGTAATAGTTGTCTTGATTGAGTTTCTCAATCCCGTAAAATTTATAGTCTCCCATTATTAGCGAATCACTTCGTAACGATGATGGCCTTTATTATATATTATTTATTTAATTCCGTGGGACTGGGCCCATAACCTATTGATTCTCTTTCGTATAATTGTTTTTATTGAAGAACAAATATGTTTTCACATTTTGATTTAGGTTACAAAAATTCAAAAGACTTATATGTTAAAAATAATTCTTGAAAAAACAAATTGTAAACAAAGTATATGTCTTCAACAGTCTTTATACGGTGTAATGAATTTTTGTGGAATGCCCAATTCCAAAGAACGACGAGCAATGGACAAACCTGGGTTTTCTTCAACACTTTGGGCTACAGCAGCAATATTCTCGGTTGTTCTTGAGCCACGTGCACGGGTTTTATTCTTCACATCACTAACTTGTCCCAACAGCTCGAATTTTTCCACCAATTTCTGTATTGCGGTCCGACAAAGTGCTTCATGACGACCCAAAAATGTTTTAGTTTTGCGAACTGTGACTGCAAGATTTTCACCATATTTGTAGTGAATTTTAATAATTTCAATGCGTTGTTAAATCGTGTATCGTTCCATTTTTAGTAATGGCGTAGTTTCTACTTGTCAAATGTCAAAGAATAAAAGCTTCAAAAGTGACAGCTACCGAAATACCGGGTGATTCAAAATAACACCTCTTGTTGGAAAACTCGTATTAGAAAAAATGAATATGTCGTTGCATGGAAATATCATAGAAAAAATAATAACGCTATTTTCTTTTTTATTGCTTATAGAAAAATAACAAATTTTTTTAGTTGTTTGTATATTAATAGTGGTATTATTTTGAGTTGTACCTTTTTAACTGAAAAATCTTACTCGAATTATAAGTTGAAAAGGGCACAACTAAAAATATTACGCTTTAGATGATAAATCAACGGTCCGATTTGCTTAAACACTTGGATACAATTCAAAATGTAACTCTTTAGTTGAATCTAAAGATGTTATTCAGAAAACACAGTGAGAGTCATTAACGGTTCGACGCAAAGGACGTTGCAGTGCGTCTGGAAGCCCTCCCCATCCATGGTATCCTATATCCGCGAGTTTTCTTGGATACCCCTTATGTTCCCCACCTGTTTTCATCACCACTGCCCCTCACTTACCTTTGCCTATCTTGTTATCTTAGTCTCCATAATTAATAACTATATATTTTCATTTTTTCAGCTACAATTCCGGTTCATTTATTTGGCTTAGAGCCCTGGATAAAATTCAAATTACATTTAGAATATATTAGAAGATAAGTATCATTCCAAACAGTTTAAATTTAAATGCCATTAAATTTTCCAAAATATGAGACTCTACAGTTTAATTTAAATTTTCAAAAATTAATCCTTCATTCCAAGTTAACTTTGTATAATTAATTATTATTTATTATTAATTCTTTCTTTGTTTTCTTTTTTTTCAGGTTTATTCTACTTTCAGTTTTCTTCTCTTTTTCAGGTTTATTCTACTTTCAGTTTTCTTCTCTTTTTCAGGTACTTTCTGGAGCTGGATCTGGCGGGTTTGCGGTTTCCTTTCTTCGGCTTCTCTACAACAGTGGCCCGGGGGAAACGTGTGGCTGCTGGTGTTCGTCTCGTGTGTTTGTGAAGGGTATATGTAGCGTAAAGCTGAGTATAGACGATTGCCAGAATCAACCCTGTTAAAGTGCTGCAAATATACAGACAATGTCAGATTGTTAGGCAAAGGTGAATTGAAAGTTCAGACGATTGCAAGAAAACATTACAATTTCATATATTTACAATATATTTTGTAAATATTTATATGCAGGATTGCCAATAAAAATACATTATAGATAGTGTTGCAAATATAATGATTTTCTGGCAATGGCGCCGTTGTCACATGCATAAACTTCGAACATATAACAATCAGCAAATTATCTCGCAATGACTTTTCTGCTAACGTTGCAAAACAAAAATTGTATGTTCACACGGTTGTAAATTCACAGGGTTGCATTTTTCCGCCATTTTTCTGGCAATGTTGTCCGATCTGCAAATCGTCTGTACTTAAGCTGAGTATAGACGATTGCCAGATCGGCAAACGTTATCAACCCTGCTAAGGTGCTGCAAATATACGGCCAATGACAGATTGTTAGGAAAAGGTGAATTGACAGTTCAGACGATTGCAAGAAAACATTACAATTTTATATATTTACAATATATGTTGCAAATATTTATATGCAGGATTGCAAATAAAATACATTATAGACAGTGTTGCAAATAAAATGTTTTTCTGGCAATGGCGCCGTTGTCACATGCATAAACTTCGCACATATAACAATCTGCAAATTATCTCGCAATGACTTTTCTGCTAACGTTGCAAACCAAAAATTGTGTGTTCACACGGTTGTAAATTCACAGGGTTGAATTTTTCCGCCATTTTTCTGGCAACGTTATCCGATCTGCAAATCGTGTGTACTTACCTTTACCTTAAGTATTGGTAAGTACAGTGTCGTATATGTAGTCATAAATGTTCATCAAATAAAAGATCCCTAACTATTTTCCAGGTTCAAAACTACCACCTGTGAGGCCTAAGGGATAACATTTAAGCTTAATAAATGGGGAGAGAAATGTCTCTGATTATCTCAAATCCTGAGGCCCTAGCCTGAGCTCAAACTATCCTACCTCTTGAGTACCACAAACAGGGTAAGTAATTACTAGTACAAATGGCTAAATGTTTTCCCCCCAAAATTAATAGAATATTGTTTCTTTTATTTTCAGAATCTGTCCGTCTGTATCGTCTGTCTGTCCTAAGTTCCTGTTTCTATGTATTTAGTTTTTCCCCTTCTTACAACACCTGGGTACGCAGCGGACGCATGCGCAGAAATCTGCTTCTCCAACGATGGACAGAGGAGGTGGGATGCTGGCCTGGTGAATTTAATGTTATATTTAATGTTCTTTTGTTGCCTTTAACTTTGACTCTTTAATCATTTGCCTTTTTTTATTTTTAATAAAATGTTTTATTTTCCACTTCAGTTTTTGGCTTGCGGACTTTTTCAAATGGATGTTGTTAGTTTTTACTATAAATCATTTTTATTGCGTGAATTCCTTTCACACTATTTAAAAACACATAGGCACTTTCAAACTTCAGGCACTACTTTATGAAAAAGGAGACATTTTACACTTTTGGCACAGCATTTTCAAAAGTTTTACGAGGTCCCACCTCCGCCTGTCAGCTCGTCCAAAAACAGAAATAAAGACTTTTCTGGAGGAAAAACCATTTTCCTGAGCTCCAGCCATTTTCGTCCTCCGGCCATTTTTCGGAAAACCCTTTTGTTGTTATTCAGCTGTTTCTTGCCGTCCACAGCTGTTTAACAGTGTCTATACCTTTGATTGTCATTGGTTTGATTAGAACTGTATGGCGGAGCCCAGAGTTGTCTTTTCCTCCTTTCCGCCACTACCCGGTAGATGGCGCTCCACTGCCCATACGTACACCACAATTTTAGCCAGATCAATTAAAAAATGTGTTCTTTAGAGTGTCAAGCAGTGATTTAGATGAAGACCTTTATATGGGGGGCTACATCAAGACATAGACCGATATGCCCCATTTGCAATGGGGATCGTCTCTATTCTAGGAAATGCCTCTGTACCAGTTTTCGTAAAGATCGCTTTATATTTTCGACCTGCTCTTTGAACACAAAATGACATGGACAGACAGACGGACGGTAATGGCCAAATCGACTCAAAATGTGATTCTATGCCGATCGGTATAGTAAACACTGAAGCCACCTCTTTGTTTTTTAGGCACAAAGTCATAATACCCTGTACCACAGTGTGTTGTCGGGTATAAAAACGAACTAATTCGATTTAGTATTCTTTAAAAATAAACATATCTTTATGGATAAATTACCACGCAATTAATTCATCATTAGTCATATTAAAGGTTTATTTACTTAAAATTAGAACAAAAGAAACTACATTTAATACTTCATACGTGTGTCATTCCCGTGAGCACATACATAGAATATACCTCAAGTTGAGTAAATCAACAATATCCAAGTTTATTTTTTTTTAAATTTTTTTTAACGATACGCACACTGTCGTAAATTATTTATGAAACTCTTCCTGTTTGTTGCAAAATTAAATTTTAATACATTTTAAATGAGGTACAATTATTTTCCACCTATTATCTTTTAGATTAATCGTATCTCTTTATGTTAGTCTAACAAAAAAAAAATTAACCGACTTTTATATCAATCTCAGATAAATTCATAGATTGCCAAATATAAAATCTAAAGACTGGTAATTGTACTCGTATACACATTTTTTATAATTTTTTTTTAAAACATCCCTAAATATTGATTTTTTGGCTTCCCCCCCTATATCTGTCTACTATACTCGTACTAAAAGCCGGGCTCCAATATTTTTGCAGTTTATCTTGTAAATCTTAACCTGTAATCTTTTGCAGTTTGTCTGCATCATCGTGTTAGAGTAGAATAAGCACACATAAAGGGTTTTCCAACAAGAGGTGTTATTTTGGTATTCAAAGAAAAATGAAATTTTTTTAGATAAATGATCGGATGTTTATTTCATAATAAAGAGAAAGGTATGCCGTTAGTAATGAAAAACAACATCAGCCAAATGGCCACCACGACCACGCTCACAGGACCATATCCTTTTCATGAAATTTTCCATAACCAAATCGCAAAGTGGCTGCCCTATGTCCTCGATAGCCTCACGAATTCTATCTTTGAGGTCTTGAATGGACGCTGGGCTGTTGGCGTAGACCTTATCTTTCACGTGGCCCCAAAGGAAGAAGTCGCAAGGTGTTTAATCACAATTGTGATCACCTCTTCGAGAGACAAGACGGTCCGGAAACTTTTCCCGTAACAGAGCAATGGTTTCGTTGCTTGTGTGGCACGTAGCGCCGTCTTGTTGAAAGTAAACGTTGTCCTGATCAATAACTCTTGGGTTTTCCGAGCCTCAGATGCGACAATTTTGCTTGATTTCACCATTTCAGATTTTCACCATTTTTGTAGTGAATTTTAATAATTTCAATGCGTTGTTGAATCGTGTATCGTTCCATTTTTAGTAATGGCGTAGTTTTTACTTGTCAAATGTCAAAGAATAAAAGCTTCAAAAGTGACAGCTACCGAAATACCGGGTGATTCAAAATAACACCTCTTGTTGGAAAACCCTGTATTTGTTAATGATTTCATATACACGCAGAAAAAATTGACTCTGAAGTACCTATACATAAGGTCCCTAACATATTCTGCTTGAAAAATACATATGTTCAAATATATAATATTTGACACACACAAATATTATTAAGGGTGGTCCAACCATAATGCATTATGTTAATTGTTATATTTTGTTTCACACATGATTGTCAAAGATGCTTCTATCATATTAAAAACCAGTAAGGAAAGGCTAAAGTCGGGCGGTGCCGACTATATAATACCCTACACCACTCTCGTAATATTGAATAACTCTGATATATAAATTTTGTAATTCATGTATAAATTGTTTACATAAATTTACTTTTGGGACATTTTATACTTAAATAATACCCTGTACCACAGTGTGGTGTAGGGTATAAAAACGATTGGATCTAAGGAGCCAAATCGGATGAAACATATATATGGAAGCTATAGCCAAATCTTTACCGATTTTCTTCAAATTCGGCAATGTTGGTTCATGAATCAAGAAACTCTACCATTCTAAATTTCAAAACGATTGGATGTAAAATACAGCTTCTATAGAACTAAAGGGCCAAATCGGACGAAACATATATATGGGAGCTATAGCTAAATCTTAACCGATTTTCTTCAAATTCGGTAGTGTTGGTTCATGGATCAAGAAACTCTACCATTCTAAATTTCAAAATGATTGGATGTAAAATACAGCTTTTATAGGACTAAAGGGCTAAATCGGACGAAACATATATATGGGAGCTATAGCTAAATCTTAACCGATTTTCTTCAAATTCGGCAGTGTTGGTTCATGGATCAAGAAACTCTACCATTCTAAATTTCAAAATGATTGGATGTAAAATACAGCTTCTACAGGACTAAAGGGCCAAATCGGACGAAACATGTATATGGGAGCTATAGCTAAATCTTAACCGATTTTCTTCAAATTCGGTAGTGTTGGTTCATGGAACAATAAACTCTACCATTCTAAATTTCAAAACGATTGGATGTAAAATACAGCTTCTATAGAACTAAAGGGCCAAATCGGACGAAACATATATATGGGAGCTATAGCTAAATCTTAACCGATTTTCTTCAAATTCGGTAGTGTTGGTTCATGGATCAAGAAACTCTACCATTCTAAATTTCCAAAATGATTGGACGTAAAATACAGCTTCTTCAGGACTAAAGAGATAAATCGGACGAAACATATATATGGGAGCTTTAGCTAAATCTTAACCGATTTTCTTCAAATTCGGCAATGTTGGTTCATGGATCAAGAAACTGTACCATTCTAAATTTCAAAACGATTGGATGTAAAATACAGCTTTTATAGGACTAAATGGCCAAATCGGACGAAAAATATATATGGGAGCTATAGCTAAATCTTAACCGATTTTCTTCAAATTCGGCAATGTTGGTTCATGGATCAAGAAATTGCGACCTGTAGTCGATGAACAACTTTACATGGACAGACGGACGGACATCGTTAAATCGACTCAGCTAGTGATTCTGAGTCGATCGGTATACTTTAAGGTGGGTCTAGCTGTGTTATTTGCAGGTGTGGTGTAGGGTATAAATATTAAGATAATTCTCTGAAAACTTTTGGTTTTATTTACAATTAACATTGTGCGTGTGCGTTTAATATTGAACACCTATTATAAAAAAAACGTTAACCGGTTCATTTTCTAGCCCGAAAGACCTACAACTATACGAAATATTTCTGAAAAATTTGAACAGCTTGGTCGGACTTGGCAAAATTGTCTTAGAATTTTACAACGATCAAGGTGTTACAAACGGAATGACAATGCTATTAAACCCCCATCCCATGGTGGAGGGTATACAAATGATCGGTGTATATTTTATTGTTTAATGTTAAAATAAAAATTCACTTCCAACGGTGAAATATGTTTAATTGAGTTAATAGCATTAAAAAATAGAAAATATTGAGTTATGAAGAAACATTTCATAACATCAATTACATTTTTCATTGGATCAAAGTAAATACAATAACACAGTACATCACATGATTTTGGGACTCAATTCTGAGATGTGGAGGTGAAAGTAGCCCCAAAAATAAGAACTTCTGCAACATTCGTTTAGTCAAGTTGGCTCAATTAATAGCACTGTGCGTGCACAAAAATGTATCCTCGATGCAAACAACTAACTCCGCCTAATTTTGAAACGCTAATGGGAAAAAATGGGAAAATACGCGCGCATAGCAGTATTTTCTATCTCACGACTATACCGTTAGAGATAGAGTCCTACGGTTTGGACCATCTTCAAGAGAATTCTTTGGAGAATAATTTGGTGTAGCCAGATTTTTCTTACTGTTACCATTTATCGCACAGTGGGACTTCAAAAGCGACTTTGTGGAAATTTGTGTAAAACCCCGAATATCGTGCCAACTTCAGCGATCTTGATTTTAAATTAAAGCTGACAAAATTTAGTTTAAAATCTGTTTCAGGTGCTTGATTGTGTGTTGCTGCGTTTTAAATATGCAGACCATTGAAGTTCAAAAATATTTTCGTCAACATTGCGATAAAAGTCTACAAAACCTGCCATGTTTTTAAATTTTAAACGAAGACAACGTAAATAGGATAAAATTGTGGGTTGCAAAATTTTTGAAAGCTGAAATTTTGCAGTAATGCACTTTACACAATGGGCCGTAGACAGATAATAAAAGAAAAGTTAAATTAAAACCAGTAAGGAAAGGCTAAAGTCGGGCGGTGCCGACTATATAATACCCTACACCACTCTCGTAATTTTGATATATAAATTTTGTAATGATATATAAATTTTGTAATTCATGTATAAATTGTTTACATAAATTTACTTTTAGGACATTTTATACTTAAATAATACCCTGTACCACAGTGTGGTGTAGGGTATAAAAACGATTGGATCTAAAGAGCCAAATCGGATGAAACATATATATGGGAGCTATAGCTAAATCTTAACCGATTTTCTTCAAATTCGGTAGTGTTGGTTCATGGATCAAGAAACTCTACCATTCTAAACTTCAACACGATTGGGTGTAAAATGCAGCTTTTATAGGACTAAAGGGCCAAATCGGACGAAACATATATATGGGGGCTATAGCTAAATCTTAACCGATTTTCTTCAAATTCGGCAATGTTGGTTCATGGATCAAGAAACTCTATCATTCTAAATTTCAAAACGATCGGATGTAAAATACAGCTTCTATGGGACTAAAGGACCAAATCGGACGAAAGATATATATGGGAGCTATATCTAAATCTGCACCGATTTTCTTCAAATTCGGCAATGTTGGTTCATGGATCAAGAAACTCTACCATTCTAAATTTCAAAACGATCGGATGTAAAATACAGCTTCTATTGGACTAAAGGGCCAAATCGGACGAAACATATGTATGGGAGCTATAGCTAAATCTTAACCGATTTTCATCAAATTCGGCTATGTTGGTTCATGGATCAAGAAACTCTACCATTCTAAATTTCAAAACGATCGGATATAAAATACAGCTTCTATAGGACTAAAGGACCAAATCGGACGAAAGATATATATGGGAGCTATATCTAAATCTGAACCGATTTTCTCCAAGTTCGGCAATGTTGGTTCATGGATCAAGAAACTCTACCATTCTAAATTTCAAAACGATCGGATGTAAAATACAGCTTCTATAGGACTAAAGGGCCAAATCGGACGAAACATATATATGGGAGCTATAGCTAAATCTTAACCGATTTTCGTCAAATTCAGCAATGTTGGTTCATGGATCAAGAAACTCTACCATTCTAAATTTCAAAACGATCGGATGTAAAATACAGCTTCTATAGGACTAAAGGGCCAAATCGGACGAAAGATATATATGGGAGCTATATCTAAATCTGAACCGATTTCAACCAAATTCAATAGCGATCTTAACAGCCGCGAAATACTCTAAACTGCAAAATTTCAGAACGATCGGAGTGAAATTGCGGCCTGTAGTCGACGAACAACTTTACATGGACGGACGGACGGACGGACGGACATCGTTAAATCGACTCAGCTAGTGATTCTGAGTCGATCGGTATACTTTAAGGTGGGTCTAGCTGTGTTATTTTAAGGTGTTACAAACATCTGCCGTGAAACAAACGTATAATACCCTGTACCACAGAGTGGTGTAGGGTATAAACAACAAATAATCGGTCCAACCTAATACACACAAACTGCAGATGCGAATATATTTTATTGTATCTATATTTGTATAGGTTTTGTACAAAAAGTGAAGTATAACAATTACTATAATCCTTATAATATTAATAATATCTCTATTGTTGATCGTACTTGATCAAACTTGCAGCCGCCTGTTAATCCATCAATCCTCGTCCGTTCAGTACTGTTCGTAATTATTATCCGATTTTGCCGAAATTTCGTAAATGTTATTTTTTTTAAACAAGAAGAAAATCGGTCCATATGTTTCGGGAAATTGGTTCATAGATTCATATAGCTTCCACACATATTTTCTATATTTAAAGAAAAAAAGCACATATTTAAAGTACAAAAACCTGCCATAATCGCAAAAAGTCGCAGATAAACTAGGTACCGTTGGATTCATCCCTAAGTCACCTCTCTTCTCTATGTTATATGGTAGTGATCCCACGTGATCCAAAAAAGGTGTATTCCATTTATTGCGAAACAATTTTTTTGAAAAACAAAAAAAAAACTGTTTTTTACTTTGAAATATCTCTTACTGGAAGACGTTAAAAATATGTCTTATGCACAAAAATTAAGATAAATATAACCTTATTATATGTTGCAAGTCCTATCGCATTTCACCAATAAACGCGAATTCTACAAGCATTTTAGTATATGCATTTTATCATCGCAATGTTATTTGCATTTATTAGTAAAAAAGACAAACTTTGAATGGTCATAACTCGACATCGCCTGGAGATATTTTCATAAAATGTTATGGTATTTTCATTAAATGTTATCCACAATAAAATGACACTCCCAAAAATTGATTTTTGAAAGATGTTTTCAAAGTCCTATGCGCGCATATTTCATCATATTTTCCCATCGTGCGGCACTAGCAGTACATTTGCTCTCTTGTTGGTGCTGCTGATCTTTGGGCTCTGTTGGTGGGATTCCCGGGAAATGTACAAAACTGTACAGAGTGCAGTGGATAATATCTTTTGCAGCCTTGCTGCATCCGAGACCTTTTCTATTTCTCCACAGAAGTTGTGCCAAGGACGCATTGCGCTTTTCTAAGCTCCTACTTATAGATTTTGAGTTGCTTTTTATAGGCATCCCAGTCATTGGTGACCCCAGTAGGTTTAGCCTTGTTGAATTGCTTGCTGAATAGAGCTGTCGGTACCACCACATCTACATAAGACAAATAACTAGAGACCATCCAGTATATGTGATTACCAACCTTTGTATTAGCAGTCCGCTGAAATTAGTTAAGACAAAAATGCTTAGATCTTCTTAGAGTGACTTCATAGTTGGTCAGAAGCAAATTGAAGTTGGGTGTCCTGATACCAAACACCTTTCCTCCTACTAAGTAGGGTTTCTGTATCAGAACGAGTTCTACAGCATCTGTGGACAGGCGCAGAAATAGAGCCGCTGAGGCTGCTTTAGCGTGATGGAAGTTAATCTGCAGAATTCTTACCATCATTGGTAATCGACAGATTAAACTCCACCCCAACAAGGGTGTTGTCGAACTACCCGTCCTTATCATCGAGGATCATGTCCCCATCAGATGCGTCAAGGAGTTCCGAACCCTCCTCATCCCCTCTGTGTCCGAAGTCGTGCTCTCGTCCTCAGATAAAGGTATTACAGCCTTTGTGGCCTTTGGTAGCTCAGTGGTTACTGTGTTAGAATTGGAATCCGAAGAGCCCGATTCCCATTCCGGGCTCTGGTAAATTTAACATCAAGATTTTCATGTTTTCATCATAATTCGAGTTTCTGCAGCTAAAAGAACTCACCGTATAGGTTTTGAGTTGCTTTTTATAGGCATCCCAGTCATTGGTGACCCCAGTAGGTTTAGCCTTGTTGAATTGCTTGCTGAATAGAGCTGTCGGTACCACCACATCTTCATAAGACAAATAACTAGAGACCATCCAGTATATGTGATTACCAACCTTTGTATTAGCAGTGTTTGGTCTTTACCACTGAAATTAGTTAAGACAAAAATGCTTAGATCTGTCCTGGCCGAAATGCAGATTCTTAGAGTGCCTTCATAGTTGGTCAGAAGCAAATTGAATTTGGGTGTCCTGATAGCAAACACCTTTCCTCCTACTAAGTAGGGTTCCTGTATCAGAACGAGTTCTACAGCACCTGTGGACAGGCGCAGAAATAGAGCCGCTGAGGCTGCTTTAGCTTGATGGAAGTTAATCTGCAGAATTCTTACCATCATTGGTAATCGACAGATTAAACTCCACCCCAACAAGGGTGTTGTCGAACTCCTCGTCCTTATCATCGAGGATCAAGTCCCCATCAGATGAGTCAAGGAGTCCAGAACCCTCCTCAGCCCCTCTGTGTCCGAAGTCGTGCTCTCGTCATCAGATAAAGGTCACAGTGGTTACTGTGTTAAAATTGGAATCCGAAGAGCCCGATTCCCAGTCCGGGCTCTGGTAAATTTAACATCAAGATTTTCATGTTTTCATCATAATTCGAGTTTCTGCAGCTAAAATAACTCACCGTACACACTACCACACCAACAACATCTGATCTCCCAAGTCAACTGGGAAGCTAAAAATAGACATAAACACCATGACGACTATTAACAGTAATGCAGCGCTTCTAATGGAGAATAGAAACGGTAACATTCAAATAACATCCATTCCCTTAAATTAACAGCGAATGTTAATTTACAATCGGACAACATTAAGTAGATGAAAACAACATAGGGTTTCCGCGATAATCGGATACTCGTCTGTAATAGAAATATATTTAAGGATAATCAACTCAGCGTCTCCAGTTCTACAATAGCAGAATAAACAATGCCTGGCACGCGTATGCTTCCCTCGGCTAGATATGGCAATCGTCACAAATGTCGAAGAAGCAGAAGATTAGCATTTTTAACATCAAAATTCAAATAAATTCAGTACTGCTGTACGGATGCGAGACATGGAATGTAAGCAGTTCCAGCGAAGAAAATGGCGCTGGATTGGACACATCCTGAGAAGAATTCTGATATCGCATAAGAGAGCCTTCAATGGAACCCACAATGCACGAGAAATAAAGGACGTCCCAAGCTAACGCAGTTGATCGGCGCCACGTTACCTCGAGTATGTCTCCCGGGTTGGATGGTTCTTTTGTAACCCAAGTGAGGGCTCTCGGGTGACTAGGGATGTTATTTTTTCGACAACATCTGGCGCCCGGCAAGATCTCACCCACTCGACTCAGAGCTGCCTTATACAGGTCTACCGATCTTGCAACACCGAACGCCAAGAGCTTTACTCTCCCCTGATTGGTGGTGTGCTCGGCATCTCTCTAAGGACAGCGAGACATTGGTGGCCTATTGCATATGACTCCATTTGTCCTACTATTGTCTACAGCAGTCATCAGTAGACTCTCCTTCGCCATTAAAGGGCTTGGTGAGTGTCCTGTTGATGGAGACGTTATGGCCTCTTGCCTTTTTCGAAGGCAGGGGTTCATCAGGAGATCTGATTCTTTTGACCTTATTACGATCTTTTAACACAGCTGAAATTGTGGCCGACTAAGTGGCTTTGGAAGCATCCATGACGCTCTTAGCCCAGGTAAGCGACACTTTTTGTTTTTCGATCGAGAGTTGAAATGTAAACAGCCTCCAATTTCGTCAAAACTCTGAGCGTTATCCGGTACTGATTGCGATTGCGTTTTGACTATCGGACATGACGATTTCCCCTCACCATACCACAGTTGTGAGTACTTGTGGGACATTTTCACTATACATATATTGTCGTGTCGATTTGTATAAATGCATATATTTATGGTCAAAAGGCAAAAAAAAATAATTTTTAGAGGTTAAATCAACTCATTCTAGCTCTTGAAGGGCACAAGATATAACCGAAATATTTTGAGGATATTCATAAAACAAACTCCCCATTTAATTTGAGATGCGGACAAGCTCGACTTTTGGTTTCAACCCGCCCTAATGTACATATGTCTTTTAAGGTACACCAAAACATTGTTGTGATTTATTATACGATTAATGTCATTAGTACTCTTAGTCAATCTGTAAAAAAAATCGCAAACAAAAGACTTTGACTCGTTAGGGGATTCGTCTTTGTTAATTATGGTTAATACTTGAAGAAATCAATTGCACTGATATACAGAACAGAAAATATATGAGAAGAGATGGTCATACGAGAAATGAAACTGTTACATTACACAGTGCAGCATTTTTCAGCTCATTGATTTGGGACTCAATTCTGAGAATTGGTCGTGAAAGTAGCCCCAAAAATAAGAACTTCTGCATCATTCGTTTAGTCAAGTTGGCTCATTTAATAACACAGTGCAACAACCAAAATGGGAATGGGATGAAACTAATTGCAAATGAAAGTTTACATTATCCATAACAAAACCTTTTATGGTTTTTTTCAGTTCAGTGCGAGATTTTTTTACACGCATTTGAAGTTGGTGATTTTAGAAGAAAATATAATTGCAAATTTAAGAAACTAATACTTATTATACCCTCCACCATAGGATGGGGGGTTTATTCATTTTGTCACTCCGTTTGTAACACCTCTAAATATTGATCTGTGACCCCATAAAGTATATATATTCTTAATCGTCATAAATTCTAAGACGATTTAGCCATGTCCATCTGTCCGACCGTCCGTCTGTTGTAATCATGCTACAGTCCGTAATAATAGAGCTAGGTTGATAAAATTTAGTATAAATTTTTCTTCTAGTTACAGGTTGTTTGGGATTGCAAATGGGCCATATCGGTCAATGTTTCGATATAGCCCCCATATATAGCATCTTACTTATTGTGATTCCTACTGTTCTCGTATACCATAGCACCATTTGTATGACAGCGCCATCTAGCGTGAGTTGTAGGTAAAAATAAATATCAAAAATGAATTCCTCGACCCCAAAAACAGTATGATACCACAGCTTTCCATGATAATAAAAAGAAATAAGCATTATTTTATCAAATTTTCCATGATCTCTTCTTGTTAGACAGCGTTCCAAAAACACCAACTTCAAATGCGTGTAAAAAAAATCTCGCACTGACCTGAAAAAAACCCTTGAAGGTTGTGTTATGGATAATGTCAACATTCATTTGCAATTGGATTCATCCCATTCGGAAAGTTCGATTTTGTATCACAGTGTAATTTAATGGCCACACGAATTTTTTTGCTCAAAGTGGATTTTTAGCACTTTTTCTATACTTGTTATCATTTACTACGAGCCAAAAGTGTAACACATCGAAGGAGTGACGTAAGACCCTAAGTATGTTAGGCGGAAATCAGTTTTGGGTAATTTTTAGTCATTTGAGCAATGTCCGTCCGTCTGTCTGTCTGTGTGTTTGTCTGCTGGCTGGTGCGCACGATAACTCTCGAAAGGAGTAACCGTTTGACTTCAAACTTGGTATGCGGTAATATTTTTCTCTATCTCCGGCTAAGTTCGAAGATGGGCCATATTGATCCACTCCTTGCCTCCCCCACAAAGGGTTAACTTTTAGTGAAATATTGATTCTTTAACACCTTCTATACTACTTACTCGAATCTCCTGAAATTTCACACATAATATTAGTTTAGTTTGTTAGTCGTTAAATGGACCATTTTATACCAAAGTTACCAGCTTATAACTTTTATACCAGGGCATACAAATACTTGAAATATTGTACAGTCAGGGACGTATCCAGGATTTTGGTTCGGGGGGGCCCAACCTTTTTTCCATAACAAAGATAAACAATTAAAAAATAGCGTTTATTGTGTAGGTAATGGAAGTTAAGTTCCTTAGTTTTTTATTCGAATTTTATTCCTAAATATAAATGTGTACTTTAGTACGAGATCAGTAAATACGTAAGAGATAAAAATGTAATCTTCGATTTTTTGAAAGAAATATATCAATTATTTCATCGATTTTGACTTCATCTTTGTATATAGACATCAAAGCCAGATAAGATAGCCTTTCTCCTTCCATTCTGTTCCGGAGATAAGTTTTTATTCTTCTTAACGTCGAGAAACTTCGCTCAGCAGATGCCGTTGTCACAGGTATTGTGGCCAGTATCTGCAAAAGGGTAAAAACGCTTGGGAACATGTGCTCATCACAAACTGAAATAGCATCCAATGCATTTGATGGATTATCATTCTTCTGCTTCCAATAATCAATCCATATACTTATTTCAGCTAAAACAGATTTTGCTGAATTTTTTAAATCGTTTTTGTAAAAAAGTGTGACTTCTTCGAAATCTTCCTTTATTAGATTTACAACTCGTATCGGAACGACATTAAACAGACTTGTAATTAAAGCTTTATGTTCGGAAAATCTATTATTTAAATGTGATATTACTTCGTCCAGATATGGTATGAACAATGTTGTCCTAAAATACGCCTTGGCATCTGAACCAGGAATATTAGCCCTATACTTTTGAGTGCCTACTCTTCTAGGTAGTGCAGCTTCTATTCCAAAACTTCTTGCAAGTTGTGTAGATTCTTCAAACAGTTTATCAAACTCCGCATCTGAATTTCTACGCATCTCACTTAATTTAGTCGTTGCCAATTTTATGATTTCGTAAGCCTTTATTATATCTAGGTTAATCGTTTGCAAATACCGTGATAAGTTCTGTGTATTGGCCAAAACCGTACTACTTATTACCACACCCAATATAAAGTCAAATTTACATACACGGTTGTGCAAACTCATTCTATCACTGCAACCTACATGTTAAAAAGGTAGATAGAAGAAATCATAAATGTAATTTTATCTTAATTTTCGCCATATCTGGTTATCATAAATTTAAAGCCAACCAATAATTACACCGGTCGACAAAAACAACATTTTTTCTTGGGTTTCTGTTTTAATGCATAGATTCTGATTCTAGACGTCAAAAAACGTCTCCAATCTTAATCTCCAATCTTAGTTTTTAAAGTTTGTTTTTGTAAATTTTACATCGATAAGAAAGTTTTAAAGTTAAAACCTTACCAAATTAGCTATAACTTTTTAAATTATGCATCGATTTTCTTCGGAATGGGCTCGTTTAATTCATGACCGAACAGACTTTACGATAAAATCATAAAAATATAACATTTGTTAATTTTTAAATTGTTTTATGGGAGTTTTATTTTAAAAATATTAAAATTTTATCAAAAAATCACATTTTTTGGCAATATTTTGTAATACTCGTATATCGTCGAAACCGCTGAACGGATGGAAAATGGTATCATATGAAGTTGAAGGCTACTTAATATTTAATTCTTTAAAACCTTCCTCAACCAAATCAGATAAATGGTTCTCGAGTTATGCCACTATTTGTGGTTCAACCACTAATTTCTTTCCATATCACAGCTTATCGCGAGAATTTAAAGAGACAATCCTTTAGGCTAAGAAAAAAGAGAGGTTGAACCACATATTATGGCATAACTAGAGAACCATTCATCCGAATTGGTTCAGGTAAGCTTTACAAACTTCAGAATTAAGTAGCCTTCAACTTCGCACAATACAATTTTCCATCCGTTCAGCGGTTTCGACGATATCTTACAAAGTATTGCAAAAAATCACATTTTTTGAGAAAATTTTAATAATTTTTAAATAAAAACCTCATAAAAACATCTAGAAACGCATAATTGTCATATTTTTGTGATTTATCGTAAACTCTGAAAGGTTATGAATAAATTGAGACAATTCCGAAGAAAATGGATGCATAATTTAAAAAGTGTTAGCGAGTAAACCATGCACTTTTCTTATTTTTAGTTGTTATTACTTTTACTGTTACCATTTTTTACGCTTTTGTATTGTTTTTTTAACGGCCTTCCAAATATTTGTCGTGTTTTTTTTGAGTGATTTTGAAAATTGTAAACATGTTATGCCTATGTTTAAATCATTTCGCGGGGGGGGGGGGGGGGGCCCGGGGGGGCCTGTATACGTCCCTGTGTACAGTATAGTGCTTTTATAGAACCTAGAATTCAGAGAAAAATGGCCGATATAGACACGCCCATTTTGGTACCTCCCGCACAAATGGACCTTTTTGTGCCAAAAGTTAAGAGTTTTTAACTTTAATACCAGAGCATACAAATACTTGAAATTTCGTACAGTGTAATGCTTTTATAGTACCTAGAGTCTAGAGAAAAGTGGACGTTATTGACACGCCCGTTTTGGTACCTCCCACACAAATGGACCATTTTGTACCAAAAGTAAACAGTTTTTATCTTTAATACCAGTACTTACTTTAAAGATATTAAATGCAATTGAAATTGATAATAATTTAATTAAAACAAAAAAAATAAATTTACGAATATTTTTTGGGACTCAAGGTGGGAGGTTTCATAAGTAGGTTTACCCGACTGAATCTCTTTTGTGTCTGAAGCAAAGTTGTAAAGGGTGTTCCCATAGGGATGATATGATTTTAAAGTGACGTTTCGGCCATTTGTAATCTGTCATTTGTTTTTCATTGTACTCAGTAGTGTTTACAATTCCATCATACGCAATTCCACAGAGATATGCACAAGAACGACGTTTACAAATTATTCAGTTTTATTATCAAAACAAGTAAAAGCGTTAAGTTCGGCCATGCCGAATCTTATATACCCTCCACCATGGATAGCATTTGGCCTCACAAAATAACTCAAACCTAAAGAAAATAACACCGAAAAACACAAAAAAATATAGTAGAGAACAGTAGGAATCACAACAAGTTAGATGCTATATATGGGAGCTATATCTAAATATGGACCGATATCGCCCATTTTCAATCCCAAATTACCTGCAGCTATAAAAAGTATCTATACCAAATTTCAGCCACCTAGCTCAAGTATTATAGATTGTAGCGTGATTAACACAGACGGACATCCGGACGAACGGATGGACATGGCTAAATCGTCTTAGAATTTTAAGACGATTAAGAATATATATACTTTATGGGGTCTCAGATCAATATTTAGAGGTGTTACAAACGGAGCGACAAAATGAATATACGCCCCATCCTATGGTGGAGGGTATAATAATCGTTCTCCAATTGCAACTTTTCTTGCGCTAAGTCAATTTTTTTTAAATCCAAAAAAACACTTTCCGGTCAACCTAAGACCTTAACACTCATGAGCAATATTTTAGCTCTCGTTAAGAGCTATCTTTTTGCCATTAACCGATTCCCGATCCGACGAACCGTTAAGGAGCTAGAGCAAAAATAAACTTTCCGTTCACATTTGAAAATTATGGTAAGTAAATCTTTTTTTTATAATCCAAAAACGCTTTCCAGTCGACCTACGACCTTGACACCCATGAGCAATAGTTTAGCTCTCGTTAAGAGCTGTCTTTTTGCCATTGACCAATTGTGGCTACGTGCCGCACAGTAAATAAAACAATTGAATTGTTGCAAGAAAAGTTTGGAGATTCGATTATTTCAAGAAATTGTGATATTGAATGGCCTCCAAGAAGTTGTAATTTAACACCATTAGACTATTTCTTGTGGGGTTATTTGAAGTCATTGGTCTTTCGAAATAAACCAGACTCTCTTCAAGCTTTCCAAGTCAATATTGAACGTGTCATTCATGACTACGACTTGATTTAGTGGAAAAAGTGCTCGAAAATTGGGTTCATCGAATTCGTTCCTGCAGAAGAAGTCGTGGAGGCCGTTTGAATGACGTTTTATTTATAACGTAATTGTATCGATTGTACTTAACATTAAATAAAAAATTTTGAATTTCCTTAACAATAAGTGTGTTTTTTTTCAATGAAATCATATCACTTAATCGTGATATGAAAAACCCGTTATATGTATAGCAGTAGTTCGTACAATATTGTCGTACGGCATTATTGTGTATTGGATGGTAACTGATACGCGATCAATCACCAGTCCTTTATTGAAGGTTCATTCTGGCTGCCTAAGCGTAAGCAGGGCTTTAAGGACTACAGCGACAGAGTCTCTACAAGTTCTGCTCCATCTACTGCCGTCTGATATTGTGACTAAAGAAGTTGCAACCAAAGCGCATTCAGATTAAACTGTCTATCAATGAGGAGGTCCAAGAGCTACGGCCACACGAGTATATCAAAGTGTAGTGATAATGTAACCGACTGAGTCGAATATATATATGATACCAAACAGAGATGAATGGATTGGCAGAATACCAGGTAATAGAAACCATGTCCACTTCTACACAGATAGTTCGAGGCTTTATGAGAAGGTTGCATTGATTTATTTATATAGTTCACAGACTACCAGATACTTGCGTTGTCTATCAAGCCGAAATACTGCTAATAAGGGAAGTCAACAAGTGGCTGAGTGGCAATATAGTGACTAATCATTTACTGGCTAAACATTTATTCCAGGCTGTCATTAAATCACTGGAGGCTACAGCCCTAAATTCACAAACAGCCCTCGACTGCTGCAGATCTCTTAACGAGATTGCTGAGCAGTTTAACATACCTGTGCATAGGGGTATCCGGGGAACTGCAAAGCCGGTGAACTTGCTAGGAAAGGGACGACGATTGATGCGCCGCTATGCAAGCTTTTGCAATGAGAGATGGACAGAAATCTGCACCTGCAGAGAACCTAGACAAATCTGGTTAAGATACAAACTGAGAAGGTCAAAATGTCTCCTTGCACTAGAAAGGAAAAGTCTGTCTACGTTAGTGTCAGTTATCATTTTGATAAATAAACTTTGAGGGTATAAGAACTACGGCCACATGAGGATATCTCATTGTAGTGCTAGGGTAATCGACCGAGTGGACAATATACCAACGGTGTACACCTTCGAGAGGAACTTCATCTCTAAAATACCTACCAGAGAGGAATGGGTTGGCAGAATACCAAAACATCTGCACTTCAACACTAAGGGTTCGAAGCTTGTCGATAAGGTTGGCTTCGGAGTACACTGTAAAGAACTCAGTCTGCCAGATAACTATGAATGAGAGATGGATAGATGGATCGGCACATGTAGGGTAGCTAGACAAATCTGGCCAAGATAAGAACTGAAAGGATAAAATGTCTACTCGCACTAGAGGGGAAACAAAATTGTCTACGTTAGTAGTGTCAGTTCTGGCGGGACACTGCCTGATCGGCGAACACGGCAGCAGCTTGGGAATTGAGTCCAATGACTTTTCCAGGAGCTGTGGAGAAGAGAGGAGGAGGAAGTGACAAGCTTTGAGGGCCTGCTTTGCCACTGTCCCGCATTGATTAAACGACGTCTGAATCTGGGGTCCGCCTTTCTAGCAATACTGACATATCATGCTGGTACCGATGTTCGTATTATGGATAACTTTGTGTATGGTTTCGATGAGAGTCATCTGAGCCCGTGGTATTATTATGGACCTGCATTGGTCTATGTGAGCTAGCAAATTTGTCTGCCGCCCTAACCTAAACCTAAACATAGTGTCAGTTCCGTCTGGAAATTGCCTGATCGGCAAACAAGCCAGAAGGTTGGGAATTTAGTCCAATGACTTCTGCATAAACTGCAAAGATGAGGAGGAAGTGGAGAGCATTGAGCACGATGGCTGCCTTTCAATCACAAAATTCGTTGCTGTAACGTACAAATTCATTTCAATTACAATGTTTTTTTCTCTTAGTGTATCACATTGCGTGTGGCGTATCTTCGGATATGCAGTCGATTCATTTAAACTCCCGTCTGTCTGTCTGTAGACATGTACGAGTATATATTTATCAGTCTGAGTATCGCAACATTGGCAGTGAAATACGAATGAAGTCTTTTCGGTTCTGTTGTTGTGCCGCTCGGGCGGGAGATCACTTTGAGTACTTTACCTTTTCTTTTTTTTACACCTGTAGACATTGGGGATGGAATAGCTGCTGCTGTTGTTGTTGTTGTCTTTGCTGACTGCTTTGCAGTTTCCAACCTTAGCTTATTGATATTTTGCCATTTCACTTCAGTTATTTAATTATTAATGTTAGGTCGGAGCAATCGGTAGTGCCGCGAAAACCTTTCAACAATTCGCATCGTACCTACGGACTACTACGAATCGGCAGCGGGACCATTACAGCTAACGTGTTTTGTGTTCGAAAGCCTTGTTTCGGTTTATAAAAAACCTTAAAGTGTTATAAATGCAAACTGCTTTAGTTATAATTTAACTGAGAATCATTTTTGAAATCGTGTAAAAAAAAAGTTGGCCTTTGTTAAATTAGTGGGGAAAATGATTTGAGCAAGCAAAAAATCATAATAAAATAAACAAAATTGCTTAAATAAATAACTAACTAATGTGCTTTGTTTATATACAAATTTCAAACATTTGTAATTTCAGCCGTGAAGAGTAATTAAAGTGTTATAATAAAAAACCGGCAAGAAGCGCACAAAAACGTATTAACAATTATTAATTAAAGTTTCAAACACACACAAAAATGGAGGTTAAAACTGACGAAAGCAGTGGCCGTGTTACAACCACAGTATCCATTGAAGTAAATATCTATAAAATAAGTGTCTTTGTTTCAATATCAGTGTCAATATTTAGGTCGATATATACTTTCGAATTTTCATTTTGGTTATTATTTTTTGAATTGAGGACGCCCGAAAAAAATGTTAAGATATCTTTTTTTTTCTCCTACACCATTTTCAACTATAGCTCGAAAAAACCAGTTAGATTTCAAATAAATAATTAAAATACAAATATTCAATTTGCAATTCCAAAAAAAATTGAATTTCGAATGATGTATTTTGAATTCCAATAGATATATTTTGAATACCAAATGGAATTTTTTCAATTTTAAATGGAATTGAATTTTAAATAGAAAAATTTAAATTAACTACAAATAATTTTTTTGGAATTTCAATGGAAGTATTTTGAATTTTCAATGGAAATTTTTGTTAAATAGAGCAAAAATCTGTCTTTTTCTTTGAAGTCTGGTCGAAGTCAGAATTACTTGACTTTTTTCAAATAAAATTTTTAAAATTTGTATTTAAACAAATACTCGTATAGCAGGCCTTACCTGGGGACCATAGCGATCTTCCAGGGGAGCCGTGAGTACATTTAATAAATATATAATAATAAAAAAATGCATTTTTCTATGAAATTTCGTCAAAATTAAATTTTTCTAGAAAATGTTGCCACAATTGCATTTCTAGAGAAATTTATTGAATTTTTTTCTTAAAAATTATGTCATAATTTTATTTTCAAAAGATTTTCCTGCATATGTTAATAGTTTCTTGCAATGCATTTCTAGAGAAATTTATTGAATTTTTTTCTTAAAAATTATGTCATAATTTTATTTTCAAAAGATTTTCCTGCATATGTTAATAGTTTCTTGCAATGTTCACTACAATTCCACATATTTATTCTAAATAAGTGGAAATTTAATTTCAGCAAAATTTAATTTTTTTCTAAAATTTATATTTTTTGAAAATTTCGGCAATTGCATTTTTCTGAAAAAAATCCTTAAAAATTAAATTTTTCTAGAAAATGTTGTCAAAATTCCTTTCCTGGAAAAATTTCTTTGAAAAATTTATTGAAAGTTCATCACAATTGCATATGTATTGCAAAGTGGAAATTTAATTTTCTTTGAGTTTCAGAAAAATTTAATTTTTTCTCAAATGTGTAATAGGAATCAAATTTGTACAGATTTTATTTTTCAAAATTTTTTAAAAATTTCGGCAATTAAATTTTTCTGAAAAAAATCCTTAAAAATTGAATTTTTCTATAAAATTTCTTCAAAATTAAATTTTTCTAGAAAATGTTGTCAAAATTGCATTTCTGGAAAAATTTCTTTGAAAAATTTATTGAAAGTTGAAAGTTTATAGTAAAATTAGTGGAAATTAAGTTTTTCTAAAATATGTAAAAGCATCCGAATTTGTACATATTTTTTTTCAAAATTGATATTTTTTTAAAAATTTCGTCAATTGCATTTTTCTGAAAAAAAAATCCTTAAAAATTTAATTTTTCTATAAAATTACTTCAAAATTACATTTTTCTAGAAATTGTCGAAATTGCATTTCGGGAAAAATGTGCCAAAATTTAATTTTTCTAGGAAATATTGCTTAATTTAATAGTTTCTTGCAAAGTTCATCAGAATTTGCATATTTATTGTAAAATTAGTGGAAATTTTTTTATTTGTTTGAAAATTTCAGCAAAATTAAATATTTCTAAAATGTGTAGAAATCGAATTTGTACAGATTTTTTCAAAATTGAAACATTTTTAAAAATTTCGTCAATTGCATTTTTCTGAAAAAATTCCTTTAAATTTGTAGTTTTCTATGAAATTTCTTCAAAATTAAATTTTTCTAGAAATTTGTTGTCAAAATTGCATTTCTGGAAGAATTTATTGAATTTTTTTTCTTAAAAATTATGTCAAAATTTTATTTTTCTAGAAAATCTTGCTTATATCAATACTTTCTTGCAATGTTCATCAGAATTTCATATTTTTTTTGTAAAATAAGAGGAAATTGATTTTTTTTTAAATTTCAGCAAAATTTAATTTTTTCTAAAATGTGTAATAGGAATCGCATTTGTACAGATTTTCTTTTTCAAAATTGATATTTTTAAAAATTTGGGCAATTGCATTTTTCTGAAAAAAATCCTTATAAATGTAATTTTTCTAAAAAAAAATTTCAAAATTACATTTCTCTAGAAAATTTTGTCAAAATTGCATTTCTGGAAAAATTTCTTTGACAAATTTAATGAAAGTTCATCACAATTGCATATTTATTGTAAAATACGTGGAAATTTTATTTTTTTCGAAAATTTCAACAAAATTTAATTTTTTCTAAAATGTGTAATAGAAATGGAATTTGTACAGATTTTTTGTCAAAATTGATATTTTTAAAAATTTTGTCAATTGCATTTTTCTGAAAAAATCTTAAAAAAATTATTTTTGTATAAAATTTCTTTAAAATTACATTTATCTAGAAAATGTTGTCAAAATTGCATTTCTTGAAAAATTTATTAAAGTTTTTTTCTTAAAAATTATGTCAACATTTTATTTTTCCTTGCAAATCTTGCAATGTTCATCACAATTGCATATTTATTGTAAATTAAGTAGAAATTTTATTCTTTTTTTTTAAATTTTTCCAAAATTTAATTTTTCAAAAATGAAATCGAATCGAATTTGTACAGTTTTTTTTCAAAATTGATACATTTTTTTAAAAATTTCGTCAATTTCATTTTTCTGAAAAAAATCCTTAAAAAGTGAATTTTTCTAGAAAATGTTGTCAAAATTGCATTTCTGGAAAAAATTATTGAATTTTTTTTCTTACAAATTTTTATTTTTCTAGAAAAATCTTGCTTATATTAATACTTTCCTGCAAAGTTCATATTTATTGCAAAATAAGACGAATGTAATTTTTTTTTTCGAAAATTTCAGCAAAATTAAATTTTTCTAAAATGTGTAATAGAAATTGAATTTGTACAGATTTTTCTTAAAATTGGAATTTTTATAAATTTTGTCAATCGCATTTTTCTAAAAAAAATAAATAAAATAATAATTGATTTTTCTTAAAAATTTCTTCAAAATTAAATTTTTCTAGAAAATGTTGTCAAAATTGCATTTCTGGATTTTTTTTTTATTTTGCCAAATTTATTTTTCTAGAAAATTTCGTTGAATTTTCAAAAAGTTTTTTTCAACCAAATCTTCTATAAAAAATTAAATTTCAGGAAATTTTGTAGAGAAATTTGATTTAAAAATTTTTTTTCTAGAAAAAAATTCAATTTCAGGAAATTTTGTAGAGAAATTTGACTTAAAAAAAAATGTTCTAGAGAAATGTAATTTAATAATTTTTTTTGAAAAATGTAATTTTAACAAAATTTTGCAGAAAAATGTCATTTCAACGTCAAGAAAAATGCAATTTCAATAAAATTTTCTTCAAAAATTAGAATTCAATACTGTTATTTAGAAAAAGAAATATTTGAAGGAGTTTTCAAGAAAAATTTAAATTTGAATGAATTTTCTAAAAAAAATATAATTTCAAGAATTTTTCTTGAAAAATTTGCTTTAAAATTTTCTAGAAAAATATAATTTCAACAAAATTTTATATAAGTAGAAAAATGCAATTTAAAAAAAAATTGGTAGAAAACTGTAATTTCAACAAAATCTTGCAAAATATACAATTTCGACGAAGTTTTCTTAAAAAATTAAATTTTAACGAAAATTAGCAGAAAAATAGAAATTTAAATATGATTACGATGTTTGTACCCTCACTTTAGGAGGAGGGTATATATTATTTGCTATTATTTGGTAAGTGCAACACCTCGAAGGAGCGGCATAAGACTAAGTATATTCGGCGGAAATCCGTTTTAGAACATTTTATGTAATTTGAGCAAGGTCCGTTCGTCTGTCTGGCTGGAGCGCACGATAACTCTCGAAATGAGTAACGGATTAGCTCCACATTTTTTCTATTTCAGACTAAGTTCGAAAATTGACCAAATTGGTCCAATAATTCTTTTGGGTGGGCCATTTAAAATTTTAAATTTGAATCGGCTATAAAAACAAGAGTACTGATAATTTTTTGAAATTTCTGGTTTTATTGGAAAGGTTGAACTTTGTCATTTAATAATGGAACAAAATGTCATTCATATGATTACGACGACTGGATCGGTAGTACCTCATCCGATCAACCCAATTTTTCAGTATATTTTCGATTGTTTGGGTCGAATCTCTTCAATGGCATCTTCGATTTCATGTTTCAACGCTTCAATTGTCTGTGGATGCTTTGCGTAACATTTATCCTTAATGGCTCTCCACTGAATATAATCCAATGGGCTTAAATCACAAGTCAAAGTAATCGGTAGTTAAAATCTAACATTGGAAATAGGTCTCCCTCTATTACCTTAGTCACAAAGGATTTAAATTTAGAGAAATGTTGATTCTCTAATAACTTCTATACGACCCAACCGAATCTCCTGGAATTCCACGTATAGTAATAGTTTATCTGTCGCTATCACCTTGATAAAAATGAGCTAAGTGGCCCCGCACCTTTTGGTACCTGCCACACAAACGTAAAATTTTCTACAAGAAGTTTACTGCTTATAACTTGAATACCAGTGACAGACACTAAAAGTGAGACATCTGGTCTCTATAACGACTGCAGTGCGTTTGAAGTTTAGGTAGGGCTACCTCCGCCTGGAATGTATGCAGGGCACTATCTCTTAAGAAGAGCTTGCAGGTCGTTAGAGGCATGCGCACATATTCTATATCCCCTGGATCGTGCAAGGTAGTTCCTGGCCTTGCAAGTTCAACTGCTTTGCAGTCCCCTGGTATGTCCCTGTTTCCCGATACCCATGTCAGCTGAATATATAAGTAGAACTGTTCAGCCATCTCGTTAAGAGATCTGCGAAACTTGAGGGCAGTTTTTGAATTCAGGAATATAGTTACCAGGGATTTAATAGCAGCCGGAGTATCAAAGAAAATTTTGATATCGACTTTGGTCAGACAGACTGATTTTTTCTTGACGAAACAGTTAACATCTTTTGACATAAACCAATAGTACATTAATATATAACTTTCGCAGTATATTGCGTAAAATTTTCATGAAGAAATATTACAAAATATGGCAACGCCAGCAATTATTCGGAAGCGTCTCGAAAAAAGTAGAATTGCGGAGCCCCTCTTAAGTCAATGTCGGATCATCGAAAATCACAAAAATAATTTATTTCATTAGATAATTGTTATCATCGTGTAACGCTGTGGAGTTTTTTTCGAAACGTAATTTTCGTAAAAATTTGTGTTCCAAATATATTTTCTTTCTATTCAAACATATCAAAAAAGGCGAACTTGCCCCGTGTAGGGTCGAGGTCACTCCTTCGATGTGTTACAATTTTGGTCCCACTAACGTGAGGGTATAAAATGTTAGAATTATAGATCTATACAGCATCAATTTCTGTGTCGGCCAGGCCTAATTAAAATTGATGATAATTTTTAATAATGTTGATTTTCTTAAAACAATACCTTTTTATGATAATGATAATTGAGCTAATTGTAGCTTAAATTTAAAATTTCATTAATTGACAATATAAATTTATTCACTGGCTCAAATTTAGACCCCTTTTTAATTGACCATACAAATATGTTAATTAAATCAAGTTTTCATTTTAGCAACATAATTCCTAGACACCTAGCAATATTGATATACATAAATATTCGTGCTGAGACAATTTAGCAAAGTGCGATTGTTTGCCTGTTGAAAACACGCTAGACAATTTAGCAAAGTGCGATAGGTTGCCTGTTGAAACCACGCAACAGTCCGTAATGACAGAGATAGGTTCATAAAATTGGGCAGCAATGTTTCTTATAGTTACCCCTCAGTGGATGACGCTACCAAATATGTTTCTTAATGCCAAAAAACAAGTAAGACAGTTCAGTCGAGTAAACCGATTAAGGAATACCCTCACTTTGTGAGTAATGTAATATTGTACACCGGCTGGGAGATGCCAGAACATTGTGTCGGTACCACAAATAGCTGGAAGAATACGCCTATTTTCCGCTGCACAGTAGATACTTCAAAGACATTGCACTGTACCAAATTGTAAGGTATGAGCTATTCACTTTTGTTATGAATCGCCGATTTTGTGTGAGAGGTACCAAAAGGGGTCGTGGCAATAAAGCCCATTTTTACCGGACTATAGGTACTATAAAAGCATTACACTGAACAAAATTTCTAGTATTTATATGTACTGGTATAAAAGTTTTTAGCAGTTAATTGTTTGTACAAAATGGTCTCTTTGTGTGGGAGGTACCAAAATGGGCGTGGCGTTAACGCCAATTCTTTTAACGGACTAAAGGCAGTATAGAAGCATTACACTACACAAAATTTCAAGTATTTATATGCACTGGTATTAAAGTTATTAGCAGTTAACTATTGGACAAATTGGTCCTTTTGTGTGCGAGATACCAAAAGGGGCGTGGCAGCTTCGCCCATTTTACTCAAGTTGATAGCGACAGATAAGCTATTACTATGTGTGGAATTACTGGCCACTAGAGCAACAGTTCGGAAATGATATCGAAATCGAAAGATTTTCGATAGTTTCGCGAACAAAACATTCGAGAAGGTCTACCGCTCCTAAAACCTTCGTTATCGATATTTCACTAATGATAGCATTGACGAGTCGTAATCGATGTCGAAAATGTATTGGAAAAAAATATCTTTTGCGGAAATCCGTTTTGGGCCATTTTAAGTCATTTCAGCAATGTCCGTCAGCATGTCCGCTTGTCTGTCTGATTGGTGCGCACGATAGCTTTCGACAGGATTAACCGATTGACTTGGTATGCATCAATATTTTTTCTACCTCAAGCCAAGGTAAGGTAGGACTATGTTGGTCCACTCCTTCAAGTAGCTCCCCCACGAAGGGTCAAAATTAAGTGAAATATTGATTATCTCTTAACTGCTTATAACTTTGATTCCAGTCCATACAAATACTTAAAAACTTACTAATACCCCGTGCAAAATGGGCGCTATTACCACGCCCATTTTGGTACCTCCCATACAAAAGGATCATATTGCACAAACCATTTCGTCGGATCGAAATAAAAAATTAATAAGTCTATAAAAATAAAATTGAAAATAGAAAATAAAGAGGAAATAGAAAATTAAATTCAAATCCTCGTCGGATCGAAATAAAAAATAAATAAGCCTACAAAAATAAAATTTAAAATAGAAAATAAAGAAAAATAAAAATGAAAGAAAAAATATTTTTTTTTAACCTGGTGAAAAAATGGAAAAAAGAAGGCATTTTTTCAGCAATTCTGTATTATCGGTTACGGAAGCGAGTGGGGAATTATTACGTACAAAGCTGCTTAATTCCCTACTCGATTGCTTTTTGGGAAACATTTTTACTGGGTCTTAATGTCAATATGTGTCAAGTTTTGTCAATGTTGTTATTGTAATGATAATGATCTGTCCAAACATTTTTTTATAGTGCATGTGTTCAAACTCGGAATATAGATATACGAGGGCTATATCTAAAACTGACCAGATTTTCTTAAAATGAGACAACATTCGTTTGCTTCATTAAAATTTTAAAATTAGTTTTGTTCATAGCTCAAAAAATTGTTATCTGTTACATTTTATAAAGATCTGTTGAGAAATGCTAATGTTTTAGAAAAATGTATATACTCTTATGTAAATATAGACACAGCGTACCTTAAGGGTTACAAAGTTTAGCGAGTTTCACGCCAAAAACGGTTAATGAGGTTTTGTTCAGGATCATCCCCTCCACTTCGCTGTGAAGAGATCAAAATCGGATCTGCTTCGCTTCGCGAGGTATCGCTTAAATACGATGTTAGTTACAATGGAATATAAAAACGAGTATGGAAACTCAGGAAGTCGGGCGGGGCCGACTATATCTGTGGTCACAAGGCACTGTTTTTGAAACTTTTCAGGAGAGGAATTTTAAGGGTTTGAATCGATATAATAATCCATTTGTAATGTAGTGACACAGTCAGATATGCTGCCTTATAAAGGGTTTTCCAACAAGAGGTGTTATTTTGAATCACCCGGTATTTCGGTAGCTGTCACTTTTGAAGCTTTTATTTTTTGACATTTGACAAGTAGGAACAGCGCCATTACTAACCAGTAAGGAAAGGCAGAAAGTCGGGCGGGGCCGACTATATAATACCCTACACCTCCCTAACAATGCGATAAAGGTCATTGCGATAATAATTTGGAATAATTGGTAAGTAGGCAGGAACATATTATCTAATTATGAGCCTATAATCGCTAAATTAAGCAATATTTGTTCCTAAAGTGAGAAACATCTTTCCGGAAAATATTAATGATCGGAAGTAAAGTACAACTTCTATAGCGCGTTGATACCAAATCAGGAGGAGCATATATATGGAGGTTATATATAAATCTGAACCGATTTTCCCTGAATACTCATTCATGTAAAAAGACCTCTTTCTGTAGAATTTCGTACTGATCGGATATAAAATACAGTCTCTACAGCGCTTACATGTCAAATCGGTGGTAACATATATATGGGGGCTATATCTAAATCTGAACCGATTTCCCTCAAATTTGGCAGTATTAATTCATGTAATAAGAAACCTCTTTCTGCCGAATATCGTACTGATCGGATTAAAAATACACTTTTTACAGCGCTTACATGTAAAATCGAGGGTAACATATATATGGGGGCTATATCCAAATTAAATAGGGATCGTCCCTGGGCCAAAAAAAAAGATATGTGTAAAGTTTCGTCAAGATCGGGCCATAATTGCGACCTGTACTTTGATTACAAGAATACATCTACAGACAGACGGACGGACAGACAGACGGACATAGCTAAATCGACTCAGAAAGTGATTACAAGTCGATCGGTATAATAAACAAATGGATCTATCTCTTCTCCTTTTGGGTGTTACTAAAAAATGCACAAAGTCATAATACCCTGTACCACAGTGTGGTGTAGGGTATAAAGAATAAAATTGCTGTCTGCAATATTTTTATTTATAGAAATGGAACGATACACGATTCAATAACGCATTGAAATTATTAAAATTCGAAAATCATCGAAAAATCATCTTGACTGATGAGGCCCATTTCCACCTCGGTGGCTACGTCAACAAGCAAAATTGTCGCATCTGGGGCTCGGAAAACCCAAGAGTTATTGTTGAGAAGCCTCTCCATCCTCAACGTGTGACTGTTTGGTGCGGTTTATGGTCCGGCGGGGTCATTGGACCTTAATTTTTCGAAAATGAGGTTGGATCAACAGTTACGGTGAATGGATTACGCTATCGAGAGATGATTAATGATATTTTATGGTCGGAGTTGGATGGTATTGATCAGGACAACGTTTACTTTCAACAAGACGGCGCTACGTGCCACACAAGCAACGAAACCATTGTTCTGTTACGGGAAAAGTAAAAAATGGTCTCAATTTATTCACAACCTTTCAGAGTTTACGATAAAATCGCAAAAATATGACAATCATGCGTTTCTAGATGTTTTTATGAGGCTTTTATTTAAAAATTATTAAAATTTTCTCAAAAAATATTTTTTGCAATACTTTGTAAGATATCGTCGAAACCGCTGAACGGATGGAAAATTGTATTATGCAAAGTTGAAGGCAACTAAATTCTGAAGTTTGTAAAGCTTACCTGAACCAATTCGAATGAATGATTCTCTAGTTATGCCATAATATGTGGTTCAACCTCTCTTTTTTCTTAGCCTAAAGGGTTGTCTCTTTAAATTCTCGCAATAAGCTGTGATATGGAAAGAAATTAGTGGTTGAACCACATATAGTGGCATAACTCGAGAACCATTTATCCGATTTCGTTGAGGAAAGTTTTAAAGAATTAAATAAATATTAAGTAGCCTTCAACTTCATATAATACCATTTTCATCCGTTCAGCGGTTTCGACGATATACGAGTATTACAAAATATTGCAAAAAATGTGATTTTTTGATAAAATTTTAATATTTTTAAAATAAAACTCCCATAAAATAATCTAAAAATGAACAAATCTTATATTTTTATGATTTTATCGTAAAGTCTGTTCGGTCATGAATTAAACGAGCCCATTCCGAAGAAAATCGATGCATAATTTAAAACAGTTATAGCTAATTTAGTAAGGTTTTAACTTTAAAACTTTCTTATCGATGTAAAATTTACAAAAACAAACTTTAAAAGCTAAGATTGGAGATTTTGACGTTTTTTGACGTCTAGAATCAGAATCTATGCATTAAAACAGAAACCCAAGAAAAAATCTTGTGTTTGTCGACCGGTGTACTTATTGGTTGGCTTTAAATTTATGATAACCAGATATGGCGAAACTTAAGTTAAAATTACATTTATGATTTCTTATCTATCTACCTTTTTAACATGTAGGTTGCAGTGATGGAATGAGTTTGCACAACCGTGTATGTAAATTTGACTTTATATTGGGTGTGGTAATAAGTAGTACGGTTTTGGCCATTACACAGAACTTATCACGGTATTTGCAAACGATTAACCTAGATATAATAAAGGCTTACGAAATCATAAAATTGGCAACGACTAAATTAAGTGACATGCGTAGAAATTCAGATGCGGAGTTTGATAAACTGTTTGAAGAATCCACACAACTTGCAAGATGTTTTGGAATAGAAGCTGCACTACCTAGAAGAGTAGGCACTCAAAAGTATAGGGCTAATATTCCTGGTTCAGATGCCAATACGTATTTTAGGACAGCATTGTTCATACCATATCTGGACGAAGTAATATCACATTTAAATAATAGATTTTCCGAACATGAAGCTATAATTACCGATACGAGTTGTAAATCTAATAAAGGAAGATTTCGAAGAATTCAAACTTTTTTACAAAAACGATTTAAAAAATTCAACAAAATCTGTTTTAGCTGAAATAAGCATATGGATTGATTATTGGAAGCAGAAGAATGATAAGCCATCAAATGCATTAGATGCTATTTCAGTTTGTGATGAGGACATGTTCCCAAGCGTTTTTACACTTTTGCAGATACTGGCCACAATACCTGTGACAACGGCATCTGCTGAGCGAAGTTTCTCGACGTTAAGAAGAACAAAAACTTATCTCCGGAACAGAATGGAAGGAGAAAGGCTATCTTATCTGGCTTTGATGTCTATATACAAAGATGAAGTCAAAATCGATGAAATAATTGATATATTTCTTTCAGAAAATCAAAGATTACATTTTTAACTCTTACGTATTTTATTATAAAAAGTTTTACTGATCTCGTACTAAAGTACACATTTATATTTAGGAATAAAATTCGAATAAACCAGTAAGGAAAGGCTAAAGTCGGGCGGTGCCGACTATATAATACCCTACACCACTCTCGTAATATTGAATAACTCTGATATATAAATTTTGTAATTCATGTATAAATTGTTTACATAAATTTACTTTTGGGACATTTTATACTTAAATAATACCCTGTACCACAGTGTGGTGTAGGGTATAAAAACGAGTGGATCTAAAGAGCCAAATCGGATGAAACATATATATGGGAGTTATAGCTAAATCTTTACCGATTTTCTTCAAATTCGGCAATGTTGGTTGAGGAATCAAGAAACTCTACCATTCTAAATTTCAAAACGATTGGATGTAAAATATAGCTTCTATAGAACTAAAGGGCCAAATCGGACGAAACATATATATGGGAGCTATAGCTAAATCTTAACCGATTTTCTTCAAATTCGGTAGTGTTGGTTCATGGATCAAGAAACTCTACCATTCTAAATTTCAAAATGATTGGATGTAAAATACAGCTTCTTCAGGACTAAAGAGCAAAATCGGACGAAACATATATATGTGAGCTATAGCTAAATCTTAACCGATTTTCTTCAAATTCGGCAATGTTGGTTCATGGATCAAGAAACTCTACCATTCTAAATTTCAAAATGATTGGATGGAAAATACAGCTTCTACAGCACTAAAGAGCAAAATCGGACGAAACATATATATGGGAGATATAGCTAAATCTTAACCGATTTTCTTCAAATTCGGCAATGTTGGTTCATGGATCAAGAAACTCTACCATTCTAAATTTCAAAACGATTGGATGTAAAATACAGCTTCTATAGGACTAAAGGGCCAAATCGGACGAAAGATATATATGGGAGCTATATCTAAATCTGAACCGATTTCAACCAAATTCAATAGCGATCTTAACAGCCGCGAAATACGCTAAACTGCAAAATTTCAGAACGATCGGAGTGAAATTGCGACCTGTAGTCGACGAACAACTTTACATGGACAGACGGACGGACGGACAGACATCGTTAAATCGACTCAGTGAAATTGCGACCTGTAGTCGACGAACAACTTTACATGGACAGACGGACGGACGGACAGACATCGTTAAATCGACTCAGCTAGTGATTCTAGTCGATCGGTATACTTTAAGGTGGGTCTAGCTGTGTTATTTTCAGGTGTTACAAACATCTGCCGTGAAACAAACTTATAATACCCTGTACCACAGTGTGGTGTAGGGTATAAAAACTAAGGAACTTAACTTCCATTACCTACACAATAAACGCAATGTTTTAATTGTTTATCTTTGTTATGGAAAAAAAGGTTGGGCCCCCCGAACCAAAATCCTGGATACGTTCCTGCTGTGCAACAAAATTTCTGTCGGCTGGCAGTGCATAACATTTTCTGGTGATATAGTGTCCTAAACACGAAAAAAATATTTTAAAAATTTGTTATGCTAATTTTTTTTTTAAATGTTTCTTTAAAATTCCCATTTTCTTTGATGGTGGCTTTAGAATTTGGACCTAATTTTTGATAAGGCCAGGATACACTTTAAGTTAAAGGAAATTATGAGGACAACACGCTTAAAAAAAATCGCGTCTGTAGTATATTGTCCCAAACATATTCAGCTTAAAATATACAAATGTTTAGGGTGTACTCTAAATATATTATATTTGGTACGCACCAATATTATGTATATATTTGAAAAGATGTTGCTCTAAACAAATCTTTGATTACGACCTAATATTTTTATTTGGGACTATTATTTACATAACGAATATTTATTTGCATGTTATTATTATTTAGAAAATATATCAATACCTTAATTTTAAGACAAGTTTTATGTTGTTCAGTAATTTAACGATTAGTTCGCAGAAATGTTAGATGTTCGTAAAATTTATTTAAAATTGAATTTGTATAATCTTGTATAATAATGCACTGTCTGATAGATACATGAAGCCTTCACGGGGCAAAATCGGCTTTTTTGATATGTTTGAATCGAAAGAAAATATATTAGGAATGCATATATTAATATATTACAACAAAATATATTTGCAAACTAAATTTCTCAAATAAAATATGTGTTTAAACACAAATAAAATTATTGTTTAGGAATATCTCCGAATATATTTTATTTAAAAAAGATTTTCAAAACTTGCTGACTTTTTCGAATTTCAGTTTAAATTTTTTTGGTTTCGAATTGTACCTCCGAGCAATAACTTCTGTTCTAAAGCAATAATTTAAATTTCTGAGTATTCTAAGCCAATCCTCCAAGTAATTTATTTTGATGCAAGATTATAAGATTTCAATTATTATTATTTTACAAACATTAACAATTTCTAAAAAATTGTCTTAGAATTACTGAAAAATTTAACACAATTTATGTATTTTCTGAATACTTAAATGCAAATAACTATTTGTTTCGGAAATAATGGTACCATATCAAAATATATTGAGATGTAAACAAAGATTTATTTAGAACGATATCTTCCCAAATATATAATGTAAGTGTGTACCAAATATTATATGTTTAGAGTGTACCCTAAACATATATATGTTTCAAGCCGAATATGTTTGGGACAATATACTACAGAAGCGATTTTTTTTCAGCGTGTTGGAATAAATATAAATTAAAAATTAGTGCTCTGAAACAAATGTTATTGCTACTTATGTCATATGAAATTATAAGGTATTACCCGAAATCAGGGATGTAACGAATATTCGCATTCGCTTATGCGAACGCGAATTATTCGCATCATTTTATCTTTGGATTATTCGCTTTCGCAAAAAAATATATCTCCGTATTCGCTTCCATTTGTTAAAAGTGTTAAATCTCGTTATTCCCTATTACACACTTTGAAGATATTAATAGCAATGAAAACCACTGCCACTTCTCTTCAAAACAGTTGAAAAAATATGTTTGTCCTTGTGGTAACAGGAGGTAAAAATATGGAAAATATTCTAAATACTTGAATATACTGGAAAAGTATCAGTTCAGTTCCTTAAATTTGCTGGTACTAAAGGGTCAAACTGTTATTCGCATTCGCTTTCGCAAAAATGCATATCTTACTATTCGCTTTCGCATTCGCAAGAAATATATTTCAATATTCGCATTCGCTTTCGCTAAAGTTACTTTCCCTACATCCCTACTCGAAATCAACGAAAAATTAAATTGGAAAAATCTGCAACATTTTAAAAATATTTTTTAAACATAATATATTGGAAAATATTCCTAAATATTTAAGAAATTAAGTTCGCAAATATATTTTGCTGATTTTCAAACGGAATTTATTTGCCCAGAAATATATTATATTTAAAACATTGAGATCCAAATATATATTTTCTTTCGACTCAAGTATATCAAAAACGGCAATTTTCCCCTTGTACAAATTTTAGTAACGACTATTTCACTTGGAAACAGAAGCTTAGTAACTGTTGTTAAAATAACACTGTCCAACAGCATTTTTGGAACGGAATAGCGACCCTATAATTTTGAAAGGGCATGTTGAGCAGATCATTTTTGTAAAATAAGCTTCCCAGCAAAATCTTGGTAAGTACCTGTCATTATTCCCTGCATTACCAAATAATGACATCTCATTATTCGCTGAATTACTTTCGGCTTATTAATAATGACTTACCAATAATAACAGAAATAAGTGATTTTTTTATCAAAATAATTCTTGGCAAATTTGAGTATAATGCAATTTTGGCTATATGTGGGTTATTGTAGAAGATTTATTTATTTTCAACAAGTTTTCCAAAAATACGTGCAAATTGAATTAAAATACCAAAAATATTTACGTATATCGTATGATGTTGGACCATTGAAGAATTTTTCCCATGGTGGTTTGGGTTCAGAAATTCGAATATGCGCGACAATATGCACAAAATTACTTTAAATGGCCATCTCTACATATCTACTACGTATTTTGTAACTTATTGGTAATGCATTATTCAAGTACTTAAAATCGTGAAAACATAAGCACATACAGGGTCTCCCATATTCGACGGACCCATCTGGCAACGCCATAACTTTTGACAGAGATGTCAGATCGCTTAATGACATACCGCGTTTGAAGCGTCAGTCCAAGCAGATTTTTACCATGGAACAATACACGCCACGCGAGCGCTCTGAAATAGTTGAAATTTACATTCAACAGAAGAAGTCAAGTCAACGTGCTTTTAAAATATTAAAAAATGTGAGAAGTGCGCCTTCTAAGAACACCATTAAGCGTTTATACGAAAAATTTTCGACTGGTGAGGCTCTTTCTAATCCGAAGAGGCCAAATAAAAGTCGACCAAGGCGATCGGCCGAGAATATCGCTGCCGTACGAGCCAGTGTTGAGAGGTCCCCAAGAACATCCCAAAAACGCCGTTCTCAGCAGTTGGGCATGGCTCGGTCCACTTTACAACGGATTATTCGCGTTGATTTGCATTTGTTCCCGTACAAAATTCAATTGACGCAAAGATTGTTGCCTGCGGACAAGCCTCGTCGATTGGAATGGGCCCAACGAGTCCGTGGGTCCGTCGAATATGGGCAACCCTGTATTTATGTGGTATGCCTATGCTACAAATAAGTACTTATTATGCTACTTTATTGTATGCTTTTGGGAAGTACTTCCCTCCAATGACATCCCCATGTTAAAATAATGAGAAAAGTGGCTAAATAATAAGTACTTACCATTATCGAACTTTGCTTACTCGTCGGATTATTTGGTAATGAGATAATTTGGTAATGGTTATGGTCCAGCTGGTTTTCAAAGTTTTCATTTTTTGGTCGAAGGGAGCATTATACTAAATGAAAAAAGTGATGGAATTTAATGTCTGAGAGATTTCTTATTGTCAGAGTTACATAGTGGAATTTTATGAGGATAATTTTTGTGGAAGATCTTAACCCTCTAGCTCCCCTCTTAATGGGTCAATTTGGCCCTTTTTTTTCAAAAAAATCTAAAAAAGTCCTTTCAAAAAGGACATGTAGGGATTAAAATATTCTACGAAAATTGTTGCCGTAAAATTTCAGTGGGGGTCTCCAAAGACACCAAAGTTATAAATATAACTCTTTACGCTTAATAAGCTAAATTACACGCCAACTTATCCAAAAAAATCTATAACGTAAATTTAAAGTCGTAATATCTATGGAATGATTGGAGCAGATGGCGACTCTATAATTCTGCAAGGGCATGTTGAGTAGCTTATTTGTTTTTTGCAGTGGGTCAAAGTTTTCATTTTTTAAATAAAAAATGTAAGATGATGTCTGAGAGATTTTTTATTGTCAGAGTTATAAAGTGGAATTTTATGAGGATAATTTTTGTGAAAGACTGCCGCAGATCTATTAACGAGATGGCTGAGCAGTTTAATATACACCTCATATGGGTGCCTGGGCATAGGGATATCCTGGGGAACTGCAAAGCCGATGAACTTGCTAGGAAAGGGACGACATTACAAATTCTCGAAGAATTTGCATATACAAGAGCCAATCAGGCAGTCCAACGAAAGATGGGCAGAAATCGGCACCTGCAGGGTAGCTAGACAAATCTGTCCAAGGTATGACCTGAGAAGATCAAAAAATCTCCTCGCACTGATTGTCTACGTTAGTATCAGTTCTGACGGGACACTGCTTGATCGGCAAACACGCCAAAAGATTGGCTATTGACTCTAATGGCTTCTGCAGAAGCTGTGGAGATGAGGAAGAAGTGGAGAGCATTGAGCACTTGCTATGCGACTGCCCCGCTCTGCTGAAACGACGACTGGACATACTGGGTCGGCCTTTCTAGGCAGGCTAACAGATCTTTCCAGTACCGATATTCGTACTATCGATAAATTTGTATATCAAACAGGTTGGTTTCGATGAGGGGCATTTCAGACCGTGGTAACACTAGGGACCTAAACTGGTCTATGTGAGCTTGTATAAAAAAAATACGGCTGCCACCCTAACCTAAATCTAAACTAGAAGGAGTGGAACCATATGGCCTATTTTCGAACTTTGCCGAAGATAGAGAATGATATTACCACATACTGAGTTTGAAGTCAATCGGTTAATCCTTTCTAGAGATATTGTGCGCACCAGCCAGCAGACTGACACACAGCCAGACTGATAGGCGAACGGACAGACATTGCTCAGACGACATAGAATGGCTAAAATTGAATTTCCGCCAAACATATTTGGGGTCTTAGCTAACACCTTCGTTATGTTACATTTTTGACCCGAAACAAATTATACGTACCCCCTTCTCTATAAGGTTAGGAGATAAAAACTCAATTAATATTGAATAAATTGAAATGACTCAATCAGAAATGTTTAAAAACTCACTCGCAATTCAATTTTAAAATTAATTAATATATATTCATATTTAGACAATTGTCAGCAAGAATACAAAAAGTGATAAAAAAACTATTTAAGTTAAAGTAGATACACATGTTCTTGGGGTGGCGGCACACGTACGAGTACTCGCAAACGAACGAAAGTGAGAACAATCATTAACATCAGTTTGTTTAAAGAAACCTATACTATTTATTATTAATTATATATAGTTGTTTGTTGTGAACGTAGTTAACAACAGTTGTCTACAAGTCGTGTTCGTTTATACGGAGATCTTCAGCAATTAGTTACAGATGCATTGTAGAATAGATTTTGGGATTTGGGTGAGTGGGCGATTATGATCTCAATAAATATTCAAATAAATTAGAGCAAAACACAGTCGGGTAGGGTTATAACGAACTCATATGAACCTGAATTGAGGAGGTACTTTTCACAACTTGACTATTCCACTTTTAACAGAACTGATTTTTTTTGTTTGGAAGCATTTAATTCAAAACTCAGAGAAAATAAAATTGTGCGAAGTCTGTATAACTAATCTTGACGTCTTTAATAATGCATCAACATTTTGGATTAAATACATATGGCCATAGTATTTTCTCAAATTGTGCAAAAACAAATATTCAAGTTTTGAAAAGTACCTCCTCCGTAATTCGTTATAAACGTGTAGGCAAAGAAAAAAATATATTTATTTTACTAATAACAGTATGCAACAAATCAACACTTTTTGAAAATTATACGGACTAGACAGTATAGGTTCGACTGTACTATCAAAGGGTAAAATAACCCTATACTCAGTTTGGCGAAATTTCGGACCATTTTTGTTAATGGGCCTCAAAAGTTTCTGAAAATCAGTGGGCCCCTTGAAAAAGGTGTCATCAGCTTTTGTCCAACAACTATAGTGGGGAGCAAAACCGAGTGCATGTTTGCCACTCTTGTATCATTAATTCAGTAAAAATAGTGTTGTTGGGTCAAATGTTATAAAATTGTAGGCACTTATTATTTACTTCATACGGACAAAACACCGTAAGTTACATTTTGAAAAAGTAAAGTGGGTAAAAGTAAAAAGTGGGTTCGAGCCTGCAGTCAAGAAAAAAAACAGATTTGTCTTACAAAAAAAATAAGAAGCGGTTTGAATTCTGTAAGATTGGTAGCTGGAAAAGTGTTATAAATTAACAGTTTCCAATCCGATAAGATTTAATATTACTGGCGCCGGCCTTATGAAATTATTCAAAAACCCTCAAGTCAAGAAAACCGTTAAGCATGGAGGAGGAAGCTTATGATATGAGGATGCATTACGTGGTGGCGCACTTGGCCGCTGGTAAACAGTAAGAGTATCATGTTGACATCATATTTTGAAATCAAATTTACCGGATTTTGCAGAGGTGAGTCATTACCCTGAGAAGGATGTTGTGTTTCAGCAAGACGTGTATCCCACAACACTTCCAAAATAGTGAAAAATGGTTGTGGTAACATAAATATCAACTTCCAGAATGGCCAGCACAAAGTTTCGACCTAATTCCAATTGAAAATTTGTGGGCTGTGGTCAAAATGTGGTTGGGGTTATATCATCGAGCTGTGTAGCCGGTGCAGCATTAATGGAGTGATATTAAAATGAAATAAGCCAAAACCTAGTGGAAAGTATGCCCAAACGAGAGCAAAGCGTAATGAAAAACAAAGGACGATGAACTAAATGCTAAAACATCTGATTTTAAATGTAATAAAAGTTAAGTGCAAAACTGAATGCATACAGAATTTCATCTAGTTCATATGATGTTATTCACTAGAATAAGTGTATAGCTTTTTTAAGCAATAGTTTTTGTTTAGCAATACATAAAGTATATTTGTTGCAAATTTTATGGCGTTTGGACTGAAGATACTGTTTTCACAAAAAAAAATGAAAAAGTAGCATGCATGTATGCTCGGTTATGCTCCCCACTGTAATTCGCTTCAATATATTTGGCAATAATGTTGCTATGCTGAACAAAGTTTGTTAACATATTATGCGAAAAAAAAATTTCCCGCACTTTTTTTTGAAAAAGTGAAGGAAAATATATTTTTTCAGCATAACTTACAGATATTTTTCACTAACAATATTTGGCAAAATTGTAGCCACGGTAAATCTAATTTGTGAACATATCAATACAATCTGAACGTGCCAAGGCACCCTAAACAGCTCATAAAGACCATATTATACCTAAAAATATGTGAGTATTTCACTATTTTGTAACAAAAATATTTTTTTGGTTTAGGGTATGTTTAGCAATTTTATAGAAAATATTAGGGTCAATACTTTTGTGGAACATATTAACCCTTTAGCTCCCCCACATAGCTGTAATATTAGGTCCTATTTTAACAAATCGTAAAAAACAACCCTGATAATAAAAAAACCGGAAAACCGGTGGAAACAAACGAAAAAAAACCGGTTGTTCGAAATTCATGATTTTGAGAAAAACCGGGGACGGTGGAAGCAAAAAACCGGTGGGCCGGTTTAGGTTGTTGGCCACAACATTTTACTTAATGTGTAAGAACACACCGAAGCTCAGAACTTAACATAAAACCCCAAAAAAAGGGTCAAATTCCAATCAAAAACGCTCTTTACCACTAGGTCGTATGACTAACATTGCTGCACGAACAGAACAAGGAGGGTTTTTGACTGGAATTTGAGCTTTTTTTTGTTTTTGTGTGACAATTTCTAGCCAACGACAAGTAGTTTTATTATTATATTTCTTATTTTTAAGTAATAATTTACTAACAATTAGGAAACTCAACATAATATTTATTAAATTGTTGTAATTTTAAGTATTTTAAAGATAATATCGCTCATTTAGAAAAAGACCGCCACAACTCAAAATAACTTTTTTTTGAGTTGGTCGTACTAAAGTGTCCTACATTTCAATATCTATAAGCTGATCCATGATTGGGCTGATTCCTGAGGAAGACAACAATATTTGGCGCACTTCAGAAGTCATGTCATCCCAAATATTTATTTTTGTATAGATCATTTAAATCAAACTGGCAAGCGAATTGTCATAAATGAGCGATATATATTTTTAAATGAGTATAAAATTTTTGCTGTATATGTTGGTGTACGTACAGAGGAACTTTAGCGGAAAATCCTTTATTTAAAGAAGAATAAAGGCTATATATAGCCTATACTATAGTAATTAAATCTATGAAAAGGGAATAAATAGTATTTGGATTGGATAGATAGAACAGTGAATATACTTATAGCAGATCCGAACAGCAATTTTATAGAAATAAAATTTGTTATGGAAAATTTCCGAAAATTGCAATTCTAAAGAAAATCTCATCATAGTTCCATGTTTCAAGAAAATTTTGTCGAAATCAAATTTTTCTAGAAAAAATTGAAATAGCATTTTTCAAGTAAATTTTATAAAATTCCAAATTATTTGAAATTACGTTTTCTAAAAAAATCCTGTGTAATTGCATTTTTCTAGTTAATTTCAGAAAAATTTTGTTGAAATAGAAGTTTCCTAGAAAATTTAGTTAGAGTTGAATTTTTCTACAAAATTCTCTGAAATTTCATATTTCTGCAAAATTTGTCTCTAAAAAATTTCGTTGATATTGCATTTTTCTACAACATTTTGATGAAACGCATTTCTCTACAAAATTTGGTAAAAATGAAGTTTTCAAAAAAATTTTAAATTTATTTTTTTCTTCAAAATTTAATCAAAATCCGATTTTTCTATGAAATATTTTTGAAATAGCACTTTTCTACAAAATTTCGTTAAAATTTAATTTAAGAAAGTTCAGTCGGGTAACCGACTTACGAATCCCCTTACCTTCAGACCCAAAAAATATTCATAAATTTATTTATTTATTGTTATTATCAATTTAAATTGCATTTAATAACTTTAAAGTATGCACTGGTATAAAAGTTATAAGCTGTTAACATTTGGTGCAAAATATTAGGTACAACAAGTGAAGGCGTTAAGATCGGCCATGCCCCTCCACCATGGATAGCATGTGACCTCACAAAATAACTCAAACCTAAAGAAAATAACACCGAAAACACACAAAAAAATGTAGTAGATGAGAACAGTAGGAATCGCAACAAGTTAGATGTTATATATGGGAGCTATATCTAAATATGGACCGATATCGCCCATTTTCAATCCCAAGTTACCTGCAGCTATAAGAAGTATCTATACCAAATTTCAGCCACCTAGATCAAAAAAATGTAGTAGATGAGAACAGTAGGAATCGCAACAAGTTAGATGTTATATATGGGAGCTATATCTAAATATGGACCGATATCGCCCATTTTCAATCCCAAGTTACCTGCAGCTATAAGAAGTATCTATACCAAATTTCAGCCACCTAGATCAAGTATTATAGATTGTAGCGTGATTACAACAGACGGACGGACGGTAAGACGGACATGGCTAAATAGTCTTAGAATTTACTTTATGGGGTCTCAGATCAATATTTAGAGGAGTTACAAACGGAGTGACAAAATGAATATACCCCTCCATCCTATGGTGGAGGGTATAAAAAGAAGTGTCCATTACCACTGCATACTAAGGGCCTTATTCATAAAAAGTTAAAGAAGATTTGAGGAACGCTTTAGCAGTGTTAAAACGTTCTTCAAACCTTCATTAAATTTTTATGAATAAGGGCCTAAAGTTTCTAGTATTTGTGTGCACTGGTATTAAAGTTATAAGTAGTTAACTTTTGGTGCAAAATGATCCATTTTTGTGCGATGTACCAAAATGGGCTGCCTATAGCAACCACTTTTCACTGGACGCTAGGTACTTTTTACTGGACTCCTAATAGCTATACACTGCACAAAATTTCAAGTATGTATTTCTATGCACTGATATTAAAGATATATGCAGTTAAATGTTTGTACCAAACGGTACCATTGTGCGGGATGTACCAAAATGGATGGCAACACTTCGCCCATTTTTCTCAAGGCGATGGACGGTAGGTACTTTTTACTGGACTCCTAATAGCTTTACACTGCACAAAATTTCAAGTATGTATTTCTATGCACTGATATTAAAGATATATGCAGTTAAATGTTTGTACCAAAAGGTACCATTGTGCGGGATGTACCAAATTGGGTGGTAACACTTCGCCCATTTTTCTCAAGACGATGGCGACGGATAAGCTACATATTACTATGTAAGGAATTACAGATGATTCTGATAATAATTATAGATGTTATTAGAGAATCAATATTTCACTAAATTTTAACCCTTTGTGCTGGAGGTACTAAAAGCTGTGGACCACTATGGCCCATCTTCGTACTTAGCCTGAGAAAAATATTACCGCATACCAAATATGAAGTCAATCCGTTACACCTTTCGAGAGTTATCGCGCGCTCCAATCGGACGGACTGACATTGCTCAAATGATTTAAAATGTTCTAAAACGAATTTCCGCCGAACATACTTAGTGTCTTAGGTCACTCCTTCGATGTGTTACACTTTTGGGTAGTAGCAAATGCGTTATGTTGTTTTACAAATTTCAATAGAATCTATTAATTCTTAACATTTTCCTAAGTAACAACGGGGCATGTCACAGATTCCGATCGGAATTGATTCCGTTCCGTTAAAATCAGAAACTGTATGAATAAATTATTTTTTCAATTTATAAAATTATATACACATATCAGGTCCACATAGAAATTTAAATTGGTTTCATTCTGAAATGAAAATTAACTTAATGTATTTCATAGAAGTCAAATTTGCATTTCATTCCAATTCCGAACGGAATCGAACTCTGTGACAGGGCCCATGAATTATACTATCCGCAGAACATGGAGATAACGAACATGTTTCATGTTCTTCCATACGAAATACCACAGTTTACTGTACTGGGATTTGCTGACATGTTTGAATTTAATTTTTATGACAAATAAAAATTTTTAATAAAGACTGAAATATCGATTAACAATAAATTGTTGAACAATAATAACTACTTAGAGCCTGTAATTATGAGAACTTTTTTTTATGGATTTCCATGTGAGATGTTACTGAATAAACTACGCTATTGATTAATCATCATATTTCCATAAGAAATTCCCCTTTGGAAAGTGATTTGCAAAATATAACCAGTTTTATATTTATATTAAGTAAAAATTACACCGGTCGACACGATGTTTGGTTCCGACTTTTAAGTGTCCAATTTTGGTTTATTTTCTGTTACTGATAAAGAGAAAAATATTTTTTAATCAAAGTTTGTTTTTCCAGAAATGAGAGCATATTTCCTAATTTCAAGGAAAGTGAAAGTTTTCCTCGCTATAATTTTTTAATCGAAGGAGTGACCTCAAACCCCAATTATGTTTGTCTGCTGGTTGGTGGTGCGCACGATAACTCTCGAAAAGATCAACCGATTGACTTCAAATTTGTTATGCGCTAATGTTTTGCTCTATCTCCGGCTAAGTTGGAAGATGGACAAATAGCTAACATTTAGTGAAATAATGATTCTTAAATAACTTCTATATGATTTAAATAATTGAAGTTTTGTATAGAGTAATGCTTTTATAGTACCTACCGACGCGGCGCAAAAGATTTTAGCGGCTCACATCGGCTGAAACTCAGCCTCCGACTTTATTTAGTGTGTCAAAAAGAGTTATTTTATGCAACCATGGAAATTAAGAAACTGACAAAAGGGTCTAACCCTAATTTTTAATGCAGTTCTTTTTTGCGTAAAAATTTATAAAAAGTTTCTAAACAAAAAATTTATGGAATTTTAAATTGAGAAATCAGTTTTTGGTTTTTGCGGAAATTACGAACCAATTTTTACAAAGTCTACGTCGCACTTTGTCATTCACAGTAAATTCTCTTGCACAACAAAGACTACTAATAACACTGTGCAACAGTGAAAAATACACGGACTTGACAGTATAGGTTCGATTCTACTACCAAAGGGTAGTATAACCCTATACTCGGTTTGGCGAAATTGGTGACCAACTTTTTTATGGGCCTCCAAAGTTTCTGAAAATCAGTGGGCCCCTCGAAAAAGGTGTCATCACCTTTTGTCCAACAACTAATTCAGACTTGGTGATACCGCTTAACTATATTTGGCAATAATCTTGCTAAGAATATGCTGAAAATAGTTTCTTAACATTTTTTGCGAAAAAAAAAATTTCCGGTACTTTTTTTTTGAAAAAGTGAAGGAAAAAAATATTTTTTTTTACCTTTTTCAGCATAACTTCCAGGGACTTTGAACAACTTTTGGAACATATCAATACATTCTGAACGTGTCTACGCACCCTAAATAGCTCAAAAAACCACATTGTACCCCAAAAATGTTAGTATTTCACTATTATGTAACAAAAATATATTTTTTTGGCAAATTTATAGAAAATATTAAGGCCAATATTTTTGTGCAACATATTAACTCTCTAGCTCCCCCCCCAATAACTGTAATTTTTGGCCCCATTTTAACAAAACGTAAAAACACCCCTTGAAATGGGGAGGGCTGGAATGAAATGTTCTACAAAAATGTTGGCCATAAAATTTTACTAAATGTGTCAGAACACACCAAAGCTCAAAACATAACACAAACGCCAAAAAAGTTCAAATTCCTGTTCGTGCAGCAATGTTAGTCATACGATATAATGGTCGAAGCAATAACGATACCAGTAAAGTGCGTTTTTGACTGGAATTTCACCGTTTTTTGGTTTTGTGTTAAGTTTTGGGCTTTGGTGTGTTCTGACACATATAGTAAAATTTTATGACCAACATTTTTGTAGAACATTTCATCACCGCCTCCCCATTTTAAGGCGTGTTTTTACGATTTGTTAAAATGGGGCCAAAAATGACAGTTATTTGGGGGAGCTAGAGGGTTAATATGTTTCACAAAAATATTGGTCTTAATATTTTCTACAAAGTTGCAGAACATACCCTATACCAAAAAAATATATTTTTGTTACATAATAGTGAAATACTAACATTTTTGGGGTACAATGTGGTTTTTTGAGCTATTTACGGTGCCTAGACACGTTCAGATTGTATTGGTATGTTCGCAAAAGTTGTTCAATTTTATGTTGGCAACAATTTTTGTGAAAAATTACGAGTTCCTGGAAGTTATGCTGAAAAAAGTGAAAAAAAATATTTTTTTCCTTCACTTTTTCAAAAAAAGAAACGGAAAAAACTTTTTTTTCAAAAAAATTTTAAGTAGCTTTTTTCAGCATATTCTTAGCTACATTATTGCCAAATATAGTTAAGCGGTATCACCAAGTCTGAATTAGTTGTTAGACAAAAGCTGATGACACCTTTTTTGAGGGGCCCACTGATTTTCAGAAACTTTGGAGGCCCATAAAAAAAAATGGTCACCAATTTCGCCAAACCGAGTATAGGGTTAGGTTTAGGTTAAGGTGGCAGCCGTATTTTTTTACAAGCTCACATAGACCAGATTAGGTCCCTAGTGTTACCACGGGCTGAAATGCCCCTCATCGAAACCAACCTGTTTGATATACAAATTTATCAATAGTACGAATATCGGTACTGGAAAGATCTGTTGGGCTGCCTAGAAAGGCCGACCCCAGTATGTCCAGTCATCGTTTACTCAGAGCGGGGCAGTCGCATAGCAAGTGTTCAATGCTCTCCACTTCTTCCTCATCACCACAGCTTCTGCAGAAGTCATTAGAGTCAAAACCCAATCTTTTGGCGTGTTCGCCGATCAAGCAGTGTCCCGTTAGAACTGATATTAACGTAGAAAATCTTTGCCTCTCTAGTGCGAGGAGATATTTTGGTCTTCTCGTGTCATACCTTGGCCAGATTTGTCTAGCGACCCTGCACGCTGAAAAAAAATCGCTTCTGTAGTATATTGTCCCAAACATATTCGGCTTGAAATATACATATGTTTAGAGTACACTCCAAATATATAATATTTGACACACATAAATATTATATGTTTGGGAGAATATTGTTCTAAACAAATATATGTTCCCATTCTAATATTTTTTATTTGGAACTAGTATTTCCGAAATAAAGATTAATTTGTATTTAATTATTTTGGCAATGTATCAATGCCTTGATTTAAAGACAAGTTTTCTGTTTTTCAGGTGCTCAAAGATATTTCTTTTTATAAATTTTAAATGTTTTTAAAATTTAATTAAAACTTAAATCGTATAATCTTTCGTGAATATAAATTGCATTGATGGATTGACAAAAAGTGATGAATTGGAATATTTATAAATTAAAAGACATTTTTAGCTATAAAGTTTAAAACGAAAACTAGGAAAAACTAACTAAAATTCGAAAAAATCAGCAAAGTTTTAAAATTTTTTTTAAATAAAATATGTTTGGAAAACTTCTTAAACAATAACTTTGTTTGTGGGTACACACATATTTTATTTGTGAAAGTCAGTTAGCAAATATATTATGTTCTAATATATTAATATATGCGTTCCAAACAAGATTTCTTGATTTTCAAATAAAATTTATTTGTTAACAAATATATAGTATTTGAAAAAATCGCTTCCAAATATATTTTCTTTCAATTCAAACATATCAAAAATGACGATTTTCCCCCGTGTGCAGGTGCCGATTTCTGTCCATCTTTCGTAGGATTGCCTGATTGCCTCTTGCCTAAGCCAACGCTTGCACGTGGAGAGTGGCGCACCAATATATGCAAATTCTTCGAGAATTTGTAATGTCGTCCCTATCCTAGCAAGTTCATCTGCTTTGCAGTTCCCCGGGATATCCCTATGCCCTGGGACCCATATGAGGTGTATATTAAACTGCTCAGCCATCTCGTTAAGAGATCTGCGGCAGTCGAGGGCTGTTTGTGAATTTAGGGATGTTGCCTCCAGAGAATTGATGGCAGCCTGGCTGTCCGAGTAAATGACAACGCCAGTGTTGATTACTATGTTGCGACTCAGCCACTTGGGACTTCCCATATTGCCATTATTTCGGCTTGATAGACACTGCAGGTATCTGGTAGTCTATAGAGCTATATCCAAACTAAGTTCTTCACAGTGTACTCCGAAGCCAAACTTTTCATAAAGCTTCGAACCATCCGTATAGAAGTGGAGATGGTTTCTATTACCTGGTATTCAATGCAATTTCTTTCGAAGGTATACACAGTTGGTATATAGTCCACTCGGTCGGTTACCATAGCACTACACTTTGATATCCTCATGTGACCATAGTTTTTGTACCTCCACATTGATAGGCAGTTTAATCTTATTGCCGCTTTGGTTGCAACTTCTCTCGCCACAATATTAATGCAGTATATGGAGTAGGGCTTGTAGAGACTCGGTCGCTGTAGTCCTTAAGGCTCCGCTTATGCTCAGGCAGGCTGTTCTCTGAAACTTTGTTAGTAGGATGGTGATGGTTAGTTGCCGTCCACCATACCACAATGCCGTATAACAGTATTGGTCTAACTACTGCTATATATAGTATAGGATTATACTACCCTTTGATAGTAGAAACGAACCTATGCTGTCAAGTCCGTGTATTTTTCAAAAAGTGTTCATTTATTGCATAGTGTGAGTAGAGATTTATTGAACCGAGTTTCGACATTACATTAAAACTTCCATAACTTTCTTATATTTTTGTTTTCATTTTAAGTTTTTTCATCTATTTCTGAATATCTTAAAGCATCATCTTTGACTGAGAATGACAATCGTGCGCCAGTGTTCGCTGGAAATTTATCGGTTCAGGCGATTGTTGAAATTTGATCAGCCGATCATCCGCCGCCGCTGATCGATATTTTTCCATGCGCCGCCGCCGCTATAATTTTGGTCAGCTTCATTGCCTGGTACCTACAGTCAGTGAAAACTGGGCGTCATTGGCACGCCCCTATTGGTTTCTCCCATACAAATGGATAATATTTATGCAATTTAAATTGATAATAATTTAATTTAAACAAAAAATAAATTAATTAACAGTTTTTTTGGGACTGAAGGTGAGGAGATTGGTGGATAATGGATAAATTCTTGCGACAATCCGTGATATTGAAACAATAGAGGGGTTGAATCACATATTTTTTGTTTAACTCGAGAATTATTTTTCCGAATTAGTTGAAGGAAGTTTTAAAGAATGCAAAAATAAGTAGCCTTCAACTTCTTTCAAAACCATTTTCCTCCGTTCAGAGGATTCGACAATATCTTACAAAGTATTAAAAAAAATAGAGTTTTTTAGAATATTTTAATTTTTTTATATAAAAATCCCCATAAAAATATCTAAAAAAAAAGCACAATTGTTTTATTTTTATAATTTTATCGTATAGTCTGATCGGTCATGTATTTAATGAACCCATTTCGAAGAAAATCGATGCATAATTTAAAAAGTTGTAGAGAATTTAGTAAGGTTTTAACTTTAAAACATTCTTATCGATGTTTTGGCGTCAACAGAAAACCAAGAAAAAAATTTGTTTTTGTCGACCGGTGTTATTAGAAATAGTTTACTATTTTATAAATCACATACTCGTACAACTTTAATCTTAAGAGAAAAGCAAACTATTATCGTATTGTGTTTTTCCCGCAATATTTAATTATCTTACAAAAAACTGGTTACAGTTTTAGAGAGACACGTATTGAAAACACATGAATACAGATCTGGGAACTCCGTTAATAATAGACAACACAAATTGGAGGAATCACCTTATCCCGTCTGTCTGTCAGGCTATAAAAACTGATCATGTCGATTTGTAAAATGCTCGGATTGTGTCTAATATTTATATTGATGTATGTATTTCAATTTATGACTGTGAATAATGAAAATGTCGTACAGAGTCGTGACTCCAAAAATATATATTTTGTTCTTAACACTCTACTCCGTGTATTACAACTTTTTTCATTCGTTGTACATTTATAACAATCCAAGTCGCTTAAACTTCAAAGAAAAATTATTTAAAAACTAAAAAAAAATTAAATAAGCTTTTAGGTTAAGACATACGGAAATACACAGAGGTAATTTTATTTAACACTAGCTGGACCCGGTCCACTTCTTTGCCCCAGATTTCAGATCCCGTCCATTTTTGGGCCAATCACGAAGACTGCCACCAAATACATATTCATAAAATTACAGCACTCTCGCTAACAAATTGCTCAAGATATGTGAATTTCAAAAATTGGCTCACATGGGCGGTTCCACGCCCACTTGATATATCGAAATTTTAAGTAACCTATTTCAAGTAACCTATAGGTCCAGCCATTTAGGCTTTTACAAACAATCCCACTAAATACGATATATTAAAAAAAACCGTTGTATTCTCATATTTAAAAGTGTATTGTGGGCACTTACATATAGTGGTTTTTTACAAGAAATCTTTTTGTCGAATACATCACCCAAAAAATCCCTCGATTTATACAACTTTTGATATATAGCTATTTTTGTAGGGAGATAATCATGGTAAGGGGATCAGCGGGGATAAGGGGTGTTTTGGAAGAAATACTTCAGGAAGTGTCTCCTTTATTTTTCGAAGCTTTCAAGCCACAAGCACAGTGGATTGCAGCAAAACTAACAATTTAAAAAAATAAAAAATATAAATAATTTTTGGCCCACTACCATCTAAAGCTTATATGTTAGAGAATTAATAGAAGTTTAAAATATAAAAAATTCGCGAAAATCGTAGAGTACAAACAATAAAAAATTACATTTAAATTTCAAATCTTAAAAATCTCACACACAAAAATTTATATTTTTTTTATAATTTTTTCTGAAAAGTACCGAAAAATACCAACATTAAAAAAAAGATTTTTCAAATCGGACTATAACTTAAGAAGTTATGACCATAAACCTGACACACAGAGTGATATCTGAACGATTTTTTAAATATCGATAACTTCTGAATGAGTTATAGGAAACATTTCAAAAAATTCCACAGAACGATTTCAGGTGTACTAAAAAATATAAAAAAATGGGAAAATTCAAAACAGAAAATTTTTTGAACCTGACGATTTGTCGTGGGCTTTCCCATTTATAGACTAGGATTCTATCCCTTTGAATTTATATTACCTTCATCCTAGTGCTTTGCCTGAGCTTTAATACAGAAGTCTCTGAGTTATGTCACTCTTGAAGTAAGTGAGCGATATATTGAAACACAGATAAATACCGAAATAAATAGAGGTTGCATCACATATTTTAGCATAATTCGAGAAACATTTACCCTAATCATCCCATCAGTGGTTTGAACAATATCTTATAAGATATTGCGGACATATTAAATTTTTTGATTCTGTAAAGCTTTCCTGAAGCAATTAGGATAAATGGTTCTCGAGTTATGCTAAAATGTGTGGTTCAACCTCATTTTATACCTTACACCACACTGTGGTACAGGGTATTATAAGTTTGTTTCATAGCAGATGTTTGTAACACCTAGAAATACTACAGCTGGACCCACCTTAAAGTATATCGATCGACTCAGAATCACTAACTGAGTGATTTAACCATGTCTGTTCGTCCGTCCGTCTGTCTATTTAAAGTTGTCCGTTGAGTACAGGTCGCAATTTCACTCCGGTCATAATTTAAGAAGTTATGACCAAAAATCCGATACACAGAGTGATATATATATAGCGTGATTCATTTCGAGGGTTCCCTACTTTTTTAAAGAAAAAAAACACAGAAAATTCAAATTGAATTGGGAATGTTTATTATCATTTGAAAGAACATTCTTTGGCATTTATTTTTTGAAGATTATGTCTATCAATGACGGTCTCAGATAGTTCATCCGTTGAGTCCAATTTTCGATGACTCGTTCGAGCATTTCGACTGGTAACTGGCGAATGACACGCGTGATGTTTTGCTCCAAGGCCTGAATCGAAGCGGTTTAGACTTTACATATCCCCACAGGAAAAAGTCTAACGGTGTGATATCACACGATCGTGGTGGCCAATCAACCGACCCCAAACTTGAAATTATCTGCTCACCGAAGTGTTCTCTCAATAAATCTCTTGATTGATGCGATGTGTGGGAAGTGGCGCCGCCTTGTTGAAACCAAATGTCGCCGAGATCACGAGCTTCAATTTCAGGCATCAGGCATAGTCGGTTATCATGGCACGATAACGGTCGCCATTGGCGGTTACGCTCTCACCGGCATCATTTTTGAAGAAATATGGACCGATGATTCCACCGGCCCACAAACCACACCAAACCGTTGTTTTTTCTGGATAAAGTGGCAGCTCTTGAATCTCTTCAGGTTGCTCTTCGTCCCAAATGCGGCAATTTGCTTGTTTACATACCCATTGAGCCAGAAATGGGCCTCATCGCTGAACAAAATTTGGCTCGAAAACGTCGGATCTTCTTGGAACTTTGAAAAGGTCGGGCGTCTTCAGTTCGTGCACAAGCTGTATTTTGTATGCTTTCAATTTAAGATCTCGACGTAAAATGCGCCAAGTCGTTCTATACGTCAGTCCGAGATGATGCGAATGGCGCCGAATCGACTATCCACGGCAGTGATGCCAACTATTTCAATCAAATTTAAGCTGCAGAAGTGAAAACTGCAAAATTCAACTCAGAGAGTCAAATGTAATTGCATATAAATATGTCCATAACACGGAGTAGCAAGTATAATTTCATTATGTTGGCACCAACAAAAAACATGAAAAGCGTACACCTAGTGCTTTTTTTCGTTTGGCACTAAGTGAACACTTTTCGCGTATTGGGGGGTCAGAAAAGCACTAAATGATATCACCCATATCTGATCTGTTCTGTGACTGCGCCGACTGCTTTTTTGGTAAGGCTTTCCACGTCTTTGACAGTTCCTTCGCTTTCCGTAATGATGCCACCCAAGTATTAGAACTTTTCCACACGGTGTACCTGATTTTTTTGAATTTTAAATGTATCACTTGATGTGGGATTTATTCGCATCTCTTGGTTTTGGATAGGTTTATTCTGAGACCTAATTTGTTGGATTGTAAAGATATGTCATTTAGTTTCTCTTGCATGTCACATAGTCTGTGGGATAGCTCGCACTTATCATCTTCTTAATCTATGAACAGCATATACTCGTATAGTGGAGATCTATTTTCTACAGTTTGCTCAATTATTATTCTGAGGGTGCTAATTTGATCGACACATGATCTGCCACTTCTAAAGCCAGCTTTTTATGGGCGCAGCTTCTTATCAAGATGTTTGAGTAGTCTTCCCAGGATGATCTTCATAAAAACTTACATAGCTGCACAGAGAATAGTTATACCGTTATATGTATGTGTTCATGGTTTGTCAATAGCTCCATTTTGCCCTTTTAACACTTGAATCTGAAGTCAATTTTGAATGTTGACTTCTTGTATCCATATCCATCATATGGATATAGAAAACGAAATACAGGGAGTCAACAGTTAAAATTGACTTCAGAGTCAATAGTACTCGAAGAGCAAAATGCAACCATTGACAAACCATGAACAACGGTATGTGTTTCGTTTCGATAGGACGCAAATTGACATCGCAGCACAAAAAATGAATTATAGGAGGAGTAGGGTAATCTACTTTTTTGAAACCTCCATAACATTTTTCTTTGTAAATAAAACTAAATCGTTTTAGGGCAAAAGTTTCCTGGTTTTAACGAATCTTCATGGTCGTAATGATAAATAGGCATCATATGGATCCAGGAAAAGAAATATAGAAAGTAAACAGTCAAAATTTACTTCGGAATCAAAACTGATCGAAAGAAAAATGGAGCCATTGACAAACCTTGAAAAGCGGTGTAAATAAAACATATTTGGGCCGTAGGTAGGGAGCACCGATCAAAAAAATGTGCGTTATTCTGGAATTGTCTGTGAATAATCTTTAAACGTAGGGTGTTTCCGCCTCAATCTATTTTTTTGACCCATACTAGAGTTGTGTAGTTCACACAACTCGTTAATTTCAGCTCAGTAGTTCACTATGTTTTTTCTTCAACCATATCATTTCGTTCTCTCTTCTCTGCTGTTATCTGTTGTTTCCATTTTTATGGCATCATCAATGTATGATTCTACCTATACAAACGCCTTTGCATTAGTTTTTCCAACTCTTACATTTATATTCCAATCAGATTCCTTTAATATTGGCTTATTTGAACTGGTGATCTACTGAACGAAATGAATTGTATAAGTAAAGTGAGCTGGTGTGCTGAAGAGCTGGTATGCTAAAGTGAGCTATTGAACTAAATGAACGAACTAGTTCACTCAATTGAACTGAATTAAAAAGAGCGATCACTTAAAAGAACTGTAGTGCCTAACTCTAACCCATACTAATGTCGTAGTATTTTTTCTATCGCAGGCTAAGTTCGAAAAAGAGTCATACCGGTCCATTCCTTCTTGTAACTCACCCACAAAGGGTTAAAATTTGGTAAAATATTTATTCTTAATAACTTATTCAACTTATATCGAATATGGGTCATACCGGTCCACTCGTTCTTGTAACTCACCCACAAAGGGTTAAAATTTGGTAAAATATTGATAATTAATAACTTATTCACCTTATATCGAATATGGGTCACATTGGTCCACTCCTTCTAGTATCTTCCCCCCAAATGTTAAAATTTTGCGAATATTCTGTAAGTCTACACATAGCCCCGGCCCTTTTCAAAATGCATAATATTAATTCAATTACACGTAAACACTTACAATTCGGTACAGGGTAATATCTTTCAAGTGTCTACTATTAAGAGCAAAATAGGAGTATTTTTCAAGTCTCTGCTGGTACCCCCACACAAATTGACAGATTCATTCTAACACAACTTCCCCATAACTTCTGTAGCAGACATATTTTTATCCCCTCGCATATGAGAGAAGGGTATATATCATTTGCTACGAGCCAAAAGTTTAACACATCGAAGGAGTGACCTAAGACCCTAAGTATGTTGGGGGAAATCCGTTCTGGGTCATTTTAAGTCATTAGAGCAATGTCCGTCTATCCGCCTGTCTGTCTGCTGGCCGGTTCGCACGATAGCTCTCGAAAGGAGTAACCGATTGACTTCAAATTTGGTATATAGTAATATTTTTTCTATCTCCGGCTAAGTTAGAAGATGGGCCATATTGGTCCAATCCTTCTAGTACCGCCCCCACAAAGAGTTAACTTTTAGTGAAATATTGATTCTTTAATACCTTCTATACAACTTACTCAAACCTTCTGAAATATTACACATAGTATTAGTTTGTTAGTCGCTAGCACGTCAAGAAAAATGGGCGAAGTGGCAACCATTTGAAATTGTGTACAGTGTAATGCTTTTATAGTACCTAGAGTCCACAGAAAAGTGGGCGTTATTGGCACGCCCCTTTTGGTACCTCCCACACAAATGGACCATTTTGTACCAAATGTTAACAGCTTTTAACTTTAATACCAGTACATACTTTAGAGTTATTAAATGCAATTTAAATTGATAATAATTTAATTAAAACAAAAAAAAATAAATTTACGAATATTTTTTTGGCACTCAAGGTGGGATTCATAAGTCGGTTTACCATATTCTGTTTTATATTGCTCACAAAGCGAGGGCATATCTTATGGTGTTTTCTTTTCTAAAAAATATGTTGCCCTGTCAGAGAGCAGCCTTTAAATAATGTCGCCTACACCCTCTTGTACTGCTGCATTTTTTATGGACGGAATCGAAAACAAAAATGCAAAAAGCAAGCCTTTTCATTCACTAAAAAAAAAAATTAAAAACAAAGAATACTCCACGACGCCACCTAAATAATGCATCTGTCCATGCTTCCGGGTATTTACACGCTGGAAAAAAAATCGCCTCTGTAGTATATTGTTCCAAACATATTCTGCTTGAAATATATATATTTTTATATATGTTTGGGAGGATGTTGTTCTAAACAAAACTGTTTACATCCTAATATTTTTTATTTGGATATGTTATTTTCCAAACAAAGATCTAGTTGCGTGAATATATATCTATTCTTTAATTGTTTTAAGTTTTCAGCAATTGAAAGGTAATTTTTAGAAATTTTTAATGTTAGTAAAATTTCTTTACAATTGAAAATAATGACTTGGAATAGTTAGAAAATAAAAATAAGTGGTTTCAAATAGAAGTTAATGCTAAGTATGCTATTTTTAATAGGAATGCATAATTCGAAAACACTGAAAAAATTAAAACTAAAATTCGAAAAATTCAGCAAAGTTTTGAAAACGTTTTTTTTAATTAAATATATTTGAAAATATTAATAAACAATACTTTTTTTGTATTTAAAGACATATTTTATTTGAGAAAATTAGTTCGCAAATATATTTTATTCTAATATATTTACATATGGGTTCTGAATACATTTTATTGATTTTCAAATAAAATTTATTTGCTCGAAAATATATAATATTTAAAAATTTGTGTTCCAAGTATATTTTCTTTCGATTCTAACATATCAAAAAAGGCGATTTTGCCTCGTGTAGGCTATACGCTCGACGCTGAAAAACAACATCCACCCCGTCGATTAAATCAGGGCTGAAATGTTGCATTTTAGCATCGTGCAAGTGCGTCATTTTTTACAACAAAAAAACGAAACCCTTTCGCAGTGCAGCATTTTTTTTACAAATGAAAACAAAAAAGCATTTTGGAGGCGAAAGGGAGAACAAATTTAGCATTTATTGGCACAAAAGAAAACACCGTTATATTCAAGTAATGCCATTATTTTTATATTTAAGACGTCTTTGACGGAAGATCTTAAAAATGATGCACTACACATACATATCGATGCCTCCATTCGTACCTCCCAGTCGACTGAGCATGTTTTAGGGAGATTGCATTTATATTCTGTCAAAATTTGGTGTTTATCTGTCAATAAATAATTATAAACAAAACAGTAAAGGTCATTCGATTTGCATTATTAAGGAATTCCACACAAATTTAAAAAAATGCATCAAACTTTGACCGCTTCTCCTGAAAAACCACCTTTTTGCACTTAGCATTGTTTATAATGGAGGTATCGATAAATGTGTAGTAAAATGCTTGGTTAATACAAAAATCGTATAAATCCTACAGCTTGTAGAATGATGGTGTATAAATTGATTCACACTCAAAGAAAAATCTAAGTAATAACAGCAAACAAGTTTGCTCACCCAAGGATTAAAGAATATTTTTTAAAATTTCTTCGTTCTTCACAACTGCTGACAAACCACCAGACAATGTTTGCTACAAACAACGAACACATTTTCTTTTGGTGTGTAGCTTTAGGACAATATGACTGTAAACCCTATCCAATTTTAGTGTATTTCACCTTTTGATCGATTGCAATGATCGATGAACAAATTGTTTATCCCCGTCATTGTTCTCGAGGGGATGCACATTAATGATTGGTTGTGGTTTTCTTAATGTAAGAGTATTTCATGTAATTTTGTTGATGCTTGAATTCCAAACGTATCAGTTTAATGCAGTACACTCGTATTTCTATGACTTCACTGAACAATTGTTTAAATCGAAATGTTATTACTCTTTTAAAATATTTTGGTACAAATGACATCACCTAACTGAAGTGTTTGTTGTCAATTAAATTGATGTAGAGAAACAAAATATGAGCCTATACAAATTTGCTCCTCTAAAAATCTATAATTTATCCGAGTGATATGTATTTTTAAGATTTCTGGAGAAATATCAGTAGCATGACAGACAATGTGGACTATGTATAACACAAATTAAAAATAAAACAATATGGAAGAACTATATTTCTGATGCGATAATAGTAACTGCTTAAAATTTGCTTCCACTCAAACTACCAGAAGCCGAAAAATAACCACTAATCCGCACGCTTACAACTATTCAAAAGTAACGTGGACGTAAGTAATACTTTTATGAGTGTGTTTGTGTGACAGTGAATATTTCAGGGTTGCTAATGCTTGTTCACCACTATCAGAGGAGGCAAAGAGATTCAATATAAGAAGAGGTACCATTCCATTCACCTCAATGAAAGGTGAATTTCGACACGTGTGCAAAGATGAGTTCATGAAAAATGTATGCATGTCAATAAACACAAAAAATAAAATTCTTATACGCTAGTTGAAAGAAAGAAAACGCAGAAAAAACTACATTTAATCAATTTAAATTTCCCTTTTTTTCCACTTCGATAGAAAAACTCACCTCTGCACATGAGTTTTCGACTTTATGGAATGAGGTGAGAAAGCAGAAGAGTGTAAAATTGGGAAGAGCGTAATTAGGGATTGCTGTCGTCATATGGTGAAAAATACCATTTGCTGGGAGGTAGGCTTGAAGTCGCTGCCTCATGGTTTCTTATGGTGTTTTCTTTTCTAAAAAAAATATTGTCCCATCGGAGAGCAGCATTTTAATGGTCGGAATCGAAAACAAGAATACAAAAGGCAAGAATTTTAATTCAATTAAAACAAAAACTAAAAAAAGAATACTCCACGGAGGCACCTCAATAATGCATCTGTCGAAACTTCGTTAGAAACAATACTTTGATTAAATACAGGGCTGAAATAAAGCATTTTTGCACCGTGCAAGTGGGACATTTTTTACAAAAAAAAACCAAACCCTTTCGCAGTGCAGCATTTTTTACAAACGTAAACAAAAAGACATTTTTGGGGCGAAATGCCGAAAAAACGTAGCATTGTTTGGCACAAAGGAAAACACCATTAGTTTTGCATCATAACCACTGGCCTACCTCGCGATTCATAGGAAGATCGCTGAATAATAATTACCCAATCAGGTATGTCATTGTTTGTTGACTGAATCTAATCTAGAGTGTAATAAGATGTCATTTCCAGGTAATAAAAGCAGTAATGACATGTACTTACCAAGATTTTGATGTGGGGGTGGGGGTGGGTGGTATCTCTTACTTCTACCAAAAGGGATATAATTTCTAAAACTATCCATAATTTTTTTTGAAATATGCATTATTATCCCCTCAACTTAGAGAGGAGGGTATATATAATTAGCCAAAAGTGTAACACATCGAAGGAGTGCCCTAAGACCTCAGGTATGTTTGGCGGAAATTCGATTTGGGTCATTTTAAGTCATTTGAGCAATGTCCGTCCGTCCGTCTATCTATATGTGTGTCTGTCTGCTGGCTGGTGCGCACGATATCTCACGAAAGGATTAATCGATTGACTTCAAATTTGGTATGTGGTAATATCTATCTCTATCTCCGGCTAAGTTAGAAGATGGTCCTCTCCTTCTAGGACCTCCCCCACAAAGGGTTAACATTTAGTGAAATGTTGATTCTTTAATAACTTCTATACTACTTACTCGAATCTTCTGGAATTCCACACATAGTATTCGTTTATTAGTCGCTAACACCTTAAGAAAAATGGGCGAAGTTGCCACGCTCCTTTTGGTACCTCCCAACTCCTTTTGGACCATTTCGCAGCAAAAGTTAACTGCTTATAGCTTTAATATCAGTTCATACAAATACCAAAAATTAACAGTTTTTATCTTTAATACCAGTGCATACTAATACTTGAAATTTCGTACAGTGTAATGCTTTTATAGTACCTAATGTCTAGAGAAAGGTGGGCGTTATTGGCAGGCACCTAATGTCTAGAGAAAAGTGGACGTTATTGACAGGCCCCTTTTGGTTTTGGTACCTCCCACATAAATGGACCACTTTGTACCAAAAGTTAACAACTTACAACATTAATACCAGTGCATACAAATACTTGAAATTTTGTTACAGTTTAAACCTAGAGTCCAGAGAAAAATGGGCGTTGTTGGCACACCCTTTTGGCACCTCGCACACAAATGGACCTTTTTGTACCAAAAATTAACAGCTTTTATCTTCAATACCAGTGCATACTAATACTTGAAATTTCGTACAGTGTAATGCTTTTATAGTACCTAGAGTTTTTAGAAAAGTGGCCGTTATTGGCACGCCCCTTTTGGTACCTCCCACACAAATATACCATTTTGTAGCAAATGTAAACTACTCTTATCTTTAGTTTTTAATTTAATAATTTAAATTGATAATAATTTAATTAAAACAAAAAAAATACATTTACGAATATTTTTTTGGGACTCAAGGTGAGGTGATTCATAAGTCGGTTAACCCGTCTGAACTTTTTTACTTGTTGATATGTTTAAATCGAAAGAAAATATATTTTGAACTCAAATTTTTAAATATTATATATTTCTGAGCAAATGAATTTTATTCGAAAATCAATAAAATATATTTGGAACGCATTTATTAATATATTCCAACAAAATATATCTGCAAACTAAATTGATCGAATAAAATACGTGTTTAAATACAAATAAATTTATTGTTTAGGAAATTATCCAAATATATTTTATTTAAAAAAAGATTTTCAAAACATTTGCTGACTTCTTCAAAATTCTGGATTCGAATTGTACCTTCCAATTATGTTGTTGTTGTTGTAGCAGCTTGGAGACGCAGTGTTGATAATTCGTAAGTCTATTACAGACTTCGTTCAGGAATATATCCGATTATCGCGGGAACCATATGTTGTTTTCATCTACTCAATGTTGTCCGGTTGTCAATTAACATTCGCCTGTTAATTTCAGGGAATGGATGTTATTTGAGTGTTACCGTTTCTAATCTCCACTAGAAGCGCGCATTTCTGTTCATAGTATGGTATTATGTCTATTTTTAGCTTCCCTGTTTACTTGCCCTGCAGCCAAAATGACTAGTTTGTATATAGAAATATACTAGTTGCTCTTTACTTCAATCTAGTAACATCTCTGTCCTTTTTTCATATAACGAACTATCGATTTTGGCTTGTCATAGGCACCCAACTAGTTCATTTATTTACAATTCAGCACTAGTTAATATCTAGTTCAGTTATTACTATATTTGAGAATAAGAGAGTGCAAGAGAATGGTGGTGGGAGAGAGACACATTTACTCTGCCACCACCTAGCAAGTATTTGCTCGTAAAGCAGTTCAGACAATCGTTTTTGCTCATTTCTCTGCTGCTGACGGCAGAGAGACGATCGTGTCGATCTGCAACCACCATGTAGGTACCGTATAAATACTGTAAAGCAGTTCAGATAATAGTTTTTGCTGGAAGAGATGCGAATGGGATTGCATAGGTCACATTGCAACTAGTTTATGACTGTTTCAATAAACAACTAGAAATGATTTTAGCTGCAGGGTGGGTTATCAGATGTTGTTGTAGTGGTAGTGAGTTATTTTTAACTGCAGAAACTGGAATTATGTTGAACACATGAAATGATGATGTTAAATTTTTCCAGTGCCCTGGCTGGAAATTCAACCCAACACCTTCGTGATCCAATCAAATGCACTAACCACTGATCTATCGAAGGCCACAATTATGATACCATATGTAGCATTAACTTATGTTTAAAATCAATCATTTCAAATTTCTGAGTATTCCAAGCCATTATTAGTTGTCAATACTGTAAGTAATTTATTTTGATACAAGATTAGACGATTTCAATTATTATTATTTTTACTTTTTTTGTATTACTGAAAATTTAACACAATTCTGAATACAGAAATGCAAATAATAGTCCCATATAAAAAGAAATTGGGTTGTGAACAAAGATTTGTTTAGAACAACATTTTAACAAATATATAATATTTGTGTGTTTCAAATATTATATGTTTAGAGTGTACCCTCAACATATAGATACCTCCCTCCATTATTAACTATGCTAAGTGCAAAAATGTAGTTTGATGCATTTTTTAAATTTGTGTGGAATTCCTTTATAATGCAAATCGAATGAACTGTACTGTTTTGTGAATAACTTTTGACTGGGTTGACGGATAAACACCGAATTTTAACTGAATATAATTTGGAGTATTTAGAAATGTATAATATAAAAATGCAATTTCCCTAAAAACATGCTAAGTCGACTTAGCATGTTTTAGAATGGAGGTATCGATCTATATGTTTCAAGTCGATTATTTTTGGAACAATATACTACAAAAGCGATTTTTTCAGCGTGTGAATATCGCGAAAAAAGAGCTAACCTAGAAAAACTGCTAGCACCGCTGGATTCAACAAGATCGAAATAGGTATATCCATAGGATCTCCCTTCGGTTATAAAGTGTCCATTTCGAGCACAGTGTAATTTAAATAAAACAAAAAATAAATAAATTTAAGAATATTTTGTTGGAACTGTAGGTGAGGGGATTCTTAAATCGTTAGGATGCTAGCTTTCAAAAGTTGGGACAAACTTGTTTTTATATCAAACTAGCTGACCCGGTGCGCTTCGCTGCCCTCAAAGTGCGTTTCAGTGAAATAGAACCATGGGATATTTTGACACTCTTGATATTACGGCAGTGTTTTGCACTTAAATGCACAAATTTCGTGTTGGGCAATACCCGTCAAATCACCTTGAGAGGCTACGTCGCTCATTCTCTGTTGGTGTATATAGATTGCTGTGAGATACAGTCATACCTATTAGTGCAATAATTCTATCAGTATTTATTTTTTCTATAACGATGCCGCATGCGCGTAGTCACGCCCTCTAATCCGGTAACTCCCAATTTTGTTGTTACTAAATACACTTGGTCAAACGTCAATCTAGATATAATAGTCTCCAGTCATTTCGTTTTCAGCAAGCGTGTCGTATGCACAGATACTTCCACTGATCAGCTTTTTAATCAGATTCCGTAGAGTGCTATCAACAGCATCCACTATAAACATCCAGACGATGAGTGCAACGTCTCTCTATATTTCGTTTTGAGTAATTTGTCCATCAACACTATTTTCATGCAAATTTTCAAAACTGTCCTGCAATGATATTCACATCGCGGGTTGTATGGGCGGCGCCACGCCCTTTTCACTCTCTTTTGCAAAGATATCGCCGCAATACTATTTCAAATATTGCGTTCTACATTTTTTATTTATATGGGGGTGTCATTGCCAACTGTTTCCATCGATCCTGTTTGTAGTTCCATCACCCCTACTGGTACCAAGGTCAGACAGGCAAACTTCAAAACCATGGCTGATATAGTGATCGAAATATTGAATTTTGACTTTAAGGTTGTGTAGGAGTACCCAATTTTAATACGATGCCAGTTTTTGGTTCAATCATTGGTTGTGGTCCGAAGGCTAAACACCCATTTTTACAGGCAATAGTGCAGGAAATATTACATATGTATATATTCAGATGTCATGTTTCACATTTCAGGTTGTGTGAGTGGTACCACGCCTACTGTCACAATCATCAACACGCGTACTGCTACCAAGGCACATACACTAAATATCGCCGATCTTACTGCAATAATACTCAAAATATAGTATTTGTAAATTTCAGGCTGTGTGGGCAGTGCCACACCCACTATAACTGTCACACCAGTTTATCGTTCCATTACGTATACTAGTACCAATGTCACATATACCAAATTTAGAGACTCTTACCCCAAAAATAATCACACCAACAATAATTGGTCCGATATTATTAAAATACTAGACTAGGGTTAAACATTTTAATTGCAAATGCAGATATCTCGGGAACTACAAAAGATAAAGCAAGTGTGTCAAAGAGTTTTTGGCAGGCCTTGATAAGTAGAATCCACTTAAGGCAATTTCTCTCGAATGATTTTCAAAACAAACGAAAACGTAACATTCTAAAAATTGTGTATAGCCGCAGTAGCTTACCTTGTAGCTCAGCCCCTGTATGACTAATAAGGCCCTTAAGTTCGCCTGTACCGTATTTAAGTTTTTACCAATCGGTTGATTGATTAAGAAATGGCAGATAAGCACTTTTTTCGAAAATACAACCCCGCCCCCTGTGCACTGTGATGAGCACACAGTAATAACATATTTATTAGTTGTAGACATTAAAAAATGCTTATTCGGAAACATGTATGAGGATGTCGTCGTCATTCCAACAAATTATACCTAAACATGCACTTGCAATTCATTTTTCATTTTATATTTTCAATATTACATTTCCGTGTAGACGACGGGTCCATACAAAGTAAAAAACAATCTGAGAAATTAATTTTTTGATTTACCAATTATTTTGATTTTAATGTAAATCTATTATCTGTAGATCGACATTTTTTTAATTAGGTTTTAAAATTTTAATTTCGGTTTTAATTTCTAATGTATATATTTGTGTGAAAAGTTTCTAAATAATGCACAGAAGATTCCGGTGACTAAGTAAAGATGTTTGCAAACGGAAGTGGATAGTGTAAATACCCTACTATTCCCAGATATATGACATAATGTTAATTGTGTATGTGTATGTATACACAAGTGTAACTTTTGTAATGTTTGCTTTTTTTATTAATGCAAATGAATTGTACTATTTTATTGGAAAGTTAAATAAATAATTACGAGTTTTCAGAATTCATCAGAATAAAATAAAAAACCCTATTGCGCCGGTTTCATTTCATTTAAAACCGGCTTAGGTTTCAATAACATTTACTCGTAGTTGTTACCCACTATGTAATGTGTTTAAGTACTGAGTTAACTTTATGTCTAAACATTTGTGTTTTATAACGTAATTCACCTACGTACGAGTGACTAATTGCACTAGCCGTACTATGTACATTTATTAGAGTGGGGTTTCTTATTGATGTTCTAGAATAAGTAACGACTAAAGCCGCGAAATGGGAGAAACCGTTATTTGGAGGCTAAACAGCACAATTATTGTAGAGCAATTAAAATAGAGTAGTACTCAGTACTAAATTTTAGGGAGATCGGTCATATAAAGTAGCTGTTATACAAATTGCAGCCAAATCGACTGAAAAATGCTTTCACTAGAGCAGCGTCAAGAAATCGTATTGAAAGTAACCTTAGTATGGGGGATATATCAAAAAATGGACCGATATCAATGAGTCTAATAGGATGGGCCATTTATTAAAGGCTATATTTAAACATAGACTAATGTGATCCATGTTCACTCGAGATGATTACATTGTGCAACAAATTTTGGGTCATCAAATCTTTCCCGAACGAAACCAATTGGACATGATACTAGTATATCAAAACCTCCCAAATTGTTTTGCAAAGTTAGCTCGAATTTTTGTTTTATAGCCCTTTGAAGTTGGGCTATTTTTAATCAAATTTCCTGGCAAAAGTGTATTATAGTGGGCAGATGTCAAACCAAAAAAAAAAAAAAAACAACCGCCTCTGAAGTGACGCCCAAAATGAAAAAAATATTCCCAGTGGGACACCGGTCCTTTGGGCCCTAGGTCTATCAAAAATTATCTAAAGCCACAGATAGAGGAAACGGAAACGCTGATCTTAAAATTTTGAGACCCAAAAAAGCCACGTAGAGACAAAAAAAATCCTGATATGTATACCCTAAACCACACAGTGGTACAGGGTATTATGACTTTGTGCATTTGTTTGTAACACCTAAAAGGAGAAGAGATAGACCCATTGTTTATTATACCGATCGACTCAGAATCACTTTCTGAGTCGATTTAGCCATGTCCGTCTGTCTGTCCGTCTGTCTGTCTGTCCATGTATTCTTGTCATCAAAGTGCAGGTCGTATTTAGGGTCCGATTGTGATGAAATTTAGCATAGTGCTCTCTTTTGGCCCAAGGACGATCCCTATTGAAATTGGTTAAAATCGGTTCAGATTTAGATATAGTCCCCATATATATGTTTTATCGATTTGACATGAAAGCGCTGTAGAAACCGTATTTTACATCCGACCTGTACGAAATTCGGCAGAGAGAGTTTTATTATTACGTGAATGAACACTACCAAATTCGGAGAAAATCCGTTCAGATTTAGATATAGCCCCCATATATATGTTTCACCCGATTTGACATATAAGCGCTGTAGCAACTGTATTTTAAATCAGATCAGTACGAAATTTGGCAGAGAGAGTTCTCTTATTACATGAATAAACACTGCTAAATTCGGGGAAAATCGGTTCAGATTTAGATATAGTCCCCATATATATGTTTCACCCGATTTGACATGAAAGCGCTGTAGAAACCGTATTTTACATCCGACCTGTACGAAATTCGGCAGAGAAAGTTCTCTTATTACACGAAAAAACACTGCGCAATTCGGGGAAAATCGGTTCAGATTTAGATATAGCCCCCATATATATGTTCCACCCGATTTAACATTTAAGCGCTGTAGAAATCGTGTTTTATATCCGATCAGTACGAAATTTAACAGAGAGAGTTTTCTTATTACACGTATGAACACTGCCAAATTCTTATCGCAATGCCCATTTTGGCATTGGTAGGTAGGTGTAGGGTATTATATAGTCGGCCCCGCCCGACTTTCTGTTTTTCCTTACTGGTTTTATATTTAATCCGATTCAGTGATTCAATTCATATGTATATTAAACCATTGGAATTTAATATTTTAGGCCTCAAATTTTTTAATTTATTAATTTTTATACTTTATGTGGGTTTGGACCTCAGGGGACTTTTTTTGGGGAAATTTTTGGAATCCTGAGTAATTTTGTTGTATTGCTGTTTCTCCGTCATTTTTTGAGGGCTAATGCCCCAGGTCCCGTTGCTCCACTGTGATTTCTTGCATTTAGTCGCAAACATCTCAAGAAAAATGGTCTAAGTTGCCACAGTGCCCCTTTTGGTACCTCCGACACAAATGGACCATTTTGCACAAAAAGCTTACTACTTATAGCTTTAATATCAGTTCATACAAATACTTGAATTTGTACAGTGTAAAGCATTTATAGTTCCTAGAGTCCAAAATATGCCTCGTATAAAGGTAAAAATATACGAACATTTTAGCACAACGTAAATCGTTAACAAATAATAATACAATATTTGGTTAAGGTAAGAGTTGTAGGCCTTTCACTTATTTCCCAAATTTTCTTTGGACACTTTTTCCTAGGACTGAACGTGCGCCTGATAATAGCATTATACACAGGGTTTTCCAACAAGAGGTGTTATTTTGAATCACCCGGTATTTCTGTAGCTGTCACTTTTGAAGCTTTTATTCATTGACATTTGACAAGTAGAAACTACGCCATTACTAAAAATGGAACGATACACGATTCAACAACGTATTGAAATTTTTAAAAATCGAAAATCGTCTTGACTGATGAGGCCCATATCCACCTCGGTGGCTACGTCAACAAGCAAAATTGTCGCATCTGGGGCGTGGAGTTATTGTTGAGAATCCTCTCCATCCTCAACATGTGACTGTTTGGTGCGGTTTATGGTCCGGCGGGGTCATTGAACCTTACTTTTTCGAAAGTGAGGTTGGACCAACAGTTACGGTGAATGCATTGCGCTATCGAGAGATGATTAATGATTTTTTATGGTCGGACTTGGATGGTATTGATCTGGACAACGTTTACTTTCAACAAGACGGCGCTACGTGCCACACAAGCAACGAAACCATTGCTCTGTTACGGGAAAAGTTTCCGGACCGTGTTATCTCTTGAAGAGGTGATCACAATTGGCCACCGAGATCTTGTGATTTAACACCTTGCGACTTCTTCTAGTTATACAATACAGAACTTTAACGTCTTTTGTTCGAAATTTATTCGTCCAGGGGAGTTTATCGCGAAAATACTGATATCAATCTATTCCACACACGCTGAAAAAAGATTGCCCCTGTAGTATATTGTCCCAAACATATTCTGCTTGAAATATACAAACGTTTAGGGTACACTCTAAATATATTATATTTGGTACGCACAAATAAATATTATATACGTAGTATGTTAAAAAAAATGTGCGAATTTTGTATTTTTTCAAAAAGTATTTATTTATTCATGAATATATATTTTGCCCCCTTCAAAGTAATTCCCCTCGGATATAATACACTTCTGTTAAAAGTTTTTTCCAATCCTCCAAGCACTTCAAATAATCATTTTTTGTGATCTTGTTCAGCTCCTCCTTCGATGCCGTCTTTATCTCCTCAATCGTGGCGTAGCGTCGTCCTTTCATGGGCCTTTTCAGTTTTGGGAACAAAAAATAGTCACAGGGGGTAGGTCAGGGAAATACGGTGTCTGCGACACCATTACTGTGTTGTTTTTGGCCAAATATTCGCACACAAGCAACGATGTGTGTGCAGGGGCGTTATCATGGTGCAAAAGCCAGTTTTTGTTCTTCCACAAATCCGAGCGTTTTTGGCGGATTGCTTCGCGCAATTTGCGCATAACTTACAGGTAATATTATTTATTGACCGTAATATCCTGTGGCAAGAACTCATAATGCACCACGGCCCTGCAATCAAAGAAAACTGTGAGCTCGGGCGTCCGGCACGCTGTTCGTCCTTCGCATCTTCTCGGCCCTCTAAGAACATTTTGTACCACGGAGAAACATTGCTGTGGTCCAAGGTAGCTTCACCATATGCCACAGTCAACATTCTGAATGCGTCAGCGCACTTTATTTTATTTTTCACACAAAATTTGATGCAGATTCTTTGATCCATTTTCAGAAATACTAGATAAAAATCGAAGACAAGTTAAAACACATCCAAGCACAACAGCTGTCAAAAATTAACTAAATATTCAAAATGGCCGACCTTGGCAGCATAAGTAAGGGACATTAGTATCAACATAACGCTACAAAAATATCAAAAATCAAATACACGTAGCCCGCGGAAATTAAAAATTCCCGATATTTTTTGAACATACCTCGTATATGGTATAGAAGTTATTAAAGAATCAATATTTTACTAAATTCTATTTTGTGGGAGAGGAGTAGACCAATACCGATCAATCTGAACTGATTTTCCTCGAATTTGTCAGTATCCATTCATGTGATAAGAACCCTCTTTCTGCCGAATTTCCTACCAATCGGATATAAAACACAGTTACTGCAACGCTAACATGTCAAATTGGGGGTAATATATATATGGGGGCTTTATCTAAATCTGACCCGATTTTCCCCAAATTTGTCAGTATTCATTCATTTAATAAGTAACCTCTTTCTACCGAATTTCGTACTGATCGCATACAAAATAAAGTTTCTGCAGCGCTTACTTGTCACATTGGATGTAACTTATATATGGGGGCTATACATATGTAATTCTGAACCAATTTTAACCACATTCAATAGGGATCGTCCTTGGTCCAAAGGAAAGATATGTGCAAAGTTTCATCTAGAACGGGCCATAATTGCTAACTGTACTTTGATCACAAGAATACATGGACGTACGGACATACAGACCTGGTTAAATCGACTCAAAAAGTGATTGTATGTCGATCGGTATAAAAAACCATGGGTCTATCTCTTCTCGTTTTGGGTGCACAAAGTCATAATACCCTGTACCACAGTGTGATGTTGGGTATAAATACTAGGACGGAAAAAAATTTGTTTAGAACAACATCTTCCAAAATATAAAATTTTTGTGTGTGCCAAATATAATATATTTAGAGAGTACCCTAAACATTTGTATATTTCATGCAGAATATGTTTGGTGCAATATACCACAGAAGCAATTTTTTTCAGCGGGTACAGATTCAATTTAACTTTACTTATTGGTTTTTTTGGTTTATTACATCAATACAAATAAACAAGTTACAACATCTAAGAATTTATTACCACAACTTAAAATTTATTGTTATTGTAAATTCCCCTTTAAAAATCACAATTGAATAAAAAACCCCAGTAAATATACATATTTATTTGTAAACCGGCATTTCGTTGTAATAGCGTTTTACTATTACCTGCTACACTGTGCAACAAACAATTTATCCCATTTGCCACAATGCTTTTTATTCCCTCAACTTAGAGAGGAGGGTATATATCATTTGCTACGAGCCAAAAGTATAGCACATTGAAGGAGTGACCTAAGACACTAAGTATGTTCGGCGGAAATCCGTTTTGGGTCATTTAAAATCATTTGAGCAATGTCCGTCTGTCTTCTGGATGGTGCGCACTATAACTCTCGAAAGGAGTAACCGATTGACTTCAAATTTGGTATACGGTAATATTTTTCTCTATCTCCGGCTAAGTTCGAAGATGGGCCATATTGGTCCACTCCTTATAGTAACTCCCCCACAAAGGGTTAACTTTTAGTGAAACACTGATTCTTTAAAAAGTTTTAAACTAGTTATACGAAACTTCTGAAATTCCACACATACTATAAAGATGTGTACACAAAATTGTCAAATCTAACAATATTGTGAGGAAAATAGCGGAAAAATACAACCCTGTGTACATACAACCGTGTGAACATACAATTTTTGTCTTACAATGACTTTTCTGCAAACGTTGAAAAGTCATTGTAAGACAAAAATATTGGTAGACACCTAACAATCGTGTAAACACACAACGTTGCCATTGTGAGATAATTTTCAGATAATTTTGTCAGAGAAACATTTTATTGGCAACACTGTCTATTTTCTTGCAATCGTCTGAACTGACAATTTACCTTTGCCTAACAATCTGTCATTGTCCGTATATTTGCAGCACTTTAGCAGGGTTGATAACGTTGTCCGATCTAACAATCGTGTGTACATAGCTTAAGATTATTAGTCGTTATCTCCTCAAGCAAAATAGACGAAGTTGGCATGCCCCTAATAAAGCGTGATCCATTACGAGGTTCCCTACCTTTTTAAAGAAAAAACACAGAAAATTCAAATTGAATGGGGAATGTTTATTATTATTTGAAAGAACATTCTTTGGCATTTATTTTTTGAAGATTATGTCTATTAAATGTTAGACGCGGCTGCGTCTCAGATGGTCCATCCGTTGAGTCCAATTTTCGATGACTCGTTCGAGCATGGCGAATGACACGCGTGATGTTTTGCTCCAAGGCATAAACTTTAGACTTTACATATCCCCACAGGAAAAAGTCTAACGGTGTGATATCACACGATCTTGGTGGCCAATCGACCGGCCCAAAACGTGAAATTATCTGCTCACTCAATAAATCCATTGATTGATGTGATGTGTGGGAAGTGGCGCCGTCTTGTTGAATGTCGCCGCGATCACGAGCTTCATAACGGTCGCCATTGACGGTTACGTTCTCATCGGTATCATTTTTGAAGAAATATGGACCGACGACACCGTTGTTTTTTCTGGATAAAGTGGCAGCTCTTGAATCTCTTCAGGTTGCTCTTCTTCCCAAATGCGGCAATTTTGCTTGTTTACATACCCATTGAGCCAGAAATGGGCCTCATCGCTGAACAAAATTTGGCTCGAAAACATCGGATCTTCTTGGAACTTTTCAAGAGCCCATAGACCGAAGCGATGTCGCTAGGCAAGGTCGGGCGGCTTCAGTTCTTGCACAAGATGTATTTTGTATGCTTTCAATTTAAGATCTCGACGTAAAATGCGCCAAGTCGTTCCATACGTCAGTCCGAGTTGCTGCGAACGGCGCCGAATCGACTCTCCACGGTCTTCGTGTACACTCTCAGCTACGGCCGCTACATTTTCTTCACTGCGTGTTGGACGTGGTCTATTCGGTCGAATATTATCCAATAATTAATGCTGGGTCTCAAGATAGGTGATGGTGTTGCGAATAGTACGCTCAGTAGGCCGATTACGTTGACCACAGAACGTGAATTTTCGTAACAAAGTTGAACGATTTGTAAACGTTGTTCAGGCGTAAGTCTTTCCAGGATGAAATGCCAAACAATACTTAACAAAAATAACATGACAGCATGACACGACTCAAACGTGATCTGTCAAAAAAAGGCTATTGAAAAAAGAATCTCTACTTGGATCACCCGTTATAAAACACAATTTTACAAAATTTTAAGTATTTGTATGCACTGTTATATGCTGTTAACTTCTCGTACAAAAAAGGGACCTTTGTGGGGGAGGTTCCAATAGGGGTATGTCAATAATGTCCATCCGTGGAGCGTGGGTGCGGTAAAACCTAATGGTTGTAGTGTAAAAAATTTCAAGTATTTGTTTGCACTAGTATTAAAGTTATAAGCTATTTATGTAAGCTATTACTTTGGTGCATAATAGTTAATTTGTGTGGGACGTATCAAAGGGTCGTGCCAATAACGCCCTCTTTTCACTGGACTTTAGGTACAATTAATGTGTATATGTGATATTAAAGCTATAAGCAGTTAAATTTTGGTGCAAAATGGTCCATGTGTGTGGGAGGTACCGAATGGGGCGTGGTGATAGCGACTAATAAACTAATACTAATAATATGAGAACACTTTCAGAAGTTTCGAATAAGTAATATAGAAGTTATTAAAGAAATATTTCACTAAATGTTAACTCTTTATGAGGGAGGTATTAGAATGAATGGGCCATAATAACACATCTTCGAACTTAGCCGAAGATTGAGCAAAATATTACCGCATACCAAATTTTAAGTCTATCGGTTACTCATTTCGAGAGTTATCGTGTGCACCAGCTAGCAGACAGACAGACACACAGACGGACATTGCTCGATGTGCTACATTTTTTGCTCGTAGCAAATGATATATACCCTCCTCTCTAAGGTGAGGGGATAAAAAAACTTTACCCTAAAAAAGTTTTTTGTTTTGGTTTCATAAAATAGTATTCCTCAATTAACACAAAAAAAAGGTTTTTAGGTCTCGGACACCAATTTTTTGTTGTTGCATAGTTTAATCAGTTAGTCCAGTATTTTTAGACTACGTTCTGTGGTGGGTATTATAAGTTTGTTTTGGGCCAGAAGTTTGTGACGCCTTAAAATAATGTTGTCCATCTTAAAGTATACCGATCGAACCACGTCTGTTTGTCCATATTACGTTGTTCGACCCAAAACATACATATAAATATACTGTAGGATATAATTAAATAATATTTTAATGCGCCTATTACAGCTTTAGATTTACAAATTTGTGTTTGTTTTACTTTTAAATTTCAAAACGTATGATTAAAGAATGAAATTTTGTTAGAATACAATTGCTAGATTCCGATTTCTTTTCATTTTGTTGTACAGTGTTTTTATAGCGTTATATGTATCAACATTAAATCGTAGTGGGAAAATCTGAATGCTTGTCGTTTTGCAATTTTTTTCTTCAATTGAATTCTATGAGTGCAGAAATACTGAATTTTTTTACCATTAATAGTGGCGTATTGCATATGGTTTTATTTAGTTAAAATCGTTTCATACCGGTTTATGATGTAACATACTGGGCAGAATTTATAATATTACATGGAACTATTTTTTCTTCACAATGACGTATAATGAATAACACTTCATAATCTTTTTGAATTTCATAAGAAGACTTGGGAATTTATTATGGAACACAACAATATCAAAGAAGGAACGAAATCAATAATATTTATAAATTTTACACAATATTAAGATTTTTTTACTGGATTTATGAAAAAAAAAAATATTATACAAGCAAATAAGAAAATATCAGTCGAGTAAACCGACGAGAGTATACCCTCACCATCAGACAAATATATCTGTGGTCACAAGCAATAACCGCCGTCGAAATCTGAAATCATCATTTAATGTTTCTGTAATGGACATCATTACGACTTAGGTTTTGTTAATATCTCTTAGAGAAATGGAGATTTCATGTAAATATCAAGTATTGTTCGTAGAATATGATGGGATACTCGTACATAACTCTAATCTTTCTTACCACTTGGTAATGATGCTTCATTACGACTTAGGTCAATATGTTTGTGTTAATATCTTTCTGAAACAAGTAAGAAAGTTCAGTCGGGTAAACCGACTTTAGAATCCCCTCACCTACAGTCCCAAAAATATTCGTAAATGTATTTATTTTTTTGTTTTAATTAAATACTACATCAATATACTACAGAAGCGATTTTTTCAGCGTGTACTAGAGTGGTGTAGGGTATCATATAGTCGGCATCGCCCGTCTTTAGCCTTTCCTTATTGCACGTGGCAAAATCGCCTTTTTTGATATGTTTGAATCGAAAGAAAATATATTTGGAACACAAGTTTTTATATATAGGGCGATCCATTTCGAGGTTCCCTATTTTTTAAAGAAAAAAACACAGAAAATTCAAATTGAATGCGGAATGTTTATTATCATTTGAAAGAACATTCTTTGGCATTTATTTTTTGAAGATTTGTCTATCAAATTTTGGCCGCGGCTACGTCTCAGATGGTCCACCCGTTGAGTCCAATTTTCGATGACTCGTTCGAGCATTTCGACTGGTAACTGGCGAATGACACGCGTAAACGTTGTTCAGGCGTAAGTCTTTCCATTATGAAATGCCAAACAATACTTAACAAAAATAACATGACAGCATGACACGACTCACACATGATCTGTCAAAAAAAGGCTATTGAAAAAAGTATCTCTACTTGGATCACTCGTTATTATACTCGTATATTTCCTAGCAAATAAATTTTATTTGAAAATCAACAAAGTATGTTTGGAACGCATATATTAATTTATTACAACAAAATATAGTTGCAAACTATATTTCTCAAATAAAATATGTGTTTAAATACAAATAAAATTATTGTTTAGGAATCTCTCCAAATGTATTTTATTTTGTAAGGGAAGAAATCCTCAGGTTTGGTAATTTATTACCCTTACGAGAAGATTTCGCCTTATGATGTTGATTTAAGTATATAATTTATAGAATTATTATTTTATTCCGAGACTGAATAAGGCTTTTATTTGCTCAGTATTCGTCTTCGGATTCTCTAGCTACAGTAGTCCTTTACGGTCTTCCTGAGTCGTAGAGATAATATGATTTATGTGAATTGTGCTTTTTATGCATTAGGCACTTAGCCTGTTGTAATAAAACAGCGCTTTTCTTACTTAAACGTCTTTATTAGTTCGATCAGAATGGGAAGATGATTATCAGGCATGTCACAGAAAATGAAATCGAAAATTTTTGAAACCAAAACGTATTTAGCTTCTCCAGAAAACATAAAACGAAAAAAAATTTTCGATTAAAACCCATTACAAAATCTGAAGTGAAATTGATATTTTAAGTAAAATAAACCCTAAATTGAAATGAAATTCTGTTCAAAATTAATTATGAATATTGATTTTATTAAAAAATATACTAAATACGTTGAGTATGATAATTTTAACATCTATAAAGTAACAGGCATGTAAAAGAATTCTTATCGGCTAAATTGTATGATCTTGTCACAAATGAACCATAAAACCAAAAAAAAAAAAAAAAAAAATCTGAAGGAAACTCCGCAAAGAAATGTAAGTATTTGTTTTAATAATAAAATTAATAGCTAATTTGCAATATTTAAAGGGGCAAGCACAAGAACATCGCTCAGGAAAAAATTTTTATAAATTTTATGGAATGCCACCAAGATATTGCGAGAGGTTATGTAAAAGGAGACAAGGTGCTTGTGGAATCTCTTTGGAAAGAATTAACGGAGAAGCTAAACAGTGCTGGACCACCTTCTAAAAGTCTTTCCGAATGGAAAAAAAACTGGGCAGATTGGAAGGCAACTGTGAAGAAGAAGATGTTCCACAACAAAAAGGAAATTGGAAAAACCGGTGGCGGAGAATACAACCAGTATGTATTAACTGATATCGAAGAAAGTATGTGCAGACTTTGTGGTTTTTACAAGAGTGTAGCCGGTATCATTGGCGGAAAAACCTTTAGCGAACCGGAGCTAGAGCAATGTATGAATATGCTTTGTGATTCTAATGATGGAGAAACGACGAGTCAAAAATCAAGTGGAGAATCAGAGTCTGAGAAAGAGAATGAAGAGATGGATTTTACTCCATCAACATCCAAAAAAAGTCTCTGTTCGCAAACATCTGGTGCAAAGAAAACAAACTCCGGTACATCATCTCATTCAAAAAGAACCAGGCCAAGTTCTCCCCATTCAACTAATCGTAAAAGACCCGACACTCCATGCGCTTCCATACGTACACCCCAACAAAGTATACCTAGATCTATCACTTCCCCTCAGATAGGTTCAAAAAATACAAGACCTTGTGCTCCTTCAACTTCTTCAAACGTTGCAGTCACTCCAAAAAGGCCCAGATTTTCCACTCCATCAAAACCAGACCTTAATAGCCTTTTAGCTGAGCAAAATAAATATTTAGAAAATTTAGAAAATTTGCCCAAGATTTGTAAACTTCTGGAGGACCAAAGAAACGAAAATAGAATTCTAAATGATAAAATGGAAAGGCTTTGTAATATTTTCGAAAAAAAATGTAAGGACGATTATCTACATAACCTAGAAGTACAAAAGAGATTGTGCGAGAAAAATGAAATGAAACTTAAATTAATTGATATCGAGGTGCTAAGACTGAACATAGAAAAAGAGAAATCACAAAAGCGATAAGACCAAAAAAAAAAAATACTTTAAAAAGTTGATTTGGAAACTCTCAGTGATCTCTTATTTGAAATATTTTTTATGAATTAAACTTTTTAACATTGATCTCATGTTAATACAACTGAATTAATATTTTTTGTTATACATAGAAACTTAAAAAAAGAAAAACCAAATAAAATAATAGTGAATTTTTAAAGTTTTTCCATTGTACCTTTGTATTTAATACAATTTGAATTAATTAAAAATTTGTTTTATTTCAATTATAGTTTTTAACATTTATATGTATCATATTATTTGGCTGGCTATTCTGTCCCTTATTACAGTTGCTGCGTTGAACAGTCTTCTTTGAGAAACATCTCTTGAGTCATCGAAATCAATTTCATCAATTTCTTCACTTTCATTTAAAATGGGGTCATCAAGTTGTAATTTGTATTCTCTGCATATGTTATGCAAAGCACAACACACATTAATAATTTTAACCACTTTCTCCGGTCTGTAGACCAAGGTTCCCAGTAAACATCGGAACCGACTTTTCAATACACCAATTACACGCTCTACAATGTTACGAGCTGATGTATGCATTTTGTTGAAATTGTGCTCTGCGGTTCTTATGGTAACATTTTTATATGGCGTAATTAAAAACGGTTCCAATCCATACCCAGAGTCACCCAACAAACGAGAATTCGTGTCGCCATTTCTGTATTCATTTAAGAAATACATTCTTGCTCCACTTAGGCCCCAAATAAATGCGTCATGGCAAGATCCAGGCCTGCAAGCATCCACAGCTCTCACTTTCATGTTGTGATCACATATCTAAAAACAAAATGCCATCAACATTGAATAAAAAATAAAAGTGCCAACTTACTATCATTGCGTTTATGCTAAATGTTCCTTTCCTATTGTAATAAAGATACTCATCGTTAGTAGGTTTGGATATTTTGATGTGGGTACCGTCTATGCATCCAATTACTCCGGGTAGCTGGTATTTTGTGAAAAAATGCAATTTGGCTCTCTCCTTCTCTTCAGACGTCGTTATCAATTTTATCCACTGTGGACATATTTTGTTTTCAAGAGCATTCACTACTCTCCAAAGCATTGTTGAGACGGTACTTCTTCCCATACTCAAGTCTGCGTCCTTGCCTATTACTCCTTGGTATGCTCCCGTAGCAAAAAAACGGAGTGCTGTTGCCAATTGAATAATGGCTGGTATTCTTGACCTTTTCAGGAACGGTTGAATTTCTTCCAACACCATTACAAACGCCTCTTTATTCAGGCGATAACAGCTTATGAAACTAAAAAAATATTTTAAGCAAGCAGTCAGTTTATTGTATGCACATATTTACTTACACAGCACTTGGACGGGACAAAGGATCCGATGCATCCCTTAGACTTCGGCGATGTAATTTAATTTGAGATTGTGCCCTTCTCTCTTCTTCTATCACAGCTACAATTGAAACACCAGGCATATTTTTTGATTTTTTGTTTGTTTATTTACTTTTTTTTAATTACAATTACATTCAAAGTGTGGAGACGCAACGAAAGTTTTGACGGCGGTGGGTAAACCAGCTGTTTCTAATTTCAATGCTACCACATTTTTAATAGAAATATTCTATTTCCATTTTTTTCGATTTCATCAAACCCAAGAATTTTTGAAGAAGCAAAAGTAAAATGTTATGATTTGGAAATACGAAATCAAATCGTTTTCGTAAAATTTCTGTGACATGCCTGTATACATGTAAGTTACCAGCTAGTGTTAACAAAAATCGGTTTCAACGTCTAGAGAGTTGTAAAAACAATAGTTGTAAAAAATGAGAACAATCATGAGTCATAGAGCTTAAAATGTTTCATTATAGAGAGTAAATGATCCGACAAGAGTATAAAAACAATAGCCATAAACAAATGAGAATAATTACGAGCCACTGAGCTTTACAAGATTGATTATAGAGAGTAAATAATCGAGTAAGTGGGCACGTGAGAGTAATATTGAGTAAACAGTGTAATATTGAGTAAAGAGAGTACAAGTAATTGAGTGAAAGCAAAACACTGTAACCTAACAGAAGCTTTCGTCCTAACATAAAATGATAGCTTAACATAGCGTAATCAAATTAACAGTCAATGTAAACAAATGTAAATTTTAACATAGATGTGATCGAAAGTGACTTAACATAATTATGAAACTTATAATAATAGTTATAATTAATAATATCAATGATAATGGATGAAATTAGTCCGCTACAATTTAAAAAAATTTTGGAAAACTTTTTCTGACCTTTTTGGAATTTTAGTTTAAATTTTTCCTTGGTTTCGAATTGTAACTCCCAGTTATGATACCATGTGCAGCATTAACCTCTGTTCTAAATCAATCATTTCAAATTTCTGAGTTAGTATTCCAAGTCATTTCTTATCAATCCTCCAATTAATTTATTTTGATTCAAGATTATACAATTTCAATTATTATTATTTATTATTTTACAAACATTCACAAATTCTAAAAAATTAACTTTGAATTACTAATAATTTTACACAATTTAGTTACTTTTTGAATATTTAAATGCAAATAAATATTTGTTTCGGAAATAATAGTCCCAATAATTTAGAACAACATCTTCCCAAACAAACATTTTTTGCGTGTACCAAATATTATATGTTTAGACTGTACCCTAAACATATATACGTCTCAAGCCGCATATATACATTTGGGACACTGTACTACAGAAGCAATTTTTCCAGCGTGTGGTTTCAAATAGACATAGTATTCTTCGTTAGCTTCCAAGTCCCCATTTACATGGTACTTTTTTTTAAGTAACTTATCGGCTTATTCTCTTTTGAAAAAGTATTTACGTTCACACGCGTACTTTTTTTTCAATACTTAACTTATTTTCATTTGTTTTGTTTCGGCTTTGCCTGTGTGAATTGTTGTTGTTTCCAAGTGAGAACGAAAAACACAAAACGATGAGTACGATAAGTACGAGTACGGCATACTTTTTTCCCCCCGTTTCCGACTGCCTCTCTCGCCCACAAAACGCCGATAAGTATGCTTAATACTTAAAAAAAAAAGGTATCATGTAAATGCAGACTAGCAAATGGAACAAACAAACTTTTAGCGATTATTTTTTCTATTTTTTATGGTTTCTTTCGTGCCAGCAAAATCCGACTTTTTTGAAAAATAATCCATTTTTTCTAATTGTTTTAAAGAAAATTACTAAGCCCCTGCTTCCACTTGAAATTGATAACATTTTTAGCCCTTTTTATCCCCTCACCTTAGAGAGGAGGATATATGTATATCATTTGCTACGAACCAAAAGTGTAACACATCGAAGGAGTGACCTAAGACCCCAAGTATGTTCAGCGGATATCCGTTTTGGGTCATTTTAAGTAGAATGAGCAATGTCCGTCCGTCCGTCTGTCTTGCTGGTGCGCACGATAACTCTCGAAAGGAGTAACCGATTGATTTCAAATTTGGTATGTGGTAATATTTCCTTCTATCACCGGCTAAGTTCGAAGATGGGCCATATTGGTCCACTCCTTCTAGTACCTCCCTCACAAAGGGTTAACATTTAGTGAAATATTGATTATTTAATAACATCTATACTACATATTTGAATCCTCTGAAATTCTACACATAGTATTATTTTATTAGTCACTATTACCTCGAGAAAAATAGGCCAAGTTGCCACACCCCTTTTGGTACCTCCCACACAAGTGGACCATTTGGAATAAAAGTTACCAGCTTATAACTTTAATACAAGTGCATGCAAATACTTGCAATTTTGTACAGCGTAATGCTTTTATAGTACCTAGAGTCCAGAGAAAAATGGGCATTATTGCCACGCTCCTTTTGGTACCTCCCACACAGATGGACCATTTTGTACCAAAAGTTACCAGCTTATAACTTTAATACCAGTACATACAAATACTTGAAATTTTGTACAGTGAAATGCTTTTATAGTACCTAGAGGCCAGATAAAAATGGGCGTTATTGACACGCCCCTTTTGGTACCTCCCACACATATGCACCATTTTACACCAAAAGTTAACAGCTTATAACTTTAATCCAGTACATACCTTAATGTTATTATATGCAATTTAACTTGAAAATAATTTAATTAGAACAAATAAATAAATAAATTTATTAATATTTTTTTAGGACTCAAGGTGAGGGGATTCATAAGTCGGTTTACCCGAATGGACTTTCTTACTTGTTTAACGGCCTGTTTCTGTATTTCTAACGAAAGTTTCTGCGAACGAAAACCAGTCACTCACTTTCGTCTGGAATTTGGTTTCTCTAAGGTTCGTTCGTTCGTTCGCCTGGCCTTACGTCAACGACGTTAGCAATTTACCAATTGGAAAAAAATGTGATTGCCAGATCAATAATTTCACAACTCCCGGTCTAAAAAAACACACATTTTTGTATGGTCGACCTTAGAAAATACACCTCTGTATCCTTTACACTAGCGGTGGCCAAAAATCAACCCTGGGTGGGTCAGTTGAGCTGATCCAACACTCTCATTTCTTTCTCTCTCACGTCTCTCTCATTGTGCGCTGATGATTTTTTTTCACCTTAGCGAGCTGCCAATGTTGACTTCTTTATGCTTAAATATGTAAACATATGTATACAATTTTATTGATATTTAATTGTTTTTACCATAATTATATTATTATCTACTTATTTTTTGCTTTTAATAACGTTTTTTTGCCATTGTTCCTATCAGTCGACAAATAAAATAAAGTGACTCGATCTGACATTTGTGTTCGCCCAGATGACAGCAGAGATAGATAGAGAAACCAAAATTTACACTGAAATGATTACGTTTTCGTACGAGTTCATTATCGTGCGACTTGTCGTTGTGATGGTAGTTAGTGAAACCCAAATCTGCTGTCGTCTGGCAGGCGAACGAAAGCAACATTTTAAGTTACAGAAACAGGCTGTAAATATTTTTTCGCATTTAGGTAACCATATTACACCAGAAAATTTTATTTATAGGCTTGTGTTATGGGAAAATATTTTTCACAAGAATTTGTCATTTGCTATGGAATACCTGAAATGGTTTCATAAATACGCCCATTTATCACAGATGTCTCTTTAGAGAAAAATTATTCAATAATGATTTAAATGGTAAAATTTTATGCCTGTGCCACTTTATCGCACATTGAAAATTTCATCTTCATTTGAGTTTATATAGATACATACATACTTACATATTTGTTGTTGTTTTTTTAAGTAAAGAACAAATATAAATTTAATTCTTTTTTACCTTATGTCTGATTTCACAATGCAAATCAAATCAAGATCACATATAAAAAAGTGTTTGTTTTGTTGTAATATCGAGATCATTGACATTGTCAATTTAAGCGATCATAAAATTACTAAGTCATCTGCGTACATGAAGCGTTGATTGCAATAGTGACCTAACGCACATGTGAACAAGTCGAGTCATATAGTTTTTTTTACCTGAATGTTTATGTGATCTTCTTTGGATGATATGGGTCCCGAAAAAAATAACATTGATCCAAGCCCAGTAAGGAAGGGCCAAAGTCGGCCGCTGCCGACTATGAGTTCAGATCAGGATTAAAAGAAATACTGTCAAGTTTTTCAATGTTCTAATGGTAATTATTTGTTCAACATTGTTGGATTTTTTAGCGCTTGGACAAATATGGACCTATTTTATTGGAATTAGATAACGATCGTTTTTGATTCAGTAAACATAAATCGGTAAATTTTTATAAATATATGCTGAGAAATGCGGAAATGTGGTATACAAAGTCTGTTCAATAGAAAAGGTAAATTTTTAAGTTTCTCGGGCAACGTGCATTCGATTTGGGTTTTTTTTATGTTGGTAAACTTGACTCGAACATACACTCTGAAAAAAATCGCTTCTGTAGTATATTGTCCCATATTCTATATAAATTTTTAGGGTACACTCGAAATGTATTATATTTGGCACATATAAATATTATATATTTGGGAAGAAGTTGTTCTAAATAAATGTTTGTTTACACTATTATTTTTTTCCTTTTTTTATTCCTCGAGGGAACATAGGTCTTCTACAATACATTTATAATAAGATTTATTGCATGCATTAATTTTAATAAATTCCCAAGATTTGATTATCTTGACAAGGTCTTTCGTGAGTGTTCTTCTGCAGGTCATCGCGGGGCGTCCAAGTCTTCTACTGCCTTGCGGATTCCAGTCTAGTGCCATTACAGTTACTGCGTCTTGTGGCTTTCGCAATGTGTGCCCTATCCATCTCCACTTCCTTATTTTTATTTGTGCGTCGACCGGTTCTTCTTCCCCTATACTCCATAATTCTTCGTTGGTAATCGTGTTGGGCTAGAAAATGCCACATATCGTCATCAGAAACGAAAAATGGCCTATCATCAGGTTTGAAAATTTTACAGGAGAAGCAAAAAAACTAACTAAAATGAAAAGTGTTGTCGTTTGGAAATCGGGGTTTTCTGGATAATATATAAACATAATGGTGAATATATAAAATCACCCAAGCATGATTTATAACTTGTTTGTGAAAAGTTGTGTGAAATAGGATTTTTTAATTTGCCTTACTCCCATATTCGTTATGAAGGGACTACTATGTTGCCTATTATGTAGTACTTGAAGTTCTGCGTTTGCATACATGTCTTTTATTATATTAATGATTTTATCAGGTACACCCTTTCGTCTTAATGCATGTACTTCTTTTTATTGCATCAAAAGCCTTCTTGAAGTCGATGAAGAGCAGATAAAATGGAGAGCGCCATTCAACTGACTGCTCTATTATAAACAACGCAACTGCGATGTGGGCGGAAGCCAGCCTGTTCATCTCTCAGTGAGTTTTCAACTGGAGACAGCCTTGTCATTATAATTGTAGCCAAGGTTTTGTAAATGGCGTTAAGGAGGGTAATTCCTCTCCACTTTTCACAATCTTTCAAATAGTCTTTTTTTTTAACTTTAACTATAATTCCTCTAGTCCACATGTCACAGACAGACTCGCGCATCCATGCGTTTGCAATGTGTGGGTGAAGGATCTTCGCTGAAATTTCCGGGTGTGCTAAAAACATTTCTGGTGTTTTGTTATTTTTTAATTTAGTGATCGCAGATTTAATTCCTTCCTCTGTAGGTGTAACGATATTGATATCAATATTTATCTCCATTTCGGTACTGTCTAGAAGTACGTTGTTATCGGGATCTGGATAGTTGCTTAAATTTCCAAAGTACTCTCTCCACTTTATTGTTTGATCCTCTGAGGATGTGAGTATAATTCCATTTTGGTTACGGATCGGTTGGTTGATATTGGGTCTTTTATTGTACGATTATTATTTACGAAGCAAATATTTATTTGCATTTTGGTATTCAGAAAATATATCAATATCATAATTTGGAGACAAGTTTTATCTTTTTCAGTAATTAAATGTCAATATTTTTCAGAAAATTTAAATGTTATTAAAATTCCTTTATAATTGGAAAAAGTAATGCTTTAAAATAAACGTTATTGCTACTTATGTTATTTTAAATTGTAAGGTATAACTCGAAATAAATGAAAAATTACACTGTGCTCGAAATGGACACTTTAAAAATGTAACAGAAAGGAGACCCTATGGATATATCTATTTCGACTTTGCTGAATCCAATGGTGCTAGCCGTTTTTCTAGGTTAGCTCTTGTTTTCGCGATATTCGACCTCAAAGTTTGCAAAAAAATCAGAGAGGTTAGTTATCTCGGAGGTGATTTTGAAGTGGAAGACTTCCAAAAACGCGCTTCGGTCAAAAGAACGAAATAAAGGGAACCCTTCGAGAATTATATCTCTCAAAAAAGTCAACCACGCTTCTCAACCCTCTACCGTCGAAAAAGTGCAATCAAATCTTACCATATGTCAAAAGCCATAAAAATCGTCAAAATTTTTAAGATGGCGTCTTTGAGAAAAATATTCCTCGCGAAAAATTACTATGAGTCTACTTACAACATATTTATGCAAATTTAACAGGTTTCATAATTTAGCAGGTTTTGTCGGTTACCTTTGTAATTTCCATTGACACTAACCAAAAAATAATGAACGAAAATTTAAATCGAAAAATGTTATTACAAATATTTTCTGCTATGAGCAGAAAAATACACAAATTATGTAATAACTTCACATTTGCTTAATTCTCATAAAAAAGTTGAGAAAGGACTTATAATATATTTTCGCGAGGAATATTTTTCTCAACGATGCCTTCTAAAAATGTCGACGATATGTATGATTTTTAACATATGATAAGATTTCATTGCACTTTTCACGGGAAAGGGGGTGAGAACCGTGGACGACTGTTTTGAGTGAAATAATTCTCCAAATGTTCCCTTTATTTCGATTATTTGAGTGAAGCGTATATTCCGAAGTCTTCCACTTTAAAATAACCAAAGAGATAAGTCACCTCTCTGATTTCCCAACAAACTTTGTGGTCAAATATAGCGAAAACAGGAGCTAACATAGAAAAACGGCTAATGTCACTGGATTAAGCATGACCGAAATAGGTCTATCCATAGGGTCTCCTTTCAGTTACATTTTTGGACTAGCACAGTGTTAAAAATGAAATTCGAAAAATCTACAACGTTTTGAAAAGCTTCTTTAAATAAAATTTATATTGCGAAATTTCTAAACTATAATTTTATTTGTCTATAAACACATATTTTATTTGAGAAAATAGAAAGAGTCATAAGGGAATAATTTGTTGATTATCCGCATCGTCGTGGCGAATTGAAAGCGATTCGCCAAGACATGTCGATAGCGAGTTTTGATTGATTGAAAGCGATTCGCCGAAGCAATTTCATTGCGAATCACGACGATAAGTAAAACGACGCCAAGAAAAACGTTCAAAAATATTATTGAAATTATTATTTATTAAATTCCATACTTTCAATATTAGTTAATAACATAAAATAAAGAATAATCGCCCTTATTCCAGTTGGCGTTGTCGACGTCGTCATATCTATGAAGTTCGAGCTTTGTCATCTTTACGCCAAAACGAATGTTTTTGGTATCCATGAACTAACAAAAAACCTTTTTATAACTTAAAAATATTTAAAAAAATTTCAAAATTTATGAAGTCGTCAATCTAAACAGTGTCGACTAAGAATCGACGTCGACGACGCCAACTGGAATAAGGGCGAATATAAAATTGATTGGTTTACATTTTTCAAAACCTTTTCAATTTGCAAAGCGTGCACAAAATGTTCCTGGATGACTGAATTGTATGTATCCTCTGCACTGGAAATTTTTGGTGACATGCATCTATTTTAAAATGTAAATATAATACTAATATAATAGAAGATTAATGAAACTCCTTACCTCTGATTAGGGAAACGAAAAAAATATATGTATTGTAGGTTTCTCTTTAGTCCCCTTCTATGAAAATTGTATCGTCAACTCATCTAAAATTATACGTCTAATTGCAAAAGCCAAAAAATTCGGTAAATCATCTCCATCAACTCTTAGAACGACTTGCTTCTGAAAAAGAAGTGATTATTTGTAAATAATAATGTGTGTAAAAATTTATAAACGTATCATTTCTCTAATCATATCCTTATTTATCTCTAGTTCCTTTCGACTGCATTATTATTCTATAAAACACCCGCCACAATTGAGTTGCAAAATTTAAATGACAATTTATCCAACGCACCTCGGAATTGAAAGATTTTATTATCGTTAGTCCTCAACGAAACAACAAAATAAAACCAGTAAGGAAAGGCTAAAGTCGGGCGGTGCCGACTATATAATACCCTACACCACTCTCGTAATATTGAATGACTCTGATATATGAATTTTGTAATTCAAGTATAAATTGTTTACATAAATGGGACATTTTATACTTAAATAATACCCTGTACCACAGTGTGGTGTAGGGTATAAAAACGATTGGATCTAAAGAGTCAAATCGGATGAAACATATATATGGGAGCTATAGCTAAATCTTTACCGATTTTCTTCAAATTCGGCAATGTTGGTTCATGAATCAAGAAACTCTACCGTTCTAAATTTCAAAACGATTGGATGTAAAATATAGCTTCTATAGAACTAAAGGGCCAAATCGGACGAAACATATATATGGGAGCTATAGCTAAATCTTAACCGATTTTCTTCAAATTCGGTAGTGTTGGTTCATGGATCAAGAAACTCTACCATTCTAAATTTCAAAATGATTGGATGTAAAATACAGCTTCTTCAGGACTAAAGAGCAAAATCGGACGAAACATATATATGGGAGCTATAGCTAAATCTTAACCGATTTTCTTCAAATTCGGCAATGTTGGTTCATGGATCAAGAAACTCTACCATTCTAAATTTCAAAACGATTGGATGTAAAATACAGCTTTTATAGGACTAAATGGCCAAATTGGACGAAACATATATATGGGAGCTATAGCTAAATCATAACCGATTTTCTTCAAATTCGGTTGTGTTGGTTCATGGATCAAGAAACTCTACCATTCTAAATTTCAAAATGATTGGATGTAAAATACAGCTTCTACAGGACTAAAGAGCAAAATCGGACGAAACATATATATGGGAGCTATAGCTAAATCTTAACCGATTTTCTTCAAATTCGGCAATGTTGGTTCATGGATCAAGAAACTCTACCATTCTAAATTTCAAAACGATTGGATGTAAAATACAGCTTTTATAGGACTAAATGGCCAAATTGGACGAAACATATATATGGGAGCTATAGCTAAATCATAACCGATTTTCTTCAAATTCGGTTGTGTTGGTTCATGGATCAAGAAACTCTACCATTCTAAATTTCAAAACGATCGGATGTAAAATACAGCTTCTATAGGACTAAAGGGCCAAATCGGACGAAAGATATATATGGGAGCTATATCTAAATCTGAACCGATTTCAACCAAATTCAATAGCGATCTTAACAGCCGCGAAATACTCTAAACTGCAAAATTTCAGAACGATCGGAGTGAAATTGCGACCTGTAGTCGACGAACAACTTTACATGGACGGACGGACGGACGGTCGGACATCGTTAAATCGACTCAGCTAGTGATTCTGAGTCGATCGGTATACTTTAAGTTGGGTCTAGCTGTGTTATTTTCGGGTGTTACAAACATCTGCCGTGAAACAAACTTATAATACCCTGTACCACAGTGTGGTGTAGGGTATAACAAATCCTTAAATTACAAAAGCAAAGCATAGAAATGAGTCCATCGTAGAAACATCTCGCGGACGATAAATCTACTAAACTACTTCCGAATGATGTTAGAAAGATTGTATACATTTTTATCAGATCGCTAAACTATTGCTACGATGATGGTGAAGCGAGTCAACATCAAAAAATCGAGGACAAATCGCGGGGGCAATTAATCTTCTCAACACCTTTCAACTGTGGTTAAGAAGATTGCATTAATCATTAATCGATAGTAAAACAATCGCTATAGCGTTGGAGAACCGAATCATGAACAACAATCATCGCTAGGAACCATCACAGAATTGTGGTCCGGAGGACCAATCTCACAAACAGCTTCCAACTGTTGTTAGGACGATTTTGATCCATCTGCCACGGATCGCCATGACAATTCATCCCCGAAGCATCGTCAGGAAGAATCAAGATATTATCGCGCGCCGATACGTTGTTTAACAATCATCCAATTGTTTGCAGGGGTATGATCTTAGTTGAATTTGTTTGTGTTGAGTTTACCTTGTTTGTGAGAGTCGTAACAGTTAGACATGTTTTGCTTGTTCGGCGATTCGACTGAAATCTCCTTAATCGTCGCAAAACGCCGTCCTTTCATCGGTCTCTTCAATTTCGAGAACAGGAAATAATCAAAGGGGCCAAATCTGGTGAATACGGTGGTTGAGCTTTTCGGTTTTTTTGTTCGAAATTCAGTATTTTTGCAACGAACTTCGCTGTCACACGCTTCATGCCCAAAATTTCCGAAAAAATTGTATGGCATGAGCCAACCGATATGCCGGCATCCTTTGCGACTTCTCTAATAGTGATTCGACAATTCTCCATAACAATTTTCTTCACTTTCTCAAGATTCTCATCTTGGGTTTTTTGATGTGATGGGTCTTTCAGGACGAGCGTCGTCATTCTCGACCCTCTTTGAAAAGCGTGTTTTTTCACTTGTAAACATTTTTCTGACTCAGAGTACAATCATCATATGCCACTTTCAACATTTAAAGTGCTTTTGAGCACCTAATTCTTTGATCTTTTTTTCCACAGCAAAACACGCCTAACTGTTATGTCTCTTACAAACAAACTCAACATATGTTCGAAAAAAGTGTGCCAACATAAAAAATGCTAATCGAATGGCCCGAGAAATTTCAAAATTCACCTTTCTATTGAACAGACGACGTATATTGGGGCTATATCTAAATCTGAAACGATTTTCATGAAAATATGCAGCATTCCGTCTCAATTGAAGTAAGTGTTATGCACCAAATTTTATAGCGGTTAGACTCTACATCGGGATATAAGTATGTCCATATGGGGGCTAGATCTAAATCTGATCGTTAGTTTAATTCTGCTCAGATCGTTAGTTTAATCCTGCTGTTAGATTAGAAAATATGTACGAATCCTAGATTAGAAGATTTGGTGTATATTAAATTTTTCATACAAAATAAATACTTAGCCCAATATTTTTTATATTTATGTTTATTCAATACTTCGTGAAAAGAAAGCAGCTTATTTACGAATTATTTTTGAGCAAAAAAGTCTTTTTATTTTGATTATTTTTCTGATTTCAATAAAACAATAATATCCCTTGGACCATATCCTTGATTTTTCCAGGGCTGCGGAGTCGAGCCAAAACTACTCGACTCGATTTTAAAATGGTTCGACTCCGACTCCGGCAGTTGAATAACATAAATTTCTGAAATTATATTTCTACTAAAACGTGAATTTATTTGATTGAAAATAAGATATAGCTTTGTTAAAAAACCACAAAAAGTAGGTATTAAATACCAGTAATTAAATTATTATTTATTTATGCAAATAATATGACAATTCTTTCAAAATGAAATCATGATAATATTTTCTACAATCACTGCCTCTGGTTTATTACCCGTATCCCAGCAAAATCTTGGTAAGTACCTGTCATTATTCCCTGCATTACCAAATAATGACATCTCATTATTCGCTGCATTACTATCGGCTTATTAATAATGACTTACCAATAATAACAGAAATAAGTGTTTTTACGAATATTATCAAAATCATGTTGCCAAATTAAAATATAACGCAACATGTTTTTAAATAATACGTGCAGATTTGAATGAAAATACCATAAATATTTACGTATATCACCTGATGTAAATCCTTTGAAGTTTTTTTACATGGGAGTTTGGGTTCAGAAATTCGAATCTGGCATGAGGAAATTGTTTGTTTTGAGAAATATGCTCAAAATCACTTTAAATGGCCATTTCTAAATATCTACCATATCTACTACTTATTTTATAACTTTTTGGTAACGCATTATTCAAGTACTTAAAATCGTGAAAATATAAGCACATATTTATGTGGTATGCCTATGCCACAAATAAGTACTTATTATGCTACTTTATTGTATGCTTTTTGGGAAGTACTTTCCTCCAATGACATCCCGATGTTAAAATAATGAGAAAAGTGGCTAAATAATAAGTACTTACCATTATCGAACTTTGCTTACTTGTCGTATTATTTGGTAATGAGAAATTTTGCTGGGCCCAGCAAAATCTTGGTAAGTACCTGTCATTATTCCCTGCATTACCAAATAATGACATCTTATTATTCGCTGCATTACTTTCGGCTTATTAATAATGACTTACCAATAATAACAGAAATAAGTGATTTTTTGTTATCAAAATCATTTCGCCAAATTTTAATAGAATGCAATTTTGGTTGTATGTGGGTTATTGTACAAGATTTATTTATATTTCAACATGTTTTCAAACAATACGTGCAGATTTGAATGAAAATACAAGAAATTCGAATCTGGCATGAGGAAATTGTTTGTTTCGAGAAATATGCGCGACAATATGCAAAAAATCATTTTAAATGGCCATTTCTACATATCTACTACTTATTTTATAACTTATTGGTAATGCAATATTCAAGTACATAAAATCGAGCTACAAATAAGTACTTATTATGCTACTTTATTGTATGCTTTTGGGAAGTACTTTCCTCCAATGACATCCCCATGTTAAAATAATGAGAAAAGTGGCTAAATAATAAGTACTTACCATTATCGAACTTTGCTTACTCGTCGGATTATTTGGTAATGAGAAATATTGCTGGGAATGTCATACTACCCTGTACCCGACACCGTGTGGTGTTAGGTATAAAAAAGTCAAACCTTAAAACGCAAGAATCTCAGTTCGACACTTGTGTGTGTTAGGCCAATATTCCACTCAGCGATTCATATACACTTATAAACAGCGGCGCTGATTCTTTAATGGTGTTTATATTTATTTTGGGAACAATAATGAATGCGAACTCAATATTTAAATATGTATGTTAAAATGTCTTATCTTTAATGTCAATAAAATGAAGAAAATATTTTACAAGTACTTGCGACATGAGAATATTCTTCAAATTCGTATTTACGCATCAAACAATTTACATAAAGAAATTCCAAATAAGGTTTTTTTTTTGACAATTGGCAACGGGTAATCCCATATTTTTTGATATTTGGTGGCGCATATTGTTCGTCAGCTTAAGAAAGGCTCGTAAATTCATTAATGAATTTAGAATTCTATTACTCGTATCCCCTCACCTTAGATAGGAGGGTATATATGTAAGTACACCCAGGAAAATAATTGGTTGGAATTCGATCGTAACAATAAAAAAAAAGTACTAGCAACAAGAATAATTAAATGTATTTTGGGAAATACAACCGAAAGATTGGTTGCTGTTCTTTTGTTGATACATGACAAACAAAAAATAAAATTACTCGACATAAATAAATCTTCAAAATTTTGTTCAACAGCAGTATATGTAGTCAAAAATAATCTCGTGTAGATAATAATGTGTGGAATGCAGAATATGTTGTGCAAAATGTTTTACATAAATAAAAAAAGAAGAATCCTGTAATTGAAAGCACAGGGTTAAGCGATATTTGCATAAATATTTATATGCAATATTTTTTGGTGTACTAAAATTTGTGTCAAATATTTCCTCATCTCATAATAGTGATGAATTTGTAATATGGGATTTTTAATTTTGATATGAATTGTTTGGTTTTTTGTTCAATAAATAAAATAAAAATTAATGAAAACTGTTTTTAATTAAATGTCGGTAGTATATGACTGACAAATTGCCAGAACAACCAATTTTTTAAAACAGTTGGTTGTGGCAACATGCAGCAGATAATTTTTGCCACCATTTTCTTAGTTGGCGCAAGCAAATATGATTGTTGTCAACATGGAAGCAGAAGTAGTATACCACAACCAAAATGTTGGTTGTCCTGATGTACAGAACACATGATAGTAGACAGAACTACCATAATTCGGTTGGAAAATAATTCGGTTGAGGCAACCAAACTGTACTCTGTGTGTATATCATTTGGTACGAGCCAAAAGTGTAACACATCGAAGCAGTGACCTAAGACCCTTAGTATGTTCGGCGGAAATCCGTTTGGGGTCATTTTAAGTCATTTGAGCAATGTCCGTCCGTCTGTCTGCTGGCTGGTGCGCACAATAACTCTCGAGGAACCGATTGACATAAAATTTGGTATGCGGTAATATTTTTCTCTATCTTCGACTTAGTTAGAAGATAGTCCACATTGGTCCACTACTTCTAGTACCTCCCCCACAATAGTTTAACATTTTGTGACAAATTGATTCTTTAATAACTTCTATACTACTTATTCCAATCATCTAAAATGCCACACATAGTACTAGTTCATTAGTTGCTATCACCTCGAGAAAAATGGTTAAAGCTTTTTGGTCCCACACAAATGTACCATTTTGGACCAAAAGTAATCAGCCAATTACTTTAATACCAGTGCATACAAATACTTAAAATTTTGAACAGTGTAATGCTGTTATAGTACCTACAGTCCAGTGAAGAATGTACGTCATTGACATGCCCCTTTTGGTACCTCCCACACAAGTGGACTATTTTCCACCATGTAATTTAAATTGATAATAATTTAAATAAAACAACAAATAAGAAAGTTCAGTCGGGTAAACCGACTAACGAATCCCCTCACCCTGAGTCTCAAAAAAAATATTAGTAAATTTATTTATTTTTTGATTTATTTAAATTATTATCAATTTAAATTGCATATAATAACTTTAAAGTATGTACTGGTATTAAAGTTAGGAGCTGTTTACTTTTGGTACAAAATGGACCATTTGTGTGAGAGGTGCCAAAAGGGGCGTCTTAATAACGGTCACTTTTCTCTGGACTCTAGGTACTATAAAAGCATTACACTGTACAAAATTTCAAGTATTGGTATGCACTGGTATTAAAGTTAAAAGCTGTTAACTTTTGGTACAAAAAGGTCCATTTGTGTGGGAGGTAACAAAAGGGGCGGGCCAACAACGCCCATTTTTCTCTGGACTTTAGGTACTATTAAACCATTACACTGTACAAAATTTCAAGTCTTTGTAAGCTCAGGTTATAGAGTTATAAGCTATTAACTTTAGGTTCAAAATTGTCCCAAAAAGGGAGTGCCGTAGCAAATGATATATACCCTCCTCTCTAAGGTGAGGGGATAAAAAATGTAAGAACATTTTTTTGCTACTGAAGGTAAGGGGATTCTTATGTCGGTTTAACCGACTAAACTTTCTTACTTGTTTTTATACCCTACACCACATTTTTGTACAGGGTATTATGGCTTTGTGCATTAGTTTGTAACACCTTAAAGGAGAAGCGAAGACCCATTTATTTTATATACCGATCGACTCATAACTACATTCTAAGTCGATTTATTCATGTCCATCCATCCGTACGCCCGTCCTTTGGTCACATTCTTGTGGTCAAAGTGCAGTTCGCAAAAATATAAACAGATTTCATCAGTATAATAAACGATGGGAGATAGACCCATGGGTTTTACAAACAAATACACAAAGATGCCAGGGTATATATTTAGAGTAGGTATAGAAATTCATTATCTCAAATTCACAATTAATAAGACATTTTGCTGATATTATTCAAAAGTTTAATAGATTGTTGATCTGTTTTTTATGAACTGCTTTTGGTTTGAGACCATATGTTCATTTACATTCTGTCTTTTGCATAAAAGTAATAGAACATACAAAAAATGGTAGAATTGAATGCAGTTTCAATAGACACCACTCTACCATCTTCAGAGATCAATAGCAATAATGTATGTACTAAATTCGATTTAACAAAACCTACTAACCAAAACCGTATTTTAGCGAACTAAGTCGACACACTGAAACTCTCATACCAGTATATTTTTGTTATTTGCCTAAGTTCGCTCCGCGAGCCCCTAGCTGAAATTTTTCCTGTGTGATATAAAACAAAATCTTTAATTTCCTCCAATCTTAATTAAATTGTTGATTAAATTGCCATCGCCTAGCTCCTTTATTAAATAAGTTTTCATCAATATGTCGTTACAGCTTTCAAACAGCAGTAATGAGAAGAAGACTGAAGAAAAGGAAAGTACTGACATTGAAAGACCCAATTGGTCAAATGGTCTGGAGTTTCTAATGTCCTGCATTAGTATGTCCGTTGGTTTGGGAAATATATGGCGATTTCCCTTCACAGCTTATGAGAATGGCGGCGGTGCTTTTCTGATACCCTATTTAGTGGTATTATTTCTCATTGGTAAGTAAACATATTAATTGATTAAACAAATTAATTGAATTAATGAATATCTGAAAATGCATTCCTTAGGAAAACCTATGTACTATTTGGAAATGATTATGGGCCAGTTCACCAGTAAAGGATCGGTGAAAGTTTGGTCGTGTTGTCCATCATTTTTGGGTATGTAGAAAAAAGTTTTTAAATAAAATTGAACAATGTCATGATTGCAAATTCTATTAGTACTTTTGCGCATTAGGCCTTGCGCATTGACCTCGGATTAAAGGTAATTCACCTCGGATTAAATGTTATTGACCCATATTAAAGGTCAATAACCTCGTATTAAATGTCAATGACCTCGGAGTAAGGGTAATTGACCGCAGATTAAAGGTCAATATCCCGTACTCCGAGATCAATGACCTCGGATTAAAGGTCAATTACCTTGGATTAAAGGTCGTTGACACCGGATTAAATGTCAATGACCTGAGATTAAAGGTCAATGACCTGTAATTAAAATAGAATTACCTCGGATTAAGGGTCAATGACCTCGAAATAAAGGTCAATTACCCCGGATTAAAGGACATTAATACTGGATTAAAGATCAATGACCTCGGAATAAAGGTCAATGTCCTTAGATTAAAGGTCTATTAACCCTGATTAAAGGCCATTGAACTCGGATTCAAGATCAATTACCTCGGACTATAGGATTATATCAATGACCTCGGATTAAAGGTAATGACCTTGTATTAAAGGCCAATGTCCTCGGATTAAAGGCCATTTATTCCGGATGAAAAATCAATGACCTCGGATTAAAGGTAATGACCTTGTATTAAAGATCAAAGGCCTCGGATTAAAGACCAATGACCTCGGATTAAAGGAAATTGACCCCGGATTAAATGTCAATGATATCGGATCAAAGGTCAATGAGCTGAGATTAAAGGTAAATGAACTGAGATTAAAGTGCAGTGACCTCGATTAAAGCTCAATGACCCCAGATTAAAGGCCAATGACCCGTATTTAACGTCAATGACCCGGATTAAAGATCAATGACCTCGGATTAAAGGTCATTGACCTCGGAATAAAGGTCAATGACCTTGGCCTATTGAACTCGGATTCAAGATCAGTTACCTAGGTTTATGGGATTATATCAATGACCTCGGATTAAAGGTCATCGGCCCCGGATTAAAGGCAAATGTCCTCGGATTAAAGGTCAATTTGCCCGGATTAAAGCTCAATGACCTCAGATTAAGGGTCAATGACCTCGGATTAAAGGTCAATGACATCGGATTAAACAATTGATGACATGGAATACATATATAGAAATTAAAAATTAATGCTTAAAATAGATTTTATTGCTACTTGTCATTTAAATTATAAGGTATACCTCGAAATCAATGAAAAATTAAAACTGAAATTTGAAAAATCTGCAACGTTTCGAAAATCTTTTTTAAACTAAATATATTTGGAGAAATTGCTAAACAATAATTTTATTTGTATATAAACACATACTCTAAAATATGCAAATATATTTTATTGTAATATATTAAATAAATTTTATTGATTTTAAAATAAAATTTATTTGCTCAGATATGTTCAGCAAATTTATAGAAAATATTAAGGCCAATATTTTTGTGGAACATATTAACCATCTAGCTCCCCCACATAACTGTAACATTTTAACAAAACGTAAAAAACACCCCTTAAATGGGGAGGGCGAGGATGAAATGTTCTACAAAAATGTTGGCCATAAAATTTCACTATATGTGTCAGAACACACCAAAGCTCAAAACATAACACAAACACCAAAAAAGGTCCCCATTTTAAGGGGTGTTTTTTACGTTTTGTTAAAGTGGGGCAACAAATTACAGTTATGTGGGGGAGCTAGAGGGTTAATATGTTCCACAAAAATATTGGCCTTAATATTTTCTATAAATTTGCTGAACATACCATATACCAAAAAAATATATTTTTGTTACATAATAGTGAAATACTAACATTTTTGGGGTACAATGTGGTTTTTTGAGCTATTTAGGGTGCCCAGACACGTTCAGATTGTATTGACATGTTTACAAAAGTTGTTCAGATTTACGTTGGCTACAATTTTGCCAACCATAGTTATTGAAAAATTACGAGTCCCTGGAGGTTATGCTGAAAAAAGTGAAAAAGAAATATTTTTTTCCTTTACGTTTTCAAAAAAAAAATACGGGAAAAATTGTTTTTTGGCAAAAAAATTTAATAAAGTTTGTTCAGCATATTCTTAGCTACATTATTGCCAAATATAGTTAAGCGGTATCACCAAGTCTAAATTAGTTGTAGGACAAAAGCTGATGATACCTTTTTCGAGGGTTCCACTGATTTTCAGAAACTTTGGAGGCCCATAAAAAAAATTGGTCACCAATTTCGCCAAACCGAGTATAGGGTTATACTACCCTTTGATAGTAGAATCGAACCTATACTGCCAAGTCCGTGTATTTTTCAAAAAGTGTTAATTTGTTACATAGTGTAATAGATTAAGCCCTCACAGAGATTCATGAAAATACATACTTATGTTTAGGGTGCACTTCTAATATATAATATTTAACACGCACAAATATTATATGTTTGGGAGGATTTTGTTCTAAACAAAATTATGTTTCCTTCCTAACATTTTTTTTATTTGGAAATAATATTTGCGAAACAAAGATTAATTTTATTTCAGTTCTTTGACAATGTATCGATGTCTTAAAGGAAAATTTTTCAGAAAATCATGTTATTTTTTTTTAGAAATTGTATATGTTTGTAAAATTCTTTTACAATTTAAATCGTACAATCTTGGACGGGCCAAAATCGCCGTTTTTGATATGTTTGAATAGAAAGAAAATATATTTGGAACAGGTTTTTTTTAATATTTTATATTTCTGATTTAATAAATTTTATTTGAAAATCATAAAAATTTATTTGGAGCGTATACGTTAATATGTTACAACAAAAAATATTTGCGAACTAATATTCTCAAATAAAAATATGTGTTTAGAAACAAATACAATTATTGTTTTGTAATTTCTCCAAATATATTTTATTTAAAATAAACCATAACATTGCTGAATTTTTTGAATTTTAGTTTTAATTTTTCTTGATTTCGCTTATGACTTACAGTTAGCAATTGCATTAACTTTTGCTTTCAAGCACTCATTTTTAATTTATAAATATTCTAAGTCATCATTTGTGTAAACTCATCGAACACTATTTAGTTATGCAAGAAATACGATTTCAATTGTAAAGGAATTTTACAAATTTTATAGTTTAATAAAATTAACTTTGAATTACTACTAAACTTATAACGTAGGGTATCGATATATTTTCTGAATGGTTAATTGCAAATACGAGTAATTCTTTGTTTAGGAAAAAATAGTCTCAAATAAAAAACAGTAAAGAAAGACAGAAAGTCGGGCGGGGTCGACAATATAATACCAACACACCTCCCTAACAATGCGAAAATGGGCATTGCAATAAGAATTTGGCAGTGTTCATACATGTAATAAGAAAACTCCCTCTGCCGAATTTCGTACTGATCGGATATAAAACACGGATTCTACAGCACTTACATGTCAAATCGGGTGAAACATACATATGGGGCTATGTCTAAATGTGAACCGATTTTCCCCGAATTTGACAGTGTTCATACATGTAATAAGCAGACTCTCTCTGTTGTTCGTACTGATCGGATCGGATATAAAATACGCCGCTTACATGTCAAATCGGGTGAAACATGTACACAGTATGTTCAAAAAATATCGCAAATTTTGTATTTTTTCAAAAAGTATTTATCTATTCATGAATATCTATTTTGTGCCCTTCAAAGTAAATCCCCTCGGATATAATACACTTCTGCCAAAGTTTTTTTCCAATCCTCGAAGCACTTCAAATAATCATTTTTTGTGATATTGTTCAGCTCCTCCTTCGATGCCATCTTTATCTCCTCAATCGTGGTGTAGCGTCGTCCTTTCATTGGAACAAAAAATAGTCACAGGGGGCTAGGTCAGGGGAATACGGTGGCTGCGGCACCATTATTGTGTTGTTTTTGGCCAAATATTCGCGCACAAGCAACGATGTGTGTGCAGGGGCGTTATCATGGTGCAAAAGCCAGTTTTTGTTCTTCCACAAATCTTGGCGTTTTGTGGAAGGTAATATTCTTTATTTGCCGTACTACCCTGTGGCAAGAACTCATAATGCTTCACGCCCCTGTAATCAAAGAAAACTGTGAGCAAAACCTTTACGTTCGACCGAACTCGGCACGCTGCACAGTGGGAGGAATTCCAAAAAAAGGGAAATAATTCTGCCGTTTCTTAACCAGACATCCGATAGAGGCATGTTTGTAGAAGAGGTATTAGAGAAGTTAAGTTTTGAGTTTGGGCCCCCTGTGGTATACCGGGGCGGAGCTGCAGGGCCCCAAAGTTGGCCACCTCGGTTGAACAAAATGTTTAAGCGCGTGTATCTTTCGTATTTTCCGGCCGATTCATAAAATCTTGGGCGTATTCTAATAACCGAGGTCTACACAAGGCTTTTTGCACCTAACAGTTATCTTGTATACTTACCGAGATATCTGCATTTGAAAATTGAATTTTTAATTTTTTCCCCGACCTTGTGCTAGTATTTTGTAAATATCGAAACAGAATATGCACCAATTTTATCCACTTAAGCATGTCTGGATTGGCAATAAAATTTCCTATATGATGAAAAAAATTGGTTCGATATAACCAACAGAACAAAAGTTATGGCCCCTTGAATTCATATTTGAATCACACATTTACTCCAATCGCAAAGCCAAAAAGTTAAAACTTTTGGCATATTTATGTGTGGCAAGGTGTTGTAAGTTGAACTGCAAAGGGAATCTGAAACCTCGCTTTTAGTATAGTTGCTATAGGGGAAAATCCAAAATTCCCATTTTTGGGGATTTTCAAAATTATTTTGGGAATTGTGGGACCGACATTTGAAAATATAATGATTCGCGAATTACATTCGATTTGTTATGTCAAAACCCGCAAACTATAAAATATTTCATTGAAAAATTTTATGCCGTTTTTACATTTCTGTCTGCATATGAAAAGTGATTTTTTCAGTTTTTTCCTGACCCTGTCGTGGCATTTGATTAATATCAGTGCAGAATATGAACCGATTTCTCTCACATAAACTTCTCTAAATTAACAACAAAATTTTCTGTGTGATGCAAAAATTTCAGTAAAATGTGCCCACCTATACAAAAGTTATGGCCACATCATTACCATTTTTATATGTAGTAATCTGTTATACGATAAACTGCAAAGGGATTTTTGAGCCCGGCTTTTAGTATAACAGATTTTGGAAAAAGAACAAAAAATTCCCTTTGGTGGGGATTTTCGAATTTATTTTGGGAATTGTGGGATTTACGTCCACAAATATAATGATGTTAGAATTAGCCTCGATTTCTGGTGTCAAGGCGTACAAATTACAAAAAAAAATAATTGAGATATCTTAATTTTTAAAGATTCAATGGAAATATAAAATTTCCTTTGTTTATTTTTTCCTTTGTTGTTTATTTTTTCCCGATCCTTTTCTACGAATCGCTATATATTAGATCCTGTTATTTACCGATTCTTTTCTCATTATCTTTTCTGGATAGAAAACAAAATTTACTATTTGATGCCAATATATTGCAATTTGGTATACACACTGAGACAAAAGTTATGGCCATTTGAAGATATGGCCATAACTTAGAAATTTTCGTAAAAAATGGTGTAGTTTGGAGAAGCGTGGCAACACTATTAAAACAAATTTTTGTCTCGTTCTTTTCTCGAAAATATTCTCCACGAAGTTTCCTTTAAGACAAATATAAATATGTTATACTTTCTTTTTATAAATTCCTCTGTATCTCCAAAATACGTACTACATAACCTTTTCGCAATAAAATACAAAAATTGTCTATATTTTGAAAGTGTAAATTGATGTGGCCATAACTTTTGTATAGGTGGGCACATTTTACCGAAATTTTTTGCATCACACAGAAAATTTTGTTGTTAATTTAGAGAAGTTTATGTGAGAGAAATCGGTTCATATTCTGCACTGATATTAATCAAATGCCACGACAGGGTCAGGAAAAAACTGAAGAAATCACTTTTCAAATGCAGACAGAAATGTAAAAACGGCATAAAATTTTTAAAAATGAAAATTTTTCAATGAAATATTTTATAGTTTGTAGGTTCTGACATAAAAAATCGAATGTAATTCGCGAATCATTATATTTCCAAAAGTCGGTCCCACAATTCCCAAAATCATTTTGAAAATCCCCAAAAATGGGATTCTTTGGATTTTCCCCTATAGCTACTATACTAAAAGCGAGGTTTCAGATTCCCTTTGCAGTTCATCTTACAACACCTTACCACACATAAATATGCCAAAAGTTTTAACATTTTAGCTATGCGACTGGAGAAAATGTGGCTTACTTTTGAAATTTGTCTAAAAAATTGTGTAAATTGGAGAAGCTTGGTAACAATACCAGTAAATATTTTTGACCCGTTCTTTCTTTGAGAGCATACTTTGGAAAGTTTCCTTTAAGATGATAGTAAATATGTTATACATTTTTTAACTATCTTCTTCTAAAACTCAAAAATACGACATAAACTTTTTTCCTAAAAAAATGACAACAAATCTACTTTTTTTTTTAAATATGACTTTAAGAGGCCATAACTTTTGTCCTGTTGGTTATATCGAAGCCAATTGCAAAACAAAATTGCAAAAATAAAAAAAAGGAATTTTTTTTTTTGAAATTTCCCTATTTTTACAATATGGGCCATAATTTATACGTTTATCCATAGATTTTTTCAAATATGCACTGTTCTCTTCGTTAGGATGCTAGCTTTAAAAAAATGGAACAAACAAACAATATTTTTTGGCGATTTTTTGCTATTCTTAATGTTTTTTTTCGAGCCAGCAAAAAAAAACTAAAAAAAAAATTTTGCAATTGTTTTAACGGCAGTTACTAAACTTCAGTTTCTACATGAAAGTAATGTTTTCAGCACTTTTAGCCCTCATAATTTCCTTTAATTTAAATGGTACCTCGGCTATATTGAGCTTATACTTCATAAAAAAATATGGTTCAAATACTAAAGGTACATTCTATGAAAATTGGAGTTCTAGAAAAAAAAATTAAAAACTACCATAAAAAAATTGGTTTTGGTTTCATAAAATATTATGCCTCAATTTATACCAAAAAAGATTTTAGCTCTTGGACACAAACATTTTTTTTTTGTTGCATAGTGTAATAGCAATATTTATAAATTAAAAAATAGTGCTGTGAAAGAAAAAAAACAAAAGAAAGTGCTACTTACGACATTTTTAATTATAAAAACATGAAATATAGGAAAAATTAATCAAATTCAGCAAAGTTTTATTAACATTTTTAAATATAATACAGGAATTTCAAACAAGAGGTGTTATTTTGAATCACCCGGTATTTCGGTAGCTGTCACTTTTATTCTTTGACATTTGACAAGTAGAAACTAGAAACTACTAAAAATGGAACGATACACGATTCAACAACGCATTGAAATTATTAAAATTCACTACAAAAATGGTGAAAATCTTGCAGTCACAGTATTAAATATTGTATATTTTGTAGCAAATAAATTTTGTTTGAAAATCAGGAAAATATATTTAGAACGCATATATTAATATATTACAACAAAATATATTTGCAAACTAAATTTCCCATATAAAATATGTGTTTAAATACAAATAAAATTATTGTTTAGGAATTTCTACAAATATATTTTATTTAAAAAAGATTTTACATACTTTTGCTGACCACCCCGTATTAATCTGTTCTAAATCAATCATTTAAATTTCTGAGTATTCTAAGCCATCATTAACTGTCAATCCTCCAAGTACAAGGTGGTGCAAAAGTAACCTTTCCATGTTTTTTGGCTGTAATTTAAAAAAAAATGAAAAACTTTGATTCTTCTTGTGGATTATTTTTATTTGGTCTTTTAATTTTTTTTACATCAAGTCGAGAATATGAGCCCTTTTTATGGCATTTTCCATCACTTTGGCCAAAACTTCCGGCGATAGGTCCTCACATTCTTGACGGATATTGCTTTAAGAGCTGCAAGAGTCTGAGGCTTGTTGACATAAACCCGCGACTTCAAAAAGCCCCACAAAAAGAAGTCTGGAGCGGTCAAATCAGGCGATCTTGCTGGCCAGTGCAAATCGCCAAAACGGGAGATTAGGCGCCCGGGAAATGCATCCTTCAGCATATCGGTTGTGGCACGTGCAGTGTGTGCCGTTGCACCGTCCTGTTGGAACCACATGTTTTCCAATCCCAATTCATCAAGTTGCGGCAAAAAGAACTCGTTGATCATTGCCCTGTAGCGCTCACCATTCACAGTAACCGTTTGGCCCGCGACGTCTTCGAAGAAAAAAGGTCCGATGACTCCTCCAGCGAAAACAGCACACCATACAGTGACTTTGAGCGGGTGTAATGGCTCTTCGTGGGTTACACGCGGATTTTCAGTGCCCCAGAAGCGTAAATTTTGCTTATTTACGTACCCGCTAAGATGGAAATGGGCCTCATCACTCATGATTATTTTTGATGAAAAATCATCTTCCTCTTGGTGGTGATTAAGGATGGCTTGAGCGTATGTTAGACGCGATTGGCGGTCAGCAGCTAACAGCTGATGCACCGTCTGGACTTTGTACGGAAACATCTTCAAATCTTGTAACAAAATTCGCTGTAGAGACCGTCGTCTGATACCCATTTGCGTGGCACGTCGTCTGGTCGATGTCGACTGCGCTTCCATGACATCCTCGGCTACAGCAGCAATATTCTCTGCAGAACGGCTACTCCGGGGTCTGCCACGCCTGGCAGCATCTCGTGTTATGCCAGTCTCTTCGAGGCGAGCGGCTAAGCGTCGCAGTGTTTCATTTTTAAAAAATTTATATTGAATTACTGAAAAATTTACCACAAATTAGGTATTTTTTGAATACATTAATGCAAATAAATATTTGTTTCGGAAATAATGGTCCCAAATAAAAATATATTGGGATGTAAACAATGATTTATTTAGAACAACCTCTTCCCAAATATATAATTATGGTGTGTACCAAATATTATTAGAGCGTACCCAAATATATATATGTTTCAAACCGAATATGTTTGGGACAATATACTACAGAAGGATATATGCGATTCTGCCAGGTTGAATTTAACATGGTTTTTACTTGTTTGTTATACCCTACACCACACTGTGGTACAGGGATATTATGGCTTTGTGCATTTGTTTGTAACACCTAAAAGGAGAAGAGATAGACCCATTGTTTATTATACCGATCGACTCAGAATCACTTTCTGAGTCGATTTCATGTCCGTCTGTCTGTCTGTCCGTCTGTCCATGTATTCTTGTAATCAAAGTGCAGGTCGTATTTGTGATGAAATAGTGCATAGTGCTCTTTTTTAGCCCAAGAACGATCCCTATTGAAATTGGTTAAAATCGGTTCAGATTTGGATATAGTCCCCATATACATGTTTCACCCGATTTGACATGCAAGCGCCGTAGAAACCACATTTTACATCCGATCTTTATCAAATTCGGCAGAGAGAGTTCTCTTATTACATGAATAAACTCTGCCAAATTCGGGCAAAATCGGTTCAGATTTAGATATAGCCACCATATATATGTTTCACCCGATTTAACATTTAAGCGCTGTAGAAATCATGTTTTATATCCGATCAGTACGAAATTTAACAGAGAGAGTTCTCTTATTACATGTATGAACACTGCCAAATTCGGGAAAAATCGGTTCAGATTTTAACATAGTCCCAATATATATGTTACACCCGATTTGACATGTAAGCGCTGTAGAAACCGTGTTTTATATCCGGTCAGTACAAAAATCGGCAGAGAGAATTTGCTTATTACATGTATGAACACTGCCAAATTCTTATCGCAATGCCCATTTTCGCATTGGTAGGTACACGCTGAAAAAAAATCGCTTCTGTAGTATATTGTCCCAAACAAATTCTGCTTGAAATATATATATGTTTAGAGTACACTCCAAATATTTAATATTTGACACACACAAAAATTATATGTTTGTGAGGATGTTGTTCAAAACAAAAGTATGTTTTCATTCAAATATTTTTTATTTGGAACTAATATTACCGCAACAAAGATTAATTTGTATTTCAAAATTTTGGCAATTTATTAATGCCAGTTTTTGGTTTTCAGTGAATTTTTTAAAAAAAAATATGTTTGTAAAATTCGAATAAAATTTAAATCGTATAATCTTTCGTAACTACGAACTTTATAACTCGTACAAATTGAATTAACGAATTGACAAAAAGTAATGTATTTTAATATTTATAAATTAACAATTAGTGCTGTACAACAGAAATTAATCCTGCTTATGACATTTTATCTATAAAGCATAACGCAAAATCTAGGAAAAAAAATAAAACTAAAATTCGACAGTCTTAAACTTTTTTTAAATATAATATATTTGGAGAAATTCCCAATCTATAATCTGACTTGTATACAAACACATATATTATTTGAGAAAATTAGTTTACAAATATATTTAGTTGTAATATATTAATATATGAGTTACAAATAAATCTTGTTGATTTTCAAATATAATTTAGTTGCTCAGAAATATATAATATTTAAAAATTTGTGTTCCAAATATATTTTCTTTCGATTCAAACATATCAAAAAAGGCGATTTTGCCCCGTGTAGGTGTAGGGTATTATATAGTCGGCGCCCGACTTTCTGTCTTTCCTTACTGGTTTTTTAATTGAAATTGTATTTTGAAAGATATAATAAAATGTGTTTTGAATTCTCTACTGCACAATTCAGGTGTTGGATATGGCCAGGCATTCGGCACAATATGCATCATCACATACTACTCGTCGCTAATTGCCCTCACCCTTTATTATATGGTCGTTTCGTGCCAAGCAGTTTTACCCTGGACATATTGCCGAGATGAATGGCAGAATTGTTTGGATTCTATGCCCAAGGAAAACTCTCTAGTACAAACTGGAAATACGTCGCACAAATTGATCAGCAGCTCCGAATTGTACTTTACGTAAGTTTGTCGATGTTACTTTTGAAAATATGTATACATATGTATGTATGTATTTGAATTCTTTAACTTTTCTACGTCTGTCTTTATAGTGAAATTGTCTCCAAGGAAAAGATGCAGATATCCGATGGACTGGGAGCACCAGATTTATATTTAACGTTGACGTTATTCGTTTCATGGGTCGTTATATTTCTCGTTATACGCAAAGGTGTAAAGAGTTCGGGAAAGGCGGCATACTTTTTGGCGCTGTTTCCGTATGTCGTTTTGGTGGCGTTGTTGATTCGTGCCGTTACTTTGGATGGAGCCGTTGATGGCATTCTGTTCTTTTTGAAACCAGAATGGGATCAGTTGCTGAATTTGAAGGTAATATGTTGTTGCGTGATTTACTGACGCATTACCGCCCAGCCCAAACGGCTGACGTTGGAGTCATGAAATGTGACTGGAAGGTAGTATTTGGGACGTAAATGCCTAATAGGTATAATAGGATATTTCGAAATTTTAACTTTGTGGCGCAAGCAGGGACAAAAGTGAAAAATGACTATAAAGAGTACGAGGGAACATAAATTAGAGGTAATGGGGAGTTTTATCGAATTTCGGTGAGGAAAAACGGTTAAATATCGTACAGTAGATTAAATATTGTCCAAAGATTAAATAAGGTTCAAAGGAGAGCTTTTATTTGTACTTTTAGTGACACGTTGGGGCAAAAAGAGATAAATATGGTAGAGGGGGAAGATAGTTTCAAAAATTGCACTGAGGGCCCAAAAAGGGTAGTTCCTGATACATAGTCTAGAGCAGCGCTTTTCAAATGTTAGTCCGCGGTCGCTGCACGTAAAATGTTTTGATTAAAAACTGTCTACTGACTACTGGGAAAACTTATATCGGGCAAAAAAGTTACATGTGTCCCGTAGTTTCGCTAGATCATGTCTACATGATACATCGATTTTAAGTTAGTAAGTATCATATAGGTGAATTTGTCACGTTTGGGGGTCTTTTGTTTGACATAACTCGGGAACGACTTCATATTCCGATTTTGCTACAAATTTAAAAAAATAAGAATTACAATCGTCACTGTTCTGTATTTTGTATTTGGCTTGGATAGGATTTTTCCGCTCGGAATTGAGTTTCTAAATATTTTTCTTTGGGCCCAAAAATGTTTTCTAATGTGTCAAATATGTTCTAATGTCACCAAAGAGAAATTATGGACAATTTTATGAATAAGAAATTTGCACTCAATCCGCTTTCGGAATACAGAACATGGGTCAATTTTAATTATGACACTTCCACGAGGAAACAGAAATTAAGTAACTGTCGTTAAAACTATTAGAAAATATTTATTTTTCTTCCAAAAAATTCTACTTTTGTTGGCACGAAAAAAATAAGAAGTAGAAAGAAATCGCAAAACGAAGACAATTATTGAAGAAAATCTATGGATAAATGTATGGCGTGATCCATTTCGAGGCTCCCTACTTTTTTAAAGAAAAATACACAGAAAATTCAAATTGAATGGGGAATGTTTATTATCATTTCAAAGAACATTCTTTGGCATTTATTTTTTGAAGATTATCTCCATCAAATGTTGGCCGCGGCTACGTCTCAGATGGTCCATCCGTTGAGTCCAATTTTCGATTACCCGTTCGAGAATTTCGACTGGTAACTGGCGAATGACACGCGTGATGTTGTGCTCCAAGGCCTGAATCGAAGCGGGTTTGTCCGCATAAACTTTAGACTTTACATATCCCCACAGGAAAAAGTCTAACGGCCCAAAACGTGAAATTATCTGCTCACCGAAGTGTTCTCTTAATAAATCCATTGATTGATGCGATGTGTGGGAAGTGGCGCCGTCTTGTTGAAACCAAATGTCGCCAAGATCACGAGCTTCAATTTCAGGCATCAAATAGTCGGTTATCATGGCACGATAACTGTCGCCATTGACGGTTAGGTTCTCACCGGCATCATTTTTGAAGAAATATGGACCGATGATTCCACCGGCCTACAAACCGTTATTTTTTCTGGGTGAAGTGGCAGCTCTTGAATCTCTTCAGGTTGCTCTTCGTCCCAAATGCGGCAATTTTGCTTGTTTACATACCCATTGAGCCAGAAATGGGCCTCATCGCTGAACAAAATTTGGCTTGAAAACGTCGGATCTTCTTGGAACTTTTCAAGAGCCCATAGAGCGAAGCGATGTCGCTTGGGAAGGTCGGGCGGCTTCAGTTCTTGCACAAGCTGTTTTTTGTATGCTTTCAATTTAAGATCTCGTCGTAAAATGCGCCAAGTCGTTCCATACGTCAGTCCGAGTTGCTGCGAACGGCGCCGAATCGACTCTCTACGGTCTTCGTGTACACTCTCAGCTACGGCCGCTACATTTTCTTCACTGCGTGCTGGACGTGGTCTATTCGGTCGAATATTATCCAATAATGAATGCTGGGTCTCAATATGGGTGATGGTGTTGCGAATAGTACGCTCAGTAGGCCGATTATGTTGACCATAAGTTGAGCGAAGTCTTCACATGATGAAATGCCAAACAATACTTAACAAAAATAACATGACAGCATGACATGACTCACACGTGATCTGTCAAAAAGGCTATTAAAAAAAGAATCTCTACATGGATCACCCGTTAGAAATTATAACACTTTTGGTAGACGTAAGAGAATTTCAACATAATCCGGTTTTTATTGTCCTTGAAATTTTAAAAGTCTGTAAAATGGACAAACGATTACGAAATAAAAAAAGAGTACGTAGTTTATCTACGGTTTGCCTTTAATTCCACTTCTATATATTCTCGTTATTAGGAGTTCTTACTTCGCAAATTATCGCCCGGTGTTATGCGTTCTACACTCAAGCTCATAAATATTTTTCTTTTCAGGTTTGGAAAGAGGCGGTTGTCCAGTGTTTCTTTTCATTGGCTGTTGGTATTGGGCCGATAATTATGTTTTCCTCATATAACCAATTCGATCATCCAATTTACAGGTATTTAATATGAAATAAATTATCATCGTCCATCAGTTTAAGACTAATTCATACTCTCAAAATTGATTTATTTTCATTTCATTATATAGAATCACCTCATGCATTCATTCGGTATATATGTACATCTATAGGAAAAACGAAAGTAAATTTGAACACCAAATATCCTCAAATCAATTTCGAACTCCGGATCCATTCACCGACATATAATATTATATTTTCGTGTATTTCAGAGATGCTATGATAGTGACCAGTTTGGATACCATCACCAGTATGTTGGCTGGCATAACTATCTTTGGAATTCTCGGCAATTTGGCCCACAATCTCAATGTGTCCGACATTAAGGAGGTGGTGCAAAGCGGCACAGCTTTGGCATTTATATCGTACCCGGATGCTATAGCCAAATTCCAAGCTATACCCCAATTCTTTGCGGTCCTATTCTTCTTTATGTTATTTGTTCTGGGCGTGGGCTCTATAGTGGCTCTGCAAAGTACGATTGTCACCATTATCTGCGATCAATTCAAGTCGATGAAATACTGGGTTGTAGCCCTGATTTCATCGATATGTGGATTTCTCTTGGGTTTGGTTTATGTGACTCCAGTGAGTAGAAAATTTACATTTTTTAATATTAGTTTTATGAGATTTTTTTAATTTTAATTCATTGTTTCTTTTTGCAGGGAGGACAATGGATTTTGAATTTAGTAGATTTTTATGGTGGCACCTATGTCGTGTTTGCTTTGGCAATTTTAGAAATTGTCGGCATTATTTGGATTTATGGTAAGTGGTAATGATGATTTTTCGGAAATCCGTTGGACTACACTCTTTTAAAGTGTCCTCGATCAAATATAAAAAAATTACTTATAAAATATTCAATATATTTTTGGAAGGATTTTGACCAAAAAGAGAAATTTTAAAGAAATGATAAAATAGTAATTTGTTCACAATGTCTTCCAACAAGAATCGGATGTTAGGATAGGTCGCGAAGGACGACCGACGTTTATATGTTCGATGGACATTTTTGCTTTCTTTCTTTCGAACAATCAGCACTCCAGATCACTTCCAATAGGCAAATCGACACTGAAATATCGTATTAGAGTTTTTCTTGAAAATTGGCTAAGTTCATATGCTAAGCATTAGAGGTCTGTTGAACACAATGCTCCATATTTAATTTAATGTGCATCTACATTTCTTTTTTCCCAAAAATAATCAAAAAGCTTAGTTAAAATAATCAAAAATTAGTTGTAGACGAAGATCACAGTGGCCGACTCTAGTTATAGAGGAAGACCACAGTGGTCGACTCTAGTTGTAAAGGAAGACCACAGTGGACGATTGTAGATATAGGGGAACACCACAGTGGTCGACTCTAGTTGTAGATGAGGACCACAGTGGTCGACCCCAGTTATAGAGAAAGACCACAGTGGTCGACTCTAGTTTTAGAGGAAGACCACAGTGATAGACTCTATTTGTAGAAGAAGACCACAGTGGTCGACCATAGTTGTAGGGGAAGACCATAGTGGTCGACTCTAGTTATTGAGGAAGACCACAGTGTTCGACTCTAGTTATTAAGGAAGACCACAGTGTTCGATCCTAGTTATTGAGGAAGACCACAGTCGTCGACCCTAATTATGACCTCAGTGGTCGACTTTAGTTATAGATGGAGACCACAATGGTCGACTCTAGTTATCGAGGAAGACCACAGTGGTCGACGTTACTGTTATATACGTGTATAGTAATAAAATGAATAATAAATATGAAATATGAAAATAGAATAAATTGAAGAAATTTCTGTTTTAAAATCGAGATTTCCAACAATTTCAAAGCGACAATTAATTGTTTTTTTTTTCATTTTTACAGGTCTACAAAACTTCTGCGATGATGTCGAATTTATGACACATAGAAAGGTATCGCTATATTGGCGTTTGTGCTGGTCATTCCTAACGCCCGTAATGATGTTGATAATATTCATCTATTCCATGGTAACCATAGAACCATTAACGTACAAGAAAATCATATATCCAGATTCTGCAAATGGTTAGCAAAAGTTATACTAGTTTTTACAATAACTCATGTTATTATATTTTCCATTGAAATTTCAGTTGCTGGCTGGATAATATTTGCCATAGGTATCACCCAGTTCCCTCTGTGGGGTTGGTGGTACATTAAAACTCATTACAAGGAATCGTTTATAAATGTAAGTGGGAAACGTTTCATTGTCATCCAGATTTTAGTTTTGTTTTTCAAATAATGTGTGTTATTTTTCAGACATTTAAAACATCGCTGAGATCTTCAGAACACTGGGGACCCAAAAATCCAGAAATGCGCGCCAAATGGTTTGCCTACAAAGAAGCCTTAGCTGTAGAACGGCGGAAAAAGCATTCAAGCAACAAATTCGGTTTCTTCAAACAGAAAGTTTACAATATTTCGGGTGCATCAAATTGAAAAAAAAATGTTTTTTTACTAACAATATTATTAAGGCCTTTAATGTGTATGTACATAAATTAAAAATAAATTATGCAATTAATAAAGTTATTTATAAACAAAAGCTTGTTGGAATGGTGAACAATGAATGAAGTGGGCTAGTCCTTAGCAAAAATGAGTGAGTCTTTTATATATTAGTACTAGCATTTTAATACCCGACTTTGCCTGGGTTGTCTTTTACACTGTGATCCAAATTTCGTAAGCTTGAAGATATTCTAATTAAAACTCCGATTAAAAGACAACATCAAAACAATTTTAAAGCTGATCCAAATTTTAGTATATAAATCCTTAGCTCCGACTACCACAAAAATTAACTTTGTAATATGTTTATTTGATGTACAACTAAAAGCCGATTTGTCAAAGAATAGGAATTTAAAATTTTCCAACTGTATGCTAGTTTCAGTGGCCATGAAGTTCCACATTCTACTTGATCACGTCTGGTCGGTGCAACCATAACTCGAAAACCAAAAATGTAGGCAATTGTAGCAGATGTTTTTGGTTACCAAATTCTTTTGTCGATTTAACCACAGGCCGATCATAGGTTAGGTTAGGTTGAAGAGAGGAGACGTTTTAACGTCTCATGTCCATGGACATACACTTAAGCCAGTGGTTCGGCCTATTGTGCGCTCCTTATTTGTGATCTTTTTATACCTCACGAGTTGCAGAAAATCGGTACTAGACACGAATTTTCTCAGTATCTTCCTGTCAGTCTGGTAATGTGTCGGACCCGAAATGTTGGGATCTTGTATGTGTGAAAGCCGGCAGTGACACAGAAAATGTTCCATCGTTTCGATGTTTTCCCTGCATGCCCTGCGATGAAGATGTGCTTGTAAGCTTGAGTGTCCCGTTAGAACACTCATCATCTTACTAATATCGATCGTGTTTAGTTTCAGAAGACTCCTTGTTATACCCTACACCACACTGTGGTACAGGCAGGGACGTATACAGAGGGGGGGGGGCCGGGTCCCGAAATTTTTTAAACATAGGCATAAACTGTTTACAGTTTTCAAAATAACTAAAAAAAAAACATGAAAAATATTTGGAAGGCCGTTAAAAAAACAATACAAAAGCGTAAAAAATGATAACAGTAAAAGTAATAACAACTAAAAATAAGAAAAGTGCATGGTTTCCTCGCTAAAACTTTTTAAATTATGTTCGATTTTCTTCGGAATGGTCTCAATTTATTCATAACCTTTCAGAGTTTACGATAAAATCACAAAAATATGACAATTATGCGTTTCTAGATGTTTTTATGAGGCTTTTATTTAAAAGTTATTAAAATTTTCCCAAAAAATATGATTTTTTGCAAAGATATCGTCGAAACCGCTGAACGAAGTTTGTAAAGCTTACCTGAACCAATTCGGATGAATGATTCTCTAGTTATGCCATAATATGTGGTTCAACCTCTCTTTTTACTTAGCCTAAAGGGTTGTCTCTTTAAATTCTCGCGATAAGCTGTGATATGAAAAGAAATTAGTGGTTGAACGACATATAGTGGCATAACTCGAGAACCATTTATCCGATTTGGTTGAGGAAAGTTTTAAAGAATTAAATATTAAGTAGCCTTCTACGAGTATTACAAAATATTGCCAAAAAATCTGATTTTTTGATAAAATTGTTATATTTTTAAAATAAAACTCCCATAAAACAACCTAAAAGTTAACAAATGATTTTATCGTAAAGTCTGTTCGGTCATGAATTAAACGAGCCCATTCCGAAAGAAAATCGATGCATAATTTAAAAAGTTATAGCTAATTTAGTAAAGTTTTAACTTTAAAACTTTCTTATCGATGTAAAATTTACAAAAACAAACTTTAAAAGCTAAGATTGGAGACGTTTTTTGACGTCTAGAATCAGAATCTATGCATTAAATCATAAACCCAATAAAAAATATTGTTTTTGTCGACCGGTGTAATTATTGGTTGGTTGGATTTCTTATCTATCTACCTTTTTAACATGTAGGTTGCAGTGATGGAATGAGTTTGCACAACCGTGTATGTAAATTTGACTTTATATTGGGTGTGGTAATAAGTAGTACGGTTTTGGCCATTACACAGAACTTATCACCATAAGCGTAGCAAGGGGGTGGCTGGGGTGGTCTAATACCACCCCAGAAGAATATAAAAATTTAAAAGTTTGCAATCAATTTGGAAGTAGAAGAACGATTCTTAGGTTTCGTAGATTGTTCTGTAAGTAGATATGCCAATTCTTTACTTAAACTTATTTTTTTGGGGGAAAAATAAGATGGGAAATATTCCAATAATTGGAAGTCTTTTAATGGTGCAAATGTAATGTGTTTTAATTCACTGCGAGGCATATATAATTAAAATTGGGTAATTGTCGACTCCTATTTGAACATACAATCAGCATCAACATTTTTCAATGCTGTACGTACATATTTCCAAACCTTTCGGATTTGATTTAAAAAAACGCATAAAATATAGAAAAAAGTATGAAATATTTGTTTGAGTCGAGAACGGTCTATATAATTCAATGTTTAGATGATTTCATGTAAATGTTACGCTGGGTTCAAATTGGGCATACTCTCTCCCAAAAATAATGAATAATAAGATATGTCATCCTGGAGCGAGTAAGTTGTCAGTTACGAACGAATAGAAATTTCAACGAGTAGGTGTTCAAAGAGTGAGTTTTTCCGCGGATTTCGGACCGATTTTCCCGAATTTTTTGTAATTGTCACAATTAAAAAATTAATATCAATCGATTAGTGCAAAGGTCTGTGCTCTCTCCAACATATCGGCCGGTATCTCACGAATAAGTTTTTCAATATTGGCTTCCAGTGCGTCAACCGTTGCAGGCTTGTCCCTACACGGGGGAAAATAGCCTTTTTTGATATGTTTGAATCGAAAGAAAATATATTTGGAACACAAATTTTTAAATATTATATATTTCCTAGCAAATAAATTTTATTTGAAAATCAACAAAATATATTTGAAACGCATATATTAATATATTACATCAAAATATATTTGCAAACAAAAATTCTCAAATAAAATATGTGTTTAAATACAAATATAATTATTGTTTAGGAATTTCTGCAAATATATTTTATTTAAAAAAAATTTCAAAACTTTTGTTGACTTTTTCGAATTCCACATTAAATTTATTTAACAATTTATAAAAAACTAACATTGAATTACTGAAAAATTTAACATAACTTATTTTCTGAATACTTAAATGCAAATACATATTTATTTCGGAAATAATGCTCCCAAATAAAAATATATTGGGATATAAACAAAGATTTGTTTAGAACAAGATCTTCCCAAATATATAATTTTGGTGTGTATCCAATATTATATATTTAGAGTGTACCATAAACATATATATGTTTCAAGCCGAATATGTTTGGGACAATATACTATAGAAGCGATTTTTTTTCAGCGTGTATGGACATGAGCCTTTACGTAGCCCCAAACAAATAATCTAAAGGCGTTAAATCGCATGATCTACGCCAATTGGCCGCCTCAAAGTGAAATAAACTTAAATAATCGTTTGTTAGTCGATTCATGGTTAAATTATAGACCAAACTGAACATGTTCGACAGTAACATGTTACACGAAAATATTTAGCAGAGCTGCCAACAAAACGCTTACCAAATTTGTTTTGGTTAATTCAACATTAGTTAAAAGCCATTATGAAGATTTGCCTGATGATACGAAAGCGTTTTAATATTGGAGAACAGATTTAAGTCTTGCACTAACTGAAGCAGTAAATTATTTGGTAAAGCTTTTAATCGAACTTCTGAATTTATTGATGATTATAGAAGTAACCTGCAAATTGACTAGGAATCGGCAATTGCAGAAACTAATGTGCTAAAAATATCTTCAAAACTCATATGATAACACATTGCGACAAAATACACTCAAGTTGATAAGCAAATGACGCGATACTATTTTTCCTGTAGGTCTTGTCGAGTAAAACACAAATCTTTTTTTTTTGAATTCCCCGGACACCCCCAAAATCCGGATTTACGGGTACGATTTTCTTGCCTTTTTCACTTTGAAATCCTATAACTTTTTTAATTATCAATCTCTGAAAAAATTTGGAAAGAAGAGAGTTATACCTTTCGAACGATGTATATTTTGTTTATTTGAAGCTGTAGGAATATAGGTTTATTTGTCCTACACACACATTTTTTTCATTTTGTCTGTCATTTTCTGGTTTAGCCAATGTTTTTACCAATTAAATTGTGAGATAAAAACAAACATTTCTTCTTGGGGCTATAGCCCACCCCAGCAGAAATCCATTGCTACGCCAATGCTTATCACGGTATTTGCAAACGATTAACCTAGATATAATAAAGGCTTACGAAATCATAAAATTGGCAACGACTAAATTAAGTGACATGCGTAGAAATTCAGACGCGGAGTTTGATAAACTGTTTGAAGAATCTACACAACTTGCAAGACGTTTTGGAATAAAAGCTGCACTACCTACAAGAGTAGGCACTCAAAAGTATAGGGCTAATATTCCTGGTTCAGATGCCAAGGCGTATTTTAGGACAACATTGTTCATACCATATCTGGACGAAGTAATATCACATTTAAATAATAGATTTTCCGAACATGAAGCTATAATTACAAGTCTGTTTAATATCGTTCCGATACGAGTTATAAATCTAATAAAGGAAGATTTCGAAAAAGTCACACTTTTTTACAAAAACGATTTAAAAAATTCAGCAAAATCTGTTTTAGCTGAAATAATTATATGGATTGATTATTGGTTGCAGAAGAATGATAAGCCATCAAATGCATTAGATGCTATTTCAGTTTGTGATGAGGACATGTTCCCAAGCGTTTTTACCCTTTTGCAGATACTGGCCACAATACCTGTGACAACGGCATCTGCTGAGCGAAGTTTCTCGACGTTAAGAAGAATAAAAACTTATCTCCGGAACAGAATGGAAGGAGAAAGGCTATCTTATCTGGCTTTGATGTCTATATACAAAGATGAAGTCAAAATCGGTGAAATAGAAGATTACATCTTTAACACTTACGTATTTTATTATAAAAAGTTTTACTGATCTCTTACTAAAGTACACATTTATATTTAGGAATAAAAAACTAAGGAACTTAACTTCCATTACCTACACAATAAACGCAATTTTTAATTGTTTATCTTTGTTATGGAAAAAAAGGTTGGCCTTCCCCCACGAACGAAAATCCTGGATACGTCCCTGGGTACAGGGTATTATAAGTTTCACTGCAGATGTTTGTAACACCTGAAAATAACACAGCTAGACCCACCTTAAAGTATACCGATCGACTCAGAATCACTAGCTGAGTCGATTTAACCATGTCTGTCCGTCCGTCCGTCTGTCCGTGTAAAGTTGTTCGTCGACTACAGTTCGCAATTTCACTCCGATCGTTCTGAAATTTTGCAGTTTAGAGTATTTCGCAGCTGTAAAGATCCCTATTGAATTTGGTTGAAATCGGTTCAGATTTAGATATAGCTCCCATATATATCTTTCGTCCAATTTGGCCCTTTAGTCCTATAGAAGCTGTATTTTACCTCCAATCGTTGTGAAACTTAGAATGGTAGAGTTTCTTGATCCATGAACCAACACTACCGAATTTGAAGAAAATCGGTTAAGATTTAGCTATAGCTCCCATATATATGTTGCATCCGATTTGGCCCTTTAGTTCTATAGAAGCTGTATTTTAAATCCAATCGTTTTGAAATTTAGAATGGTAGAGTTTCTTGATCCATGAACCAACACTACCGAATTTTAAGAAAATCGGTTAAAATTTAGCTATAGTACCCATATATGTGTTTCGTCCGATTTTGCTCTTTAGTCCTGTAGAATCTGTATTTTACATCCAATCATTTTGAAATTTAGAATGGTAGAGTTTCTTGATCCATGAACCAACACTACCGAATTTGAAGAAAATCGGTTCAGATTTAGCTATAGCTCCCATATATATGTTTCGTCCGATTTGGCCCTTTAGTTCTATAGAAGCTATATTTTACATCCAATCGTTTTGAAATTTAGAATGGTAGAGTTTCTTGATCCATGAACCAATATTGCCGAATTTGAAGAAAATCGGTTAAGATTTAGCTATAGCTCCCATATATATGTTGCGTCCGATTTGGCCCTTTAGTTCTATAGAAGCTGTATTTTAAATCCAATCGTTTTGAAATTTAGAATGGTAGAGTTTCTTGATCCATGAACCAACACTACCGAATTTTAAGAAAATCGGTTCAGATTTAGCTATAGCTCCCATATATATCAGAGTTATTCAATATTACGAGAGTGGTGTAGGGTATTATATAGTCGGCCCCGCCCGACTTTAGCCTTTCCTTACTGGTTTTCTTTTCCTTTAGGTCACCCCACAGTATATTTGCAGTTGCTCCTGCTGTTGCGCTATTCCACACAGTTTTGTGAGTGCTTCAACTCATTTTTCGTGGCTTCGAAAGGTTTTCATTTTTCAAGTCTATTACTCGAAGTTCTCTGCCCTTTGAAGCCAAGCTGTTTGCCCGTTCATTTCCAATCACTCCGTTGTGTCCTGATTATTTATCGTTCTTTTACAGTCCAACACAGTTCTGGATTTGACCCTTTCCGATGTTATTGCTTTAATCGCCATTTGGCTATCGGTGAAGATGTTGGCATATTTAGGCTTTGTGGTGTTACTGAGCCAGTTCACACACTCCGTGATTGCTCGAGCTTCTGCTTGAAATACCGTGTTATGGCCAGGGAGGCGGAAGTTAAGTTCGACTTCTGGTTCATCAATAAAAAGTCCCAGACCCGTCCTTCCTCCTCGCTTGTACCCATCCGTGTATCAGCTGGTTCCCACTGGCACATGGACCAAGGTTCCATTTTCCCAGGATCGTCTGTCTGGCACAAACGTATCACAGGTAGCTGTAAGCCGCACTTCAGGAATGCGGTCGGAGATTTCTGGCGTTTGAATATGACCAACTAGAGATTCTAAAATCTTCTGATGGTACGACTTGTGGTCTCGATTTATCCATTCACCCATCACTTGTACACGTCTTGCTGTGAGGGCTGACTTATACTTTATACGGATGTCTATTGGTTGGATGTGCAGTATAGTCTCCATCGCTTTTGTTGGTGCAGTTCTAAATGCCCTGCTTATGCATAGACATCGCATACGTTGAATTTTTTGCAAAGATATTACGTTGCACTTCTGTCCATTGATGTCTACCACACTACACAGGCGTAGGTGATTATTGGTCTAATCACGCTCATGTAAAGCCAGTGAGTCATATTTGGACGTAGTCCCCATTTTAAGCCTATAGCTCTTCTGCACAACGACCAACATCTGTGGGACTTTGTAACTCTTTCTTCAAGATGATCTTTCCAGTACAGTTTCTGATCCAAGATTACTCCCAATTATTTTACCTTTTTAGTTATAGCAATTGTCTTATTCAGGAATCGAGGCGGGGTAAAACGTGGGATCTTCGTTTTCCTTGTAAATAGACATATTTCTGTTTTGTCTGGGTTAACATTTAATCCCCTTGGTTGTGCCCAGTTATATGCTATGTTAAGTGCCTCTTCAGCTCTTCTGCATAATAGATTTGGATGAAAGCCCCTTAGAAGTATTACAACGTCGTCTGCATAACAGACTGGTTTAAGTCCTTCATTGGTGAGGGCTTTTAGGAGACTGTGTATCGTCGTAACCCATAGAAGAGGCGATGAAATGCCCCCCTGAGGTATACCACGATTTACCTTGTCTCTAATTTTTACGTCATGTGACCCACAAATAATCCACCTATTCCTTAGCATATTGTTGATCCAGTTTTTCAGCGCCCGGTCAACCTGAAACTCGTCTAAGGACTGGATAAGTGTATCGGTCTGTACATTGTTAAATGCGCCCTCAATGTCTATGCAAACAGCAAGTGTATACATTTCTTTACTGAAGGACTCTTCTATGTGGTGCACTACCTCATGCAGAGCTGTTTCCACTGATCTTCCTTTGACATAGGCGTGTTTTTTGAATTTTAGCCTGTCATCCGCTATTTTACCTTTGACGATGTCATCAATTATTCGCTCCATTGTTTTTAACAGGAAAGAAGTAAGGCTAATGGGTCGATAAGCCTTTGGTGTCGTGTAACTCGCCTTGCCAGGCTTTGGTATAAAGACCACCCTTGATTCCTGCCAGTTTTTTGGGGTATACGAATGGGTTAGGCATGCAGTGAACACTCCAGCCTATTTAAGCCTACAGCTCTTCTGCACAACGACCAACATCTGTGGGCCTTTGTAACTCTTTCTTCAAGATGATCTTTCCAGTACAGTTTCTGATCCAAGATTACTCCCAAGTATTTTACCTTTTTAGTTATAGCAATTGTCTTATTCAGGAATCGAGGCCGGGTAAAACGTGGGATCTTCGTTTTCCTCATAAATAGACATATTTCTGTTTTGTCTGGGTTAACATTTAATCCACTTGGTTGTGCCCAGTTATATGCTATTTTAAGTGCCTCTTCAGCTCTTCTGCATAATAGGTTTGGCTGAAAGCCCCTTAGAAGAATTACAACGTCGTCTGCATAACAGACGGGCCGATCATAAAATTACTAGTTGTTTGCTTAAGCTTGACGTCTATAGGGCTGGACCTATTTTCTTAGAAGTTGGCTGACTAGTACGCCAATATTTTGAATGTTTCATACACTTGATGTACGCGTATAGAAAAGAGAGTTTTATATGGGTTGCTTTAGATAGTCACGGCCGTAGTCAGTTCTGAAGCTTTTGAGACTTTAGTATTACTTTTGTAATTGAATAAATTCCATAATACCTCTCAGAGGTCGCAAAACGCGCCTCGGAAAATTAAATGGTCTATTATACCATTGCATATTTCATACAATGATATCTACATACGTTCCATGTTTCGATTTAATAGTTTTAAATCTACTATAACAGTATAGTAGATTTGACCCTAGTCTGGACATAAAATAGTTGAATTCGCATCTCCTTAAAGATCAGAATATACACATTAATTAATAGCTACTCCTAAGGGACTTTTGAAAGATTGAAAATTGTTATGGTCACTACTGCACTGACCACAGTTCAAATCGTGTGAATGTGAGTAGCATTTTCCGGCTACGGCTTTAACTGTATGTGTGCAAACTTTCAGATTATTACTTTTACATGGGGCAAAGAGGTCGCCAAAAACTTGGCGGAGAAACAAATCCTTAATATGATACGTATGTTTTATATTTCGATATAATCTGTTTAGTCATGATAATAGAAATCATATCACATAATTCAAAATGTGATTACTTGCATACACATTGATCACACCCAAAAATTAGCTAAATTTTTGTTAAATATATTACCTTTGTAGTTGGAGAGTGATATATTTCTAAAGGACTTTTCAACATTTTTTGGTCGCGGTTTTTGTGTTTCCTTGAAGATCTTTATAGGATTAAAGTCTTGGAAAAACTCTAAACAAAAATTTGAAATGCAGCAAAAGAATGAAATTTGCTTTGGTCACTGCTAAACTGACCACAAAAATTGACTATGTGGATAGTTCGTAGGTTATACAATACTCGAGTCTAACATAAGCCAAATTTCTAGCTTTCTACCTCTTCTAGGGGCCGCAACAGTCAAGCGGTCAAAAGACGCAAGGTGCAAAATCGCATCCGTTGGAGATCAGTATATACACATAAATTATTAAGATCATAGCTCATAGGGGTCTTTTAAGGTACAAAAAGAAAGAAAATAGCTTTGGTCACTGCTACACTGACCGCAGTGAGAAAAGGCTTTGGAAATTTTAAGAGGCGGTTTTATGTCCGGTTTGACCTTTGGCTGTACATCGAATTATTGTTTTCGCATCTCTTTTGAGGTCATTATTAACATATACATTTTTAGATTATTAGCTCCTAAGGAAAATGGGTACATGAGTAGCCCGTGGTTTATAAAACACTCCTGTCTATGCGAGTGCAAAATGTCAGGTTTCTAGATCTAACGGGATACCCAACGATCAAGTAATCGAAAATCACTTGGCGGAAAATCGAAGTAGCCTATTTTCGGGTATTGGTCTATCTGTCCACCAAGTTTCAAGAAATTCGGTTCAGCCTTTAGACGTGATGCGGCAACAGACAAACAACAAACAAACGATTTTATACTATTAATAGGATTAAGGATACTGAGACAATAAAAAAACATTTTGTATCCTCCCACGAAAGGCACTATATATAGTGTGATCTAAGTAGATATATTTCTTCAATAGCCTTTTTTGACAGATCATGTATTCCATGTATTTCATGTATTCCTATACATTTCACTTTTTTTCCATACAAATTTTGTATATATATAAGAAAAGGCCCCTTTCATTAATACTCAGTTGCTCAACTCTAGTGGTACGACCAACATGAATTCAGTGTGTCAAAATATATATTAATTACTTTGTTTATAATTCTCTTTCACCTAATACAAACTAAAATAATTAATATTTGGTCTGGTCGACCAATAAGGATGGAGTTCTGGAGTTAAAGTTAGACGAACCAAAGTAGATGAGGGCCCGAACGTAGTCGACATAATTTGCCTTAAGTTAACACCAGAATCTGTTCAAAGTCTGGAAGGCCTACATCGTAGTACCTATTACGGGCTAATACAGACAAAAAAAATTGTTGACGGGGATGCCTTCGCGTTCCGATGGAGCGGGGTTCCCCAATCGTCCTACTGTCCGTCCGTTGGTCTTGGCCAAAGCCGACCACACCAAACATGGTGAAAATTTCCCCCCAGTACACACAACAGGTGGTACGGTGAGGGGAAAACGTCATGTCCGACCGTCAAAACGAAAGCATAATGAACACCGGATAGCGCTCAGAGTTTTGACGAAGTTGGAGGCTGTTGAGGCTCTTACCGAAAAACAAAAAGAGTCACTTACCTGGGCTAAAGGCGTCATAGATGCTTCTAAGGCCAATCAGCCGGCTGAAAGAGCCACAAATTCAGCTGTGTTAACGGCTAATAAAGTCAAAAGAATCAGATCACCCGATGAACCCCTGCCTTCGAAAAAGGCAAGAGGTCCTAATGTCACCATCAACAGGACACTCACCAAGCACTTCAATGAAGTGGCGAAGGAGAGTCTAGTGATAGCCGTTATAGACAGAAGTAGTGAGGATGGATCCATCCTCAAGAACAAATGGAGCCATGTGCAATCAGCCATTATGGCTCATTACCTCGATGTCCGTAGAAGGCCTACATCGTAGTACCTATTACGGGCTAATACAGACAAACAAATTGTTGACGGGGATGCCTTCGAGTTCCGATGGAGCGGGGTTCCCCAGTCGTCCTACTGTCCGTCCGTTGGTCTTGGCCAAAGCCGACCACACCAAACATGGTGAAAATTTCCCCCCAGTACACACAACAGGTGGTACGGTGAGGGGAAAACGTCATGTCCGACCGTCAAAATGAAAGCATAATGAGCACCGGATAGCGCTTTCAGAGTTTTGACGAAGTTGGAGGCTGTTGAGGTTTCGGCTCTTACCGAAAAACAAAAAGAGTCACTTACCTAGGCTAAAGGCGTCATAGATGCTTCTAAGGCCAATCAGCCGGCTGAAAGAGCCACAAATTCAGCTGTGTTAACGGCTAATAAAGTCAAAAGAATCAGATCACCTGATGAACCCCTGCCTTCGAAAAAGGCAAGAGGTCCTAATGTCACCATCAACAGGACACTCACCAAGCCCTTCAATGAAGTGGCGAAGGAGAGTCTAGTGATGGCCGTTATAGACAGAAGTAGTGAGGATGGATCCATCCTCAAGGACAAATGGAGTCATGTGCAATCAGCCATTATGGCTCATTACCTCGATGTCCTTAGAGAAATGCCGGGCACACCACCAATCTGCAACGATGCAGGATGGCATCAGGGGAGAGTAAAGCTCTTATATTTCGGTGATGCCAGATCAGTAGACATGTATACATCAGAGTTTTGACGAAGTTGGAGGCTGTTGACGTTTCGGCTCTTACCGAAAAACAAAAAGAGTCACTTACCTGGTCTAAAGGCGTCGTAGATGCTTCTAAGGCCAATCAGCCGGCTGAAAGAGCCACAAATTCAGCTATGTTAACGGCTAATAAAGTCAAAAGAATCAGATCACCTGATGAACCCCTGCCTTCGAAAAAGGCAAGAGGTCCTAATGTCACCATCAACAGGACACTCACCAAGCCATTCAATGAAGTGGCGGAGGAGAGTCTAGTGATGGCCGTTATAGACAGAAGGAGTGAGGATGGATCCATCCTCAAGGACAAATGGAGCAATGTGCAATCAGCCATTATGGCTCATTACCTCGATGTCCGTAGAGAAATGCCGGGCACACCACCAATCTGCAACGATGCAGGATGGCCAGTAGACCTGTATAAGGCTGCTCTGAGTCGAGCGGGTGAGGTGTGGCCGGGTGCCAAGTTGGATGTTGTCGAAAAAAACAACATCCCTAGTCACCCTAGAGCCATCACCTGGGTTACAGAAGAGCCCTCCAACCCAGCAGACATTTTAGAAATAATAAAAGATTGCAATCCAGGTCTGCCCGCCCATAATTGGATAATCAGCAAGGTGGGTGAGGCGGATGGTAAAAAGCGGCAGGTCAATTTGATCCTTAACGCTGAATCCACCTCCCATATACAACGTGCAAGTGCAACCCTACAGTATGGCTTCGAGACTATAGTCTTGAAGGTATACAAGCAGGATATAGTTCCAACTGCGGAAGTTGAGTCGTCCACCGTGGTTGATACACAGCTTTCTGGAAGTGCGGGGGTATCCACGCCCATTATTTCTGGTGACTCCAACTCTAAAAGAAGATCTCTAACGTCCTACTCTGAGGACGAAAGCTCTACTTCTGACACAGAGGGGCTGAGGGGAGTCTCCGGACTCTTTGACGCATCTGGCGGGGACACGAATCTCGATGATACGGACGAAGAGTTCGATACACCCTTGTCGGGGTTGAGGTTAATCTGTCAATTACCAATGATGGTAAGAATTTTACAGATTAACCTCCATCACGCTAAAGCAGCCTCAGCGGCTCTATTGCTGCGCCTGTCCACATGTGTAGTAGACATCGCCCTGATACAGGAGGCCTACGCAGTGGGAGGAAGGGTGTGCGGTATCAGGACACCCAACTTTAAACTGCTCATGGCCAACTGTGAAGGCACTCCAAGAACCTGAATTTTGGCCAGAAAAGATCTAAGTATCTTTCTCCTGGCTAATTTAAGTGGTAAAGACCAAACATCTGCTAGTCTGGAGATCGGTAATTTTATATTCGGTATATTGGGTGGTCTCCAGTTACTTGCCTTATGAAGCTGTAGTACCGACTGCTCTATTCAGGGAAGTAGTAGAAGAAGCAACGTCTGACGAGGTCGAGCTGATTGTTGGCGCAGACACGAACGCTCATCATACTATCTGGGGTAGTACGGATATAAACAATAGGGGTGATTCGCTTCTTGACTTTATTCTAACTACCAACCTAAGTATTTGTAACATAGGTAATAAACCGACCTTTACAATTAAAGACAGACAAGAAGTACTCGACGTAACGTTTGCTACTGACCGGCTGTCAGACAAAATTATTGGGTGGAATGTACTGGACGACCACTCATTCTCAGATCACCATTATATTGAGTTCAAACTTGCTGAAAAATCGCCTGTACCTGCTGTCCACAGAAATGCGAGAAAGACAAAGTGGCACCTGTATTAGAAGAATTTCAAGAAAGTCCTCAACTCCAAACTTCTGTACGAACCGAATGACAAAGCCGGTCTGCATAATCTGGTCGAGCATTTCACCACATCATTCAATAGTTCCCTTGAATAAGCCTGTCCAAAAACAAGGTACAAGGGTAAAACTAAACCCCAATGGTGGACTTCTGAGCTAACGGCTATGAAAAAGACCTGCAACAAGCTATTCAACAAGGCTAAATCTACAGGGGTTTGGGATGCCTATAAAGAGCAACTCAAGATCTATAAGAAGGAGCTTAGAAAGGCGCAAATACGTTCTTGGTATACCTTCTGTGGCGAATGGAAAAGGTCTCCGACGCCGTAAGGCTGAGGAAAATACTATCAGCTTCACCCTGTAAAGTGGGTTACTTGCAGGATGAGGCAAATAATTGGACCAAAAACAGCGAGCAGTCGCTCAATGTACTGCTCGACACACATTTCCCGGGGAACTCTATAACAGAACCAGAGGATCAGCAGGACCAACAAGAGTGCGAGTGGACTGCGAGCGTCGCTAGCTTGTTGACTGAGAGATCCAGAAGAAGCTGGGCTATTAATAGCTTTGAGCCCTTCAAGTCACCTGGACCAGACGGCATCACTCCAGCAGAAATGCAGAAAATGTTGAAGTACATTATCCCCTGGTTGGAGAAAATTTATGTAGCCTGTATCAGGCTTTCATACATCCCGAATCGATGGAGGGATACCAAAGTGGTATTCATACCTAAAGCGGGGAAGATATCACACACTAGGCCAAAAGACTTCAGACCAATTAGCCTATCCTCCTTCCTATTGAAAGGTCTGGAAAGGCTTTTAGATTATTTCATTAGGGAAAACCTGGATACAAAACTCCTGTCGGTGAACCAACATACTTACAATAAGGGGAAGTCTACAGAATCAGCCCTGCACGAACTTGTTGACACTATCGAATCGTCCCTGCATTTCAAGGAATTCACCATGGTGGCATTTCTTGACATAACAACATTCACTCAGATGCAGCAATTGCGGCACTGTCACATCTAAAAGTTAACTCTAGTTTGATTAGACTAATTCAAAGTCTGCTCAACAGAAGACGCATAACAGCATGTCTTGGGTCCACAACTCTAACAAGGTATGTAAACAGAGGGACCCCACAAGGAGGAGTATTGTCTCCACTAATTTGGAACCTAGCGGTGAATGAAATCCTGCTAGATCTAGAACTGCAAGTGGCTGCAAGGTCGTGGCATATTCGGACGACACACAATGGGAAAAAAGGGGTAAATACGCGCGCATAGCAGTATTTTCTATCTCATGACTATACCATTAGAGATAAAGTCCTACGGTTTGGACCATCTTTAAGAGAATTCTTTGGAGAAGAAATTGGTGCACCCAGATTTTATTTTACTGTTACCATGTATCGCACAGTGGGGCTACAAAAGCGACTTTGTGGAAATTAGTGTGAAAATCAGAATATCGTACCAACTTCATTTATCTTGATTCTATATTAAAGCTGACAAAATTTAGTTCAAAATCTATTTGAGTTACTTAATTGTGTGTTGCTGCGTTTTAAATATATAGGCCATTGAAGTTCAAATATATTTTTGTGAAATGTGCGTTAAATGTCTACAAAACCGGGCAATGTCTTTGAAATTGAAACCAAAACAACATAAAAAGAATAAAATTGCAGTCTGCAATATTTTTGAAAGCTAAAGTTTTGCATTAATGCAATTACACAATGGGCGTCGACTGTTAATAAGAGAAAAGTTAAATTAAAAACAAAAAAATAATCGGTCCACCCTAATATACATAAACTGCAGAAGCATTTAACTATATTTTTATAGTTTCTGTAGAAGCAGTAAACTATAAAAATTACACATATAATCATAATAATATTAATTAGATCGATAATTTTGATCGTAGAACCCTACAAACTTGCAACCGGACTTGTACTGGTCTTATTTATTATCCGATTTTGCCGAAATTTCGTAAAAGTAATTTTTTTGAACCAAGAAAATAGGTCTATATGTTTGGGGAAAATCGGTTCATAGATAAATAAAGCTCCCACACATCTTTTCTTTATTTAAAGTAAAAAAAGCACATATTTAAAGTACAAAAATCGGACATAATCGCAAAAAGTCGCAGATAAACTAGGTACCGTTGGATTCACCACTAAGTCACCTCTCTTCTCTATGTCATATCGTAGTGATCCCACGTGATCCAAAAATGTTATATTCCATTTACTGCGGATAATTTTTTTGAAAAACAAAAAAAGTGGTATTTTTACTTTGAAATATCTCTTCATTTAAAGACGTTAAAAATACGTTTTATACACAAAAATTTAGATGAATATAATCTTATTATATGTTACAAGTCCGATCGCATTTCTCCAAGAAACGATAATTCTACAAGCATTTTAGTATATACATTTTATCATCGCAATTTTATTTGCATTTATTAGTAAAAAAGACAAAATTTGAAAGGTCATAACTCGGAATCGCCCAGAGATATTTTCATAAAATTTGAAGGTATTTTCATTAAATGTTATCCACCATAAAACAACATTCCCACAAAACTGATTTTTGAAAGTTGTTTTCATAGTCCTATGCGCGCATATTTCATCATATTTTCCCATCGTGCGACGTTGCAATCGCAGTGAGTGGCAAATTCGAAAACGTCCTCCGAGACATTCTACAGGTGGCTCTGAACAAATTGGCTAGATGGGCCAGAAGCAGCGGTTTGGGCGTAAACCCAAACAAGACAGAATTGATTCTCTTTAATAGGATGAATAAAGTCCCACATTTGGACCCTCCACCTCGGATAAACGGAACAGATCTGGTCTTTTCTGAAAGTGCAAAATTTTTAGGAATAATTCTAGATAGAAAACTGTTATTTAGGCTTAACGTATTGGAACGTGTAAGGAAGGCCAACATCGCCTTATATTCCTGCAAAAAGGCTGTAGGGTTGCGGTGGGGCCTCTCTCCTAAAATCGTCCACTGGATAAATAGAAACCATGTCCACTTTTACACGGATGGTTCGAAGCTTGATGAAAATGTTGGCTTCGGAGTACACTGTGCAGAGCTTAGATTGGATATAGCTCACAGACTACCAGATACCTGCAGTGTCTATCAAGCCGAAATAATGGCAATATGGGAAGTAGCCAAGTGGCTGAGTCGCAACATAGTAACCAACACTGGCGTTGTAATTTACTCGGACAGCCAGGCTGCCATCAATTCTCTGGAGGCAACATCCCTAAATTCACAAACATTCACAAACTCTTAACGAGATGGCTGAGTAGTTTAATATACACCTCATATGGGTGCCTGGGCATAGGGATATCCCGGGGAACTGCAAAGCCGATGAACTTGCTAGGAAAGGAACGACATTACAAATTCTCGAAGAATTTGCATATATTGGTGCGCCACTATCCACGTGCAAGCTTTGGCTTAGGCAATAGGCAATCAGGCAGCCCAACGAAAGATGGACAGAAATCGGCACCTGCAGAGTAGCTAGACAAATCTGGCCAAGGTATGACCTGAGAAGATCAAAATATCTCCTCGCACTAGAGAGGCAAAGATTGTCTACGTTAGTATCAGTTCTGACGGGACACTGCTTGATCGGCGAACACGCCAAAAGATTGGGTTTTGACTCTAATGACTTCTGCAGAAGCTGTGGTGATGAGGAAGAAGTGGAGAGCATTGAACACTTGCTATGCGACTGCCCCGCTCTGAGTAAACGACGACTGGACATACTGGGGTCGGCTTTTCTAGGCAGCCTTACAGATCTTTCCAGTACCGATATTCGTACTATCGACAAATTTGTATATCAAACAGGTTGGTTTCGATGAGGGGCATTTCAGCCCGTGGTAACACTAGGGACCTAAACCGGTCTACGTGAGCTTGTATAAAAAAAAATACGGCTGCCACCCTAACCTAACCTAACACCAGAAATTCACCCCTGCGATTCGATCGCTTCCGCGTTCCGCTTGCATTGGCTCTTCAACAGTAGATAGTCGGGGGTGCGACTCATTGAAAACACTCCTATATATAAGATTAGTTTGCTTCCACGATTTGTTCGCTTCTGCGATTAGTTCGCTTTCGTGATTAGTTCGCTTACGTGATTTGTTCGCTTCCGCGATTCGTTCTCTTCCGCGATTCGTTCGCTTCCGTATTAAATGAAAGGGGAATATTCTGCAAAAATCGCAAAAATTTAGTTTGTTCCATTTTTTAAAGCTAGCATCCTAACGAAGAAAACAATGCAAATTTTAAAAAATCTATGGATGAATGTATAAATTATATCCATTTTGGTAGAAGTAAGAGAATTTGAACAAAATTATGTTCTTATACCCCCACTATTGTGAACGAGGGTATATATCACTTGCTGCGGGTTAACGGTGTAACTCATTGTAGGAGTGACCTAAGAGACGCCAAGAATATTTGACGGAAATACCTTTTGGGCTATTTTAAGTCATTTTAGCAATGTCAGCCTGTCCGTCTGTCTGTCTGGTTGGTGCGCACGATAACTTTCGACAGGTTTAACCGATTGACTTCAAATTTGGTATGTGTCAATATTTTTTTCTATCTTAGACTAAGTTCAAAGAAGGACTATGTTAGTCCCCTTCTGCGAGTACCTCCCCCACAAAGCGTCAAAATTTTGTGCAATATTGATTATCTCATAACTTCTATACTACTATTCAGAATCGTTGACAATTCCACACATAGTATTAGTTTCTTGGTCGCTATCATCTTGAGAACAATTGGCGATGTTGCCACGCCCCTTTTGGTACCTCCCCTACAAATGGACCATTTTGCACAAAAATTTAATGGCTTACAACTTTGATTTCAGTCTATACAAATACTTAAAATTTTGTGGAGTGTAATGCCTTTATAGTACCTATAGTCCGGTGCAAAATTGGCGATATTACCAAGCCCCTTTTGGTACCTCCTTACAAATGGACCATTTTTCACAAAAAGTTAACGGATTATAACTTGGTTTCCTGCACATACAAATACCTGAAATTTTGTACAGTGTAATGTTATTATAGTATATTACAAAATGGGCGTTATTGCCACGCCCCTTTTGGTACCTCCAAAACAAAATTGACAAAATAAAAAAAAATAAAAATATTTCTTTTAATTTTTCTATTTTTACAATATTTTTATAATTTATACATATATCCATAGATATTTTGCAAATAGGCATTGTTTTCTTCGTTAGGATTAGTGTTGTCAAACGGGAAATCCCGATCCCGAAAATCCCGATACCGAAAAATCCCGAATCCCGGGATGTTTTAAAATGAATCCCGGGATATTTTAATAATAATATATGAAGCTGTCTCGTATAAAATAATAAGTAAATGATAGATACACTCTGTCAAAAATTTAAACTAATGAAGCAAATTGTTAATTGACATAATCCGGTGAAAAAATTTGAAATGGAGTGTCAAATGGAGTTTGTGTCCCACAAAACAAAGAACATTGTATTCTATTCTTCCAATTTATGAAAAAATCGTCACACAAAATCTGATTTGGATCCACACATCGATGTGGTTCTCATAAAAACGGAATTAGTCAAAGTGAGTTCTCAAGTTGAAAAAAATATTTTTCGTGGTTTAATGATAGAAAATTATAACGTCAATAATAATTCAGACGAAGAACTGAAATTGGACCAAAATTATTCCACAGCTAAGATGTTTGAAATATTTTAATAAAATTTAGTATTTTTTAACAAAAGTTAATTTATGCTTAAGCAGTTTTTATTCTTATTTAAATTAATTTAAAACTAAACTAAAATGTTCGTATTCCATTTCGAAATATCACATTATTAAGAATGAAAAATCCCGATTAATTCCGAAAATCCCGGGATAAGAAAAATCCGGGATATTTTTTGCGAATATTTTTCCAATTTTTATGTATATTTCAAGCAGAACATGTTTGGGAAAATACATATACTACAGAATCGATTTTTTTCAGCGTGTAGCATTTCCAGTATTTCACCCGCAATAATAAAGTATGTTTGTTCTAATGTGACAAAATAAATTGTTTGCCTTTCGATACGTGCTAAAGTAGGTATTTGTTAGGGTAGTGTTAGAACACAGTTTATTTTTCTTTGTGTACTTAATGCGTTACTGTTTTATAGTGTTATTGAATTGGCTGATTGAATCAAAAAACCACAAAGAAAGTCGTTCGAACTTTATCCGTCTGAGAAAGGCCATAAAATAGCGAATACAAATTAGATATCGTCCGATTGTAATAAAAAAGAATATATACGAGTACAAACGCTAGTACGCCATAGATATGTATGAACATACATATACATATCGCTCATTTAGTGCAATCCCGCCTATGGACGATTTGTGTAGCCTATAGAAAATGAACCTGACAAGCGAATGGGATAAGATCAATTTCAAAGTGTGTGCAATATAGTTGCCTACCCCATAAATCCATAATATCCATCAATAATCTGTAGATTTTGAAGTGCAGGAAATTTTTTTAATGAGCACCTAAAAATGTTAAAATTTTGAGTTGTGACGTTCTTGCACTAAATGAGCGATATGTATACAATATAACGACAATTGTAATTGCCACAGTTTGTTGTTTCAAATGATTCAATGAAAGCTCTTTGAAAATATTTCTTATTCATTATTCCCAAAATAAGCCTACCTGACATATAGATGGCGGTAGTAGTTTGAAAAAAATACTCTCGTGAAAAGTTTTTTTTCTGGGCACTCAAAAGTAAACGGTCTCTCAAACGAATTTTTAAACATGGAAAAAATTGGCCACCGATATTTAATACAATACTTTCAAGTCTCAGTCCAACCAATATTAAAACCCAGCTAGATTCTACTTTGGGGAGTATGCTTCTTCGTTTACAACTATAATATATTGGGTGACAGAGTTTAAACGGGGCCGTACGAACTGTCAAGACGAACACCGTAGTGGTCCACCAATTCAGGTGTCCACGCCAGAAATGGTTAAAAAAACATCAGTAGAGGAGAAGTGTATGGACTGAATAATAATGGGGTGTTAATTTGACAGCATGTCACCGCAGGTGTGATTTATTGATCATTAATGTCAAGAGGTGTGAATAAATGGCATATCTGAGATTTTTATAGCCATCAGGTGTACATTTAGATCGCACCCCCATCCTAATGTGCATTGAGATCCCACCCTATCCTAAGGGATCGCATATTGGTTGCCGTGTGTTTTGTGTATGTTGCTTCATTTGTCTAAGGCTGTCTGAAAATAGAATAATTTTGGAGACGAACGTAAACATTTTTCTTATTTTGTTTGAGATGGAGTTAGCCCTATATCTAACACGTGTTTATTGATTCTTTCCTGCTTAGTGGGTTGGTTTTTTGTTGTCATAAATATTGTGATCTCGCCCCATCCTAAAGGGATCGCATATTGGTTGCCGTGTATAGCTCAGGTGTAATTTTTTGTTGTCATTTTTGCGTGTTGGTTGCCGTGTGTTTATGGCTCATGGGGAAATTCTTTGTTATAATTTTTGGGCATGTTGCTTTATTTGTCTAAGGCTGTTTGCAAAGAGAAAAAATTTGGGATCGAATGTAAACACTGTTATAATTTTGTTTTATTTGTAACGATAAAGTAACGTCGAGAATTGGTTTTTCTGTTTGCTCTTTATGTATGGGATGAATTTAGATCGTTGGATAATTTGCTTACATTTATTTTTTTAAAGGAATTCTCAGTCCGTCTTAAAGAAATTCTCAGTTCGTCTTTCGGACGGACAGGCTATTGGGTGGCGGTTGCTAGTTTTTTGTTTTATTTGTAAAGAATTAGTATCGCCAGGCATTGGTTTTTTTTTGTTTGCTCTTCATGTTAGAGATGGAGATAGTCTTGTATCTAACACGAGTTTTGAAATAGACTAATTTGGAGACGAATGTAAACATTTTTCAAATTTTGTTTTATTTTGCAACGATTAGGTATCGCCAGGCATTGGTTTTTTAGATATCGCTAGGCATTGGTTTTTCTTTTTGTTCTTTTGTTTGAGATGGATTTAGATCGTTGAATATTTTGTTTACATTTATTTTCAAGAATGGATTTAGAGGAATTCTCAGTCCGTCTACTACTCGTATTGGGCGGCTGGTTGCTAGGGCAATTTCATCTTCTCAGTCCGTCTGTCGGACGGACAGATTATTAGGTGGCTGGTTGCTAGGGGAATTTCATCTTCTCAGTCCGTCTTTCGGACGGACAGACTGTTTGGTGGCTGGTTGCTTGGAAAATGTCATAATATGATGAAATTTATGTCGGTTTAGTGAGGTCGTGGGAGAACAACAACAAACTTCAAGGGTGGTAATTTTGTTGCAATTTTGATTATGTTGCTTTATTTTTAAAACGGTATAGTGTCTTCGATCATTGATATCCCTATTTTGTGTGGTCTGTTTGTTGTGTGGTTACGGAAATTTTGTTTTTTTTTTGTTTGCTCTTTATGTTTGGATGGAGTTAGTCCTGTATCTGACACGTGTTTATTGATTCTTTCCGACGTTGTGGGGTGGTTTGGCTGTTATTGTCATCAATATAGAGAGGTGTGAGTTGAGATCACGCCCATGCTAAAGGGATCGCATATTGGTTGCCGTGTATAGCTCAGGTGTAATTTTTTGTTGTCATTTTTGCATATTGGTTGCCGTGTGTTTATGGCTCATGGGGAAATTTTTTGTTATAATTTTTGGGCATGTTGCTTTATTTCTCTAAGGCTGTTTGCAAAGAGAAAAATTTTGGGGTCGAAAATAAACATGGTTCTAATTTTGTTTTATTTGTAACGATTTTGTAATGACGAGCATAGGTTCTTGTGGTTGCTCTTTACATTTGTGATGGATTTAGAACGTTGGATATTTTGTTTACAATTATTTATCAAGAATGGATTTAGAGGAATTCTCAATCCGTCTTTCAGACGGACAGACTATTGGGTGGCTGGTTGCTAGGGGAATTTCATCTCCTCAGTCCGACTTTCGGACGGAAAGACTATTGGGTGTCTGGTTGCTAGGAAAATGTCATAATATGATGAAATTCATGGTGGTTTAGTGCGGTCGGGGGAGATATGTATGTATGTATAACTGTGCTGTGATTCACAACAAACTTCAAGCGTGGTAATTTTGTTGTAATTTTGAATATGTTGCTTTATTTTTAATACGTTATAGTGTCTTAGATCATTGATATGGCTATTTTGTGTGTGGATGGGGTTGTTCCTGTGTTAAGCCTTAAGAACACAAATTTTTTAAATATATATTTTCGAGCAAATACAATTTTATTTGAAAATCAATAACATATATTTGGAACACCTATATTAATGTGTTACTACAAAATATGCTTGCGTAATAATTTTCTCAAATAAAATATGTGTTTAAATACAAATAAAAGTATTGTTTGGAATTTCTCCAAATATGTTTTAATTAAAAACAATTGCAACACATTGCAGATGTTTCGAATTTCATTTTTAATTTTTCATTGATTTCCGGTTATTACTTAAAATTTAAAATTACATAAGTGGGAATAAAATTTGTTTTAAAGCACTAGTTATAAATTTCTATTTATTCCAAGTCATCATATTCTGTCATACGATTTAAATAACAAAAAAAATTTACGAACATTTAACAAACAAAAACATTTTACGAACAAAAAAAGTGTACTTTGAGTTACTGAAACCCAAAAACTTGGCTGACAAACTAATGTATCGTTATACTTATTTTCTGATTACGAAAATGCAAATAAATCTTTAGCTAAACACCTCCTCAAATATATAATTTTTTGTGTGCAAAAAATAATATATTTCGAATGTACCCTAAACATATGTATATAGAAGCGATTTTTTTCAGCTTGTATATATTTATTTATTGACAAACTTTGCAAAGTAATTTGAACATCATGTCATGTTTTCTTATTATCTATGGGTGGCATATTTGTTGTCAAATATTTATGATCTTTCAAATTCAATCACAAACATTTTTCTAAGTCTTTATGAGAGGAGTTAATTGAGATCCTGTGTGGAAGACTGCTTTCAAAGAGAATCATATGGTAATGATCTCTCAATCAATTTAAATAAATAGCTTCAAATTTTGTGTCGATAACACACTTTGAAAAGTACCCAGCAAAATCTTGATAAGTACCTGTCATTATTACCTGCATTACCAAATAATGACATCTCATTATTCGCTGCATTACTTTCGGCTAATTAATAATGACTTACCAATAATAAATAAATCATTTTGGCAAATTTTAATATAATGCAATTTTGGCTATATGTGGGTTATTGCACAAGATTTATTTATTTATTATTTTATATGTTTTCAAATAACACGTGCAGTTTTGAATGAAAATACCAAAAATATTTACTTATTACGTATATTATGTTAAATCATTGAAGAATTTTGCACATGGGGGGGTTTCGGTTCAGAAATTTGAATTTGGAATGAGGAAATTGAAATGCGCGAATACATGGATAAAATCAGTTTAAATGGCCATTTCTACATATTTACTACATATTTTATAAGTTATTGGTAATGCATTATTCAAGTACTTAAAATCATAAAAAAATATAAGCACTTATTTATGTGGTATGCCTATGCTAGAAATAAGTACTTATTATGCTACTTTATTGTATGCTTTTGGGAAGTACATTCCTCCAATGACATGTCCATGTTAAAATAATGACAAAAGTGGTTAAATAATAAGTACTTACCATTATAGAACTTTGTTTACTCGTCGGATTATTTGGTAATCAGATATTTTGCTGGGTAATGTGAATATCATAAAATCTAAGACGGAGATTATAGGATCTTTCAGCAAACTGAATTTTAAAAAATTCTTAGTTTGAAGGAAATGAAACTTAATACAGAATATCCCATCAAGATAGCATATCGATGGCTTATATCCATAGATTTTGATGACAAATGTGTCTGCTTTACATGATTGTGCTACAGTGTACATTTTAAAACACGCCTTTTCAACGTTTTGTTGTTTTGCTATGTTGTTTTATGTATTATTACGAAGACAAAAAGGCTATACTTACATTTTTTATTTGATTTCCAAAATGCTAATAATACATTTTTCGATGTAGTATGAACTTTTCCTGTTGATCTGATTACATTTCTGTATTCAAAATTTTTGCAAAATAAATACATTTGGAGAAAACCGCGGAAGAAAATTTCAAATTTGATGTATTTTGCAATCCCGTGTATTACTCATTAACCTTCTTAAACGAAGTTTAAGATGCCCACTATGAAGAAGGGACTCTACTTCTTAAAGTATATTGCAAAATAGCGATTATTTTGTGCTTTTGACTGCAGAATTTATTATGAATTCCAGTTAAAAAGTTATAACTCTGAATGCATTTCCAATGCACACAGGAGAAAAACTATTTTATGTGTGATATCTACAAAACATCTAAACTATTTTCCTTGTTATGGATAGCGCTGAAAAAGAAGAAAACACTGTGTACAAAAAAATTTCACAAAATCGCAAAATGCAACTTTTTAAAATAAATTGAAGTGTATAACGCGAAAAAGGTAGAAAACACTATGTCCATACATTAAAATATTTGCAAAAACATTGCAAAAAATCGCGAAATGCAAATTGTTAAAAGAAGATAATGTGGGTAACGCAGAAACACTATATTCAATTAACTTTAAAATATTTGCAAAATCATTGCAAAAATCGCGAAATGCAATTTCTGTAAAAGCACATGGTGTGGGCAACATAGAAAAGATAAACAACAATTTGTTTAATTAACATTAAAACAAATAGCGAAATTCAATATTTTCGAAGAGCAACCTCTACATCATGGTCAGATTATAATTTCTAAAACTAAATGGAAGCATTTACAAGAATTGAAATCTGCGATTTCATCCAATTATCATTACTATTATCATATTACGTCTACTATTTGCAAGTATACAAAAATCGTTGATACCGTCATAAATTGTTTGTTCTACATTATATCTAGGAACACCCACGTTCTTTTCAACGCATGTAAGAGTCTTGTATACAGAATCGCGACTAAATCTTCTTTAATTTGGCTACCCACACTTAGTATTTCACACACTTAAAATTTCTGCGAATATAACCCTAGCCGTTTTTTTTTACTATTTAACCATAGACAGTTTGGTGTTTAGTTTCAATATATCTTTTAAATTGAATTGTGTTTAACATTTCTATTTTCAATATAAACTAGCTGACCCCAGCAGACGTTGTCAAAAACGCATATATTCCTAGTTTCAGGAAAAAAAAAACACCAAAAAAATTATTTTGGACATAAGTACACTACAGCGCATTTCAGTTAAATCGCTCTGCAAATGTGGATTTTGCAAAAAACTTGACCACTCCGGCATTTATCGCAGTTTAGAAAATTCTTAAACACACACGCTGAAAAAAAATAGCTTCTGTAGTATATTGTCCCAAACATATACGGCTTGAAACATATATGTGTTTAGGATACACTCTAAACACATAATTTTCAGCACACACAAAAAGTACATATTTGGGCAGATGTTGTTCTACACAAGTTTTTGTTTACATCCCAATATGTTTTTATTTGGGACTATTATTTCCGAAACAAATATATATTTGCATTTAAGTATTCAGAAAATACCTAAATTGTGTTAAATTTTACAGTAATTCAATGTTACATTTTTAATGTTCGTAAAAATAATAAATAATAATAATTGAAATCATATAATATTGGATCAATATAAATTACTTGGACGAATGACAACTAATGATGACTTGGTATACACAGTCATTTTAAATGATTGATTTAAAGCAGAAGTTAATGCTGCATATGGTATCATAACTGGGAGGTACAATTTGAATCCAAGGAAAAACTAAAACTGAAAATCGAAAAAGTCAACAAAAGTTTTGGAATATTTTTTTTTAAATAAATATATATAGAAAAATTCCTAAACAATATTTTTTCGTAAATAAACACATATTTTATTTGAGAAATTTAGTTTGCAAATATATTTTGTTGTAATATATTAATATATGCGTTCCAAATATATTTGATTGATTTTCAAATAAAATTAATTTGCTAAGAAATATATAATATTTAAAAATTTGTGTTCCAAATATATTTTCTTTCGGTTCAAACATATCAAAAACGGTGATTTGGCCCGTGCAGATAACCCCCGAACCGAACCCAATGTGCAAATGTTAGCCAATTCGCTTTATAGTTTCGGAGATCATGAGTTAGTAACAAACATACAAAGATTTTATATATAAAGATTTAAATTTGAACAAAAGTTGCTATACTTACACGCTGAAACAATATCGCTTCTGTAATATATAGTCCCAAACATATTCGGCTTGAATTATACACATGTTTAGGGTACACTCCAAATATATAATATTTGACATACACAAATATTATATGTTTGGGAGGATATTGTTCTAAACAAAAATATGTTCCCATTCTAATATTTTTTTATTTGGAACTAGTATTTTGTATTTTGGCAATGTATCAATGCCTTAACTCAAAGATAAGTTTTCTGTTTTCAGATGTTCAAGAGAATTTTTTTTATAAATTGCATATATGTTTGTAAAATTTAATTAAAACTTAAATCGTATAATATTTCGTAAATATAAATTGAATTGGTGGATTGACAAAAAGTGATGAATTGGAATACTTATAAATTAAAATGTATTGATGTAAAACAAAAGCTAGGAAAAAGCTAACTAAAATTCGAAAAAATCTGCAAAGTTTAAAAAATCATTTTTAAATAAAATATATTTAGAAAACATCTTAAACAATAACTTTGTTTGTGGGTGAACACATATTTTATTTGTGAAAGTCAGTGCGCAAATATATATTGTTGTAATATATTAATATATGCGTTCCAAACAAAGTTTCATGATTTTTAAATAAAATTTGTTTGTTAACAAATATATAATACTTAACAAATTCGTTTCCAAATATATTTTCTTTCAATACAAACATATCAAAAATGGCGATTTTCCTCCGTGTACCAATTCAACAAAACATAGACAATTTACGAAGGAAAAGGGGTTTATTTCAGAACTTCGCGTATAATGGATTATATTACATTTTTTTTGTTTGTTGCACATTGCAGCAATATGTAGAACACAAATTTGCTGAATCTCAAAAATGTCACAATAAAACAGTTTTTTCCTTGCTCTCCTGAAAAATTGTTTTTTTAATATAGCTACAACTGTATATATGCCATCGATATACGTCTTCAGTTAGTTAATTTTCTTAATAAAAGAATGGCACAGTTTTTTCTTGAAGTAGTCACATTTAGAAGATCTAATTTAAAACCTCGATATGTTATGGACGATCGATTTAGGTTAGGTATAAATGAATAAGTAAACACAATTTATTTCTTTTTTTTTTAGAACATAATTTGAAAATTTTAAATATCTTGTTTACTAAATTTTCCATTTTTTACCAAGCTCGAAACTACTCGTAGACGAGTGAACATCTCTCTCATAGAAGTCCTTTATATCAGCTACTTGGACATGGGTTTTGCTCATATTCGCACAAGTGGGTATATAAAAATTATAGTAGAAGAGTGAAATTTGTTTTTTGTAGTATATTACTTCAACACACAAATGTCGTGAGAAATATAACGTTATATACATGAAATAGATGGCATATATGATCGGCTCCTCTTTCGCGCTGAATTACATTGTTTTCAAAAAACCTGAAATCCGATAACTAAGCAGAGAGGGACGGAGAAAATTACTTTTGTAAAGAAATATGTAAATGGGTTAGAATGGTCGATGAGTTCCATTGACTACTGCAGTATGGACGATATTCTTTCGCCTGTAAATTATTTTAAGTACGTTTTGTTGTTGGACACACAAAAAACAGATATCTTACCAAAATATGTGAAAACCACTGTTATTAGTTTAGAGAACAAAATAAATCTAACAAATTTTAAAAAAAATTTAAAGTTAAAAAGTTCGTAAGCGCTCTTCACGATAAAATCGATCGTCCATAACATATCGAGGCTTTAAATTAGATCTTCTAAATGTGACTACTTGAAGAAAAAACAGTGCCATTCTTTTATTAAGAAAATTAACTAACTGAAGACGTATGTATATCGATGGCAAGGAAAAAACTGTTTTATTGTGACATTTTTGAGATTCAGCAAATTTGTGTTCTACATATTGCTGCAATGTGCTACAAACAAAAAAAATTTAATATAATCCATTATACGCGAAGTTCTGAAATAAACCCCTTTTCCTTCGTAAATTGTCTATGTTTTGTTGAATTGGTACACGGAGGAAAATCGCCATTTTTGATATGTTTGTATTGAAAGAAAATATATTTGGAAACGAATTTGTTAAGTATTATATATTTGTTAACAAACAAATTTTATTTAAAAATCATGAAACTTTGTTTGGAACGCATATATTAATATATTACAACAATATATATTTGCGCACTGACTTTCACAAATAAAATATGTGTTCACCCACAAACAAAGTTATTGTTTAAGAAGTTTTCTAAATATATTTTATTTAAAAATGATTTTTTAAACTTTGCAGATTTCTTCGAATTTTGTTTAGCTTTTTCCTAGCTTTTGTTTTACATCAATAAATTTTAATTTATAAGTATTCCAATTCATCACTTTTTGTCAATCCACCAATTCAATTTATATTTACGAAATATTATACGATTTAAGTTTTAATTAAATTTTACAAACATATATGCAATTTATAAAAAAAAATTCTCTTGAACATCTGAAAACAGAAAACTTATCTTTGAGTTAAGGCATTGATACATTGCCAAAATACAAGTTCCAAATAAAAAAATATTAGAATGGGAACATATTTTTGTTTAGAACAATATCCTCCCAAACATATAATATTTGTGTATGTCAAATATTATATATTTGGAGTGTACCCTAAACATGTGTATAATTCAAGCCGAATATGTTTGGGACTATATATTACAGAAGCGATATTGTTTCAGCGTGTAAGTATAGCAACTTTTGTTCAAATTTAAATCTTTATATATAAAATCTTTGTATGTTTGTTACTAACTCATGATCTCCGAAACTATAAAGCGAATTGGCTAACATTTGCACATTGGGTTCGGTTCGGGGGTCATCTGCACGGGCCAAATCACCGTTTTTGATATGTTTGAACCGAAAGAAAATATATTTGGAACACAAATTTTTAAATATTATATATTTCTTAGCAAATTAATTTTATTTGAAAATCAATCAAATATATTTGGAACGCATATATTAATATATTACAACAAAATATATTTGCAAACTAAATTTCTCAAATAAAATATGTGTTTATTTACGAAAAAATATTGTTTAGGAATTTTTCTATATATATTTATTTAAAAAAAAATATTCCAAAACTTTTGTTGACTTTTTCGATTTTCAGTTTTAGTTTTTCCTTGGATTCAAATTGTACCTCCCAGTTATGATACCATATGCAGCATTAACTTCTGCTTTAAATCAATCATTTAAAATGACTGTGTATACCAAGTCATCATTAGTTGTCATTCGTCCAAGTAATTTATATTGATCCAATATTATATGATTTCAATTATTATTATTTATTATTTTTACGAACATTAAAAATGTAACATTGAATTACTGTAAAATTTCACACAAGTTAGGTATTTTCTGAATACTTAAATGCAAATATATATTTGTTTCGGAAATAATAGTCCCAAATAAAAACATATTGGGATGTAAACAAAAACTTGTGTAGAACAACATCTGCCCAAATATGTACTTTTTGTGTATGCTGAAAATTATGTGTTTAGAGTGTATCCTAAACACATATATGTTTCAAGCCGTATATGTTTGGGACAATATACTACAGAAGCTATTTTTTTTCAGCGTGTGTGTTTAAGAATTATCTAAACTGCGATAAATGCCGGAGTGGTCAAGTTTTTTGCAAAATCCACATTTGCAGAGCGATTTAACTGAAATGCGCTGTAGTGTACTTATGTCCAAAATAATTTTTTTGGTGTTTTTTTCCTGAAACTAGGAATATATGCGTTTTTGACAACGTCTGCTGGGGTCAGCTAGTTTATATTGAAAATAGAAATATTAAACACAATTCAATTTAAAAGATATATTGAAACTAAACACCAAACTGTCTATGGTTAAATAGTAAAAAAAACGGCTAGGGTTATATTCGCAGAAATTTTAAGTGTGTGAAATACTAAGTGTGGGTAGCCAAATTAAAGAAGATTTAGTCGCGATTCTGTATACAAGACTCTTACATGCGTTGAAAAGAACGTGGGTGTTCCTAGATATAATGTAGAACAAACAATTTATGACGGTATCAACGATTTTTGTATACTTGCAAATAGTAGACGTAATATGATAATAGTAATGATAATTGGATGAAATCGCAGATTTCAATTCTTGTAAATGCTTCCATTTAGTTTTAGAAATTATAATCTGACCATGATGTAGAGGTTGCTCTTCGAAAATATTGAATTTCGCTATTTGTTTTAATGTTAATTAAACAAATTGTTGTTTATCTTTTCTATGTTGCCCACACCATGTGCTTTTACAGAAATTGCATTTCGCGATTTTTGCAATGATTTTGCAAATATTTTAAAGTTAATTGAATATAGTGTTTCTGCGTTACCCACATTATCTTCTTTTAACAATTTGCATTTCGCGATTTTTTGCAATGTTTTTGCAAATATTTTAATGTATGGACATAGTGTTTTCTACCTTTTTCGCGTTATACACTTCAATTTATTTTAAAAAGTTGCATTTTGCGATTTTGTGAAATTTTTTTGTACACAGTGTTTTCTTCTTTTTCAGCGCTATCCATAACAAGGAAAATAGTTTAGATGTTTTGTAGATATCACACATAAAATAGTTTTTCTCCTGTGTGCATTGGAAATGCATTCAGAGTTATAACTTTTTAACTGGAATTCATAATAAAACTTTTACTCTAAGTATTTTTAGATTTAAATATTTTGAAAATTAAATCATTTCCTCGTGTTACAGCGCATTTAGGTAATGTGGATTAGTAATGGATTCTGCAGTCAAAAGCACAAAATAATCGCTATTTTGCAATATACTTTAAGAAGTAGAGTCCCTTCTTCATAGTGGGCATCTTAAACTTCGTTTAAGAAGGTTAATGAGTAATACACGGGATTGCAAAATACATCAAATTTTAAATTTTCTTCCGCGGTTTTCTCCAAATGTATTTATTTTGCAAAAATTTTGAATACAGAAATGTAATCAGATCAACAGGAAAAGTTCATACTACATCGAAAAATGTATTATTAGCATTTTGGAAATCAAATAAAAAATGTAAGTATAGCCTTTTTGTCTTCGTAATAATACATAAAACAACATAGCAAAACAACAAAACGTTGAAAAGGCGTGTTTTAAAATGTACACTGTAGCACAATCATGTAAAGCAGACACATTTGTCATCAAAATCTATGGATATAAGCCATCGATATGCTATCTTGATGGGATATTCTGTATTAAGTTTCATTTCCTTCAAACTAAGAATTTTTTAAAATTCAGTTTGCTGAAAGATCCTATAATCTCCGTCTTAGATTTTATGATATTCACATTACCCAGCAAAATATCTGATTACCAAATAATCCGACGAGTAAACAAAGTTCTATAATGGTAAGTACTTATTATTTAACCACTTTTGTCATTATTTTAACATGGACATGTCATTGGAGGAATGTACTTCCCAAAAGCATACAATAAAGTAGCATAATAAGTACTTATTTCTAGCATAGGCATACCACATAAATAAGTGCTTATATTTTTTTATGATTTTAAGTACTTGAATAATGCATTACCAATAACTTATAAAATATGTAGTAAATATGTAGAAATGGCCATTTAAACTGATTTTATCCATGTATTCGCGCATTTCAATTTCCTCATTCCAAATTCAAATTTCTGAACCGAAACCCCCCCATGTGCAAAATTCTTCAATGATTTAACATAATATACGTAATAAGTAAATATTTTTGGTATTTTCATTCAAAACTGCACGTGTTATTTGAAAACATATAAAATAATAAATAAATAAATCTTGTGCAATAACCCACATATAGCCAAAATTGCATTATATTAAAACTTGCCAAAATGATTTATTTATTATTGGTAAGTCATTATTAATTAGCCGAAAGTAATGCAGCGAATAATGAGATGTCATTATTTGGTAATGCAGGTAATAATGACAGGTACTTATCAAGATTTTGCTGGGTACTTTTCAAAGTGTGTTATCGACACAAAATTTTAAGCTATTTATTTAAATTGATTGAGAGATCATTACCATATGATTCTCTTTGAAAGCAGTCTTCCACACAGGATCTCAATTAACTCCTCTCATAAAGACTTAGAAAAATGTTTGTGATTGAATTTGAAAGATCATAAATATTTGACAACAAATATGCCACCCATAGATAATAAGAAAACATGACATGATGTTCAAATTACTTTGCAAAGTTTGTCAATAAATAAATATATACAAGCTGAAAAAAAATCGCTTCTATATACATATGTTTAGGGTACATTCGAAATATATTATTTTTTGCACACAAAAAATTATATATTTGAGGAGGTGTTTAGCTAAAGATTTATTTGCATTTTCGTAATCAGAAAATAAGTATAACGATACATTAGTTTGTCAGCCAAGTTTTTGGGTTTCAGTAACTCAAAGTACACTTTTTTTGTTCGTAAAATGTTTTTGTTTGTTAAATGTTCGTAAATTTTTTTTGTTATTTAAATCGTATGACAGAATATGATGACTTGGAATAAATAGAAATTTATAACTAGTGCTTTAAAACAAATTTTATTCCCACTTATGTAATTTTAAATTTTAAGTAATAACCGGAAATCAATGAAAAATTAAAAATGAAATTCGAAACATCTGCAATGTGTTGCAATTGTTTTTAATTAAAACATATTTGGAGAAATTCCAAACAATACTTTTATTTGTATTTAAACACATATTTTATTTGAGAAAATTATTACGCAAGCATATTTTGTAGTAACACATTAATATAGGTGTTCCAAATATATGTTATTGATTTTCAAATAAAATTGTATTTGCTCGAAAATATATATTTAAAAAATTTGTGTTCTTAAGGCTTAACACAGGAACAACCCCATCCACACACAAAATAGCCATATCAATGATCTAAGACACTATAACGTTTTAAAAATAAAGCAACATATTCAAAATTACAACAAAATTAACACGCTTGAAGTTTGTTGTGAATCACAGCACAGTTATACATACATACATATCTCCCCCGACCGCACTAAACCACCATGAATTTCATCATATTATGACATTTTCCTAGCAACCAGACACCCAATAGTCTTTCCGTCCGAAAGTCGGACTGAGGAGATGAAATTCCCCTAGCAACCAGCCACCCAATAGTCTGTCCGTCTGAAAGACGGATTGAGAATTCCTCTAAATCCATTCTTGATAAATAATTGTAAACAAAATATCCAACGTTCTAAATCCATCACAAATGTAAAGAGCAACCACAAGAACCTATGCTCGTCATTACAAAATCGTTACAAATAAAACAAAATTAGAACCATGTTTATTTTCGACCCCAAAATTTTTCTCTTTGCAAACAGCCTTAGAGAAATAAAGCAACATGCCCAAAAATTATAACAAAAAATTTCCCCATGAGCCATAAACACACGGCAACCAATATGCAAAAATGACAACAAAAAATTACACCTGAGCTATACACGGCAACCAATATGCGATCCCTTTAGCATGGGGCGTGATCTCAACTCACATCTCTCTATATTGATGACAATAACAGCCAAACCACCCCACAACGTCGGAAAGAATCAATAAACACGTGTCAGATACAGGACTAACTCCATCCAAACATAAAGAGCAAACAAAAAAAAAACAAAATTTCCGTAACCACACAACAAACAGACCACACAAAATAGGGATATCAATGATCGAAGACACTATACCGTTTTAAAAATAAAGCAACATAATCAAAATTGCAACAAAATTACCACCCTTGAAGTTTGTTGTTGTTCTCCCACGACCTCACTAAACCGACATAAATTTCATCATATTATGACATTTTCCAAGCAACCAGCCACCAAACAGTCTGTCCGTCCGAAAGACGGACTGAGAAGATGAAATTCCCCTAGCAACCAGCCACCTAATAATCTGTCCGTCCGACAGACGGACTGAGAAGATGAAATTGCCCTAGCAACCAGCCCCGCCCAATACGAGTAGTAGACGGACTGAGAATTCCTCTAAATCCATTCTTGAAAATAAATGTAAACAAAATATTCAACTATCTAATTCCATCTCAAACATAAAGAACAAAAAGAAAAACCAATGCCTAGCGATATCTAAAAAACCAATGCCTGGCGATACCTAATCGTTGCAAAATAAAACAAAATTTGAAAAATGTTTACATTCGTCTCCAAATTAGTCTATTTCAAAACTCGTGTTAGATACAAGACTATCTCCATCTCTAACATGAAGAGCAAACAAAAAAAAAACCAATGCCTGGCGATACTAATTCTTTACAAATAAAACAAAAAACTAGCAACCGCCACCCAATAGCCTGTCCGTCCGAAAGACGAACTGAGAATTTCTTTAAGACGGACTGAGAATTCCTTTAAAAAAATAAATGTAAGCAAATTATCCAACGATCTAAATTCATCCCATACATAAAGAGCAAACAGAAAAACCAATTCTCGACGTTACTTTATCGTTACAAATAAAACAAAATTATAACAGTGTTTACATTCGATCCCAAATTTTTTTTCTTTGCAAACAGCCTTAGACAAATAAAGCAACATGCCCAAAAATTATAACAAAAAATTTCCCCATGAGCCATAAACACACGGCAACCAACACGCAAAAATGACAACAAAAAATTACACCTGAGCTATACACGGCAACCAATATGCGATCCCTTTAGGATGGGGCGAGATCAAAATATTTATGACAACAAAAAACCAACCCACTAAGCAGGAAAGAATCAATAAACACGTGTTAGATATAGGGCTAACTCCATCTCAAACAAAATAAGAAAAATGTTTACGTTCGTCTCCAAAATTATTCTATTTTCAGACAGCCTTAGACAAATGAAGCAACATACACAAAACACACGGCAACCAATATGCGATCCCTTAGGATGGGGTGGGATCTCAATGCACATTAGGATGGGGGTGCGATCTAAATGTACACCTGATGGCTATAAAAATCTCAGATATGCCATTTATTCACACCTCTTGACATTAATGATCAATAAATCACACCTGCGGTGACATGCTGTCAAATTAACACCCCATTATTATTCAGTCCATACACTTCTCCTCTACTAACATCACAATATGGTATTGGATGATCGTCGGTTGAAGGTTCGTGAGCAAAATTCTATGAAGAAAAAGCTGTGCACAAGATGGGTGCTGCAGTTGCTCATAATCACATATCCACTATTGCGAAGGCCAAAATCATTGAATTAATGTTCGAATTTCTACAGCACGCACCTTATTCGCCAGATTTAGTCACTCGCATAATATTTTTCCCTCCAAACTTGAATAAATGGTTCGTCGGAAAAAAATTTGTTAGCAATGAAAAGGTGGAGGTTTCGGTTGATGACTATTTTCAGGAGCTAGAAACTTCTTACTATAAACAGGGTATAAAAAGAGATTATGTTGAGAAATAAAGACAAATTTTCCCAAATTTGTAGCGTTTTCTTTGTCAGATCGGCTAATTTTGGCACCACCCTCGTAGTTACATTGGTGGTTTGTATCATTTTTATACCCTACACCGCACAATAGTCCATGGTATTATAATTTTGTGCATTTGTTTGTAAATGTTAAGAAAAATTTAAAAGATCAAAAGAATAGGCTAGAATACCATCCTGAAAACAATATCCAGCACCTCCTACATTTCCCTCTTACAACCCGCGCATTAGACAGTAATCGCAAATAGATAAATCTACAGGGTTGCCCATATTCGACGGACCCATCTGGCAACGCCATAACTTTTGACAGAGATGTCAGATCACTTAATGACATACCGCGTTTGAAGCGTCAGTCCACGCCACGCGAGCCCTCTGAAATAGTTGAAATTTACATTCAACAGAAGAAGTCAATTGTGAAAACTCAACGTGCTTTTAAAATATTAAATATTGAAGCCCATTTCACATTGAATGGGACCGTAAATAAGCAAAATTGCCGTATTTACGCCACTGAAAATCCTCAGGAGATTCAAGAATTGCCTCTTCATGACGAAATAGTCACAGTTTGGTGCGGCGTTAGTGCGAAAACGGTCATTGGGCCGTTTTTCTTCCAAAACGAAAATGGCCATGCTGTTACCATCAACCAGGAGCGTTATCGCGACATGATGACCAATGTTGTGATGCAATTATTCGTCGAAAGCGTATGAGGCAGTTCTGGTTTCAACAAGACGGCGCTCCACCGCACACAAGTCGCATAACAATCGATTTTCTGAAGAATTTGTTTCCGGGCCGTTTGATGTCGAAAAGTGGTGATTTGGACTGGCCACCGCGTTCGCCCGATTTGACGCCGCCTGACTTCTTCTTGTGGGGATATTTGAAGTCAAAGGTTTACGTTAACAAGCCAAGGACCGTAGAAGAGCTCAAGGACAACATTCGTGAAGAAATAGCCGCTATTCCGGCCGAAATGTTGGCGAAAACGATGGAAAATGCTGCAAAAAGGGCACAATACGCCATCAACGCCAGAGGCGGCCATTTGAGAGATATCATATTCAAAAATTGATGTAAACAAATCTACTTGGAACAAATTAAATGATTAAGATTGCCAACCGCCAAATTTTTATTTTTTTCTTTGATTTTTTTAAAAAAAAACATGGGTCCGTCGAATATGGGCAACCCTGTACTTTAAATATTTATCAGTTTTTGACGTTCTTGTGACAACGTGAAGTTTTAAAGTGAATATTTATCGTTTACAATCATTTCTGAAGTGGAAGTAATGGATATTCATCAAAGTAACACTTTTTAAAAAATATTCTTTGGGCATTTATTTTTGGTTATAAATGTTTTTGTTATATTACCAGGTTAGATACGGCTGTATATCTTATATACGTGTAAAGTTTATAACTTTCAGTAATATTTTATGCAAACATTTTCCGCGATAAGCATGAATAAGTCATATTTTAATACGTTGGAATTTGTTGAAGGAAAAAAATTTTAATGTACTTTAAAATTATCCTTTTTGTACTAGGTTCAGTGAGTACTTCCGGAATAAGAATTGTGACCCACAAATACTTATTCGACCTTATGAAGAATGAAAATCTGCCTAATTTGGAAGAAACGCTGATTTTTTTTTTTGAAAAACAAACTTTTTTGCATGGAGGGTACACAGAAGACCAATTTGAGAGCTTGAAACCCCGTTTTTCCTATTTTAAATCAGAGATAAAGCAAAGATGGACAAAAGCTCATAAAAAGGAAGACGCATTTCTCAAGTCAAATAAATTATAGTTGGACGGGACCTTCGAAATTCCCGTTCAAAAGCAAAATCGGCCAGGTCGAACAAGCAAATGAAAGGCGAAAATTGAGAACGCTCTAGTTTACAAAAAGGTGTTATTGTTCATGCAGCACAAGTTGAGCTGAGGATAACGGGAAAGCGGCATGCATCCAATATACTTAAGGAAATCACGAACTCTCCAACATGTACAACAAATTATAAAACGGCATATTCAGAATCAAAGAAAGATAAATCTTCTTCTCTAACACCTATTCAATTTTTTAATTTCAAGCGGACATATAATAGATCCCGAAAAATACGACAAATGTGCTCTGGAAACAGCCCGCTTGTATGTCCGTTTGTACCCTTGGCATCCTATGAGTCCTACAATGCCTAAAATATTAATGCATTGTGCAGTTATAATAAAAATGCATTGTTACCTATTGGGCAGCTTTCTGAGGAGGCAGCAGAAGCGCGTTATTTCAGGTCTTACCGCCAAGACTTTGCAAGACATTTTTTATAGACTACTATTGAGTTCAGATCCTTTGTTGAGCAGCATGAGGCCTATAAAAAGAAAACAAGCAAATTGTTTTTTACCAGAAACTAATACTATTATGTCTGAAAATCTATTAGAAAGTTCTTTAGATAGCGTAGAAGAGCAGATTTCTGAAGACCTATAGTTTAAACATGACTTTTGATTAATTTTTTATCTTTTTCCATAAATATCTCCTTTTATCTATAAATATATCTGATTATTCAAAAAAAGTCTTTGTTTTATTTATTTAGATCATGTAGAATCGAAATAAGCACAAACAAAAATTTTGGCCGTATAGATGGTTGAAATACCACCATGTGCATCGTTTATTATAACGATCGACTTGGAATCACTTCTTGAGTCGATTTAACCATGTCCGTCCTTCCGTCTGTAGATGTATCGTTGCAGGTCGTATTTATTGTCCGATTGTGCACAGAGCACTTTTTTGACCCGAGGACGATCCCTATGGACATTGGTGAAAATCGGTTCAGATTTACATATATCCCCCATATATATGTTACCCCCGATTTGCCATGTAAGCGCTGTAGAAACTGTATTTTATATCCGATCGGTAGAGAGAGCCTTCTTAGTTCATAAATCAACACTGCCAAATTTAGGGTAAGTCGGTTCAGATTGAGATACAGGCCCCATATATGTGTTACTCCCGATTTGACATCAAAGCGCTATAGATGTTCTTATAGAGCTTAGTACTTTGTTAACTGAAACAAAATCAACTACTCGTATGCCAAATTATTATCGCAATGCACCTTTTCGAATTGTTAGGGAGGTGTAGGGTATTATATAGTCAGCCCCGACAGACTTTCTGCCTTTCCTTACTGGTTTACTTTCTAAATATATGTCAGTCCAAGTTTTGTTATAGGTCCTCATACAATAGGTCCTTTATATAACTGGTCTAGTATGCGGTATTACATAGTCGGCCCCGACATACTTTCTGCCTTTCCTTACTGGTTTAATTTCTAAATATGTGTCAGTCCAAATTTTGTTATAGGTCCACATATAATAGGTCATTTATATAACTGGTCTAGTAGAAAATTTAAGCTTAATTTTTAGGCAAATGTTATTCGTAGGAAAAATAAGCATTGGAATTCTGTTTTTATCTCCAGCATCTGATTGAACAATCAATTCTTCGTTTCTCACAAGATACAGTTCATAATTATTTGGGTTAGCTTTTTTATTTGTTATAAATGAAATGAGCTTATTCTATGGAAATTGAAAATGCTTCCCTAAATCAGTGCATTCAAGCAGTAAAATTGTGCATTCAGTATTTTTTAACCTAAATCTACAAGGCGGGGCAAAAGAATTCACCCAATGTTCTTTTGCTGTAATTTTTTTTTAATGAAAAACTTTGGTTCTGTTTGTGAAATTTGTTGATTTAATACATTCGAATTTATTACATCAAGTTGAGAAAATGATATCCGACAAGTGGCCGCCGCCAGAGTTGGAGACTATACGGCCTCGTTTTTTGGCATTTTCCATCACTCTTGCCATAACTTCGGGCGACAGGTTCTCGCATTCCTTGCGAATATTCTCCTTAAGGGATTCAAGACTCTGAGGCTTGTTGGCGTAAACCGGCGACTTCAAAACACCCCATAAAAAGAAGTCCGGAACGGAGATTAAGCAACCCGGAATTGCTTCCTTCAGTTGTGACTGTAGCAGTGTACGTCGTTGCACCGCCCTGTTGGAACCACATGTTGTCAAGTCCCAGTTCATCCAATTGAGGAAAAAACTAATCGGTAATCATGGCTCTGAAGCTCGCGCCGTCCACAGCCTTCGTTTGGCCCGCGGCGTTCAGACCACCACGCAGTAACATTGAGCTGGTGCAATGGCTCTTCGTGGGTGAAACACGGGTTTTCGCTGCTCCAGAAACGATTATTTTGTTTATTCACGTAACCGCTAAAATGGAATTAAGCCTCATCGCTCATGAATTTTCGATGAAAAATCCTACACCTGGAAATGGAAACAATTATTCCGCGTTCTTGCAAAGTAAACCGGTTCATGGCTTGTCGATTTGTATTCTGCATTTACTTCACAAATGTTAAAACCGAATTAACATTTGGCGCCATTTGCAAAAGTTAAACGTTTCCAATAAGGTGACTACTATTGCCCCACCTTGTACAAAAAACAACAATGTTTGGTCTGGCGTTTAAGTGTTTACGCTAAAAATAATACAGAACGTGCTACACATACAAATGCATTTTAAATAGTTTCACTTTTCGGAAAACAATAACCGAATCGCGTTTAAATAAATGTAAAATCGCGAATTTGCCTTTTTATTGAAACAATAATATTTAATCAATCGAAATTCAATTCAAATAAATTTCTTGTAATAACGCCAATTAATTAATATCGATCAAACGTCAAATGAATCAAACCTTCATACTAGCACTGGCCATCAAACATTCAATTGCCGAACAGATACAGAAGACAAATAGAACAAAGGAATTGCAGAAATAAGTGGACCATTGCAAATGTACATGTACTCGCAGAAGTTCTACATTAGGTATACCGATACCTCCATTCCAAAACATGCTAAGTCGAAACATGTATTTTTCAGGAGAGAGGCGATCACAGTTTTGTCTTTTTTTTTTTTAAATTTGTGTGGAATTCCGTTATAATTCAAATCGAATAATCTGTACTGTTTTGGGTATAACTTTTGATTGGCTTTTGACGTATTGACTAATGTTACCTTCATTCCAAACTGGGCACAGTAGCCTCAAAATCAATTTGCTTTGGCCAAAAGATGTTATAATTAAATATTTTTTGTGAGTTCCTAACAAATATGTTGTGGTTTTACTTGATAGTACGAGTACATTATTACATTTGATCAAATACTACCGAAACTTCTGCAATCTGCTATATCTTAGTAGGTTCCTCGACTAAATCTTTAATTTTTGTTTTTCAATGAATTTTCTGTGAAAAGCCGTACCGCTCAAGAAAAGCTACTTATCCGCTTCAAAGATTTTCCGAAGTGGAGAAGGGTATATAAGATTCGACTCGGCCGAATTTCGATTTTCCTCTGTATGGTTAGTACGAGAAAGTGATACCCTCCTCCTTATGATAGCAATTGGCGCTATTACCAACGGCGCGTTTACAGACGATGCCAAAGTCGCTGGCGCTAGCGCTGTTGTCGTCGGCACCGCAGTCGCCGTCTAAACTGTAATATCAAACGCTAAACCAGATGTGGATGGATGGATGCATTGCAAGCTAAAGTGAGCAAAATTCTTGTCCTCACTCAGTCAGTCGGTCGATAGTCAGTAGTCATTGGGGAACCGTCGATTGAAGAACATTCAACACCCGTTGTTGATCAAAAGGGTTCGTCGTTCGTGGCGTCGTGTCGGTGTGACGTTAATGTAAATAAGAAAACTACACAAAGGAAAAACAGAAGAATAGCGACGAAATTTTCTAAAATATCGCATCATTAGCAAAAATCGAAAGTGATTACATACATATTTGCATTTTGACAATATTATTTATTTGGTGTCATTTCAATACGGACAGTTTTATATAAGTGTGAACGGGAATCGGATATTTGTGATCTGTCTGGAAGCATTTAAACAATACATAATCCTCCGTCGTGCGCCGTGTAATAAACTTTGGCAAAACAGTAGCCATCGTAGTAGTGATCGATTGTAAGGCGCCCCATCCTCCATCCCCTCCCCAAAATGAATGGCATTGAGGAAGGCAAACGAACGCCAACCAGCAACGGAGGCAATGAGGAAACTGCCACCACGATCAATGCCTCTTCGGGAGAGCCGCCACAACGTGAACGAGAGAACTGGGCCAGTGGTCTGGAGTTTCTGATGTCCTGCATATCTGTGTCCGTGGGTTTGGGCAACATCTGGCGTTTCCCCTTTACGGCCTATGAGAATGGCGGCGGAGCATTTCTGATACCCTACATTGTAGTGCTCTTCTTAATTGGTACGACGAGAATTGATGATTGTTATTGATTTGTTAAATTAGTATATGATTTTTGTTTCCAATTCACCCCCTCCCCTCTCCAACCACCCAGTAATTTGTGTTTGATTCATTTGGTTTTGTTCAACAAAAGAGGACGAGTTCATACAGTGGACCCACTGTAAACTGTATTTACAATGAGATAAATGATAACGAAATACTTTTTTATTGTCTTATTACTAACGCATGTGGGCGAACGCGATAACATTGAAGAAAATTGGCATTGAGGACAGTACAAGTGATTTATATGACTTAAGAAGCGTCACGTGGATTATATTGAATACGGAGTAAAGTTTGGTGGTGAAGTGTTTATTACGAGGTAAAATAGATTTTATGGTTATCCAAAGACAATCTCAAACCAGTGAGAAAGGGCTAAAGTCGGGCGGAGCCGACAATATAATACCGTACACAATCCTATCGGAGCAGAATAAGAAGAGATAATGTCAAGTTTTATACATGTTGTTTTCCTAGTTATTATATAGGGCTTATATTAAAAATCGGGATATAAATATACCGGAGATATATATAAATCTCAAACGATTTTCTTCAAATTTGGCAACGTTCTTTCGCGGATCAAAAAACTGTAATTTATAGAGATGTGTTCATAAGAGCAGAGATAACAGAAATGATGATGGTTAGAAATAGTTTTTTGTAGCTTGTAGATTAGAAAAACAAATTTTTTAATACTGAGTTAATTTTTTACAATCTGTAGTATATTGTCCCAAACATATTCTGATTGAAATAAATAAATGTTTAGGGTACACTCGAAGTACATTATATTTGGCACATTCAAATATTACATATTTGGGAAGAAGTTTTTCTAAACAAATCTTTGTTTCTACACTGATAGAAAAACCGTTCGTCACCATGACGAATCAGTTTCGTCAATATATCTTCGTACTGGTGACGAAAAGATTCGTACATGCGATGTTTCTGTACGTCAATAGAACGAACACGATCATCAAGTCATGTTTTTGGTGATTTCGAAATTCGTCGAGAGAACGAAAGGTTTCATTCCCACGACGAAAATATTTATTTGGCCATTTTGCTGAAAATATGATCAAACGAAGCAATCAAATTATAGTTTCTGCTTAAATGTACTGTTCTATATGCGTTCTGATTACCTTAGTTAAATAATTTGTTGTAAAAGATCAATTTAAAAAATCTAATAATTAATGACGAACACCGTTCGTCAATAAGATTATCCATTCATTACGAGAACGATCGACTTATTCGCCCTTTACGGCAACGTCAACTCCTACAGCAAAACAAAGTAAGACATGCGACGTTGTTATGTTTGTACACGTGTGTGTTCCACGCAGCACCGATTGGTTCAAACAAACCGCACAGGCACGGCGTAACTGATGTTTGTTTAACAAAACATCAAACACATGCATACTCGTACATGCAGCTCGACAAGCTGTATAAGTGTGAAACATTTGTGCTAGTGGTCTGTTGGCAAATACATTACTTGATGTGATTATTTTTTATTTAAAATAGCAGAAGTAATGAATACTTCTCGTTTGTTTGATTTCAGCCTTACCTGATAAGAACTGCGTCTCGAAACGAATATTCACAACTGAACCTAGCAATGCAGTCAAATAATTTTATTTTCCATATCATTTTAAATGGTTTAAAACTAGAAGAACATTTATTGGAATTTTTAAAATTTAAATAGTCGTGGGCATGAATTCGTTGTGGTGATGAATGGGATTCGTCGTGATAATGAATGGGATTCGTCGTGGTGACGAATGGAATTCGTCGTGATGATGAATGGGATTCGTCGTGGTGACGAATGGAATTCGTCGTGGTGACGAATGGAATTCGTCGTGGTGACGAATGGAATTCGTCGTGGTGACGAATGGAATTCGTCGTGGTGACGAATGGAATTCGTCGTGGTGACGAATGGAATTCCTCGTGGTGACGAATGGAATTCGTCGTGGTGATGAATGGAGTTAATCATGGTGATGAATAGAGTTCGTCGTGGTGATGAATGCTATTCGTCGTGATGATGAATGGGGTTCGTCATGATGATGAATGGGGTTCGTCATGATGATGAATGGGGTTCGTCATGATGATGAATGGGGTTCGTCATGATGATGAATGGGGTTCGTCGTGGTGATGAATGGATCATCCTGAGGACGAAAGTTTTTGGAAACAGAAATTCGTCATGGTGACGAACAAATTCATCAAGAGGATTATTCCGTACGTTAGCTGACTTTTGACGAAAAAATAATCGTGATGATGTACAAATTCGTCGTCATGACGAAGCATTTTCTATCAGTGTATCCTAATATTTTTTTATTATTTACAAAACAAATATGTATTTGCATTTAGGAATGTATTCAGAAAATATATCAATACCTTAATTTTACGACAAGTTTTCTGATTTTCAGTAATTCAACAATCATTTTTTCAGAAATTTTAAATGTTCGTAAGATTCTTTTATATTAAACTGATACATTGCTCGATTGATTGACAACAAATTACGACTTGGAATAAACATAAATATAAATTTAGTGCTTTAAGGTATAACTCGATACTAGTAAGATGATGAGTGTTCCAACGGGACACTCAAGCTTACAAGCACATCTTCATCGCATAGGACTAGCAGGAAACGACAAATGCAGGGAAAACATCGAAACGATGGAACATTTTCTGTGTCACTGCCCGGCTTTCACACATGCAATATCCCAACATTTCGGATCCCAACCAGACTTGACTCATCTCAGAGGATATGACTGGAAGATACTGAGAAAATTCGTGTCTAGTACCGATTTTCTGTAACTCGTGAGGTATAAAAATATCATAAATAAGGTGCGCACAACAGGCAGAACCACTCGCTTAAGAGTATGTCCATGGACATGAGACGTTTAAACCCTAAGGAAAAGAATCGCTTTTGTAGTATATTTTCTGGAAACATACTTTGGGTAAATTAACTTTTTTTCTATAAGTCGGAGCAAAATTCTGCAACACATTTAAGTATTTACCCGTTTTTTCGAGATTATCTGCCCAGAAACTTTGAAAAAAATAATGATAAAAGAGATATTCATGTAAGTATTAAATACATATTTTATTTAAATTTTGCTCTCAAACATATTTTGTTTCATGTTTTTCTCTCCGTGAACGCCTCCTCTCTTCAACCTAACCGAAGGTATAACTCGAAATCAATGAAATTCGAAAAATCTGCAACGTTTTGAAAAACTTGCTAAACAAAGTATATTTTGGAGAAATTCCTAAACAATCATTTTATTTTTATATAAACACATATTTAATTTGAGAAAATTAGTTTACAAATATATTTTGTTGTAATATATTAATATATGGGCATTTCCGCAGGTCGCGAACGTACGTTCGTACGCTTTTGATGTACAAAAAATATAGAAAACAAAAATTTTACCCGCATTTTTTTGGGTGATTTGATAGCATATTGGCAGCTCTGTGTTAGTTGCAAAAGATGGGTTTCATCGAGTTTTAGTTTTCATAATAATAGCAATAAACATGTGGTCACGAACGTACGCGAAATAGAAGTCAACTTTAGCTGAATCTAGTAACATGCAAAAATCAGCGAAAAGGAACGGAATATTCTGAAGCTATTAATTTATTTTAAAAGAGGATTAATGTAGCTTTCTATCGAGTATTTACACAATAAATTATCTCTATTGGTTTTTTTTTCTAATTGGCTTAGGTGACGGTCGCGAACGTACGGTCACGAACGTACGATTTTTCCATCTGTTTTAACCGTTAAATTAATCGTTAATCGAACTTTTTTTTGGTCTCTTTGCATTTTTCTCTTCTTAATTGATTGTAATAGAGAAATTTTGTAGAAAGAGTGCAAGCATAATATATGTTTTTATATGTAAAATAATTAAATATAAAAATGTCTGTAAAAGAAGCTTAAAATGGAAAAAATAAAATTTTTCAGTTTTTAGGCAAATTTTCTCATGAAAACAACTGAGATAAGCTATGAAACCATTATATTTTAAAAATTTAGACATTTTGTATTCATTTTTTTATAATTATTTACAATAAAATACGATGATTACCAACATTTGACCATTCGGCGGAAATGCCCATATGCGTTTCAAATAAATTTTATTGATTTTCAAATAAAATGTATTTGCTCAGAAATATATAATATTTAAAAATTTGTGTTCCAAATATATTTTCTTCCGATTCAAACATATCAAAAAATGCGATTTTGCCCGTGTAGGTTTAGGTTAGGGTGGCAGCCGTTTTTTTTTACAAGCCCACATAGACCAGTTTAGGTCCCTAGTGTTACCACGGGCTGAAATGCCCCTCATCGAAACAAACCTGTTTGATATACAAATTTATCGATAGTACGAATATCGGTACTGGATAGATCTGCTAGGCTGCCTAGAAAGGCCGACCCCAGTATGTCCAGCCGTCGTTTATTCAGAGCGGGGCAGTCGCATTGCAAGTGCTCAATGCTCTCAACTTCTTCATCATCTCCACAGCGTCTGCAGAAGTCATTGGAGTCAATACCCAATCTTTTGGCGTGTTCGCCGATCAAGCAGTGTCCCGTCATAACTGATACTAACGTAGACAATCTTTGCCTATCTATTTCAAGGTGATATTTTGATCTTCTCAGGTCATACCTTACCCAGATTTGTCTAGCTACCCTGCAGGTGCCGATTTCTGACCATCTTTCGTTGGACTGCCTGATTGCCTCTTGCCTAAGCCAAAGCTTGCACGTGGATAGTGGCGCACCAATATATGCAAATTCTTCGAGAATTTGTGATGTCGTCCCTTTCGAAAGTTCATCGGCTTTGCAATTGATGGCAGCCTGGCTGTCCGAGTAAATGACAACACCAGTGTTGGTTACTATGTAGGGACTCAACCACTTGGCTACTTCCCATATTGCCATTATTTCGGCTTGATAGACACTTCAGGTATCTGGTAGTCTGTAGGCTATATCCATATATATAGATATATATATATAAATCTCAAACGATTTTCTTCAAATTTGGCAACGTTATTTCGCCGATCAAAAAACTGTCATTTTCTACAATTTATAAAGATGCGTTCATTTTTAATTTATAAATATTGCAATTCATCACTTTTTGTCAACCCATCAATGCCATTTACCCCCATTAACACAAAACAAAATAACCTGGCGTTAGAGCTAACGAAAGTTATATTGTATGGAATTTGACAGCTATAACCGGTAGTTAGCTCTTAAACCTAGTTTTTTATTTATTGTTAATGGCCCTTATAGTTACGAAAGAATATACGATTTAAATTGAATTATTCAAACGTATATAATATCTAAAAAAATTGTTTTGAAAACAGAAAACTTGCCTTTGTATGAAGGGATACATTTCCAAAATACTTAAATACAAATTATTCTTTTTTCGGAAATACACGTATTAGTTCCAAATAAAAAAATATTTGGATGGCAACATACTTTTGGCTACAACAACATCCTCCCAAACATATAATGTTTTGTATGTGTCAAATATTATATAATTTTAGCGTGCCCTAAACATATTTATAGTTCCAGCAGAATATGTTTGGGACAATATAGCGATTTTCTTCTGCGTGTACCAAAAGTGCTACAATTTCTGCATTTACCCATAGATTTTCTGCAATAGGCATTGTTTTCTTCGTTTAGATGCTAGCTTTAGAAAAGTTTTTTCTTCTATTTTTTGGTTTTTTTTTCGTGCCAACAAAAAAAAAGTTTTTTTTTTCAAAAAAAATCAAATTGTTTCTAATAGTTTTAAGGCAGTTTGTTCCAGAGTTTGGAGCCGAGGCAAAATGATCGGTTGAGGCAGCGCAAGTTTGTTGGTTATCGGCGGCGATCGACTAAGCTGGCCAATTTCATTTAACGAAAATTAAACGAAAAATCAACATCAAATGAAGCATAGCCGCGAATAACGTTGTAAACGCCATTTTTTGCAAAACAAACATTTTGCAGATCTTTACAAGTCTTTAAAATCGCAAATATACCCACAAAGTTATAAAATATCTGTCTGTAAAATATTGAAAAATACGCATACGTATACGTATAAAACAGAACAGAAAATTTTTGCGATTTTTCAAGCATTCGATGCACTTTTTTCGGTTAGATTTGTTCCGCATTTTTTTCTCCTATTCAATATCTACAACTTTGCTTCAGACGCAGATATTCCATAGGGTATACCGAGCAAAAATATAGAAAAAGGGCAAAAATTCAACTTGAGCAAAATAGTTTGTATTGTCATTAAATTATTAATTGGACCAACTTGTCTAAACTAATGATGCAGAAGTTCTTATTTTTGGGGCTACTTTCACGTCCAATTCTCAGAATTGAGCCCCAAATAAATGAGCTGAAAAATATTGTTCTTTGTTATCGTTATCAAAATGTAATAATAAAGTGATAGTCAGTGGGAGAATGTTGTAATTGTTAGTCACTTATAACGTTCTTCCGCTGAATGCAAAACAACCGAAGCTAGTAATTTATCAAACGGTATAATAACATACTATTTGAGGATAAACGCTCTCAGTTCTGCAATAAATATCTATTTAAGACGCATCAATAGCCAGATCTATCTTGTACAATAAGCCTTGGTAAAAATCTATCAAGTCATAAATTATGTACAGTTTCTTCAAAATCAGAAAACGTCACTGTTCAGAGAGGTTAAGTGTAAAGTTAAGTGTGTCACTGTTAAGAAATTAAATTGTAAATTGTAGCATTTCAGATAATCCTAACGGCTTTTTAAGTGCAAGGCCGGCCGCACACTGGATATGAATTTAAAACGTACGTAAAGGTACTGGTCGTACGAATTGAGTGCGCGCACTGAATACGTTTTTCTGCGTTAAATGTATGTAGTTTTTTCAGTGATACCGTATTCGTTAAGTTTTCTTAAGTGCACTATTAACCTGTTTCTTCATATTAATCTGTATCCCAACACAATGTGCGCGTAGTAAAATATATAAAAGAAGAGATAAAATCGAGATGTGTGTGGCCGGCCTTAAAGTGAGTGATTTCGATATTTGGCAGAACATTCTTTGAGAGTAGTTTTTATCGGCGGCTGAGTTCAAGCCGATTTGAGCTAACAAAGTAACAAAAATCAATATTTGTCTATATTTGCCATATTTTCCGAATATGCTCTTTGATTACCCCTTTACATAATTCAAAAGGATTTATCATCCCCTAGGTGCCCCTTTGGCTTCTAGAGGTAAGATAGGTAAAAAATACATGGTTCCAGAAATTGTATGACATGCATGTTCGTGGTAACCCACTGGTACGTTATTGTAGGTATATAGTAGGTAAAAAGTGTTAGAACATAATTATAGTTTAGAAATGATTAGTACCTTCCCTACTAATTGTGATGAATATTTTACAGAAAATTAAAAAAAAATTTATTTGTTGGGTAATAATTTTAAAACATAAAAACCTTAAAGAAGAAGTAAAAAAATCCAAAATTGGCAAAAATATTTTTTTACTCCACTTAGGTACCATAAAGGAGTACTGTCTCCACTAATTTGGAACCTAGCGGTGAATGAAATCCTGCTAGATCTAGAACGTTGTGGCTGCAATGACGTAGCATATGCCGACGACGTGGCAATCGCAGTGAGTGGCAAATTCGTAAACGTCCTCAGAGACATCCTACAGGTGGCTCTGAACAAGTTGGCTAGATGGGCCAGATGCAGCGGTTTGGGCGTAAACCCAAACAAGACGGAATTGGTTCTCTTTACTAGGATAATAATGTCCCACATGTGGACCCTCCACCTCGGATAAATGGAAGATCTAGTCTTTCCTGAAAGTGCAAAATTTTAAGGAATAATTCTAGATAGAAAACTGTTATTTAAACTTAACGTATTGGAACGTGTAAGAAGGCCATCGTCGCCTTATATTCCTGCAAAAAGGCTGTAGGGTCGCGGTGGGGCTTAAATCTCTCTCCTTAAATCGTCCACTGGATATATATAGCAGTAGTTCGTCCAATACTGTTATACGGCATTATGGTATGGTGGACGGCAACTGACAAACTGACCATCACCAACCTACTAACAAAGGTTCAGAGAACACCCTGCCTGAACATAAGCGGAGCCTTAAGGACTACAGCGACCGAGTCTCTACAAGCCCTACTCCATATACTGCCGATTAATATTGTGGCGAGAGAAGTTGCAACCAAAGCGACAATAAGATTAAACTGCCTATCAATGTGGAGGTACAAGAACTACGGTCACATGAGGATATCATCGTGTAGTGCTATGGTAACCGCCCGAGTGGACTTTATACCATTTGTGTACACCTTCGAGAGAAATTACATCACTATGATTCCCGCCAGAGATGAATGGATTGGAAGAATACCAGGTAATATAAATCATCTCCACTTTTTCACGGATGGTTCGAATCTTGATGAAAAGGTTGCCTTCGAAGTACACTGTGCAGAGCATAGATTGGATGTAGCTCAAAGACTACCAGATACCTGCAGTGTCTATCAAGCCGAAATAATGGCAATATGGGAAGTAGCCAAGTGGCTGAGTCGCAACATAGTACCCAATACTGGCGTTGTCATTTACTCGGACAGCCAGGCTGCCATCAATTCTCTGGAGGCAACATCCCTAAATTCACAAACACCCCTCGACTGCCGCAGATCTCTTAACAATATGGCTGAGCAGTTTAATATACACCTCATACGGGTGCCTGGGCATAGGGATATCCCGGGGAACTGCAAAGCAGATGAACTTGCTAGGAAAGGGACGACATTGCAAATTCTCGAAGAATTTGCATATATTGGTGCGCCACTATCCACGTGCAAGCTTTGGCTAAGGCAATCAGGCAGTCCAACGACAGATGGACAGAAATCGGCACCTGCAGGGTAGCTAGACAAATCTGGCCAAGGTATGACCTGAGAAGATCAAAATATCTCCTCGCACTAGAGAGGCAAAGATTGTCTACGTTAGTATCAGTTCTGACGGGACACTGCTTGATCGGCGAACACGTCAAAAGATTGGGTATTGACTCCAATGACTTCTGCAGACGCTGTGGAGATGAGGAAGAAGTGGAGAGCATTGAGCACTTGCAATGCGACTGTCCCGCTCTGAGTAAACGACGAGTGGACATACTGGGGTTGGCTTTTCTAGGCAGACTAACATTTCTTTGCAGTACCGATATTCGTACTATCAATAAATTTGTGTATCAAACAGGTTGGTTTCGATGAGGGGCATTTCAGCCCGTGTTAACACTAGGGACCTAAACTGGTCTATGTGAGCTTGTAAAAAAATACGGCTGCCAGCCTACCTAACCTAACCATAAAACTGATTTTTCCACATATTTTAACTTTGATAACCCATATCTAAGATATTTTTCAACTTTTACGGAAAATAACAAAAAACTATATTTATTGTCATATCTTCAAAATATATTCTTTGATTATTCCTTTACATAATTCAAAAGGTTTTATTTGCCTCTAGGCGCCACCTTGGCTTCATGTTGGGTAATATGTAATTTTAAAAAAATTAAAAGCCTAAAAAAGAACTAAAAATCATCAAAAATTGGTAAACAATTTTTTTTTGTGTTGTTGTTATTTATTGTTGGTATGTGCTTTTGTTATGCAGTCAGAACTTATTTGGTTCGAGACCATATGTTTCAGTTACTTTCTGTCTTTTGCAAAAAAGTAATAGAAACAAATACAAAAATTGGTAGAGAGTTTTAATTGCTTGGTATAATTGACTGCAGTTTCGATAAACACCACTCTATCATCTTCAGAATGCAATAGCAATAATGTATGTCTTTAACTTAAATCAGCCAAAATACTTATGGAAGCAGTTAATTGAATTTAACAAGAACTACTAACAAAACCCGTATTTTGCCGAACTAAATCAACATACTAAAACTCTCATACCAATACAATTTTGTTTTTTGTTTGGGTTCGCACGAAAACAAATGTAGTTTTGTCAACGGCTAATACCGACTTCATCGTACCTCATGTGTTTGTATGTGTTGTTGTTATTTATTGTTGGTCTGTGGCTTTGTTATTCACTCAGAATTTATTTGTTTCGAGACCATATGTTTCAGTTACTTTCTGTCTATTGCAAAAAAGTAATAGAACAAGTTTCAGTCGGGTAAACCGACTATGGTATACCCTCACTTTGTGAGTAATGTAATATGGAATACTAAACGAATTATTCTGTCAATTTGTGTGGGAGGTACCAGAAGGTTTTTAACAAATACGCCTATTTTTCGCTGAATAGTAGATACTTTAAATACATTGCACTGTGCCGAATTATAAGCGTTTATGTGCACTGGTATATTAACGTTATGAGATATTAAATTTTGGTATGATTTGGCCATTTTGTGTGGGAGGTACAAAATGGGGCGTGGTGATAACGCCCATTTTTTACAAGGCTATAGGCACTTCATAAGCTTTACACTGTGTGGCAACAACGTCCATTTTTCATAGGGCTGTAGACATTATAAAAGCATTACACTGTACAAAATTTCAAGTATTTTTATACACTGGTATTAATGTTAATAGCTGTTAACTTTTGGTGCAATTTGGGTGTAAAATTACCCAAAACGAATATCCGCCGAACATACTTGGGGTCTTAGATCACTCCCTCGATGTGTTACACTTTTTTTCGTAGCAAATGATATATACCCTCGTCACACTAAAGTGAGGGTATAAACAAATACATACAAAATCGATAGACACACTCTATCATCTTCAGAATTCAATAGCAATAATGTATGTCATTAACTTAAATCAGCTGAAATACTTTGCAATAGACAGAAAGTAACTGAAACATATGGTCTCGAACCAACTGACTGTCTATTTTTTGTTACCATAAAATAGATTTTTCCACAAATTTTAACATTGATAACTCATAACTAAGAACCTACCTATACGAGTAAGGACATTTGGTTGTGTGAATGGTTCCGGGTAGGAATAAACTTAAATTGCTAGTTTTAAGCCCGATCAGTTGAAATTAGTGGTATCTAGGCTGTTATGAGGTCTAATAAAAATGGACAGGTTTGTCCATTTTCATCCCCAAGTTACCTGCAGCTAGCTATAAGAAGTATTTGTACGGACAATCAGATGTCTTTGAATTTTACGAAGATCAAGAATATGTATATAATCTATTGAGTCCCAGCTCAATATTTCAAGGTGTTACAAACGGAGTGACAAAATGAGTATATCTCCATCCTATGGTTGAGGGTGGTATAACAATGAATTGCCTATTAAAGGTTATTAGCAATCAACTTACTTTAGGTAAAATCAAAGTAATTAAAATCTTAGAGCAAATGAACAACGATTTCCTAATTTAGACAAGCCGTAGACTTTACGTGCAAACATATTAAGAAATAACAATTAACCACTTGATTTGCAACATTTGATTGTTCTTATCTTTATGGGCAATTTTTATAACAATACCATTTTTTATTTACAACACCAAACAAATTATAAAACCCATAATTTAATAATTTGTTTGGTGTTCTTAGAATTTATATGAGAAACAAAGTTTTTTATGCTAAACATGTGTGTATGTACGTAAGTACAATATAACACTCACATACCTAACTGTCTGGCGCTAATCTTATAATGAATAATGCATATTAGATCGTATCGGAAAAAGAGTGTATTGCTGCAGAAGCAAAAAATGAAGGTCTATTTCTAAACACAGTTAAAATCATAAGTAACAAATGGACTCTCACTTCATATATCGTTCATTCCATATCAAACCGAACGATTTTTGGAAAAAAAATCTGGTCGACATTGTCGATTGTCATGAGAATTTGTATAGAGTTTTAATATGGAATCGAATCATCTTGAGTTGGCGAGAAAAAAAAAACAATTTTTAAACTGTTATAAGCATCTGAAATCTGGAAAATTTGGGAAAATATCTGAAAAGGTGTATTTTGGAAGTTATGTATTATGCAAACGCGTGGACGGAATTTTACAAATGATGGCTCGTTCGTAAGGTCTTGACTTGTGCTTTAAAATACATATACTCGTATTATTGCTGGTTAATTCAGAGTTTTTAAATGCATCAGTTGCATATGCAACTTTATTTTGCATCTTGCACATCAATGATACCAACATAAAATTTTGAGAAAAGTATAGTCATGTAGCCTAATTTATCCTTAACTGACCCTACAAATTTCAAGATGGTGTTCAGCCTCGTTCTTTTTTAAAACAATATTTTTCAAAAAAATGGCAATGATTTTCTTTTATAAACTATGATAAATATTGAAATTACAAAATAGACAGAATCATTTCAATAAAAAATAATTTCCATTTCTGGCATTCCTATGTATAAATGCTATTATATAGAAAATAAAAAAACATCAGCTTCAAATGTACAGGATCAGCTCAGATTAGATAGGGCTCCATGCCTATATATAAAAATTTAAGAGGAAAAATAAATAACGATAAATATTGGCGAATTTGCGCATATATCGAGGATGCCCTAGTCAAGACCCTCAAGAAGAGCTCTAATTTGTATAAATCCACAAACGCGTTTTTAAAATATAGCGTGATCCATTTCGAGGTTCCCTACTTTCTTAAAGAAAAAACACATAAAATTCATATTGAATGGGGAATGTTTATTATCATTTGAAAGAACATTCTTTTGCATTTATTTTTTGAAGATTATGTCTATCAGATGTTGGCCGCGGCTACGTCTCAGATGGTCCATCCGTTGAGTCCAATTTTCGATGACTCGTTCGAGCATTTCGACTGGTAACTGGCGAATGACACGCATGATGTTTTGCTCCAAGGCCTGAATCGAAGCGGGTTTGTCCGCATAAACATTAGACTTTACATATCCCCACAGGAAAAAGTCTAACGGTGTGATATCACACGGTCTTGGTGGCCAATCGACCGGCCCAAAACGTGAAATTATCTGCTCACCGAAGTGTTCTCTCAATAAATCCATTGATTGATGCGATGTGTGGGAAGTGGCGCCGTCTTGTTGCAACCAAATGTCGCCGAGATCACGAGCTTCAATTTCAGGTATCAAATAGTCGGTTATCATGGCACGATAACGGTCGCAATTGACGGTTACGTTCTCACCGGCATCATTTTTGAAGAAATATGGACCGATGATTCCACCGGCTCACAAACCACACCAAACCGTTGTTTTTTCTGGATGAAGTGGCAGCTCTTGAATCTCTTCAGTTTGCTCTTCGTCCCAAATACGGCAATTTTACTTGTTTACATACCCATTGCGTCATAAATGGGCCTCATCGCTGAACAAAATTTGGCTCGAAAACGTCTGATCTTCTTGGAACTTTTCAAGAGGCCATAGAGCGAAGCGTCAAGTCGTTCCATACGTCAGTCCTAGTTGCTGCGAACGGCGCCGAATCGACTCTCCACGGTCTCGTGTACACTCTCAGCTACGGCCGCTACATTTTCTTCACTGCGTGCTGGACGTGGTCTATTCGGTCGAATATTATCCAATAATGAATGCTGGGTCTCAAGATGGGTGGTGGTGTTGCGAATAGTACGCTCAGTAGGCCGATTATGTTGACCATAAGTTGAGCGAAGTGCACGAAACACATTCCTCACAGAACGTGAATTTTCGTAATAAAGTTGAACGATTTGTAAACGTTGTTCAGGCGTAAGTCTTTCCATGATGAAATTCCAAACAATACTTAACAAAAACAACATGACACGACTCACACGTGATCTGTCAAAAAAATACTTTTGAAAAAAGTATCTCTACTTCGATCACCCGTTATAACCAATGCAATGTTCACATCTCAGGAATTTCTTAATAAATATTTTTTTAAAAAAGAACAGGGCTGAAAGCCATCTTCAAATTGCAAAGACAGTCTGATCACTGTACCAGGCAGAAATGTTAGCTATTAAATAGATAACAGAATGTTCTGATCAAAGTCTGTATCAATATTTTTTCCGATAGTCAGGCTGCCATAAAGTCCCTGGAAACTACACAATATTCACTTAACGTGGTAGGCTGTATAACAGGCTTACTTAGTCTATATAGTCCACTATATAGACTATAGATACCACAGGGCCGTAAGCGAAGACATATGAGGGATCTTTCAATAAAGCCGACTAGATAAAGCAGGGCGGTTTCGGTGGATTTGCCCTTGCTGTAGGCACACTGCTGATTGGAAAGTAGCCTGTTATGTCCTATTATAGGTTTAGGTTAGGGTGGCAGCCGTTTTCATTTTTTTTTTCTTCAGCTCACATAGACCAGTTTAGGTCCCTAGTGTTACCACGGTCTAAAATGCCCTTCATCGAAACCACCCTGTTTGATATACAAATGTATCGATAGCACGAATATTGGTACTGGAAAGATCTGTTAGGCTGCCTAGGAAGGCCGACCGCAGTAGGTCCAGTCGTCGTTTACTCAAAGCGGGACAGTCGCATAGCAAGTGCTCAATGCTCTCCACTTCTTCCTCATCTCCACAGCTTTTGCAGAAGTCATTGCAGTTAATACCCAATCTTCTGGCGTGTTCGCCGATCAGGCAGTGTCCCGTCAGAACTGATACTAACGTAGGCAATCTTTTCATTTCTACTGCGAGGAGATATTTTGACCTTCTCAGGTCATACCTTGGCCAGATTTGTCTAGCTACACTACAGGTGCCGATTTGTGTCCATCTTTCGTTGGACTGCCTGATTTCCTCTTGCCTAAGCCAAAGCTTGCACGTGGATAGTAGCGCACCAATCTATGGAAATTCTCCGAGAATTTGTAAAGTCGTCGCGTTCCTAGCAAGTTCGTCGGCTTTGCAGTTCCCCGGGATATCCCTATGCTCAGGCACCAATATGAGGTGTATTTTAAACTGCTCAGCCATCTTGTTAAGAGATCTGCGGCAGTCGAGGGCTTTTTGTGAATTTAGGGATGTTGCCTCCAGAGAATTGATGGCAGCCTGGCTGTCCGAGTAAATGACAACGCCAGTGTTGGTTACTATGTTGCGACTCAGCCACTTGGCGACTTCTGCAGGTATCTGCAGCTATATCCAAATTAAGTTCTTCACAGTGTACTCCGAAGCCAACCTTTTCATCAAGCTTCAAACCATCCGTATAGAAGTGGAGATGGTTTCTATTTCCGGGTATTCTGCCACCCCATTCATCCCTGGCTGGTATCATAGTGATGTAGTTCCTCTGAAAGGTGCGCACCGTTGATATATATTCCACTCGGTCGGTTACCATAGCACTACACTGTGATATCCTCATGTGACCGTAGTTCTTGTACCTCCACATTGATAGGCAGTTTAATCTTAGTGTAGCTTTGGTTGCAACTTCTCTCGCCACAATATTAATCGGCAGTATATGGAGAAGGGCTTGTAGAGACTCAGTCGCTATAGTCCTTAACGCTCCGCTTATGCACAGGCAGGCAGTTATCTGAACCCTTGATAGCAGGTTTGTGATGGTTAGTTTGTCAGTTGCCGTCCACCATACCACAATGCCGTATAACAGTATTGGACGAACCACTGCTATATATCCAATGGACAATTTTAGGAGAGAGGGGCCCCACCGCGACCATACAGCCTTCCTGCAGGAATATAGGGCGATGTTGGCCTTCTTTACACGTTCCAGTACGTTTAGTCTGAACGACAGTTTCCTATCCAAAATTATTCCTAAAAATTTTGCACTTTCAGAAAAGACTAGATCTGTTCCATTTATCCGAGGAGGAGGGTCCACATTCATCCTAGTAAAGAGAACCAATTCTGTCTTTTTTTGGTTAACACCCAAACCGCTTCTTCTGGCCCATCTAGCCAACTTGTTCAGAGCCACCTGTAGAATATCTCGGAGGATGTTTTCGAATTTGCCACTCACTACGATTGCCAGGTCGTCCGCATATGCCACGACCTTGCAGCCACAACGTTCTAGATCTATCAGGATTTCATTCACCGCTAGGTTCCAAATTAGTGGAGATAGTACTACTCCTTGTGGGGTCCCTCTGTTTACAAACCTTGTTAGAGTTGTGGACCCTAGACATGCCGTTATGCGTCTTCTGTTGGGTAGTCTTTGAATTAGTCTAAACAAGCTAGAGTTCAGCTTTAGATGTGACAATGCCGCGATTACCGCATCTGGGTGTATGTTGTTAAAAGCCCTTTCTATGTCAAGAAACGCCACCATGGTGAATTCTTTGAAATGTAGGGACGATTCGATAGTGCTCACAAGTTCGTGCAGGGCTGATTCTGTAGACTTCCCCTTATTGTAAGCATGTTGGTTCACCGACAGGAGTTTTGTATCCAGGATTTGCCTAATGAAATAATCTAAAAGTCTTTCCAGACTTTTCAATAGGAAAGAGGATAGGCTAATTGGTCTGAAGTCTTTTGGCCTAGTGTGCGATATCTTCCCTGCTTTGGGTATGAATACCACTTTGGTATCCCTTCATCGATTCGGGATGTATGAAAGCCTAATACAGCCTACATACATTTTCTACAGTCAGGGGATAATTTACTTTAACAGTTTCTGCATTTCTGCTGGAGTGATGCCGTCTGGTCCAGGTGACTTGAAGGGCTCAAAGCTATTAATAGCCTAGCTTATTCTGGATCCCTCAGTCAACAAGCTAGCGACGCTCGCAGTCCACTCGCACTCTTGTTGGTCCTGCTGATCCTCGGACTCTGTTAATCAGTTCCCCGGGAAATGTGTGTCGAGCAGTACATTTAGCGATTGCTCGCTGTTTTTTGTCCAGTTGTTTGCCTCATCTTGCAAATACCCCACTGTACAAGGAGAAGTGGATAGTAGTAGGTCGGAGACCTTTTCCACTTCGCCACAGAAGGAATACCAAGAGCGTCTTTTCGCCTTCCTAAGCTCCTTCTTATAGACCTTGAGTTGTTCTTTTCGCCTTGTTGTATAGCTTGTTGCAGGTATTATTCCTTGCCGTTAGCTCAGAAGTCCATCATTGATGTTTAGTTTTACCCTTGTACCTTGTTTTTGGAAGGGCTTCTTCAAGGGAACCATTGAATGATGTGGTGATATGCTCGACCAGATTATGCAAACCGGCTTTGTCATTCGGTTCAAAAGGAAGTTTAGAGTTGAGGACCTTTTTAAAATTCTTCTCATACAGGTGCCATTTTGTCTTCCTCACATTTCTGTGGACAGCAGGTTTAGGCGAGTTTTCGGCGAGTTTGAACTCAATATAATGGTGATCTGAGAGATCTGAGAAAAGGAGGAGGAATCAATAGAACAACATATTTATCTGTGCTCTGCTCTCTTTGAAGGGAATTAGCTAACTTGGCTGATGTTGGAATCCGTCAAATTTTGAGCTTTTTAAAGCAATTGCTTCAATTGCTAGGGATACTTTTGTTTTAGAATGGAGGTATAGATATTTATCCATACAACTGCTAGTGGTGGAGGGCATTATATTGTCGGCCCTACTGATTTTTTTCACGAAATGCAGAAAAAGTGTTACACACCATTCCAGAATTTTTATATTCCTGCCCCAAAAGCTAAAATTTGGCACAGTACAGTTTGTTTGAAGTACTTATTGTTCAGTGCAAAATGGGCGTATGTGTCAAGCATTTCCACCAAACTTATATAGGATCTCCGGCCATTACTTCGATGCTTTAACAACTGTCTCTTTCAGGCCTTCAAAATTCAATAGAAATTAAAAAAAGTATTTGTGTGATCCGTTACTCACGATCTTCGGAACTACATTTTTAAAAGAACATTTTATAATCTTATTTTTGCAGGAAAGCCTATGTATTATCTGGAAGTTCTATTGGGACAGTTCACAAGCAAAAGTTCAGTGAAAGTGTGGTCTATATGTCCGTCATTTGTTGGTAAGATATTCACTTTGTGAAAGACTAAAATATATTGCCATGTGTTTCCTTTTGCAGGCGTTGGTATCGGCCAGGCATATGCCGGTGTAATTGTACTCACATACTACTCCTCTTTGCTGGCTTTGACGCTGTACTATTTTGTGGCTTCTTTTGGCAATCCTCTGCCCTGGTCCTACTGCCGCGAAGATTGGGGCCCAAATTGTGTGGACTCGAATCCAAATATCAATTATGGCAATAACATTACAACTTTTAATAGTAGACTCACGAGTAGTTCCGAAATGTTCTTCATGTAAGTATGCATACGTGGTGTTGATATCAATTAAAAATATGTAACGTAAGATTGGAGTCGAGCGGAAACGACTATATGATACGATACTCCAAAATGTTACATAAGAATTATGGAGAACTGGCAAATCTTAGTAGTTTCGGTTTTTAAATTCGAATTCGCATAACACACAGATGTCTCATGTTGTTTGATGTCTCACGCTATATTAGGATAGGTTAGGTTAGGTAAGAGTTTTTTTTTGCCTGATTAACAGATTCACTTAGACTATATAGTCCATGCGCTACCATTGCCCCTGCAGTTGAACCAATTATATCCCTTTATTCATCCTCCTCTTCGTCTCCACATCTCGCTGTGTGTCGCCAATAAGGTAGTAACTCGTCATGACAGACACGATATGTCCGGTCTCGATACCGGCGGCAAGGCGTTGGTGCGTTTGAAGTAAAGGCAAGGCGAAATCAGTCTGGAATGTATGCATTGTTCCAGACTAGTGACCTCGTCATATCCTAAGGGCACTCTCGATCCAGTAGAGTTTTCAGGTCGATAGATGCACATATTCCAGTTCCCCTGGAGCGTGTAAGCTTGTTCTTAGTATTGTCAGTTCATCTGCTTTGTAGTTTCCTGGTATATTCCTGTGGCCCGGCACCCAAATCACGAGATTATTGAACTGTTCAGCCATCTCGTTAAGAGATCTGCGGTATCCAGGGACTTGATAGCAGCCTGACTATCAGAGAAAATAGTTATACGGACTTGGGTCAGCACATTAATTTTCAGCCATTCAGCTAGCTCTCTTATAGCTAGGAATTCTGCCTGGTAAACACAACAGTGATCAGGCAGTCTTTATTCACCAAAGCCCACTTGGTTGTTGAGTTTGGAACCGAATCTCCATTCTATTCTGATCTATTCGATATAAGAGTGAGATTCAGACTTAGGGAATGTGATTCAGACTTAGGGAAAGGTATTGGTGTAGTAAACTACCAGAGTGTTTTGCGCTTTCTGCGATGGCCATTTCAATACCCCCAAGGAGACATGTGCGACAGCTGGTACCTTAAATCTCCTGCTGCAAATAACTAGTTCTGTCTTGGTAGTCTTAACACCAAAAGCATTTTAGGAAGTCCATCTTATTTTAGGGGCCTGTGGTGGGATGTCTCTAAGTGTACTAGGAAACTTCCTTCTAACCGCCATTGTCACGTCATCTGCAAAGTCAATAACCTTAACACTTAACTTCTCCAGAAAAATCTGAATATTGTTCATGGAATGATTACATAGCAAAAGAGGGAGAATACCACATTTGGGACGTTCCCCTGCTGACAAATCTATGGAAGTCAGTTGAGCGTAAGTTAGCTGAAATGCGTCTCCGTATCAGAAGGTTATGAGTGAAGTTTCGGATATTTTTATCAACCCCAGGGTTGTCAGAGCCGTAACTATTGCGGCTGTATTTATATTATGGGCCTGTTTCTGTAACTTATTTTCGTTCGTCTACTGCGAACGATGAAAAATCACTCAATTATTCCGAGAAATCTATAAGTCACAGCAGTTTATAATTCGGTGTGTCTATAGAAAAGCACGTAAAAAGCTCGTACCTAAAATATTTTAACCTGCGTTTTATAGAATTCAAGTAATAGTTGAGAGATTTTTGATCGTTCTCCGTAAACGAACGAAAATAAGTTACAGAAACAGGCCCTAAATCTAAGAAAGCTGCCTAAACGAACGAAAATAAGTTACAGAAACAGGCCCTAAATCTAAGAAAGCTGCCGTAGTATATTCCTTAACAAAGAGAGATCCTTCGATAAAGCTGACTAGATCATGCAGGGTGGTTTCGGTGGATTTTCCCCTACTGTATGCATGCTGTTGATCTATTAATCTCTGACGCTATAAAAATACCACTAATTTGGTGTACAAACCAATTTTTCGCCATTATATTTAGATTTCTCCGAATCTATAGAACTGATTAAATGTTTGTAAAAGCAAATTTAATAATAGATGTTTTTTAATATTTTCAAAACAAAATCTGACAAATCACTCTCGACTTTTTTTAAACTCCGTGGAAGAAGCGTTTTCTGAAATCGGTATTTTTTCTTGCAAAGCAAAGCTTCAGTCAAAAACTATTAACAGAAATGCTGCGCTTCTAGTGGAGAATAGAAACTGTAACATTTAACTAAAATCCATTCACTGAAATTAACAGACAAATGTTAATTACCATCCGGACTACATTGAGTAAGATGAAAACAACCTAACGTCCCCACGATAATCGGATATATGCCGAAACGAAGTGTGTAATAGAAATAGACTTAAGGATTTTCAACTCAACGTCTCAAAGCTGCTACAACATCCAGCTCACATAGATCAATTTAGATTCCTAGGGTTACCACGTGCTCAGAAGACCCTCATCGAAACCATCCTGTTTGATATGCAATATTATCAATAGCACGAATATCATTACCGGAAAGATCGTTAAATTTCCTAGAAAGACGTATAGTATATTCAGATGTCGTTTACTCAATGTGAGAAAATTGCAAAGCAGATGCTCTCAATTTCTTCCTGATCTCCACAGCTTCTGCAGATGTCATTGGAGTCAATACGCACCCTTCTGGCGTGTTCGCCGATCAGGCAATGTCCCGTGTTAACTGACCATAACGTAGATAGTCCTTTCCTCTCTAGTGCGAGGAGATATTTTGACCTTCTCAGGCCATATCTTCGCCACTTTTGTCTAGCTCAATTTATGTTCATCATTCATTGGACTACTTGATTGCATCTTGCCTCAGTCAAAGCTAGTGATAGTGACGAATCAAAATATGCAAATTCTTCGAGAATTTGTAATGTCGCCCTCTACTAGGAAGTTCATCGGCTTTGCAGGTATATGTTAAACTTCTCGTTAAGAGATCTGCGGCAGCCGAGGGCTGTTTGTTTATTTAGGGATATGGCCTCGTGGCCTCCAGAGAATTGACGGCAGCCGAGGGCTGTTTGTATATTTAGGGATGTGGCCTCCAGAGAATTGACGGCAACCTAGTTGTGCGAATGAATGACAACGCCAGTGTTGGTCACTATGTTGCTACTCAGCCATTTGACTGATGGACACTGCAGGTATCTGGCAATCTGTGAGCTATATCAGTACTCAATTACTTCGCTTCGAACCATCTGTGTAGAAGAGATAATTTCTGTTCCCTGGTATTCTGCCAACCTATTCCTCTCTGGCAGGTATATTTTTGGTGTTTGCAACCTCTCTCGCTACAATATCAATCGGCAGTAGATGGTGCATATAACATATATGTTGAACATATAATTTTCGTTGTAAATAAAATACTAACTGCAAAATTTCAGAAATATCGGCTAGAAAATGTGGTCTTTACGCAAAAAGAAATTATAATTTTTATGAACTTTAAATGGCCATAACTATTATCCCTATATATCATATATATGCGGTTTTCTGGAATAACACCACTTCTTAAAAAATCAAAATGTTCAGGAGAGTCAAAATGTTTTTCTATCGCAGTACATTTGATACTAAATGGGCATAGTTGAGTGTTGGAAAAAGTCTGCAACATATCTAGGAGTTTCATATATCAATGGACAGATAATGATTAGCTGAATAACCTAAACATTTACGCTAAAATCCCGAAATCGAAATTTTCTGACATAGGCGGTTACTCCCAAAAATAGTCGACCTAAAAAAGCAAACACGACAAATTTGGGAAATAGCTTCGATACCCTGTTTAGTAAGAATTGTCTAGCTTCTGAAAATATCCATCAACAGCAACTACCACCTCTTCATTGCTGGTAAATCTTTTTCCACCGAGCCATATTTTCAAGTTTGGAAACAAAAAATAATCCGAGGGAGCTAAATCTGACGAATAAGGAGCTTACTGAAGCAATTCGAACTTTAATTCATTGATTTTGGCCATTGCAATAGTGGATGTGTGAACTGGTGCATTGTATTCATTGTGAGCAAACGCAGCACCCATCTATTGCACAGCTTTTTCATCATCAAATTTTCCGTCAATATGCGATGTACAGCAGTTTTTGAAATGCCTATGAATTCAGCAGCTCACAAACCTTCTATCGACGGTCATCCAATACAAATTTGTGGATATTTTTAACAACTTCTGTCGTGGATACCTCAATTATTCGACCACTACGATGTTCGTATAGGCCGCTCTTACGGCCCCAATTAAAATCTGCCCCCCAATATTTTATAGTTGTAAACGAAGGAGTAGACTCCCCCAAAGTAGAATCAAGCTCGGTTTGGTTGAACTGAGGCCTTTCAAATGAAAGTATTGTATTACATGTTGGTAATCAATTGTTTCCGTGTTTACAAATTCACTGAGATTGTGTACTTTTGAGTACTCAAAAAAAAACTAAACAAGGTGTCGTCTTGAAACTTAAAACATATGTTTTAGAAGGTTGCCACTTTTCACGAAAGCAATTTTGTCAAACTACCTCTGCCAACTGTATGTCCCGATTTACACTGTCTGAATGTTCAGCAGATTATCAAAGAGTAGGAGTGAGAGGCAGTCGGCAAGAGGGGGGAAAAAAACTCTTCCTGGTCGTGTCGAGTTCTTCTTGCAAGTTCAAAAAAGAATTTGATGATAAGCTGCTGAAAAAACTTGCCTAGTGTAAATCTGGACTATGTTAGGTCGTTTATCGTATCTTATAAATAACAAAAATTACACGCATCTAAAAATTTTCTATACTAGAGGTGGCCCACTTTATGACCCTGTAGCTCCGCCAGTATAGGGGCACAACTTAAATTCTCCAATGCCTCTTCTGCAAGCCGAGGTGTGTTTAAGAATTCCAACCGCTTTGCTTCACGGATGCGTTTCGATATCGCTTTATAAATATTTTTACCATCGGGAATTTCTTTAAAGAAATTTTGATGAATGCAAACGACTCAGTCTAAAGTTTTAGGTTTATTTCACCAACAGCAAAGAAGTTATACGGGAATATGATGATATATCCGAGGGTATTGGTCTGCCTAGCTGGAAATTGACACTGGCATTGTTTGTGGCTTGGTTAACCACATTTCTGGTAATTGTACGTGGCGTAAAATCGGCCGGCAAAGCCGCTTATTTTCTCGCCATTTTTCCCTATGTCATTCTAATAACATTATTAATAAGAGCCGTAACTCTGGAGGGTGCTTTGGATGGGATAGTCTTCTTTTTGAAACCCAACTGGAGTGAACTGTTAAACTTAAAGGTAAGTCACGATTTGAAGCTATGAATTCATTGTAATAATTTTATATTAAATATTAATGATATTATTCTTTAGGTCTGGAAAGAAGCTGTTGTTCAATGTTTCTTCTCTTTGGCCGTGGGCTTGGGGCCCATTGTAATGTTTTCCTCATACAACAAATTCAATCATAATTCACACAGGTAGGTGAGGGGGATAAACCCATTTCAATTTTATTGAAATTTGACAAAATATTTGAAAACTTTCCAGAGATGCCATCATAGTCACCAGTCTGGATACTGTGACCAGTCTTATAGCGGGCATAACGATATTTGGTATTCTTGGTAATTTGGCCCACAACCTCAACATTAGCAATATCGATGAAGTTGTGCGCAGTGGCACGGGATTGGCGTTTATTTCCTATCCCGATGCTATTGCTAAATTCAATGGTGTGCCACAGGTGAGATAAAAACTAAAATTGAAAATTCCAAAATTTAATTTATTCATATGTTTTCCACTGTTGTTATTTCAGCTGTTTGCCGTTTTATTCTTTATTATGCTCTTTGTGCTGGGCATTGGAACTCTGGTGGCACAGGCCAATACTCTGGTTGCCATTTTGTGTGATCATTACAAATGGATGAAAGCCTGGATGGTGGCCTTGATAACATCAATTGGTGGATTTCTTTGTGGCATTATTTACGTTACACCGGTACTTATGAGCAATAGTCTATCCATTGAGCCATTTCACTCGTACACTATACACCTGTCGAGGGTCTTTTTATCTTCAAAAAACAGTGGTTTGAAGCATTAGCGATAGTTCTTAAAATCATTTTGCGGTCGGCCGAGTACACCTTCGGACAAGAATTGTAAACACGACAAGTTGTATTACTCGAAACCATAGGCGGGGGATGCGGGGCTAAGCCCATAACCCAGATAATTGACGATATCGTCTGAGAAAAAAAACGTTAAAAATGTAAAATGTTATACCGATGTCCGATTTGAGCTATCGAAAAAAAATAAGAGACAACCTTCGTATAAGAAACCTAGGTTGTTTTCATCCCAAAAACGGGAAAGCCGTCTAAGAGCTTAAAACCTTGGAGAGATTAATAGTTAGTTACCTCAGTACTAAAATTAATCACAGGCTACTGTCCAATCAACAGCATGCCTACAGCAAGGGCAAGTCTACCGAAACCGTCCTGCATGATGAAAATTCGTATATAGTTATCAACCCCCAGAATTGCCAGAAGCATAACTATTACGGCTGGATTTGTGTTATTGAAGGCACCCCTCTGTATCTAAGATAGCTAACATAGCATATTCTTTAACAGAGATACATCCTTCAATAACGCAGACTAGATCATGCTGGGCGGATTCGTGGAATTGAATTTCTGTAGCCATGTTTTAGACCAAAGGTAATTCTCCATTAATCTCTGACAATATAAAAATACCACTGATTTGGTATATAAACCCATTTTTTGCAAAATTTTTAGACAACTCTCAAACCTGGAAAGATTATAAATAGTTACCTTACTCGTAGTTCTCATTCAATAGTTCCCTTGAAGAAGCCTGTCCAAAAACAATGTACAAGGGTAAAACTAAACCCCAATGGTGGACTTCTGAGCTAACGGCTATGAAAAAGACCTGCAACAAGCTATTCAACAAGGCTAAATCTACTGGGGTCGCTAATGTTTGGGAAGCCTATAAAGAGCACCTCAAGATCTATAAGAAGGAGCTTAGAAAGGCGCATAGACGCTCTTGGCTGAGGAAAATACTATAAGCTTCACCCTGTACAGTGGGTTACTTCCAGGATGAGGCAAATAATTGGACCAAAAACAGCGAGCAGTCGCTCAATGTACTGCTCGACACACATTTCCCGGGGAACTCCCTAACAGAACCAGAGGATCAGCAGGACCAACAAGAGTGCGAGTGGACTGCGAGCGTCGCTAGCTTGTTGACTGAGGGATCCAGAATAAGCTGAGCTATTAATAGCTTTGAGCCCTTCAAGTCACCTGGACCAGACGAAATGCAGAAAATGTTGAAGTACATTATCCCCTGCCTGAAGAAAATGTATGTAGGCTGTATCAGGCTTTCATACATCTCGAATCGATGGAGGGATACCAAAGTGGTATTCATACCTAAAGCGGGGAAGATATCACACACTAGGCCAAAAGGCTTCAGACCAATTAGCCTATCCTCCTTCCTATTGAAGGGTCTGGAAAGACTTTTAGATTATTTCATTAGGGAAAACCTGGATACAAAACTCCTTTTGGTGAACCAACATGCTTACAATAACATGCTTACAGAATCAGCCCTGCACGAACTTGTGAGCACTATCGAATCGTCCCTGCATTTCAAGGAATTCACCATGGTGGCATTTCTTAACATAGAAGGGGCTTTTAACAACATTCACTCAGATGCAGTAATTGCGGCACTGTCACATCTAAAAGTTAACTCTAGTTTGATTAGACTAATTCAAAGTCTGTTCAACAGAAGACGCATAACAGCATGTCTTGGGTCCACAACTCTAACAAGGTATGTAAACAGAGGGACCCCACAAGGAGGAGTATTGTCTCCACTAATTTCGAACAAGGTCGTGGCATATGTGGACGACGTTGCAATCGCAGTGAGTGGCAAATTCTAAAACGTCCTCCGAGACATTCTACAGGTGGCTCTGAACAAATTGGCTAGATGGGCCAGAATCAGCGGTTTGGGCGTAAACCCAAACAAGACAGAATTGGTTCTCTTTACTAGGATGAATAAAGTCACACCTCGGATAAATGGAACAGATCTAGTCTTTTCTGAAAGTGCAAATTTTTTAGGAATAATTCTAGATAGAAAACTGTTATTTAGACTTAACGTATTGGAACGTATAAGGAAGGCCAACGTCGCCTAATATTCCTGCAAAAAGGCTGTAGGGTTGCGGTGGGGCCTATCTCCTAAAATCGTCCACTGGATATATATAGCAGTAGTTCGTCCTATACTGTTGTACGGCATTGTGGTATGGTGGACGGCAACTGACAAACTAACCATCACCAACCTACTAACAAAGGTTCAGAGAACAGCCTGCCTGAGCATAAGCGGAGCCTTAAGGACTACAGCGACCGAGTCTCTACAAGTCCTACTCCATATACTGCCGATTAATATTGTGGCGAGAGAAGTTGCAACCAAAGCGGCAATAAGATTAAACTGCCTATCAATGTGGAGGTATACAAACTACGGTCACATGAGGATATCAAAGTGTAGTGCTATGGTAACCGGCCGAGTGGACTATATACAAACTGTGTACACATTCGAGAGAAATTACATCACTATGATTCCCGCCAGAGATGAATGGGTTGGAAGAATACCAGGTAATGGAAACCATCTCCACTTTTACACGGATGGTTCGAAGCTTGATGAAAAGGTTGGCTTCGGAGTACACTGTGCAGAGCTTAGATTGGATATAGCTCACAGACTACCAGATACCTGCAGTGTCTATCAAGCCTAAATAATGGCAATATGGGAAGTAATCAAGTGGCTGAGTCGCAACATAGTAACCAACACTGGCGTTGTAATTTACTCGGACAGCCAGGCTGCCATCAATTCTCTGGAGGCAACATCCCTAAATTCACAAACAGCCCTCGACTGCCGCAGATCTCTTAACGAGATGGCTGAGCAGTTTAATATACACCTCATATGGGTGCCTGGGCATAGGGATATCCCGGGGAACTGCAAAGCCGATGAACTTGCTAGGAAAGGGACGACATTACAAATTCTCGAAGAATTTTCATATATTGGTGCGCCACTATCCACGTGCAAGCAACTAAAACTAAATATTCACGATTGCCTGATCGGACAACGTTATCAACCCTGTTAAAGTGCTGCAAATGTACGGACAATGATAGATTGTTAGGCAAAGGCGAATTGACAGTTCAGACGATTGCAAGAAAACTATACAATTTCATATACATATTTACAATATATTTTGTAAATATTTATATGCAGGATAATACAAATATTTTATAGACAGTGTTACCAATAAAATGTTTTTCTGACAATTGCGTCGTTGTCCCATGCATAAACTTCGCACATCTAACAATCTGCAAATTATCTCACAATGACTTGTTCTGCTAACGCTGCAAGACCAAAATTGTATGTTCACACCCTTGTACGTTCACAGGGTCGCATTTCTCCACCATTTTTCCGGCAATATTTTCCGATCAGACAACTTATATATTTATTTATACTCGGCAATTTTTTCCAAGCAAGTGTCAAAGTTTGTTGGCGAGAGCTCTTTCCGGCTCTTTCCTAAAAAGCGTTTGAACTGGTTGGAGAAGTTCAAAGCCGCCGTCTATTTAAGTAAGGCCAAACTCGACAAAAGTCGAAATGGTAATCGATTTCGGTTGATATTCCGCCGTCGGCTAAAAATGGAAAAAAGTCGAAATGATAAATCGATTTTTCCAACTTTTTGCTTGGTGAAAATCGATTTCGACTTTTTCCAATCAAAAGTCGATTAGTCGAAACTCGATTTATAGATCCCAACTCTGGAGGCAACATCCCTAAATTCACAAACAGCCCTCGACTGCCGCAGATCTCTTAACGAGATGGCTGAGGAGTTTAATATACACCTCATATGTGTGCCTGGGCATAGGGATATCACGGGGAACTGCAAAGCCGATGAACTTGCTAGGAAAGGGACGACATTACAAATTCTCGAAGAATTTGCATATATTGGTGCGCCACTATCCACGTGCAAGCTTTGGCTTAGGCAAGAGGCAATCAGGCAGTCCAACGAATGATGGACAGAAATTGGCACCTGCAGGGTAGCTAGACAAATCTGGCCAAGGTAGAGAGGCAGATTGTCTACGTTAGTATCAGTTCTGACGGGACACTGCTTGATCGGCGAAAACGTCAAAAGATTGGGTATTGACTCTAATGACTTCTGCAGAAGCTGTGGAGATGAGGAAGAAGCTCCGAGTAAACGACGACTGGACATACTGGACATACTGGGGTCGGCCTTTGTATGCAGCCTACAGATCTTTCCAGTACCGATATTCGTACAATCGATAAATTTGTATATCAATCAGGTTGGTTTCGATGAAGGGCATTTCAGCCCGTGGTAACACTAGCGACATAAACTGGTCTATGTGAGCTTGTATAAAAAAAATACGGATGCCACCCTAACCTAAAGCGAAACCTATCTTAGGACTAAAATTGATCACAGGCAAGGGCAATTCCACCGAAACCGCCCTATATAATCTAGTCAGCTTTATTGATGGATATACATATATCTGTTAAGGAATATATTATGGTAGCTTTCTTAGATATAGAGGGGGCCTTCAATAACATAAATCCAGCCGCTATAAATATACGTAGGTTCATTCATAACCTTCTGATTTAAGGTTGTATTTCAGCTAGCTTAGGGTCAATTGACCTCCATAGATTTGTCAACAGGAAATAGCAAAGGCTATGGTTGCGCTATATACCCATAAAAAGGCCGTCAGCCGATAATTCTGGTCGGCATTGTCGTCTGGCGGACATCTCTGCAGAAATCCACCTTCTACGCGATACTAAACAAAGTTCAGCGAATGGCTGCTATATGTATCACTGGTGCGCTAAGAACGACATCAGCTGAGGCACTAAATTGTATACTCTGTTTACTGCCGCTAGACTTTACAACAATACAATATGCCGCGTGTACTGCCATTAGAATATGGTCAAGAAATGGCTACGGACATAGTGTATTTCTATACACATTCTTGAGTAGACTATGTCTGAACCAATTTTTGACAAGATATATCTCAGTCCTATACCTGACAGATCAGAATGGAATGGTCGTATCCCAGGACATAGGAGATTCGTTAACTCTTTCTAACGTAACGTCTTTTCAGAGGAACTTGAATTATCCATTGCAAAAAGACTGCCTGATCTCTGTAGTGTTCATCAGGCAGAAATCATAGCTATTAAAAAGGTAGCAGAATGGCTGAAAATTAATGTTCTGACCGAAATCGGTATAAAGGTGAACACTATTGATTGATTACACTTATTCAAAGCCCGCTAAACAGAAGACGGAGTACTGCCTTCACTAAATTGCAATACTGTTAGATCTAGGACGGTGTGGATGCAAAGTCGTGGCATATGTTGATGGCGTGGCAATCGGCTATCGACTATGGTATAGAGGAAACTGGAAAATGTCCTAACGTCATTAGAGACATTCTACAGGTGGTACTGGACAAATTGGCTAGATGGACCAGAAGCAGCGGTTTACGGTTAGGCTAGGGTGGCAGCCTTTTTTTGTCAGCTCACGTAGACCGGTTTAGGTCCCTAGTGTTACCACGGGCTGAAATGACCATCATCGAAACCAACCTGTTTGCTATACAAATTTATCGATAGTACGAATATCGGTACCGGAAAGTTCTGTTAGACGGCTTAGGAAGGCCGACCCCAGTATGTGCAGATCTCCACTTCTTCCTCATCTCCACGGCTTATGCAGAAGTCATTGGAGTCAATACCCAATCTTCTGGCGCGTTCGCCGATCAGGCAGTGTCTCGTCAGAACTGATACTATCGTAGACAATCTTTTCCTTTCTAGTGCGAGGAGATATTTTGACCTTCTCAGGTCATACCTTGGACAGATTTGTCTAGCTACACTGCGGGTGCCGATTTCTGTCCGTCTTTCGTTGGACGTGGATATTGTCACACCAATATATGCGAATTCTTCGAGAAGTTGTAATGTCGCCCCTTTCCTAGCAAGTTCATCGGCTTTGTAGTTCCCCGGGATATCCCTATGTCCGGGCACCCATATGAGGTGTAGAAGCAGCGGTTTGTGCATGAACCCAAACAAGACAGAATTGGGTCTCTTTACTAGAGAGAATAATAAATGGAACCGAGCTTGTCCTTTCTGAAAGTGCAAAATATCTAGGAACAATTTCAGATAGAAAATTTTTATTCAGACTTAACGTACTGGAACGTGTTAGGAAAACCAATGTCGCATTATATTCCTGTAAGAAAGCTGTGGGGTCGCGTTGGGCCCCATCCCCTACAATCGAAGAAGTCAAGAACTAAGGCCACATCACAATGTAGTGCTATGGTAACCGACCGAGTGGACTATATACCAACGGTGTATACCTTTGGGAGGAACTTCACCACTAAGATACCTGCCAGAGAGGAATGGGTTGCCAGAACACCAGGAAATAGAAAACATATCCACTTCTACACAGATGGTTCGAAACTTGATGATAAGGATGGCTTCGGAATGCACTATAAATAACTCAGTATTAATATAGCTCATAGACTACCAGATACCTGTAGTATTTATCAAGCAATAAAGGAAGTCGTGGCTGGCCGCAACATAGTGACTAACACTAGCGTTGTCATTTACAGGGACAGTCAGCCAGCTATCAATTCTCTGGAGGCCACATCCCTGAATTCACAAACAGCCCTCGCCCTGCCGCAGATCTCTTAACGAGATGGTTATCAGTTAACATACACCTCATATGGTTACCTGTGCACTGGGCATCCCGAAACTGCAAAGCTGGTGAACTTGCTAGGAAATTACAAATTCTGGAAGAATATGTTGGAGCGAGGCAATCAGGCAGTCCAACGAAAGATGGGCAGAAATCTGCACCTGTAGTGTAGGTAGACAAATCTGGCCAATATACGAACTGAGAAGATGTCTCCACGTAATATAGAGGAAAGTACTGTCTACGTTAGTGTCAGTTCTGGCGGGACAGATTAGGTATTGAGTCCAATGACTTCTTCAGGAACTGCGGTGATGAGGAAGAAGTGGAGAGCATTGAGCACTTGCTTTGCTACTGTATTATGGTCGTCTTTTGTAGGAAGTCTGACAGATCTTTCCAGAATCGATGTTGGTCAATTGATAACATTGTTTATCAAACAGGTTGGTTTCGATGAGGGGCATCTGTGCCCGTGGTATTAGTAGGGACCTATGTTGGTCTATGTGAGCTGGAAAAGCTGGCTGCCACCCTAATCTAAACATAACACATTGACAATTTTGTTTCTAAGGCAAAAAACGTCAAATTTTATCTTACCGAATGCAAAATTGCGCTATCGAAAAACTTCCTATATGATATAATCAATACCAGAACGATCGGATGTATTACTCAGATTGGCTCAATATCTATAAAATGGCAACTCATAAACTCCGACTCCAAAGCTCTGGCAAAATTTGCATCTTTACAGATTTTTATATAGTAAAATATTTTTTAAAATTTGAAAGCCTGTTCAATTGATTCGGAAATAACAAAAAAAAGTATGAGAATAAAATATCATATTCTGGTTAAAAAAAACTGGGTGCAAAATTTCAAACCCTTAGCTATAATATATATATATATTTCAGTATTCGCATCCATTTGTTAAAAGTGTTTTACTCGTATCTTCTTATTCGCTTCACACATACCAATGAAAACCTCTTCCATTTTTTCTTCAAAACAGTTGAAAAATATGCTTGTCCTTGGTAACAGGAGGTAAAAATATGGAAAAGATTCGTAATACTTGAATATCCTGCAAAAGTATCAATTTATTTCCTTAATTTTGTTGGTACTAAAGGGTCAAACTATTATTCGCTTTCGCAAAAATGCACATTTCACTATTCGCTTTCGCATTCGCAAGAAATACATTTCAATATTCGCTTTCGCTAAAGTCACTTTCGTTACATCCCTACTATGCATATATACATTTACTTTGAAAAGAATTTTAATTTTTACTCGTAACTAAAGGGTTTTCCAACAAGAGGTGTTTTTTTAGTATTCAAAGAAAAATTCCATTTTTTGAGATAAATGATCGGATGTTTATTTCATAATAAAGTGGAAGGTATGCCGTTATCAATGAAAAACAACATCAGCCAAATGGCCACAACGACCACGCTTACGGGACCATATCCTTTTCATGCAATTTTCCATAACCAAATCGCAAAGTGGCTGCCCTATGTCCTCGATAGCCTCACGAATTCTATCTTTGAGATCTTGAATCGACGCTGGGCTGTTGGCGTAGACCTTATCTTTCACGTGGCCCCAAAGGAAAGATCTCGGTGGCCAATTGTGATCACCTCTCGAGAGATAACACGGTCCGGAAACGTTTCCCGTAACAGAGCAATGGTTTCGTTGCTCGTGTGGCACGTAGCGCCGTCTTGTTGAAAATAAACGTTGTCCAGATCAATACCATCCAACTCCGACCATAAAAAATCATTAATCATCTCTCGATAGCGCAATCCATTCACCGTAACTGTTGATCCAACCTCATTTTTGAAAAAGTAAGGTCCAATGACCCCGCCGGACCATAAACCACACCAAACAGTCACACGTTGAGAATGGAGAGGCTTCTCAACAATAACTCTTGGGTTTTCCGAGCCCCAGATGCGACAATTTTGCTTGTTGACGTTACCACCGAGGTGAAAATGGGCCTCATCAGTCAAGACGATTTTTCGATGGAATTCCGGATCATTTTCATGCATTTCAAGGACCCAATCAGCAAAGACACAATGTTGTTGATGATCGGCCGGCTTGAGTTCTTGTGTTAACTGAACTTTATAAGCCTTACGACCCAAGTCTTTATGCAAGATACGGTGTAATGACATTTGTGGAATGCCCAATTCCAAAGAACGACGAGGAATGGGTTTTCTTCAACACTTTGGGCTACAGCAGCAATATTCTCAGTTGTTCTTGAGCGACGTGCACGGGTTTTATTCTTCACATCACTAACTTGTCCCAATAGCGCTTCACGACGACCCAAAAATGCTTTAGTTTTGCGAACTGTGACTGCAAGATTTTCACCATTTTTGTAGTGAATTTTAATAATTTCAATGCGTTGTTGAATCGTGTATCGTTCCATTTTTAGTAATGGCGTAGTTTCTACTTGTCAAATGTCAAAGAATAAAAGCTTCAAAAGTGACAGCTACCGAAATACCGGGTGATTCAAAATAACACATCTAGTTGGAAAACCCGTATATATCTAACAAAAATTGAGGAATAACGATAAAATGTTTAAATATCTTAGGCTCACTTTCAATTTACTTTGAACCACTGAATCTCATTATCATTCACTCATTTAAAAAAAGAAATATTAAAAATATTTTAAAAATATTGCCCACAAATTACTGCGGAACTCTTAACGCATATAATGCCCCGCAGAACTCCACAAATTGTTTTAATAAAAATTTGTATTTCCATGAATCTTCCAAGGCTGGCCAATGGATCCTCAATTTGGTAGATTATTATGGCGCCACCTTTGTGATATTCGGCTTGGCTTTATTTCAAATCATCGGCGTTGCGTGGGTTTATGGTAAGTTGAGAAAAGCTTTGGTATTTTTGAGAACAGCATTTGTTTTTTTGGTTAAAATTATTTTTGAAATCGTTAAAAAAGCGATCGTAATTAAAGACCAAATAACTATTTTGGAATGCTAACATTTTTTGATTTTAAGTGATGTTAAGTGTTAAGATTTGTGCCATTATAGTGAACGAAACGAAAAAGGTTCACATTAGCATATTACAATCAAAAACCAGTAAGGAAAGGCTAAAGGTGGGCGATACCCTACACCACTCTAGTAAGATTGGATAATATTGAAATATCAAATGTATACTTTAACTAAAATTTGTTTGCACAGTTTCATGTGGTACGTCTCTGCCTCTTTAGCCAAATGGGACGAAGCATATATGAATGAGCAATATAAGAATGAACTATCTGGTTTAAATGGTTTATAACTTTTTTATTTATGCGATTATTATAATTTTTTTAAAATACAGTATATAAACCGTATAGCTCATTCTGTGGGATATGAAACGAACGAAAAATTTCGCAAAAATTTAATTATTTTTGTACGTTGTTCGATTCATAATTGATTCCCTAAGTCTCATTTACAAAATGCTGAAAAAACAAAGAATGAATAATATTTAAAAATGTTATAAAGAATTCAAACCATATAGCTCATTCTGCGCCACCCTGTATATGGGAGATATAACTTAGCTGGTGATTCTGAGTCGATCCGTATACTTTAAGGTGGGTCTAGCTGTAGTATTCTAGATGTCGCAAACATCTGCCATAAAACAAACTTGAAGGATAGACAGATGGACGAAGAGACTGTCACAGCTAAATCGACTGAAATGTGATTCTAAGCTAAGATCGGTATAATAAATCAATTTCCTAATTTCAGTTTATTTATATTCAGAACAACCCACACGAACAATGGACGTCGTAGATCCAAATACTCGTACTTACTTACCTTTCCGTTTTGACTTCTTGCTGCCCAATGTCTTTTCAAAATGTGTTCCGATTATGCTGAAATTTGGCTGTTTGCGTTAAATTGTGCTTTTTATGATAAATCGTCATCACCTACCCCATTTGACATCCCGACCACTTTCAGTTTGTGATTTGTTCTACCTAATCGTCTTTTAAGTTGATTTAATCATGTCCAACTGACTGTCCGTCTGTGAATATATTCTGCACAGAGGCTTTTCTTATACAGTCCCCATGTGATGGTCACATTTTATAATTGCTTCGGATTTAACTTCTCCACGATCTACATAGAAGTCACATTTTTCTAATGGTTTGGCCAAAATGTAGCTGTATTTTTTATAGAGCCTAAAAACGCTCTTTGTGAAAATAGGGAATCTCGTTCCATGTCCGATTTTTTTATTTAATTATTTAATTATTCTAAATTTGGGAAATTATTGGGATAACCAAAAAAAAAACGATTATTTATTAATATTTTTTCTGTTGTAGTAACCAATTATTCGTTGCAATAATAATCTTTGTTTTATTGAAACAATTTCTGTTGTCAAGAATAAAACATTGGTTTTTACCAAAAAACCAAAATTAAAAGTTTAAAATTGGTTACCACAACTACCCGAGTGTCAACGAAAAAAGCAATCTTAATTCGATTGATACAACCATCGATTTAGTTGCAAGCATTTTTACTTGATTGTATCCATGTTATTATTGTTGTTTCAACTATTTATATATAAATACAACCGACACACGGTGTAGGCAATATAACGGGTGATCCAAGTAGAGATTCTTTTTTCAATAGCCTTTTTTTGACAGATCACGTGTGAGTCGTGTCATGCTGTCATGTTATTTTTGTTAAGTATTGTTTGGCATTTCATCATGGAAAGACTTACCATACTTAACAAAAATAACATGACAGCATGACACGACTCACACGTGATCTGTCAAAAAAATTCTATTGAAAAAAAGTATTTCTACTTGGATCACCCTATATAAACGCCTTTAAATTAAGGCGTTGATACATTGCCAAAATACTTCAATACAAACTAAATATGTAATTCGGAAATTTTAGTTCCAAATAAAAAAATATTAGGACGGGAACATTGTTTTCGCTAGAACAATATCATAATATTTCTGTGTGTCAAATATTATATAAGTATATTTTGAGTGAACCCTAAACATTAGGCCGGGTCGATTTGTGGGGAGATAAAAAAAGTCGCCACTGCTCAGTGAAAATCGTATTCTAGGGATCAAAATAAGAAACTTTGCCGAAGGAACCATACCTCTAAAACGAATTCTGATGTCCCGGAATTTGGGTCGAACTTTTGGGTAGGGGCAAATTTTGAAAAATCCCACTTTGACCCATTTAGAGTGCTCCAATCGAGTCCAAATGTATGACCGACCCCCACTAACTTTGGAGGCCCGACCCACCCATGTCAGTGGCACACCCCCTGGAACCCCCTGGGGGTTCCATACATTTGGACTCGATTTGAGCACTCTAAATGGGTCAAAGTGGGATTTTTTCCGGGACATCAGAATTCGTTTTAGAGGTATGGTTCCTTCGGCAAAGTTTCTTATTTTGATCCCTAGAATACGATTTTCACTGAGCACTTCACTGAGTGGGAGTCGGTCATACATTTGGACTCGATTGGAGCACTCTAAATGGGTCAAAGTGGGATTTTTTCCGGGACATCAGAATTCGTTTTAGAGGTATGGTTCCTTCGGCAAAGTTTCTTATTTTGATCCCTAGAATACGATTTTCACTGAGCAATGGGCGATTTTTAAATCGACCCGCCCTACTAAACATACATATCAACATTAGAAATGTAAAAGGGCGTAACAACAAGAAAAATGGAAATTCAGTTTTCGATGGATTTCGGTACACTGCATCAAAATATGCTTTCTGAAAAATATTTTCCGGGCTACTATCAAAAATTGTGAATTTATTGAAGAAATTCAAAAGGGACCACCAACAAATTATTTCTTTTTTCATAGCTAAAAATTCCTATTTCACGCAATTTTTACAACCAAGTTATAAATCATGTTTGTGTGAATTTTTTATGCCCCATTATGTTTATGTATTATCCTGAAAACCTCATTTTTCTAACAACAACATTTTTCATTTTATTTAGTTTTTTGCTTATCCTGTAAAATTTTCAAATATGAAATTTCTGATGACGATATGTGATTTCAAGCAGAATATATTTGGCACAATATACTACAGAAGTGATTTTTTCAGCGTGTATAAAAGCATGACACTGCACAATTTCAGTTATTTATATACACTTGTAAGTTACATTTAAAGTTGAAGCAGTTAACTTTTTGTACAAAATGGTGACTGTGTGGGAGGTACCAAAAGGGGCGGGACAACTTCGCCAATTTTCATCAAGATAATAGCGACAGATAAACTATTACTATATAGCATAGTTCACTATATAAGGTAGGTACTAGAAGGAGGGGACCAATATGCCACATCATCGAACATAGCCTGAGATAGAAACATATATGACTTAAAGTGTCTTAAAACGGATTTCCGCCGAACGTAATTAGGGTCTTTGTTCACTCCTTTGATGTGTTCCAGCCGATTTAGATCCCAAGGTGTTGAGTGTATTACTTGGCAACAACTGTTGGAGTGAACTCTACGATTGGCCCTGCTCGACTTTAGTCTTTCCTTACATGAGTTTTGACGCGTATGGTCAATAGATTACAAAAAAGTCAGAATTGTAATTTCTATGGATAAGTTGACGAATAAAAAAAAATCTTTGATTTCGAATGAAACTTTTGGAATTTAATTTGAATTTTCTGTATGATAATGGCAACAAAAATACTAACTTATTTCTAATGATTAATGGTTTCTAAGGTGTGCTTACATTTTTCTTTTTAGGATTGCAAAATTTTTGCGACGATGTAGAATTCATGACAAGAATGCGTGTATCATTCTATTGGCGGATTTGTTGGGCCGTGGTCACACCACTATTGCTTTTATTCATTTTCGTGTACTCCATGGCCGAGCTTAAAACGTTACAATATGCCGGAATGGATTATCCAGAATCGGCGAATAGTAAGTTTTGTCCAAAATCCTCTATTTTTGTTTTGAAAATATAAAATTTCTTTTGTTATCTTTTACAGTTGCAGGTTGGATTTTGTTGGCCATAGGATTTGTGCAATTTCCATTATGGTTCCTATGGACTACCACCTATAATTGCAGTGGTACACTGTGGAGTGTAAGTCTTTAAATTAGATTTTAGTTAATTAAATACAAAGAAATTCAAACAAACGGAGTGATTGATATGATGGGGATCGTGACATATCGCTGGCTTAGAATGTAAAAGTGATAAGTTCACTTTTGACCAAAATTTATTTTTTAGTGTAGGATGGATGCTGAAATAAAAATGAATCGGTTTCATATCCGTTAGCTGAACTAACATATAGATGGCAATAGTAGTTTTAAAAAAATTACTTTCGTGAAAAGTGGCAACCTTCTAAAAAATGTGTTTTATGTTTCAAAGCGCCACGTTGTTTAGTTTTTTTTTGCGCTCAAAAGTACACTATCTCAGTGAATTTGTAAACATGGAAGCAATTGGTCTCCGATATGTAATACAATACTTTTATTTGAAAGGCCTCAGTCCTGCCAATGTTTAAACCGAGCTAGATTCTACTTTGGTGGAGTTCGCTGCATGTGTGGCAGAGTATAAACGGGGCCGTACGAGCTGTCAAGACCAACACCGTAGTGGTAAACCAATTGAGGTGTCAACGCCAGAAGTGTTTAAAAAAAAATCCACAAAATGGTATTGGATGACCGTCGTTTAGGGTTGCCAGATGTCCTGAACTCGCCTGAACTGTTCAGTTTTTTTGGATCTGTTCATTTTTCAGGGAAAATTGTATTTGTTCAGGAAATATTTAAGAGCTACCTAATCTAAAAAATACAACAACCAAATATATATATATATATATAAATTCCTTTTGTTCCTATAAGGAGCATAGGGCTTCAACGATTGCATTCCATTCTTCTTTGTCTGCTGAAAACGGCTTCACCTCGTTCCACGATTTATTTATTTTTGCAACTTCTATATCCAACTGTCGGCGCCAAGTGTGGCTTGGGCGTCCCCTCCTTCGGCTGCCTTGGGGATTCCAGTCGATTGCAGTCCTGGTTATGTCAGGTTGTGGTCTGCGCAAAGCAGATCCACCCGATCCACCTCCATTTCCGTCTTCGAATTTCGATTTCAATTGGGGTCTGCCTGGTTTGTGCCCAGAGTTGAGCATTGCTAATGGTGGTTGGCCAGAAAATTTTTTGGATTCGTCGAAGGCAGCGGTCCACAAAAACCTGGATTGTTCTGAGGTCGCAACGAGCTGCGTTCCATGATTCGCATCCGTACAAAGCAACTGACTTCACACAGCTGTTGAAAATGTTTAGTTTGGTGCGCCGTGAGAATTGCTGGGAGTTCCACACTGGATGTAATTGGCCATAGGCTTATCGGGCTTTGTTGGTGCGGTTCGCAACGTCCTCTTTGGAGCCTCCGTCTGCTGTAATTATGCTTCCCAGGTAGCAAAATGATTGGACGTCTTCAATTTTCTCATGTTGTAAGGTGAAGTTGTTTGAGTTGGCCTTGTTGATTCTCATGGCCTTGGTCTTGGGTATGTTTATCTTAAGACTATATAGTGTGGCTTCGGTTTCCATTTCTGTCAATTTCGACTGCAAATGTCGTCCGATCTTCGAGACGGCCGTTTAAACCGCAAATTATACCTCTTGCTGTTGATGTTGTTTTTGCCATGATGGTGTCAATGACCACGTTGAAAAGCAAGGGCGATAGTGGACATCCTTGGCGAACTCCAACGTTAACATTAATGGGGTCGCTTGTTATATCCTCGTGTACAATGCGGCAGGTTGCATTCTTGTACAGGGAGACAACAAATTATTTCACAATAAATGTTTGGTGGACATTTGTACTAACGTCAAAACCTAATTTGAAAATTGTAAATGTCTTATCACAATATTTATGTCCAAAACTTAAGATAAATGTAAATTTTAACTTGCATAAAGACAGAATTTCAAATCCTGTTTTTAGTATAGGGAATAAACGGGTTGTTTAGAGGATTAGGACTTTGTGCATTTGTATGTACCACACAAAAGGAGAAGAGATAGACCCATAGTTTATTAATCCAATCGATCTAGAATCCCTTTCCGATTCGATTTAGCAATGTCCGTAATCAAAGCCCAGATCACAATATACATAAATCCGATCTCAACGAAATTTTGCACACACATTTCATATCTCTCAATGACTATCACTACTGATCTTCGGAGTTTATGAGTTATAATTTCCATTTGATATTCATGAAATTTTATGAATAGTATTTTATTCGTCTAATTAACATCTGTGTGAATATGGACAATATTGGTTCAGATTTAGCTCCCACACGGGGCAAAATCGCCTTTTTTGATATGTTTGAATCGAAAGAAAATATATTTGGAACACAAATTTTTAAATATTTTATATTTCTTAGCAAATAAATTTTATTTGAAAATCAATAAAATATATTTGGAACGCATATATTAATATATTACAACAAATTATATTTGCAAACTAAATTTCTCAAATAAAATATGTGTTTAAATACAAATAAAATTATTATTTAGGAATTTTTCCAAATATATTTTATTTAAAAAAGATTTCCAAAACTTTTGCTGAGTTTTTCAAATTTCAGTTTAAATTTTTCCTTGGTTTCGAATTGTACCTCCCAGTTATGATACCATATGCAGCATTACCTTCTGTTTTAAATCAATCATTTAAAATTTCTGAGTATTCCAAGCCATCATTAGTTGTCAATTCTCTAAGTACATTATATTGACCCAAGTTTATATGATTTCAATTATTTTTTTTACGAACATTAAAAATTTCTAAAAATTTAACTTTGAATTACTGAAAAATTTGACACAATTTATGTATTTTATGAATATTTATATCCAAATAAATATTTGTTTCACAAATAGCAGTCACATTGGGATGTAAACAAATATTTGTTTAGAACAACATCTTCCCAAATACACAATTTTTGTATGTACCAAATATTACATGCTTAGAGTCTACGCTAAACATATATATGTTTCAAGCCGAATATGTTTGGGACAATATACTACAGAAGCGATTTTTTTTCAGCGTGCATATATATGTACAAATGGCCATACTGATTTGGCATCTATGCGCTAATCTTTGTCAAATTAGAAGAAAATGTGGGATTTAGATATTGACCTGCAAGCACCATATAAACATTATTTTACATCATATCAATATGAAACCTAGCAGAGGGGAGTTTCTTCGTGCTTAAACGAACTCAGGGAAGATTGAAGTAAATAGCGCTATAAAAGTCTTATTTCACATCTAATCATTATTCAATTTGACAGAGAGGAGTTTCTAGATTCATGAACGAACACCTCCAAGTTTGAAGAAAATAGGTTCACATTTATAAAGGGTTTTCCAACAAGAGGTGTTATTTTGGTATTCAAAGAAAAATGCCATTTTTTGAGATAAATAAAGAGGAAGGTATGCCGTTAATAATGAAAACAAAATCAGCCAAATGGCCACCACGACCACGCTTACAGGACCATATCCTTTCCATAACCAAATCGCAAAGTGGCTGCCCTATGTCCTCGATAGCCTCACGAGTTCTAGTAATTTTACATTCACCACCTGGCAACCTGGTTGAAGGTTCATGAGCTAGCTGAAGTCAAAGGCATTACAAAAAGTGATGTATATCGCATATTGATGAACAAATTTATGATGAAACGAAAAATTTATGACGTGCCGCGTTCGCTCACAATCAAGACAATGCACCAGTTCACACATCCACTATTGTCAATAAGGTGCGACTTGCTTCTGCACGAACCAGATTTAGCTCCCTCGGATTATTTTTTGTTTCCAAACTTGAAAAAATGGCGAGGCGAAAAAAAATTTGGCAGCAATGAACAGGTGGAGGTTACTGTTGATGGCTATTTTCAGGAGCTAGACAGTTCTTACTAATGGGTGATCTAAGTAGAGATACTTTTTTTGACAGATCACGTGTGAGTCGTGTCATGCTGTCATGTTATTTTTGTTAAGTATTGTTTGGCATTTCATCATGGAAAGACTTACGCCTGAACAACGTTTACAAATTATTCAGTTTTATTATCAAAATAATCGTTCGCCAATTGCGCTAAGTCCATTTTTTTAAATCCAAAAAACACTTTCCAGTCGACCCACGACCTTGACACCCATGAGCAATATTTTAGCTCTCGTTAAGAGCTATCTTTTTGCCATTGACCGATTCCCGATCTGACGTACCGGAATCATCGGTCCATATTTCTACAAAAAGTATGCCACCAAGATCGTGTGATATCACACCGTTAGACTTTTTCCTGTGGGGATATGTAAAGTCTAAAGTTTATGCGGACAAACCCGCTTCAATTCAGTCCTTGGAGCAAAACATCACGCGTGTCATTCGCCAGTTACCAGTTGAAATGCTCGAACGAGTCATCTATAATTGGACTCAACGGATGGGCCATCTGAGACGTAGCCGCGGCCAACATTTGATAGACATAATCTTCAAAGAATAAATGCCAAAGAATGTTCTTTCAAATGATAATAAACATTCTCCATTCAATTTGAATTTTCTGTTTTTTCTTTAAAAAAGTAGGGAACCTCGAAGTGGATCACCCTATATAAAAAGCTATTGAAAATTGTTGGAAAAAGTACATCGAGCTAAAATGAGTTTATGTGAAGAAATAAAGAAATGTTCCCAAATTTGTTACGTTTCTTTGTTAGGTCGACTAATTTTGACCCTCGTCTACCTCTAAAGAATATTTGTATGTAATCAAATTGCAATGTATTTTAGCTCACTTGTAAAATGTATAAAAGTGGACATATATGAAATAGCCCATACTATTTATACAATCTATTAAAAAAATTATAATGCACATAAGCCACTAACCTTTAATAATCTTTCATTTTAACAGTCTCTCCAGAAGTCATGTAGTGCCAGTGATGACTGGGGTCCCAGCAATGCCGATATACGCAAACAATGGCTAATGTACAAAACGGAAATGCGAGAGAAAAGATGTGCGAAATACAAAACCGGAAATAGTTCATCACTGTTTTGGCAAAAACTAAAGAATACCTTTTGTAACACTTCATAGTCTTTAGTCTAGAATAGGATAGAACATTTCCTATTGTTGTGTTTTTGTGGTTTATTTTTTATAATAAATTAATAACTTTTAAGCATTTATTCTTTGCTAATATGCTAGATATGTATGTGTATATATGTAAATCTAAGCCAAAATTATAGATAAATATAGTATATTTAATAAATAATAACATTTAGCATACAATCAATCTGCGTTATTCCTGACGAATTTTAAATCTGTATACATATGGGGCAAACATGGTATGGGCGTCCGATCGGAAAACGGAGAAATGCTGCTTGACACCTGCAGAACAAACAACGTTGCTATTGGTGGAACTCTATTTCCTCACCCGAGGATTCACAAAGTGACATGGGTATCTCCAGATAACAAAACTGAGAATCAAATTGATTATATAATCATCAGCAGAAAATGGAAAAGTTCATTATTAGACGTACCGAATAAGAGAGGAGCCGATATCGCCAGTGATCACCATCTGGTGATCGCAACGCGCAGAATAAAAATAGCCGCAATCAAAGTGAACAACCAGCAGTCCCAAAAACGATATAAAGTGAAAAGTGTCATACGCAAACTAGCGTCTTATCCTGATCGACACACTTGGACCACGGTAAAGAAAATCTTTACGAAACAGCTGCACAACACCTAGGATTCAAGAACAATACGCGTAAGGAATGGATAAGCGAGGAAACGTGGGATCTCATCAAAAATATAAAAAATGCTAAAGCGGCCTGCAACTCTAGTCGAACACGATCTAACAAAGCCCAATTTCAGAAGATGCATAACCGACTAAACCGGAAGCTTAAACACAGTGCGCGGCGTGATAAGAGAAAATGGATTAACAACATAGCGAAAGAAGTTCAATCAGCAGCCGAAACAAATAGAACTCGTGACCTATACCTTGCCGATAGGAAATTGACCAACAAAAATGTTTTTATGGGGAAGCCGCTATAGAATGATTTTAGGGAATTAATAACATGCAAAAAACAACAACTCCAGCTTTGGGAACAATTCTATACAGAAATGCAATCTCCTGAAATCCATGATCAACAACGAGTATGTGACTGTGAAACTCACACTCAGTATGCTTGCATGTCTTCTGATCCACCAACAGCTATGGAAATAGTCGATGCAATAATAACAAATCTCCCGGCTTTGGTAATACATATATCACCGGAATTACTTCGAATCGATTATAGCAACAGCGCACACTTGATGTTGCCTTTTATTACCAACTTTTGGATCAAAGAAACTCTCCCAGATGACCTTGCGAAAGGAGTAATTGTCAGTCTCCCAAATAAGGTGACCTGACAGACCGAAAGAATTGGCTAGGTATAACACTATTTAGGGTGATCAATAAAGTTATCGCATACATAATTCTGAAGAGAATTTCTTCATACATAATTCTGGGCTGGGAAATCGTGTGTCGATCAAGTAAACAGCCCTCGCATAATTGTGGAACTGTCAGTTGAGTGGAGATCGGCCCTATATCTCGCCTTTATAGATTTCGAAAAAGCTTTTGACCTTCAACCACCCCGCTATTTGGAATGCAAAGGTGTCCCCAACATGCTGATAAATCTAATCGAAAGTCTCTATAAAAATGCTACTTGTAGAATTCTGCATGAAGAACAATTGGGCAATAAAATGTCGGTGAAGAAAGGAGTGAGGCAGGGATGTGTCCAGTCGCCATTGCTTTTCATCTGCGTCCTCGATATGGTGATGAGAAAAGCCTTGGATGTGAGTAGAGGAATTACTTGGGGCCTGACGGAGAAGTTAGGAGATCTCGACTATGCAGATGATATCTGCCTTCTTAGCCACTCTGAACAATAAATTAAAACTCCGTGGGTCTCAAGGTAAACATCATAAAAACAACAATAATGAGAATGATATTCGTAGTTCTAACTGTGCTGGTCCTAGAATCAGGGAACTAAATCTAGAAATCAGTAGGAAAGTCAACGAATATAAGCGGAATAAATGGCTAGATCAATTGAAGCAGTGCAACTTAAGTTCCGGTATTAGTAAATTGTGGGCAACAGTTAAGTCACTCTCGAATTCAGGCAGGAAAGACGACCGGATGACAGTTACATTTGTTGCCACCACCGTGACTCACCCGAAGACGTGCGGGCGTTATTTTAATCGGTTATTTATAGAGCACCCCGTGAGTGACATATTCAAAAGGAAAGTAATGCGTCGTATCCATGCTCTCCGAGCTGAAGAAGTACCACCACAATTTACAGTTGGAGAAGTTGCATATCCGTAGCGCTGAGTCATCCAAAGCGCTTGGTCCCGACGGTATTTCTATGCTGATGTTGAAGCAGTTAGATATACCGGGAGTTGAGTATCTGACTAGGGTCCTCAATTTGTCCTTGACCACTCTGATAATACCCGAAGACTGGAAAACGGGCAGAGTGGTCCCGCTACTGAAACCGGGCAAAGATGCGAGTAAGGGAGAATCGTTCAGGCCTATCTCCCTGCTCTCGGCAGTAGCAAAGACGCTTAAGGCGTTAATCCTCCCGAGCCTGACTGGACATTTTCCAATTGCTGATCATCAGCACGGATTCAGAAAGCAGCATAGTACGACTACGGCTTTACACGCCATATCCACACATGTAAGCCACGGGCTTTACCAAAACAAGCCCGGTGACAGGACCGTCTTCGTGGCGCTTTACCTATCGAAGGCCTTTTGAGGACATCGCCAACACTTCCTTCCCGACCAGTTTGAAACGTTGGACCTCCAATTACATGTGTGGCCGCCAGTCGTATGTGGAATTCAGAAACAAGAAGTTCAAACGACGTAGAGTGAAACGGAGTTCCCCAAGGTGGGGTTATATCTTCGGCACTGTTTAACCTCTACTTTTCTGCAATTCCACCTCTGCTTGACGGCGTTGAAATCGTATTATATGCCGATGGCTGTACGATTCTGGCGTCGGGCCCCTTGATCGATAAAATATGTGGAAGGCTAAATGTCTACTTGGCTGAGATTGCCAATTTCTTCCCTGCGAGGAACCTCCGCCACCAAATCATCCACCATACTGTTTACCGCATGGACAGCGCAAGTGCAGGAGTAACTCAATATGAAAATCGATGACGCAAGAATTTCGGCCACCAACTACCCAAAGGTTCTGGGTGTCGCATTTGATAGCCTCTTCAGGTTTGAATTTGCCTTTTTATCCTCTTAGTTGTTGTTGTAGCAGTATATATGTGTTTGTTGTCCATTATGTGTTTTTTTATTCGCCTTGTGTAGTTGGTTCTGCTGTATTTGTATCCAGGCCAAGGAAAATGGCTGCTTCCACTATTTGGGTCCAAAGAGACCTGGGAACGAGTTGAGTGGGTCTGGCTGGGCAGCTAAATAGGTGTAGTGCGTCGTGTGCGGGACATGTGTTCGACGTGGTGCCATCAATCCTTGCCCAGTATAAATTGAGGCTGTCGTGGTATATCCTCTCCTCCTCCTAGCACTACATTGACTCTAATTATTTACTGCTTCAGCGACTGCATCAGATTGCATGTCAGCCAGACCTGCCTGGTAAGCTCTTTGATCTAGACTTTCTCTCTTGTAGCGGTGGACCTCGCGCTCTAGATCAATAATGTCTTTCCTCTTCTGCCTGGGAGGTGGACGCCTATCCACTAGATGGTGGTTGGGATGGCTTGGACGGTAGCAACCAAGCAGATACTGCTTCGACAGCAAAAAATGGCGTCGTCGCACGGTTATGATCTTCTTGAGTTGCTCCTTCACTTGCGCAGTCAATGGAGTAATCAGTGTGGCCGATGATTTGGTGGCGAATATTTTCAGGTTAATCGCAGCGAAAAATTGGCAATCTCAGCCAGGTAGTCATTTAGCCTTCCACATATGTCAGCATATGATACGATTTCGACGCCGTCAGGGTGAGGTGGAATTGCAGAAGGGTAGAGGTTATACAGAGCCGGAGATATCACCCCACCTGATCTTAATTGGGCCTAAAGTACTCCTGTCTGTCGTGGTAATTCCTCTTCCTCCGAGGCCACTGGTGGAGGGTGATCTCCTAGCACTACATTGACTCTGTAATTATTCGCTGCTTTAGCAACTACATCAGAGTGCATGTCAGCCAGACCATCCTGGTAAGCTCTTTGATCTAAACCTTCTCTCTTGTAGCGGTGAACCTCGCGCTCAGACCAATAATGTCTTTCCTCTTCTGCCTGGGAGATGGGCACCTATCCACTAGATGGTGGTTGGGATGGCTGGGACGGTAGCAACAAAGCAGATACTGCTTCGCCATCAAAAAATTGTTTCGTTGCACGGTTATGATCTTCTTCTCCTCATGCAGGTAGTCCACAGAAGACCTGAGGAGGCACACTGTCACAGTTCTCACGACGGCATTTTGGTAGGTCTGTATATTCTTCCACTGCGTCTCGTTCACATTCGGTGACCATACTGGTGCTGCATGTAAGGGGTCAGCAAGGTTTCTTTAGCAGTTTACCAAGTGCTGCCGGCTATCGACTTGAGGACCTTGTTCCTACTTCTCATTTTATTGCAGATGGCTGTGGCATGCGAGTTATGTTATTTGCGATTTATTAGAGATCCCAACTTATCTTCAGAGTAATAAAACATCAGGTTCTAATAATGCAAACTTCTTTATTCAATATCGATCTTAAGACTAAATGGTTTCAACATTACAATGAATGAGAGTGCTGTTTGTTTGCTCATGTATAACAATATAAAAGTGTCCTCAATGTTGGTACATCATTTCTCTTTGGAGCGACAGCGTTTTCGAAAATGATATTTACATATGTAAACTTATATCTACAAACATACTGATAATCAGAGTTGGTATAATGGGTGGGTACATAACTCCTCCCCTATTTGCCAAAGAATACTCCGGATTCTTTATTTCTTATTTGGAAAATTTATAATATAAAATTATTATTGTACGTTAGAGATCATTTGATACATTCAAATATTATATTTGTTCTCTCTTATAATTAATTCAAACATTTTTAATAAATTCTTTGATTTTTCTATTATAGTGTAAATCCATTTTGTTTAATACGAATACGAATGAATGTCATATAAATTTGCTGTATACGCAGATTTTTTTTTTTGTGTTTATACAATTCAAATTTATGTGGTTATATTGTTTTTATTCATGTTGTAACGAAGTAAAAAAAATTAAATAATAATACTGTTTAATATTTTGTTTTTCTCTTGACATTAGATAAATGAACGTTATTCAAATTGTGTTTTCTGAATTTGGGTTCTTCCTTATGCCTTACACTTTTGTAATTTTTTATAAACCCGAATTCTCTACTCTCCTCGTAAGCTTCCCTATTTTGGTTTGCCTTTTCGATATTGCGCTGTTTTATTTTCCTCAGTCGTTCATATATAATATCGTGATCTAACTTGTTGTTTTGAACATCGAATGGAGTACATTTTATAGAATTGTGAAAGGTGTTGTTGTACACCATTATTGCCTTATTTATCTGGCTTGTTACTGGTAATTTTTCCTGAATGTTAAATGTTCTTATTTTCTCAGTGATAGTATTGTTCAACCTTTCCACGTCGGAGTTTCCCGTATGGCTATTAAGTTTCGTGGCATGGTATTGTATTCCCTCCCCATCTAAGAATTCTCTTATCATGGCTGTATTGAATTCATTATCAAATACGAACTTTTTAACTCTACCTTTTATAGCTAAAAACTGTCTAACACATTCGATCAATGTTGCTTTGTTCCTGTCGGTAAGGAGAAAACTCATAGCATGTTTGGAGAATTTGTCGAGAAAAATTATGAACGATCGTTTGCTATTGACATATGTATCTATGTGTACTATTTCGTTAGTCGTTTTGGGGGTTTCGGTAATTCGAAATTTATTTTTGATAGGTTTTCGGTCATATTTTCCCCCAGTACAAATGTCACAATTATTTATAAGCCTATGTATATGATGTTTAAGTTTTGGATTGTAAATTCTTGTTTTTATTCCCTCGTATGTAGCTACCATTCCGCTATGTCCACTTTCTATCTTATGGTACAAGGCCATTTGTCGGTTAAGTTCTTCTTCATCCTCGATGTCAGTTGCAAACATAGAACATTTTACAAATTTTACGCTGGAATTATCTTCAAACTCATTTAAAATTATTTTACGAACTTTGTCATATTCATGATCGCTGAGAGCCGAGTATATACCTACTCTCCCCTTTTTAATTTCTCTACGTATAATGTCAATAACTCGGTTGTTAAATATATCATTTTTATCAATGTAAATTCTCTTGTTATTAAAAACTTGTTCATGATCTGTTTGCTTGGTTTCAACAATTATAATTTGTATTTTAAAGCGGTTTACAACGGTTTCCAGTATTGGTATACCTTCTCCTAAACATTCTTCCTGTGAATGGACAGTTTGAACTTCTATGGAATCTCTGTCGTTATTAACCTCTCCAACAAAAATACCATCGAACATTCTCGTTAGGCTTTCACTAAGATCTACGAAGTCAAATGAATTTATTTCGTTATTATTTATTCTACTTAAGAAATCTGCAATATTGTTATGCTTGCCCTTTATATAGTCCAAACTGAGAATTCGCCTAGGAGAATTAACCATCTTTGTAACCTGGGGCTAATGTCTCTCAGAGAATACTTTGTCATTAACCACTTCAGCGGTTGATGGTCACTTTCCAGTTCGAACTTTCTTCCATAAATGTAGGGCCTAAAATATTTTAAAGACCAAACTATCGCCAATAATTCTTTTTCAATTGTTGCGAAGTTTGTTTCATGTCTGTTAAGGGTGCGAGAGGCGAATGCAATTGGATGTCCCTCTTGGGTTAAGACGGAGCCAATTGCGAAATTACTAGCATCTGTAATAATTTTAAAACTTTTTTCGAAATTCGGGTATCTGAGTATAGGTGCATTGGTTATAATCTCTAGATAACATGGGTCATTTACGTTAACAATTTGATCTTTTTTCAAGTATTTGGTCATAGGGTATGCAATCTTGGCATAGTCCCGAATAAATTTTCTATAAAATCCAGTTACGCCCAAAAACGATTTTATCTGCTTGGAAGATTTTGGTATTCTAAGTTCCTTTATTATTGCAACCTTCTCCGGATTTGGTTTCATGCCCTGTGTCGTTAACACATGACCCAAGAATTGGGTTTCCTTTTTGAGAAAACAACACTTGTCGATTTGTATTTTAAGCTTAGCTCTTTTTAAAGCTGAAAAAATGTTTCTTATACTTGTTAAATGTTCTACCAATGATGTGCTGAATATCAAAATGTCATCCATATAGACAACACAGGTTTTGTTTATGAAATTTCGCAAAACTTTGTTCATTAACCTTTAAAAGGTCGAAGGAGCATTTTTAAGCCCAAATGGCATGCGGATGAATTCATAATGGCCCGATGGTGTTGAGAATGCCGTCTTTTTTCTATCTTCTTCCCTTACGGTAATCTGGTGGAAACCTTTCGCTAAATCCAGTGTTGTGAAATATTGTGATTTACCCAATTTATCAAGTAAGCAGTTCAGATTAGGTATAGGGAATTTATCGTCTATTGTAAATTGATTTAATTTTCGATAGTCGACAACTATTCTGTACTTCTTAATTCCCGAGTTGTCCATTTTCTTTTCTACAACCCATAAAGGACTATTATATGCCGAATTGCTCTCCCTTATTATGCCATTCGTTAACATTTCTCCCGTTTGTTTCTGTATCTCGTTTTCATAAATCTGAGGAAATCTATAAGTTTTCGTGTACAACGCAATATCAACTGTAGTAACGATTTCATGCTGCACTTCATCAGTCGCAGAAAGGGCATCGCCATCCTTATAAAGCAAATCTTTAAAATCTAAAATTAAATTTGTCATTAGTGTTCTTTCTTCAGAGTTCATGTGGTCGAAGTCAAAGTTATTCATAAGATTTTGGGTTTGGATAGATTCCAGTGCACAAATGTTTTCAATATAATTCGGATAATTAAATTCTTCAAAATATAATCTAGACCCCGAAATATTAATGTATCTCTGCACATTGTCAATTTTGGCTTTCAAAGGCATAAGGAAGTTTTGACCCATAATTGCAGAAAAATTTTCGTTGGAAAAGTCAACTAATTTCCATTGAAGTGTACCCGAACCAGAAAACTCGACTGGAAATGGTGTTGTCACATAAAACTGAATTCTATTTATACCGTTCAAAGTACGAAAATAAGAAGATCTGTTTAATTTTTGTTTCACAAAAGGCTCTTTTAGTAAATTATCTTTCATGATGCTGGTGCTCGAGCCTGTATCTATAAGGCACCTAATTTTCTGTTTGCCAATAGTAATAACTACTATGGGTAATTTACATTGTGAGGCAACGTTAAAAAATTTACTTCTTCCTCTTCTCCAGTAGCAACATCCATAAATCCTTCTTCTTGTTGGTCAACACTCATATACGAATTTCTTGTTCGATTGGATTGGTTTTCATTATCATTACTCGGATTGTTACTATTTTTGTCGACTGTATTACCATTTCTTACATAACTTGTATATACGTTATTATTATTTTTATTAAAATTTCGATAATTATTATAATTGTTAGTACGGCCATTATATTTATTAGTGGTATTGTTCTTCGGCTTGTTTTCATAATTATTTACAAAATTATTTGTACTGGATTTTTGATGGTATGTTGTACAACCTTCACTGGAAGTAGGATAATTATTTCTGTGTCTGTAATCTATTGCTCTTTTGTCCTCTAGTAAACCCAACTTAGAATATTTTGTGATTATATCTATCATTGTTTCGTTGCCTTGAATGTGGGCTCGAATTGGTGCATCTATTTTTCCTACCATTATATAAACTAAATCTCTATCAACGTTACCAGGAGAATATATTCCAGGTTTATTATGATCAAAATCATATATTTCGCCCAAGTCGAATTTGGCCTTTTCAAAAATAGTGAAAAGTTCATTTAAGTTCCATACCTTTACATAGCGACAATAATTAAAAATATCAGCATATGACTTCTTCGGCTGCAGGTATTGGATCAGCTTGTCTTTTATTTGAGTCCAGGTTGGTTGTGGCCCAAGTTGCCGGATTACATGACCAGCATCTCCAAAAATCTTCTCGTTGCAAACTATTTGTACTCCATACTCGATCAGATTGTTGTTTTGGTTACAAAGGTTTATTGTGGATTCGACTGATGCAATAAATTGCATCAGATATTTGCCATCGAATGGTTTCAATCGGCGAAATTGTTCAATTACATCTTTAGGTGAAAATAGATTGGACTGGTCAATAACTGATGAATTTGGTTGAGAAATTGGTTGGTGTTGTTGCTGTAATTCAGCTTGTTGCCTTTGGTATTGTTGTATTTGCTGAAGTTGCAATTGATTTTGTTGCTGCTGTTGTTGAATTACCTCCTCTAATTGTTTAATCATAGCCTCCAGCTGTACTATTTTTTCCTCTGAATTTTGATTCGGCATTTCACCAATATTTCTGTTTTCGTCGAATTTGATATGTCTTTGATTCATTAGTTTTTTTTTACTTATGCTGTTGCTTAAGTCACTTTAGTTTAATTCAGATCAAGATCCAATATTAATTAGATGAGAACTGTACTTTCTGCTTGTAATTGTTTTCGCTTTTTAAATTAGAAGTGTACTCAACTCAGAGTTCGGTTAATGCAGGCTTAAGCAATGAGTGTTGTCGTCAAGTGAAGTGTGGGTGAATGTTTATTGTTGTTGTTTGTTACAATCAAAAAGCATGAAGTGTAATTCATTGACGGCAGTGATTTACTATGGTATAACAGTTGTAGTTGTTTTCAGTCAGCAACCGAAGTCAGTGGCGTTGTAAAGTGGGTACATTTAAATGTTCCCTTCAGTTTAAAATGACGTCGGATTTTAAATACAGTATCAGTTTCGTCGTACTTTTTTTTCTTCTTTATTCGTTTATTGTTAATTAAATTTTGACAAATATTTCACACTTTAACAAATCTTCTCATTGGATGTTTTATTTATTATATTATTTATTGTTTTTTTTAAGTAACTATTGTGGTTTGCTGTTCGTTTGGTTTAATTCTTCAGAATTAAAACATTTTCCGACTGCGCCAGTTATGTTATTTGCGATTTATTAGAGATCCCAACTTATCTTCAGAGTAATAGTGTCCTCAATGTTGGTACATCATTTCTCTTTGGAGCGACAGCGTTTTCGAAAATGATATTTACATATGTAAACTTATATCTACAAACATACTGATAATCAGAGTTGGTATAATGGGTGGGTACATAACTTGCGCGCTATCAAATGTGACACCAAGAAGCTTGGTCTTCACCAAGAAAGAATGGTCTCAATTTATTCATAACCTTTCAGAGTTATTCTTTCAGACGATAAAATCACAAAAGTATGAATAATGCGTTTCTAGATATTTTTATGAGGCTTTTTTTAAAAATTATTAAATTTTTCTCAAAAATATGATTATAAGATATCGTCGAAACCGCTGAACGGATGGACAATTGTATTGTGCGGAGTTGAAGGCTACTTAATTCTGAAGTTTGTAAAGATTACCTGAACCAATTCGGATGAATGGTTCTCTAGTTATGCCATAATATATGGTTCTCTTTTTTCTTAGCCTAAATTCTATTTAAATTCTCGCGATAAGCTGTGATATGGAAAGAAATTAGTGGTTGAACCACATATAGTGGCATAACTCGAGAACCATTTATCCGATTTGGTTGAGGAAAGTTTTAAAGAATTAAGTAGCCTTCAACTTCATATAATACCATTTTCCATCCGTTCAGCGGTTTCGACGATATACGAGTATTACAATAAAACTCCCATAAAACAATCTAAAAATGAACAAATGTTATATTTTTATGATCTTATCTTAAAGTCTGTTCGGTCATGAATTAAACGAGCCCATTCCGAAGAAAATCGATGCATAATTTAAAAAGTTATAGCTAATTTAGTAAGGTTTTAACTTTAAAACTTTCTTATCGATGTACAATTTTCAAAAACAAACTTTAAAAGCTAAGATTGGAGATTTTGACTTTTTTTGACGTCTAGAATCAGAATCTATGCATTAAAACAGAAACCAAGAAAACATTTTGTTTTTGTCGACCGGTGTAATTATTGGTTGACTTTAAATTTATGATAACCATATATTGCGAAAATTAAGTTAAAATTACATTTATGAGTGCTTATCTATCTACCTTTTTAACATGTAGGTTGCAGTGATGGAATGAGTTTGCACAACCGTGTATGTAAATTTGACTTTATATTGGGTGTGTTAATAAGTAGTACGGTTTTGGCCATTACACAGAACTTATCACGGTATTTGCAAACGATTAACCTAGATATAATAAAGGCTTACGAAATCATAAAATTGGCAACGACTAAATTAAGTGACATGCGTAGAAATTCAGATGCGGAGTTTGATAAACAGTTTGAAGAATCCACACAACTTGCAAGAAGTTTTGGAATAGAAGCTGCACTACCTAGAAGAGTAGGCACTCAAAAGTATAGGGCTAATATTCCTGGTTCAGATGCTAAGGCGAATTTTAGGACAACATTGTTTATACCATATCTGGACGAAGTAATATCACATTTAAATAATAGATTTTCCGAACATGAAGCTATAATAACAAGTCTGTTTAATATCGTTCCGATACGAGTTGTAAATCTAATAAAGGAAGATTTCGAAGAAGTCACACTTTTTTACAAAAACGATTTAAAAAATTCAGCAAAATCTGTTTTAGCTGAAATAAGTATATGGATTGATTATTGGAAGCAGAAGAATGATAAGCCATCAAATGCATTAGATGCTATTTCAGTTTGTAATGAGGACATGTTCCCAAGCGTTTTTACCCTTTTGCAGATACTGGCCTGTGACAACGGCATCTGCTGAGCGAAGTTTCTCGACGTCAAGAAGAATAAACGTAAGGCTATCTTATCTGGCTTTGATGAAGTCAAAATCGATAAAATAATTGATATATTTCTTTAAAAAAATCGAAGATTACATTTTTAACTCTTACGTATTTTATTATAAAAAGTTTTACTGAGCTCGTACTAAAGTACACATTTATATTTAGGAATAAAAAACTAAGGAACTTAACTTCCATTACCTACACAATAAACGCAATTTTTTAATTGAGTTCCACATGAAAATTATCATCAACCTTGAAATGCATGAAAATGATCCGGAATTCCGGAATCGAAAAATCATCTTGACTGATGAGGCCCATTTACACCTCGGTGGCTACGTCAACAAGCAAAATTGTCGCATCTGGGGCTCGGAAAAGCCAAGGGTTATGTTGAGAAGCCTCAACATCCTCAACGTGTGACTGTTTGGTGCGGTTTATGGTCCGGCGGGGTCATTGGACCTTGCTTTTTCGAAAATGAGGTTGGATCAACATTTACGGTGAATGGATTGCGCTATCGAGAGATGATTAATGATTTTTTATGGTCGAAGTTGGATGGTATTGATCTGGACAACGTTTACTTTCAACAAGAAGACGCTACGTGCCACACAAGCAACGAAACCATTGCTCTGTTACGGGAAAAGATTTCGGACCGTGTTATCTCTCGAAGAGGTGATCACAATTGGCCACCGAGATCTTGTGATTTAACACCTTGTGACTTCTTTCTTTGGGGCCACGTGAAAGATAAGGTCTACGCCAACAGAATTCGTGAGGCTATCTAGGACATAGGGCAGCCACTTTGCGATTTGGTTATGGAAAATTTCATGAAAAGGATATGGTCCTGTAAGCGTGGTCGTGGTGGCCATTTGGCTGATGTTGTTTTTCATTATTAACGTTAAATAATACCTCTTGTTGGAAAACCATTTATCACCCCATCTTGGGGAACTCCCTGTTTCACTCTACGGGGTTTGGACTTCTTGTTCCCGAATTCCACATACGACTGGCGCCCACACATTTAATTGACGCCCACACATGAGATAGGCCTGTACGATTCTGCCTTACACGCATCTTTACCCAGTTTCAGTAGCTGGGCCACTCTGCCCATTTTCCAGGCTTCGGGTACTATCAGGGTGGTCGAGGACATATTGAGGACCCTAGTCAGATACTCAACTCTCGGTATGTCCAACCGCTTCAACATCAGCATCGAAATTCCGCCGGGGCCTTAGTCCATCCGTGACTTAGCACTACGGATGACATCCTCATCTTCTCCAACTGTAAATTGTGGTGGTACTTCTTCAGCTCGGAGAGCATGGATACGACGCATTATTCTTCTCTATAAATTGCAGGTTAAAATTACGCGCGCGCCTCTTCGGTTCAGTCACAGTGGTGGCACCAAATGTGACTGCCATCCGGTCGTCTTTCCTGCCTGGATTCAAGAGTAACTTAACCGTTGCCCACAATTTACCAATACCGGAACTTAAGTTGCACTGCTTGAATTGATCTAGCAAATTTTCCGCTTATATTCGCCGACTTTTCTACTGATTTCTAGATTCAGTTCCCTGATTCTAGGATCAGCAGGGTTAGAACGACGAATTTCATCACGCTCCTCTGCGAGTCCCGCTGCATATGCTGGGAAATTAGGTCGTATCTCGGGTATTCGACCAGCGGGGATAAAGCAAGCGGCTGCTGCGTTGATGATGCCTCGGAATTTCTTCTCAGCTACCCGAACATCTGAGGGGATGGGTAGTACACTGAAGCTGCGGTTGGTTAATTCTCTGAACCCGTTCCTGTCCGCTTTCCTTTCATTCACTAAAGTACGGCATTCAGAGATGATGAAATCGGCTGGTCTGTCTATGGAAAGGATTATGGAGGATTTAGTTCACAAGTTTACAGTCATCCATTTTAACAACGAGTTTTTTATTGTTTTTGTTTCGCAATGATTAATTAAAATTTTTGATACCACTATCCAAAAATTATGAGAAATTAAAAATTTTCTGGGTTTTCCGTCCTTTGTATTATAATATTTTCTTGATTATGGATTTACAAATTTGGCTGTACTCTTTTGGCAACTTCTTTTTTCCACAAAAGAAATACATTTTTTGCACACTTAAGATATCAAATTAAAATAGCATTTCTCTCCTGCCGAATAACTGTTTAGAAAAATACTAAAGGTTAAATGAGGAATATTAGGGGTATTCGTACAATTGAGGAAACGTTCGGGATGTTATTACCTTTTATGTTAGAAAAATACTAAAGGTTAAAGGAGGAATATTAAATGTATTCGTACAATTGAGGAAACGTTCTGAATGTTATTACTTTTTATGTTCGGTGCCAGACGGACTTCTGACTTTCTCCAGCAATCAAAAACAGGGATATACTTGTGACTGTGGGCGAAAGCAAACAATTGATCCAATCCAAATTTTACACAAAAAAGCCACAATGACTATATATAAATAATGTAAGAAATGAAATGTTAATACCGACATAGAATTCGGTTTGGACCACATTTTTCATTACATACTTACAAACAAGTTTTAAAAATGTTATCATATTTTTTATATTTTTAATTGAATATTTTATTTGTTAGATAACAGGTAAGATAAATTATAAGTATCAAAAACGTAAAACAAAACGAATAGACACCTTACAAATATGGGTCCCAGCCCGAAAACAACATACATAAATTACGAACATTAATTGCATCGTTAATTAGACGTTCCACCTGCACAGGCACACTGGATGTACCAAATATTCCACTCTGCTTACCCTCCAACTTATCTTGGACAACGATTAGAGCACGTTGAGCAATATAGTTTTTTTCTTCATCTGAAAAACAATAGCAGAGAAAACAAAATTGAAACATATGCAGGGTAAATAAATTGAGAAACTATTATTAATAAATTCTAGCAGCTTTTAACGAGAGTTTTTCGTTATTCTTGTCTTATAATTATTTATTCACAATACGCACATAATATGCAAGCATTTTTTTCAACTTACTTGTGTTATTAGCATTGTCATCATTCACTTGTGGTACAACTTTCCATATGTACAATGGATCATAGAGTAGAACTTCCAATATTGTGGTTATTACATCCTGATGACGCCTTAAGATACTCATGGTGGTCTCACATGATTTCTTGAAGACACCATTCGGACCACATATGCCCATGGGCGCTAACATATCTCGTGTTAAACGAAAAGGTACAGTCTCGGGCGTTGGCATAATTTTGCCTTGTTCAAAGGCAATACCTGTAGAAAAATGTGCAAACATTAGACACCTTCAAGGGGGGTGGCTTTCTTTATCAATCGTACCAAAATCAATGTGAATAACTTCTGCGGTTTTTTGATCAATTAATATATTTTGAGTGTGCCGATCTCCAAGACCCAAAATATAACCAACCATTGATGTTGTTGCCACACTAAATATTATTAAAAATGGAAACAAAAAATAATTTATAGATTAAAAAATTCTAAGTTACGCAAAACCTAAAAAATGCAATTAGTTAGGTGATATATCGATACCTTCATTCCAAAGTATGCTCAGTCGACTTAGCTTATTTTTAGGGACATGCACTCTTAAATTCTAAATATTTAAAATTATATTCAGTCAAAATTTGGGGTTTATCCGTCAACCCAATCAAATGTTATTCATTTGATTGGTACATAAAGGAATTCGACAAATTTCATACAACTTTTATCACCTCTCCTGAAAAACTACCTGTTTCGGCTTAGTATGTCTTTGAATTGAGGTATAATAATAAAGGGTTTTCCAACAAGAGGTGTTATTTTGGTATTCAAAGAAAAATGCAATTTTTTGAGATAAATGATCGGATGTTTATTTCATAATAAAGAGGAAGGTATGCCTTTAATAATGAAGAACAACATCAGCCAATTGGCCACCACGACCACGCTTACAGGACCATATCCTTTTCATAAAATTGTCCATAACCAAATCGCAAAGTGGCTGCCCTATGACCTCGATACCCTCACGAATTCTATCTTTGAGGTCTTGAATCGACGCTGTTCTGCTGTAGACCTTATCTTTTACGTGGCCCCAAAGGAAGAAGTCGCAAGGTGTTAAATCACAAGATCTCGGTGGCCAATTGTGATCACCTCTTCGAGAGATAACACCGAGGTGGAAATAAGCCTCATCAGTCAAGATGATTTTGTATCGTTCGTATCCTTTTTTTGTTCGATCGTTTTTTGATCGTTTTGTATCGTTCGATGATCGTGTATCGTTCCATTTTTAGTAATGGCGTAGTTTCTACTTGTCAAATGTCAAAGAATAAGAGCTTTAAAAGTGACAGCTAACCGGGTGATTCAAAATAACACCTCTTGTTGGAAAACCCTGTATAGGGTGATCCAAGTAGATATACTTTTTTCAATAGCCTTTTTTGGCAGATCACGTGTGAGTCGTGTCATGTTGTTTTTGTTAAGTATTGTTTGGCATTTCATCATGGAAAGACTTACGCCTGAACAACGTTTACAAATCGTTCAAGTTTATTACGAAAATTCACGTTATGTGAGGAATGTGTTTGTGCACTTAGCATCTTGAGACATAGCATTCATTATTGGATAATATTCGACCGAATAGACCACGTCCAGCACGCAGTGAAGAAAATGTAACGGTGAGCAGCTGAGAGTGTACACGAAGCCGTGGAGAGTCGATTCGGCGCCGTTCGCAGCAACTCGGACCGACGTATGGAACGACTTGGCATATTTTACGTCGAGATCTTAAATTAAAAGCATACAAAATACAGCTTGTGCGAGAACTGAACCGCCCGACCTTCCCAAGCGACATCGCTTCGCTCTATGGGCTCTTGAAAAGTTCCAAGAAGATCCGACGTTTTCGAGCCAAATTTTGTTCAGCGATGAGGCCCATTTCTGACTCAATGGGTATGTAAACAAGCAAAATTGCCACATTTCGGACGAAGAGAAACCTGAAGATATTCAAGAGCTACCACTTCATCCAGAAAAAACAACGGTTTGGTGTGGTTTGTGGGCCGGTGGAATCATCGGTCCATATTTCTTCAAAAATGATGCCGGCGAGAACGTAACCGTCAATGGCGACCGTTATCGTGCCATGATAACCGACTATTTGATGCCTGAAATTGAAGCTCGTGATCTCGGCGACATTTGGTTTCAACAAGACGGCGCCACTTCCCACACATCGCATCAATCAATGGATTTATTGAGAGAACACTTCGGTGAGCAGATAATTTCACGTTTTGGGCCGGTCGATTAGCCACCAAGATCGTGTGATATCACACCGTTAGACTTTTTCCTGTGGGGATATGTAAAGTCTAAAGTTTATGCGGACAAACCCGCTTCGATTCAGGCCTTGGAACAAAATATCACGCGTGTCATTCGCCAGTTACCAGTCGAAATGCTCGAACGAGTCATCGAAAATTGGACTAAACGGATGGACCATCTAAGACGTAACATTTGATAGACATAATCTTCAAAAAATAAATGCCAAAGAATGTTCTTTCAAATGATAATAAACATTCCCCATTCAATTTAATTTTTCTGTGTTTTTTTCTTTAAAAAAGTAGGGAACCTCGAAATGGATCACGCTATACTATGTGTGGAATTTTGGAATATTGGAGTAAGTAGTATAGAAGTTATTAGACAATCAATATTTCATTAAATTTTAACCCTCTGTGGGGGAGGTACTAGAAGGAGTGGACCAATATGGCCCATCTTCGAACTTAGCCGGAGATAGAAAAACAAGTAAGAAAGTTCAGTCGGGTAAACTGACTTATGAATACCCTCACCTTGAGTCCCAAAGAAAATGCGTAAATTTTAATTATTTTTTTTTTAATTAAATGACTATCAATTTAAATTGCATTTAATAACTTTAAAGAATGTACTGGTATTAAAGTTAAAAGCTGTTTACTTTAGGTACAAAATGCTCCATTTGAGTGGGAGGTACCAAAAGGGGCGTGCCAATAACGGCCACTTTTCTCTAGACTATAGGTACTATAATAGCATTACACTGTACAAAATTGCATGTATTTATATGCACTAGTATTAAAGTTATAAGCTGGTAACTTTTGGTACAAAATGGTTCATTTGTGTGGGAGGTACCAAAAGGGGCGTGCCAATAAGGCCCACTTTTTTCTGGACTCTAGGGTACTATAAAAGCATTACACTGTACACAATTTCAAGTATTTGTATGAACTAATATTAAAGATATAAGCAGATAACTTTTGGTGCAAAATGGTCCATTCGTGTGGGAGGTACCAAAAAGGGATTGGCCACTTCGCCCATTTTTGTTGATGTGTTAGCGACTAACAAACTAATACTATCGGGCCTGTTCTGTAATCACGCGATTTGATATCACGGTGATTTCAAAACACCATCGATTTTAAAATCATTATTGGTGCTCGAAAATGATACGATTTATTGTTTAAAGTAAACAACAATCAATTTAAACCAACTATACCAAAATTGGACGATTTTCGAACAATCCAAGAGTGATTTTAAAATCGTTGATAATACTAAATCACCGTGATATCAAATCGCGTGATTTCAGAACAGGCCCGTATGTGTGAAATTTCGGAAGATTCGAGTAAGTAGTATACATAGAAGGTATTAAAGAATCAATATTTCACTTAAAGTTAACCCTTTGTGGGGGAGCTACTGGAAGGAGTGGACCAATATGGTCCATTTTCGAAACTTAGCCGGCGATAGAGAAAAATATTACCGCATACCAAATTTGAAGTGAATCGGTCTCACGGTTACTCCTTTCGAGAGTTATCGTGCCAGCCAGCAGACAGACAGATGGACGGACGGATGGACATTGCTCAAATGACTTAAAATGACCCAAAACGGACTTCCGCCAAACATACTTAGGGTCTTAGGTCGTTCCTTCGATGTGTTACACTTTTGGCTCGTAGCAAATGATATATACCCTCCTCTCTAAGGTGAGGGGATAAATATTACCACATACCAAATTAAATGAACTAAACCAGATCGGCAGGGCACCTGTCCGACACACAAAGATGGAGTTGACCTTCCACACACGGATTACTCACTGTGTGAGACCTTTATAGAAGAGGATTTTACTACGATTATTCCCTCCATTGTAGACTGGAAAGAGTAAAATATAGTGTATGGGAAATTAAACTTCTATACCGACGGATCAAAAATGATTGACGGCACAGGCAGTGGCATTTTCTGCAAGGAGCTAAACATTCGCGAATCCTACAAACTAAAGGATGAATGTATTATATTTCAAGCGGAAATATACGCAATCTTAAAAGCTGCGGAAGTTATATCAATGAGACCGATATTCAACAGCGATATCAGTTTTTTCATTGATAACCAAGCAGCAATAAAGGCGTTAAGGGACCGGATATAAGTTCAAAGGTAGTCAGCCGCTGTCGTAGAGAATTGATAATTCTCACAGAACAGCATAAAATTACTCTGTGCTGGGTGCCAGGCCACAAAGATATCCCGGGTAACGAAGAAGCAGATGCTTTAGCTAAGAATGGAGCACGCCTTACAGGGGGCGATGATCCGCATGTTTTACCACTTTTGTCTCACTGTTTTTCCAGGATCAAAGAGAAGAGCGGGGAGAAATGGCACAGACGGTGGAACACCTCTGCAGCTTGTGAACAGACGAAACTACGCTGGGACGAAAAGGAATCGCGAAATTCTGAACGCCTACTAAGGATGAAGAGGGATGAACTAAGGGCCGTAATTGGCGTAGTAACAGGGCATAATTCCTTAGGAAAACATATGGTAAGAATCGGCATTAGAAATGATGACTTATGTAGATGGTGTGGGGATGCTGACTATTCGGAAGATGGTTATCACTTCCTTTGTCAGTGCCCTGCCCTATGCAAAAGAAGAAAAAGGATACTCGGCTCTTTTTATTTCCAGACATTAACGGAAATTCGAGGCTACGACCCAACAAAAATATTGGCATTCATCAGGGCTTCAAAATGGCGCCCATAATATTAGAAAACATCCGGGGCTTGCATGAGTACAGATCCAGCGGAAATAATCCACAATATAAAAGGAAATCGGAAGAGAAGAACCAAAAACAACAACATGAGGAATAGCAATGGATCAAACATGGACCAGTCTTAGGCACTAGACCAGCTCTAGTGTCATCCTCTTATAACCTAACATACCAAATTAGAAGTCAATCGGTTACTCATTTCAAGAGCTATCGTGCACACCAGCCAGCAGACAGAACGACAGACGGATGGACGGATATTGCTCCAATTACTTAAAATGATCCAAACGGATTTCCGCCGAAAATACTTGGGGTCTTAGGACACTCCTTCGATGTGTTACACTTTTGGCTAGTAGCAAATGATATATACCATCGCACAGTGGGAGGAAATCCAAAAAACGGAAATAATTCTGCCATTTCTTAACCAGACAACCGATTGAGAACAAACTTGGCATATTTGTAAAAGAGGTATTAGAGATGTTTAGTTTTGAGTTTGGGAACCTGTGGTATAGAGTGGCGGAGCGGCAGGCCCTTAAAGTTGGCCACCTTGGGTGAACAAAATGTTTAAGCGCGTGTAACTTTCGTCTTTTTCGTCCGATTCATAAAATCTTCAAGTAACCGTATTTTATGATTTAACGCACATTATACTTCTGATTCAATTTAGCCATGACCGTCTGTACATATATTGTTGTGATCAAAGTGCAGGTCGAATGCTGGCCGATTGCCAGTTTTTTTTTGCCGAAAGCCGAAACCGATTAAACCGACGAAGTCTAATATATACCCTCCTCCACTAAATTATCGATAGTATTTAAATGTTGCCTGTTTTTGTGATAGGTGGCCATCAACCAATATAGTGGTTAATGGAACTAATTTTTGCTGTTGCCCGATGTAATTATCATTTTTTTTAAACCATTGAGACCGCATTTTCATCGACTTACCTATTAATATAAGCCAATCGCCGTTCAAACCATATCCCAGGTCTCAAAAACTTTTCGAAGAAAAAATAGTGAAATACTGGCTTAATATTTTCACAAATATGAAGATGCGTTTCAAAGCGTTTTTCTGGATCGGATTTAAGATGTGTCTATAAAAATAAGTACGCCACAGAGAATTCAAAAAATATATGTATAAGCATCTCATCTTTAGGATCTTATAAACAGTAAACCGTTACTACTTACATGAGCCATTTGTCTACATTTATTTACGGAATAATCATTTGGACGATATTTTTTATGGGTCGCTGCTAAGTATACGCCAATTGGTACTGTGTTTGAACACCATTCCAATATACCACTACGTGTCGACAGTGGTACCACTTTGTATGTACGAATGATGAGTTTACGTTGGATAGCTTCTGGTTCTTGTTGAAGTAAATTGTTTATCATACAGAAGACTTGTTGCATTACGGCATCCTGACGTAGATCATCCTTTCCCTTCAACAACTGGGGACGAGTAATGCCATCCGAACAGATGCAAGATAATTTTTTGGGTGCATTGATTCCGCCAACTAAGCCAATTTGTGATTCCCACTTGACGATACCTGAGTTATAAAGAGAACATATGATTTGTAATAAAAATGTTTTCGTGAAACTAGTGAAAATGTTCAGGAAAAAGAAATATTTGTTATGTATTTATGAAGTTGGATTTATTGTGTTTGCTCATAAATAATAACCTATATTGCAGAATTTTAAATATAAAACATTTCCACAAAAATTATATCATAAATCGTTTTCAAGATAATAAATCGTATATTTAATATGCCGATTTAACAGGAAGAAGAGTGTATAACATTGCTAATAGAGATGTCAAACGGATTGGTTTTCACAAATCCCGGGATTCGGGTTTTTTAAATTGTTTGATATCCCGGGATTTTCGGGATAAATCGGGATTTTCGGAATCCCGAAATTGTTCGATATCTCTGTATTTTCGTGGTTTTCTGGTTAAATCGGGATTTTTTCATTCTTAATAATGTGATATTTCGAAATGGAATACAAACATTTTAGTTCAGTTTTAATTTAATTGTAATTAATTTAAATAAGGATCAAAACAGCTAGAGCATACATTAACTTTTGTTAAAAATACTAACTTTTATTAAAAAATTTCACAATATCTTAGCTATGAAATAGTTTTTGGTCCAAATCTAATTTTGTCGTCTGAATTAATATTGATGTTATAATTTTCATTTATTACAGCACGAAAAATATTTTTTTCAACTTGAGAAATCAGTTTGACTAATTCCGTTTTTATGGGACCAAATCGATTTGTCGATCCATATCAGATTTTATATTAGGATTTTTTCATAAATTTGAAAGAATAGAATACAATGATCTTCGTTTGTGGGAAACAAACTCTATTTGTGTTCATGTTTGAATTTTACTTATTTGTAATTACATTTATGATATATTTTGTAATTCTTCTCCAAATTTCTAATTTTATCACCGGTTTATACAGGGATTTCCAACAAGAGGTGTTATTTTGAATCACCCGGTATTTCGGTAGCTTTTATTCTTTGACATTTGACATTTGACATTTGACAAGTAGAACTACGCCATCACTAAAAATGGAACGATACACGCTTCAACAACGCATTGGAATTATTAAAATTCGAAAAATCAAAAATCATCTTGACTAATGAGGCCCATTTCCACCTCGGTGGCAACGTCAACAAGAAAAATTGTCGCATCTGGGGCTCGGAAAACCCAAGAATTATTTTGAGAAGCCTCTTCATCCTCAACGTGTGACTGTTTGGTGCGGTTTATGGTCCGGCGGGGTCATTGGACCTTACTTTTTCGAAAATGAGGTTGAATCAACAGTTACGGTGAATGGATTGCGCTATCGAGAGATGATTATTGATTTTTTATGGTCGGAGTTGGATGGTATTGATCTGGACAACGTTTACTTTCAACAAGACGGGCTACGTGCCACACAAGCAACGAAACCATTGCTCTGTTACGGGAAAAGTTTCCGGACCGTGTTATCTCTCGAAGATGTGATCACAATTGGCCACCGAGATCTTGTGATTTAACACCTTGCGACTTCTCCCAACAGCCCAGCGTAGATTCAAGGCCTCAAAGATAGAATTCGTGAGGCTATCGAGGACATAGGGCAGCCACTTTGCGATTTGGTTATGGAAAATTTCATGAAAAGGATATGGTCCTGTAAGCGTGGTCGTGGTGGCCATTTGGTTGATGTTGTTTTTCATTATTAACGGCTCTTTATTATGAAATAAACATCCGATCATTTATTTCAAAAAATGGTATTTTTCCTTGAATACCAAAATAACACCTCTTATTGGAAACCCCATTATTTTGTAATTCTTCTCCAAATTTCTATTTTTTCACCGGATTTTGCCAATGTTTTTTTGATGTTAACAATTTGTTTCATTAGTTTACATTTTCGTCAGAGTGTATCTATCTTTCACTTAATATTTTATACTGGACAGCTTCATATATTATTATTAAATTATCCCTGGATCGATTTAAAAAAATCCCGGGATTTTCGGGATCAGGATTTCTTGTTTGACATCACTACTCTCGTCACAATAAAGTGAGGGTATAATTAAAAAAAATCATGGACATATTTATTGTAGGGTAGGTTAGGTTAGGTTGAAGAGAGGAGACGTTTAAACGTCTCATGTCCATGGACATACACTTAAGCCAGTGGTTCGGCCTGTTGTGCGCTCCTTATTTATGATCTTTTTACACCCCACGAGTTACAGAAAATCGGTACTAGACACGAATTTTCTCAGTACCTTCCAGTCATATTCTCTGAGATGAGTCAAGTCTGGTAATATGTCGGACCCGAAAAGTTGGGATCTTGCATGTGTGAAAGCCGGGCAGTGACACAGAAAATGTTCCATCGTTTCGATGTTTTCTCTGCATGCCCTGCATTCGTCGTTTCCTGCTAGTCCTATGCGATGAAGATGTGCTTGTAAGCTTGAGTGTCCCGTTAGAACACTCATCATCTTACTAATATCGATCTTGTTTAGTTTCAGAAGACTTCTTGTTTTCTTTTCATTTGGGTCACCCCACAGTATCTTTGCAGTTGCTCCTACTGTTGCGCCATTCCACACAGTTTTATGAGCCATCACTGCCCAGTGCTTCAACTCATTTTTCGTGGCTTCGAAAGGTTTCCAATTTTTCAAGTTTATTACTCGAAGTTCTCTGCCCTTTGAAGCCAAGTTGTTTGCCCGTTCATTTCCAATCACTCCGTTGTGTCCTGGTACCCAGCAAATACGCAATTGACCATGGTCATTATCGTTCTTTTACAGTCCAACACAGTTCTGGATTTGACCCTTACCGATGTTATTGCTTTAATCGCCATTTGGCTATCTGTGAAGATGTTGGCATATTTAGGCTTTGTCGTGTTACTGAGCCAGTTCACACACTCCGTGATTGCTCGAACTTCTGCTTGAAATACCGTGTTATGGTCAGGGAGGCGGAAGTGAAGTTCGACTTCTGGTTCATCAATAAAAAGTCCCAGACCCGTCCTTCCTCCTCGCTTGGACCCATCCGTGTAGCAGCTGGTTCCCACTGGCACATGGGCCAAAGTTCCATTTTTCCAGGAGCGTCTGTCTGGCAGAAACGTATCACAGGTAGCTGTAAGCCGCACTTCAGGAATGCGGTCCGAGATTTCTGGCGTTTGAATGTGACCAACTAGATATTCTAAAATCTTCTGATGGTACGACTTGTGGTCTCGATTTATCCATTCACCCATCACTTGTAGACGTCTTGCTGTGAGGGCTGCCTCATACTTTATACGGATGTCTATTGGTTGGATGTGCAGTATAGTCTCCAACGCTTTTGTTGGTGCAGTTCTAAATGCCCCGCTTATGCCTAGACAGCACATTCGTAGAATTTTTTGAGTCATATTTGGACGTAGTCCCCATTTTAAACCTATAGCTCTTCTGCACAACGACCAACATCTGTGTGCCTTTGTAACTCTTTCATCAAGATGATCTTTCCAGTACAGTTTCTGATCCAAGATTACTCCCAAGTATTTTACCTTTTTAGTTATAGCAATTGTCTTATTCAGGAATCGAGGCGGAGTAAAACGTGGGATCTTCGTTTTCCTTGTAAATAGACATATTTCTGTTTTGTCTGGGTTAACATTTAATCCCCTTGGTTGTGCCCAGTTATATGCTATGTTAAGTGCCTCTTCAGCTCTTCTGCATAAAAGATTTGGATGAAAGCCCCTTAGAAGTATTACAATGTCGTCTGCATAACAGACTGGTTTAAGTCCTTCATTGGTGAGGGCTTTTAGGAGACTGTGTATCGTCGTAACCCATAGAAGAGGCAATAAAATGCCCCCCTGAGGTATACCACGATTTACCTTGTCTCTAATTTTTACGTCATATGACCCACAAATAATCCACCTATTCCTTAGCATATTGTTGATCCAGTTTTTCAGCGCCCGGTCAACCTGAAACTCGTCTAAGGACTGGATAAGTGTATCGGTCTGTACATTGTTAAATGCGCCCTCAATGTCTATGCAAACAGCAAGTGTATACATATTTTTACTGAAGGACTCTTCTATGTGGTGCACTACCTCATGCAGAGCTGTTTCCACTGATCTTCCTTTGACATAGGCGTGTTGTTTGAATTTTAGCCTGTCATCCGCTATTTTACCTTTGACCATGTCATCAATTATTCGCTCCATTGTTTTTAACAGGAAAGAAGTAAGGCTAATGGGTCGATAAGCCTTTGGGGTCGTGTAACTCGCCTTGCCAGGCTTTGGTATGAAGACCACCCTTGATTCCTGCCAGTTTTTTTGGGGTATACGAATGGGTTAGGCATGCAGTGAACACTCCTGCCAGATGAGTTGATACCAGATCCACCTCATTCTGCAGAAGCGCTGGAAATATTCCGTCCGGTCCCGCAGCCTTATAAGGAGAGAAGCTTTTTATTGCTTCTTTAACCATAGCATCCGTAATAGGTACTTGGTGCATTACATTTTCGGTCTGTAACTGTTCCTCTATTGGCCCAGCATTACCACTCGGAAAATGAGTTTTCATCAAAAGCCTTACGGTATCATATAGTGTCCATCTTTTTACCCGTTTCATCCACCAGTGTTTCGGTTTGGACATGAGTTTTTGAGAGAAACTTTTTCATTTTAGACATGCTGTTAACGTTGTCTACCTGTTCACAGAAAAGCCTCCAGGAGTTACGTTTCGCCGATCTAACGATTTTATTGTATTCTTTGAGTCTTCTGTGGTAGTCGTCCCAATATACTGATTGTTTTTTACGTCGAGCTCTATTGTAAAGTCTGCGGACATCTTTGCCAATCGAGCGAATTTGTCCTGTCATCCAGGGTTTCTCAAAGGCAGATTTCCTTTCTCGAAGTGGGCAACTATCTTCGAATGATTTTACAAGAGCCTCGGTAATCTTCTTAACATTGATATCAATGTCTTCTGCACATAGATAATCGCGTGTAGGCTGCCCCAATCGATTTCTAAGTAGATTTCCGAATTTAGTCCAGTCGGTCTTAGCCTTATTACGGAAACTTATGGGGTTTGGCGGTGGCCGTGCAATTTTAAACCTTATATAACGGTGGTCTGAATAGGAGTGTTCATCCGAAACCCTCCACTCATGAATCTCATCAATAAGATTTTCTGAACACATCGTTATATCTAATACTTCTTCCCTAATTTTGTTAACAAAGGTTGCAGTGTTTCCTATGTTAAGAGTTATGAGGTCATTTGTATTCAAAAATTTGATAAGGGCGTGTCCCCTTTTATTGGTGTTAGTACTACCCCAAGCGATATGATGGGACTTGGAGTCACATCCAGCTAATAACTCATTACTTGTGTGTTTGGATTCCCTCACCAGACGTTGTAATTCCGACGTAGGTGGCAATGTCGGCGCATCGAATGGCAGATATATTGACGCCAGGTACATATTTCCATTACCTTGCCTCAGCACCGTTGCGTCCGATGTTGACAACTCTGGAGAGAAAATAAAACATAAGTTTTTATGGCACAGAATACAAGTCCTTGGACGAGTACCTGTGTTAGCGTAGAAAAGGTTATAGTTCACATGGTTTAATCCAATAACCTTGTTGCTAGCTGTCCATGGTTCCTGGATCAAAGCAATATGAACCCTGCCTTTATTTATGATGTCCATCAGAGCGTTGGATGCTGTCTCGCTCCGGTGGAGGTTTATCTGGATGACCTCAATCATTGTCCTTCCAGTAAAAGTTTCTTTTGGGAGTCTATCCTATCTGGTGGCACCCCCTGTTTATTTGGTAGTGGGTCATTCTCCTCCTTTCGTTCACTACCTATTACACCATCTTCCAGTCGACAATTTTGGGAGGCGGTGTTATTTTTTGTCGCTCCCTCATTGGTTTGAATCGTTTTGTGGCTCTTATTATTTTGATCACCACCTTTGCTGGGAACTTCCTGCAAAAGTGGCGGTACTATTGGTGAACTGGTGGTGTTATTGACTACTTCCACATCAGTTTTTGGCAGTGTCTCACTTGTCTCCATCCGTTCAATACCAGTGTTTGCCTCTTCAGACAGTATATTTGGACTCGATTCATTTGTCCTGCCAATCGGGACCTTTCCAATTTTGAAAAAGACTGTCCATATCAAGAAGTACGCCATGCCCTTCGCCATGACAAGATTGTTCTTGGATTCTGGGTCTATGCCTAACACGAGGAGAGTACCCTCGGTATCATCCTTCCTATAGAAGACTTCCCACTTTCTCACGGAAAGTTTTGAATTCTGTTTGCCAATGATGTCGAGTATGTACTCTGATGAGAACTTACTGGGACATCCCTTAACATATAGGGTCGTTTTTATGAGTTCAGGAATGTCGCTTTTCCTTACCAATTTTAGCTTTGCGCCGTCCCAAGATGAGGGGAAGCTATCCACAAGTTTTACGAGGACACCAGCGCAGCGTTGTGATGCCAGCCGAGGACGATTCGAGGACGTATTCCGCTACCCTCGTATAGACCAAATCTTCAAAGTTACTCTTTTGGTCTTCGGGGATTCTGCCAGATGCACTACTGCTATCAATTATGGCGTAGCATAGATCGTCTCGAAAATGTTGTTTAGCTATATTAGAATAAGACGGTGGCTTCTTACCCTTCTTTATGGCCAATTGATTTTTCCGTGTCTGTAGAGTCTTTTTGGTTAAAGCCTCATCCTTAACGGATGATTTGGTTGACTTGAACTGCGTTATTGGGTCAAGTTTTCCGCCCACAATCGAAGGACCCAGACTAGAGACCTCCTTTTGTGTGGTTACGTTAGGCTTATCCGAATTACTGGAAGACGGCGAGCCCTTTTTCTTCTTAGTCACTTTCACAGCGCTATGTTCTTCGGGAGACCTGACTCTTTTAGCGGCCTCCATGTTTGTATTGGAGGTAGAATTGTCAGGTTCATCCCGTAATAGGTTCTGGCGGTTCAACTTATTCAGTTTCCTTCTTTGTGCCCCTGACAGTCTCTTTGAGTTAGCAACAATAGTGATATTGTTTTCATTTGATGATTCAGAGTCAGAGTCCCCAATGGCTTTTAAAGGCTGGGGTTGCTTAAAGCCCCGGCTGGGTTCTGCTTCATCTGTCTTATCATTTGTTTTGCCTGCGGCTGGATGTGCTCTTGTTTCATTTTCGACTACGGGATCCAAGGCACCAAAGCTCGTAGAAGTTGCTTGCTCACGATTGTTCGATAACGACGACATATGACTCGTGAGTGAATCAACGCTTGTCGCCGGCACTGGGTTTTCCCTCCCCTGCGCCGTAATCTCCTTCGTCTTTTTTGGTTTAATCATAAATTGGTTGGGGGAGACACCCCCATAGCCAGTATTAGCCCGTAATAGGTACGTCGGTATAGGCCTTCCAGACTGAGCTCAGAAATATCTGTCCAGAGACCGATGCATCCAATTCAACCTACGCTTTATAAACAACAAACCTCCTGGTTGCGTATTAGGTAGGTGAATAGGTATTGCGTAATAGGTTAAAAACTATCCGCTCTGCGATAACACGTCCGTTCGCTACGACAGGCGGCGACTGACATAGGGCAGCCACTTTGCGATTTGGTTATGGAAAATTTCATGAAAAGGATATGGTCCTGTAAGCGTGGTCGTGGTGGCCATTTGGTTGATGTTGTTTTTCATTATTAACGGCTCTTTATTATGAAATAAACATCCGATCATTTATCTCAAAAAATGGTATTTTTCTTTGAATACCAAAATAACACCTCTTATTGGAAACCCCATTATTTTGTAATTCTTCTCCAAATTTCTATTTTTTCACCGGATTTTGCCAATGTTTTTTTGATGTTAACAATTTGTTTCATTAGTTTACATTTTCGTCAGAGTGTATCTATCTTTCACTTAATATTTTTTTAGCTTTGCGCCGTCCCAAGATGAGGGGAAGCTATCCACAAGTTTTACGAGGACACCAGCGCAGCGTTGTGATGCCAGCCGAGGACGATTCGAGGACGTATTCCGCTACCCTCGTATAGACCAAATCTTCAAAGTTACTCTTTTGGTCTTCGGGGATTCTGCCAGATGCACTACTGCTATCAATTATGGCGTAGCATAGATCGTCTCGAAAATGTTGTTTAGCTATATTAGAATAAGACGGTGGCTTCTTACCCTTCTTTATGGCCAATTGATTTTTCCGTGTCTGTAGAGTCTTTTTGGTTAAAGCCTCATCCTTAACGGATGATTTGGTTGACTTGAACTGCGTTATTGGGTCAAGTTTTCCGCCCACAATCGAAGGACCCAGACTAGAGACCTCCTTTTGTGTGGTTACGTTAGGCTTATCCGAATTACTGGAAGACGGCGAGCCCTTTTTCTTCTTAGTCACTTTCACAGCGCTATGTTCTTCGGGAGACCTGACTCTTTTAGCGGCCTCCATGTTTGTATTGGAGGTAGAATTGTCAGGTTCATCCCGTAATAGGTTCTGGCGGTTCAACTTATTCAGTTTCCTTCTTTGTGCCCCTGACAGTCTCTTTGAGTTAGCAACAATAGTGATATTGTTTTCATTTGATGATTCAGAGTCAGAGTCCCCAATGGCTTTTAAAGGCTGGGGTTGCTTAAAGCCCCGGCTGGGTTCTGCTTCATCTGTCTTATCATTTGTTTTGCCTGCGGCTGGATGTGCTCTTGTTTCATTTTCGACTACGGGATCCAAGGCACCAAAGCTCGTAGAAGTTGCTTGCTCACGATTGTTCGATAACGACGACATATGACTCGTGAGTGAATCAACGCTTGTCGCCGGCACTGGGTTTTCCCTCCCCTGCGCCGTAATCTCCTTCGTCTTTTTTGGTTTAATCATAAATTGGTTGGGGGAGACACCCCCATAGCCAGTATTAGCCCGTAATAGGTACGTCGGTATAGGCCTTCCAGACTGAGCTCAGAAATATCTGTCCAGAGACCGATGCATCCAATTCAACCTACGCTTTATAAACAACAAACCTCCTGGTTGCGTATTAGGTAGGTGAATAGGTATTGCGTAATAGGTTAAAAACTATCCGCTCTGCGATAACACGTCCGTTCGCTACGACAGGCGGCGACTGACATAGGGCAGCCACTTTGCGATTTGGTTATGGAAAATTTCATGAAAAGGATATGGTCCTGTAAGCGTGGTCGTGGTGGCCATTTGGTTGATGTTGTTTTTCATTATTAACGGCTCTTTATTATGAAATAAACATCCGATCATTTATCTCAAAAAATGGTATTTTTCTTTGAATACCAAAATAACACCTCTTATTGGAAACCCCATTATTTTGTAATTCTTCTCCAAATTTCTATTTTTTCACCGGATTTTGCCAATGTTTTTTTGATGTTAACAATTTGTTTCATTAGTTTACATTTTCGTCAGAGTGTATCTATCTTTCACTTAATATTTTATACTGGACAGCTTCATATATTATTATTAAATTATCCCTGGATCGATTTTAAAAAATCCCGGGATTTTCGGGATCAGGATTTCTTGTTTGACATCACTACTCTCGTCACAATAAAGTGAGAGTATAATTAAAAAAAAAATTCATGGACATATTTATTGTAGGGTAAAATTAATGGGTCGATTATGGATTGCAACCCAACTTCAGTTAAGTTGTCTACTGGCAACGCAACTGAAATAAAAATTGGTATTATGTATGGCAACTTTTTTCAGTTGCCATCGAAAACTTCGTTAACTAAAAATATTGTAAATAAAAAACAATTCAACAAAAAAAGGAAATTTCAACTACAAAAATTCTATTTTAATGATAAGCTCAGTGGGACTATTTTTTGATGATGTCAAAGTCTCTTCAACGACAAAAAGGTTACATACTGGATTTACAGCCAAATCAATATCCAATAGGTCTGCTGCCTTAGAGCCACGGTTGACATGTACAGAGGACCTTCTACTATGAAGGCACTCTCTTGCCACTTTCTGATGGGGGAGAGCCGTGAGATAGGTGACAAGAGTTTTGCTGCCTCGTGCAGCAGATACACAGCTTAGAAGAGCAAGTAGGGAACGAAATGCGTATTCGATTGGGCACCGCCACCACTGTTAACCGCGGCCCTCTGATCCGGCCCTGTTGAGGGCAATAGTTTGCTTCCTCTTCACTGCCTGTGCATTGCCTGTTTGTACATATACTCGTTTACTGCATATGACTGCGTTTAAAGCAGAGCTTATATTTTGTTGTAATTTTCTAATGCTGTCTACTGTAAATACAGACATACATACATATGAACGTCGACAGCGTTCATGGTCTGTCTCCCTTTTTCGTATCGTTCTTGCTTATAGATGCACGCACTTTCATACATACATATTTAAATGTCTATTTGCAGAATCATTGCTGCGCAGTCACTTTTTGGCTGTTGGATTTTTGTATGTGGGCATGAATTTGTATGTGCATCTATGTGTCTTTTGTTTACATTATGTTTGGCGCATATCTGGATGCGCACATAGCTGGCTGCGCACATATATGTCGCTAATATGTTTAAGAACTAATTAAATATGTATAAAAAGGAAGCCAATCTAATTATGTAGATTGGAAATTTGATGTTACTTAGCTACAAGTCCTTTAATAAACAAGTTGAATTCTCGGAAATTACAAAATTTCATTTCGCTTTTTATTTCGCTTATTTTCGCAAATATACTAGCCAGTAAAAACGCTTACTGGTTCAAACAACCACCGGCATCTTCGTGGAAACTACGTTCCCAGGCGAAATACAAGAATAATAGCTTCAGATCGGGTATGCTATTAGTTTAGGAAATGTCACAGCGTTGGGTGCTCTCTTGCATGTAGCAATTCGCCCTCTCCAATTCATCTCGGCCATACTTCTTCCGTGGTGACTTGGGTTTCCCCCAAAATACCTACACCGCGAGCTAGATTTGTGTTAGCTTCCATTTTCCTTATTAACATCACAAATTGTTGTTTTGTGGTGATTTTAACCATAATGTAACCTGCCTACAAACACGCGAAAAAATATTTAATGTTTTAAATTTGATAAGAAATATAAGTACGATTTAATTTCCGTTTTATATCTTTAAAATAAATACACAGCAACCACAAATAACTGGTTGCCGAAAAATCCCCCATTTAACAACTGAAGTTGTCGGTAGTTGCCATCCGTAATTTAATTTTGGCAACTGGCGATGCAATTAAACTTTAGTTGCAATCCAAAATCGACCCATAACACAAGTGTCTCAAAAATTTTGGGAAGGTAAAGATTTGTTTGCAATTTTTTTAATAATCTGGCTGAGAATTTGGAAAATAAAAAACAAATTGAACCGTTTTACAAAATTTAATTTTTTTCGCGAGATATGACCTACTCAACTTTTGCATAGTATGTTCAGAAAGTTACCATTTTCTCTTAAAATATTGAACCGATTCGACTGAAATCACATTTCCTCAAATTTAAAAACATCATTAGCCTTACTTGCCAACTGACCATATGGAAAATATTGCAAATTATTTTTTGCACATGCGATTAAGTATAATAAAATTTGTTATATATTTTTTTCTTGGTATACCGTACGGAATATCTCTTTTGTGTCTGAAGCAAAGTTGTAGATATTGAATAGGAGAAAAAAAGCGGAACAAACCAACTCGAAAAATGTGCATCCAGTGCCTTAAAAATTGCAAAAACGTTCTGTTCTGTTATATAATGTTCTGTTTTATACGTATGCGTATTACATACTAAGTATACGTATTTTTCAATATTTTACTGACAGTTTTTTTATGACTTTGTGGACATTTTTGCGATTTTTAAGGCACTGGCATATTTCATTATTATTGTCTCTATTCTTTAAATTAACTCCTTTAGTTGGCATCTTGGAATAAAGTCCCATTCCGCTAAAGTTCCGATGTATATCAACATATGTAGGCCCAGCGTGCAAAAATTAAGTCAATCGAGAAATTGTAAAACTTAAATTTGTTTAAACACCTTTTTTTGGAAGTAAATATGTCCGGTACGCTTCAAATTGAAAATTTTAATGAAGTTGCTATGTGTATTATGAGAAGTCTCATCTCCACGATGGATTACTATTCAAGTTGGTATGTGTAGTATGAGAAGTCTCATCTCCACGCAAAATATTTTTTTTCTTTTCCAAAAAAGCATATCAGAATTTAAATATTTTAGGACATTTTGTAAAAAAGACTTTCTTTACATAGAGTATGTAAATAATACACTCGTATAGTTGAACTTACTTGTTATATTATATTTTTTGTCAATTCTCACTGGTAAATCAATTGTGGGACAGTGAATGGCATCCAGATTTTTTAAACGTTTAAGTTTGTCACTCAGTGAAACAGGACCCACTTTACTATCTTTTATTTCAGTATTGGCAAATTCAATCAGGGCTGTAAAAAAACACAAATACATATATAAATATATACACACGGGGCAAAATTGCCTCTTTGATATGTTTGAATCGAAAGAAAATATATTTGGAAGACAAATTTTTAAATAGGAAATATATATTATTTGAAAATCAATAAAATATAATAGGAACGCATATATATATTACATTAAAATATATTTGCAAACGTTTAACGTCTGCTTTAAATCAATCATTTAATTTCTGAGTATTCGAAGTCATCATTTGTTGTCAATCTTCCAAGTAATTTATTTTGATCCAAGATTATAAGTTTCAATTATTTTTTTTTAAGAACATAAAACATTTGTAAAAAATTAACTTTGAATTACTGAAAAATTTAACACAATTAATGTATTTTCTGAATACTTAAATGCAAATAAATATCTGTTTCGGAAATAATAGTCCCAAATAAAAACATATTATGATGTAAAAAAAAGATTTGTTTAGAACAACATCTTCCAAATAAATAACACAGTACAACACAAAAAAAAAATAACAGGTTTCTGTCAATGGATTATGGTAGAGGAGACCAAAAAAATATATACGTGTATCTGCGTTTTGAAAGATCACATCGAAATTTTATTTTAGGGGGTTAAATTTTCCCCCCTTTGCTTGTTCGTGCAGAATATTGGTATATAAAACTATGTGTTCTGTCTATCTGAGGTGTAGGGTATCTTCAGCAACTTTGTAGCTAATGTTAATGCCTTTATTATTGTGGAATATATTAACCCTCTAGCTTCCCCCCCATAACGGTGATTTTTGCCTATATTTTAACAAATCGTAAAAAACTCCCCTAAAAACGGGTGTGGCGGGGTTGAATTGTTCTACAAAAATGTTGGCCATAAAATTTTACTATATATGCCAGAACACACCAAAGCCCAACACTTAACACAAACTCCAAAAAACCGGCCAAATTCAAGATTGCCTGTTAAGGATTCATTTGTTATTCCTCGCATTTTGTCACTCAAAATTACCATAACGAAACTTTTGAGTGGCACGTTACTTATGAACGTTAACGTTTGACTTCGTGGGTCAGCCAGTTAATATTTTTATTTTCTTACATTATTCTACAAGGGAATTTGTAAGAATAATAATGACTGTTTGGGAAAACTTGACTGGTTTTGCTACGTCTGTGGCAAGCATACCCTTATGCGACATAGGGTTTCATCATCACGAGCAAAGTGGAGAATATATTAAATTTATTTTGAACTGGAAGTTTTTCCCGATTAGTCATGTGTGCCAAAACATATCTGCCGAAATTGCTATATCGGTTTTATGCTGTGGTCTAAATGTAATAAAAGTTTTGATTTATATTTGATTATATATATTTATATTTTGATTTTCAGTTGTCAACATCAGATATGCCTTCCTATTGAAAAACGCTATAAGGGCAAGAGCACTTTGTCTCTTATAACAGATTTATGTTGGACATTGTTTGATAATGGCGTCGAATTGCCAAGAGTGAAAAGAAAAGTGAATTAAAAATAAATGAACTTATGTATTTAATAAGTATTTCTCCTTGCATATGCGTTATTAATAGATTTTTTGTTTATAGACCTGAAGTAAAATTTAATATAAAATAAATATTATTTAATTGTAAAATAAAATCATTATTTTTTGCATCACTCACATCAACCCCGAAAAATCCAATTTTGAAAGACCTTTTTGGTACTAACACTATATAATATCTAAATTAACCCTTAACAGGCAATCTTGAATTTGGCCGGTTTTTTGGTGTTTGTGTTAATTTTTGGGCTTTGGTGTGTTCTCACATATATAGTAATATTTTATGGCCATCATTTTTGTAGAACATTTTAACCCCGCCCCACCCATTTTTAGGGGAGTTTTTTACGATTTGTTAAAATATAGGCAAAACTCACCGTTATGGGGGGAAGCTAGAGGGTTAATATATTCTACAAAAATATAGGCCTTAACATTTGCTACAAAGTTGCTGAAGATACCCTACACCTCAGACAGAACACATAGTTTTTTATACCGATATTCTGCACGAACAAGCAAAGGGGGGAAAACTTTAACCCCCCCTAAAATAAAATTCCGATGTGATCTTTCAAAACGCCGATACACGTATATATTTTTTTGGTCTCCTCTACCAGAAAAAAAGTTTGAAATTGTTGTACAGTGTAATTTGTGTGTGTACTAAATATTATATATTTAGTGTGTAACCTAAACATATACATATACGTTTCAAGCCAAATATGTTTGGGACAATATTCAACAGAAGCGATTTTTTTCAGCGTGCACATATGTTGTTATATATTGCAAAACTTTGTCTTACCCGGTATAACATTTTCCAACTGTTTCACCAAATTAGGATTGATTTTAGTCTTTGCTTTGGTTATAATTTCCTGAGCAATTTTTGAACGATAGTCCGTTTTATTCTGCGTACCATCAACGTGACCATAAACAATTGGATACAATTGATACAGTGTCTGATGTGGATGTTCTTCCACGCAACGCACCATAATCTCTTTGAGTATTTTTATGAAGTCCACGTTTTTCGAATTCAGTCGCGCTGTCATTTGATTGAGGGCACATATAAATTTATAACTGGGCACAGCAGCGATATTCTCTTGTATCTTAGAGCGTAGGGCATCATTTTGTTTGTTGGCAAACCACAAACCAATAATTCGATATATAACAGGACTTGAAATGGCCGTATCCAGACAAGAGAATTTCATATAATTTTCCACTGCTATGCACAGATTTGAGGTAAGTTTCTGTTCAACTTGTGTTATTTCCTGTTCGTCTATGTGAGAAGTTCTCTTCATAAAGTTGGCACACACTCGCTTATCGTGATCTTGAGAACGAGGATTTACGGTATGGGCTGCTTGTCGATTGAATTCCATAATTTGACGTTTCATATTGAACTGATCGGAATTGGCGTAGTTGTGCAACTAAATATTCCAAGAAACGCATATGTAAAATGATAAGTCGTTCAAAATTGTTTTCCTTACTCACTTGTGTATATTCTCGATCTGCATATTTAGCTATCGTTTCATAAGCACTTTTCTTACTTTCAGCTTGACACTCATCAAACTCCTCCAGAGTAAATGCATTGGGATATTTTTGTAATATTGTACCCTTTGATCTATTATACTTTTCCAATAGATCCAAAGAACCAGTGAAATACTTTCTCAGAACAGTTTCAAATGTTTCCGCATTGGTGTCCATTAAATATTCTCCATTCAATAGCATTGCTTTGACTCGCTGTAAACAACAACCGAATTCCTTATTTTTGAACACATGATGTAGAATGGATTTGGTTATTTCCGATTTTCCAGTTTTCATGCAAATATCAACGTCCTCAAGCAAAGCGCTGATCTGAAAGAGTTTGGTTAGGAAACAAATTAATAGTGTCAATTATATCAAAACCTCCATTCTACAATATGCTATGTCGATTTACGAATACGCCTATTTTGCTCTGAACAGTAGATACTTCAATAACATTGCACTGTACCAAATTTTAAGCGTTTATATAAGGGATGTAACGAAGGTGACTTTAGCGAAAGCGAATATTGAAATATATTTCTTGCGAATGCGAAAGCGAATAGTGAAATATGAATTTTTGCGAAAGCGAATACGAATGCGAATAATAGTTTGATCCTTTAGTACCAACAAATTTATGGAACTGAATTGATACTTTTCTAGGATATTCAAGTATTAAGACTGTTTCACATATATTTACCTCCTGTCACCACAAGGACAAATATATTTTTTCAACTGTTTTGAAGAGAAGTGGTAGAGGTTTTCATTAGTATTAATATCTTCAAATTGTGTGAAGGGAATAAGGAGATTTAACACTTTTAATAAATGGAAGCGAATACTGAAATATATTTTTGCGAAAGCGAATAATCCAAAGATTCGCATATGCGAATTACATCCCTAGTTTATATGCACTGGTATTAACGGTATGAGTCATCAAATTTTGGTATGAATCGCCGATTTTGTGTGGGAGGTACCAAAAGGGGCATGGCAATAAAGCCCAATTTTTACCGGACTATAGGTATTAAAGGAGCATTACAATGAACAAAATTGCAAGTATTTATATGCACTGGCATTAAAGTTTTTAATAGTTAACTGTACAAAATGGTCTCTTTGTCTGGGAGGTACCAAAAGGGGCGTAGCAATAACGCCAATTCTTTTAACGGACTGAAGGCACTACACAAATTCAAGTATTTATATGCACTGGTATAAAAGTGATTAGCAGTTAACTTTTTGTACAAAATGGTACAAAAGGAGCGGGTCCACTTTTCTCATGTTGATAGCGACAGATAAACTATTACTATGTGTGGAATTACAGAAGCTTCGGTTTAGTATAGATGTTATTAGAGAATCAATATTTTACTAAATTGTAACCTTTGTGAGGGAGGTACTAGAAGGATTGGACCAATATGGTCCATCTTCGAACTTAGCCTGAAATAGAAACAAATATTATCACATATCAAATTTGAAGTCAATCCGTTACTCCTTTCGAGAGTTAATGTGCGCTCCAGACAGACGAACGGACATTGCTCAAGTGAATTAAAATGGCCCAAAATATATATCCTCATCACACTAAAGGGCATAAAAATTGATCGTGGTTTGCTCGACTGCTTAAAACTACTGGACCAAATTGAATATTTGTTCGCAATTGCTACGCGAAGGTTTAGGAAAAATAAGTCGCAAAATTCTCAACAGGTGGCGCTGACCACTTGACCGCTGAGGCCCCTTTAAGAGCTAGAAAACTGAAATTTTCTTCAACCATAGACCAAAGTGTTTTATAAATGAGTTATTACGAAGTAATTTTTTGCCCTGTGGTCAGTTCTAGCGCAATCAAAATCTGTTTGTCCTTTCAGATCAAAAGCTAAAATTTTGTAAATGTGAACAAGCTAAAATTTTGTAAATAAATACGAAAAATATAAACTTTTTAATTAGTAATTCTCTGACTGTGGTCAGTGTAGCAGTAACTACATTTTAATTTGTCATTACTTCAGTAATTTTAAATGTTATTTAAGACCCAAGGACCTAAAAATGTAAATGTACAAACATATCTCGAAAGGGGATTCGAGAACAACTATTCAATGTCCAGGTTAAGGTCAAACTGCAGTGACCAAAGAAATTGTCACTCATTCAGTAATTAAAAAGTCTTTTAAGTAATATGAGCCTACAAACTGATGTGCATACATATATACAGATCTTCAACGGATGTGCTTTACGCCAAATGATTTTTGATCACTTGGCCGCTGAGTCTCCTGAAAGAGCTACACAGCTGAAATTTTGCATATGGATAGACTCGAGTGTTGTATAAACGCCGGACTTTTCACAGAATCGGATTTTGACCAGTTCTCGCGCTATCAAAAACGTGTGTTATTTTTTTTCGGAAGCCTTTTTTAAGAAACAAGCCTAAAACTTTGTAAATGTGTAGTAGTAGTAGGCTCGAAACGCTGATTAAATAAATGAATGAAAACTATGGAAGAAAATTTTGAATTGGCCAAAGGGGGGTACCACGGCCAACATAACCTCATCATTCCAGAACGGATCGTTCGATTTTCACCATTTTGAAATTGATGAATTAGTATTGGACAGTGACACTGAGAAGGTGTCACAGCGAACATTATATCAAAACTCGAGAACGGATCTTTCATTTTTTACAATTTTGGGCTTGACGAATTCGTATTGGGTCAAGGAAGGACACTATTTAGGAAAATTTAGAATTGTGAAAAGATGCTTGGTATACCAACACAACCTCATAACTCGAAAAATATAATATTTCGAGGTATATCGAATTAGCAAGCTCTGAAAACGAAATTTGGAAGAACATTGCACCAATTGTCTGAAGTTTTTTTTTCACTCAAAGAAATTTGTTAGTGGACACAGAAAAAAAGATACCTAAAACAGCAATTTTTCTGCTGAAAACGGGAAAGCAGAAAATGTCTGTTGAAATGGCAAACTTGTGTTTGCTGCTATAAACGGAGCGTTCAGTCCATCTTCTAAACATAAATTAGCTTAAAAAGCTATGTAAGCCAAAAGGTATAATTTATCCCAACTCTCAGAATATAATGACAAATGTATTGTTATAGATCGATATATTTATGTATTTCTTTTTGAAGATAGGTAAGATTATTAGGCTTAATTTGTGTTGTCACTATACATTTACAAATACTGAGAAGCAATTAAAATGTGAATAATAACGAATATCAATTTTTATTATCATTAATTATATTAACATAACAGCAAACATAATAAAGAGGAAGGTATGCCGTTAATAATGAAAAACAACATCAACCAAATGGCCGCCACGACCACGCTCCAGATCAATACCATCCAAACCCGACCATAAAAAATCAATAATCATCTCTCGATAGCGCAATCCATTTACAGTAACTGTTGATCCAACCTCATTTTCGAAAAAGTAAGGTCCAATGACCCCGCCGAACCATAAACCGCACCAAACAGTCACAAGTTGAGGATGGAGAGGCTTCTCAAAAATAACTCTTGGGTTTTCCGAGCCCCAGATGCGACAATTTTGCTTGTTGACGTAGCCACCGAGGTGGAAATGGGCCTCATCAGTCAAGATGATTTTTCGATGATTTCGAATTTTAATAATTTCAATGCGTTGTTGAATCGTGTATCGTTCCATTTTTAGTAATGACGTAGTTTCTACTTGTCAAATGTCAAAGAATAAAAGCTTCAAAAGTGACAGCTACCGAAATACCGGGTGATTCAAAATAACACCTCTTGTTGGAAAACCCGTTATTTGGAATGAATAAAACAGAGAAGTTAGACTATCATATCAGATCCTTACAGCCTTCGGTAGCTTAGTGGTTAGTGCGTTAGACTTGGATCCCGAAGGTGCTGGGTTCAACTCCCAGCCGGGGCACCGGAAAAATTTAACATCAACATTTCATGTTTTCATCATAATTCGAGTTTCTGCAGCTAAAAATAACTCACCGGTCGCACTACAACAACATCTGATCACACAAGTCAACAGGGAAGCTAAAAATAGACATAACACCATGACGACTATTAACAGAAATGCAGCGCTTCTTGTGGAGAATAGAAACGGCATCACTCAAATAACATCCATTCCCTGATATTAACAGACGAATGTTAATTGACAACCGGACAACATTGAGTGGATGAAAACAACATAAGGTTCCCGCGATAATCGGATATATGCCGGAACGAAGTCTGTAATAGAAATAGACTTAAGGATTATCAACTCAGCGTCTCCAAGCTGCTACAACAACAACAGACATTTTTTAGAAAATATCGTTGAAATTTTAATTTTATTTTATTATTATTTATTTTATGAAACAGTTCATCAATATTAAATTTTTCTAGAAAATGCAATTTTATAGAAAATGTATACAAAATTTATAGAAAATATTGTAAACATTTATAGAAAATATTGTAAAAATTGCGGAAATATCGTTGAAATTTTATTTTTCTAAAAAATGTTGAAATTAAATTTTTCTAAAACAATTCGGAATTGAATTTTTTTTTTGAAATTGCCTTGGTTTACAAAATTGCATTGAGATAGAATTTTCTAGAAAATTTCATTTTTCTTAAAAATTTCGTTGAAATTGCATTTTTCTTAAAAAATTGCCTTGGCTCATTTTTTCTAGAAAACTTCAGTAAAATTGAATTTTTTTAGAAAAGTTTGGTAAAATTTCAAATACCGTTGAAATTGCATTATTTGTTGAGAATTTTTAATAATTAACCTATGAAATTTTTTTTGTCTAAATACTTTATAAAGAATTGTTAAATTGAAAAAATAAGATTAATTTGTTGAACATTTTTTTACAACATTTTATGGGAATTTTATTTAAAATTTCAAAAAATTGAGAAAAATGCTTTTTGTTTTTTACGAAATGAAGAAATCTGTAAAAATTCTCAGACAAACCTTAGTATTTCCTCCATAACTTTTACAAATATTGAGTCACCTTTTGTATTTTGTTTTTGATTTGTGAAAGTCTGGCGCAAATTTAAATCTGTGTGAATTTAAAAAAATCTATGTGGTAGATTTTTTTTTAAAATTAAAGTTAAAAAAAGTTACAAATTAAAAAAAAACAAATATAATTTAAACGAAAAATTCCATAAAAATTTTATGTTCTCTTTCAAACGACGTAACACGGTTCAGCCGTTTAGACGTCCAATTTAAAATTTCGTAAAAAAAAATTATTTTTCTCAATTTTTTAAAATTTCAAATCCCTATAAAATTCTATTAAAAAAAATTAAAAAAATAAATGAAAACGATATCTTATTTTGTCCATTCAGCAACTTTTTATGAAGGTTATACTTTAGTTATTCTAAAAAACAGAAATATGTCTATTTACAAGGAAAACGAAGATCCCACGTTTTACCCGGCCTCGATGGCATAAGCGGGGAATTTAGAACTGCACCAATAAAATCGTTGGAGACTATACTGCACATCCAACCAATAGACATCCGTATAAAGTATGAGGCAGCCCTCACAGCAAGACGTCTACAAGTGATGGCTGAATGGATAAATCGAGACCACAAGTCGTCCCATCAGAAGATTTTAGAATCTCTAGTTGGTCACATTCAAACGCCAGAAATCTCCGACCGCATTCCTGAAGTGCGGCTTGCAGCTACCTGTGATACGTTTGTGCCTGGGAAAATGAAATTTTACACGGATGGGTCCAAGCGAGGAGGAAGGACGGGTCTGGGACTTTTTATTGATGAACCAGAAGTCGAACTTCATTTCAGCCTCCCTGACCATAACACGGTATTTCAAGCAGAAGTCCGTGCAATCACGGAGTGTGTAACACGACAAAGCCTAAATATGCCAACATCTTCACAGATAGCCAAATGGCGATTAAAGCAATAACATCGGAAAGGGTCAAATCCAGAACTGTGTTGAATTTGAAACCCGAATTTATTAAACAAATCAATGCCGAAAAGATTTTCACCATGTTCAACATTCACAACAATTAATGTCGCTTCTTCTTCTCGTTTTCCACATTTTATTTTGGTATGTAATTCGCCCAGGATGGGTATTATTTTTCTCCCGAAACCGTATAAAATTCGTTTAGTTTCTTTTAAAATTGGTTTATTCAATAATTTATACGTTGCTAAATTAATTATTAAAACAGATGCGCCAGAGTCTATTTGAAATTTGATTATTTTGTTGAAAATTTCTAAATCGACGTATTGTTTTGAAATATTGCTGGTAATTGTGCCAGTTATTCCAAAAATTGTATCAACACTGTTTATTTTTTTGTGAGATTTATCATCTTTTCTTTTTGAACAGTCTTTGTTTCGAGTAGACATGCATACTGGTGATATGTGTCCCTTTTTGTTACATTTGTTGCAAGTCGCGTTTCTAAACTTACAATTTTCTCTAGAATGAGTATGGAAACAACCAGAACATGATTTCAGTTTATTTTGATAGTTATTTTCTTTTAATTTTTTATAACTGTTTCGTTTTTGCACTACATTGACGTTAACATGATTTTCGTTGTTATTGTCTTTCATCGCTGCTACCGATTTAGTCGTCGCTTCGTAGGATTCTGCTATCAAGACAACATCTGCCAACGTCGGTTGCTGCTTCTGTAGGGCTGCTGCGCGAACTGCATCATGAGGCGTATGTACAATGATATGATCGCGGATCATCTCATCAGCATAACTAAAAGAACAAGAGTCGGAGTTGCAAACGAACTTACTCTCTCTTGCTAGACCACGGAGATCTGCAACCCAGTCTTTGTATGTTTGACTGACCTTCATTTCACATTTGAAGAATTCATATCTTGCTGCTGTAATGTGATGCGAAATTTTAAAATGTTCCGTTAACTTTCCCGTTAGTGCACTGAAGTCTTTGTCATCCAAGTTGGAAGTACCAAATAAGTTTTTAATTAACTCGAATAATTCTGTCCCAATCCAAGACAAAAAGAATGATTTTTGTTTCTCGGCTTGAGAAACGCCATAAGCAGAAAAATGTTGATTCAACTGCTGCAAGTATGAGTCCCAATTTTGATTGTCTTTGTTGAACGCATGAAATGCAGGAACTAATTTCTGACCAATGCTGCCGGTTGGTGATGAAAGATTTTCCATCATAGTTGCATCCATTTCTGCTGCTGTCCAAGGAGATTCCTTGCAAAATTTTGTTGTTGCTGTAAAAGCACTTGAAAATTGTCACTTGAACTCGAGTCGTCTGGCATTTTGTTAAATTTTTTGGTTTTTATGTTAAGACACTAACACTACAAACGACCGGTCAAACACTTTTATACTCGTCGCCACTGTTATGTTTTAGTGAGGTGCACGCATTGAGAGTTATTTTGAGACTAGTTTATTTCATATATTTCATATGAGCTTATAACTAACATAGTTGTAATTATGAGTACTTGAGATCGATATGTAAACAAATAACATAGTTGTTATTAAAGGATGTAATTATGTAAAATATGCTAAGTCAATATATATCAGACTGTAAAAGAACGATAAATGGTCAATTGCGTATTTGCTGGGTACCAGGACACAACGGAGTGATTGGAAATGAACGGGCAAACAGCTTGGCTTCAAAGGGTAGAGAACTTCGAGTAATAAACATAGAAAATTGGAAACCTTTCGAAGCCACGAAAAATGAGTTGAAGCACTGGGCAGTGATGGCTCACAAAACTGTGTGGAATAGCGCAACAGTAGGAGGAACTGCAAAGATACTGTGGGGTGTCCCAAATGAAAAGAAAACAAGAAGTCTTCTGAAACTAAACAAGATCGATATTAGTAAGATTATGAGTGTTCTAACGGGACACTCAAGCTTACAAGCACATCTTCATCGCATAGGACTAGCAGGAAACGACGAATGCAGGGCATGCAGGGAAAACATCGAAAGGATGGAACATTTTCTGTGTCACTACTCGGCTTTCACACATGCAAGATCCCAACATTTCGGGTCCGACATATTACCAGACTTGACTCATCTCAGAGAATATGACTGGAAGATACTGAGAAAATTCGTGTCTAGTACCGATTTTCTTTAACTCGTGAGGTATAAAAAGATCATAAATAAGGAGCGCACAACAGGCCGAACCACTGGCTTAAGTGTATGTCCATGGACATGAGACGTTTAAAAGTCTCCTCTCTTCAACCTAACCTAACCTATTCTAATTCTCTAAAAAAAATCCACAAAAATAAAATTATATTTTCTTGTCGAAAATGCATTTTCCATAAAATTTCAAAAAAAATCATCTTTAGGGTTCTTGTCTTTGGAAAGTTAATGGATATACGCCAGTTAGTGGAAACAAGTTGTTTTTGGTTGTAATCCGCTAAACTAAAATCGCTAGCTTGTAACGAAATCACGCCTTATGTGAGCTATATCAATAGGGGGAAATGTATGACCAATTTTTTTCTTTACCAATAATTTCAATTTTGTCAAATTGGTTATATTAGATTATTTTTGCAATGACTATGCCTAAATCCAAATTCCCTAGTATTTTTTTTGCTAATAAAATACATCTAAACTAAAGTAGAGTTGTTACCTCTAACTTGTATTAGAATCTCACAAACAATTACCTTAATCTGAGGACTACTGCTGGAGCACATATTGTTGAGAATAGCAATATAACGCGTCGCAAGATTTATTTCACCAGCTGCTTTACAGTCGCGTATGCATTTCAGCAAACATTTCTCAATGGGATCTTCCTGCAAATGACAACAACAAATTGCTTACAACCAAATAAATTATCGCCCATGTGATGGCAATCGCATTTCGCCTAAAATTGGCGATTGTGATTTCAAGTCGCAAAATGCATGCTCTGTATTCTTTTTTACCACAACAATTGGGATCAAAATTTAATATCGAAGACCATTAAAATTGAAGGGGAAATTTTTGCGTTTTGCGATTCGAACTCACGCGATTGTCATCACATGGGCGTATATGTATGTAGTACAGAAGCTAAGAAAAAACCTTATAAAATTCCATAATTTTACGACTGGCTCGAATGCCGGCCGTTTGGAATAAAGAAATTTGATGTGACAATATTAATTCTTTGCTCGAAAAAAGTCCATACTGTAAATCATTTGCTTCCATTTGCCATTTATTGAAAATTTCATCCACATCTGTTGTCTTGGAGAATTGTATCTATAAAGAGAAACAACAAAATTAAGCTTGATGAGATTTTTTCATCTTTAAAATATTCCGAGCATACACAACAAAATTCTTCAGATTGCTGCAATATCTGTAGCCAAGTTAGATATTTATAAACACTTTGCAGACACTCCACACTGATTTCCTTCAGTATATTTAGCAGACAATGACGAGATTTATCGATGGCAGCCAATGCGTTATTCTCCTCCTTGTAATTGAGACATTTAAGGGCATTAAAATGGTGCTTCTCGAATTCGTATTCCATGTCATTTAAAGTGTTGACTTTGGAGTGTCCTTCCACAACGGTGTCCCAACGGCACAAACGCCAACATAATTCATAATCTAAGCTTTTGGAGGCATTGGCATTGGAGCAGGCCAAATTCAACATGCCATTACGTTTCAAAACAGCATTACACAGTTGGTGAGTATTGTTACTGTTATCAGTGGTGGCGACATCATTGGATTCGATTAAAATGTCTGACCAATTATTTCTTAGATTCAAATAATCCAGACGCGAATTTAAAGGATTAATAAATCCAGAAATGGCATCACTGCAACCTATGGAACCATAGGCCTTTAAATGAAATAGCGATCTTAATATCAATGAAGATTTGAATAAATGATATATGACAAACCTTTCTGGACAGTTCCTGAAATTGATCGTTTGACATAATTTCTACATTCGATTTGTCACCCAAAGCCTTTTCGCTTAAAGCCCACATTTCCAGATATATAATTGATAAGAAATACGCTTGACAATAATTACAGGCCTGAACAACGTTCAAAAGCTTCAAAGGTAAATTCCTAAAATGTACCAAAAATACATAAATGTGTCCATACTCCAAAGCAACAAAATATTTAAGATAACATACCACAAATTGTTTATCCTGATACATTCGCAGATATTCAAAATCAAATTTACAATACGCTTCTCTTTGTAAATAACTTTTGTTTCGGTAGGTATGTCCGTCTTGTGTTGTTGTTGTTGAAAGGTTTCGAAAAAATACTCCAACATACCTACAATATTGTCCATATGTGTTGGGCCGTGTTCGCTTCGCAATAGTAGTCTTATGAAAGGAATTATGGTATGTTCAGCGAAATAGAGATCCTTTGTTGCCAAATCGTGAAATTGTTGCCAATTACAATGAGCATAGATTTTTGAAACAAATTGACACATAAATTTTTCATAATCAAACAGTTCACACATTTTTAGAGTCTCTGACCAATCCATAGGAGGAATACTGTCATAGGTGTCCAGATAATTTTTGAAAACATTAGCACGGAACACCATAAAATATGGATAGTTTTCTGTAAAAGAAAAAACAGATAAAGAGTACGTAAACATTAAATAATGACATTTGCTTTCTTAATGCACTGAAATATTTATACCCTACACCACACTGTGGTTCAGGTTATTATGAGTCGACTTGGAATCACTTCATGAGTCGATTTAATCATGTCAACGTGCAGGTCGTATTTGAGGAGGTACTTTTCAAAACTTAAATATTCCATTTTGACACAACTGATTTTTTTATTCTTTATTTGTTTGGTATCATTGAATTCGAAGCTCAGAGAAAATAAAATTGTGCGAAATCTGTAGGAATAATATTATCGTTATTAATAATGGACCAACAATTCGGGTTCAATACGCAGGGCCATAGTAATTTCTCACATTGTGCAAAAACACAAAAAGTGGAATAGTCAAGTTTTGAAAAGTACCTCCTCATTTATGGTCCGATTGTTATCAAATCCAGGACGATGCGTATTGAAATTGGCCAAAGTTGGTTCAGATTTACATATAGCAACATTTTTTAACCGATCTGAATAAAAATTGGCATAAAGAAGTCTCATGATACAAAATCGGTTCAGATTTTGATATAGCGCCCATATACATTTCACATGTAAGCGCTGTAGAAACTGTATTTTATTTCAATCAGTACGAAATTCGGCAGAAAGACGATTCTTATTACATGAATAATATTACAGTGATGAAGCACGTTATGGATACGTTAATAAATAAATTACCGTAATTGGGCTGATGAGCAACCCGAAGAGTACCAAGTGCTACCATTACATACATTAAAAACAACGGTATGGTGTGGTTTATGTGCCGGTGGAACCATTGGTCCATATTTCCGCAAAAATGTGGAAAATTAGGATTTACCGTCAATGGTAGCCTTTATGTCAACGCTGTGCTTGGGTTTCAACTAGACGACTCTACGAGCCATTCAGCGCGTGAAACAATGACCTTGTTGAGAAATCATTATTGTGAGTACTTAATATCACGTTTTGCTACGGTAAATTGGTCACCTATATCGTGCGATATCACACCTTTGGACTATTTTCTCTAGATATATGTAAAGTCTGAGGTATGCAGGAATAAGCCGGCTACGATTGATGCTTTCGATGCCAGCAGTACTCGTGTTATTCGCGATATACCAGTGGCTATGCTCGAACGAGTCGCCCAAAATTGGATCTTCCGAATGGACCACCTCAGACGTAGTAATGGCCAACATTTAATGCCATAAATTGTTCATTTAACCTCACGATGAATCACCCATTATATGTTACACCCGATTAGACATGTAAACGCTGTAGAAACTGTTATTTTAATCAGTGCGATATTCGGCGGAAAGAGCTTTCTTATTACACGAACACTGCTGATATTCCCCCGATTTGGTACAAAAGCGCTACAGAAGTTGTACTTTACCTTCGATCATTGCAACATTTGGCAGATAGAAGTTTCTTAATTTAAGAACTAATATTGCTTAAATTGGGGACAATCGGTACAGATTTAGACATAGCCACATATATATTATATTCCTGCCTATTTAGTATTTAAGTGCTATTGAAACTGTATTTTACGCCCGGTCTTTACATAGCGTGATCCATTTCGACGTTCCCTACTTTTTTAAAGAAAAAATTTATTATGAAAGAACATTCTTTGGCATTTATTTTTTGAAGATCATGTCTATCAAATGTTGGACGCGGCTACGTCTCAGATGGTCCATCCGTTGAGTCCAATTTCGATTACTCGTTCGGGCATTTCGACTGGTAACTCGCGAATGACACGCGTTATGTTTTGCTCCAAGGCCTGAATCGATGCGGGTTTGTCCGCATAAACTTTAACGGTGTGATATCACACGATCTTGGTGGCCAATCGACCGGCCCAAAACGTGAAATTATCTGCTCACCGAAGTGTTCTCTCAATAAATCCATTGATTGACGCGATGTGTGGGAAGTAGCGCCGTCTTGTTGAAACCAAATGTCGCCGAGATCACGAGCTTCAATTTCAGGCATCAAATAGTCGGTTATCATGGCACGATAACGGTCCCCATTGACGGTTACGTTCTTACCGGCATCATTTTTGAAGAAATATGGACCGATGATTCCACCGGCCCCCAAACCACACCAAACTGTTGTTTTTTCTGGATGAAGTGGCAGCTCTTGAATCTCTTCAGGTTGCGCTTCGTCCCAAATGCGGCAATTTTGCTTGTTTACATAACCAATGAGCCAGAAATGGGCCTCATCGCTGAACAAAATTTGGCTCGAAAACGTCGGATCGACTTGGAACTTTCAAGAGCCCATAGAGCGAAGCGATGTCGCTTGGAAAGGTCTGGCGGCTTCAGTTCTTGTACAAGCTGTATTTTGTATGCTTTCAATTTAAGATATCGACGTAAAATGCGCCAAGTCGGTCCATACGTCAGTCCGAGTTGCTGCGAACGGCGCCGAATCGACTCTCCACGGTCTTCGTGTACACTCTCATCTACGGCCGCTACATTTTCTTCACTGCGTGCTGGACGTGGTCTATTCGGTTGAACATTATCCAATAATGAATGCTGGGTCTCAAGATGGGTGATGGTGTTGCGAATAGTACGCTCAGTAGGCCGATTATGTTGACCATAAGTTGAGCGAAGTGCACGAAACACATTCCTCACAGAACGTGAATTTTCGTAATAAAGTTGAACGATTTGTAAACGTTGTTCAGACGTAAGTCTTTCCATGATGAAATGCCAAACAATACTTAACAAAAATAACATGACAGCTTGACACGACACACACGTGATCTGTCAAAAAGAGGCTATTGAAAAAAGTATCTCTACTTGGATCACCCGTCATTATTTGGCAGAAATTAGGGGTTTCTTCTATTTCTATTTGTTCCTTTCGATTCTTGATCTATGAAAGAATACTGCGGATTTTAAGCTTATCGTTTAAGATCTAGTTTATTATGATCAACATCTTCAACTCCTCTTTGGAATAAATGTTTGGCTCTTCTACACAAGATCATATATACAAAGGAGCCTGAATACCTGTTTAGTCGCATAACATTTGCTCGTTCAAATAGAGGAATGAAACTAATTCTACCGAGATATGATTCTGTAGTATCTGAAAGAAACTTCTTTATACCCTGCATACGCCTCTGGAACAACCTCCCGCACAACATAAAATGCATAAGCAATGCCAATACATTCAAAAATGAGCTATTTAATCTATTTAAATAAATGTAATGTTATTTCTTTTATTAAAAATAGTTATAAGAATTATCAAACCTGTTACCTATACATACATTCATGAAACCAGCACTAACACTTATAAGATACTAGCTGGACCCGGTCCACTTCGTTGCCCCAGACTTCAGATTTCCGATCCCTTTAATTTTTGGACTAATTACGCAGACTGAGACCAAATATATATGCACATAATTACATTGATCTCTCTAACAAATTGCTCAAGATATATCAAACACAAAATTGAATTGGCTTATATGGGCGAAGCCACTCCCATTTGTCCGACCCCGCCCATTTTTGGACCAAGCACGTAGACTGCCACCTAATATATATGCACAAAATTAGAGTAATCTCGCTAATAATTTGTGCGAGTTATGTCAATTTCAACAAATTGTGCAAGATATGTCAATTTAAAATCTTTGTTTATATGGGCGGGGCCACGCCCATTCGTCCAATTCCGCCTATATTTGGACAAATCACGAAGACTAACACCAGATACATGGCGCAAAATTACAGCACTCTCGCTAACAAATTGTGTAAGATATTTCAATTTCAAAATTTGGCTTATATGGGCGGGGCCACGCCCATTGGCCTATCCCGCCCATTTTTTGACCAATCTCGTAGGTCGCCAACAGATATATTTACCCAAACTTACAGCTCTCTCGCTAACAAATTGTGCAAGATATCTCAAATTCAAAACTTGGCTTATATTGGCGGGGCCACGCCCATTGGTCCGATTCCGTCCATTTTTGAACCTATCACGTAGAGTGCCACCAGATACATATGCACAAAATTACAGCTCTCTCCCTAACAAATTGTGTCAGATATCTCGATTTCAAAATGTGGCTTAAAGGGGCGGGGCCACGCCCATTAGTCCGACCCCGCCCATTTTTGGACCAATCACGTAGACTGCCTCCATATATATATATACAAATTTCTAGTTCTCTCACTAACAAATTGTGCAAGATATCTCAAATTCAAAATTTGGCTTATATGGGCGGGGCCACGCCCATTGGTCCGATCCCGCCCATTTTTTGACCAATCACGTAAGTCGCCAGCAGATATATATATACAAAATTACAGCTATCTTGCTAACAAATTGTGCAAGATATCTCGTTTTCAAAATTTAGCTTAATGGGGCGGGGCCACGCCCATTAGTCTGACCCCGCCCATTTTTGGACCAATCACGTAGAATGCCTCCAGATATATATAAACAAAATTACAGTTCTCTCGCTAACAAATTGTGCAAGATATCTCAAATTCAAAATTTGGCTTATATGGGCGGGGCCACGCCCATTGGTCCGATCCCGCCCATTTTTGGACCAATCACGTAGACTGCCACCAGATACATATGTACAAAATTGCAGCACTCTCACTAACAAATTGTGCAAGATATCTCAATTTTAAAATTTGTCTTATGTGGGCGGGGCCACGCCCACTTCATATATCGAAAATTCAAGTACCCTATTTTCACCACGCCCCACACATGTACATTCTGTGAAAATTTCAAGAAGATCGGTTCAGCCGTTTAGACGTCTATACGGTACAAACAAACCAACAAACCAACAAACAAACAAACCAACAAACAAACAAACAAACAAACACACATTCTTCTTTATATATATAGATAATCTTGTTGTGCCTGGTATAGCAAATAAATAAATCTAAATCTAATCTAATCTGACCTAAGCCTAGATGAAGAGGTGGAGCTTAGTACATTGTTATCTGAAACGAAACCAATTATACATACGGTTTCGCGGAATATTGGAATAAAACCAGATTTCGTCATTCATGTCCGCATGAAATGTTGGACCGCTTAAGGCAAAATAAAAAAATATTGGTTTTAAGGTATTTCCGGTCAGAATTAAGACCATGACAACCATAAATCAGGGACAATATAGGAAATCTTTCAATACTAGACAAGAGTTTTCATTTAGTATATACTATCTGGCCCCAAATTCCCAATAATTGACCATACCCTTCTTTTCATTGTTTCCTTTCCTTTTCTATTTTTTACAAATCTCACGGGACGAACACAATGGACCAGATGGTCTCCGAGTTAAGTTGTACACGTCATCATCGGTAGTGTACCGCGCGTTCTTAACCAAGCCTATCTATTATATTTTTATCTATTCCCTCGACAATCGGATCTTTGCTCCGGAATGACCCGACTTCAGATTGGCCAAGGATTGTCAACTCAGCAACAGCTGTACAAACCATTATATTTTTATATATACTTTTTATTTTATTGAAGTAAAAGGATCCGGGGCAGCGAAGCGCGCCATGTTATAGCTAGTGTTATATATTGTAATATAAATATGATATCACACAAATCGAAGTATTATCCATCGTTTGGCATCATCATTTCATAAAAAGAAAAAATCTTTGGTGCTATGTCCGGATCCAATCTCGCACAAATCTTTTTCAAGTCATCGCGTAGTAATGTATTTTTTAATAAAATTGCAAGACACATAATATACACATTGTGTTATGTAAAGGGTGGACCATATAAAATTTTAAATTTTAACTACCGATTTCTTTGACTTGTGATTTGAGCCCTTTGGATTATTTTCTGTGGGCAGCCATTAAGGATAAATGTTACGCAAATCATCCAGAGTCAACTGAAGTGTTGAAACATGAAATCCAAGTTGCCATTTAAGAGTTTCGACCCGAAACAATCGAAAATGTACTGAAAAATTAGATTGATCGGATGAGGTACTGCCGAGCAAGTCATATGAATGATATTGAGTTCCATTATTAAATGACAAAGTTCAACCTTTCCAATAAATCCAGAAATTAGAACAAATTATCAGTACTTTTTTTATAGCTGATTCAAATTTAATAAATGGGCCTCCCGTACCTGATTACATCCCCAAATTCTGAATTGCCGAGCCAGTAGTGGTAGTCATATGAATGATATTGTGTTCCATTATTAAATGACCAAGTTCAACCTTTCCAATAAAACCAGAAATTTTAAAAAATTATAAGTACTTTTATAGCCGACTCAATTTTAAAAGGTTCACCCTCTATAATAAAAAACATTTAAAGAAATTTGTTATGAAATAACATTATGTACTTACCAATCAAATCTTGACCATATTTCGAGTTCACCAAATACTGTGCCACATCTATGACATACGAATGTGTGGCCGGATTGAATTTATCCAATAACTTTTCTAGTGTTAAATATAAGCTATTATAAAATTGCTCTATATGTTTAGTGCTGTCCGTTGTCTCCTGAAATAAAGATATACATATATTTTTAAATAACTTATAAATGAACACGATCGATAAATGTTGTATAAGTGTACATACTTCAGTTATACAATTTTCAGCCTCAAAATAGTAGGACATTTGTGTTAAATTCAGTGGACCAATTTCACCCAAACATTTTAAAGCCTCCAGGTTTATGACATCATTTTGTGTTTGTCGTACAATTTGCAGTAAGTGTCGAATTAATCGATAAAGCAAATTGTTTTCCATTTGAAGATCTCGTTTATACTGTACAATCTAAAATAAGTTAAAAAAAACAAGTGTTAATCATTAAAACTTTTTAGCAAAAAGTTAATAAATTGAATTTTTTAATTTATGATAATACTAATTTTTTTACTTTTTTTTTCATTTATTATAGCTTTAATCCTCTAACAGTGCTGGCCCTGATGTTATACCAAGAATAATCTTAAAAAATTGGGCTCAAAATCTTGCTATCCCGCTTACATTATTATTTAACAATGCATTAAGGTATCGCTATTTCCCATCTACTTGGGTAATAAGTCTACTTCATAGGCTTTATTAAGCGATGGGCGAAAGAATTTTCAGACCATATATTCTTATATATTTATACTTCACTTGTTAGACCTATTCTAGAGTATGGGTCAGTTGTAAGGGACCCTCAATATATGTACATAAAGTATCGCACAATACATGTTGGACTAACTCAATCTACAATCGCCAAAATCTAAAAAACTATCAATGATATATTCCAAAAAATTGTACCTATTATCTACGAAATTGCAGCAATTCCCCAGAAAATAATAAAAAAAAAAATTTGGCTGCTTACATTACACTATGCAACAAATGAACACTTTTTGAAAAATACACGGACTTGACAGTATAGGTTCGATTCTACTATCAAAGTGTAGTATAACCCTATACTCGGTTTGGCGAAATTGGTGACCAATTTTTTTTTATGGGCCTCCAAAGTTTCTGAATATCAGTAGGTTTCTGTAATCAGCTTTTGTCCAATAACTGTTTCAGACATGGTGATACCGCTTAAGTATATTTGGCAATAATGTAGCTAAGAATATGCTGAACATATTTTGCGAAAAAAAATTTTTTCAATTACTTTTTTTTTTGAAAAAGTGAAAAAAAAAAATTTTTTTTTTCACTTTTTCAGCATAACTTCCAGGGACTCGTAATTTTTTAGTAACAATGCTTGGCAAAATTTTAGCCAACGTAAATCTGAACAACTTTTGCGAAAATATCAATACAATCTGAACGTGTCTAGGCACCCTAAATACCTCAAAAAACCATATTGTACCGCAAAAATGTTAGTATTTCATTATTATGTAACAAAAATATAATTTTTTGGTATAGGGTGTGTTCAGCAACTTTATAGAAAATATTAAGGCCAATATCTTTGTGGAACATATTGTGGAACTCCGCTTATTTTATAGAGGGGTCCAACCCCGTTACCGGAAAAGCATCCCCAGACCATTACATTCCCGACTCCATATTTTACAGACCCTTTACAGTACAAAGGATCCAATATTTTATTATCAAAATCGTTTTAGACTTCTTTGGGACAACTAATTCAAAATATCTAGGAGTGATTTTAGATAAAAATCTGAACTTTGGTGAACATATATTACAAGGATAATGTATCCACTAATTAATAGAAACTCTGAGCTGAACACGGAAAATAAAAAATTGGTAATCAAAGCGATAATTCTACCAATATTTTATTACTTCGCCCCTATATGGTCATCGTCGGCCAATTGCCACTTATACAAATTACAAGTCGCACAGAACAAGTTACTCAAAATGATACTTAACCTCCCATGACACTGTTTGACTCAAAGACTGCACGCACTATCTGGGTTTGAGCTCGTCAAAGACAAAATTCAAAAAATTACCACAAACTTCCAAGCAAGATGTATATTTTCGCGTTATAAGCATATCAATGATCTTGTTTCATAACTGTGGTATTTTAGTAAAAATCTAATCTAGTCATTGAAATTTTCAAAAGGTTTTTTATATATTTTTTCCTTTCTTTTTAAAACAAAATGTGCACTCATACCTCAAAATGTTGAAAAACTAGAAGTTTATTATTAAGTAGAAAAGGATTTTTTTCCTAAACTCTTTATGAATAACTAGAAACACCTGTAACTTATGAAATGCTAAAAGAAACAAATCTAAAAATGAAAAAAATGACTTCTTTGGGACTTACATGTTTCTGCAGAACTTTAAATGAATCCAATGTATAATTTGTATTCACAATAAATATCTCCAAAAATGTTTTCCAACTACCCGAGTCATCGGCCATGTCGTCTTCTTGCATGGCCTCCAGGATTTTGTTAACATTTTCAAACTTGTCATTGTTTGAAAATATATTCTGCATATATTGTTTATCCACTATCGATTCTTTGTAACTCTTTAGTAAATGTTCACAAATAGTTGAAATTTTATTTTGCAGTTCCACACACGTAATTTGTTTGTGTCGATATACCAAGGACTTGCAAATATAACTCAAATGTTTCTCCATAAAAGTTTTAATATCTTTAAGATTGGCTAGTTTAGCAAGAATGTTTTCTAAGGCAGTTAAGGCGAGTTTTTGCAAACTATTTAAGTACGCTGACTCCATGCAATGTAAACAGTAGTATATAATATCACGTAAAAAATAATAACATAAATTGTCTGGCACAGACGGTTGGCTGAGAGCCTCTAATACCAGGCCGGATAATGTGTAGAATTTATAGAATTGTTTCAATGAATCGATGGGATAGATGCATTCACTACAGCTTTTCTTTAAGGCACCGAAAGTTTTAACCAATCTCAAGGGTTGTTTGAGGACATAATTTAAAAGCAAATCTGGCATCGCTTCGCTTGTACTATTATTCTAAAAAAAGAGGTTTCATTACAACAAATCAATTGAAGAAATTTTGGGGAAATATCTTATACTTACTACATACACATTTAGGGACGACTTTAGACAATTGCTATCAATCGTATACCATTTTGTTGATTGAAAAAATATGGGAAATCCCGCAAGAGCTTTTGCCTCTGCATCATCGCGTAATGCATCAAATAAAGTGAATGTAACCTTCCATGTATTAGTATCATTTTTAGTTTTGTTGAAGTCCAGACTCAACTTTAAAATGTTTCTAACATAGTTTTTTAATTCATTATTTGTATTCTCGGGACATTCACTCATTAATATAAATGCTTTTATAACTGGCATAGACATCTGTAAAATGGAAGACAAAGAAGCAGTGTCGTTTGTTTGTTTTTATTATGTACTTAGCATAACACTACCTTCACAAGATCTTGTGGTTCACCGAAATGTTTTAATTTTTGTAGCTCATCTGATTTGTTATGCAACAGTAAGCCAACAATAATTATGTCAAGATTGTCTTCCAGAAAATCAATTTTGCTTTTATAGCAGAGATAAAAAGGAAATCTAAAAAATATATGTATATATTTTTAAATCAGGCTACAACATGGTGCGAAAATTGTCATTTTGTTTTCCCCTAAGAATGAGACTGTATAGAAATACAACTATAGACGACCAGTAACAAAACTGCATACTCTGTTTTTTATTTCACATTTTTTTTCATTGGATATTTCAATTTTCTCTACAGAGGACAAATTATCATGAAATATAATTGCGCTTCTATATACAGAAAGGGTGGTTAAATTGTAAGGGCCGATGTTGAATGTGAACCACACCTAAACGTCAAGTTTTTTTTTGCATTTCATTTGACATTTCTCAATTTCAGACTAACTCAATTTGAACCATGGAAAGAAACACAATCGAGCAACGCGTTAAATTTTTTGAAGCCTTTTACAAAATTGGACGTTCAAATCAAAATGCATTTCGTGCACTTCGTGATGTTTTTTTGATCAGCATAATCGACCAAATGTGTTCACAATCGGAAGAATTGTGCGCAAATTTCAGCAAACCGGGTCTGTAGGAGATGTGAAAACACCTGTGCATGCTCGCCCAGTTCGTTTGGTGCGGCTTATTCACTGGCGACGTCATCGAGCTATACTTCTTCGAAATGAGGCCGGTCAGGCAGTTACTGGCTCTTTTGCGCAACAAATTCAATGGCCGTGTTATGTTGTTGTTGTTGTAGCAGCTTGGAGACGCTGAGTTGATAATCCTTAAGTCTATTTCTATTACAGACTTCGTTCCGGCGTATATCCGATTATCGCGGGAACCTTATGTTGTTTTCATCCACTCAATGTTGTCCGGTTGTAAATTAACATTCGTCTGTTAATATCAGGGAATGGATGTTATTTGAGTGTTGCCGTTTCTATTCTCCACTAGAAGCGCTGCATTACTGTTAATAGTCGTCATGGTGTTATGTCTATTTTTAGCTTCCCTGTTGACTTGTGTGATCAGATGTTGTTGTAGTGGTAGTGCGACCGGTGAGTTTTTTATTTTTAGCTGCAGAAACTCGAATTATAATGAAAACATGAAATGCTGATGTTAAATTTTTCCGGTGCCATGGCTGGGAGTTGAACCCAGCACCTTCGGGATCCAAGTCTAACGCACTAACCACTAGAGTTGTGTAGTTCGTGAACGAACTAGTTCAATTGAACGGGTCACTATACTGAACTGAACGAACTAGTTCACACAACTCGTTAATTTCAGCTCAGTAGTTCACTACGTTTTTTCTTCAACCATATCATTTCGTTCTCTCTTCTCTCCTGTGGTGTGTTGTTTCAATTTTTAAGTCATTATCAATGTATGATTCTACCTATACAATCGCCTTTGTATTAGTTTTTCCAATTCTTCCATTCATATTCCAATCAGATTCTTTTAATAGCGGCTTTTTTGAACTGGTGGTCTACTGAACGAAATGAACTGTTGGTGAGCTGGTGAGCTTAAGAGCTGGTGTGCTAAAGTGAGCTGTTGAACTAAATGAACGAACTAGTTCACTCAATTGAACTGAACTAAAAAGAGCGATCACTTAAAAGAACTATAGTGCCCAACTCTACTAACCACTAAGCTACCGAAGGCCACACGTCGTGTTATCTCACGTCGTGGCGATGTCAATTGGCCGCCAATATCATGTGATTTGACACCGTTGGACTTCTTTCTTTGGGGTTATTTGAAAGAAAAGGTGTACGTCGATAAGCCTGCAATTCAAGAGCTAAAGGATTAGATTATGCCTCAGCGTCGTCGAAAATTTGGACCATCGGATGGAGGTGTGCCGCTGAGGTCGCGGCGGCCATTTGGCCGATATTTTGTTCCATACATAATTGAACCATACCAATATTATCATAATAAAAAGAAACTACAATAATTTCCTAAATAATTTGTGCTTTATTCAAAAACCCTTAAAATTTAACCACCCTTTACATAGTCTCGTTTTTAAAAGAGATAATTCGAAATTTGCGATTTGTGTTCATTAAAACTTAAAATGTAAAATGCCCAAAAAATCTAAAAGAACTTACTTTAGGATGGGATAAGACTTTGATATCCATGCATGTATAGCGCTTGGTATGTTCGGTTTAATCAACTCTGTTGTGGATGTGTTGTAAAAAGAGGCTATGCGATGAAATTCGTTAAAATCCGCTAAAAAAAATAAGACACATCATGTAAACACATTCTTTATCTTTATTATATGAGAAAGTATAAGATATACATATGTATGAGAACATACAAATAACACATTACCTTCTGTAAACTTATAGAGAGCACAAACGTGTGATAACTCCTGCAAAGCATTCTCGCGATGGTAACAACTGAAGGCCAACAGCGCCACCAACAATTGAACATTTATGGCTTTGCTATTTTGTAATTGATCTGGACTTTCGGCCTGAGCTGTTGCAATTTGTAGCTTCTTCCATTTGATCGATTCGTAAATGTTATCACAAAAATCATAGTACAATTCAATATCACATTTTGTATTTCTCAACCAATTGATGTCCATTAGAGCGGTTATTGTATTTATGGCCGCGAATTGTATGTCCAACGATGGGAATGGCAAAAAATTCACAATGGAAAAACATAAATTACGAAAATTGTCCTGTACATAAATATTGCTGCAATCACGAACTATGTAACAGATACTATTGATGATTTTGGCACTCATTTTGGCGGAGTATGATTTTCGGAATGCAATTTTGAATAACGAACACATCGCCAATAACATGTCATCCAAACAGTCTTCATAGAGTTGAATATATACAAAAATTGCTGATAATCGATAAAGAAATTACAAAAAAGGAAATATCAACCAGTAAGGAAAGGCAGAAAGTCGGGCGGGGCCGACTATATAATACCCTACACCTCCCTAACAATGCGATAAGGGTCATTGCCATAATAATTTGGTCATATCGGGAGTAACGTATATATGGGGGCTATATCTAAATCTGAACCGATTTCTTCCAAATTTAACAGTGTTCATTCATATAATAAGAAACCTCTTTCTGCAGAATTTCATACTGATCGGATATAAAATAAAATTTTTACAGCGCTTACAAGTCAAATCGGGGGTAACGTATATATGGGGGCTATATCTAAATCTGAACCGATTTTCTCCAAATTTAGCAGTATTCCTTTATGTAATAAGAAACCTCTTTCTGCCAAATTTTGCACTGATCGGATATAAAATACAGTTTTTACAGCGCTTACATGTCAAATCGGGGGTAATGTATATATGGGGGCTATATCTGAATCTGAACCGATTGTCTCCGAATTTAGCAGTATTCCTTCATGTAATAAGAAACCTCTCTTTGCCGAATTTCGCACTGATCGGATATAAAATAACATTTTTACAGCGCTTATATGTCAAATCGGGGGTAATGTATATATGGGGGCTATATCTAAATCTGAACCGATTTCTTCCAAATTTAACAGAGTTCATTCATGTAATAAGAAACCTTTTCCTGCCGAATTTCATACTGATCGGGTATAAAATAAAGTTTTTACAGCGCTTACATGTCAAATCGGGGCTAACATATATATGGGGGATATATCTAAATCTGAACCGATTTAACCAAATTCAATAGGGATCGTCCTTGGGCCAAAAATAAGATATGTGTAAAGTTTCGTCGAGATCGGACCATAATTGCGACCTGTACTTTGATTACAAGAATACATGCACAGACAGACGGACAGACAGACAGACAGACAGACGGACAGACGGACATAGCTAAATCGACTCAGAAAGTGATTCTAAGTCGATCGGTATAATAAACGATGGGTCTATTTCTTCTCCTTTTGGGTGTTACAAACAAATGCACAAAGTTATAATACCCTGTACCACAGTGTGGTGTAGGGTATAAACATTTTTGTTAGTTCAGATTGGGGTTAAAAATGTAATCAGAAATTTCTTCCATAAAACCTCTTGATTCTAACTAACCTTGTGGCAAAGTTCCGCGTAGAAGGAACTTTTTTTGGCACATTATTTTGTAATGACATAAGACCAAGCTGAAAGAACCGACTATCCTCAGACATTTCCCATTACTTTTTTCACGGAATGTACCTTTAGAATTTTAACTATGTTCTTTGAAGTAAAAAGCCCATAGAGCCGGAATAAGTTAATTTAAGTCGGGCATTTTAAAATATGCGACAACACCAATTTTATGATTTGATTTAGAAATTTAGTTACATTCCGAGTAAAAAACAAATAAGAAATTTCAGTCGGGTAAACCGACTAGGGTATACACTCACTTTGTGAGGAATGTAAATATGTACTGGTATATATAAGGGTTTTCCAACAAGAGGTGGTCTTTTGGTATTCATAGAAAAATGTCATTTTTTGAGATAAATGATCGGATGTTTATTTCATAATAAAGAGGAAGGTATGCCGTTAATAATGAAAACAACATCAGCCAAATGGCCACCACGACCACGATTACAGGACCATATCTTTTTCATGAATTTTTCCATAACCAAATCGCAAAGTGGCTGCCCTATGTCCTCGATAGCCTCACGAATTCTATCTTTGAGGTCTTGAATCAACGCTGGGCTGTTGTCGTAGACCTTATCTTTCACGTGGCCCCAAAGGAAGAAGTCGCAAGGTGTCACAAGATCTCGGTGTCACTGTGATCACCTCTTCGAGAGATAACACGGTCAGGAAACTTTTCCTGTAACAGAGCAATGTTTTCGTTGCTTGTGTGGCACGTAGCGCCGTCTTGTTGAAAGTAAACGTTGTCCAGATCAATACTATCCAACTCCGACCATAAAAAATCATTTTTCATCTCACGATAGCGCAATCCATTCACCGTAACTGTTGATCCAACCTCATTTTCGAAAAAGTAAGGTACAATGACCCCGCCGTACCATAAACCGCACCAAACAGTCACAAGTTGAGGATGGAGAGGCTTCTCAACAATAAATCTTGGGTATTCCGAGCCACAGATGCGACAATTTTGCTTGTTGACGTAGCCACCTAGGTGGAAATGGGCCTCATCAGTCAAGATGATTTTTCGATGATTTTCGATTTTTCAAATTTTAATAATTAATAAAACGGGTGTGGCCCGTTTTAATACCTAGTATTAAAGTTATAAGCTGTAAACTTTTCGTGGTGGTATGGTACCTTTGTGTAGAAGGTACCAAAAGGGACATGGCTATAACGCTCATTTTCACTGTACTATAAATTACACTGCACAAAATGTCAAGTTTTTGTATGCACTGGTATTCAAGTTATAAATTGTTAACTTTTGGTGCAAAATAGTACATTTGTGTGGGAGGTAAGAAAAGGGGCGTGCCAATTACGCCCACTTTCGATAAAAGCATAACACTGTACACAATTTCAAGTAATTTCATGAAGCGATATTAAAGCTATAAGCAGTTAACTTTTGGTGCAAAATGGTCCATTTGTGGGGAGGTACCAAAAGGGGCGTGGCAACTTCGCCATTCTCGAGGTGATAGTGAGTAATAAACTAATACTATCTGTAGAATTTCAGAGGATTCAAATAAGTAGTATACGAGCTTTTATTTATTTACATTAAGCTTATACATATATATAAATATGCAGGTGGCGCAAAAGTAATCCTATCAGAAAATGCTATAAATTTTGCGATTGGCCCCTAATGCCTAATGTTGACATTTGTGTAGTAAACACATGCGAAATACACGTTAATAAACAATGTTACGCTACACTGCTCCAGAACGCGGAATATTGCTGACTATTTATTTGACCAATAATCGGTCGGTGACTTTGGCACAAAAAACATCGAAAGGTTACTTTTGCGCCACCCGTATAAAATTGTTGCGTGACTGGCTGACTGACTGATTGATTGACTGACTGATCGTCGCCCAGCCCAAACGGCTAAAGCGAGAATCATGAAATTTGGTGGGAGTGTAGTCCTTGGGACGTAGACGAGCAATAAGGAAGGATTTTTCGAAATTCGTACTATTAGCCGCACAATGGGACAAAAAGGGATAAATATGGTACCATCGCCAAATCTGAACGAAATGAGGTAGAATCTTGAAATTTTGTATCTACCCTCATACCAAATTTCAAGATTCCCTTATGAGGTCGACCCAGAAATTTACTGAATTTTTTTAAATCCGAACATTTACCCGCACAGTGGGGCAAAAAGGGATAAATGTGGTACAACAGCCAAATCCAAATGGCAAGAGCTAAATTTGTGAAATTTTGTGTGAGGGTAGCCTTTACGAGGTAGACTTCAAAATTGACAGGATTTTTCGAAAGTCGAACATTTGCGTACACAGTGGGGTAAAGGGAAAAATGGGATAAATGTAGCACAACAGTCAAATCCAAATGGCAACGGTTTGGGATAGTCAGCATTTTTTGTATTCGTAGTTTTCGGGGCACAGTGGGGCAAAAAGTGTAAAATATGGTACAGTGGCTTAAAAATGCCAACCATGGATCAATGGTTCCAGGGTAACTTTTGGAACATAAAATAGAGATCGGAAGTGATTTTTAGTTATTCGAACTTTAAGAGGCACAGTGGGACAAGACGGGTTAATTATAGAGCATGGGGAAAAAATGGAACAATCTGCCAAAATTGAAACTTAAACATGAGATGAAGAGTTTATTTGGTTTTAGGAGCACAGTGTTCAAAAACGGTATGGTACAGTCGGGAAAAAAGGGTTAAGTATGCTAGCGTGGATACACCTTTTAAATACTGTACAGTGAGACAAAAATTTGTTAAATATGGTACAGTGGGGCAAAAATTTTGTACAGTGAGATAAAGAGTTGAATGGGGCACAGTTGTGCAAAAAGGGTTAACTCTGGTACAGTGGGGCAAAAATAGTTATATATGGTAAATTGGGACAAAATAGGTTAAAATGGTACAGTGGGGCAAAAAGCGTTAACTATGGAACAGTGGGGCAAAAATGTATTTACTATGACACAGTGGGGCAAAAAGGATTAAATATGGCACAGTGTGACAAAAATGGTTAACTATACAGTACAGTGGAGCAAAGAGGGTTAAATATGGTACAATGGGGCAAAAATTTGTTAAATATGGTACAGTGAGACAAAGGGTTTAATATGACGCAGTGGGGCAAAAAGGGTTAACTATGGTACAGTGGGGCACAATTAGTTGAATATGGTAACGTGGGACAAAATGGGTTAAATATGGTACAGTGGGGCAAAAAGCTTTAACTATGGAACAGTGGGACAAAATTGTGTTAACTATGGTACAATGGGACACAAATGCTTAAATATGGTACAGTATGACAAAAATGGTTACAGTGGCCACACATAGTAAAATATGGTAACGTGGAACAAAATGGGTTAAGTATAGTACAGTGGGGCAAATAGCGTTAACTATGGAACATTGTGGAAAAAATGTGTTAACTATGGTACAGTGGGGCAAAAATGGTTAAATATAGTGGACAAAATATTGTAGGACAAACAGGTGTTAAATACGTTTCAGTGGACCCAAAAGGGTTAAATATTGTACAGTGGGGCAAAAACTGTTAAATATGGTACAGTGAGACAAAGGGTTCAATATGACGCAGTGGGGCAAAAAAGGTTAACTATGGTACAGTGGGGCACAATTAGTTAAATATGGTAACGTGGGAAAAAATGGGTTAAATATGGTACAGTGGGGCAAAAAGCTTTAACTATGGAACAGTGGGACAAAAATGTGTTAACTATGGTACAATGGGACACAAATGCTTAAATATGGTACAGTATGACAAAATGGCCCAAGTAATAAAATATGGTAACGTGGAACAAAATGGGTTAAATATAGTACAGTGGGGCAAAAAGCGTTAACTATGGAACATTGTGGAAAAAATGTGTTAACTATGGTACAGTGGTGCATAAAGTGTTGAATGTAGTCCCAGAGTGCAAAGGTAGCTCTTACAGCATAAATCAAAGCTAAGAAATTGTTTTTTCCAAATTGGTTCTTCTACTTAAACCGTGGGGAAAAACAAGATAAATAAATGGCACATATAGGGAACAAAAATGTTGAAATACGGCCTAAGGTTGCGAATTTGGATCTTAAAATATAAATTATGATTTTTAAATATTGACCAAGCGTGCAAAATTTTTTAATTATGACACACAAAGGGTTAAATGTGGCACAATGGAACGCTTCACTGTAGCCTTTTAAATTCGTACCTTTATAGACACAGTGGGACAAACATGGTTTTATATTGTACCAGGGTGTGAAGCTAAATGTAGCTACATAAACTAAGGGAAAGTTGCTATCGTATGATCCAAAAAAAATAGTTTTTCAACGTTCAGAGGTACAGGGTAAGTCTTGGAACACAAACTAGAAATGTAACGAGGGTTCGTATTTTATAGGATAAAGGTAATCAAATCTTCTTCATTTTGTACCATATATAATAATCATGTCGTTTTGAAAGAAAGGGGTGTAACTATTTTAAAGTACCCTAAACAGAAAATAAATAAAAGATGGGGGCTGCGAAGCGCATCGGGTTAAACCTAGTAGTAAATATAAGATTAATAAGGAAGAAAAACAATTGGCTACTGTGGCCATCAGCTAATACAAGTTTAGAAAGAGTATGTATCTTCAATTTGAATTAAATACGGTTTTAGTAACCGTTATAAAATTAGAAATTGTGTTTATATTTTCAGTGGTAGGTGTCTTGAGTATATCCATCCCTTTATTAGTGAGTATTAGATTGTAGTATGTGTTTGACGTTGTTGATAATTCCACATCTTGGACACATATTGTCGATGTTTTTATTTATAAGGTGTTGATGTGTGGCAAAAGTATGGCCCATCCGAAGTCGGGAAAATGTTCGTATCTTACTTATTATCAATATTAGTGGGTTATATCGGAGGAATGTTCCTGCGGTTTGGAAACCTTTATTGTTATCCGAATAATGTTGAATAAGCACATTAGAAACCTTTTGTGAGGGAGATACTAGAAGGAGTGGACCAATATGGCCCATCTTCAAATTTTAAGTCAATCGGTTACTCCTTTCCAGAGTTATCGTGCGCACCAGCCAGCAGACAGAATGACTGACAAGACAGACAGACGGACGGACATTGTTCATTCGACTTAAAATGACACAAAACGGATATTTGCCGAACATACTTACTGTCTTAGGTCACTCCTGCGATATGTTACACTTTTGGCCCATAGCAAATGATATATACCCTCGTATGACTAAAGTGAGGGTATAAATATACATATCTCGTAATATATAATTATGTCAACACATTATTAAAACAAGTAAGAAAGTTCAGTCGGGTAAACCGACATAAGAATCCCCCTCACCTCGAGTCACAAAAAAATATTCGTATATTTATAATTTTTTTTGTTTTAATTAAATTATTATCGATTTAAATTATTTTTAATAAATTTTAAGTATGTGCTGGTATAAAAGTTATAAGCTGTTAACTTTTGCTGCAAAATGGTCCATTTATGAGGTAGGTACCAAATGCGGCGTGCCAATAGTTTCTAAAAAAATCGATTTTGTTTGAATTTTATAGAAAAATGCAATATCAACGACATTTTCTACAGAAATTCCATTTCTATGAAATTTAACAGAAATATACAATTATTACGCAATTTTGTAGAAAAATGCAATTTCAACAAAATATTTTAAATATTTGCAAAATATTACAGTTTCAAGAAATATTTTTGTAAAAAAAAGTGGAACACATCGAAGGAGTGATCTAAGACCCTAAGTATGTTTGGCGGATATTCGTTTTGGGTCATTTTAAGTCGAATGAAAAATGTCCGTCCGTCTGTCTGTCTGTTGGCTGGTATGTGGTAATATTTTTTTCTATCTCCGGCTAAGTTCGAAGATGGATCGTATTGGTCCACTCCTTCTAGGACCTCCCCCACAAAGGGTTAAAATGTTGTGAAATATTGATTCTTTAATAACTGCTTTACTACTTATTTCAATCTGCTGAAATTCCACGCATAGTATTAGTTTATTAGTTGCCATCGAACTCGAGAAAAATGGGTGAAGTTGCCACTCCCTTTTTGGTACCTCCCACACAAATGCACCACTTTGCACCAAAAGTTAACAGCCTATGACATTAATACCAGTGTATAAAAATACTTGCAAATTTTGTACAGTGTAATGCTTTTGTAGTGCCTATAGCCCTGTGAAAAATGGGCGTTATCACCACGCCCCTTTTTGTACCTCATATATTGTATACCCTCACTTTAGTGTGACGAGGGTATATATCATTTGCTACGAAAAAAAGTGTAACACATCGAAGGAATTATCTAAGACCATAAGTATGTTCGGCGGATATTCGTTTTGGGTAATTTTACACCCAAATTGCACCAAAAGTTAACAGCTATTAACATTAATACCAGTGTATAAAAATACTTGCCAATTTTGTACAGTGTAATGCTTTTATAGTGCCTACAGTCCAGTAAAAAATGAGCGTTATTGCCACGACCCTTTTGGTACCTTCCACACAAAGGTACCATTTTGCTCCAAAAGTTAACAGCTTACAACATTTATACCAGTGTATAAAAATACTTGCACATTTTGTACAGTGTAATGCTTTTGTAGTGCCTATAGCCCTGTGAAAAATGGGCGTTATCACCACGCCCCTTTTTGTACCTCCCACACAAAATGGCCAAATAATACCACAATTTAATATTCCATAACGTTAATATACCAGTGCACATGAACTGTTATAATTCGGCACAGTGAAATGTTCTAATAGTTCTCTTTCCTTTTTCTATTTCTTAAAAATCTGACAGGACGAACACAATGGTCCAGATGGTCTCCGAGTGACCATGATGGCGATACAATACGACATCATCGGTAGTGTACCGTGCGGAGATAAATCTTTAACATTTAATTCCTCATGAGTAGAAAAATAATATTAATTATTTCTCTAGTTGGTCACATTCAAACGCCAGAAAGTCCAGAAGTACCTCCGACCGCATTCCAAAAGTTCTTGCAGATACCTGCGATTCATTTTGTGCCAGACAGACTCTCCTGGGAGAACGGAACACTGGCTCATGTGAAAGTGGGAAAGAGCTGTTACACGGATTGGTCCAATCTAGAAGGAAGTACGGGACTTCTTATTGATGAACCAGAAGTCGAACTTTACTTCCGCCTCCCAGACCATAACACGGTATTTCTAGCAGAAGTTCGAGTAATCACCGAGTGTGTGAACTGGCTCAGTAATACTACAAAGCCAAATATGCCAATATCTCGGAAAGGGTCAAATCCAGAACTGTGTTGGACTATAAAAGATTAATAAATGATTATTCAGCCCATGATGGCCAACTGCGTATTTTCTGGGTACTAGGACACAGCGGAGTGATTAAAAATGATCGGGCAAATAGCTTGGCTTCAAAGGGCAGAGAAGTTCGAGTTATAAACTTAGAAAACTGGAAACCTTTCGAAGCCACGAAGGATGAGTTGAAGATAATTCGTGGAAAAAAGATTCAACCATTCGAAAGCGCGTGAAAAAAATCTACAGTATTAATGTAACAAAATATTCTTATATTTAACGGTTTAAACACTAAAAATAACCAAATAACATCTCCTAACCCAAAATGTCAATTTGGGCCCCCTGCCAAACAGCCAATAACCAATACATATTTCTCTAAATTTTCCCTTGGTATATTACTTGTATAAAGCGACATTAAAAACCTCAAATTTAAAAAAATAGAACAAAGTGTTTTTTTAAGACGGGACATTTCACATGAAATTCACCATTTTTAAGACAGGACATTTCACATGAAATTCACTATTTGTAAAAACATTAATACTCGTATTGAATATTATAGATTTTTAAAATTATAGACTAGTGAATTACCTGGTATTATTTCCAAAATATCATTAATTGTCATTTTAAGTCGAATGAAAAATGTCCGTCCGTCTGTCTGTCTGTTGGCTGGTATGTGGTAATATTTTTTTCTATCTCCGGCTAAGTTCGAAGATGGATCGTATTGGTCCACTCCTTCTAGGACCTCCCCCACAAAGGGTTAAAATGTTGTGAAATATTGATTCTTTAATAACTGCTTTACTACTTATTTCAATCTGCTGAAATTCCACGCATAGTATTAGTTTATTAGTTGCCATCGAACTCGAGAAAAATGGGTGAAGTTGCCACTCCCTTTTTGGTACCTCCCACACAAATGCACCACTTTGCACCAAAAGTTAACAGCCTATGACATTAATACCAGTGTATAAAAATACTTGCAAATTTTGTACAGTGTAATGCTTTTGTAGTGCCTATAGCCCTGTGAAAAATGGGCGTTATCACCACGCCCCTTTTTGTACCTCATATATTGTATACCCTCACTTTAGTGTGACGAGGGTATATATCATTTGCTACGAAAAAAAGTGTAACACATCGAAGGAATTATCTAAGACCATAAGTATGTTCGGCGGATATTCGTTTTGGGTAATTTTACACCCAAATTGCACCAAAAGTTAACAGCTATTAACATTAATACCAGTGTATAAAAATACTTGCCAATTTTGTACAGTGTAATGCTTTTATAGTGCCTACAGTCCAGTAAAAAATGAGCGTTATTGCCACGACCCTTTTGGTACCTTCCACACAAAGGTACCATTTTGCTCCAAAAGTTAACAGCTTACAACATTTATACCAGTGTATAAAAATACTTGCACATTTTGTACAGTGTAATGCTTTTGTAGTGCCTATAGCCCTGTGAAAAATGGGCGTTATCACCACGCCCCTTTTTGTACCTCCCACACAAAATGGCCAAATAATACCACAATTTAATATTCCATAACGTTAATATACCAGTGCACATGAACTGTTATAATTCGGCACAGTGAAATGTTCTAATAGTTCTCTTTCCTTTTTCTATTTCTTAAAAATCTGACAGGACGAACACAATGGTCCAGATGGTCTCCGAGTGACCATGATGGCGGTACAATACGACATCATCGGTAGTGTACCGTGCGGAGATAAATCTTTAACATTTAATTCCTCATGAGTAGAAAAATAATATTAATTATTTCTCTAGTTGGTCACATTCAAACGCCAGAAAGTCCAGAAGTACCTCCGACCGCATTCCAAAAGTTCTTGCAGATACCTGCGATTCATTTTGTGCCAGACAGACTCTCCTGGGAGAACGGAACACTGGCTCATGTGAAAGTGGGAAAGAGCTGTTACACGGATTGGTCCAATCTAGAAGGAAGTACGGGACTTCTTATTGATGAACCAGAAGTCGAACTTTACTTCCGCCTCCCAGACCATAACACGGTATTTCTAGCAGAAGTTCGAGTAATCACCGAGTGTGTGAACTGGCTCAGTAATACTACAAAGCCAAATATGCCAATATCTCGGAAAGGGTCAAATCCAGAACTGTGTTGGACTATAAAAGATTAATAAATGATTATTCAGCCCATGATGGCCAACTGCGTATTTTCTGGGTACTAGGACACAGCGGAGTGATTAAAAATGATCGGGCAAATAGCTTGGCTTCAAAGGGCAGAGAAGTTCGAGTTATAAACTTAGAAAACTGGAAACCTTTCGAAGCCACGAAGGATGAGTTGAAGATAATTCGTGGAAAAAAGATTCAACCATTCGAAAGCGCGTGAAAAAAATCTACAGTATTAATGTAACAAAATATTCTTATATTTAACGGTTTAAACACTAAAAATAACCAAATAACATCTCCTAACCCAAAATGTCAATTTGGGCCCCCTGCCAAACAGCCAATAACCAATACATATTTCTCTAAATTTTCCCTTGGTATATTACTTGTATAAAGCGACATTAAAAACCTCAAATTTAAAAAAATAGAACAAAGTGTTTTTTTAAGACGGGACATTTCACATGAAATTCACCATTTTTAAGACAGGACATTTCACATGAAATTCACTATTTGTAAAAACATTAATACTCGTATTGAATATTATAGATTTTTAAAATTATAGACTAGTGAATTACCTGGTATTATTTCCAAAATATCATTAATTGTCTCTATATTCGAGTAATACAATTTAAATATAGTTTTTAATTTGTTCACAAACCATACGCCGATATCCAAATACTTCGATTTTTGTAAACAGAATATCTGAAAGAGAATTTTTATTTTAGTATTCTAGTATATGAGTATATGTATATGTAGATATAACAACATATACTTATATTCAAAAGAGAGCTAATACGATTTATAGATTTATTAATAATTCATATTAAAAATAATTTTAAAGAAAATACTAATAAGTTTTTATTGAAGAAGGCATACAAAGAGGAAACCAGTGCATAAAATATTCGCTTTAACACTTTTGTCGTAAAAATTTGTTGTAAGCTATTTTCAGAATAAAATTCCTGATAAAGTTAGTTGCATACAAATGTGTAAATAAGTTTATAATAAGTTAAGTTAAAATTACCTTTATTAATTCCAAAACAATTGATGTTTGAGTTTTGATGTTAAAGCTATATTTGAATATATGATCAAAGGCTTCGCTCCAATGGGTTGAGCTGGAACACAAGTTAGCCAAGAGACACAAAATTTTGTCCGCCAATACACCCCAGTCATCGAATTCTGACTGATCTCTGCGATTTTTACCTAAAATGAGATTGAACGAAAAACATCATATTGTTTCTTTTAATTATTTTTTATGTTTTATCCCCTGAAAGGACATCATCATTTTATACAAATCGGAATCAAAAAATCTCATCGCAATATATAAAAGTTATGTATGCTAAAATAATATCCGAATACAATACAGTATGCGTCCATTCAACACGAAATTATATATGTCAATACAGGTGCCCCGGGTTTAGCGCACTTTGGTGTTATGACCTCTCTCCAAAAAAAATCTACTATTACAGTTTCTGAGGTTTATGGCATCAGAAAATGCTTCAGAGGCACTTTTCCGTCAATTAGTATTTCCAGGAGTTATTTGGAATTGAAAATGAGTCATATAAAGGGCGGTTAAATTTTAAGGGCCGATGTTGATTTTGAATAAAACACAAATTATTTAGGAAATTATTGTCATTTCTTTTTATTATAATAACATTGGTATGGTTCAATTATGTATGTAACAAAATATCGGCCAAATGGCCGCCGCGACCTCGGCGGCACACCTCCAATGGTCCAATCTTTCGATGACGCTGAGGCATAATTGAGGTTCTATGTCGTTAATGTGCCGAATTATCTCATCCTTTAGCTCTTGAATTGTTGCTGGCTTATCGACGTACACCTTTTCTTTCAAATAACCCCAAAGAAAGAAGTCCAACGGTGACAAATCACATTATCTTGGCGGCCAATTGACATCGCCACGACGTGAGATAACACGGCCATTAAATTTATTGCGCCAAAGAGCCATTGTTTCGTTAGCTGTATGGCAAGTGGCACCGTTCTGTTGAAACCACACATTGTCCACATCCATATCTTCCAATTCGGGCCATAAAAAGTTCATTATCATCTCACGATAGCAAACCCCATTCACAGTAACTGCCTGACCTGCCTCATTTCAAAGAACTATAGCCCGATGACGTCGCCAGCCCATAAGCCGCACCAAACGAACTGGGCGAGCATGCACAGGTGTTTTCACATCTCCTACAGACCCGGTTTGCTGAAATTTGCGCACAATTCTACCGATTGTGGACACATTTGGTCGATTACGCTGATCAAAAAAACATCACGAAATGCATTTTGATTTTAACGCCCATTTTCGTAAAAGGCCTAAAAAACTTCAACGCGTTGCTCGATTGTGTATCTTTCCATGGTTCAAATTGAGTTAGTCTGAAATTGAGAAATGTCAAATGAAAAGCAGAAAAAAAAACTTGACGTTTAGGTGTGGTTCACATTCAACATCGGCCATTACAATTTAACCACCCTTTATGTCTATGTTTTCATAAAGAAGGGTTTCAACCAATTTTATTTCTTTGCGTTCTTCAAACAATGAAATTTAATATTACGCATGTGAGTGTGCCTAGAACCATCTACGGTAAAAAGGAACTTCGTAAGACCATGTTTCGCTGTAGTGTCAAAAAATACGACTTCCTCGCGCATTAGAAACAACAAAATAAAAACGTCTGGGTTGAAATTTCATTATTCTTGTTTAATCTAGAGCTACTCACAGCGGGATTTTCTGAGCCAGTTAATACAAGATTTCAAAATATCAAGAAATATCAAAGGATTTTATACATTAAGAAGATAAAAACATATGTACATACCACAAAATGTCAGTGATGCGCCCAAAAACTGAATCATTTCTTCTATTGGTTGTTTCTCCAAATACTGCAATAGGGTGACATTGTTGGTGAAACAAACGATAATGTTCTCTAATAGATTAAGAATTTCACCCAATGTTGATCGTTCCATAGTTCTAGGTAAATTACTTTTAAATTGTAGCTACAATGAATACAAATGAATAAAAACTAATTGAAATAGTTTTCGATTTCTAACAAAATACCTCCAAGTGACTGAGAAAAAATCCAATACGCTTGATAAGAGGACATTGCATAAACGAAGTCTCATCAAAAACTCCATATTCTAATAAAGCTTTCATAAGCAGTGATATCTTTTGCAGAGAATTCAAGTCCACGAGTATATCCTTACATGCAGTTCCTTGAGTGGTCTCAAAATTTAGGGAACGCATTAAAAGCTCATAGTTACTTTGAAATAGACAATTTGTAGGCGAAGAGATTTTCGTAGTCGGGTCTTGTTTAAGTATCTTCAGGTCTTTGGCATGTTTCTCCAAACACAAGTATTTTCGTATATATTTATATTGCAGATATTCTAAATTGTGATTTATATCAGTCTCCATTGTAGAATATGATTTCAAAGTGGCATCATTCAGGAAGTTAATAACAGCAATGGCACATGTTTCTGCTATTAGTTGTGGTTTGATGGGTTCTATGTGTAGCAAAATACTTCTTGCCTCGTTTCTATCATTTTCACCGTACAGCCATGTGATACATTGGCCAACCAATGCTGTGGTTTTGTCTAAACCTATTTGATTGGCGTTTTTAAAAATCTCCTGAAGAGTTGTAACACATTCAGAGCGTCGCAAAGCGGCATTTGTTATAAATGAATTTATTAATGTAATGCAATTGTCGAGGGAAAGTTTCTCATGTGCAATGAGCTGCTGCAATAGTATTTGTTTTTCGGCAATTACATCGGAACTTGATGACGTATCAGTGATTAGAATTTGTACCACTTTAACCCAGTCCTCATGACAGTAATTGGCGGTTATAGATTTTGTGGCAGAAAATTGTTTTTCTTTCTCTAAAAGTTTTGTCAGCGAAAAGCGTATACTTCGCATATTCTTTGCATTGGTATAGTCTTGTAATACTCTAAGGCTGAGGTTAAGTAGTTGTTGAAAATTTGCAATGTTAATAATACAATCGATTCCTTTTACCAGTTCAGCTAGTATGGATAACCTAATTTAAAGGGAAGGGATACTACTATTACTATCATTTGTTTAATCTACATTTTTAACTCACCAAATATCATTGTATTTAACCTTTGGAGGCTGTACTAAACCTAAGATTATTTCCAATTTATCAGCTGGTCTTGATATTTTGGATTTCGATTCAGTTGGCTCCTCATCGGTATTACTAGTATTGGGCTCCACCTGCCAATAAACCTTAGGAACAACAAAAATAGTTTAGAACTGTTCCTCATTAAATGCCAGCACGCTTCATTACCAGATATATTACTAAAGCTGACATTTTCACAAAGACTTCTAGACTTTTGTCACTTTGCTGAGATCTACTCAATTGATAGTGACTACTTTTGCGTTCCTTAATTTCAACTTCGACCAAAGTTTTAAGTTTCCTTAAAGTTTTGGGCCAACTAACATCGACAGTTATATTTATGGTGCTAGTATCGCCTTGTTGTATGTACGGATATAAAGTTTGTAGTGATATAAGTATAGAATTGAAAAGTAGTTCCTGAAATGGTTAGGAATATAATTAGATAAATGTGAATATTACAATATTTTTAGGACATTATTCCTAATATATTTGCATTGAAAGTTAGCTCTATAAACCCTTCTTAACTTTTATGAAGCGTCGATTTATTATATTTTCAAGAATCTTGTTTGTTTATATTAAATACTCAAATCAGAAAATGTTAAGAAAAATTTCAAAGCTCAAAAAAAATGTGATTGCCTCTCCAGAAGCACTTGATTTTTCGACTTACCATGGAATTTAGAACTTAGGTATCAATTAATATGTGTGTATGTATTATACTAACCTTTGTGTCAGCCTTCATATTGTACTGGTAAAATCCACTAATTATTGGTAAAACATTTTGGAAACCATTGCAAATTATGTTGTGATAATCAACGGAATGCTAAATAAAGAAATAATTATTAAAATTTATTTATTTTTTAGAACATTTGAAGTTTTATATCTAAACTGTGATTTTGTCTCTAACGAGTAGAAAACCATATATGATATGCAGTCTTTGTATTGAGTAGTGCCAAGGAAGGTTTTCAGCAAGGATATCGCAAACTAGGCCCAATATCTATTAGTCTATCCTCGATCCTGCAGAATGGTCTGGCAAGACACTTATATTCTTTCACTAGAGAAGACCTGGATACAGGGCACGTTTACAGGCATCTCTACATTTCAAGTAATACACAGGTGGCCTTTCTTGACATAGAAGAGGTTTTTAACAACATTCACTCAGATGCGGTCATCTTATATTCCCGCAGTAAAGCTGTAGGGTCGCGTTGGGAAATCTCTCCTAAAATTGTCCATTGGATATATTTAGCAGTAGTTCGCCCAATAATGTTGTACGGCATTGTGGTGTGGTGGACGGCAAGTTATAAACGATCCATTACCAACCAATTATTAAAGTTTCAGAGAACTGTCTGTCTTTGAATAAGCGGAGCTTTAAGGACTATAGGAGAGAGAAGTTGCCACCGGCAGAGTGGGCTATATACCAATTGTTGGCTTCGGAGCAAACAAACTAACAGATTTCTATGGTGTCTATCAAGCTGAAATAATGGCACAAAGTGACTGAGTCGCAACATGACGACCAACACTGGCGCTGCAAGGCATCAGTTCGGACAGGCATCAATTCTCTGGAGGTCACAACCCTAAATTCACAAACAGCCCTTGAATGTTGCAGATCTTTTAACGAGCACAGCACCTTGCGTCCTTGGACTCCAATATTTCTGACGAACCATGGTACAAACTTTGGCTCGATTTAACTAAAAATAGCCCAACAACAAAGGGCTATAAAACAAAAATTCGATCTAGCTTTTCAAAACCCGTTGGGGGTTTTCATATAATAGTGGTGTACTACCATGTCCAATTGCTTTCGTTCGGGAAAGATTTGAAATTTTCCCAGTTCTCTCTTCTAATTACAGCCTGCTGCTTGAACTACAACATCGCAAAATCAACGAATCAATGTTCTTCAATTGATAAGTCATGTGGTACTTAATTATCACCCCTCGTTTCCACATCAAACTACATCATTATCAATCCAGTCTTGCCACCTACATTTGGTATACCGACTACCTTTCCAATTCTGAAGATTGATGAACAATTATTCCATATTTGTGCATATGTCCTATATTTACATATGGGAGATCGTTTCCTTACGTTTTTGACGAAGATACTACAGATGTTTATGTGAGAACATCAAAGGAAGGCTTATAGTGTCTCATAAACAATGCCATTCAATCATCACAACCCAAAAAAACCCTGTTCGACTGGTATTGTAATCTCTTCTAAATCCAAATTGCTGCTGTGCTTATATGTATTTTCAACTTTAAATTCCATTATTTGCTCTTTATTGTTTTTGAAGTAGTTCCTCATTTTAAATGAACATTACATATACATATGTATATTGAAACCATTCTATTTTTTAATAATTTTTCAATGGACCCTTTAATAAATGTAAAGCTGTTTTCTTGTTTGGATTTTTTAAAATTCTTTTTATTTATTTATTTGCAGCATCATCTAAGATTCTGATATTGCCTAATTAGTTATACGGTTTCAAGTCCAGAATTAGCTAACATTTTGCGAAACAGGTAATAAGCTTAATTGACCAATCTATATTCAACAAGTATTCAAAGAGTAGATAAATCTTATGACCTAAGGACTTGCAATCGCAGAAATAAGTAAATTAAACGAAGATAGATAGTATTATATTTAATCCATGAATGCCACGGTTTTCAGAGGATTATGCTCAAATTTTATTGTCTGTGTTTCATATCTACTTAAATTATGTACAACAAAAATGTAGTATTTTCGAATATAGCTCCCATGCGAGGGTTAGTATTTATAGTTCGGGTCCAGCAATAAAAAACAATCATTTATCATTGAAAATAGTTTTTCAACATTTTCTAGGAGAAGATCAATACACTTTTGCATGCGCTCAAGCCAATATTCTAAGCACTTTTTCACTCCGATAACTGCTTCGGGCGTCGACGTTGATCACGCAGTTTTTCTTAATGTGAGGGAATAAGAAGAAGTCATTGGTTGCCAAATCAGGGCTGTACGACATTTTGAGTGCTCAAATAGCCCATTGTTTCAGCTGATGTGTGTCAAACACTGTTTGCAGACAGATTGTTGTGTACCACTCAGAATTGGCCGTCCTATATTTCACTAAAGGCACTGTGGCCACATGTACGGTTATACCGAAAGAAAACACGACCATTTGCTTCGATGTTTTTCTTCCACGAACAACTTTGTTGGATTTGGCTCGATTTGTCTAAAATTTTAAACACTACTATTCCTGAGAAACACATCTTACCCACACACAAAAAACCTGGGTATACTTATTAAGGTATACCTATTTCCCCTCCCCTTAAAAAGTACAAAATCGTTATGTAAATGCTAGATTTATTGCAAAAAGAGATTCTGCCGATTTAACGACTTGGGTAAAGTTCGTCTTTATGTATTTTTGGAAAACTCGAAAGCTAACTTTAAAGTCAATATTTTGCTTAATTATTGTCTGAACCTCTCAAGAACCCAAATGTAAAAAGCAGCAATACAATTTTGTATTCCGTTTGGGTTTTCATCTAATATTTATTGTCCAATTTGGACATGAGCTTTAATTATTTATGACTGGGGAGATAACAGGGACAGTTTAATATAATTTATTGGTCTGAATGGCTTTTATCGGAGCCGACTATATATATACCCTACATCACCCTATAAGAGCAAAATAAGAAGAAATATTGTCAAGTTGTCTAATTATACTGATCTGAAGTCGGATATATATATGTAAATCTGGTCCGATTTTCTTATTTTTTTCTGTTAGGTTTTTTTAGTTTAGGCTTAAAATTACAAGTTGTAATGAATAAATACAAAATAAAAAAAATAAAAAAATGCAAATTCGGAGTATAGGTATACATATATGGGGGCCATATCTAAATCTGAACCGATTTTTTCATTCCAAAATAATAGAATGTAATGTTCAGCATGTACTGCGATCAAATCGAAAGGACTAAGTGTTGCCTGGCGCCATCGGACATTTCCATTGGAAAGTTTGACATTTTTTAGCATAAACGTACTCAGAACGTTTTGACGTACGAACATCATTTGTGTTGTTTACAGTGACTTGAAAAAATCAATTTGGCAAAAAATGGAATTTACATTTTCGTGCGATCATTTCTCACAACTTTCGACGTGGATTATCACAAGAGTGCATCTATACTTAAATCTTTGTATGGCGATAAAGCACCATCCTATAGCACTGTGAAAAACTGGTTTAATGAATTCAATCGTGGCCGACACTCGCTCAAAGACGAAGGTCGTCCAAAAACGGCCGTTGTGGCAGAAAACATTGATGCCGTGCGTGAACTGATAATGCAAGATCGTCATGTGACATACCATGAGATAGAGGCATCCTTGGGCATTTCTTCCACCAGCATATATTCGATATTGCATGAACACTTGGCCGTAAAAAAGGTTTGTTCTCGTTGGATCCCAAACAATTTGAAAACCGCTCAAAAAAGGCTCGTGTCGATTGGTTGTAAAGAAATTTTGCAAAAATACGATCGCGGTGATTCAAGACGTTTATAAGATCGTCACAGGTGACGAATCTTGGATCTATGCGTATGAGCCCGAAACAAAACAGCAATAGACCGTGTGGGTCTTCGAAGACGAGCCAAATCCAACGAAAGTTGTTCGTGCAAATGGTCGCCTATTTCTTCGGCAAAACTGGTCATGTGGCGAATGTTCCGCTTGAGCAACGTAGGACGATCAATTCTTTTGTTTGCCTGAAGTCTTCGGAGAAATTCGAAAAACGAGCGCCTTTTTGACCCGCCAAAACGTCGAAATGATGGGTCATCTGCCGTACAGCCCTGATTTGACACCCAATTACTTCTTCTTATTCATTCACATCAAGAAACAAGTAAGGAAAGGCAGAAAGTCGGGCGGGGCGACTATATAATACCCTACACCTCCCTTACAATGCGATAAAGGTCATTGCGAAAATAATTTGGAATAATTGGTAAGTAGGCAGGAACATATTACCTAATTCTGAGCCGATAATCGCTAAATTAAGCAATATTCGTTCCTAAATTGAGAAACATCTTTCCGGAAAATATTAATGATCGAAAGTAAAGTACAACTTCTATAGCGCGTTGATACCAAACTGAACCGATTTTCCTTGAATACTCATTCATGTAAAAATACCTCTTTCTGTAGAATTTCGTACTGATCGGATATAAAATACAGTCTCTACAGCGCTTACATGTCAAATCGGGGGTAACATATATATGTGGGCTATATCTAAATATCAACCGATTTCCCTCAAATTTGCCAGTATTAATTCATGTAATAAGAAACCTCTTTCTGCCGAATTTCGTACTGATCGGATTAAAAAATACACTTTTTACAGCGCTTACATGTAAAATCGGGGGTAACATATATATGGGGGCTATATCTAAATCTGAACCGATTTTCTCCGAATTTTGGCAGTATTCCTTCATGTAATAAGAAACCTTTTTCTGCCGAATTTTACACTGATCGGTTATAAAAAAATTTTTTACGGCGCTTACATGTGAAATCTGGGGTAATGTATATATGGGGGCTATATCTAAATCTGAACCGATTTCTTCCAAATTTAACAGTGTTCATTAATATAATAATAGACCTCCTTCTGCTGAATTTCATACTGATCGGATATAAAATAAAGTTTTTACAGCGCTGGGGTAACGTATATATGGGGGCTATATCTAAATCTGAACCGATTTCTTCCAAATTTAACAGTGTTCATTCATATAATAAGAGACCTCCTTCGGCTGAATTTCATACTGATCGGATATAAAATAAAGTTTTTACAGCGCTTACATGTCAAATCGGGGCTAACATATATATGGGGGCTATATCCAAATCTGAACCGATTTTAACCAAATTAAATAGGGATCGTCCTTGGGCAAAAAAAAAAGATATGTGAAAAATTTTGTCAAGATCGGGCCATAATTGCGAAATATACTTTGATTACAAGAATACATCTACAGACAGACGGACATAGATAAATCGACTCAGAAAGTGATTACAAGTCGATCGGTATAATAAACAATGGATCTATCTCTTCTCCTTTTGGGTGTTAGAAACAAATGCACAAAGTCATAATACCCTGTACCACAGTGTGGTGTAGGGTATAAAAACTGCTTGATCAACGTTTTTCGACGCCTGAAGCAGCTGTCGAAGCGTTCAAAAACCAAGTTTTGGAGGTGAATTTTAAACACACTGTAACCAAAACAATTCGCGCTCAAATGACAAAACGATCTGAGTGAAGTTATGCTAAAAAAATATCATACATTCCAATGGAAGTTCCAGTTTTTATCTGGCAACACCCGCATTGCCTAGGCCAGATATATATATAGCAACCCTCGTACATAATGCTATTAAGTTAACTTTACAACCTGAAACAAGCGATCGGGCTCCTGTAATATCGGAAAAATTAGTGCACCAGGTAGTTACATAATCCAAACGTAACCCATTTTCGCCCGCTACCTTAATAAAAAACGAGCTTTACTATATGGCGAACATTTTTCTATATGACGGCATTCGTTTTCGCCAATATGTCTGACGGCCACTAATTACCGAATTCGTTCTAAACCATAGAATAAAAACCATTAAACATCGAAGGTCCTGTATCATGATTTGGGCGTGATTTTCCCACTACGGCGTTGGACCCATTAACTGGATAAAAGGGACTGCTACTACAAAAACTACAGCTAGATAAAGGTGGTTATGGATCAGCACATTTAAATTAAAATACTGCAAAAAGTGATGCTTCCATACGTCAGTGATGAAATACCACTAATTTGGGTCTTCCAGCAGGACAACGAACATACCAGAACATACTAGTAAATTTCAGTTAAACAGGATATAAGTGATGGCCCCCTCAGTCACTAGACCTGAATCTAATAGAAAATCGTTGGTGTTATGTTAAGAAGGTAGTGGCACATTATCAACCTACGAAAAATTCCCAAATTTGGAAGCTGTGAATATTGCGTAGAGGTCAATTCCAACTGAAAAATGGAAATGGCTGGCGGATTAAATGCTGCCTCACCGTTCTGCGATTATAGAGAATAAATGACATGCAACCAGATACTAGTACTAACTACAAAATTAATCAATATGTACATAAATTTATACCAAGAAAACAATTTTATGTACTTTTTAGAGTGAAATAATCCACACTACTATTATTTTGATCGCCCTTTTTACGACTTTTGAAGAATTCGCCATGAAATGTTGATAAAATGAATCAAGTGCGTACTTTTTTCTTTATAAATATAGTGCTTAGAAATATAAATGCAAAAATATTGTTTTCAAAGAGCAGTATAAAATTTGTTTCGATTGTTTAAATTTCCGTTCTTGGCACTACTATTATTTTGATCGCAGCTGTATATGTATGATGTGGTAAGGAGGTAATTACCTCTACCAAATTTAGTTATGATCGAATGTAAAGTACAGCTTCTATAACGATTATATGACAAATCAGAAATAACATATATGTATATGGGGGCTATATTTAAATCTGAACCGATTTTTTTGAAGTTCGGCATTGTACGATTCAAAATTCAAAATATTTATGTCGAATTTCATACACATCGGTTGAAAAATGTGACTTCTACAGCGCTTAGATATCAGTCGGGGGTATATACATATATACGGGGGATGTATATAAATCTGAAACTATTTTGACCAAATTAAATCGCGTCCTGGCGCGAATTCTCGTTGTGTCAAATTTTATCAAGTTTGGGATACTTTACATGGACAGACATTGTTGGATCGAATCTGCTAGTGATTCTGGTGATTCGGGGTAATTCAATTATTTATTGTATATTCTAATATATATCATATTTGCTCTAATTAAATCTAATAATTAAGAATCTATACTGCCTTAACTTTATCTAAGGTATATTTAAATACTGTTATGGAATTTATTGCCGCAAAATATTAAAAACTTTTCAGTATCCCCTCAAACATTCAAGAACAGGCTACTTGCTCTACTATTTTGGAGGGTCTTAGATTTTTCATTTTGTTCATCACAGACAATACATACCTGTACCTTCTTATATAATTAAATATTTTAGTGTTGAGTATAACAAATATTCGATGAACCGGGGCCATTATTTCTTCTGATTCGTGCACAATTTGCCCCTGTTCTGCATTTCGAATGTGTATTAAATCGGAAAATGCTCGCTCGGAATCGAGTGTTTTTTTGGACACAAATATGTTTCTAATGGATCAAATGTGTTCAAAAGTCCTCAAACAGAAATCAATCACAATTTTATAAAGATGATTTTAAATGTTTTCGATTCGCATAAGATTTAACAACCTTTTGGCTCAACTAAAACATAAATGACCTAATGTTTGGTCGTAGGAATGTGTTTGAAGTGTTTTCCATTAACATGCTTATATTTCAATTCCATGTATAATAAAATTTTTGCATGAAATCTATAAAAGGAGTTTGGCGTTCTAATTGGATTTAATAAAAATTAAAATTTAAACAAAATCATAACTTTCCATCACATTACCTGTCGACATTGTATTTTCCGACGAATACATATATTTTCGTCTTTTAGATAATGTTCATAATTTCAGGGTAAATTGATGATAGCTTGATATCTCTCTCATGTTCATTTATTTCTTACCTGCGAAACCATCAAATAATACAATCTGATTACTTCCGCCTTCTGGCTGTCATTAACAGCCTTGGTTGCAAAATCGCGAATTTCGGGAAAGTAATCGATAATATCGGCACTCATTTGAACATGTTTATGCGCCAACTCTATTGTTTTCGTAATAGCCTTTAGAGATGCAAATCGAAAGAGATCATCCGTACCTTTATTGGTCTCAAATAGATACGAAAGTATAACTGAAATATGTAACCACCTAATATACAAATTCAGAGCAACACATCTTTTCTTTAGCTACTTACGACTGTATTCATTGACTTTTATATCCCGCACATAAAGAGGTGACTTAAAGAGGCCCTGATTCAGGATGCTCAAGAACATATCGCTGAAATATTGTATGGCCACACGGCTTTTGAAGCCTTCTTGAAAAGCATTAAATAACGTTGCTTTGGTGAACAAGTGCTCCGGATCTGAAAAGAACATTGAAACATATCAAAAATATCCCATTAGAGATCTACGCAGATTGTAATTCATCCATCTACATAAGTACCTTCCAAGTTGTAATTAATCAACTTATTGACAATGGCACTGAATATGTAATTTTTGTTGAGCAGCGCCTGATTCTTGCCATCCTTGGTTTCGTCCACCTTAATGGCATGTTTGATGGTGGCATCAATGGCACTATTGAGAATTGTGGTCCAAGAAACATTGTTCTCGTCGCGCTTCTGCAATCGCGTAAACAGTTCATTCTTTGATGTGCTCAGATGATTTTCCAACTGCTCGGCTGCTTTATTACGCGTAGTAGGCTTATCCGACCGCAACTCAGCACACAAATTGTTTATTAAACATACAAGACTGGACATTGTGTTGACGCCATTCACATATCCTTTCAAAATTAAGACGAGGGACAAATAAAATTGCAAATTTGCACACAGTAAAAGGACAAAGAACCGCGAACATCGGCTAGAGATAGGAGTTTAATTTCGATTTTTATTGACAGTGTTTGACAGAGCACCTAATAGAAAGCGGTGAGCGTAACATGTGTCAAATGAGGAACATTGACAGAAAAACATATTCACACTTGCAATTTTTTTATGCAATTTTTTTCTGCAATTCTCTTTTGAAATTGCATTTGCGTTCAGACAATGTATTCTGTTTCGACAATTTTTTATTTTCACCGTTCATTAAAACTCATTAAATTTTATTATTCTCATTATGTCGCACAAATTTACATATGTTGAACCGAGCACAAAACAACGAATATTAAATGAAAAGCAATGTGGAAATGTCGAAAAACTTTACTTATTGCGTTTAATATGGGCCATAATGCGCGATGTTAATTATGAGCCACGTGTGGCAAGCCGTGGCGAGCATTTGGCCGATATTTTGTTTCACACATAATTGGCATATATCCTTCTCTCAAAATAAACAAAATGAAGATAATTCTCTGAAAGCTTTTTGTTTTATTTACAATTAACATTGTGCGTTTAATATGGACCATCCTGTGCATTGAAATTAAAGCTGAATAAATTTTGTTCTTGCCGCGGGATGATAAATTCTTTATTCACACGAGATAATTTTTTCCAGTGCAAGTGGAAAGATCTCTCTGCCAGGCTCTCCTACAAAGTTCAGTTTTACACGAGGATATTTTTTCAGCAGATCCTCCGCTAATTCTCTTTAAAAATTGCCTTTGCGTTTACACGACTTAATTTTTGTTTTCTTGTGAATTTTTATTGTTTCGCTTTTGAATTGTTGTTGTTTCAGAGTGTGAATGAAAAACAGGAAGCGTTAAGCCCGGGCTCGGGGGAGTTTGTTCTCCCCCTTTCCCGACTGCCTCTCTCTCCTACAAAACTCCAATAATCTGCTGAACATTCAGCCCGTGTAAATTGGTCCAGATTTACACTAGGATATTTTTTCAGCAGCTTATCCGCTAATTCTCTTTTAAACTTGCCTCTGCGTTTAGACACATAATTTTGTTTCGGAAATCTCTGTGTGAATTGTTGTTGTTTCAAAGGCCGAGTGAAAAACACAAAACGTTCAGACCGATAAGCCTGAGTACGGGAGAGTTCTTTTCCCCCTCTTGCCGACTGCCTCTCTCTCCTACAAAACGCCGATAATCTGCTGAACATTCAGCCAATTTAAATAGGGACTTAGGCAAACTTTGACACTTGCTTGAAAAAAATGCCTCGTGTGAATCAGAAATTACCTTGTTTAGTCCTGCTTCACACGAGGCAACTTTTTCCAAGCAAGTGTCAAATTTTGTAGGAGAGAGAGGCAGATAGCACTTTCCGCCTGCCAAACTTTGACAGTTGCTTGGAAAAACTTGCCTTGTGTGTAACTCGACTAACTTATCAAAATATACTACTATATTTTGCAACTATGTACATTTGACATTTGCCGGCGTTGGGAAAAAGGCCGGTGACGGAAAACAAATCGCCTGGTTTATTTTGCAAACGTTTTCGAGAGCGTGCCAATTGTTTACGACTTTTCTTCCACAAAAAAGACTAAAATAAAAACTATACAAAATGTCTGCTGCTATGCCAATTAATCCCAAGCCATTCCTTAATGGTTTGACGGGCAAAGCTGTAATTATAAAACTGAAATGGGGCCATGAATATAAAGGTTATCTGGTGTCGGTGGACGGATACATGAACATGCAGTTAGCCAATACTGAGGAACACATTGATGGACAAGTCACTGGTATGTACATTTATATACAATTATAATTGTAAATAAAATTAAATTATAATTTCTTGTTGTTCTCCTAATAACGTGTTGTGTATTCTTCTACCATCTCTCCAGGCAATTTGGGCGAAGTGCTTATACGTTGCAATAATGTTCTATACATTAAAGGTGTTGACGATGAAGATGAAGAAGGCGAAATGAGAGACTAACATAGTTTTCCCGCCAAGGGAGTAGTTTATAACTTAGTAATGTAACGATGAATATATGTAATACATTACATTATTTTTTTATGAATTTTAAGTTAAATTTTGTATATTATACAAAGTGGAAATTCCTGAAATAGAAAATACCATACATCTCGATCAGTATTGAAAACACCTTTCCAATATTTAAATGAAAATACTTTAATGATGCTGAACATCTAGATGAAGATAAAATATCTGTCACAGATGACTTGAGAGCTGCAATTTCGGTCGTAAATTAGTCGTTTTTAGTGAAATATAAAATTTTGGTAATTCAGCCATAATACTTTTTTTGGTGGAGAACGCTAACATTCTTGAGTTCGGCAACAAGGTTTTGGACGTTTTGGTTCCCAGGCACAGAAAAAATATTGATGCTCCTTGCAAAAAATAATTCACGAACATATATGAATTGACATCAGGGGCTTTCACAATCAAATTTAACTTACATACATATGTATGTATTACAAAAAAAAAATCAGCCAATGGAAGAGGAAAAAAGAAGAAAATTTCGTCCAAGGCCTTTTCACCTTTATTATCACACATAGCATAATAATGAACAATGTTTATCTGAGGCTCCTTATGAGAATCTGAGCTGCCGCACGAAGTGAGAAATCGTTAAGAAATATTTTCAATGTGACAAAGGTATCCCCACTGGAATAATCGGTTAAAAATAGTTGTTTACAGGGTTGCCCATATTCGACGGACCCATGTTTTTTTAAAAAAAATCAAAGAAAAAAATAAAAATTTGTCGGTTGGCAATCTTAATCATTTAATTTGTTCCAAGTAGATTTGTTTACATCAATTTTTGAATATGATATCTCTCAAATGGCCGCCTCTGGCGTTGATGGCGTATTGTGCCCTTTTTGCAGCATTTTCCATCGTTTTCGCCAACATTTCGGCCGGAATAGCGGCTATTTCTTCACGAATGTTGTCCTTGAGCTCTTCTACGGTCCTTGGCTTGTTAACGTAAACCTTTGACTTCAAATATCCCCACAAGAAGAAGCCAGGCGGCGTCAAATCGGGCGAACGCGGTGGCCAGTCCAAATCACCACTTTTCGACATCAAACGGCCCGGAAACAAATTCTTCAGAAAATCGATTGTTATGCGACTTGTGTGCGGTGGAGCGCCGTCTTGTTGAAACCAGAACTGCCTCATACGCTTTCGACGAATAATTGGCATCACAAAATTGGTCATCATGTCGCGATAACGCTCCTGGTTGATGGTAACAGCATGGCCATTTTCGTTTTGGAAGAAAAACGGCCCAATGACCGTTTTCGCACTAACGCCGCACCAAACTGTGACTTTTTCGTCATGAAGAGGCAATTCTTGAATCTCCTGAGGATTTTCAGTGGCGTAAATACGGTTCCATGGTAAAAATCTGCTTGGACTGACGCTTCAAACGCGGTATGTCATTAAGCGATCTGACATCTCTGTCAAAAGTTATGGCGTTGCCAGATGGGTCCGTCGAATATGGGCAACCTTGTATATTGGAGCTATATAAAACATGGACCGATATGTCCATTTCCTTTGGGCAAGATTTAAAGCAACATATATGTCAGTTATGTTGGTCGATAATATGTTTTCTAGAACGTCAGTAAGTCTAAACGGAAGGGACCTTTACATGGGATCTATGTATAGCAAAACATGGGCCGATTTTTTAGCTAATTCAGCATAAATTAAAAAAAAATTGCCGTTCTCTACAGCGTCAAGAAGTCTAATCAGAAGGAATCTTTATATGAGGGATAAGTATATCAAAACATGGACTGATGTGTCCCCTATATACCACTTTTAAAAGGGTTCGTCTTTAGTCCAAGAAATTAATTTGTAGTAATTTTCGTAAAGATCGCTTCATATGTGGACCTACACTTTTATGACAAGAACGACAACGAGTCAACTTTAGAGACGTTGAGCAAAACCATCTGGTCGATCCTCTACAAAATATCGTACAACCACACACATAGATGGGGCGGGAGCATACCGGGTACGACCTCGAAATGGCGTGTAGAGGGAGAGAAGAGAAAGTTGCATTTTGTATTTGGACCATATTTTTTTAAGTGTAAGCTCGATTATACCATTTAAATTAAATGAAGTTATAAGGACTACGGATACTGAAAATATCTCTTTCACGTAGAAACAGAAATTTAGTAACTACAATTGTTTTAACAATTAAAATTCTTTTTAGTCGTATTTTGCAAGAAAAAACCATAAATATATTTATTATACACATATAAAGGGTTTTCCAACAAGAGGTGTTATTTTGGTATTCAAAGGAAAATGTCATTTCTGAGATAAATGATCGGATGTTTATTTCATAATAAAGAGCCGTTAATAATGACAAAAAACATCAGCCAAATGGCCACCACGACCACGCTTACAGGATCATATCCTTTTCATGAAATTTTCCATAACCAAATCGCAAAGTGGCTGCCCTATGTCCTCGATAGCCTCACGAATTCTATCTTTGATTTCTTGAATCGACGCTGGGCTGTTGGCGTAGATCTTATCTCTATCACCTATATCACCTCTTCGAGAGATAACACGGTCCGGAAACTTTTCCCGTATCAGAGCAATGGTTTCGTTGCTTGTGTGACACGTAGCGCCGTCTTGTTGAAAGTAAACGTTGTCCAGATCATTGTCCATTTTTAGTAATGGCGTAGTTTCTACTTGTCAAATGTCAAAGAATAAAAGCTTCAAAAGTGACAGCTACCGAAATAACGAGTGATTCAAAATAACACCACTAGTTGGAAAACCCATAAGATAATAATATAACTCCAACAATAAATAAAATATAATATTGTTTCATCTTTTTGAAACCATCCAAACGAAGAAAACAATGCTTACTTTTTTAACAATATTCATGTTCTGAAGGGGGCAAGTGTTGTGGGCCGAAAGTGTAACACATCCATGAAACTAACAACAGGCCGAATGCTGGCTTATGTGTATGTCCAAGGACATGAGGCGGAGCAATCTGCCTCCTCTTCTCAACCTAAACTTAACCTAACACATCGAAGGAGTGACCTAAGATAAAATTGTTTCATCTTTTTGAAACCATTCTAACGAAGAAAACAATGCTTACTTGAAAAAATCTATGGATAATTGTTGAAATTGTAGCCCTTTTAGTAGAAGTAATGGAATTTCAACTAAATCATGTTTTTATGCCCCCACTATTCTGAAGGGATCATGTGCTGCGGGCCAAAAGTGTAACACATCGAGGGAGTGACCTAAGAGACCCCAAGAATATTTGGCGGAAATCCGTTTTTGGTTATTTTAAGTCATTTGTCGAATGCCCGTCCGCCCGTCCTTCTGTCTGCCTGTCTGGTGTGCACGATATCTTTCGATCGGAGTAACCGATTGACTTCAAATTTGGTATGTGTTAATATTTTTTCCGTCCATTCCTTCGAGTACCACCCCCACAAAGTGTCAAAATTTAGTGCAATATTGCTTTATAATAACTTCTATACTACTTATCGGAATCTTCCGCAATTTCACACATAGTATTAGTTTCTTAGTCGCTATCACCTTGAGAGAAATGGGCGATGTTGTCACGCCCTTTTGGTACCTCCCATACAAATAGACAATTTTGCACTAAAGTTAACGGCTTATAACTTCGACTCCTGCGCATAGAAATACTTGCAATTTTGTACAGTGTAATGCTTGTATAGTACACATGGTCTTTTGTATAGTACTCAATATTGAAACAAAATTGCGATTCATTAAAACGTATATGTACATATATGGTCGGATCTGTTGTATGCCTCAGAAGTATTGACTATAAGTCGCAGATGTGAAACTGGAAGCCTTTGAAATGTGGATTTACCTCCGTATCCTTAAAATTCCCTGGACACACTTCATATACAATTCAGCTGTTCTTCAGTTACTTCAACAATAAAAAGAAGGAAAACGTCATACCTGGGGCATATCATGCGAAATCCGAAATATAAAATACTTCAACCTATAACTAGAGGAAACATTGAAGAATAAACCACTGCTGTAGTGTAATTTTATCATAAACAATTCACGGGTCGATATGACTTACCGGGAAAAGTTATATCAGTCAAAAGTTATAAGTGTCCCGACGTTTAGCTGGGTCACATCTAGGAATCGAGATATATCGATTTTAAGTTAATAAGTATCATTCGAGTATAGGGAAATTAGCCACGTTTTAGGTTCTTTTGTTTGACTTAACCCGAGAACGACAAGTCCGATTTTGCTGCAACAAATTTAGAAAAATTAAGAATTACAATTCCTACAAACTATAATAATGGCACATTCACGTTGAAACAGAAGTTTAGTACCTGTCGTTAAAACTATTAGAAAATAATTTGATTTTTTTTTTTCAAAGAAAAAATTTTTTGTTGGCTCGAAAAAAACCATGAAAAATGGAAAAAAAATCGCAAACGATTTGTTTGTTGCATTTTTTAAAAGCTAGCATACTAACGAAGAAAACAATGCCTATTAGCAAAAAGTCTATGAATAAATTATGAACCATATTGTAAAAATTGGCAAATTAAAAAAAAATAATTTTTCATATTTTTTATTTAGGCTATTTTTTTGGGAGGTACCAAATAAGACCCATTTTAATATACCATGAGTACTATAAAAACATTACATTGTACAAAATTTCAAGCGTGGCAACTTCGTCTTTTTTTCTCAAGATGAAAGCGACCAAGAAACTAATACTTTGTGTGAAAGGTTCTGAGAAGTAGTATAGAAGTTATTACAAAAATTTATATTTCACGCGGAAGTGTCATTATTACAATTTGTCGATATTGTAATTCTTAATTTTTCAAATCGATATATCTTGATTCCTAGACGTGACCTAGCAGAACGCCGGAACACGTATACGTTTTTTTTACCGATATAACTTTTCCCGGTAGTGAGAACCCCGACCGATTTTGGCTGTCGCACAGTGTAATCATTTATTCGAGTAATGAATCTCATCGGTCCCCAATTTTCATATTGACCCACTAGATTTGACATCTTAGAAAACACAACATTTTTTCATTTGACTTCTTGGAACCCAAGAAAAAACAAATTCCTAAAAATTTTAATAAAACATGAAAATTTGCTATTAATGGTTACGTTGTGTTATAAGATGATGAAACTAGAGCTAGTCCAATGTCTAAAACTGGGCCATGTTTGATCCATTGTTATTTGGTTCTTCTCTTCCGATTTCTTTTTATATTTTGGGTTATTTCCGCGGGATGCAACCTATTTGAAGCCATAATGAATGCCAATATTTCTGCTGGGTCGTAGCCTCGAATTTCAGTTAACCTTTAACTGTGGTAAATTTTACCCTCTCACGATTTTTTTCTGTGTTTAAAAAAGGCTTGTGAAAAAAGTCCCAATTTTTTGTCGAACACAATAAAAGTTAATATTTTTTTTGCAATACGAGTATTTTAATAAAAGGTATAGTAATATATTTCTTAGCAACAAATACGAACCAATAAAATTTTTGTTCTACAAAATATTTAATAAAATTAAAAGGGGTACAATTTACCCCACGTCCAAAACTATGTCATAAATTTTCACATCCCAAGTTAAAGGTTAATGCCTGGAATAAAAAGAGCCAAGTATCTTGTTTCTTCTTTTGCTTACCGGTGGGCACTGACAAAGGAAGTGATAACTATCTTCTGAAGAGTCAGCATCCCCACACCATCATCATTTCTGATGACGATTCTTACCATATGCTTTCCTAAGGAGTTATGTCCCGTACTCTTCATCATTAGTAAGCATTCAGAATTTCGCAATTCTTTTTCGTCAAACAAGTAGTTTTGTCTGTTCACAGGTTGCCGTATGTGCCATTTCTCCCTGCTCTTTTCTTTGATTTTAGAAAAATAGTGAGACAAAGTTGATGATACATGCGGATCATCGACCCCTGTAAGGCGTGCTCCATTCTTAGCTAAAACATAAGCTTCTTCGTTTCCCGGAATATCTTTGTGCCCTGGCACAGAATAATTTTATGCTGTCCTGGGAGAATCATCAATTCTCTACGGCAGCGGCTGACTACTTCTGACCATATATCCGGTACCCTTAACGCTTTTATTGCTGCTTGGCTATCAATGAAAAACTGATACCGCTGTTATATAACGGTCCCATTGATATAACTTCAGCAGCTTTTAAGATTGCGTATATTTCCGCTTGAAAAATACTACATTCATCCATTAGTTTGTAGGATTCTTCGGTTTCTTGTACAAAATATCCAGGGGTGAATGTTCATGATAATTCCCAGAGCTGTTGTTGCAGTCGTTCTCATAGCTCCCGTAAGATGGAGCAGTGACACCACAGCAAACAAAATGTTCAGAATTCGGCCCGAAGTCGGTTCGACGATCGGATAAATCATCCGATAGGATGTCAGACCGATATCGGTACCAAAAAAGCATGAAGTGGTTGTCATGTTGTCGGTACGACACGTCTGAATGTAATCTGACCACTTTCGTACCGATTTCTGAACCGAATTCTTGCCAAATGTCATATAAAATTTTGATGTTTTGGCCGACGAATCGGACCGAATTTTTAACATATCGACGGGTCAAATTCTGACCAAATATATTATTCATCCGATGTAAGGGTTTAGTAAAACAACAGTTTTTGAGTATTTTTTGTTGATATTTTATTAGTCTCCTAAATTCAGTTAAAATAAAAAACAATACTTCTAAAAAAATAAATGGTTTCAAGAAAAATAAATTTGTACTTGTGTCTCGCCTTTTATTTACATTTTTCTCTGTCAAATCTTTAATAATACAAACAATTCATAACCAAATTAACGTGGCAAATAAATAATAATACCTTGAAGGAGTCGTACAAATGATAAGTTGTTCACAGCAGTATGGGTCTTTCACAAAATATTTGTTAATAATTGATCTAGACATCACGAAATAATTTTAAAACTAACAAAAATGAGAACAGTAAAAAAAACAAAAAAAAAATAAATAACAAAGCAACAACGCAAACACACAAGTAACGGTATCACACAAAATTCTTCAGATATTGAGTTTCCGACGGAATAAAAAAATACAAGATTCTCTCAGACGAGTCGAACTGAATTCTGTCCGAAGTTCTTTACTCTTTCAGTTGTGTTTTCCATCCAGTTAAGCTTTGAGTCGAGTATCACTCCAAGAAACTTAGCGGATTTTGATAATTGAAGTCTACATTCTTCTAGGGATGGCATGGTGAATGTCGGTATTTTCCTAGTCCTAGTAAAAAGTACAATCTCTGCTTTCGTTGGGTTGACTCCTAGGACACGTGGGTGACCATGTCGCTAACATATTAATAGCTCTATCCATGGTATCAGATATTGTCTGGAGGAATTTTCCTGGAGTCAAGATAACTAAGTATGTCATCAGCGTACACTATTACTTTTACTCCGAAGTTCGTTATAGCTCGTAGAATTTCGTCTACTCTTTCAATATAAAGGAAGGTAGCCAGCGTAAAAAAGACAAAGCTCTTTCTAAATAGTGTGCAACAGAATGGAGTGCTGAGTCTATAGATTTTCTTTTCATATAAGCGCTTTGGCAATTTGATATGTCATCCAAATTAAGATTTCTTCTAGGGTTTTCATTAAGAATGAAGATAAACTGATCGGCCGGATATCATTCGCCTTACTATGTTGAATTATCCCGGCTTACAGAATGAACACTACTTTTGCCAAGATGCTGGAACATACGCATTTTCGAGACAGCCTCTGAATATTGATGTAAGGTTGTTACCTAAGATATCCCATGATTTTTGCAACAGGCATGTGTATATACCAGGGATGCAAGTTGGTTGAGCGAATGCGAATATTGAAATATAAAGGGTTTTCTAACAAGAGGTGTTATTTTGGTATTCAAAGAAAAATTTAATTTTTTGAGATAAATGATCGATTATTTCATATTAAAGAGGAAGGTACGCCGTTAATAATGAAAAACAATATAAGCCAAATGGCCGCCACGACCACGCTTACAGGACCATACCCTTTTCATGAAATTTTCCCTAACCAAATCGCAAAGTGGCTGCCCTATGTCCTCGATAGCCTCACGAATTCTATCTTTGAGGTCTTGAATCCACGCTGGGCTGTTGGCGTAGACCTTATCTTTCACGTGGCCCCAAAGGAAGAAGTCGCAAGGTGTTAAATCACAAGATCTCGGTGGCCAATTGTGATCACCTCTTCGAGAGATAACACGGTCCGGAAACTTTTCACGTAACAGAGCAATGGTTTCGTTGCTTGTGTGGCACGTAGCGCAGTCTTGTTGAAAGTAAACGTTGTCCAGATCAATACCATCCAAATCCGACCATAACAAATCATTAATCATCTCTCGATAGCGCAATCCATTCACCGTAACTGATCCAACCTCATTTTCGAAAAAGTAAGGTCCAATGTCCCCGCCCGACCATAAACCGCACAAACAGTCACACGTTGAGGATGGAGAGGCTTCTCAACAATAACTCTTGGGTTTTCCGAGCCCCAGATGCGACAATTTAGCTTGTTGACGTAGCCACCGAGGTGGAAATGGTCCTCATCAGTCAAGATGATTTTTCGAATTTTAATAATTTCAATGCGTTGTTGAATCGTGTATCGTTCCATTTTTAGTAATGGCGTAGTTTCTACTTCTCAAATGTCAAAGAATAAAATCTTCAAAAGTCACAGCTACCGAAATACCGGGTGATTCAAAATAAGACCTCTTGTTGGAGAACCCTGTATTTCTTGCGAATGCGATAGCGAATATTGAAAAGGACATTTTTGCGAAAGCGAATAATATTGGTGGTTTTTTGCGAAGCGAAGATCAAAAACTGGTTTACGGAAGCGAATTATTTATGTAGATTCATTCCTACATACTGCTTGAATATTAAATACATTTGATTTATTAAATACAAAAATATTACTGCTACTTATATATCTGAAATTATTACCTTATAAATCCCAGAGTTCGTTCTTAAATCAAAGAACTACTCTCGTTCAAGTTTCATAAAGATCGGATGTGTATCACATTGCATAAATAATCATATCATATCATAAAAAATCCGACAATTCCCGGCGCTGCAGTTTAAAACTGGCGTACAAAGTAAATTTTTTGTTTAAACATTTATACAGTCTATTTTTTGATTGAGGAGGCGAATACTGAAATATCTTTTTGCGATAGCGAATATTCCATATTTGGTTTTTGCGAATGCGAAACTAATTTTCAAAATAAAGCTAATAATTCGCATATGCGAATGTGAATATTCGTTACATCCCTGGTATATACCATTCGCCCCAGGCGAATTTTATGGGCCAAAACTGTCGATAGATAGCCCTCTTTACCCTGGCTGGTGTGACGACTTTATGTATTTCAAGATTATCCTGCGAATTATCCTTGGAGGTCCCATTGTCCAGAGCTTTCCCAAACTCGCAGCCCTGAAATTGTTTGCGTAGTATGAAGATGATTATTTCTGCTGATGAACTAGTCCAGTCACCATCTTCTTTCTGTAGATTTCCATCAAAGTGTTCTTGCTTTGATAACATTTCTCGCAACTTGGCAGTGTCTTTTACGTTTGAAAGTTCCGCTATTAATCTGAGAAAATCCATCCAAACTCGTTTTGTATTCGTCCCAAGATTCGTCTGTACCAGAGTTTTTGGCTATGTTGTATAAAGTCCTCGCTTTATTTCTCAGCTCCTTTAGTTCATTACTCCACCAGGATTTTTATTTCTTGTTTCTTGGTTTGCTTATTGCTATTAATTTTTCCTGAAGCCATTTTTACAAATAATGACATCATAGGTCCAAGTTTTGCATAGCCACTACTTACTTAAAAATGCTCATTACAATTTTCTCTATCGATTTTACAATTTAACACTTTGAGCACCGCGTGCCTCTCCGGTGGGCATTTGAATTTTGACGATTTGGGACAATGTGACCACCCGTGGTCGTTGGTGGATTTACTTTATCGGACTTGGAATTTGTAATTTGATCTGCCAATTGTCAACTAAAGAATAACCACTCGTCAGCATGAGGTCCGCCGATGCTTACAATTTTTTGAACGCGATATATGGTGGGGCGTATGCAAGAGTTTACTTTACACATATAAAGTTTTTCTATTACACTGATAGAAAAACACTTTCGTCACTTCTTCGTACTGGTGACGAAAAGTTTCGTACATGCGATGTTTTTGTACGTCAATAGAACGAACACGATCATCAACCCTATACCCATGACGAAAAGATTTATTTGACCATTTTCTTGAAATATGATAAAACGAAGCAATCAATTTATATAGGGCGATCCAAGTAGAGATACTTTTTTCAATAGCCTTTTTTTGACAGATCACGTGTGAGTCGTGTCATGCTGTCATGTTATTTTTGTTAAGTATTGTTCGGCATTTCATCATGGAAAGTCTTACGCCTGAACAACGTTTACGCGTGTTATTCGTCAGTTACATAATCTTCAAAAAATAAATGCGAAAGAATGTTTTTTCAAATGATAATAAACTTTCCCCATTCAATTTGAATTTTCTGTGTTTTTTCTTTAAAAAAGAAATGGATCACGCTATAGTTTGTGCTTAATTTTACTGTTCTATATGAGTTCTGATTACCTTAAAAAATTTAAAAAAATGGAGTTCGTCGTTGTGATGAATGGTATTCGTCATGGTGATGAATGGGATTCGTCATGGTGATGAATGGGATTCGTCTGTTGGCAAATACATTACTTGATGAGATTATTTTTGATTTAAAATAGCAGAAGTAATGAATACTTCTCGTTTGTTTGTTTTAAGCCTTTCCTGATAAGAACTGCTTTTCGAACCGAACAATCACAACTGAACCCAGCAAAGTAGTCAAGTAATTTTATTTTCCGTACCATTTTAAATGGTCCAAAAACCAGAATAATATTTATTCCAATTTTTAAAATTTAAATAGTACACACAGAATACAGTTTGGTTGCCTCAACCGAATTATTTGCCAACCGAATTTTGTAGTTCTGTCTACTATCATGCGATTCCATCAGGACAGCCAATATTTTGGTTGTTGTATACTTCTGTTTCCATGTTGACAACAATCATATTTGGTTGCGCCAACTACGAAAATGGTGGCTTAAATTATCTGTTGCAGTTGCCACAACCAACTGTTTTAAAAAATTTGTTGTTCTGACAATTTGTTAGTCATATACTACCGACAATTAATTAAAAACAGTTTTCATTAATTGTTGTTATTTATTGTTGGTCTGTGCTTTTGTTATTCAGTCAGAATTTATCTTTTGGTTTGAGACCGTATGTTCCATTTACTTTCTGTCTATTCCAAGAAAGTAATAGAAACAAATACAAAAATTGGTAGAGAGTTTTAATTGCTTGGTAGAATTGACTGCAGTTTCGATAGACACCACTCTATCATCTTCAGAATTCAGTTTTTCATTAATTTTTATTTTATTTATTGAACAAAAAACAAAACAATTCATAACAAAATTAAAAATCCCATATAACAAATTCATCACTATATGAGACGTGGAATTATTTGACAAACATTTTAGTACACGAAAAAAAACACAAAACTTGTATGCAAATTTCGCTTAAACCTGTGCTTTCAATTTCACGATTGTTGCTTTTATTTTTTATTTATGTAAAACATTTTGCACAACATATTCTGCATTCCACACATTATTACACACAGAATACAGTTTGGTTGCCTCAACCGAATTATTTGCCAACCGAATTTTGGTAGTTCTGTCTACTATCATGCGATTTGATCAGGACAACCAATATTTTGGTTGTGGTATACTTCTGCTTCCATGTTGACAACAATCATATTTGGTTGCGCCAACTACGAAAATGGCTAAAATTATCTGTGGTAGTTGCCACAACCAACTGTTTTAAAAAATTGGTTGTTCTGACAATTTGTCAGTCATATACTACCGACAATTAATTAAAAACAGTTTTCATTAATTTTTATATTATTTATTGAAGAAAAACAAAACAATTCATAACAAAATTAAAAATCCCATATTACAAATTCAATCACTATTATGAGATGTGGAAATATTTGACAAACATTTTAGTACACGAAAAAAAATACACAAAACTTTTATGCAAATATCGCTTAACCCTGTGCTTTCAAGTTCATGATTGTTGCTGTTATTTTTTATTTATATAAAACATTTTGCACAACATATTCTGCATTCCACACATTATTATCCACACGAGATTATTTTTGATTACCTATACCGTTCTTGAACAAAATGTTTATTTTTTGTTTGTCATGTATCAGCAAAAGAACAGCAACCAATCTTTCGGTTGTATTTCCCAAAATACATTTAATTATTCTAAATTTGGGAAATGATTGGGATAACCAATAAACGATTATTTATTAATATTTTTTCTGTTGTAGTAACCAATTATTCGTTGCAATAATAATCTTTGGTCTATTGATAGAATTTTGTTGTCAAGAGCAAAACATTGGTTGTCACAACCAAAAATCGATCATATGGTACTATAATGAAAATTTAAAATTGGTTACCACAACTAACCGAGTGTCACTGAAAAAAACAATCTTAATTCGATTGATTCAACCATCGATTTAGTTGCAAGCATTTTCATTTGATCGTATCCATGTTATTATTGTTGTTTCAACTAATTATTTATAAATACAACCGACAGACGATGTAGGCAATATACTTTTTGTTGCTAGTACTATTTTTTTATTGTTACAATAGAATTCCAACCAATTATTTTCCTGGGTGTAGTGAGCATGAATGTAGTTCGTCGTGCTGATGAATGGAGTTCGTCGTGGTGATGAATGGGATTCGTCGTGGTGATTAACTCGATTCATAGTAGGGATGAATGGTGTTCAGCTTAATTCATCGTAGGGATGAAATGTGATCATTCTGAGGATGAAAGTTTTTGGAAACAGATTCGTCATGGTGACGAACAAATTCATCAAGAAGATTATTCCGTACGTTAGCTGACTTTCGACGAAAAAATAATCGTGATGGAGCTTTTTCTATCATATTATTAAAAATTGCCATTTCGGGCCTAAAAAAAATAGTCATTTCGGGGCAAAAAAATCTTCATTTTGGGGCAAAAAATCGGTAAAATGACAATAAATCACATTTCTGACTTGCCATGAGATGATCTCAATTCAATTAGGTCCAAAAACTAGGAAGACCTGTGTGTCTGGAGTTTTTGCATTAGATGTACCATCAGATGTACCCTCAATGGTTAATCGGCGTGAAAATTCTGCAGGGAAGTCCCTATTTCATTGTCGCGGCTAACGTGTTCTCTGCTGCAACATTTGACTTCCATTTGATCTATTGCCAAATGAACACTGTAAGCATAGCCTTGTTCGGCTCCAGCTCTACGTTTATTGAACTATAAACCGTTTGCCTCTCTTTGGCATCACTTTGATGTAATGCTCAAGTCTATTAATTCCTAACTATAGTATTTTGTTTGTATGCTGCTCAATCCCTATGTCCCACCCTCTCGGTGATCTAAGTCGCCATGGGAGTTCAATATGGTTAAGTTCCGCAATATCTGTCAGTCCTTTTAGATATAACAGCTAAAGAGTTAATCATACCGTTGGAAGTCCGATCTTTTCTTTTTGCTGTATATATGAAGCAACATTTATTAATAATTACATATACATATATGTACATATGAATATGTACATATTTTGTGGTTTAGTCGAGTAATACTATTAGTAGTACTATTAATTTACTGTGGTGATTTTGAATTATAAATAAATTATTATTCTACACATTCATTCGGAATGCTTCGAGGCTTTAAAACTTCTTAAATGAATTTTATATAACATTTTACAAGTACTTTTTGAACGTAAAACATTAACGCATTCGTCATGTCTACAAGGAAATATGAAGACCTTATTAAACAAAAGCGTGCAAATTTAGAATCTATTCGCCAGGAAAGAAAACAACTACAAATCGACAAGTCAGCACGTGATGCTGAACAAGCTAGAGAAAAAATACAGGAGAAACTAACTACGATTGAGTAACTTGAATCACCCCACCAGTAGTAATGTTAAAAAAATCAAATTTTCAATTTTCAAAATTCTTATTGCAGTGATATTAATAAGGTATGTGCAGAATTCAATATAACTCCAACAAAAAATATATCTCCGCCAACTGTGGAATCGAAATCTGAACCTGAGGAATGTATAAAAACAACATGTGTGGATACTACCACAATCACTAAGGGGTATATATCAAAATGTCTGAAGAGCAACAACAAATCCATTACAATAAATTTCTAATATTTACAGTGATGTGTTTCAAAAACTTTCAAAACTGAGTGTTTCTAATACCAAAATTACCGATATTCAGCCGAAGAAAATATTTACTTCTACCAAATCTACTCAAACCAGTGGCAGCCGTATTCATCCGCAACCTTTTGGTAGGTAAAATACAACTAGTAAGTAGTTAACATTATATGTAGTTCTGCGCAGATATGTATGAGAATTCTAATAGTGGTTCCTAAATGGACAAAACGAGCATAATTTGTTCCAAGAAATTTCAATAACTTCGAGAATAGATTTTGGAATATTACACAATTCTTTCATAAAAGATTAGACTTTACAATAAAACTGGAAATTATTAGTTGAGCAGGATATGACGTTCCTTTGTTTTCTTAAAAAAAGAGATTTATCTCACATTAGTGAAGGAGGGTATTTATTACACTTTACATGCAAAATATCTGGAAAGTGTTTGAAAGATTAAGAAGTATTAAAAAAATAAAATACATATAGCGTGACCCATTTCGGTTCCCTACTTTTTTAAAGAAAAAAACACAGAAAATCAAATTGAATGGGGAATGTTTATTATCATTTGAATGAACATTCGTTGGCATTTATTTTTTGAAGATTATGTCTATCAAATGTTGGCCGCGGCTACGTCTCAGATGGTCCATCCGTTGAGTCCAATTTTCGATGACTCGTTCGAGCATTTCGACAAGGCCTGAATCGAATCGGGTTTGTCCGCATAAACTTTAGACTTTACATATCCCCACAGGAAAAGGTCGAACGGTGTGATATCACACGATCTTGGTGGCCAATCGACCGGCCCAAAACGCCAAATTATCTGCTCACCGAAGTGTTCTCTCAATAAATCCATTGATTGATGCGATGTGTGGGAAGTGGCGCCGTCTTGTTGAAACAAAATGTCGCCGAGATCACGAGCTTCAATTTCAGGCATCAAATAGTCGGTCATCATGGCACGATAACGGTCGCCATTGACGGCTACGTTCTCACCGGCATCATTTTTGAAGAAATATGGACCGATGATTCCACCGACCCACAAACCACACAAAACCGTTGGTTTTTCTGGATGAAGTGGCAGCTCTTAAATCTCTTCAGGTTGCTCTTCGTCTCAAATGAGGCAATTTTGCTTGTTTACATACCTATTGAGCCAGAAATGGCCCTCATCGCTGAACAAAATTTGGCTCGAAAACGTCGGATCTTCTTGGAACTTTTCAAGAGCCCATAGAGCGAAGCGATGTCGCTTGGGAAGGTCGGGCGGCTTCAGTTCTTTCACAAGTATTTTGTATTTTGTATGCTTTCAATTTAAGATCTCATACATCAGTCCGAGTTGCTGCGAACGGCGCCGAATCGACTCTCCACGGTCTTCGTGTACACTCTCAGCTACGGCCGCTACATTTTCTTCACTGCGTGCTGGACGTGGTCCATTCGGTCGACTATTATCCAATAATGAATGCTGGTTCTCAAGATGGGTGATGGTGTTGCGAATAGTACGCTCAGTAGGCCGATTATGTTGACCATAAGTTGAGCGAAGTGCACACACATTCCTTACAGAACGTGAATTTCTAAAAAAAAATGCCCTTCCAACTTCTGAAAAACAGAATCATTTAAATTAATCATTGATACATTTCCCAAAATCCTTAACTACAAATTAATTTAAAAAAAAAATATTCGGATGAAAACATACTTTTGTTTACAACAACACTGATACAGAGGCCCTACACAGTGGGAGGAAGTATGTGCGGTATCAGGACACCCAACTTTAAACTGCTTGTGGCCAACTGTGAAAGCACTCCAAGAACCTGCATTTTGGCCAGGAAAGATCTAAGTATTTTTCTCCTGGCTAATTTAAGTGGTGAAGACCAAACACTAGTCTGGAGATCGGTAATCGCATATATTGGGTGGTCTCCAGTTATTTGCCTTATGAAGCTGTAGTACCGACTGCTCTATTCAGGGAAGTAGTAGAAGAAGCAACGTCTGGCGAGGTCAAGCTGATTATTGGCGCAGACACGAACGCTCATCATACTATCTGGGGTAGTACGGATATAAACAATATTGGTGATTCGCTTCTTGACTTTATTCTATCTACCAACCTAAGTATTTGTAACATAGGTAATAAGCCGACCTTTACAATTAAAGACAGACAAGAAGTACTAGACGTAACGTTTGCTACTGACCGACTGCCAGACAAAATTATTGGGTGGAATGTACTGGACGACCACTCATTCTCAAATCACCTGAACTTGCCGTCCACAGAAATGTGAGAAAAAGTGGCACCTGTATGAGAAACATTTCAAGAAAGTCCTCAACTTCAAACTTCTGTTCGAACCGAATGACAAAACCGGTCTGGATAATCTGGTCGAGCATATCACCACATCATTCAATAGTTCCCTTGAAGAAGCCAGTCCAAAAACAAGATATAAGGGTAAAACTAAACCCCAATGGTGGGCTTCTGAGCTAATGGCTATGAATAAGACCTGCAACAAACTATTCAACAAGGCTAAATCTACTGGGGTCGCTAATGTTTGGGATGCCTATAAAGAGCAACTCAAGATATATAAGAAGGAGCTTAGATAGGCGCTAAGACGCTCTTGGTATACCTTCTGTGGCGAAGTGGAAAAGGTCTCCGACGCCGCAAGGTCTCACCTTGTACAGTGGGTTACTTGCAGGAAGAGGCAAATAACACTGTGATACCAAATCGAACTTTCCGAATGGGAATGGGATGAGACCAATTGCAAATCAAAGTTGACTTTATCCATAACAAAACCCTCAAAGGTTTTTTTTCAGGTCAGTGCGAGATTTTTTTTTACACGCATTTTAAGTTGATGATTTTGGAACGCTGTCTAACAAGAAAAGATCATTGAAAATTTAATAAAATAATGATTATTTCTTTTTATTATCATGTAAAGTTTTGGTATCTTACGGTTTTTGGGGTCGAGGAAATTATTTATTACCTACAACTCACGATAGATGGCGCTGACATGCAAATGGTGCTACTTCTTGTCGATTTTCATTAAAAAAGCGGTTTAAAATTACCAAATTCAAATGCGTGTTAAAAAAAATCTAGCACTGAACTGAAAACAACCCTTGAAGGTTTTGTTAGGGATAATGTCAACATTCATTTGCAATTGGTTTCATCCCATTCCCATTTTGGTTGTCGCACTGTGTAATTGGACCAAACACAGCGAGCAGTCGCTCATTGTACTGCTCGACACACATTTCCCGGGGAACTCTCTAACAGAACCAGAGGATCAGCAGGACCAACAAGAGGGCGAGTGGACCGCGAGCGTCGCTAGCTTGTTAACTGAGAGATCCAGAATAAGCTGGGCTATTAATAGCTTTGAGCCCTTCAAGTCACCTGAACCAGACGGCATCACTCCAGCAGAAATGCAGAAAATGTTGAAGTACATTATCCCCTGGCTGGAGAAAATTTATGTAGGCTGTATCAGGCTTTCATACATCCCGAATCGATGGAGGGATACCAAAGTGGTATTCATACCTAAAGCGGGGAAGATATCACTCACTGGGCCAAAAGACTTCAGACCAATTAGCCTATCCTCCTTCCTATTGAAAGGTCTGGAAAGACTTTTAGATTATTTCATTAGAGAAAACCTGGATACAAAACTCCTTTTGGTGAACCAACATGCTTACAATAAGGGGAAGTCTACAGAATCAGCCCTGCACGAACTTGTAAGCACTATTGAATCGTCCCTGCATTTCAAGGAATTCACCATGGTGGCATTTCTTGACATAGAAGGGGCTTTTAAAAACATTCACTCAGATGCAGTAATTGCGGCACTGTCACATCTAAAAGTTAACTCTAGTTTGATTAGACTAATTCAAAGTCTGTTCAACAGAAGACGCATAACAGCCTGTCTTGGGTTCACAACTCTAACAAGGTTTGTAAACAGAGGGACCCCACAAGGAGGAGTACTGTCTCCACTAATTTGGAACCTAGCGGTGGATGAAATCCTGCTAGATCTAGAACGATGTGGTTGCAAGGTCGTGGCATATGCGGACGACGTGGCAATCGCAGTGAGTGGCAAATTCTAAAACGTTCTCCGAGACATTCTACAGGTGGCTCTGAACAAATTGGCTAGATGGGCCAGAAGCAGCAATTTGGGTAAACCCAAACAAGACAGAATTGGTTCTCTTTACTAGGATGAATAAAATCCCACATGTTATTTAGACTTAACGTATTGGACCATGTAAGGAAGGCCAACGTCGCCTTATATTCCTGCAAAAAGGCTGTAGGGTCGCGGTGGGGCCTCTCTCCTAAAATCATCCACATGATATATATAGCAGTAGTTCGTCCTATACTGCTATACGGCATTGTGGTATGGTGGACGGCATCTGACAAACTAACCATCACCAACCTGCTAACAAAGGTTGAGAGAACAGCCTGCCTGAGCATAAGCGGAGCCTTAAGGACTACAGCGATCGAGTCTCTACAAGCCCTACTCCATATACTGCCGATTTATACTCTGGCGAGAGATATTGCAACCAAAGGCAATAAGATTAAACTGCGATATCAAAGTGTAGTGCTATGGTAACCGACCGAGTGGACTATATACCAACTGTGTACACCTTCGAGAGAAATTACATCACTATGATTCCCGCCAGAGATGAATGGGTTGGCAGAATACCAGGTAATAGAAACCATCTCCACTATTACACGGATGGTTCGAAGCATGATGAAAAGGTTGGCTTCGGAGTACATTGTGAAGAGCTTAGTTTGGATATAGCTCACAGACTACCAGATACCTGCAGTGTCTATCAAGCCGAAATAATGGAATATGGGAAGTAGCCAAGTTGCTGAGTCGCAACATAGTAACCAACGCTGGCGTTGTCATTTACTCGGACAGCCAGGCTGTAATCAATCTCTGGAGGTAACATCTCTTAACGATATGGCTGAGCAGTTTAATATACACCTCATATGGGTGCCTGGGCATAGGGATATCCCGGGGAACTGCAAAGCCGATGAACTTGCTAAGAAAGGGACGACATTACCAATTCTCAAAGAATTTGCATATATTGGTGCGCCACTATCCACGTGCAAGCTTTGGCTTAGGCAAGAGGTAATCAGGCAGTCCAACGAAAAATGGACAGATATCGGTACCAGCAGGGTAGCTAGACAAATCTGGCCAAGGTATGACCTGAGAAGATAAAAATATCTCCTCGCACTAGAGAGTCAAAGATTGTCTACGTTAGTATCAGTTCTGACGAACACGCCAAAAGATTGGGTATTGACTCTAATGTCTTAGCTGTGGAGATGAGGAAGAAGTGGAGAGCATTGAGCACTTGGTATGTGACTGCCCTGCTCTGAGTAAACGACGACTGGACATACTGGGGTCGGCTTTTCTAGGCAGCCTAACAGATCTTCACAGTACCGATATTCGTACTATCGATAAATTTGTATATCAAACAGGTTGGTTTCGATGAGGGGCATTTCAGCCCGTGGTAACACTAGGGACCTAAACTGGTCTATGTGAGCTTGTATAAAAAAATACGGCTGCCACCCTAACCTAACCTTAGAACAACACTCTCCCATAAATATAATATTTGTGTGTGTATCAAATATTATATGTTTGTAGTGTACCCTTAACATATGTATTTTTCAAGCAGAATATGTTTTAACTTTTCCCTTATCATAGATGACTGATCGTAAAAATCTTTCAGATAACCCCGGAATAAATGTCATTGACTTGTATATTCTACTGCCATTACACGCTGAAAAAAGTCGCTTCTGTAGTTATTGTCCCAAACATATTCTGCTTGAAACATACATATGTTTAGGGTATACTCCAAACATATCGTCGGTGCGCCGACAAAAGCTCCTATGTGTAATTTTTCGATTTTTTTTATTGTCGAATTAGAATGGCCTAGCGGTCATACGAATACTCACCAAAGCATTTTGCGCTATCTTCGCCGGTTCAGAAGTTACCTCAAACTCCTATGTGTTTCCGTCTATAGAAATGCTCCGACAAAAACTCCTATGTGTTGTAGGCACAGCGTGTCCCAAGGGATAGAAGGTTGGCTTAGATTCACGCCAAAAAATGGCTAATGAGGTTTTGTTCAGAATCATCCCCTCTATTCGACAATGAATAGATCAAAATTGGATCTGCTTCCATGCGCGAGTTATCGCAAAAACAGTACTTTTATTCAAAACAAACTTAATAGATCTGATTTGTAATGAAAAAGGCGGAAATTTAGAACTGTAACACAATTTCTCTTAAATATGATTATTTGTAAGACGCTTTGTAATGTCCGCGACATTTGAAATATTGATCTCTTCTTATCTGAGTAGAGGGCATGATTCTGAACAAAACCTCATTAGCCGTTTTTGCCGTCAATCTGTCCAACTTTCGCACGCTGTTAACGTTTGAATACCAAAAGTCCTAGTGTATTTTTTTTGCTTTATAAATATTTAAAATATCCTATATGTCGATTTTCTTGAAAACCATTTACCACGTCATGGCCTTTTCACATATCGTCATCAGAAACGAAAAAGGGCCTAACAATATGAAAAATGGAAATTCAGTTTTTGATGGATTTCGGTACACTGCATCAAAATACTAATCCTGACAAATTTTTAGCAACCTGCTATCAAAAATGGAGAATTTATTAACGAAATTCAAAAGGGCCTACAAAAAAAAATATTTATTTTTTCATAGTTAAAAATTCATATTTCACGCAATTTTCACAAACCATTTATAAATCATGTTTGTGTGAATATATATATATATATGCGTCATTATGTTCAGGTATTATCCTGAAAATCCCGTTTTTCTAACGGCAACATTTTTCATTTTATTTGGTTTTTTGCTTCTCCTGTAAACCTTTTAAATATAATGATAGGCCCTTTTTATACCCTACACCACACTGTGGTACAGGGTATTATAAGTTTGTTTCACGGCAGATGTTTGTAACACCTGAAAATAATACAGCTAGACCCACATTAAAGTATACCGATCGACTCAGAATCACTAGCTGAGTCGATTTAACGAAATTCTGAATTTTGCAGTTTAGAGTATTTCGCGACTGTTAAGATCGCTATTGAATTTGGTTGAAATCGGTTCAGATTTAGATATAGCTCCCATATATATCTTTCGTCCGATTTGGCCCTTTAGTCCTATAGAAGCTGTATTTTACATCCGATCGTTTTGAAATTTAGAATGGTAGAGTTTCTTGATCCATGAGCCAACATTGCCGAATTTGAAAAAAATCGGTTAAGATTTAGCTATAGCTCCCATATATATGTTTCGTCCGAATTTGAAGAAAATCGGTTCAGATGTAGATATAGCTCCCATATATATCTTTCGTCCGATTTGATCCTTTAGTCCTATAGAAGCTGTATTTTACATCCGATCGTTTTGAAATTTAGAATGGTAGAGTTTCTTGATCCATGAACCAACACTACCGAATTTGAAGGAAATCGGTTAAAATTTAGCTATAGCTCCCATATATATGTTTCGTCCGATTTGGCCCTTTAGTCCTATAGAAGCTGTATTTTACATCCGATCGTTTTGAAATTTAGAATGGTAGAGTTTCTTGATCCATGAACCAACATTGCCGAATTTGAAGAAAATCGGTTAAGATTTAGCTATAGCTCCCATATATATGTTTCGTCCGATTTTGCTCTTTAGTCCTGAAGAAGCTGTATTTTACATCCAATCATTTTGAAATTTAGAATGGTAAAGTTTCTTGATCCATGAACCAACACTACCGATTTTGAAGAAAATCGGTTAAGATTTAGATATAGCTCCCATATATATGTTTCGTCCGATTTGGCCTTTTAGTCCTGTAGATGCTGTATTTTACATCCAATCATTTTGAAATTTAGAATGGTAGAGTTTCTTGATCCATGAACCAACACTACCGAATTTGAAGAAAATCGGTTAAGATTTAGCTATAGCTCCCATATATATGTTTCGTCCGATGTGGCCCTTTAGTCCTATAAAAGCTGTATTTTACATCCAATCGTGTTGAAATTTAGAATGGTAGAGTTTCTTGATCCAAGAACCAACACTACCGAATTTGAAGAAAATCGGTTAAGATTTAGCTATAGCTCCCATATATATGTTTCGTCCGAATTGGCCCTTTAGTCCTATAAAAGCTGTATTTTACATCCAATAGTTTTGAAATTTAGAATGGTAGAGTTTCTTTATTCATGAACCAACATTGCCGAATTTGAAGAAAATCGGTAAAGATTTAGCTATAGCTCTCATATATATATGTTTCATCCGATTTGGCTCTTTAGATCCAATCGTTTTTATACCCTACACCACACTGTGGTAAAATGTTCCAAAAGTAAATTTATGTAAACAATTTATACATGAATTACAAAATTTATATCTCAGAGTTATTCAATATTACGAGAGTGGTGTAGGGTATTATATAGTCGGCACCGCCCGACTTTAGCCTTTCCTTACTGGTTCTTTCTAATGACGATATACGATTTTTGATATTATATATTGGTGGTAAATAGTTTAAAGAAAAATTAAAAAATCTGAGATATTAAATATATCGCTATTTGACGAAAAAGCAACGTGTTTTGTCTCTCCTGAAAACTAGTAAAAAAACACAAAGAAGTTTTCGTAGGCGCACCGACTAAATATGTGACTTACAATATGATTTTGAATTTATTTGAAAAAAAATCGATTTAGTCCTACAAAAATTTGATGATAATGATGACGAGTATTCGTCCAATGGCGGCTTCGATTCAAAATTACCACCCGGATGTATGTCTCCTGGATTGCCAAAATTGCAGTTTGTAATGCCGGCTGTGACTCCTCTAGAACATATCCCAGAATGCACTGAAGGTATGTACGCAAATCAATATATTCGACGTTGCACATATACACCTATTCATTTAACTTAAATTCTAGTTAAGGAACTTTCGGAGGAGGACAAACAAGCCATACTTTCGAATAAGGATTTTCAAAATGCAATTCAACGCATTGGCCGCGTTATGGAAAATGTGGTTTCAAAGAATATTGATGTGACCCGAGATTATGTTCGAGCTATGGGCAATGAAGACGACATTAATGAAAAGTCACGTGGCCGTGTTTCATTGAATCGAATCTTCTATGACAATCAATGGTCGAAAAATCGTTGTGTCACAGATGTGGATTGGTCCGTACATTTTCCAGAGTGGATGGTGGCATCGTATCACTCAAATGAGGTAATTGCGTTACAAAGAAAAAATTCACATATGTATGTACATTTGGGCGGGTCGATTTAAAAATTGCCCATTGCTCAGTGAAAATCGTATTCTAGGGATCAAATAAGAAACTTTGCCGAAGGAACCATACCTCAAAAACGAATTCGGATGTCCCGAAAAAATCCCACTTTGACCCATTTAGAGTGCTCCAATCGAGTCCAAATGTATGACCGACCCCCACTCAGTGAAGTGCTCAGTGAAAATCGTATTCTAGGGATCAATATAAGAAACTTTGCCGAAGGAACCATACCTCTAAAACGAATTCTGATGTCCCGGAAAATATCCCACTTTGACCCATTTAGAGTGCTCCAATCGAGTCCAAATGTATGGAACCCCAGAGGGTTCCAGGGGGTGTGCCACTGGCATGGGTGCGTCGGGCCTCCAAAGTTAGTGGGGGTCGGTCATACATTTGGACTCGATTAGAGCACTCTAAATGGGTCAAAGTGGGATTTTTCAAAATTTGCCCCTACCCAAAAGTTCGACCCAAATTCCGGGACATCAGAATTCTTTTTAGAGGTATGGTTCCTTCGGCAAAGTTTCTTATTTTGATCACTAGAATACGATTTTCACTGAGCAATGGCGACTTTTTTGCCTCCCCACAAATCGACCCGGCCTAATGTACATATATATATATATATGGGGGGACTTAAAGTCAAGTGAGTGAATTTTTATATTTTATTTCATAGTTTAAAAGCTTGCATGCTTACGAAAAGAACAATGCCTATTTAAAAAATATGGTATATTTATTCATATGACCCATATTGTAAAAGTAAGGGAAATTCAAAAAAACCAAAAGTGTCGTAGCAATAACGCCCATTTTTAAAGGGACTCTAGATACTATAAAAACAGTTTTTTTTTCTCAAAGTGATAGCTACTTATACATTAATTCTATGTGTGGAATTGCGAAAGATTCCTATAAGTAGTATAGAAGTTATTAAAGAATTAATATTTTATAATTTTTGCCCCTTTTGTGGGGAGTTAGGAGATGAAGTGGGCCAACATGGTCCATCTTCAATCTTAGCATAATATAGAAAATATATTAACAAATACCAACATTGAAGTCAATCCATTACTCCTATAAAGATTTATCGTGCTTACCAGCCAGACAGACGGACGGACATTGCTCAAATGACTTAAAGTGGCCCAAAATGGATTTCCGCCAAATATACTTGAGGTCTTAGGTCACTTCCTCCATGTGTTACACTTTTGGCCCTTATCAAATGATATATACCCTCGTTCACAATTGTGAGGGTATACAAACATTATTTATTATAAATTCTCTTACTTCTATTTCTACACCATTTTGAACTGTAATTCGAAAAAAATCTATTTAATTTCGAATAAAATCAATTGAAATTTGAAGATTCCATTTGAAATTCGGAAAAGGTCAATTGAAATTCGAAGATTCCATTTGAAATTCGAAAAAATTCAATTGAAATTCGAAATACATCAATTGAAATTCGAAACACATCAATTGAATTTCGAAACACATAAATTGAAATTCGAAAAACATCAATTGAAATTCGAAACACATCAATTGAAATTCGAAAAACGTCAAATGAAATTCGAAATACATCAATTGAAATTCGAAAATGTAAACAAATCTCTACATTAGATTGGGTAGAATTTATTTAAACACATTTGATGACGAAATCTCAACATATAATGTGGCGAACAGGAAACATATAAATGATCTTATCTTTTATGAATATTTATTCAAAATTAGTTGAAACAAAACCTATTTAAATATTTTAATATTAAAGGTTTCACACATACAAATTGTATCACTTAAATGCTACCCCATCTAATATACAGCATTGATTTTGTTTAAATTTTTTCGAATTTCAAATGATGGATTTCGAATTTCAATTGATGTTTTCCGAATTTCAGTTGGTGTATTACGAATTTCAAATGGAAAAAATGGAATTTCAATTGACGTATTCCGAATTTCAATTGCAATTTTACGAATATCAAATGATGTGTTTCGAATTTTAATTGATGTGTTTCGAATTTCAATTGATGTTTTTCGAATTTCAATTGATGTTCTTCGAATATCAAGTGATGTGTTTCGAATTTCAATTGACCTTTTTCGAATTTCAATGATGTTTTCCGAATTTCAATTGACTTTTTCGAATTTCAATTGACCTTTTTCGAATTTCAAATGGAATATCCGAATTTCAATTGATATTTTTCGAATTTCAAATGGAATCTTGGAACTTCAATTGACTTTTTTCGAATTACAATTGAAAATGGTGTAGATTTCATGTTGGCATTGTTTTCTTCGTTATGATGCTGGCTATTGAAAAACGGATGTTGCGATTTTTTATTCGCGCCAACAAAAAATGGTTTAAAAAAATATAATTTTTTTTATGACCGTTACTACTATACTTTTTTAACGTGATTGAGATATTCCCACAATTGTATCCCTCATAATTACCCAAAATTTAATGCTTATCACAGCTCTATCAGGCTCTTACTTAAAATACATTCAAAATACTAAGGGTACCTTCCATACAAATTTCAATTAGTAAAAATTAAAAAAAACATTACAATAAAGCATTTTTGAACTATGTATTTTATCGTGTTTACGATAACAAAAAAATTTTCGGCAAAATTTTTGCAAACTAGTGTAATATAAGTTTTTCGGGAAAAATTGAGAACCGCCTGACCCACGATGTCGAACGGTAACGTTCGCATGATTTCTAAGCAAGGACAGCAGATTTGTGAACTACAAAAAATCATCAGAACGACAAAGCGAATGAAAACATACTATCTGATGCATGTTGGTTGATCGTTGATTTGTTTCTTCGCTTGGAAACGATGCTAACGTTGCCGTCCGACATCGTGGGGTGTAATGGGAAAGTGAAGCGAATACAAATTTATTATCTGTTAACATAACCAATCCATTCCAAATGGCACCTCACCCACCGTCCAACATGGACTTGGTGACCCCAGTTAACGCTAACGAGGCTCTGACGACCGATTATGGGCAGAATAATCGGATGATTTAAAACCTGCAAATAATCTGCATGTCTGGTGGCGATGGCAGCCCCAACACCAGGATCTGACGCTTTAACCTAATAAGCTGTACGTCTTAAAAACTATCTATTACTGAAACCGAAACAAGATATATGAAAAATGAACCCAATTTAAAGTTGACGGAATTTGGAATGAAGATAAGGGGCCTTATTCATAAAAAGTTAAAGAAGGTTTGAGGAACGCTTTAGCAGTGTTAAAGCGTTCTTCAAACCTTCATTACATTTTTATGAATAAGGGCCAAGTACTTGAACTGACTGACATGGAACGTACACAGAGAGAAAAAAATGACTAATCAGTACTTGAATCAAGCCGTAGCGGTGTCAAAAGTACGGTAAGTCAGTTTTTTCTTAAACCAAGTACAAAATACTTGAATCAAGTACGGATTTTGAAGCCCTGTGTATACACTTGATTTAAGCCTGATAATACGTGATTTAAGCCTGACCAGTTCTTAATTAAGGCCTAACTAGTACTTGATTTAAGCCTGACCAGTTCTTGATTTAAGCCTGATCATACTTGATTTATTGTGCTTCCGTTTGTTTTATACCTACATACCAATTATATTAATTATACCATTTTTGCCGCTGGAAAATTTTTTTCAGCCCAAAATTTTCCCAAATTAAATTATTAATAACGGGTAGAATATAAGTTAGAAAGAAAAAATAGCATTTAAGCCTGCTAGTCATGTCTTCTTCAATGCCATTAGCACAAATTCCTTGCAATTTTAAACAATGCCATTGCTGAAAAATTCTTGAAATAACACCCCCGAGCGAAAGCCACCGTGTATTGCTTATATGGAACATTTAAAATAAAATAATTCTAGTTTTTCAAAAGAGTCCTCAAACTACACCAGACACCGTATGTTGCTAAACCAACCATTTTCCACGACCCAAAATATTCCTTGATATTTCCTGGCGAAAAAATAGACCCAAAATCTGTCCAAACTGAAAAGTTTTAATTTTTCTGCCCAAATTTGGTCCGAAATGCCCAAAACGGCAACACTGTTCTGTATTGCAAAGAATGCAATTGTTTTAAAATGGTATGCCCAAATACAATTGCTTGACAGTAAAAGTTTAGCTGTAATTATTCGATTTAAATATCAAACGTATAAGGAATTGCATCAACGAAACGAACAAGAATTATTAACAACTTCAAAAAGCTTAAATAAAAAAATCACGCCAAGTAGTGTATGTACAAACACTATCTTAACGAGAAACAAATTTGATATGGTTGCGCACAAATGTTTATGATAAATGTTCAGAATTAGGTCCGAAATCGGTTAGACAATCGGATAGTTATCCGATTTTTTATCGGATTTAGACTTATATCGGTACAAAAACAAAATGAAGTGGTTGTAATGTTGTCGGAACGACACGTCTGAGCGAAATCTGACTATTTTCGTAACGACTTCTGAACTAAATTCCTAGGAAATTCTGAAGGGAAATTTGACGTGTTGTGCGATATCGGACCGACTTCTTGCCATCGATCCGATTTCTGACCGAATGTCATATAAAATTCAGATGTTTTAGCCGACGCATCGGACCGAATTCTTAACATACAAAACATAACTTGTTCACAGCAGTATCGGTCTTTCACAAAATATTTGTTAATAATGACGTAATAATTTTAAAACTAACAAAAATGAGAAGAAGCAGTACAAAAACCAAAAAAAAAATAATAAAGCAACAACGCAAACACACAAGTAACGGTATCACACAAAATTCTTCAAAAAATGACATCAGAAGTTGAGTTCCAATATCGTTCTAATTTTGTACTCCGAATTTGTGATGTCAGACAAATTTGGAGCATTTTGTTAGCTGGGTTTATATGCGCGTGTGTTTGATGTTGCTTCAGCCAAAGCAAGAGTGGTTGAGAGAGTAATTTTATTGTGCTTTATAATTGTTCTGCCTCTCAGAGTTTAAATGAAGCCTTTTCTTCTTACTTTAAGCAATATTAGGCTAAATTTTCCTTTTTAAGAAATGTTTACTTGAATGTTTAAGCCTTTCAGGACTTGATTTTTTCAATTTAAGTCGATTTATACTTGTTTTAAGAAAAACTTAGTACAAACGTACTTAAATTTGTAAGTACGATTTCGGCTTAAATTAAGAATTTTTACATGAATTTAGTATGGCGTTTTTCTTTCTGTGTGCGTACTCTTTTGGAACCATCACGACTTGCACAATTGTGCAAGGAATTCAAAGCTTCAAAACTTACACTACTAGGCATCTGCGAAAGTAGATGGTGTAATTCCGGTAAACTCCCAACAGCTGACGGCCTTACTCTCCTGTACTCCGGTAAAGCTTGCACAATTGTGCAAGGAATTCAAAGCTTAAAAACGTACACTACTAGGCATCTGCGAAATTAGATGATGTGATTCCGGTGAACTCATAACAGCTGACGGCCTTAATCTCCTGTACTACGGTAAAGCTACCTAGATCCAGTGGTATTGGAATCATGTTTTCCAAACATGCAAAAAGTGCCCTTGTTACCTGGATCCGCATCCGCACTCTGACAGGATCATTACGGCCAGAATACGCGTCAGAGCTCGAAACATCACCATCACCAGGGAAGTAACGAAAGCGGCTTTAGCGAAATCGAAAACGGATGCGAAAGCGAAAGCGAATAGTGAAATATGCATTTTTGCGAAATCGAATACTGAAATATGCATTTTTGCGAAAGCGAATGCAAATGCGAATAATAGTTTGGCCCTTTAGTACCAACAAAATTAAGGACCAGAATTAATACTTTTCCAGGATATTCAAGTATTAAGGATGTTTTCTATATTTTTACCACCTGTTACCACAAAGACAAACACATTTTTTGCAACTTTTTGAAGAGAAGTAGCAGAGGTTTCCATTGGTATAAATATCTTCAGAATGTGTGAAGCGCTTAAAATGATAAGACAATTTTAACAAATGGAATCGAATACTGAAATATATTTTTGCGTAGGCGAAAATTCCGAAAATGCTTAAGATGCTTTTTGCGAATGCGATAGCGAATGTTAAAAACTATGCGAATAATTATCTTTCGCATATGCGAATGCGAATAGTCGTGTTACATCCCTGAACTGCAGAGAGCACAATGGGCACGGATTAGGGCGCCTAACAGAAAATGGACAGATGGTTCTGGATACCTGCAGGACCAACAATCTGATCATAGGCGGTACTCTATTTCCACACCCGAGAGTACACAAGGTTACCTGGGTTTCCCCGGATACTGTCACTGAAAGCCAGATATACCATATCATCATCAGTAGAAAATGGCGAGGTTCGCTACAGGATGTTCGGAACAAACGAGGGGCAGATGTTACCAGTGATCACCATCTATTGGATGCAACTATACGAGTTAAAATTGCCGCCATTAAAAATACCAACTCAGCGTCGCGCAGGAGGTTCAACGTAAAAAGGTTAAAAAATCCGGAAACCGCTAGAGCGTTCCCTAGTGAATTAAGTACATCCATAAGAAATAACATCTCAGAGCATTCGTGGCCGGAAGTGAGAGATATATTTGTTAACGCTGCAGAAAAGCATAAAGGATACCAAACCAACGGCGAAAGGAGTGAATTAGTGATGGGACATAGTAACTAATTGAAGATAGAAAGAAAGCAAAAACACTTTAATCTCGAGAAAAAACCTTGTAGTGCTCGACGGAATAAGCGTGAATGTGTTAATTACACAGTACAACACATGATTTTGGGGCTCAATTCTCAGAATTGGAACGTATTGCGCATGATCAATAAAGTCATCGCACATATAATAAATATGAGATTATCTAACACAATTCTTCCAAACCTTCTTCCAAATCCGTGCTAAAAAATCGTATGTTGATAGCAGAACAGTCAGTTGAGTGGAGATCGCCATTATATCTGGTGTTCATTGACTTCGAAAAGGCCGTCGACACACTCAACCACTCTGATATCTGGAACCACTAGTTTGTAAGGGTGTTCCTACCAAGATTATAAATCTAATTAAAGCATTATACAATAATGCCACTTGCGACATACTCCATGGGAAACAGGGCATCACGTGGGGTTTTCATGGAAATCTCGAAGATTTGGCCTATGCAGACGATATAAAATCAGAGGGCAAATCAATGCCAGCTGCTTCATATAAAACAACGAAATATATGATGTAGAGTCCTACTGTTACTTGGGTAGCATGCTAGACAAAACCGGTGGTTCAGATGCTGATATCTCCAGCCGCATAAACAAGGCACGTAATTGTTTTGCACAACTGAGATCTGTGTGGAGATCATCCAACAGTTCAAAACGAACAAAACTTGGAATTTTTAACTGCAATGTTGGTTTAGGTTAGGGTGCCAGCCGTATTTTTTTACAAGCTCACATAGACCAGTTTAGGTCCCTATTGTTACCACGGGCTGAAATGCCCCTCATCGAAACCAACCTGTTTGATATACAATTTAACCGATACGAATATCGGTACTGCAAAGATCTGTTAGGCTGCCTATAAAGACCGAACCCAGTATGTCCAGTCGTCGTTTACTCAGAGCGGGACAGTTGCAAAGCAAGTGCTCAATGCTCTCTACTTCTTCCTCATCTCCACAGGTTCTGCAGAAGTCATTAGAGTCAATACCCAATCTTTTGGCGTGTTCGCCGGTCAAGCAGTGTCCCGTCAGAACTGAACCTAACGTCGACAATCTTTGCCTCTCTAGTGCGAGGAGATATTTTGATATTCTCAGGTCATACCTTGGCCCGATTTGTGTAGCTAACCTGCAGATTTCTGTCCATCTTTCGTTGGACTGCCTGATTGCCTCTTGCCTAAGCCAAAGCATGCACGTGGATAGTAGCGCACCAATATGTCGTCCCTTTCCTAGCAAGTTCCCCGGGATATCCCTATGCCCAGGCACCCATATGAGGTGTATATTAAACTGCTCAGCCATCTCGTTAAGAGATCTGCGGCAGCCGAGGGCTGTTTGTGAATTTAGGGATGTTGCCTCCAGAGAATTGATGGCAGCCTGGCTGTCCGAGTAAATGACAACGCCAGTGTTGGTTACTATGTTGCGACGCAGCCACTTGGCGACTTCCCATATTGCCATTATTTCGGCTTAATAGACACTGCAGGTATCTGGTAGTCTGTGAGCTATATCCAGACTAAGTTCTTCACAGTGTACTCCGAAGCCAACCTTTCCATCAAGCTTCGAACCATCCGTGTAAAAGTGGAGATGGTTTCTATTACCTGGTATTCTGCCGACCCATTCATCTCTGGCGGGAATCATAGTGATGTAATTTCTCTCGAAGGTGTACACAGTTGGTATATAGTCTACTCGGTCGGTTACCATAGCACTACACTTTGATATCCTCATGTGACCATAGTTCTTGTACCTCCACATTTATAGGCAGTTTAATCGTATTGCCGCTTTGGTTGCAGCTTCTCTCGCCACAATATTAATCGGCAGTATATGGAGTAGGGCTTGTAGAGACTCGGTCGCTGTAGTCCTTAAGGCTCCGCTTATGCTCAGGCAGGCAGTTCTCTGAACCTTTGTTAGTAGGTTGGTGATGGTTAGTTTGTCAGTTGCCGTCCCCCATACCACAATACCGTATAACAATATTGGACGAACTACTGTTATATATATCCAGTGGACGATTTTAGGAGAGAGTCCCCACCGCGACCCTACAGCCTTTTTGCAGGAATATAAGGCGACGTTGGCCTTCCTTACACGCTCCAATAAGTCTAAATAACAGTTTTCTATCTAGAATTATTCCTAAAAATTTTGCACTTTCAGAAAAGACTAGATCTGTTCCATTTATCCGAGGTGTAGGGTCCACATGTGGGACATTATTCATCCTAGTAAAGATAACCAATTCAGTCTTGTTTGGGTTTACGCCCAGAGCCACATGTAGGATGTCTCTGAGGACGTTTACGAATTTGCCACTCACAGCGATTGCCACGTCATCCGCATATGTCACGACCTAGCAGCCACAACGTTCTATATCTAGCAGGATTTCACCGCTAGGTTCCAAATTAGTGGAGACAGTACTCCTCCTTGTGGGGTCCCTCTGTTTACAAACCTTGTTAGAGTTGTGGACCCTAGACATGCTGTTATGCGTCTTCTGTTGAACAGACTTTGAATTAGTCTAATCAAACTAGAGTAACTTTTAGATGTGACAGTGCCGCAATTACTGCATCTGAGTGAATGTTGTTAAAAGCCCCTTCTATGTCAAGAAATGTCACCATGGTGAATTCCTTGAAATGCAGGGACGATTCGATAGTATTCACAAGTTCGTGCAGGGCTGATTCTGTAGACTTCCCCTTATTGTAAGCAATTTGGTTCACCGACCGGAGTTTTGTATCCAGGGTTTCCCTAATGAAATAATCTAAAAGTCTTTTTGTTGTTATTTATTTATCTTTTTAAAAACTCAATATTTCGTTCTTAATTTAAGAACATCATCAGGAGATACTGAAATATAAACACATATATACACAAAAACATTACTTTGAACATAGTTATTGTTGTTGTCGTAAGACTTACAAAAAGTTACAAATAAAAACAAACGTATAAGAAAACAATTATAATCTATAAGAAAACAATTATAATCTATAATTGTTTCTTTTACGTTTGTTTTTATTTGTAACTTTTTGTAAGTCTTACGACAACAACAATAACTATGTTCAAAGTAATGTTTTTGTGTATATATGTGTTTATATTTCAGTATCTCCTGATGATGTTCTTAAATTAAGAACGAAATATTGAGTTTTTAAAAAGATAAATAAATAACAACAAAAAAACTTATGACCTTGAGCTTGAATATCTAACAACAAAAATTATAGTGTAAAATTAAGGTCGATTGACAAAAATAGAAGTAAAAATTAATCTAAAAGTCTTTCAATACCTTTCAATAGGAAGGAGAATAGGCTGATTGGTCTGAGGTCTTTTGGCCCAGTGTGTGATATCTTCCCCGCTTTAGGTATGAATACCACTTTGATATCCCTCCATCGATTCGGGATGTATGAAAGCCTGATACAGCCTACATAAATTTTCTCCAGCCAGGGGATAATGTACTTTAACATTTTCTGCATTTCTGCTGGAGTGATGCCGTCTTGTCCAGGTGACTTGAAGGGCTCAAAGCAGTTAAAAGCCCAGGTTATTCTGGATCTCTCAGTCAACAAGCTAGCAACGCTCGCAGTCCACTCGCATTCTGCAATGTAAAAAATCCACACTGTTATGCGGATGTGAGACGTGGAACATGGCCCTCCATGAAATACAATCTCTACAAGTGTTCGTCAATAAGTACCTACGAAAAATTTCGCGTGTATTTTGGCCTCAAATCATAACCAATAGCCATTAGAAAAGAAAATAAAGAAACGTAAATGGTCCTGGATCGGCCACAATCTAAGAAAGCCGGCGGATGACATTGCCAGACAAGCTATCGATTGGAACAATCAGGGAATACAATGGAATGAAGTCAAGCATCGTGCAGAACATCGAGTACATTGGACGGCCCTATGCTTCCTAGAGGAGTGAAAATAACTTATATGATTTATATATATACATATATATGTATATAAATCAGCTGTTCTTCGCTTAGAAATCAGGCGGTAACTATTAAAAATTCTTTCTGGGTTTCACAAACAAATTATTATTAGGAGCAAAAGAAAATTCTGTTATCGTAAATAAAAAAATTCTGTTCATATAGGGTGCACTGGAATAGCTTCGGTCAACTCGGCAAAATTAATGGATTTTATTTTATCTTCTCTAGGATGAACCACTTGAACCAGAGGGCATTGTTATGATTTGGAATACGCTGTTTCAAAAACCTACTCCCGATCACATTTTCCATAGCTCCAGCGCAGTCATGTCTGTTTGTTGCGCGACATTCAATCCACATTTGATTTTGGGTGGAACCTACTCCGGACAAATAGTCATTTGGGACAGTCGCTCGCCGAAGCCCATACCCGTGCAGTCAACAACGCTCAATTGTGGAGCCCATGTACAACCAGTTCACAGTTTACGTGTTATTGGCACGGAAAGTTCTCATAATATTGTTTCCATTTCATCGGATGGACGATTGTGCTCATGGAATTTAGAAATGCTATCGAATCCAGTGGATATTTTGACACTGGAAAAGGAACCAAAGAAACCGATCGCAGTTACTTGTATGGCATTTGCTGGAAATAATTGTAACGACCTTATGGTTGGCTGTGAGGATGGATGCGTGTATTCAGGTAATATGTGAAATTAAACAAGTGAGAAAATATAATGACAATACACATATGTAAATAGATCAAGTAGGAGTCGAATATTTCTTATATGTCATAAACAAAGGTCATAAATAAATAAGCCAAACGTATACAACCAGAGTTTGCTTAAAACTAAACCTCAATGGTGGACTTCTGAGCTAACGGCAAGGAAAAAGACCTGCAACAAGCTATTCAACAAGGCGAAATCTACTGGAGCCTTTAATGATTGGGATGCATATAAAGGGCAACTCAAGATCTATAAGAAGGAGCTTAGGAAGGCGCAAAGACGCTCTTGGTATTCCTTCTGTGGCGAAGTGGAAAAGGACTCCGACGCCGCAAGGCTGAGGAAGGTACTATCCACTTCTCCTTGTATCAGCAATCGCTAATTGTACTGCTCGACACACATTTCCCGGGAGCCCGAGGATCAACAGGACCAACAAGAGTGCGAGTGGACTGCGAGCGTCGCTAGCTTGTTGACTGAGTGATCTAGATTAAGCTGGGCTATAAACATCTTTGAGCTCTTCAAGTCACCTGGACCAGACGGCATCACTCCAGCAGAATGCAGAAAATGTTAAAGTACATTATCCCCTGGCTGCAGAACATTTATGTAGGCTGTATTAGGCTTTCATACATCCCGAATCAATGGAGGGATTCCAAAGTGGTATTCATACCTAAAGCGGGGAAGATATCGCACACTAGGCCAAAAGACTTCAGACAAATTAGCCTATCCTCTTTCCTATTGAAAAGTCTGGAAAGACTTTTAGATTATTTCATTAGGCGAAACCTGGATAAAAAACTCCTGTCGGGGAACCAACATGCTTACAATAAGGGAAAGTCTACAGAATCAGCCATGTACGAACTTGTGAGCACTATCGAATCGTCCCTACATTTCCAAGAATACACCATGGTGGCGTTTCTTGACATAGAAGGGGCTTTTAACAACATACACCCAGATGCGGTAATCGCGGCATTGTCACATCTAAAGGTGAACTCTAGTTTGATTAGACTACTTCAAAGACTACTCAACAGAAGACGCATAGCAGCATGTCTAGGGTCCACAACTCTAACAAGGTTTGTAAACAGAGGGACCCCACAAGGAGGAGTACTGTCTCCACAATTTTGGAACCTAGCGGTGAATGAAATCCTGCTAGATCTAGAACGTCGTGGCATATGCGGACGACCTGGCAGTCGCAGTGAGTGGCAAATTCGAAAACATCCTCCGAGATATTCTACAGGTGGCTCTGAACAAGTTGGCTAGATGGACCAGAAGCAGCGGTTTGGGTGTTAACCCAAACAAGACAGAATTGGTTCTCTTTACTAGGATGAATAATGTCCCTCATGCGGACCCTCCTCCTCGGATAAATGGAGGAGATCTAGTCTTTTCTGAAAGTGCAAAATTTTTAGGAATAATTTTGGATAGGAAACTGTCATTCAGACTAAACGTACTGGAACGTGTAAAGAAGGCCAACATCGCCCTATATTCCTGCAGGAAGGCTGTAGGGTCGCGGTGGGGACTCTCTCCTAAAATTGTCCATTGGATAAATATAGCAGTGGTTCGTCCAATACTGTTATACGGCATAGTGATATGGTGGACGGCAACTGACAAACTAACCATCACAAACCTGCTATGAAGGGTTCAGAGAACTGCCTGCCTGTGCATAAGCGAAGCGTTAAGGACTACAGCGACTGAGTCTCTACAAGCCCTTCTCCATATACTGACGATTAATGTTGTGGCGAGAGTAGTTGCAACCAAAGCGGCACTAAGATTAAACTGCCTATCAATGTGGAGGTATAAAAACTACGGTCACATGAAGATATCAAAGTGTAGTGCTATGGTAACCGGCCGAGTTGACTATATACAAACTGTGTACACATTCGAGAGAAATTACATCACTATGATACCAACCAAGGATGAATGGGATGGCAGAATACCCGGAAATACATCACTATGATACCAACCAAGGATGAATGGGATGGCAGAATACCCGGAAATACATCACTATGATACCAACCAAGGATGAATAGGATGGCAGAATACCCGGAAATAGAAACCATCTCCACTTCTATACGGATGGTTCGAAGCTTGATGAAAAGGTTGGCTTCGGAGTACACTGTGAAGAACTTAATTTGGATATAGCTCACAGACTACCAGATACCTGCAGTGTCTATCAAGCCGAAATAATGGCAATATGGGAAGTCGCCAAGTGGCTGAGTCGGAACATAGTAACCAACACTGGCGTTGTCATTTACTCGGACAGCCAGGCTGCCATAAATTCTCTGGAGGCCACATCCCTAAATTCACAAATAGCCATCGACTGCCGCAGATCTCCTAACGAGATTGCTGAGCAGTTTAATATACACCTCATATGGGTGCCTGGGCATAGGGATATCCGGGGGAACTGCAAAGCCGATGAACTTGCTAGGAAAGGGACGACATTACAAATTCTCGAAGAATTTAATTAACCTCCCAACCAACAGGCTGTGCGTGCTATAGTGGATAAATTTGAATACAAATTTTCACGTTTAGATGTTCCGGCGCCAAAGAGACGCCGTACCACTCGAAGCGACGAAAATATCTCAGCCGTAAGTGTATCCTTCGAAATCAGCCAAATCAGTTGGTTCCCCGTCGTTCTCAGGAATTGGGCATTTCTCAAACCACACTGCGGCGTATTTTGCGAAGAGATCTTGGCTTCATCCTTATAAGATCAAACTGACTCAAGAACTTAAGCCACTTGATCCTTTGAAACGCCGAAACTTCTCCGATCGGGCTCTGACAAAGTTAATGTTATGTCCTTAATGGAAACCCGGTACAAAACATAGACCGATATACACCATTTTCACTAGAGACGATTTAATGCAATATTATATGTTCCGCAAGATGGTTTGAAAAATCCGTCCCCTAGAACGCCAAGAAGTCTAATCGCAAGGGACCTTTATATAGGGGATGTACGATAACATTGAACGATGTACCCCATTTTCAATGGGGAACGTCCCCAGTTTGAGAAATGTTTCTGTACCGCATTTCGTAAAGCCCGCTTAACATGTACAGATAAACAGACATGGATAAATCGACTCGGAAACTGATTATATGCCGATCGGTATAATAATTTTTTTAGGCGTTACAAACAAATGTACAAAGTCATAATACGCTGTACCACAGTGTGGTGTCAAGTATAAAAAGACGGTCCAGTTTTCACAAAAAAACTGACAAATCGATGCCCAGTAGAAATATACTAACAATTTTCCCCAAAAAAAACCAACCTTCGAGATATTGTATAGGCTTTGGCTTACGTATTTATGGCCATTGTTATAGGTCATAATATTCGACTTCTACTAACGGTGCTATTCTCGAATTCATAACAACAATCATTCATGAGTTTTTACTATCATATTCCTTATCATTTGAATTTTAAATACCTATTCTGGAATTCCTGTGACAAAATAAAAGCGTTATAATTTAAAAATTTTTGGCATTGCTGCCCAATGAAAAAAATACATTATTAAAAGCTTTTGTGTATGAAAAAATCTACTGAAATTCAAAATTTTCCAGTATGGCATGATTTGTTATTATGACATAGAAAAAAATTCAAAAATAAATTGAAAATGAAAAAATCATCCCCAAATGTTTTCATGCAAAAACAAAACAATAACATGAAATATGTACATATGTATATTGGAAGATTTGTGGTCTTTCTGGACCCATGTTTAATGAATCCCATCATGTATATCCCCACAATGCATAATAATTAAACAAACAGAAAAGTTTCTTTAAAGGAAGAAAATCATAGCGCAGGGCCAGGTAAATTGTCTGAGATCCGAATATACCGCATCCAAACTTTGTCTTCACTTTCCGATAACACTCTAACACGAAAACGCTGAAAAAAACAGTTTTTATACACAACATTTTTCTTATCATGTGCTATTGTGGCTGTGACTGTTATCATTGAAAATTATAACATAAAGAGCTTTCATTTGAAACCCAGAATAGCAAATAGTTTTTACTATCACAAATGTTGTTACTATCACAAAAATTTTCTTGTCACTCGGTCGAGAATAGGGGTGTTAATCTATTTATGTGTAATTTTCGATTACATTGCACTCGAATATTTATTCAGATTTGCTAACACTAACATTTTTGTAAATACTTTTATATTATCACTGATAACATTTTAACAGTGCTCTGTTAGGCCTTTAACAGTACTCTGTAAATATGTATGTATATGAGGGGTTTGTGTCTTGGCTAATGTTTATTTTTAATTCCAATTTTCGTGGAACGTGCCTTTAGTACTTTGACTTTGTTCTTTGAAGTGTAAGCATGATACATAGAGCCGGGCTACTCGTTGAATTTAGGGTAATTATGAGGGCTACTATTGTTGGAAACAAACCCTTCGAGTACAAACTGTGGTATAGTAACATTCATTAAAAAATTAGAAAAACTTTTGATTAAAAAATAGTTTTTTGCCGGCACCTAGAAGACCATAAAAAATATTTTATCTCATTTTTCAATATCCAGAATCCTAACGAAGAAAACAATGCCAAAGGCAGACAGTCGTTCCTTTCGTAATAATGTTTGGCATTTCATCTTTCCATGATGAAATGCCAAACAATACTTAACAAAAATAACTTGACAGCATGACACGACTCACACGTGATCTGTCAAAAAAAAGGCTATTGAAAGAAGTATCACTACTTGGATCACCCTATACGTGGCACAGTGTGAGCATGTAGTTGTGCATATATACGAATCTAAAAAGGAATTTTCAGGAATATCCTTCTAATTAATGGGTGATGTTTTGGCAACTCTGTTTTTGGCAGTCCAGCTGTTTTGTGTAAAATGTTACTGTCAAACATGTTCAGTTTGGTCTATAATTTAACCATGAATCGACTTACAAACGAACAACGTCTGGAAAATTATTGATATTTATTTATTTTTACTGAATTTTGAATTCGGTGAACAGTTCAGAACAAAATCATGTTTTATACCCCCACTATTGTGAACGAGGGTATAAAGGGTCAAAAGTGTAAAATATCGAAGAAATATCCTAACCCCTTAATTATATTTGGCGGAAATATGTTTTGGAAAATTTTATGCCATTTGAGAAAATTTTCGTGGATCTGTCTGGTTGTTGCGCACGATAACTTTCGATAGGAGTAACCGATTGACTTCAAATTTGTTACATGTTAATATTTGTTTTCTATGTCAGACTAAGATCGAAGATGGACCATATTGGTCCACACCCTTTAGTACCTCCCCCACAAAGGGTCAATATTTAGTGAAATATTGATTCTTTAATTTATTCTATACTACTCAGAAACTTCCGCAATTTCACCCATAGTAATAGTTTTTCAATAGCTATCACCTTGAGAAAAAATTGGGGTTATTGACACGCCCCTTTTGGTACCTTCATACAAATTTACCACTTTGTACAAAAAGTTAAAGACTATAAGCCTCGATTCTAGAGCATTTAAATACTTGCAATTTTGTACAGTGTAATGCTTTTATAGTACCTCTAGTCCCGTGAAAAATGGGCGTTATTGCCACGCTCCTTTTGGTGCCTCCCATACAAATGGTCAAAATAAACAATATGAAAAATTCCTTTCTTGAACTCCCATTACTTTTAAAATGTAGGTCATATTTTATACTTTTTCTATAGATTTTGTTTTGTTCGGTAGGAAACTACCTTTAAAAAGGTGGAATAGAATATTTTTCCTAATTTTACAATTTGCTTTTTGTTAAATTTAAATTTAATGATTATTTGGGCACTATCGGGCTTATTCTTTATAAAATATAGTCCAAATGCTAGAGACACCTTCCATGAAAATTGGATTTTATAACTAAACTACTAACATTTTTTTAATTTTTTATCATGTATACGATACCAAACTACTCGTATATCAGAAAATTGCATGTACATCCCTACGGCAAAAATATTGTAAACTATTGTTATACTAGTACATGTCTATTTGTAATTCCATTGTTACAGCTCACCGCAGTGGAATCAATACCGCCGGTGGTATCAGTGGCAAATTTGAACAACATGATGGTCCAATTACGAGCGTATCCACGCATTATGATCAATCGTCCCCAGAGTGTAGTCATGTTTTCCTTACATCCTCCTTAGATTCGACAATAAAGTTGTGGTCGTTGCGCGATACTGAGCCATTGCATACTTTTAAAAACAATTGTGACTACGTTATGGACGTCTCATGGTCACCTATAAATCCTGCTATGTTCGCGGCAATTGATGGTAGTGGCCGCCTTGATTTGTGGAACTTAAATATAGACACAGAGGATCCAACGGTATCTGTAGTTCTGGAAGGACAGCCAGCACTTAATCGCCTTTCGTGGATGGCGAATGGTCAACATATTATTGTCGGTGACATTGATGGGAAAGTCTATCTGTACGATATTGATGATCATTTGGCACAGCCACTCCCAGATGAACATAGTGCCTTTGCTGATACATTGAAAATGTTGAAACAGAAAATTGTATACCCATAAGATATACGAGTATATATAGGTATATTGTCGTCACCTTAAATAAATGTTAGTGCAAGAACAGACTAGAAGGGAAATTGTTTTATTGACTACCCTATAGATGCAGGCATAAATAATGGAGTTATAAGCAATTGAACGAGGGCCCTAAAACTTATAGCGATTTCGTTTTTGGAACAAAAATTGCCGGCCGATGTGAAATAATATAAAATAATGGGTGATCCATTTCGAGGTTCCCTACTTCTTTAAAGACAAAAACACAGAAAATTTAAATTGAATGGGGAATGTTTATTATCATTTGAAAGAACATACTTTGGCATTTATTTTTTGAAGATTATGTCTATCAAATGTTGGCCGCGGATATGTCTCAGATGGTCCATCCATTGAGTCAAATTTTCGATGACTCGTTCGAGCATTTCAGCTGGTAACTGGCGAATGACTTGCGTGATGTTTTGCGCATAACCTTTAGACGTTACATATCCCCACAGGAAAAAGTCCAACGGTGTGATATCACACGATCTTGGTGGCCAATCTACCGGCCCAAAACGTGAAATTATCTGCTCACCGAAGTGTTCTCTCAATAAATCCATTGATTGGCGCGATGTGTGGGAAGTGGCGCCGTCTTGTTGAAACTAAATGTCGCTGAGATCACGAGCTTCAATTTCAGGCATCAAATAGTCGGTTATCAAGGCACTATAACGGTCGCCATTGTCGGTTACGTTCACACCGTCATCATTTTTGAAGAAATGTGGACCGATGAATCCGGTACGTCGGATCGGGAATCGGTCAATGGCAAAAAGATAGCTCTTAATGAGAGCCAAAATATTGCTCATGGGTGTCAAGGTCGTAGGTCGACTGGAGTGTTTTTTTTTTTGATTTAAAAAAAATCGACTTAGCGCAATTGGCGAACGATTATTTTGATAATAAAACTGAATAATTTGTAAACGTTGTTCAGGCGTAAGTCTTTCCATGATGAAATGCCAAACAATACTTAACAAAAATAACATGACAGCATGACACGACTCACACATGATCTGTCAAAAAAAGGCTATTGAAAAAAGTATCTCTACTTAGATCACCCTATATTCGCACCTTTAAGTCGAAAAAATGTAGTCCTTAACTCCAGTTTCAAGTTCAAAAAAGTGTTGGAAAAGTGCAGAAACGAAATCGCCTTTAAAATCTTATTTTTTCGTTGAATTTATCGACCATTTACAATACACCTTACAAAATTTAACCTCCGATTAGTGAGTCATAAGTGCAAGGCTCGCAGGGACCTATTTGAATGTAATTTTTTCTAAAAAAAATTGTACGCCATGTCTTTGGTGATGAGCGATCGGAATATGTTAAAGGGATCATATGTGGTTTCTACTGGTCCCGGTTTCCTTCTAGTGTAGTCGACCACGTTATGAGCACGAGTACGGTGTATTTTTACTCCATTCGTTGCGATCGTTGGAAATGAAGTAATTGTTACTTGTGTGCGGAGCATCAGTTTCTTCCTCTTCCTCTTCATCTTCTTCGTCATCACTAATATATTCATTGATGTCTATCCATGCTTCACTTTAGGCATTCGAACTATCAAAATTTGGTTGATAAGTCAAGTCGTCATCATCTGCATCTTCAAGACCAAATTCGGGAATATCAACTTCGTCGTCATCACTCATCTCCGCACTCACGAAATCTGCAAATATATCTTCCTATGCACGTATTTCATCCTCACTCATTTGCTGGTAGCGTGTATTACGACGCACAGTGGGCTAAAATGGAAAAAATTGACATAATTCTACCATTCCAAAACCACTTATCGTATGGAGATGTGTATACAAGAGGTGTTAGAGAGTTTAAGTTCGGAACTTGGGCCCCCTATCTCATACAGGGGCGGAGCTACAGGGCCCTAAAGTTGACCACCTCGGGTATACAAAATTTTCATCGGCTTCTAACTTTTGAATGGAGTGTCCGGTTTTAGTGGCGTTTTTTCTGTGGATACTCCTAGACCAGACCTACAATAAACAGTTTATAGGTTGAAGATATAGTTTCCGAGATATGTGTATTTTAAATTTAAACCTACAATAAACAGTTTATAGGTTGAAGATATCTTGAATAGTTTCCGAGATATGTGTATTTTAAATTTGAATTTTTCATTTTTCGCCGACTTTGCCTTCGAGTTTAGCCAATATCTCAGTCAAAAGTTTACCGATTTTTTTCGCGGGTTTTTTTAAGAAAAAGAAATCGATAAGATATGTAAAGAAATTAATTTTTGGAGATTTTTTGGCGAAAAAAGTTCAATTCGTATTTAGGTCTTGTAGAAAAAGTTTGTTACACAAATTATATTTCATTTTAAAGGAGACGTTTCACAGAATATGCTTGAGAAAATCCGAAGCCAACATTTTAATTGGTGTGGTTGCCACCCTTCTCCGATTTGGGCCTTTTTTTACATAAATTTCAAAAGTTTGATCGATTTTCTCCAATCGCAAAGCTAAATTGTTAAATGTTTCTTTTTTACATAAATTTCAAAAGTTTGAGCGATTTTCTTCAATCGCAAAGCTAAATTGTTAAATGTTTCTTTTTATTTATTTGTATTAGGGTGTAACAAAATCGACTGCAAAGGGAATCCCGAGCGCGGCTTTTCATATCGAAGATATAGGACTAAAAGTAAAAATCCCATTTTTGGGGATTTTTAAAGTATTGTTGGGAATTGAGGGATTTTCCATTAGAAATTTCCACATGTTGCGTTTGATTATTATTTCTAATATCAAAATAAAGAACTCTAAAAAAAATCATCGAAATATATACATTTTTAAGAATTTTATGCCGTATTTACGTTTCTGTCTACATGCAAATTTTTTTTTTAATTTTTCCCTGGGGTATCCACAGAAAAAAACGCCACTAAAACCGCACACTCCATTCAAAAGTTAGAAGCCGATGAATATTTTGTATACCAGAGGTGGTCAACTGTAGCTCCGCCCCTGTATGAGATAGGGGGCCCAAGTTCCGAACTTAAACTCTCTAACACCTCTTGTATACACACCTAATCATCGCCATTTCATCGCCATACGATAAGTGGTTTTGAAATGGCAGAATTATGTCCATTTTTTTCCATTTTAGCCCACTGTGCGACGTACCACAATTTCAGCAATATCTAAATTTGCATCTGTCATTGTATTTTACCACTTTTATTTTTCTTTATAAAATTCAATATAAAATTTCACACTTGATGGTCACAGTCCAAACTTTGTATTATTTGGTGTACGAAACTAGAGCCGCTTTTATACTTCTTTTTACGTATGCGCATATAGCGAAGAGTATGCGCAGATAACAAAAAGTAATGGTAAATTCAAAGAAATCATTTGAACATGAAACAAGTACCAAAAATTTGTGATGTGTTCAAACAATAAAACAATTCAAAACAAGCCAAAAGAAAGTGCATTTATTAATGATTTCTTGAAATTTCAGTACAAGTTCCCAACGGACCTAATTAATCAACTTTAAATCTCAATAGAAACTAAACTATTGGTGGGATCGCCCTTTTTTTAAAACGATTCTAGACAAAATATCCTTTGAACACATGTGGGGTCGGTTATGCTTCCCATGGACCATCATTTGGTGATTTCAGTTTGAAAATTAAAAATATACCCAAGGACCCTCTCACTTAGCCCCCAATTCAAATAATGAGCAGCGAGTTTAAAGGGGACATGAGAATGAAGTTGGCTTCACCAGCATGTAGAGAGACCATCGAAGAGCTTGTGAATATCCCAGGGAAGGCGCTAAGCTGAAACTGGGGAGGATAAAGGACATCCCCCTACTCATTTGGGAGCCTGAAATTGATTTGGGAAAAATGCTATATGTGGGTCGATAGAGCCTTTCTAGGGCTTCTTTCAGTATGCAGGCCTTGTCGGTACATAGTCCCATCTTCCAGTTGTGGCCACAGCTCCTCTCCAGAAATTCCCGTCAAAATATGCCATTTCGGATTGACGTTTTTGGGAGCCTGAAATTGATTTGGGAAAAACGCTATATATGGGTCGATAGAGCCTTCCTAGGGCTTCTTTCAGTATGCAGGTCTTGTCGGTACATAGTCCCATCTTCCAGTTGTGGCCACTGCTCCTCTCCAGAAATTCCCATAAAAATGGGCCATTTTGGAATGACGTTTTTGGGAGCCTGAAATTGATTTGGGAAAAACGCTATATATATGTCGATAGTGCCTTCCTAGGGCTTCTTTCAGTATGCATGCCTTGTCGGTACATAGTCCCATCTTCCAGTTGTGGCCACTGCTCCTCTCCAGAAATTCCCATCAAAATGGGCCATCTTGGAATGACGTTTTTGGGAGCCTGAAATTGATTTGGGAAAACCGCTATATGTGGGTCGATAGAGCCTTCCTAGGGCTTCTTTCAGTATGCAGGTCTTGTCGGTACATAGTCCCATCTTCCAGTTGTGGCCACTGCTCCTCTCCAGAAATTCCCATAAAAATGGGCCATTTTGGAATGACGTTTTTGGGAGCCTGAAATTGATTTGGGAAAAACGCTATATATGGGTCGATAGAGCCTTCGTAGGGCTTCTTTCAGTATGCAGGCCTTGTCGGTACATAGTCCCATCTTCCAGTTGTGGCCACTGCTCCTCTCCAGAAATTCCCATCAAAATGGGCCATTTTTGGAAGGACGTATTTGGGAGCCTGAAATTGATTTGGGAAAAACGCTATACATGGGTCGATAGAGCCTTCCTAGGACTTCTTTCAGTATGCAGGCCTTGTCGGTACAAAGTCCCATCTTCCAGATATGGTCATATATTTTCTTCCGAGGTTCCCTAGTTATCAAATCTATTCTATATGCCCTATAAGTCAGATGGTAATTTTTTTAAACAAAATGATATGTTTTTACCATGGTAACTTAATTTCACTTTAAAATACGCTCTAGTTTTCGAGAAAAACCTAATTTTCCTCAAATACCCCGACTTTTAATTTTCATATTAGGGTTTGTGTCTTCGCTAGTTAAATACGTATTTATCTTCACACACATTAATTGGTAATATCTGGATGATCTGAATGGAATATTAAATCTTATCTTAGAAAGAATGTAATCGGAAGATACATCACCTTTTATAACCTTTAGAATCATTGTAGAGTTCAGCATAATACGTCTGCTCCTAAGAGTAGGAAGTCTTATCAAACTCAACCTACTAGTGTATGGTGGAAGAACAAAATCACTATTCCAGTGAAGGTGTCGAAAAGCAAATAATAAAAATTGGTTCTGAACAGATTCGATCTTATCGATGTACGAGTATATCCCGTATTGAGGGTCCCATACAACGGACCCATATTCTAGATTAGGTCTAACAAGTGAAGTATAAAGCTGCTTTGTTATATATGGGTCTGAAAATTCTTTCGCCCTAGCATCAGTATATTTCCCTTATGATTCACCGACATTACCACCCTCGTCGGAATTACAACGCCTGGTGAGGAAAGTCGAACAAACAGGTAACGAAGTACGAGTAGGTTGCGATGCTAACCCTCACCACGTTGCGTGGGATAGTACTAATATCAATAAACGGGACCAAGCTCTAGTAGAATTATTGAATACTAACGACCTTAACATAGGTCGTTAACAAAATTAAGAAAGATGTATTAGACATAACTATATGTTCAGCAAATCTAATAGACGAAATACAGGAATGGAGGGTCTCCAAAGAACATTCTTTTTCTGATCATCGTTACATAAGATTTAAGATAGCACGGCCACTGCCGAACCCAATAAATTTGCGCAATAAGGCTAAAACGAAATGGACAAAATTCCGGAAGTTAATTAGAGAAAGACTAGGGCATGCGGATTGTGAGTGCCTAAGTGTTGAAGACATTGACAATAAAGTTGATTATATTACGGATATACTAGTGAGGTCATTCGAAGATAGCTGTCCGATTCGAGTAAGGAAATCAGCCCAAGAAAAACCTTGGATGACCGGGGAGATTCGCAACATTGGAAAAGAGGTCCGCAGTCTCTACAATAGGGCACGCAGCAAAAAATCGCCAGTCTACTGGGACGACTACCATACGTACACGCTGAAAAAAATCGGTTGTGTAGTATATTGTTCCAAACATATTCGACTTGAAACATATATATGTTTAGGGTACACTCTAAACATATAATATTGGGTACACACAAAAAGTATATATATTTTTGGGAAAATGTTGTTCTAAACAAATCTTTTTTTACATCCCAATATGTTTTTATTTGGGACTTAAGAATTCAGAAAATACGTTATTGAGTTAAATCTTTACTAATTCAAAGTTATTTTTTTTAGAAATTTTTAATGTTCGTAAAAATAATAATAATTGAAATCGTATAATCTTGGATAAAAATAAATTACTTGTAGGATTGACAAGAAATGATGACGTGGAATACTAACTCAGAAATTTGAAATGATTGATTTAAGCAGAAGTTAATGCTGCATATGGTATTTTAACTGGGAGGTACAATTCGAAACTAAGGAAAATTCCAAAAAGTCAGCAAAAGTTTTGAAAATCGTTTAAATAAAATATATTTGGATAAATTCCTAAACAATAATTTTATTTGTATTTAAACACATATTTTATTTGAGAAATTTAGTTTGCAAATATATTTTGTTGTAATATATTAATATATGCGTTGCAAATATATTTTGTTGATTTTCAAATAAAATTTATTTTCTCAGAAATATATAGAAATATATAATATTTAAAAATTTGTGCTACAAATATATTTCCTTTCGATTTAAACATATCAAAAAAGGCTATTTTGCCCCGTGTAGAAACTCAGAGAATACACCAAAATCACAAGAACAGCAAAACTAAACTCCTGGAAGCTATTCTGCGAACACGTCGATAGCGTTAACGATGTTTCTAAAAAAAAGTTTCTTTCAAAAAACCCATACCCAAACCGAAACAATGATAGACGATATGGGCAGAAGAGTAGAATCAACTGAATAAATGGTAAGGCTTCTTTCTGATGAACACCCATTTTCCACAAAGTTTGACGGGACATGCAGAGATGCCGGACTACAGGGCAAATTAAGCACAACAACATTTTATCATTACAGACCACATGGTCAAAAAAGCCGCTAAAAGCTTCCCACCATTTAAATCATCAGGACTTGATGGAATATTTCCGGCACTACTACAGATAGGCGGATTACATATCAACTCATCTAGCCGTTATTTTCACAGCATACTAAAATTCGCATATTTTCAATTGCAAGGAAAACGAAGATTGGTCAATACGTTGACCCACTTTTCTAGACAAAACAATCTCAATATGCAACAACGTCAAATACTTAGGAGTAATCTTGGACAGGAAACTAAATTATAAGTACCACATAAAAGAACGAGCAAACAAAGCTCATAGGTGCTGGTCACTATGTAGAAGAGCAATAGGCTCAAAATGGGGCCTCAATCCAAAGATGACACACTGACTCTACAAAAGCGTAGTCAGACCCGTTCTAACCTCCGCATGGAAAAAAGTGAAACATAAAAATATTACAAAAGGTCCAACGGATGTATTGTCTCGGCTTAAGCGGAGCAATGAGGACAACATCTAGTAGGGCATTGGAAACAATTTTAAATGTCCAACCAATACAGATACAGATTAGATATGAAGCCGCCCTCACGGCAGCAAGACTTAATGTGATGGGCGAATGGATCGAAAAGCCATATCGTCGAAAAATAATCGAGGTAGCGCCAGGGAATTTAACTGACATAGCATCAGTATCCGACAGAATACCTGAAACATCAGTAGTTATTAAGGTGAAACCCTGATACCAGACAGACAATCTTGGCAATAGCGTCTAAAACGGTTAAATCAAATACAGTTTTATATTTTAAAATTACGATTAACGCTTTCTCTGAATATGGTACAATACGCATAATATGGGTGCATGGTCATCACGGTGTAAGAGGAAATGAGAAAGCAAATGCCTTGGCATTACAAGCCAGGAACTTGTAAACGAGAGAATGCAAATGGCATAGAGAATGCCAAACCCTTCGGAGCTTCTCGTTCTGAACTGAAAACATGGGCGAATAACGCCCATATCACGCTATGGAATTGTGAAATCATTGGGGAAACAACAAGAATCTTCTGGGGTAACCCAAACGAGGACAAAACCAAAAATTTAAGCAAAATAGTTACCAGTAAGATCATGGGCATCCTTACAAGGCACGCGGGCTTACTGGTGCATCTGCATAAAATAGGAGTTGTGGACAGCAGCGTCCGTAGCGGAGACTCTTTACCAGACTAGACCAAACTTAGGGGCGTAAACTGGAAAACAATTAAAGAATATGTCGATAGCTCAGAGTTCCTGAAATAACTTTCTCAGGACTAGTTCATGAGACGAACAATTAGAGCGCACAACAGGCCGAATGCTGGCTTACGTGTATATCCAAGGACGGAGCAATCTGCCTCCCTCAAATGATTTGAAATTTATAATATTGCTGTCAATCAACTAACTATTTATTTTTTCATTCGAACCATGATTCAATTATACAAGGTTGTGTTACTAGCAGGTGGTCTATCTATTTTTTTCATTTTGATAGTAGTTGAAATGTCATTATAAAGTTTGAATTTCGAATTTTTTGTTTACATTTTGTGTGTCAAAAATATTTTAAAATCTATTCGGTAAATTTATTGAATAAGTCAATAAAAAGAAAACACGTTTAAGATTTGCGAAAATAGGATGGACGCGATAAAGGACCGTTATTTAATATACAGAAGGATGAAAGGCTAAAAATGGAATACCAATTGCCGTGACGATTTCTGCCAAATACTGTCCACGTGGTATGATTTTTTGACTAGTGGCTTGAGAAAAGTGGTTTAAAATATATTTTAATGTAAAATTAACGTTGATATATGTGCAGAATAAAACGATTAACTACAGTAAAACGATAGATATCAAAGGAGTTTTCCTCATGATAAATGCAGTTTGTATGTACTTCTACATTATTGAAAATTAGTATACGAGGACAGGGTCAAAGCCCATTTAAAATTAACTGCCTTGAAATTATATGAATTTTATCATTTGTGGAGGAGGTACCATAAGGGCGATTCAATACAGTCCGTCTTCGAACTTAAAGTGGATACATTTGCCAAATTAATAAAACGGTGGACACATTTTCCTCATCCATAGAAAATATGTATATAGTCACTGTAGAAGTAGGATTGTCACAGAAGTTATAGGGAAAAGATTTGGGGCTTTTAGACTGTTAAATTCAGTTATTCCGTACCAGGGTTTAAAGGTTTATTTATCCTGTTATTAAAGTTATGAACTATTGCATTTTGTTACGATTTAGTACGTGTATGTGGGATGTACTCCTTTTTGATCTATCATCCGCACAACCCATACGGATGGATATAGCTCAAGCGACTTAACTGCTCCGAAACGGATATCGCACAAACATATAAACAATTGTTGATTATTCTATCTCTTAATTTTTGATCCGTTGCAAGTGTATAATATGTATATGCTCCTGTGATGGTACACAAATGTAAGATTTAGTCCATTCGTATGAGAGGAATTGCACAATTTCATCATTTGTTTGAACTTATATGACAAAAAATATATAATTTAAATTGTTTTGTTTATTTGTAAACAAATTATACGACATTTCAACATATTTTTACATTTCAAAATAAACTGGCACTGACATTTCAAATACGAATCCAACAACAAAACTCCTTGTGGTTGTTGTAGAATTTTTGTTGTTGTGCTAGTAACACAACCTTGTATAATTGAATCATGATTCGAACATTAAATACATACATACATGGGAAACAATGATTCAAAAACAAATGATTCAAATAATATAAACAAACTGTTATATTAATCAAAGTATGTACATTACAAATTAAACATTTTTACTACTAGTTTTAATGGTTAAAATGTGTTACTTGTTCCAAAAAGTATATCAGAGACTAAAAATTTAACTTTTGTCTTATCTCTAAAGGCGCCCATCGACGAGTACTGCCGCAGTTCATGCCGATGAACCCCTTGTGTACGAGTGTGATTGTCATTTTCGATACACACGTATCAATCAAAATTTAATTTTTTCATTTTTCACACAAAACTATTTTAAACGTTCGTTGTTTACGTACACACAGAATACAGTTTGGTTGCCTCAACCGAATTTTGGTAGTTCTGTCTATTATCATGCGATTCGATCAGGACAACCAATATTTTGGTTGTGGTATACTTCTGCTTCCATGTTGACAACAATCATATTTGGTTGCGCCAACTACGAACATGTTGGCTAAAATTATCTGTGGTAGTTGCCACAACCAACTGTTTTAAAAAATTGGTTGTTCTGACAATTTGTCAGTCATATACTACCGACAATTAATTAAAAACAGTTTTCATTAATTTTTATATTATTTATTGAAGAAAAACAAAACAATTCATAACAAAATTAAAAATCCCATATTACAAATTCAATCACTATTATGAGATGTGGAAATATTTGACAAACATTTTAGTACATGAAAAAAAAAAAACACAAAACTTTTATGCAAATATCGCTTAACCCTGTGCTTTCAAGTTCATGATTGTTGCTGTTATTTTTAATTTATGTAAAACATTTTGCACAACATATTCTGCATTCCACACATTATTATCCACACGAGATTATTTTTGATTACCTATACCGTTCTTGAACAAAATGTTTATTTTTTGTTTGTCATGTATCAGCAAAAGAACAGCAACCAATCTTTCGGTTGTATTTCCCAAAATACATTTAATTATTCTAAATTTGGGAAATGATTGGGATAACCAATAAACGATTATTTATTAATATTTTTTCTGTTGCAGTAACCAATTATTCGTTGCAATAATAATCTTTGGTCTATTGATACAATTTCTGTTGTCAAGAATAAAACATTGGTTGTCACAACCAAAAATCGATCATATGGTACTATAATGAAAATTTAAAATTGGTTACCACAACTAACCGAGTGTCAATGAAAAAAACAATCTTAATTCGATTGATACAACCATCGATTTAGTTGCAATCATTTTCATTTGATCGTATCCATGTTATTATTGTTGTTTCAACTATTTATTTATAAATACAACCGACAGACGGTGTAGGCAATATACTTTTTGTTGCCAGTACTATTTTTTTTATTGTTGCAATCGAATTCCAACCAATTATTTTCCTGGGTGTACTTATAATAAAATTTCCAATAATCAGGCATACAATGATGAACAAAATTAATCTGATTGATATGTGTTCATTTTGAAAATCAAAAGTATTTTGATTTTCATACTGCAACCAATACATTCTCATGTTGTGTCAAATTCACCAATACACACATATTGCCGTTCCTGCGGCAGTACTCGTCTATGGGGGGCTTAAAATTTAAAAATTGACAAATATAATTTATTAAAAGTAAGTCAAAGCTTTTTTGTTTTAGAGCTTTATCTCAGAAAGTACGTCCTTTTAAATTTAAAAGAATCTGCTTTAATTGCACCCAGCAAATTGCTTAAAATATGTGTTGGCATATTAAATACTCTTGATATTTATTTTATTTCATAAATATTGAAAATATCACATTCATCGAAAAATTATTCTTTTTAAGTGGTGTACCATATTTGAAATTATTATCACTATTGATTTTCAAATTAAATTTCTTTATTTCTGTTACAATAATAACTCTGTTTAGCCGTGAAGCTAATGGTTTTGTTTTCTTTCAAAATAAGAAGGCTTATTTTTTAATTTTTTATACGTTTTATTAGTTCAATTTGTTTGGGTTTCGTGGTTGTGTGCAATTGTTGGGTTTGTAATATAAGTGTATTTAAAGTTAAAAGGTAGAGATTTATGTATGTTAATATTTTCTGTTTAACGTTTTTTGTTCTTGTTTAATTTCAATTCGTGTTTATTTATAATGAACCTTTTGTGTTCAATGTACTTCAATCTTAAAACTTGGTAAGTATATACAAAAATAATCACTTATGTATATTTCACTTCACTTTGAAACTTATAAACTTAAATCACGGGGAGAAAACTAATCACGGGGGAGAGGCGCACGAGTTTGGTTTAAGGATCGGTAAAAGACTGATTACTTGTGCTTGCCATCTATCTCTTCTAAGCTCACTTAACGACTTTCGTTAAGCTACAGATGGCAAGCGACAAGTAAACAAACAAATAAGCAAAAGGGAAATTAGAGTAATGAGTGCATGTAATGAGTGATGAGTGCATGGGTGCTTTAGAGTGATGCATAGGTTATGCATGTATGGGCATATAAATGCATTTGCATTTATACACCTACACATATAATGCCGCGCAGTAGTGGAAGTTTCACACTGATGTTAAAAAGTGCGGTGTCACCTTTGAACATTCTCCCCCCCCCCCCGTGATATAGTGTAGATTATTCTATCTTAAACTAGCTTAATCTAAAACTTCAGCTCATGTGGCTCCGGTGGCTGAAAACCCCATCCAGTTTTGGGTCTTAGTAGGGTCGAAGTTGTAGGGTACTGGATACCACAGCATCTGTCTTCAGGGTATATGGGCTCTCCTCGTGTCGTATAACGGTACTTCGTGAGTTGGATGAGTCACGACGCTGGGTTGGGCTAGGCAACTGAGAAACCATATCTAGAATAGAAGAGATGTGAGTACCAAGTTCTTCTACATAAAAATAAATTGTAAGTCAATCTGAAAATAGTTTGACGATTTTCGTTATCGGTCTACTAACTACTCCGTGTGCTGTCCGAATATCTACGACCCTAATGTTTTTATCAGTTCCAAGGTAAGTTCTTGCTATACGGCCTAATTTCCATTCTGTCGAGGCCAATCTCTCATCTTTAAGTACAATTAAATCGTTTTCCTTTACATTTTCTGTTTGATACTTCCACTTATATCGACGATGTAGCTCATTCAAATACTCAGTTTTCCATCTTTGGCAAAAATACTGAGAAATAATTTTTAATCGTTTCCATCTATTGGCTAGGGTGAGGTTTCCGTCTGAAACATCTGGTTCTGCTGGGGTCAAAATGGAGGTACCTATCAGAAAATGAGCTGGGGTAAGAGGATTTAAGTCTGAAGGGTCGTCACTGGCTGGACTTAGAGGTCGAGAATTAAGACAGGCTTCAATTCTCGCTAAAATGGTCGCGAATTCTTCAAAGGTAAAATTCATTTGCGGTATAAATTTTCGTAGATGTGTTTTGAATGATTTAACTCCCGCCTCCCATAATCCTCCCATATGAGGGGTACCTGGAGGAATAAAGCTCCATTCTAAGTTCTGATAAATATTGTTCTGGGTGGCGTCCTTTTGCAGATTCTTCATAAACGCTAGCCTATCTTTTCTTATTAATTCTGCTGCTCCTACAAAATTAGTCCCATTATCTGAGTAAATCTTGGCTGGGCTTCCTCGTCGCCCAATAAAGCGAGATAAAGCGGCTAAAAAAGATTGAGTTGATAGATCACTAGTGGGTTCTAAGTGAATTGCTTTTGTGGAAAAGCAAACGAAGACGCAAACATAACCCTTTGTTATTAAACAAGCTCTTCCTGTAAAATTCTTTATGTTGAAGGGTCCTGCAAAATCTACTCCTGTGTTGGTAAAAGGTCGAGTCAGCATAGTTCGCTGGGGCGGAAGTGAGGCCATAATTTGCGTTTGAGTCTGGTGTTTATACAAAACACAAGTTCGACAATTATGAATTACCTTCTTGATTAATGGCTTCAATTTAAATATCCAGAATTCAGACCTGATTACGCGAGTCATGAGTTGATTTCCGCCGTGCATCGTAATTTTGTGAATAAATTCCACTAACAAAAGGGCTAATCTCGATTCGTATGGGATAAGAATGGGATGGCGCTCGTTATATGTAAGTGCCGGGGACTGAACAAGGCGGCCATTTGCCCTAATGATTCCTTTTGAATCAATGAATGGATTGAGAGATAAAAGACTGCTACCAGATGAGAGTCTTTTCTTTTGGGTTAACGCCAAATACTCCTCTGCGAAATAATGTTTTTGTGTTAAAACAATAAGACGATCTTTGATATCTTGGATTTCACCATGGGTGATTTCTGCCGAAGAAATTCTAAGTCGGGTCCGATTGACGCCGGTATTTCTCCAAAAACGAATTGCAATTGCTAAGACTTTATATGCTCTTGATAGAGAAGAAAATCTATCCAAAGGATCTTCAACTGTTGTGGTCGCGAAAACTTTAACTGCTTTTGCTTCTAACTCTGTGTCGCTCATAATGTCGTGTCTAGGCCATCGGTCTTTTGGAAACTTCAGCCATTGGGGTCCAGTCCACCACAAATGATGTGACTGCAAATCATTTGGCGAACATCCTCGACTGGCTACATCAGCTGGGTTGCTTTCTGAATCTATGTGCTTCCAATTTTCGTTGCCTACATTATCTAAAATATCTGAAATTCTATTTCCCACAAAGGCACTCCATGAACACGGGGGTTTTTTGAGCCATGCTAACACAATTGTTGAGTCAGTCCAAAAGTGAGTTGAAATATTTTCAATTTGTAGGTTGGGAACCACCGCTGTGGTTAATTTTGCTAAGAGAACGGCTCCGCATAATTCTAATCTAGGCAGAGATATTTTTTTGATGGGTGCTACTCGAGTTTTCGCTGCCAAAAGAAACGTGTCGACTGTTTGATCTAAATGTTCTACTCTAACATAAAGAGTCGCGGCGTAAGCGCTTTCTGAAGCGTCACAAAAACCATGCACTTCAATTGTACTTGAAGGTTTAAATCTGATCCACCTAGGCACTGAAACTGAATCTATTGAGGGACAATTTTTAATGAAATTCTTCCAATTCATTCGAGTTATGGGCTTCAACGCGTCGTCCCAATCTACTTTATCCAGCCAGACTTGCTGCATGATAAGTTTCGCTACGATGATTACTGGAGCCAGCCATCCACATGGGTCGACAAATTTGGCAATTGTTGAAAGGACTTCTCGTTTGGTGCATAATTCCCTTTCTTCCGTGGGTGGTGATGTGAACGTAAAGTTATCAGCCGAAATGTTCCATCGGATACCTAGAGTCTTCGTTGAAGTTCCTTCCGAAATATCCAACCAATTGACCGGCAAGAGTGAATCAGGTGGCAGATCGCGAAGTAGATTGGGGTCGTTTGAACTCCATTTTCTCAATTCAAAACCTGCTGAGTCCATGGCTGCTACTAATTCTTTCATAGACTTAAGGGATTCTTCTACAGTGTGACCTCCAGCTAAAACGTCGTCGACATATAAATTTTGTTTTATAATTTCCGAACCTAATGGGTATGTTTCTTTAACATCTTCTGCCAATTGAATTAGGGTCCTAAGAGCTAGAAATGGGGCGCAATTAATTCCGAAAGTGACTGTCGAAAGTTCAAAGTCTTCAACTGGGTCATTTGCTGATCTTCTAAAAAGAATTCTTTGAAATGGGGCCTGACTTGGGTCGATTTGTATTTGACGATACATTTTGGTAACGTCCGCGTTAAATACGTATTTAAAAAACCTCCATTTTAAAATCTGCAATACTAAATCCTGTTGAAGAATAGGCCCTGGATGTAAAATGTCATTAAGACTTTTCCTATTTGATGTGGTAGTAACCCTATCTGGTTTAATAACTGCATGATGTGGCAAATAGTAGTGAGGGGTCTTCTCGATTTCCTGGGGTCTCAGTTTCCGCATGTGTCCAAGTTCCAAATATTCCATTATCGCTGCGTCGTATTGAGATTTAATTTCGGGCGTTTTTTGCAACTTTCTTTCCATTCGATAGAATTGCGCCATTGCGATATTTCGAGATGTTCCAAGTTCAGCACAAGATTTGAACGGCATCGTGACAATATATCGTCCATCTTCATTTCTTCGCGTTGTATTTTTGAAATTTGTTTCGCAAAAGGTGTCTTCTGCTGACCTCAAAACTTTTTTTGGGGTCTCCTCCACCTCCCAAAAACATGTGAGAATTTTCTCGATCGAAACTGTATTGTAAAGTGAAATTTTCCTATCATTTGTGTTTGATTTTTCAAGGGGTCCGCCCACTATCCAGCCAAAAACGGTGCTTTGCGCTAGTAAAGATCCTATAGATTTCATTGGAGCTCCTACTGTGTAAATTAAGGGTCCTATGTCTAAACCTATCAGAAGATCTATGGGTCGGCTTTCGTAAAAACGAGGATCTGCTAACTCGAGTTGAGTTGTTTCTCTATGTTGATTTTTATCTAGGGTGCGCGACGGCAAATTAGAAGGAAGGGACTTCAAAACGGGCGCCCAAACTTCTAATTCAAAACTAGGGTTTGTACGAGAACAAAGGTTAAAAAGACAAGCTTTTGTTGAAGTTTCTGAAACGGTTTCACTTAAACCGGTAACATGAACAAGATTCTTCCTCGTTGGAAGCTTTAATTGGTTTGTAATCTTCTCTGATATAAATGTTGATTGAGATCCAGGGTCGATAATCGCTCGTGCGTCAAATCGCTGCCCTCTAGATTCAATTTGAACAATCGCTGTGAAGAGTGTTTCTTTCGATTGCTGCTGGCCAAGTTGTGAATTTTCCTTGAGAGTTAGAATCGTTATACTAGGAGTTTGAAAACTAGGTGTGGACTGTAAACTAGGAGTGGATTGTACTAGGGTGTTTAGAGCTGCCGCACTGGTACTAGGTCGTACGTCATCTCTAACCGGTTGTGAATTTGTAGGTCGGGCCTCGTTACCCTTATGTAATAAAGTGTGATGTCTTTGATTACATTCCCTACACGTGAAACGACTCTTACAATCTCTTACACCATGATCCGAAGTGATGCAGTTGTAACAAAGATTGTGAAGTTTTACTAAGTGAATGCGATCATTCACGTTTTTCTCAAGGAATTGTGGACAATTTCGTAACAAATGGTTTGCCTTGCAAATTTGGCAACTCGGTCCATTTGTACGACTACTAGGTTGCGTAGATGTGCTAAATCTGTTGCTATTGTTGAATCTTCTTTGCGAACTTTGAGTCTGTTGCGCAACATTAGTTTGAAATGACTTAACCCTATTTTCCTTCCTACTATAATCGGGTCTAGGCTGATTATTTTTGGAGAAATGGGGCTTAATATTTCCTACAGATTCTAAAGTTTTGAACTTGTGTGTCAAAAATTCATTCAAATCTTTCCAAGACGGTAGTAAGGAACAATCTTCCAAACCGTTTTCAAATTCTTCTAAGAAATTTCTCGGCAGTTTCGTAGAGGTAAGGTAAACTAAAATTGGGTCCCACCCCTTCACATCTACGTTGAGTGTTTCTAGTGTCTGAACGCAACCATCAATAGTGCGTTGAAGTTTCTGGATCGAAGATCCTGAATCTGCCGAAACTGGTGGTAAACTAAGTAGAGTCTTTAGCTGTTCATTAACTTGCATTCGTTTATTCTCGTATCTGTTTTCTAAGTTTTTCCATGCTAGATCAAAACCTTCATTTGTTAGTGGTACGTTACTAATAATTTCCCGTGCCTCCCCCGCGGTTTTTTGTTTTAGATGGAAAAGTTTTTCTACTTTACTAAGTCTAGAATTATTCCTGTACAAGGCCGAAAACAAATCCCGAAAAGTAGGCCAAGCGCTGTATCCTCCATGAAATGTGTCGGTGTCGCATGGTGGTAAACGTAACGATAGATGGTTGTTTGGCTCAACTGTTTCCTTTTTTCGGGTCTCCGATTCTCGTTCGAACTTTTCCTGCTGCCTTTCGTCGGTTAGTGCTAAAATTTCTCCATTTACTGCGCTTAAACATCGTTTGTATGTCTCCATTGCCTCTTTATAATGGGTCCTCAACTTTGATTTATCGATTGGGGCCTCATCTTTTTCGGGAACACGGTCTCTACAATCTACATAGGCCCTTTTCACCTGATCCCAAACAGAGTTTAATTCTACACGTGTCACTTCTAATGAGTGAATATTATCATCGGTGCTAGTAGCAGAGTAACCACTCTCAAAGTCTATCAGATCATTTACGCAATTTACAAATTTATCACGTAAAACTTTATCCATATTTCCTCCTTCTTAAATATTTTCTTTATCAAATTTTAAACTGGCTAAAATTTTAAGAAACCTTTAAAATTGAGATTTTCTTTTAACAATTTCTGTAAAAAATTACTTTGCCAATATTTGCAAAATAATTTCAGAAAAACGCTAAATATTTGTTGAATGGGGTCAATCTTTTACGGTCCGACTTTGCTTTTTTCCACGAATAGATATAAATAATGGCAGTTTATTTTGAACTTGTGTCGTTTGTGCGAAAAGTAAGAAATTTTAGCGATACTAATTTTTATAGACCTGGGTCTTTTGGAAAAAAAAAATTATATAAATAAAAATTTGGACGAAAGTAATTCTTTGCCGGCTAGTGTACTCTCAAAAAAAATTATCAATCAACTCTTCTTTGACAAAACAAAAAAAAATAAAAAAAAAAAGCGTAGGAAAGTGATTTTTCTATCAGAAAAAATTCAATCAAATCAAAAAACAAATTTTGTAAGAAAGTGTTTTTTGCAAATTTATAACAAACAAAAAAAAACAAACTTTGTAGGAACGTGTTTTTTCAAGAAAAAAAAAAATACCCAAATTTTGTAGGAAGGTGTTTCACTTAATAGTTTTTTCGAGCAAATTTATTTTTCGTAGTAAAGTGTAATTTCCAAAAAATTACCACTTAATAAATTTCTGAACAAATTTATTTTTCGTAGTAAAGTGTAATTTCCAAAATTAGCACTTAATAAATTTTCGAGTCAAATTTATTTTTCGTAGTAAAGTGTAATTTCCAAAAATTAGCACTTAATAAATTTTTGAGCAAATTTATTTTTCGTAGCAAAGTGTAATTTCCAAAAATTACCACTTAATAAATTTCTGAGCAAATTTATTTTTCGTAGCAAAGTGTAATTTCCAAAAATTAGCACTTAATAAATTTTCGAGTCAAATTTATTTTTCGTAGTAAAGTGTAATTTCCAAAAATTAGCACTTAATAAATTTTTCGAGCAAATTTATTTTTCGTAGCAAAGTGTAATTTCCAAAAATTAGCACTTAATAAATTTCTGAGCAAATTTATTTTTCGTAGTAAAGTGTAATTTCCAAAAATTAGCACTTAATAAATTTTCGAGTCAAATTTATTTTTCGTAGTAAAGTGTAATTTCCAAAAATTAGCACTTAATAAATTTCTGAGCAAATTTATTTTTCGTAGCAAAGTGTAATTTCCAAAAATTAGCACTTAATAAATTTTCGAGTCAAATTTATTTTTCGTAGTAAAGTGTAATTTCCAAAAATTAGCACTTAATAAATTTCTGAGCAAATTTATTTTTCGTAGTAAAGTGCAATTTCCAAAAATTAGCACTTAATAAATTTTTCGAGCAAATTTATTTTTCGTAGTAAAGTGTAATTTCCAAAAATTAGCACTTAATAAATTTTTCGAGCAAATTTATTTTTCGTTGTAAAGTGTAATTTGCAAAAATAAAAATAAATTTCAATAAATGTAAATTATTGTGTTAGTTCTGTTTAGCTTTTGCCGAAATGTCCGTCCGATCCCATCAACCATCAAACCATATGTTCTTTCATTCCTTTCTTTACGGCTGAAATTATGTTTTCCTACTTCTCCCTTTTTTTCTATTTCACAAAAAAATCCAGTGGTACATAAACCTTTGGGTTCCCTAATCAAGGCAAGAAGTGAAAACGAATGAAAAGACAACGAGAAACCAACGAAAAAAAAATCCGCTACCTATGGTCTCATATGCATCGATGTACATAGACTGGTGTTGTTGTTGTTTTAATGGGTACGAGGGGTCGAGTTGAAAGTGTCGGCACAGGAACTTTTTTTATCAAATATATCAAGATTTTCGCGTTAAATCGGTTGGAAACTACAGTAATGCTGATTTGTAGCACAAACCACACATATTAATGGCAATAGAGATTAAAAAATCGTAAATTTTTTGACATTTTTCAAAAGGGTTTTTCTATTGAATCTAAAGCAATACGAGGGTCGTTCAAAAAGTTGGAACACGTATTTTCTAAAGCAAAAAAAAAATAAATTTATTTTTTCTTTTTAATTTATTGATTGGGATTGATTTTAGCGTCTCCAAAGCATCAGCTAATATCATACGGTCGATTTCTCCCTCAGAAAATCGCATATAAAGAAGGCAAAAAAAAAATATTTTTTTCTCTAAGTTGCAAACTTGATGTTTAAAGTACCCAAAAATCACGAAGTAATTTGTAGGGTTCTCAAGCCAGTCAGCGGATGAGTCGAGCCAATAAAAATCTTTCCCTTTTTTCTTTTAAGCAGCTAATAATAATAGTAATAAGAATAAAAGTAAGCTTAATAAATATAACCGCGATTTAAGCAGCCGAAAAATTCAAGAAATTTTCGCTCTTTTGTTTCGCAAGAAAGTTGTCCGTCCACGCGTTATTCAGCACAAAATTATCTGGAATTCTTGCTGAGGTTTTCGGAATAAGTCAATGGGTGTCCGTCCGCGCGTCCGAAATCTTAATAAACTTATCTTAATAATCGTATCTTAATACTCTTATCTTAATATTCTTATCATAAAAATAACTTGATGGCATAAATCGACTCGACTAGCCGCTGGCTTTCAGAAAAATTCATCAGAATGCGTAATAAATTATTTGAACAAATTATCGAAGGGTTTTCAAAAAGGTTGGGTCGCTATTTTCCTAAAGTTTCGAAAACTAGAAAACAGTAAAGTCGCGCGTTGTTACCGAAAAAATCGTCAAAAAACTTTCATAGGTTAGAATGCATGTAGGTTATGCAAGAGGTTAGTATATATGTAGAAGGGTATGTATGTGTAGCAATGTGTAGGTACGTAACTGCAAGCTAACTGCACTTATGTATGTATGTATATCAAAGTGCTATGTATGTATGTGCAAGCTAACTGCAGTTAAATATTCAGTTGTCTTTGTATATATGTAAAAGACGAAAAACCAAGCCAGCGTCGTACATAGGGCCAGACCCGCCAAAATCTCCTTCATATAGCAATATGGCGGAGTTCAAAAAAATGGTTTTGGCACCCTATGTAACAACGCTACCTGCACAAATTTTGGGTACTCACTTTGATCCTTTTATGTGTTTGAGGTACCTGTTGTTGGCGTTGGTCGCTGGTTCTTCCTTCCTTCCTTCTAGGGATTCAAGGGTGATGTTGTTGGGATGTGTTTCCAAGGCTCCTTGTAGGGTCTTGTGTTGGGTCACTGGTTTTGTGGGTCACTGGTTTTGTGGGTCACTTTTTTCTTGTTGTTTTTCAATTTTAAGTTTTCGCGTACCGTACCGAAATTTGTTTTATATAATTTATTTTAATTTCACACAACACTTGATGTTACGGGAAAAGTTTCCGGACCGTGTTATCTCTCAAAGAGGTTATCACAATTCGCCACCGATATCTTGTGATTTAACACATTGCGACTTCTTCCTTTGGGGCCACGTGAAAGATAAGGTCTACGCCAACAGCCCAGCGTCGATTCAAGACCTCAAAGATAGAATTCGTGAGGCTATCGAGGACATAGAGCAACCACTGCGATTTGGTTGTGGAAAATGTCATGAAAAGGATATGGTCCTGTATGCGTGGTCTTGGTGGCCATTTGGCTGATGTTGTTTTTCATTATTAAAGGCATACCTTCCTCTTTATTATGAAATAAACATCCGATCATTTATCTCGAAAAATGACATTTTTCTTTGAATACCAAAATAACACCTCTTATTGGAAAACCCTTTAGATTATGTCGATCAAATGTTGGCCGCGGCTACGTCTCAGATGGTCCATCCGTTGAGTCCAATTTTCGATGACTCGTTCGAGCATTTCGACTGGTAACTGGCGAATGACACGCGTGATGTTTTGTTCCAAGGCCTGAATCGAAGCGGGTTTGTCCACATAAACTTACATATCAGCACAGGAAAAAGTCTAACGGTGTGATATCACACGATCTTGGTGGCCAATCGACCGGCCCAAAACGTGCAATTATCTGCTCACCGAAGTTTTATCTCAATAAATCCATTGATTGATGAGATGTGTGGGAAGTGGCGCCGCGCCGTCTTGTTTAAGCCAAATGTCGCCGAAATCACGAGTTTCAATTTCAGGCATCAAATAGTCGGTTATCATACCACGATAACGGTCGCCATTGACAGTTACGTTCTCACCGGCATCATTTTTGAAGAATATGGACCGATGATTCCACCGGCCCACAAACCACACCAAACCGTTGTTTTTTCTGGATGAAGTGGCAGCTCTTGAATCTCTTCAGGTTGCTCTTAGTCCCAAATGCGAATCGACTCTCCACGGTCTTCATGTACACTTTCAGCTACGGCCGCTACATATTCTTCACTGCGTGCTGGACGTGGTCTATTCGGTCGAATATTATCCATTAATGAATGCTGGGTCTCAAGATGGGTGATGGTGGTGCTAATAGTAGTCTCAGTAGGCAGTAGGATTATGTTGACCACAAGTTGAGCGAAGTGCACGAAACACATTCCTCACAGAACGTGAATTTTCGTTATAAAGATGAACGATTTATAAACGTTGGTCAGGCGTAAGTCTTTTCATCATGAAATGCCAAACAATACTTAACAAAAATAACATGACAGGATGACACAACTCACACGTGATCAGTCAAAAAAAGGCTATTGAAAAAAGTATCTCTACTTGGATAACCCGTTATTTAAAATTGTTGCGTTACTGACTGGCTGACTGACTGATCATCGCAAAGCTCAAAAAGCTAAACCTACAATCACGAAATTTGGTGGGAGGGTAGTTCTTGGGCCGCAGACAATAAGGCGGGATTTTTCGAAATTCGTACTATTAGCCGCACAATGGGGCAAAAAGGGATACATAAGGTACCACCGGCAAATCTAAACGTAATGAGCTAGAATCGTGAAATTTGGTGTGAGGGTAGCCCTTATTGAGTTTTTGGAGCACAGTGGGTCAAAAACATTAAATAATGCATAATGAGCATAAATGTTAAAGTGGATAAAATGTGGTTAAATATGGTACCGTGAGACAAAAAGTGTTAAATATGGTACAGTGAGACAAGGGGGTTCAAATGGCACAGTAGGGCAAAAAGGGATGTACAATGGGCCAAAAATAGTTATATATGATCAAGTGCGACAAACTGGGTTATATATGGTACAGTGGGCAAAAAGGGTTTAACTATTGAACAGTGGGGAAAAAATGTATTAACTATGATACAGTGGGGCAAAGTGTGACAATAATGTTTAACTATGGTACAGTGGGGCAAAAAGGTGTTAAATATGGTTAAATACGGTACAGTTGGGACAAAAAGTGTTAAATATGGTACAGTGAGACAAAATAGTGGGGAACAAATAGTTAAATATGGTAACGTGGGGCGAAATGGGTTAAATATGGAGCAGTGGGGCAAACATGTTTTAACAATGGTACAGTGGGACAGTGGGACACAAATCATTAAATATGGTACGACGTGACGAAAATGGTTAACTATAGTACAGTGGGTCAACAAGGGCTAAATATGGTACAGTGGAACAAAAAGGGTTAAATATAGTACAGTGGGTTAAATGGTTAAATATGGTACAGTGGTAGGACAAAAAGGTGTTTTTCATATTTAGTAGCAAAACACGTTACATTTAGTACAGTGGAAAAAAAATATGGATGTGGGTAGAGTGTGCAAATACTACCTATATAATAAGTTGTTTTTTTCAAAATATATGCTTTTAGTAGCACAGTGGTACAAAAAGGTTAAAATTATGGTACAGTAGGGGCAAGCAAAAATTTTTAAATATGTTACAGAGGGGCGAAAATGTGTTAAATGGAGTTGACTGGAGAAAAGGGGTCAAATATGGCACAAAGAAGCAATAAGGGTTAAAAATGGTACAGTAGGTCAAAAAAGTGTTAAATACGGTAGTGTGGTAAAATGGCTGAATGTGGTTAGGGGGGGAAAAAGGGTTATATACAGTCCCAGATATGTATACAATTTCGTACTTTAGAAGCACAGCGGTATAATTAAATATTAAATAAAGATCAGTAGTACAGCGGTTCATAATAAGTTTAAATAAGCTAAATAAGGTACGGTATGGTAAATAGTTAAATGTGGCACAGATAGGGGACAAAAACGGTTAAATACGGACTAAGGTTGCGAATTTGGCTCTTGGAATATACACTATGATTTTCTCTAAATAAACACTTTTAGTGGCACTGAGAGGGCAAAAACGATTAAATGTTGTGCAGTGGTGCAAATATACAATGGAGCAAAAATGATGAAATATGATCCCAATGGCGATTGTAAGTCTTGTAACTTAAACTAGGCATCCATGTTTTACCTTTTTAGATTAAAAAAGACTCAGCGTGGCAAACATTATATTGTATCAGGGTGTGAATGTAGCTATTGGAACATAAACTATGGGAAAAAAGCTTAAATATGATCCAAAAAATAGTTTTCTTTTAACATTTAGGGGCACAGTGGGGAAAAGGGATAAAAACGGTTAAATACGGACTAAGGTTGCGAATTTGGCTCTTGGAATATACACTATGATTTTCTCTAAATAAACACTTTTAGTGGCACTGAGAGGGCAAAAACGATTAAATGTTGTGCAGTTGTGCAGATATACAATGGAGCGAAAGTGATGAAATATGATCCCAATGGCGATTGTAAGTCTTGCAACTTAAACTAGGCATCCATGTTTTACCTTTTTAGATTAAAAAAGACTCAGCGTGGCAAACACTATATTGTGTCAGGGTGTGAATGTAGCTATTGGAACATAAACTATGGGAAAAAAGCTTAAATATGATCCAAAAAATAGTTTTCTTTTAACATTTAGGGGCACAGTGGGGAAAAGGGATAAATATGGTGCCTGATGCCTGGAACATAAACAACAAATGAAACGCCCAATTTCGTATTTTGTTTTATAAAAGTAATGTGCCTCATATGGAATAAATATGTGTTTTTGAAAGCAAGGGATATAACTACTCCACAGTACCCTAAAAAGGAAAAATAACGAAAAATTATGGGAGCTGCGAAGCGCACCGGGTTAAAGCAAGTGTATTAATATATGTGTTCCAAAAAAAATTATTGATTTTCAAATAAAAATTTTACCTATATTTTGTCGCAATATATTAATAAATGCGTTCTAAATAAATTTTATTGTTTTTAAAATAAAATTTGTTTGGTTAAAAATATATATTTAAAAATTTGTGTTCCAAACATATTTTCTTTCTATTCAAACATATCAAAAAAGGCGATTTTGCCCAGTGTACCTACATATCATTAGAATATTCAGAAAAATTCATTGTAAATAGAGTAATAATCATTGCGGCCGTTTAACTATTTCGTTATTCACACATACACATCCATATAAAGGGTGGTCCAACCACTCCCAGTGGTATAACATGAAGCCATCGCCACAAAGGGCGGGTGCAGGGGTTAGCTCTTATTTGCTATTTCTATAAATCGTTATGCATGTGACATGTAAAAAAGACACACCGCCTTCTCCAGGAAATAACATCCTATGTTTCTTATACTAAGCGGTGCCCACTATTCGCCACCGCATTCCATAGTCCTAACACGGGGCAAAATCGTCTTTTTTGATATGTTTGAATCGAAAGAAAATATATTTGGAACACAAATTTTTAAATGTTTTATATTTCTGAGTAAATAAATTTTATTTGAAAATCAATAAAATTTACTTGGAACGCATGTATTAATATATTACAACAAAATATATTTGCAAACTAAATTTCTCAAATAAAATATGTATTTATATACCAATAAAATTATTGTTTAGGAATATCTTCAAATATATATAATTTAAGAAAGATTTTCAAAACATTGGTGAATTTTTCTAATTTCATTTTTAATTTTTCCTTCGTTTCGAATTATTTCTCCCAGTCAAAAATACCATTAGCAGCATTGCATTCTGTTTTAAGGGACTCATTTTAAATTTCTGGGTATTTCATGTCAGCATTTTTTTCAATCCTTCGAGTAAATTAATGTTATCAAAAATTATACGATTTCAATTAAAAATTTCTAAGAAATTATCATTAAATTACTGAAAAACTTAACACAATTAAGGTTCGATATTTTCGGAATACTTAAATTTAAATACATTTTTGTTTCGGAATTAAAATCCCAAATAAAAGGTATTAGGGTGAAAACAAGGATTTGTTTAGAACAACATCTTTCCAAATATATAATTTTTGTGTGTACCAAATATTATATATTTAGAGTGTACCATAAACATATATATGCTTCAAGCCGAATATGTTTGGGACAATATACTACAGAAGCGATTTTTTTTCAGCGTGAAGTAATGCACAGATCTGTTTTTTTCTACGACACATTTTTTTATTGTCATAAAAAATTCCTTTAAACAAAATCAACCACTACTTCCAGCTCTTTGTTAAAAAAGAAAAAACCGATCTTCAGTTGTTTCTTATTGTGCGTGGTGAACAGAAGGAAAAAATGTAAAGGTGATGAGTACTTATTTTAGATGAACTTAAAAAACGGGATAATCTTATTCAAGGTAAAGTATTTTTATAATGTAACTAATTTAATTGTTTTGAATTATATTTTTTAGAACAACTAAAATTCCTGGCAGAAGCTACAGCAAAACAAAATGTGCTTCTAAACGCCCTGCATAGCAAACAAACCGATATACAGCGTTTTTTTTTTTTTTTGGTCAGTATAATCAACCAAATGTGTCCACATTCGGGAGAATTGTGGGCAAATTCCAACAAACCGGGTCTGTAGGAGATGTGAAAACAGGTGTGCATGCTCGCCCAATTCGTTCAGCGGAAAACATTGATGCTGTTCGCGATAGTGTGACAGAAGAGCCCTCAACCTCGACTCGTCGTCGTGCCCAACAATCTCGAGATGATAACGGACTTCTTTGGCCAGAATTTAAGGAAATGGACGTGCCCAGCAAAAACTTGGTAAGTACATGTCATTACCACTTGCATTACCAGGTAATGACATTGATTACCCTCCGCATTACATGTAGTCATCAAATAATGACTTACTTATATTGACATAAATATTTACTTATTTGTAAGTTATTTTAAGTCGGATATTGCAAAATATGCGACAATACCAATTTTTATAAAAGAAACTTTGATTCGATTTAAAAACTATTTAACCCCTTAATAAAATGCAATAACAACTACTTATATGTAGGATATTCGTAAGCGTGGGGGTAATTATTTATTTGTTAACTCTTTCTATGTTTGCATAGAAGTACTTTCCTCCAGTATCATGCCCATGCAAAAATAATCTGAAGGGTGGCTAAATGGTAAGTCTTTTGAATTTGACTTTCCCGCCAGGTTACCTGAGCTACTAAATTTCTAAATCAACTTAACGTTTCTTTAATTGATTTTATTATCCAAACTATTTGTAATATATATTATTATTAGAGCCCGACCGAAGTCGGATTTTAAGGCCGAAGCCGTAACCGAACTTCGGCTAAATTTACAAACTTCGGCCGAAGCCGAATGTTTTATATTTGTTAAAGAATTGTTTACTTTGCACCAAAAAAAATTTTGTTTTTAATCTGTTTATGTCTACTGCTTACGTATTTATTTACTTAGCACATAAAATTTAAAACCTTAATGTTATAATGACAAAAAAAAAGTATTTTTTCTGCATTAAGACCTTGTACACTATTTCCTTAATTTGAATACAGCTGCCCAGCAGGATAAACAACTGCTCTCTAGCACACTTGGGTACAATTACTTTTCTGCAACCATTTCCAAATTTTTGAAACATCACGAGTTACAGTATTGTTGAGTCGCAACATAGTAACCAACAATGGCGTTGTCATTTACTCGGACAGCCAGGCTGCCATCAATTCTCTGGAGGCAACATCCCTAAATTCACAAACAGCCCTCGACTGCCGCAGATCTCTTAACGAGATGGCTGAGCAGTTTAATATACACCTCATATGGGTGCCTGGGCATAGGGATATCCCGGGGAACTGCAAAGCCGATGAACTTGCTAGGAAAGGGACGACATTACAAATTCTCGAAGAATTTGCATATATTGGTGCGCCACTATCCACGTGCAAGCTTTGGCTTAGGCAAGAGGCAATCAGGCAGTCCAACGATAGATGGACAGAAATCGGCACCTGCAGGGTAGCTAGACAAATCTGGCCAAGGTATGACCTGAGAAGGTCAAAATATCTCCTCGCACTAAAGAGGAAACGATTGTCTACGTTAGTACAGGTTCTGACGGGACACTGCTTGATCGGCGAACACGCCAAAAGATTGGGTATTGAGTCCAATGACTTCTGCCGAAGCTGTGGAGATGAGGAAGAAGTGGAGAGCATTGAGCACTTGCTTTGCGACTGTCCCGCTTTGAGTAAACGACGACTGGATATACTGGGGTCGGCCTTTTTAGGCAGCCTAACAGATCTTTCCAGTACTGATATTCGTACTATCGATAAATTTATATATCAAACAGGTTGGTTTCGATGAGGGGCATTTCAGCCCGTGGTAACACTAGGGACCTAAACTGGTCTATATGAGCTTGTAAAAAAATACGGCTGCCACCCTAACCTAAACCTAAACCTACAGTATTGAAAAATTTTAATGATTCTTGGACTCAATGGCTCATTATTATCTATTCGTACTACTTTTACAAGAATATTTCACTAGTTGGAGAGCTTTTAGGTGAGGAACTGAGTCATGTTTTTCTTTGTCCTGCAAAGCCAAATAGAATATAAGAAGACATTCCTTCAGGCCGAAACGTCAAAATCTATCAGTTACGAACGAATAGGAATGAATTGTAACACGCGAAAAAACAGTATTCCGCGAACATTGATTGAACTTTTTTTGCACTTATCGATTAATATTAATTTTTTAATTGTGACAATTACAAAAAATTCGGGAAAAACGGTCTGAAAATCCGCGAATAACCTCACTCGTTGGAATCAAATTCCTATTCGTTCGTAACTGACAATTACTCGCTACAGGAAGGAGTAATCTTGGATCAGAAACTGTACTGGAAAGAAACAGTACTTGAAGAAAGAGTTACAAAGGCCCACAGATGTTGGTCGTTGTGCAGAAGAGCTATAGGTTAAAAATGGGGACTACGACCAAATACGACTCACTGGCTTTACATGAGCGTGATTAGACCAATAATCACCTACGCATGTGTAGTGTATTGGACATCAATGGACAAGAAGTGCAACGTAATACCTTTGCAAAAAATTCAACGTATGTGCTGTCTAGACGTAAGCGGGGCATTTAGAACTGCACCAACAAAAGCGTTGGAGACAATACTGTACATCCAACCAATAGACATCCGTATAAAGTATGAGGCAGCCCTCACAGCAAGACGTCTACAAGTGATGGGTGAATGGATAAATCGAGACCACAAGTCGTACCATCAGAAGATTTTAGAATCTCTAGTTGGTCACATTCAAACGCCAGAAATCTCCGACCGCATTCCTGAAGTGCGGCTTACAGCTAACTGTGATACTTTTGTGCCAGACAGACGCTCCTGGGAAAATGGAACTTTGTCCCATGTGCCAGTGGGAACCAGTTGGAAGGACGGGTCTGGGACTTTTTATTGATGAACCAGAAGTCGAAATTCACTTCCGCCTCCCTGACCATAACACGGTATTTCAAGCAGAAGTTCGAGCAATCACGGTGTGTGTGAACAGGCTCAGTAACACCACAAAGCCTATATATGCCAACATCTTCGCAGATAGCAAAAGGGCGATTAAAGCAATAACATCGGAAAGGGTCAAATCCAGAACTGTGTTGGACTGTAAAAGAACGATAAATGATTACTCAGCCCATGGTCAATTGCGTATTTGCTGGGTACCAGGACACAATGGAGTGATTGGAAATGAACGGGCAAACAGCTTGGCTTCAAAGGGCAGAGAACTTCGAGTAATAAACTTGGAAAATTGGAAACCTTTCGAAGCCACGAAAAATGAGTTGAAGCACTGGGCAGTGATGGCTCACAAAACTGAATAGCGCAACAGTAGGAGCATCTGCAAAGATACTGTGGGGTGACCCAAATGAAAAGAAAACGAGAAGTTGTCTGAAACTAAACAAGATCGATATTAGTAAGATGATGAGTGTTCTAACGGAACACTTAAGCTTACAAACACATCTTCATCGCATTGGACTAGCAGGAAACGACGAATGCAGGGCATGCAAGGAAAATATCGAAACGATGGAACATTTTCTGTGTCACTGCCCGGCTTTCACGCATGCAAGATCCCAACATTTCGGGTCCGACATATTACCAGACTTGACTCATCTCAGAGGATATGACTGGAAGATACAGAGAAAATTCGTGTCTAGTACCGATTTTCTGTAACTATTGAGGTATAAAAGATCATAAAAAAGGAGCGCACAACAGGCCGAACCACTGACTTAAGTGTATGCCCATGGACATGAGACGTTTAAACGTCTCCTCTCTTCAAACTAACCTAACTTAAAAGATTTACAAATTAGTCAATATTTCGATACCTCCATTCTAAAACATGCTAAGTCGTCTTAGCATAGTTTTAGGGAGATTGCATTTTTAATTACTAAATATTCCAAATTATATTCAGTCAAAATTTGGTGTTTATCCGTCAACCCAATCAAAAGTTATTCCCCAATCAATACAGGTCATTCGAATTGCATTATAAAGGAATTCCACACAAATTAAAAAAATGCATCAAACTTTGTTCGCCCCTCCTGAAAAACTACCATTTTGTGCTGGGTTCAATCAAAGCAATTTCGGTAAGTAAAAATATTATGCAATCAAAAAACATTCTGTTAACTCAAAAAATGAAATTGTTTTTCACATACAAACGATTTCTTATTATTTACATAATTGTTTTTTTTTTAAGTAAAATGTTTTAAAAGTGAGACTCTTTTTTTATGCAATAACGCCTTTTTTGTGCGACTTTATTTTTCGAAAACGACTTATTGTGCTACCTTTTTAAATTTTTCGACTGTAACCCTGGTCATCATATACTACAAATCTATTACAGGAATTTTCTGAACTGTACAGTTTTTTTAATGCCAGAATATTGTTAAAGTCACAAGTGTGTAGCACATTTGGGATTTCTGAGGTATACAACTTTTTTCATTAAAGAAGTAAATTTTTGAAATAACAACTGACTGTGATTGTTAGGCATACATTACAGAACATTACAATTGCATACATTTACAATATATTTTGTAAATATTTATATTCAGGATTGCCAATTAATATACATTATAGACAGTGTTGCCAATAAAATATTTTTCTGGCAATGGCGCCGCTGTCACATGCATAAACATCGCACATCGAAAAATCTGCAAATTATCTCGCAATGACTTTTCTGCTAACATTGCAAGACAAAAATTTTATGTTCACACGGTTGTAAATTCACAGTGTTGCATTTTTCCGCGATTTATCTGGCAATATTGTCCGATCTGCAAATCGTGTGTACTTACCTTTACTTCTAATAAATTATATCTACCATCAAATGCTACAAATAACTACATTTTAGACATAGAATTTTAAATTAAACAACGGTTCAATATTTAGTCATTGATTTACTTTTTGGAACAAGGAACACATTTTAACCATTAAAACTTCTAGTAAAAATTTTTAATTTAAATTATCATTTGGGGGGTTTGAACCCCTAAAACCCCCATGCGCACGCGCCTGCCTATTATTATTATTTTCGGCAGAAACATGGACCATAAAGGCATGTGGCAGCACCAAGACCGCTGTGCTCGAATGATAAACAATCTGGCAACGTTGTAACGAACCAGAGGAGGAGAAAACAAAACCTATTTCGACGAGAAGTCTTCGCCGTCAACGGTAGCATTTTTAGTAATACTTCGTAAGATTTTATGAACTAGTTTTAGTAATAATAAATAGAATTAGATAGTTGTTAAATGTAAATACGAACGCCTTATTACTACATCGGCAACTATATTGGTGACCCCGCTTTTCACGCACAAGCTGAAGTGGTATTTCTTACTTTGCTACAAAAACTTCTTGGAAGCAGAGCAGCGAAAAAACCCGACAGAGCAGCAGCAGCGCTTTTAAAATTTTCAACGTTTTTTCATGCATCATTTTGCCAAAATAGTCTACGTATTTGCTTATGCATTCCAGACACAACTTAAGGCAACGAGAATACTCTAATTACAACGAGGAATCGCTCCTATATGGAATTTTTCGACAGTATCAGTATAAACATGTCGGAAATGGAAAATTTAATTCAGCAAATAGAGGCGCTACAACGTGAAGTACACTCTCTTCGACAGTCATCAGTGAACGCATATGAAGGACAGCGATCGAACCTGCATAAAGTGCATATTCCAAAATTCAACAGACAAAATCCGGAATTATTTTTTGCTCAGGTTGAACGTTCCTTTTCTCTCTGTGGTGTTTCAACGGATACGGGCAAATTTGATGTTGTTTCTGTGCGCCTTGAAGACGACATACTCTTGTCGGTTGAAGACCTCATAACAAATCCGCCGAAAGACGACAAATATTCTACATTGAAGGAGAGACTAATTTAGAAATTTGCTGAGTCTTCAGAGTCTAAATTGCAACGTTTATTGCAAGGTGGTGAGACAACAGGTATGATGCCATCGGAAATGCTATCCCACATGAGACGTTTGGCACCTGGTAAAGCAAATGAAACAATTATTCGGACACTATTTCTGTGGCAAATGCCAGATTCGATTCGCCCTCTATTAACTGTGTGGGAAGAGGAGGATTTAGACAAACTAGCTAAAAACGCAGAAAAAATGTTGGATGCTATAGGAAATACTGTGTGTGCTGTCTCCGAGGCACCACCACATTCTGATACCAACATTTCGATTGACGCAATTAATTCGCCTGTGTCTTTAGCTGATATTTGCAAGACTTTAACGGATCTTTCTGCTAAAGTGGACACCTTTCAAGCGAGCAATAAAAGCAGATACGGTCATCATCGATCCAGATGATCCAGTCATTCACATTCAAATAATAGACCTCCTAACAACAAATTGTTTTGCAGGTATCATCAAAAGTTTGGAGATTCTTCCAAACATTGTAAACCGAATTGTCCCCGCTGCAACACTAGTTCGAGAAAATTAATAGGGCTATCGTCAGTTAACAAGACTGGCGATAGCGGCAATGACAACCCAGTAAAGGAGAATCGTTGACACATGTACAAAGTCTCGATTTTTAATTGATTCCGGATCAGTGGTGTCAGTTGTACCCCCATCCTTAATCAGAACAACTCTAAAGCCGTCCGGCATGAGACTGCTTGCTGCAAACAGCAGTGAAATACAAACTTATGGTAATTGTGTTATTAAATTAAACCTAGGTCTACGTCGTGAACTCAAGTGGTTGTTTACCATTGCCGATGTCCAGTCGCCCATTTTGGGGGCAGACTTTATAATTCATTACAATTTTATGATTGATTTAAAACGGAAATGCCTCATCGATAACACTAGCCAACAGTCGTTTTGTTATTTGGTTCTAGCATAGTTTTTCTCATTGATTTTGACCTACTGAACACGAAAATGAGTTTTAAAAATTTTTCTGTTGATTGGTTTTCGAGATACAAATTTTTGAACTTTTTTTTTTAAATTTTTGGAGGTACACTTACAATTTTGAGCATATCTTTCGTCTTCTTTGACGTATTTGATCCTACTACTACTCAAATTAAAGCAAATTGAGCCGTCTACAACTCATTCTCAGAAAATTTTCAAATCGGGTGAGTAGTTTTGATGTTGGCGGCTTAAAAAGGTTAAAAAACTGCGTTTTTTTAGTAAAAATGTGGCAGAAAAATTCATATAAAATATAAAACGCGATGCTAACAGCGATTTTGGTTTTTTTACGTATAGCTGGCATTTTTCCAAAGAAAATAAGCACTTACTTAACAAAATCTGACAACAAATGGCGGACTTATAATTTTTTTGGTATAAGACCGAAATTCCGCTATTTCACGATATTTTGATTTTCATTATTTGCACAGCTAACCTACTAGGAGGGATCGAAAAAGCAAGTTTTTTATAATCCTTTTGGAATAGAACGGAACAGTTGCTCCTATACATAAGTTACTTCTGTTCAAAATTTCACCACCCTGGGTTAATGTCTTCTGTTCTGGCAAGGGACGTGAAATTTCAAAAATTTAGTGAAATCAGCAATTTTTTTTTTTGGAAATTTTTTTCAAATGTCACAGCACTTTGCACTTATGCAGAACATAGAAACACAGGTGCATTTTACGATACGAATTTTGGCAAACCCACTTTACATGTACAAAATTGTTTGGAAAAGACGTTTACGTAATTTTTATGATTCTCAGAATTAAAAAAAATAAGTAATACACAAATAGTTATTTAATTTTTATGACTGTGGTTGCAGAGTAATATACGCTTCTGAATGTGCGTGGACGCTCTTCGTGTTCCTTTATGACTGCTACTCCGTTCACAGTCAATTAAAGGGAAAAAAGGGAATTACACTTTTTTATTGATGTGTGTTTTCCCGATGGCTACCTGTATCGGATTTTTTTTACAGAAATTCCCCCCACATTTGTGAGTGGTCATTATTTGGAAACTTTTCCACAATTTGAAACGCACACTTGCTGAATCAGGTATATAGCCACCCTTAAAAGATGCGCCCATTCATAAGTACCTGTCAGTAAAATATTGTAACATACTTAGTATTTATAGGTGTTCATTTATCGTTTTTTGTCATTCAACAAGTGTCTACGAACGCGAGTAGTACGAGTAAAAAGTGAAACAAATTGAATTTAAGTGCATATAATACCCACCCAACAAGTAAGACAATGAGTAAAAGACTACGTGTGTTCGAGTGTTTGAACAATCCAGACAATTTCTGCAATGTTTGTGGCGAGTTTATAAAGAATAATCACGCACACACGTTTACTCCAGCAGTGCAATTGCACTATTTGAATTATTTTGGTATTTCACCAAATATCACAGAACCATGGACACCTAAGTCGCTATGTGATCTTTGCTATATAATCCTAACCAACTGGGCAGCTGGCGGAAGGTAAGAATTTTTATTTAAACACATTAAGCAAAGCAAATATAGTAATTTATTTTAATTTTAGGCGCCATATAAAATTCGATACACCAATGATGTGGAAAAAGCCGCTATGCCATTCCACAGACTATTATTTTTGCCTCACCACAAACAGTGGGGTAGGGAGATTTTTAAAATGGAACTACGCTCAAGTGGGATCGTTTGCACTTCCAGTACCACATTCGAATGATGTACCATATCCAGTGTGCCCTGGTGCATCTCTTCAAAAAGCAGAATCGTCAGATCAAGAGACCGAGTCAAGTGCAAGCGAATCTGGGGCGTGCAGAAAGCGAAAATTACTGTCACAGGCCGAACTAAACGATTGGGTGCGCGATTTTGGTCTCACTAAGGAGAAATCCGAACTTTTTGCGTCTCGGATGGTACAGTGTGGATTTGCGGATTCAGAAGTGAAAGTAACAACGTACAGGAAGCGTCACCAGCAGTATGCAAAATTGTATACAAAGAAAGACGAAATATGTTTTTGCAGCGACATTTCCGGCTTGTTCCAAGAGCTTCACCAAATTCACAACCCCAATGAATGGAGGTTGTTTATTGACAGCAACAAAGAGAGCTTGAAGGCAGTTCTCTTACATAATGGGAATGAAAAGCCATCTCTTCCTATTGCTCATGCGGTTCATTCAAAGGAGAACTATGAAACTATGAACATTTTGCTGAAATGCATAGAGTATAGCAAATATAATTGGAAAATATGCGCCGACCTCAAAGTTGTGGCCATTCTGTGTGGACTCCAAGGAGGCTATACGCGACATTGCTGTTTTCTGTGCCTTTGGAATAGCCGCGCTGATGATCAGCATTATATTCAAAAAAATGGCCGGAACGAACGAAACCTGTAGTTGGAGAAGCGAATGTTCAGCGCAAACCACTAATAGAGAACCGTGAAAATATAATACTTCCGCCGCTGCACATAAAATTGGGTTTGATAAAAAATTTTGCCAAAAAATTGGACAAAGAAGGTGAAGCTTTTGCCTATTTACGATCAATTTTCCCTTACCTTTCGCTGGCAAAAATTAAAGAAGGAGTCTTCGCAGGACCCGAGATAAAAAAAATGTTGAAAGATGAAACATTCCCGAAGCTGTTATCACCCATCGAAGCCGCAGCATGGAATTCCTTCAGGCTTGTTGTGGAAAACTTTTTAGGAAACAACAAAAGCGATAATTATAAGGACATAGTTGAGGATCTGGTAAAGAACTATGAAGCAATGGGTAGGTTTTTTTTGAAACAAATGTTAATTTAAATAGCGTTTTAATTCTCGTTTTTTTTTCATTTTTGGGTAGGAGTGCACATGTCACTTAAAATACACTTTCTGCATTCTCATTTGGATTTTTTCCCTGAGAATTTAGGAGACGTGAGCGACGAACACGGCGAGCGCTTTCATCAGGAATTGAAGGCTATGGAACGACGCTATCAGGGCATCTATGACACGGCTATGATGGGTGACTACATTTGGACCCTAATACGTGAGACCAATTGCAGCGAATACAAAAAACAAAGAAGAAGTCAGCTGTTTTTCCACATGGCATAAAATGTACAGTTATATCTTTGTTTCTACTCATTTTTTTTGGGCGTTGATTTGGTTAATTTCGTTAGTTTAGCTAACCTGGCACATCCATTTCTAATTGTGCCATACATTGAGTATGTAGTGCTCTAAATAAATTAAAAAATAATATACTAAGACTAATTTGTTTATTTTAAATTAAGTTCAAATGTATTTATTCGTTTGCGTTGGGTAGGTAAGCTGTGCAAATAATGAAAATCAAAATATCGTGAAATAGCGGAATTTCGGTCTTTTACCAAAAAAATTATAAGTCCGCCATTTGTTGTCAGATTTTGTTAAGTGCTTATTTTCTTTGGAAAAATGCCAGCTATACGTAAAAAAACCAAAATCGCTGTTAGCATCGCGTTTTATATTTTATATGAATTTTTATATGAATTTTTCTGCCACATTTTTACTAAAAAAAACGCAGTTTTTTAAACTTTTTAAGCCGCCAACATCAAAACTACTCACCCGATTTCTGAGAATGAGTTGTAGACGGCTCAATTTGCTTTAATTTGAGTAGTAGTAGGATCAAATACGCCAAAGAAGACGAAAGATATGCTCAAAATTGTAAGTGTACCTCCAAAAATTAAAAAAAAAAAAGTTCAAAAATTTGTATCTCGAAAACCAATCGACAGAAAAATTTTTAAAACTCATTTTCGTGTTTAGTATGTCAAAATCAATGAGAAAAAGTATGCTAGAAACAAATAACAGAGAAAATTTTGTTATTTGTGACCTAGTGTAATACAACAAATTTAACAAGTGAAATTCGTAAGACCAAAGAATTTAGTATTTCAACATTATCGCCATCGACAGGACCATTCCAAGAATTACTGAAAGAGTTTATTGACATCACAACTACTACTTTGACGCGTAAATCGACAAGTGATGCAATTATTGTTCACAACATCGAAACAGTCGGAATTCCTGTTGCAGACCGCCCACGAAGACTTTCCGGAGAGAAACTTGCAGCTGCAAAGGCGTAAATCGACTTCCTATATGTCGTCCCTCCAAAAGTCCTTGGGCTAATCCGCTCCATATGGTGTCGAAAAAAGATGGTGGTTGGCGAGCGTGTGGAGATCACCGAAAGCTGAATTCGAAAACTGTGCCCGACAGATACCCAATTGCCAACATCAACGATTTTTGTGAGAAATTGTATGGTAAGTCAGTTTTTTCTACACTCGACCTTGTTAAGGCTTATTACCAAATACCAATGGCTGCGGAAGACATCGAAAAGACTTTTGGACTTGTGGAATTTTTATATATGCCATTCGGGTTGAGAAACGCCACACAAACCTTTCAGAGGTTTATGAACTCCCTTTTGAGAGGTCTTGATTTCGTTTATTGTTATATTGACGATATGATTGTTATGTCTGAGTCTATTGAAGAACACCAAATACATTTACGGCAGATTTTTGACCGCCTTCGACAATACGGTCTAACAATCAACGTCAATAAATGTAAATTTGGACAATCTGAAGTACTGTTTCTTGGTTACATCATCAACGGCAATGGTTGTACACCTCCAACAGATCGTGTTGCCGCTATTGAAAATTACACCAAACCTGAAACTATTTGCGAGCTTCGCAGATTCCTCGGTGTCGTTAATTTTTATCGTCGTTGCATTCCACATGCCGCTCAGCTACAGGCACCACTCAATGAATTCCTTAAGGACTCCAAGAAAAATGATAAGAGGAAGGTTCCTTCGACACTTGAAGCTGAAAATGCTTTTGCATCTTGTAAACGCAGCCTTCGTGAAGCAACTATGCTAGCTCATCCAGCACCCAGTTCAGATTTGGCCCTTGCAACCGACGCATCAGACATCGCCATTGGAGCTGTGTTGGAACAAAAACAGAGAGCATGTTGGAACAAAAACAGAGAGCTGCTTGCTATCTACGAGGCCATAAGATATTTTCGCCATTTAATGGAGGCAAGACATATCATAATTCGGACCGATCACAAACCGCTCGTGTATGCATTTTCGCAAAAACCGGAAAAAGCCTCGCCTCGACAATTGAGGCACCTAGATTTCATTTCGCAATTCACGACAGAAATTTTGTACTTGCCGGGTTCTGAAAACGCAGTGGCAGATGCACTGTCCCGCCTTAACGCAATTTCAATGGCAACTTCAGTCACTCTAATGGAACTCCAATAAGCTCAGGAGATGGACGAAGAGTGAAAACTATTTTGGATGGCGCAAATTCTTTAAAACTACAAATAGTACATTTTGATACGACATCAGTATACATGCGAACGTATCCACAGGATATGTTCGCATGTATGTTCCTGAGTCACTACGTCAACAAATCTTCAATTCAATTCACATCCTGGCGGCCGTGCTAGTCTTCAACAGATACGTGAGAAATACATATGGCCCGGAATTAAGAAACAAATCCTAAATTGGTCTCGGAATTGCATATCGTGCCAAAGACCAAAGATCACCAGACACAACCGCCTTACTCCAGACAAGATAGATGTCCCAGACAATCGGTTCGATCATGTTCATTTGGACATCGTGATAATGCCGTTAGTACAGGGTTATAGATATTGTCTCACCATGATCGATCGATTTTCACGATGACCTGAAGCTGTTCCTCTGAGGGACATGTCGGCCCAGACGGTCGCGACTGCATTTTGGTCCAACTGGATTTCACGCTTTGGTTGTCCTAAGACAATTACGACAGACCAGGGCACACAATTCGAGTCCGCGTTATTCAAGGCCCTAGCGAATTTAATAGGTTCGAAACGTACTCGAACAACGGCTTATCATCCACAATCGAATGGAATGATTGAGAGATGGCACAGATCTTTCAAAGCAGCTTTAATGTGTCATTCACAAGTATCGTGGGTCGATATACTTCCAACTGTTTTGTTCGGATTAAGGACAGCTGTCAAAGAGGATCTTCAAGCTTCGCCTTTGAATCTTCTTTATGGTGGGCACTTACGGTTACCTCAAGAGTTCTTCACCGAATGCGACCAATTCCAGTATCTCACCACAACAAAAACAAAATGTTTATTTTCAAGAACCTCAATGATTGCACTCACGTTTTTCTTCGCACGGTCGCAGTACGAGGACCACTTGAACCACCTTACACTGGACCGTTTGAGATTGTGCGACGAATTTCAGATCGGTTATACACGATACGAATGAAGAACAAAGACGTGAACATATCGGTAGATCGACTCAAGCCAGCTTTCGTCATCAATAATACTGAGCCTGAACATCTTCAAACAACAGCAACACCTCTACCGAGTCATCAGACGTTCCCTCAAGACTCATCAACTCAGAGTACACAGTCCACCGAACTTCCAATTATGCGGAACACACCAACTAGGAGAATATCGTTCCAAGCGGATCTGGTATCGGATCCTGACTTGGTCACTGGAGAGGGAGTGGCTGTGGCAGCACCAAGACCGCCGTGCTCGAATGACAAACAATCTGGCAACGTTGTAACGAACCAGAGGCGGAGAAAACAAAAGCTGATTCCACGAGGTCTTCGCCGTCAACGGTAGCATTTGTAGTAATACTTCGTAAGATTTTGTGAACTATTTTTAGTAATAATAAATAGAATTAGATAGTTGTTAAATGTAAATACGAACGTCTTATTACTACATCGGCAACTATAGGCATTAGATGCAAAAAGATAAAATTAATTTGAAATATGGATTTTTCGGTGAATATTAAAGATTCCATCGAATGAAGAAGTGCTGAGACGAATGAAAATATGCATTCAAAAAACCATCAAATATCTTTTTAATTTTGTTAAGCAATGTACAAGCGATTGTCAGATCTAACAATATTGGCAGGAAAATGTCGGATCACTGCAACCCTGTGAACTTACAGCCGTGTGAACATAAAATGTTTGTCTTGCAACGTTGGCAGAAAACTCATTGAAAGACAATAATATTGGTAGACATCTGGCATTCGTGTAAACACACAACGTTGCAATTGTGAGATAATTTGCAGACACTTTTGATTGTCAGATGTGCGAAGTTTATGCATATGGCAATGGCGCTATTGTCAGAGAAATATGTTATTGACAACTCTGTCATTGTCCGTACATTTGCAGCACTTTAACAGGGTTGTTGTTGTAGCAGCTGAGTTGATCATCTTTAAGTCTACGAGTATTTCTATTAAGCTAAGTAAACACGATTTGCAGATCCCTGTGAATTTACAACCCGTGTGAACTTAAAATTTTTGTCTTGCAACTTTAGCAGAAAAGTCATTGGGAGATAATAAAACAAGGTGAGGACTTGCATTGTAGATAGGACAAATTTAAACCTAATCCTTCAAAAAAATTTCAATAATGAATACCAGACAACTGTGAGGTTAGAAACAAAAAAACAACCAGCCGTTACTACTCTCATTTTATTTGCTACCCCTCTTAAGGTAAGTACACACGATTTGCAGATCGGACAATATTGCCAGAAAAATTCAACCCTGTGAATTTACAACCGTGTGAACATACAATTTTTGTGTTACAGCGTTAGCAGAAAAGTCATTGCGAGATAATTGGTAATTGTTAGATGTGCGAAGTTTATGCATGTGACAACAGCGCCATTGTCAGAAAAACATTTTATTGGCAACACTGTCTATAAAATTGATTGATTGACAATACTGCATATAAAAATTTACAAAATATATTGTAAATATGTGAAATTGTAAGGTTTTCTTGCAATCGTCTGAACTTTCAATCGTTTTTCTTGCAATCGTTTTTCTGACAATGGCGCTGTTGTCAACAACAACAACAACTCTAATTTTATTTGCTACCCCTCTTTTTTTTTTTTTTTTTTTGGTTTAAAATCCACGTCATTGTGGGGTTGGTTGAACTTTTATTGTTCATATACCAGGACTGCACGGATACGTTGTACGTATTGACTAACTCATATATTTTTGAAATGGGTTACTGGTTACCCAGTTTTTTTAAATGGTTTGTGTGTATATGGTTATGATGTTTGAAGGGGGTAGTCATTTCGTATAGTGATGTTTAATCTTCTCCTTTGTTTTGATCTAATTTTTTGTGGTTAGTGTGTATATGTTAAAGTTCGATTTCACAGTTATCAATGAATTTGCATAGCTCTTCTAAGTGATGAAATGTGTAATTTTTTAAAAGGCTTGTGAGGTTTTTATGTGTTTGGAAAAAGGAAAAGCTTTTCCTTATGTGATTGAATCTGGTGCATTTGAAGATGAGATGATCCTCACTTTCCAGGGTGTTACATATATCGCAAAGGCTGCTGTTGGTTATGTTAATTCTGTGTAGGTATATTTTCCCGTATGTGTGACCGGTGAATAATCTGTTAATTGTTTTTATATTTTTAGGGGTTAGGTTGGAGCCGAAGAACCAATGTTGTTTGGGAGGCGTAGGGTAAAAATTGGAGAAGTAAGTACCTTTTGATGTACATATTTCTTTGTATTTATTGGACCATTCATTCCATAACAGGTTATATATGGACGAATGTGCGTCCTTGACAGCTAGTTTGGTGGGAATGATGCAGCCTGCAGTGACAGCCTGTTTTGCGTAATAGTCCGCGCGTTCATTGGCTGGGATTCCAATATGTGACGGAGTCCAGATGAGGGTAAGTGAGCTAATTTGTGATGTGTTGATTTTTTGGATGATTTCGTTTACTAAATAGTTGTTATATGTGTTGTTTTTTAACAAAAAGCATGCGTTTTTGCTATCGGTCAGAATAGCTGCTTTTTCTATGCCATCTTCAGCGATGATTTCTATGGCTTTGTTTATGGCATGAAGTTCTCCCATGAGGGAAGAAGTTCTTGTCATAATTCTAAACAAAAAATTTTGATTAGATGAGACATTGCAGACGGCACACCCCGTGTTTGTTGACGTTACCGATGCGTCTGTTGACCAGATAGAACATCCAATGCTTTTTAATTCGTTAAGTTTTTGTTGTAGCGTGGAACGAAAAAATTCATTTGGTAGGGAGTGTTTGTGTTTTTGGAAAATGTCCATCAGTATAGTGATTTTGTGTGAAGATTGACTTTCATTATTGATTTCAACGTTGTCGAAAATGTTCCTAAATTTAAAGTATGTGTGACCAAGACTGCTTTTCATAGAGGCATATGATGTTATTTGATCGTACGTGGGTCGATTGAAGATTTTGAACTTTATAAGTTCTTTTGCAGCTAAATATTGTGCCCGTTGTTCAGGTGGAAGAACTAGAGCTAGAGCGTAGATTGTATGTACAGGTGTTGAAGGTGTTAGTCCAAGGTTTTTTCTCAAAATTTGATTTTGGAACGTAGTGACTTTTTTGTTTATGTACGTTGGCATATGTGCCATGGAGGAGATAGAGTATTCTGTTTTCGAAAAAAGTAGAGATTTCGATAAGTTTATAGCAACCTTTGGATGGAGACCATTTTTGGCAGAGTTAATCATTTTTAGCGCATTTAAAGAATTTTTACATGATGTGATTACTTCTTCATAATGGTCTTTTAGTGTAAGACTGTTCTTAATATGTCTCCCCAGAAATTTTATTTTTGTCACAGCTGAGATTTGTGTGTTTTGAATATGAATATTAGGGATTTTTCTTCCACCTTTTGCCACATACATAACCGCAGTTTTTTCACTGTTGTATTGTAAGTTTAGGTATGACAGTAAGTTGCAGATCCGATTTGCATCAGATTGAAGATTGTTATTTGCTACTTCGAAGTCCCTGTGTGCCGAGAGGATTATAAAATCATCCGCAAATTGAAAGATATGTGTGTTTTGGTTAACAATACCATGAAGTCCTAGGGTATATATGTTGAAAAGTGTAGGGCTCAGGCAGCTACCTTGTGGAAGGCCATTGTATATTTTTAGAGATTCTTTCCCCATAGCCAGAGTACGTTCCTTCAGGAAGTTGATGATCCACTGTAGTATTTCCTGTGGGCAACTTAATTCTGATAAGATATTATGTAGAATTTCGATTTTAACGCAGTCATATGCTTTGGTGATATCAAGTGTGAGAAGAATAACTTTCTCACCTTTTTCCTTGTGAAAATTTATAGTGTATAGTAAGTCGTTAATGCACATTGAAGCAGAGAGATGCTTCCTATAAGCGTATGTACTACATGGAAGTATTTTGTTTTCTTCTAGAAAGTTTTGGAGACGTTCCTTGACCATCAGGTTGATAACTTTTATAAATACTGGTATTAAGGCAATCGGTCTATAATTGGTGAAAAGTTCTAAGTCCTTACCCTTTTTTGGAATGGGGACAATTTTAATTGTTCGCCATTCATTCCTTATTTCACAGTTCTTCCATGATAGATTCATTGCTTCAAAGAGATTTGTTTTAGACTTATTTGATAGTTGATGAATCATTTCATACGTAACACCGTCTATGCCAGCAGCCGATGGTTTTTTCTTTTTTCCTAGGACAAGTTTGAATTCCTCAAGTGATAAGTCAGTAACTGAATGAAGCGTTCCAATGGGGAGAATAACGGGATCATTGTCTGGGACTTGGTCCCTAATGTGTTCCAGAAAAGCTTTGTCATTTTGCGATGACCATTTCGTTTGATACTGTGAAGACAGCGAGTTTTTGCATCCTCTGACAAATTTAAATAAGTCTTTTGAATTTGGAGATTTGCTAATTTGCTCTATTTTTGATTGAAAAGTTTGTTTTTTAGACAGTTTAATTGCTTTTTTAAAGTTTTTGTTTGCTTCTATGAGTCTGGAAGCCGTTATGTTGTTATTGTTAATATTAAATGATTTTTGTGCAGCTAGCTGAAGTCTGTACATTTTTTCCACATTATTATCCCACCAGGCTTTTGGAATTGCCTTTTTATTTATCACGTATGTAGCGTTTTTTATTTCCGATTTGAATGTATTTTGTATTTCTTCGAATGTTGTACTTATTTCGGCATGTTTAAGATTATTTAAAAGTTTTTTCTTTGCTAAAAATTTTTGGATTTTATTGGACACATTATGAATATTTACTATTATGGGGAAGTGATGGCTACCACCGATGGAATTTTTATAGACATCCCATGAAAGACTTATGGGCGAGTTTGTGAAGGACAGATCTAGAACTGAGCCTATTGGATTTTGTAATTGCTTTTTGAATGTCAAGCTGCCATTATTGAGACAACGGAAATCCGATGAGTCAAATATATTTTTGATCAATTTGCCTCGTTGAGAGTCGAAAGTGTCTCCATAGGATGTGTGCCTTGCATTGAAGTCGCCACAAATGAAAACATTTTGCTTTGTTTCTAAAAAAGATAGTAAATTGTCCACTTCACTTTTTATGGTATTGCATTTTACTGAATGGGGAAAGTAAACTGATGCCAATATTATATTCGGAGTTAGGTTGGTTGTTTCACAAATCAAAATATCCAGCGGGGTATTGAAATTTATTCTTTTGAATTTGATTTCTTTTTTAAAGAGGATGGCAACGCCACCATAGTTGTCAGCTCTTTTTTTGGATGCTATATTATAGTTTTGAATTAATGTAGTGTTAAGATTTTCATCTATATTAAAAATTTCACTTAATATACAAATGTCAATTTCCAATTTATTCAGATAGAATTGTAAGTAGTGTTTGTTTTTGTTTAGACTTTGAATGTTGTATTGTAGTAGTTTCATTATTTTATATTGTAGGTATATATAATTTTTTAATTTGCTTTACTTTTTAAATTTCTTGACTTATTTATGACTTGTTCTTTTTTGGTTTTATTTTAGGTTGGGGATTCTTGGATCTCGTTATCATTCACTTTGTCCGTGGTTTCAAGGACTGGGTTAGAGATGATGGATTTCTGGAAGCTATTTAGTATATGTAGTCCTTCGGCGCAGTTTAGAGAGATAAGTATTTTGGACATTTGATTTGCAAACATTGACATTGTTTTTTCCAGATCTGTCACTTTTGAAAACTTTGAATGGTCAAATATCGGTTTTGATGGTGTGGTTATTGGATGAACTCTTTTTGTCTCAGGAGCAGCTATCTTACTATATTTTATTCTTGTGATTCGCCTATTTATTTCATCATTTATATTTCTTTTTGGATTGTTGTTGTTAGTGGTGAGAGAAGGAAATATACTTTGGTATTTTTCTTCAGCGAGGATTTCATAGTAGTTTTTAGTCTCGGGATATTTTTGGAAGACTTCTTTCCTTGATAAGTTTGATAGGGTCATGATGCCTCGAATATTTTTTTCATATTTCCATTTCTCACATTTTTGTGCTTCAGTTGAAGTGTGATCGGATTTGTTGCAAAGGATGCATCTTGGGGAGCTGCAGATTCCTTTGCACATTGTTGTTGCTAAACACTCTACACATTTTTCTTCTCTGCATTGCGAAGGACATATAATATTTTGACCGCATTTAAGACATCTTTTTGATGATTTGCATCGAATGGCAATGTGGCCTAGACGACCGCAGTGTAAACATTGGCGAGTTGGAGGAACGTAGAGATCAGGGTATACATTCGTACCGCACATAAATATCTCCTCTGGTGAAATGTCACATATTATTCCGATTTTCACTGTCTCCGTTGGTACAATATTGTTATGTTCAGTTTTCCTTGTGAAGCGATGCACAGAGAGAACTTCTATAGGGTTATTGGTTTCTATAGATTCCTTGATCGTTATGCCCGTGATATCCGTGGGAACATTTTTAATTACGTAAAACCTTTGAACATAACGCTCGGGTATTTCTGCCTTTAAACCAATTTCGCTAAGTTTGGGATCTGAAGCAAAACTATTTGCCGAGTTGAAGTTATTGAAGGTCATACGAAATGTGTTAAAACCAATATTCTTACATACATAGTTATTAGGAATATTGATTTTTTGGAATCTGACATAAAGATGTAGTTCGCAGTTTTTTCTTCTTGAACTGACTGGTGTGTCGGATGTTACCAAGACAAAGAATGGACCTGGGTGATGAGGTGGATATTGCATTGAGGTGTTGTTTGTGATATTGTAATTCAGTTCATTTACTATGCTATTGTTGGATGTGGAGGGCGAGTTGTTTAGGATGCGGGAGTGATTGGCGTTTTGGAATGGGATGTTGTTTTGGATGGGTACACCATTATTGGTTTTAAATGTTTTGTTTGGTTGCATGATGAGTTGGGCCTTCCTCTTATCAGTTAGAGGAGGAGGTTGTAATGGAGGAGGTGGTAAAGGTGGTGGAGGTGGTTCCCCAACTCCACCCATGTTTAATTATTTAATCTTAATTATTTGAATAATTATGTAATTTTGTTTCTTTTAATTTAATCACTATTGTGTAAAAGAAATAAACAAAACAAAAACAGTTTGGTATAAACAAAACCGCTATGTGTTGTTGTTGTAGTACGCGAGTAGAAGAAAAGTAAACGACCAGCGCTTAAACAGTCTAATGTCAACAGATGTTGATAGGCGACTGTTGCTACCCCTCTTAAGGTAAGTACACACGATTTGCAGATCGGACAATATTGCCAGAAAAATTCAACCCTGTGAATTTACAACCGTGTGAACATACAATTTTTGTGTTACAGCGTTAGCAGAAAAAGTCATTGCGAGATAATTGGTAGATTGTTAGATGTGCGAAGTTTATGCATGTGACAACAGCGCCATTGTCAGAAAAAAAATTTTTTATTGGCAACACTGTCTATAAAATTGATTGATTGACAATACTGCATATAAAAATTTACAAAATATATTGTAAATATGTGAAAATGTAAGGTTTTCTTGCAATCGTCTGAACTTTCAATTGTCATTTGCCTAACAATCTGTCATTGTCCGTATATTTGCAGCACTTTAACAGGGTTGATAACGTTGTCCGATCTGGCAATATTGTATGCGGGAACCTTATGTTGGTTCTTATCTACTCAATGGCGTCAGGTTGTTAACTAATGGCGATTTGTTTTCTGCAAAAATGTGCAATACTTTGTTGCTTTTTTGCCTAAAACTGACATTTATAACACATTTTGGAATTTTGAAGTAGGAGCTAAGTTTAATTCGAGGGACACATCAGTTCCACATAAAAAGTGCAAATATTTTTGAGAATTTCGCGGCGACGGGGCAACGTTTTTTCAGAATCGAAATCACCATAACATTTGTCTTTTAATTTCGGGCAATGGGTGTTATTTGAGTGTTACCGTTTCTATTCTCCACTAGAAGCGCTGCATTTTCTGTTAATAGTCGTTATGGAGTTATGTCTATTTTTAGCTTCCCTATTGACTTGGGTGATGAGATGTTGTTGTAGTGGTAGTGCGTCCGGTGAGTTATTTTTAGCTGAAAGAAACTCGAATTATGATGAAAACTGGAAATGTTTTTCCAGTGCCCTGGCTGGGAATTGAACCCAGCACCTTCGGGATTCAAGTCTAGTGCACTAACCACTACGCTACCGAAGGCCACTTTATCGAACATATTCGTAGGATGAACTTCGTAAAATAGTAAGATTTTCTGTAAGATAAATTATACTATTTTGCCGTAAATGATATTTGTTATCATATACTACAAATCTATTACTGCAATTTTCTGAAGTGTACAATTAACCGTTTGTGAGGGAGGTACCACAAGGAGGGGTCCGACATGAGCCACCTCAAAACATTAAGTAGATTTGAGAAAAATATTACCACATACTAATTTGTAAGTCATTCGGTCACTCATTTTCAGAGATATCGTTCGCATAATCCAGTCAAACGGACACACAGACGGACATTAAATAAGTCATATCTTTTGAACCCATTGAGAACCCACTCTGAAAATTTTATATTTATGGAACAATATGAGGGTAATATTCAGAAATAAAATTAAAAAAATTGAAAATACTTTTTTCAGGATAACCAAGGATTAAGGACATTTTCGCCCTTTTGGTATCCTTAATACACATATAGTTATCCTTCTGTGTGTAATACTTAGAAATAACGTTAATATCTTTAAGATGGTACTTATTTTAATTAAATCTGACTTTTCGTTCAAAAGTTATGGCGACTGGAACATAGATTAATTTTTTACAAAACAATGTAGATGTCCCACTTTGGCATCCTATAAAATCTAAACCGCTACAAATTTTGACACACGGTAAACTGTCATTATTTCGTATCATCTTGCAGTATGCGCATGCAAAATTTCAGCAATATCGAAGTTCATAAATTTTCAGAGTGGGTCGATTTCCTTTGGAATTACCCCATACCAATTTCATATTTTTAAAAACGTAGTAAAAATTGGGTTTCGGCCCAGTTTTAATATAAATTGTGTCTTTCGATTTAACTTCTTGATGGCGTAAAGAATAAATTTAAACATTTTAATTCGTCCAGCAACACTCATAAAAAATTTGACATATCGGTTCACGTCATAGTATAACACCCATATGAAGATCCCAGACGAATTTCGCTTCTTGACGGAGTTGATGCTAGGATTTTTAACCGTGTGCCCGGAGTTTAAAATTTTGAAATATATTTGAGGAGGTACTTTTCAAAACTTGACTATTCCACTTTTGACAGAACTGATTTTTTAAATTGTTTTTGTTTGGTAGCATTGAATTTAAATCTCAGCGAAAATAAAATTGTGCGAAATCTGTATGACTAATCTTGACATAGGGTCATAGTATTTTCTCAAATTGAGCAAAAACACAAAAAGTGGAATAGTCAAGTTTTGAAAAGTACCTCCTCATTTCATAAAATTTTAATTTTGTCGTTCCTTAGTTGTTTTCCGTTGTATTCACGAAACCAACGACTGCATTGCTTTTACAACTTTTTTACTGAGGTATTATTTAAGTTTTTTAGTGAAACCCACAAAACGCACGAGGAGAAATACTCGGAACTTCTTAATATCTACATGGATAATTTATTTTAAAATTAATTTGTATTTTGCATAATTTACATAACGATCTCCTGTGACACTTGATTCATATCGACACTTGCCGTCATAGGCTTCTTGAGTCTTGCCTCGGCCCATTCCACCGGGTGTGCCTTTTTGCGATGATGATGCATATTAGAACTAACTTTGAACGTCTTTGGACAATGTGGACAGGTGTAAAGATCTTCACCCGTATGGCTGGCCATATGCTCCCGCAGAACAAGATTTGTCTTAAAGGCTTTTTCGCATATGGTACATTTGTATTTACGTGGTGCTTGGTGAACATACTTCTTATGACTCATAAGAGCTACTGCTGACGGAGCTACTTTTCCACATTGACTGCATATGTAAACAGTTGTACCATCGTTATGAGCCACCTGTTTGTGACGCTTTAGGCTCGTATGCGTATTTAACTGAGCACTACATTGATCACAAGGCCACTTGCGCCTCTCAACACCAGCATGTTCCAGTAAATGTTGGCGCAGCGTATAAATGCCACGGAAAATCTTACCACATTGATCACAAACACGTTCGACGTTATGTACCATGCGCTGGTGTACATTTCGACGCTGCTCTGTCGGAAAGCCTTTACCGCACTCCTTGCACACATGGTCTTTATTCGGCTCATGAATTTCCATGTGCCTTTTCCACACCGGTTTCTTCGCGAATCGTTTGTGACATATTGGACATTCGAATGAACGTTCCTTGCCCTGCTCTGTGTGTTGCTCGTACATATGATTGCTTAGAGTTCGTCTATTGGTACAGCATTTACCACAAAGGGTACATTTAAAGGCGTCAGGATCAACGTGAACGCGAATGTGTTCCTCCAATTGATGCCGTCGACTTAGTTTGCGTTGGCAACATAGAACGTAACATCTCTTATTGGGATGTTCCTTTCGAAAGTGTTGTCGCAAGGCAAACATACTTGGGGCTGTTCCGTTGCAGATATAGCAATCCAGTTCTTGTTTCCATGTGGCTATATAGTCATCAATTTCCTTTGATGTCCTCTTGCCAAAACTGGTATCAATTAATTTTTGTTCCCTGTTCCCCACTGCATCTTCATCAGAGTGCAGAGCTTCATCCTCATCCTCCTCCTTTAGTGCTGTGTCGTTTAAAAGATCATCGTCGGTGTTTGCACCGGCAGTGGAGGTTTTTACTTTTTCAACAGACCTTTTCGTCGATTGTTTCTTGGCTGTCTCAGACTTGGGTTTTCTGCCTCGTTTTTTAGGAACGGCATTTTCTTTCACTGTTTGTTTTTTCTTTGCAGTCGTTTTTCTAGTCCTTTTCTTGGATTGCTTTTTTATGCATTCCATTAGAGGTTTCTCGTCATCCGAACTGAATGGAAAATCATCACGTTCCTCAAACATTTCGATGTCCGGAAAACCAATGAAATCCTTATCATCCTCAATAGGATCACTGTTTTGGAAACCTTCAACCGAACATGCACTGACTACAGGATCTTCAATTGTCCCCGAAACTGGGCCGATGCAGGATTCATCTTCGGATTTTACAACAGTTTCAATCTGATTCACATATTCGCCCAGTTTCGACTGTGCCACTATTACGGACAACTGAAAGTGGTGGAAGTCATCAATGTGGCGCCAGCACACATGGCAAATCACCGGTTGCTTTTCTTGTTCCAAACTCAGAAACTGTGAATAATAAACAAAAGTAAGATTCAATGAACTACGGCTGCTCTCACTCCACTTACAATTGGATCGAAATATTTGACTGTAGTTTCATAAATTTCATTACTCTGGCCTTTGTCATCGCAGAGTATTTTATATTGACTGCAAATGTTTATACAAAGTCGACATAGCGTCGTTTGGGTCATAATGTTGGGGTTTTTAATAATTAACGATTTAATTTTAAGGATATGTAAAATATTTTTGCTATATTCGTTTTTTATTTACGAAGAAACTTGAAAGAGTAATTGTCGAGAGCATGATACAACTAGAAGGTAGCGGGACCAAAAACAAAATCATATCAACACTGTGTCATTAAGGTATTGTGTCAACGAACAGCTGATTATCAACACTGTGTCACGAAGCATTGTGTCAAGCGAACAGCTGATGATGTTTTGTTTATTTTGAAGTAATTTTGACAGTTAAATTCAATGGTTCGTCCAGATTCACACGAGGTCCTGATTCGCAACAGGAAATTTTTTCCAAGCAAGTGTCAAAGTTTGTAGGAAAGAGAGACGGAGAGCTCTTTCCGGCTGCCTCGCTCTCCTACAAACTTTGACACTTGTTTTGAAAAAATTGCCTCGTGTGAATGAGAACTTACATTTAAAATTTTTGTTATCATAGACCCGATTTTTCCTATAACATGAGGCGATTTGTTCCTGCGAAACGAGCGTAAAAAGAAGCTTGTGGGGTAGAAAAATTGCGTGAAACGAAAATTCAGGGGACAAATTGACATTTCCCTTTATGAAAACGAAAACCAAATTGTATAAAATAATCATGAATGAATGAATAAACAACATAAATTTGTCCCCTGGTTGCTGAAACTAAAAACTCACCATCTGAACGAGCGACTTGTCCCAGCGACATTTTTGAAATCACTACGTAAAATAATGCTCTTTAGCCTTTAGTTTCAGCAACCAGTGTACAAATTTATGTTTTTTCGTTCACTCACATTTATTTTATTGAATTTGTTGTCACTCATAAAAGGTAATGTCAATTTGTCCTCGTGGAGCAAGTCTCATGTCGCACCTAAATTGGGTCTAATTAAAATAAATAATTAAACGTATTTAATAAAGGTTTCAAATAGTATTATTAGTCCTCAACGTTGTATTTTTGTATTTATACACTACACCACACTATGGTGCAAGGTACGCATCAAGCACAAAGTACAGCTCGCAGATATTAACCAGGTACTTTACTTTCTGGGTGCAGGTGATGAATGCTAATGAAAAATGGTCCAAATCGGTCCATATTTAGATTTATCCCCATATAACTCTACCTTCCGCTTCGACTTCTTCACGTCAAATATAGAAAAAAAATGCAAACATTTTTTTATTCTTTTGTGTGAAAGCTTGAAATCTAACTAAGCCTATTTGAAGAAAATCAATGGATAAATAAACTAATTATAGCACTTTTTGTAGAAGTAAGAAAACTTTATAAAAATTGATTTTTTTCAATTTTTTGTTAAAATAGTGTTTTTATTTGATACTTTCATTAGCATTTTGTTTATTTACATTTGTAAATTGTTGTTCATTATATGAATTAGAAGTGATTGTGAGATCTTTTTGGCGCTTGTAGATTTCGGAATACGGTTTCTCTAATGAGGAACCAAATATAATCGCCCATAATTCTTTCATCCCAGTGTCCTTGGTACTACCGCTCGATGTACTTCATTTCTTAGTGAAACCTTTCGTCGTGTTCATCACTTACATCGCCAAGATTCTCAGGCAAAAAAATGTAAGTGGGAATGCAAGAAATAAATTTCAAGGGACATGTTTACACCTGTTGGAATATATAAAGCGAACAATAAGTTACAAGAATAAATATAGGTTAGATGAATATATTGTTCATAATTTATTTACAAATCATTAATCATTGTTTTATATTGCGGGCTGTTATTCGATCCAAGGAAATTTTAAACTACAAGCTTAAATGACCTCCATGCTGCAAATCCCACCGATGTTTAATCTTCTTTTTATTTTTGGCCCATCAAATATAACTTATTCGATTTTTTTGAAAAGAAACACTTTTAAATAAAATTTGTAAATACAATTTTTAAAGAGTACCAGAATATTGCAGTTGTGGCAAAATAGTGTTTTCTTTTTTGACGAGAGGTGATGTTGTTTTCACTCAATGTAATTTGTTCTCTAGTTGGTCATTCCTTCCTTTTGTAATGATATTATATTTTGTATATCCACCTTGCATTCCACATATCCAATCATGTTGTTCATATTTTATGTATTTTAACAATTTAGCCATTCTTTAGTGTTGACAGCCTTTAAACTTTCTTTAATGCTGTCAACAAATAACCACAATTCCTTTGAATTATATGTTTGATTACGTTACTCAAACAATTAAGGTTAAAACAATTAATAGTGGTATATGACGAACCCTGTAATATGTTATGTTAACACCTGGGGCCAACATATTGTATTGTTTCATGCGAGATGCAAGTATTTCTGCTTTAACTTTGGTCAGTTCTAAATCTTTCACTAGACCATTGAGTAGAGCTCGAGTTCTGACTGAAACTGGTACCGCTGTGAGTTGAGAACCCAGTTGAATCTGAGGATGTCTGCGTAATAATGCTATTAGCTATACTTGGATATTGGGGAATTGGTATTTTGTCCGAATGTTCAACTGGCAAGGTGTTAAATTTAACTTCGGCGTAGTACCAGCGAATGCTCCTTCCTATTCCAATCCGACTGCTTGGACAGAAATAGCTTCCAAATCATTGGTATTCCAAATTGCAAGTGATGCCTATAAGTGAGATGTTTTATTACAAGACAGTATCATACACTAATCGAAAAGTACATACTGCATACACCTCAAACTGCAATGAGTAAGAATTGTATGACACAAGCTACACTAAATACTAGGTGTCCACGGTTCGTTCAGGTTTTGGTATACCAAAATATTGTACATAAATTGCCTCTATTGTTTTACATAACGGTCGTTGATTTGTTTTTAAATTCATATTTTCCGCAGATATTGCAGAAATTATTGGGATCATCCTTTTACTCATCACCTTTTTACCTTTTACTCATAGTTTATAATTTTTCAAAATCGACTTATCACTTTAACTGGATTACGAATGAAACAACATTTATTCCGGGATGCGACTTTAAGATGAATAGGTACGTAGATTCAGGGCTGTGGAGTCGAGCCAAAACTTCTCGACTCCGGCAGTTAAATAACATAAATTCAGAAATTATATTAATACTAAGAGTGAGTTTATGTTATTGACAATAAGATAAAACTTTGTTAAAAAAACACAAAAATATAGGTATTCAATACCAGTAATTAAATAAAATTTAATTATTTATTTATCGACGCTTGACTTGCAAGTTGCAACTAATCTCATGATAAAATTTTCATCAATCACTGCCTGTTTTAATATACCACCAATTTGGGAAATTATGTTCGCTTCACGTAACCAGTTTATTCGTTATTTATTATACCCTACACCACACTAAAATACAGAAGGTTATAAATTTATTTTTTGGCAGATTTGCAAAAATAGTACAGCTAGACAAACCTTAAAATATGTATAACGTTCTACTCAGAATCACTAGCTGTCCTTCTGTCCATCTTAATTTGTTCGTTAAGTACAGGTCAAAATTTCACTACGATCCTGCTAAATTTTGGCTATAAGAACTCTTTCACACTAGGGGGGAAACCTATTGGAATTGGTGAAAATCTGTTCAGGTTGTTACTGCCCCCAGATATGTTTCTTTAGATTTGACCTTGTAATGCTATTGTTTTTGGTTTTATGGATAGATACGAAAGATCATAAAATCTAGTCCCCTCGACCAAAAACAATATAATTTAAGAAGACATTATTTCCTGTAGCGAGTAATTGTCAGTTACGAATGAATAGTAATTTGATTCCAACGAGTGAGGTTTTTCGCGGATTTTCAGACCGGTTTTCCCGAATTTTTTGTAATTGCCACAATTAAAAAATTAATATAAATCGGTAAGTGCAAAAAAAAGTTCAATCAATGTTCGCGGAATACTGTTTTTTCGCGTGTTACAATTTATTCCTATTCGTTCGTAACTGATAGATTTTGACGTTTCGGCCTGAAGGAATGTCTTCTTATATTCTATTTGTCTTTGAATATGAAATAAAATTTTTTTACTTTTCTACAAAACTTCTACAAAAAATGCTACAATTTCTTCATTTATCCATCGATTTTCTTCGAATAAGCGTTGATTTTCGTCAGATTTCCAGATTTCAGATAAAAGAAGAACACAAATTTTTGCAATTTATCTATGTTTTTTTTTCGTCCCAGAAAAAATAGATTTTTTGTAAAATAGTTTTATCGACAGCTACTAAACTACTGTTTATGCGTGAAAATGTCATTAATAATACTTGTAGCACTTCAAAGGAAATTGAAATCCACGAAAACTTGAATTTAAAAAAATGTAAAAATTTTTGAATATTGTTTTCGTGTTTAGGATTCCAAATTACACCATAAATATATATTTGTATTTAGGCAAATTATAATTAAACTACAAATGCATATCATAAATCTTTAGATACACTAAAAACTACTTAAATTAAAAAAGTTTACCGACTATTTGACGCCTGAAATTGAAGCTCGAGATCTCGGCGACATTTGGTTTCAACAGGACGGCGCCACTTCCCACACATCGCATCAATCAATGGATTTATTGAGAGAACACTTCGGTGCGCGGATAATTTCACGTTTTGGGCCGGTCGATTGGCAACCAAGATCGTGTGATATCACACCGTTAGACTTTTTCCTGTAGGGATATGAAATGTCTAAAGTTTATGCGGACAAACCCGCTTCGATTCAGGCCTTGGAGCAAAACATCACGCGTGCCATTCGCCAGTTACCAGTCGAAATGCTCGAACGAGTCATCGAAAATTGGACTCAACGGATGGACCATCTGATACGTAGCCGCGGCCAACATTTGATAGACATAATCTTCAAAACATAAATGCCAAATAATGTTCTTTCAAATGATAATAAACATTCCCTATTCAATTTGAATTTCCTGTGTTTTTTCTTTCAAAAAGTAAGGAACCTCAAAATTGATCACGCTTTTTGCATTAGTCCTCGAAATGGATCACCCATTATAAATATTAACGGAAACAGTATTTGGCCCTACAGATTTTTTTTAAATTTTTAGTTGTTACCCTTTTGATTGAACAGGTGCGATATGTATGAATGGACTTTTAAGAGTTGTTTTTATTCTAAAATATTTTATTTACAAAATTATTTCGTTTGATACTTGATTGACATCAACCTTTGCCACAATTGGACGATTTAATCTGCCTTCAGCCCATTCCTTGGGATGCGCTTTCTTTCTATGATGGTGCATATTAGAACTTACTTTGAATGTCCGAGGACAATGGGGGCACGTGTAAAGATCTTCACCTGTATGCGTAGCCATATGTTCTCGCAACACTACCGCAACTTTAAATGCTTTATCACATATTGTACATTTGTGCTTACGTTCAGCTTGATGAACATATTTCTTATGACTGCGCAAAGCCGTTTCGGTTGCCGCAATTTTTCCACATTCACTACAAACATATACTGTGCTGCCATCATGATGTGCAACTTGTTTGTGGCGTTTTAGGCTGGAATGTGAATACAATTGGGCATTACAAATGTCGCATGGCCATTTGGGTTTCTTTACTCCTTCGTGTTCTTGCAACAAATGCTGTTTAAGAGCATAGATGCCATGTATTGTCTTGCCACATTGCTCACAAACGCGATCGACATTATGCACCGTACGTTCATGCACTTTTCGACGCTGTTCTGTGGGAAACCCTTTACCACATTCACTGCACACAAAATCAGTGCCCGTCTTGTGGGTTTCTATGTGACATTTCAGTACTGTCTTCTTGGCAAAGCGTTTCTGGCATATCGGACATTCAAACGAACGTTGTTGACCCTCTTCCGTATGCTTCTCTAGCTTGTGGCTGGTTAAATTTCGACTAGTGGTACAACATTTTCCACACTCATCACATTTGAAAGCGGTGGGGTCAATGTGGAATCGTATATGTTCCTCGATATGAAATCGATGGCGCAATTTACGTTGACAGCACGAGATGTAGCACTTTTGTTTGGGATGCTCTTCCCGAAAGTGTTTGCGTAACAAAGTTAAGTTTGGATAGGTTTGATTACAAACCACACACTCCAAATCTTGTTTCCACTGAGCTATGAAGGCATCTATTTCCTTTGATCTCTGCCTTGTATTTGTGTCGTTCTTATTTGTTTTCCCCCCTTGATTGTCATCTGTGTCGCCATTCGATGATATGTTGCCTTCTTCCTGGGGATTTTCTTCAACTGGACCTTTGTTGTGGTTTTCGCCCCTAACTTCAGCATTGACCTTCGAATTTGTTTTTTTAGCCGTCTCGCTCTTAGGTTTCCTACCGCGCTTTCTAGGAGCAGGTTTATCAACGTTTACATCTTTTATGGGCTTTGTCTTTGTTTTACCTCGCCTTTTCCTCGATTTTATCACACATTCAAGCAATGGTTTATCATCATCTGAACTAAACTGGTAATTATGATGGTCATCGAGAAAATCAATATCTGGTAGTGATAGGTCGTTTTTGTCATCCTCAGCATTAATTTCACTCTCCTGTAAGATATTGTTGCTCATGGGATCGTCCTTAATGCCCATGTTTACTTGAATTTGGTCAAAAATGAACTCTTCTTCCGTTTTTATCACAGTATCAATTTGTTTGATATCATTTAGGAATTTTGTTTGAGCCTGCAGGACGGTCTGTTGAAATTCTTGAAATTCCATAATATGTCGCCAGCACTGCACACATATGACAGTAAACGGCTTCTCCTGTTCCAAATTAACAAGCTGTGGGTAGTAGGAAAAGAACATTATTGATGAGGTGCCTTAATCGTTCGAGTTCTAAGTCGGGAATATTACCATTGGATCAAAGTATTTGACAGTCGTTTCATAAACATCAGTACTACTGCCATTTTCATCATATAGACTCTTACAATCGTTACAAATTTCCACACATAAACGGCACAAAGTTGTTTTTTCCATAATTTTATTTATTGTTTATAATTTTCTGTTTTTACACTACTCCTCCACCACTTAACAGAGATGGAAATGTCAGCACTACTCAGAGAGTTGGAAATATTAACTTGTGCAAATGTACTAAAATAGTACTTTTTTCATTCTAAGGCCGTCAACTCTCGTTCAGTTTTAACTGTCAGTTTTTCCTGTGCTGAAACAGCTGTCAAAGACAATTCAGTAACTAGACACCCCAAAGGCCTTTTCAGAAGTATATTCGCATCTGCCAACTGTAAATGGCTACCTTTAAATATTCTCGCTCGCATACAAACGTACGCGAAATTGTCCTTCCCCCATCTTGCGGATTACCGTAGGATGTCTTTACTTTAAATTGTCATTGGCACTGTACGTGAGTGGGTATTTCAGTTTCAGTTCAACTCAATCAACTCTGAAAGAAATAGAATTTTAATATTTTTAACTGAACTGAGCGTGTGTGGGAGTTTTCACTTAAATTTCTCAGTTCAAATTGTGTCGAAGTAGTTCATGCACAAATAATAACTTAAATGGCACAATGAAGGGATGTTGGCCTATCCACTATAGATAAGGAGTTAAAATTGATCTACAAAACTTAATTGCATGTGTTAATAAGGACCTACAAACGTTGACACATGCTTGGAAAAAATTGCCTCGTGTGCATCAGGATATAGAACATGGTTAGTACCGATTTACACTGGCTGAATGTTCAGCAGATTATCGGCGTTTTGTAGGAGAGAGAGAGGCAGTCGGCAAGAGGGGGAAAAACTCTCCCGTACTCGGGCTTATCGGTCTGAACGTTTTATGTTTTTCACTCGGCCTTTGAAACAACAACAATTCACACAGAAATATCCGAAACAAAATTATGTGTCTAAACGCAAAGGCAAGTTTAAAAGGGAATTAGCGGATAAGCTGCTTAAAAAATATACTAGTGTAAATCTGGACTTTTTCACTCGCACTTTGAAACAACAATTCACACAGAAATATCCGAAACAAAATTTCGTGTCTAAACGCAGAGGCAAGTTTAAAAGAGAATTAGCGGATAATCTGCTGAAAAAATATCCTAGTGTAAATCTAGACTTAGAAACATAGAACATGCAGTATTTTTATGCCGAAAAGTGTTAGTGCTGCTTCACACGAAGCAATTTATTGCAAGCAAATGTATGTTCACCTGCTATGCGTACCGGGCAACAGAGACATACCAGAGAGCTATCTTGCACGCTACAGGGGACCTGGAACATGTTGACATGCATCTAGCAACCTGCAAGCTCCTCTTGAGAGATAGTGCACTGCATAAAATAACAGGTGGTTACTAGTCAGGAACTGCATACATTTCAGGCTGATGTGGCGCGGTCTAGAATAAAAAAGCACCAATGCACTGCTGCCGTTGCCGAAACGAACGTCTCACTTATCGTGCCTGTCATGACAGGTGACCGTCTTTTTTGGACGGCACGCAGAGATTAAAAGTCTTGCACAATGACTTTTGCGAAAGCTGTGGAGACGAAGAGGAGGAGGAATCAAAACACCTTCTGTGTCTGTGCCCTAGAAGACGGCATACATCCTTGGGCTGTTATTTCTCTGAGGAGTTAGTTAACTTGGCTGGTGTCGGAATCCGCCAACTTTTGAGCTTTGCCACTCTTAACCTAACCTATTCTAAGCAAGTGTAAAAGTTTGTAGGAGAAAGAGGCAGAGAGCTCTTTCAGCCTGCCACTCTCCTACACTTTGACACATGCTTGCAAAAAATTACCTCGTGTGAATCTAGACTAATACTTCGATTTATACCATGTCGATGTCGCGTTTCGGCCGAACCCGAACATTCGGTCGGGCTCTAGTTTCTCTTCAAAAAACCGCTTATCTGTTTCGGGTTTCCTACATTTTTGAATAATTTAATAACCATTTTAAAATTAAAACATTCGCGAGTAATGTAATATAGTACTAGGTAGGGGAGCCAGAACGGTGAGAAAATTGTTTTCATTATTTGTCAGTCTGTAAATATGTATATATATGGGGTTTAAAAAATGACAAGTGCGTCAATTTTTAAAATTTAACTTCTCTAAACTGTAAAGATCAAAGACAAATATAATATAAGAAGACATTCCTTCAGGCCGAAACGTCAAAATCTATCAGTTATGAAAGAATAGGAATGAATTGTAACAGTATTCCGCTTGAACTTTTTTTTGCACTTATTGATTAATATTAATTTTTTAATTGTGAGTGTTACAAAAAATTCAGGAAAATTGGTCTGGAAATCCGCGAAAAACCTCACTCGTTGAAATCAATTTCCTTTTCGTTCGTAACTGACAATTACTCGCTACAGGAAGTAATGTCTTCTTAAACTATATTGTTTTTGGTAAAGATTGCACCAATGGTGCCACCATTACCGCTGCAACTGCAGAAAAGATTAAACACAATACCTGTGTGATCAAACTGCACACATTAAATATTGTCATGTCTTTGCAATAACTAATCTGCAATTGTGTTCAAACTTCCCCACTAGTGTCATCACATTATGGTGGTTCTTGCTTATTTTCTTCTGAAGATGTATTAGCAAAAAATGACTGATGTCAAAAATCAAGCTTTTTCTGAAAAATATTTTTTAAAATAGTTAAGACAACCAAACTACACATTTGCGAAACAAACAATGCGATCACAATATCTGCAAAACAGTGGTGAATACAGTTAAACGAAGAGAAAATATTAAATTTTATTGTTTAAATTTTCAAAAACGACCTTTTCAGTACGAAGAATATTAAAATGTATTGCTTCTTTTCTAAAAATAGAAAAACACGAAAGGTGGTCAATGTTTTGTTCCAAAAGAAGCCGCTATTTACTTTTAACGCCGATCTTTTATACCTATAACGAAGAAATAAAAAAAATCCTTTCGACATTATTACTATTGGTATATTATAATCATTAACTTAATACTTAATTTGTATGCTCATACTATTCTGTTGAATAGTGCAAATCTATATAATAATTTCATTCGACACCAAGCTAATATCTACTTTGTTTGATACTGGTTTGTTAATTCTGGCTTCGGCCCATTCCTTTGGATGGGCTTTCTTGCGATGATGATGCATATTCGCACTGACTTTGAAGGTTTTCGTGCAGTGTGGACATTGGTAGAGATCTTCTCCAGTATGTGAGGCCATGTGTTCTCGTAAAATTTTTGGAAACTTAAATGCTTTCTCACAAATGTTACATTTAAATTTACGCTGAATTAAGTGGACAATTCTCTTATGACTGCGTAGGGCGTTTTCAGAGGTGAAAATCTTTCCGCATTCACTACATATGTAAACCGTACTACCATCATGATGTGTTATAAGCTTATGCCGTTTAAGACTGGAGTGCGAGTTAAGCTGTGCATTACACTGATCGCAAGGCCATTTAGGTTTCTGTACACCTGCGTGTTCCAGCAGGTGGACTTTTAAAGCATATACACCATGTATATTCTTGCCACACTGGTCGCATATCCGATCGGCTTGATGGACCATCTTTTCATGTATTTTACGTCGATTTTCCGAAGGAAATCCTTTGCCGCATTCACTGCAGATATGATCGCGTCCACTTTCATGAACTTCCATGTGGGTCCGGAGAATGGTTTTATTCGAAAATTTTTTGTGGCACACTTCACACTCGAAAGGACGTTGTTTTCCCTCTTCGGTGTGCATTTCTCGTTTGTGTTTGGCCAAATTACGGCTATTGGTGCTGCATCTTCCACACTCGTCGCACCTAAAAACATTCGGGTCAATATGCAGACGAATATGTTCGACTATATGAAAACGGTGGTAGAATTTCCTCTGACAGCATATAACGTAGCACTTTTCTTCCGGATGTTCCGAGCGATAATGTTTACGAAGTAATGTAAAGTTTGCCACCTTGGTTGGACAACATACACATTCCAGTTCCTGTTTCCATTGCGATATAAAAGCATCACACTCCATTGTTTTTTCTTTGACAGATTTTTTGTCACTGTTGGATGCATCGCCGGCTGTGTCATCCACTTCATCGTGAGAATGTTCTTCTTTGTTTTGTTCACCATCAGTTTTTTCCTCCGTCGTCTCGATGGAAGATTTTGTAGTAGTTTTTCTTTTCCGTTTTGCTTTTGGCTCTTTTGGAGTCTTTACTACCTTATTGGAACTTCTGGGCTTCCTTTGCCTTTTAGGTGCTGGTAATGTCTTTTCCATGCCATCCGATTTTTCGGGCTTTTTGGTAAATTTTCTTTTGTTTTTGGTTCTTGTAATGTGTTCAATCAGTGGCTTTTCATCATCGTCCGATGTAAAGGGATTGTCGTCTCCAGCATCGCATAGAATACCATCATCTGACATATCCTTTTCATCTTTGAGGTCATCATTGTATACTACGGAAGCCTCCACCACTTCAATGGGCATTTGTTCGGTCGAAATTTCGTCCTCTACTTTTACCTCCGATACTATCTGTTTAACATCCTGCAACTGGGTTTGCAGATCTGCTTGGGCCTGAAGAACGGACTGCTGGAAGCCATAAAATTCATTGATGTGACTCCAACAGTCCACACATATCACCTTGGAATCCTGTTCATTGACTGGACTCAGTAGCTGCAATGATTTAAAAACGTTTTCTTTTAATAGATGTCCGATGAAAAGCTGTATATGTTCCAACTTACTATGGGGTCGAAGTACTTGAGGGTAATTTCATAAATATCATTTCCCTGGCCACTATCGTCGTATAAACTCTTGTACTCTTGGCGCAGGGAAGACACACACAAACGACAAAGTGTTTTTTTGGACATGATATATAGTTTTAAATAGGAATAAACAAACAAATTTGCACAATTTACACAAACGAGAAAAGAACAAAAATCATGGTTGGTTGTCCTATGTTTACGAATACAAAATAAAGTAGAAATCTATTATTTTTGCTGATGGCAACACAAACGTCAGATCAACAAAGTAAGCTAAAGAGAAACATCAAAAAAGTGCGGCCAAATTGAAGCAATTGTCACTAACAAAGACATAAAATACTTAAAGATGGCGCAGTGCATATGCAAACAAAGTAGGTCAGATGTCGTTAGTGAATCTGGGTCCAATCTTTCACTCAAAGAGCGAATGAACGATCCAATTTTGCACTCAAGAGCAAGAGTCGACCAATCTTTCACTCAATACTCTCTCTTGAAATGACTGGAATTTTTAGAATTTGTCGTTCAGTTCATATGCATTTTATTGATTTTATTGTTGTTTCGGAATCTGTACGATAATGACGTATTCCATGGAAGGTGTTATTTCCAAAAAAAAAAATTAGTTATGCATGCCATATTGGTGGCTTAAGGCCCAACTATAATATGCATAAGCAATTCCGTACGGAAAGTGCGTTCAGTTTCGCACCCTGCTTAAGCAAATGGGAACTGAGAGAGAGCTGAGAGAACTTAACGAAAAGTTCACTTAAGTACATTATAGTTTAGGCCCAACTATAATATGCATATGCAATTCCGTACGGAATGTGCGTTAAGTTTCGCACCCTGCTTAAGCAAATGGGAACTGAGAGAACTTAACGAAAAGTTCACTTAAGTACATTATAGTTTGGCGCATACGATTTCATGCATTCGCACAGTTGCTTAAGCTAGCTTATGCATATTATAGTTGGGCCTTTAATCAGAGAAAAATTGTACTAATTGATGATGCCCTCGTCGTAAACCATCTTTGTGCGGTGGTGTTCACGACACGAATAAGATGCAACAAGCACGTGTACCCACGGAGCACGTTTACTAGTAGCTATGTCGGAATCGGTATCCGTAGATATTTATCAAAATTCTTCAGTGACAAGGCTCTGATGGATTGGATCCATTTTTCTACGATTGAACGGCATATAATAAAATATATTGTCACAGTATATCTGCTCTAGTGAGAAAAGGAGATTATAGTTGTCTTCTTAATATCAAATCCAATCCTCCAATATAAAAACGATATGCAATATGCTAAGGAAATGGGAACTAGCTTTGTCCAATTTTATTTAGACGATGATTCACTAGGAAAGTCACAGGAACAGACGACGACTAACTTCCTTCAAACGATGCAGAGGTCCTAATGTCTACCATGTGTGTTTTCATAGGCATTGTGTGTGCTTTGTAGATGTTCTTTTTCGCCACCCCGACAATTATTCTTCCTCTTGAGGCAATAAGGACAATGTGTGTTCACTATCTACCCCAATCCCCGACAGGGATTTTTAAAAACTATAGATGTATCGACATCAATGTGGCGTGAAATTTTACACCGTAAATTATTACTTAAACTGATGTCGCAAATTACAGATGGTTAGTAATTTAGACTATATGGAAAGTTCGTTCGTTCCTGATCAGAGCGTCATACAAGCTCATTGTCATTTCAACCACGCAAATCTACACGTCTTTTAGGGTCTGTTTCTGTAACTTATTTTCGATCGTCTACGGCGAACGATCAAAAATCACTCAATTATTCCGAGAAATCTAAAGTCACAGGAGTTTATAATTCGTTGTGTCTATAGAAATGCACATAAAAAGCTTGCACCTAAAATATTTATAATCTAATGGAATTCAAGTAATAGTTGAGAGATTTTTCATCGTTTGCCGTAGATGAACGAAAATAAGTTACGGAAACAGGCCCATACGCAAAAAGTTATTTTTTCTTATTAAATATGATTTATACCGGACTAAAAGCATATCAGCTATTTGTGTCGTTCTAGAGGCGACATAACGTACGAAATTACAGTTTTGGATTCGTGAGACACCCATAAAATATCTTTATTTAATAATTAAGCATGTGTAAACAGATTAAAAACACTACTTAAAAATAAAACATTATGTTTCCTTCAAAATTACACAAATTGTTTTACAATCACTTCATCCATTACAATTTTGTAAGACCTTAAGTCATTCTTGGTAATTTTCATTACCAATAAAAATATTTTAAATATAACAACCACAAAAAATATTTAAATTTATTTAATGTATTCCAGCCTACATTGAAATTTATGACTTAACAAGTTTTTGTTAGCCCCTTTTCAATTCCGATAATGAATTCGCCATTTAGATATATTTGCTGCAGGCGGCAGGAATTTCACATTTTCCACGTTACTTCGTTGATATTGACTTTAGGAATACTATTGTTATTAGCCAAATTGTGAAGTCTATCGAGCTTAATAACACTAAATTTATAGAATTTTGAAAAAAAAAATAGTTTGCATTAAAATCGACAAATGGACGGCGTGTCGGACGGCACAAAAACCACGATTCTTGAGGTACATATATTGTGTGATTTAATAATGTGAACTAAACTTCTTATATAAATAATACCTAACTTTGTGCTGCATATACTAGAGAAATGCCTCATAAGTATGTATTTACCATTTACTCAAAAAATGAGTGATATTTCGATTTTTGTTGAATTCTGGTTGGCATGTTCCGGACAGCACGAAATTCATATAGAAAAGTGGTTATTAAAATATGTCTTTTAATGTCAATATTCATCAAATTTTCTTACGTTGAAACATCGAGACGGTCTAAAGCAATAATTTCATGCCAAGATTGTTAAATATTTTTATTTACATAATGCGTAAATGTAAAATATTCAAATATAATGATACGCTCTTTCTCGTTTCTGATAATGATGTACTAGAAGCAATGTTTCATAATATACATACATATATAGTTCGTTACCATTTACTAGAGCCCGACCGAAGTCGGATTTTAAGGCCGAAGCCGTAGCCGAACTTCGGCTAAATTTATAACCGAAGCCGAATGTTTTATATTTGTTAAAGAATTGTTTACTTTGCCCCAAAAAATTGTGTTTTTAATCAGTTTATGTCTACTGCTTACGTATTTATTTACTTTTTTCTGCATTAAGACCTTGTATACTATTTCCTTAATTTGAATAAAGCTGCCCAGCAGCGTAAACAACTGCTTACTACTTTTACAATTTTACAAATTATTTTTGTAGTATTGTTCACTTCTGTACACTTCTAAGAAGGTTTCCATAATAGAATATTCTTTAAAAAGTCATATAATTCTATTTTATTGTACTTTTTGAACAAAAAACCGGCTGATTTTGTGGCCGAATGCCGAATATTGGCCGAATGCTAGTTTTGGCCGTAGCCGTAGCCGAACATTCGGTCGGGCTCTACCATTTACTCTTAAAATGTACTTTTTTAATTTTGCATTTTTGGACTGCATATACCGGGCAGCACAAAATTTATAGAGAAAAGGGATATTAAAATATATCTTTTAAAATAATATTTTTTTACATAGAAAGATCGACAAAGTCTATTGCAATCATTTGAAACCAAGGTTTTCTTTTTTTATTTAAATAATGCGTAAATGTGGTTCAGAAAATGTGAGTACATTGCTAAAAAGAAATACTCAAGTACCTATAATAGGTATAAGGCATTTATTTTTTTAGTTTTTAGCGAAATGCCATGTACATTCATACATATAAAAATATCAGTAGATCAATTTTGAATTTTTGCGATTTCAGATTTTTTAAAAAATACATTAAAAATTGCACCAACTTATTGGCATTTCTATTGGAATATTTTTAGTGGCGTTTGGTAACAAGTGGATCTGTTTTATTGTCCGGTGTTCGATTTTGGAGAAAATTAATATTATTAATTTTATTGAAGAAAACCCTGATATTTAGCATTAGTAGTATTTCTATAGCGAATCGCTCCTAATTGGAAAGTTAAGGAACGAAATATTTTGGGAATATGCATGAAACATAGGTACAACATTTACATATAAGCTTCGAACATCAAAAACTCCCTAATATACAGGGTGGCTGATGAATATCGCACATTAAGATTTTTTTATTTTGCAGATTGATTTTTAGATTTAACAAAAATGGGTAACTGGGACGCTGAAACAAGAGTTTGGGTTGTCCGCCGCTATCACGCACAGGAGTCCGTAGTTTCGGTTCAAAGAGATTATAGGCGCACGTTTAGAGGCAATCCTCCGAGCAGATGGACCATAATGAGACTTGTTAATAATTTTGCCGAGCATGGGACAGTCAACAGAAGACCTTACCATCGAAACCCTTCAGCTCGGACGGAGGAAACAATCGCTGCTCCAGCTGCAGCCATACAAAACAATCCAAGAGTTTAGACAAGAAGCTTATCTGCGCAAATGGGTATAAGCAGACAGTCATTGCAGTCAATTATGCACAAAGATATGGAGTTACTCCCATATAAAATTCAAATGGTCAACAACCGGAATGCAGCAGACTTCCCGATTCGCTTGGAATTTTGCCAGCATGTTGAACTGTATTTTCATGTCTGACGGGGCCTATTTCGATTTAAACGGCAACCTAAACAAACAAAATTGTCGAATATGGAGTGCTTCCAACCCAAAGATACTCCATGAGACGGAGTTGCATCCACTTCGTGTCACAGTGTGGTGTGCAGTTTCATCACGCTGCATTGTCGGGCCCTACTTCTTCAAAGAAAACGGTCACACCGTTACTGTTACTGGAGACCGTTACTTGAGCATGTTGAGAGAGTTGTTCTAACCAGAATAGCGTGGAATTAGAATTTCTTTCAAATCTGTGAGGTTTCAGCAAGATGGTGCAACTCCTCGCATAGCCCGGCCTGTTATGACAGAATTGCGACGAAAATTTCCCAATAAACTGATATCCAGAAACTCCACATTCCGTTGGCCCCCCAGGTCGCCTGCCCTTACTGCACCTGACTTTTTCTTGTGGGGTTATTGGAAACACGAAGTCTACAAAGCAAAACCAATAAATTTGAATGAACTAAAGCAATCCATTCGAGAAACATTTGCGGCTATTCCAGTCTCATCTCTCCAAGCAGTAATGAACAACTTTTTGGTAAGATGCCGCACATGCATCAACGATTAGGGGGCATCTAAATTCCCTTATTTTTAAAACTAATGAAGCTATATTTAATAAAATTGAATGAGTATTAAAATGAATAAAAGAAAAATGAGTTCCATACACTGAAAAAAAGTTATTTGAGTTTCTTAATGTGCGATATTCATCAGCCACCCTGTATGTAAGTGCATGCGACACTGCCAATTGAGGGTCTTCTACAAACATGTCTACGTGCATACATACATACATATGAATGCATGCATGCAATAGCACACACCCGTCCAGAAATACTCGTACATGCCCTGTAGGAAATGTTGATAGCAAAACTGTACTGATTCATTATTGACTTTGTCACCAATAGTACTGACAATTATATCCCAGGCAATGGTAGATCTGCTGTAGACATTTAATATGTGCTTGTCATTGAGAATCCACTGGTGATATTAGAACTATTGATTAGGAGGTTCTTATCCGTAGTACATTTTAATAATAGTAGTTAACACATTTTTCTAGATTTCACATTAGTTACATTTGGAGGGGTATAAATTAAACAGATACATTTATTCTGTTAAAATTTCTCTACCCATCGAAGGCAAAAAAAAAATTATAGAAAATTATTTTATCAAAATTGGTGTTCTGTTTGGAAACAAACTGCGCGTTCCGCCCTTTTTATGTTCGTCCTACTGAGAGGACTGGACTATTTGCAGAGGACCCAGCGAAGCCGAGGCACCATACAAGATGTTATAAAAATTTCATACATAATGACTAGACAGCGGAATATATGCAATTGCATATTTTTTAGGATGGTTGTACGGCAAAACCAATAAAAATATTTTTTTTCCTCAAATAATAATGAAATATAAACCTATTTATTTTTGCAAACTGCATATTTTATGCAAACTGCATATTTTATGCAAACCGCATATTTGCATATATCGTGCAGATGCAAAAAATATGCAAACACATTTATGTTTAAAATTCGCGGCAAATTCGATCATCTTCTGTTGTTCCATTTTGTACCGCCTAATACTAAAATATGAACTTTTTTGGATGACAAATAAAGATTGCAAATATTTCCGCTGTCTAATAATGACATCAACAGGCCTTGCAAACATAATTGTAATTTTATTATAAACATTAGTCATTGAAAGTGCTGAATTGAATAAAAGGAAATTGGTGGAATCATTCAAAAACAAATATTTCACATTCATTTTGTCGATATACATATGTATATAAATTTCATTTCAATTGTTATAATTTTGGGCACCCAGGAACTTAGGCACAATTCTGCCAAGAAACTCACTATACTGAATATTTTGTTTTGTGAGTAATGTTTCTAATTCGCACAAAACCAAATATTATTATTTAAACAACGATAGCATTTTATTAAAAATCATCTTACATATTGAGAAAATCAATCCAGCTGGTGAGACAAACTTCATTACGTGCGTATCGACATATAAAAGTAATATTTTTGCAACCTTGGTCAAATGTAACAATTTACCACAAACTACAACTCTGTATTATCTCAATTTCTCTCTCTTCTCTATTTCACTCAAATTTTATATTGGAAGAGAAATGAACACAAAATGAACAGCAAAGCTCCATCTACGCGGTTAAAATTATCCCTACTGGAAAAATTGATTTGCCTCATCTTTAGTATTCTTGTCTTTGTTCACTCGACAACGCTTTTCAAACGTACAAAGTTTCTGCAAGACTTGACAAACACTAGGTACTTTTTTTTAAGTAACTTATCGACTTATTCTCTTTTGAAAAAGTATTTGCGTTCTTATTTATTTTCTTACTTACTTATTTTCATTTGTTTTGTTTCGGCTTTTCCTGTGTGAATTGTTGTTGTTTCCAAGTGCGAACGAAAAACAAAACGATGAGTACGACAAGTACGAGTACGGCATACTTGTTTCCGACTGCTTCTCTCGCCCACAAAACGACCTAAACCTAAATACTTAAAAAAAAGTATCATGTAAATGCAGACTAGGCAATTTTTTCCAAGCAAGAAAGAGCTCTTTCCGCCTGCCTCCCACTTACAAAATTTGATACTTGCTTGAAAAAAATTGCCTCGTGTGATCCAGGACTAATCGAAACATTTTAAACGTCGTTCTCACGTCCTAAATCACACGAGGCAATTATATATGGGGGATTTCATGATACAATTAGTAGACTGTCTACAGCAATCAGCTGTTTACAATTTTTTCTAGTGTTTTTGGTTGTCAAGGAAGTGTCAAACGCATCGTTGAATCAATGTTGTAGTTTTGACACTTCTGTTAAATTTGTCATCTACATTTTGACAACTTCAAACACGCTCGACTGCGATCACCTAATTGTATCCTGGGGGATTTCATGTCAGGTGAATGCATTTTTAAAACCGATGTCTTCTGATCGGAATGAAACTTGCACCAAGTTTAGTAATATTGGATAGTAGTTATGACAGAATTTCAACGAGATCGGTTAAGGACTGTCCGACTTAGGGGGTGTTGGATTTTGAAATGTTGATCAAACGGCCTTTTTTCCCATACATATATTGTATATAGAAAATTTTGCCCATATTTGACCGCAAATTCTGATCGGTCGTGTATAAAATGAGAGCATTCCGAGGAAAATCGATGCATAATTTAAAAAGTTATAGCTACCAACCCCACAAGTTATCAAAAAATACCAAATGTATGTTCCTATTTACATGATACTTTTTTTTAAAGTAAGACCATATTCACACTTGCAATTTCCCACCCCCCCCCCCCGCATAATTGCAGTGTTTGTGGGAGAGAGATGGAGTCTGTAAGTGGGTAACCGGTAACCGACGGCGCCACTCTCCCAGAAACACTGCAATTCTGCGGGTGAAAATTGCAAGTGTGAATATGGACTAACTTCTCCACTTATTATCTCTTGAACTTGTGTTTCGTTCACACACGTACTTTTTTTTCAATACTACTCGGCTTATTCTCTTTTGAACTTGTGTTTACGTGCAGCTGATTTTAGACCTACTAAAATGTATCAGAACGATAAAGTGACTGCAAACATAATGGCTGATGCCAGTTAGTAGGTCTAAAATCAGCTGTTCTTCGTTCGTATCGCTTTCGTGCGAAATAGAGAAACAGGCTGTTATACTTAGTCCCGATTTACACTGGCTGATTGTTCAGCAGATTATCGGCGAAATCACCATTAGTATTCTTAATACATTAAAAAAGTACATGATAAATGTTCTAAGTAACCATTTACCCAGCTCTGGTGAATGAACACCCCAGTGGTATAACACGAAGCCATTGCCACAAAGGACGGGTGCAGGGGTTAGCTCTTAATTGCTATTTCTATAAATCGCTATGGATGTGACATGTAAAAAAGACACATCGTCTTCTCCAGAAACTAAACCACTATGTTTCTTATACTAAGCGGTGCCCACTATTCGCCACCGTATTCTATAGTCCTAAGTAATGCACAGATCTGGTTTTTTTCTAAGACACATTTTTTCATTGCCAATAAAAAAAATCCCGTTAAACAAAATCAACTACCACTGCTAGTTCTTTGTTAAAAAAGAAAAAAGCAGATCTTCAGTTGTTTCTTATTGTGCGTGGTGGACAGAATGAAAAAATTTTAGCTCAACCTAAAAAAAGGGATAAACTAATTCAAGGTAAAGTATTTTTTGGAATGGAACTAATTTAATTGTTTTGAATTATATTTTTTAGATCATCTGAAATTCCTGGCAGAAGCTACAGCAAAAAAAATGTGCTTCTAAATGCCCTGACCAGCAAACAAACCGATGCACAGTGGTTCAGAATCAAAATCGATCGGCCAAAATTCAATAATATTTGTTCCAGTAAAAATGTTTTTGTTTAAGGACCCAAGGATTATTTTGAGATATTTACATTGCAAATCGGGCTATCGGGTATATTTTAGAAATTGGGCCAAAGTTGACTACTTTTCTTATTTTTTGATTTAAACGAAAAGTAAAATTTCTATTTTTTTTGTTTTTATGTTAATCTTACAAGAACATTTTAATTTATTTTGTTTTTTTTTATTGTTAAGGGTTCGCAATCTAACGTTTTTTTTTCAACTAGTGCTTATTGCGTGAATGGTAACACTTAGCTCATGTCTGATTTGACAGATAATTAGATTTATCCTTCCGCTGAACGAATATGGTTGTGTATACGCTTGAACAACGCTGCGTAAGCGATCGACTTATAGAAGATGCCGATTTTGCCAAAAAAAAAATCATCTTATCAGATGAAGCTCATTTTGATCTTTGCGGATATGTTAACAAGCAAAATTGTCGCATTTGGGGCACAGAAAACCCGCACGCATACATTGACTTGGCAACATGATATTGGCAACATTTGGTTTCAACAGGACGGCGCTACGTGCCACACAGCCGAAGCTACACTCGATGTTTTCCGCGATGTTTTCAAAAAAAAGTTATTAGGCGGACCCTTTATTTATTTAGATTATATTTTATAAGAACATATTACATATGCATTTTTAATATGTACAGGGTCTCCCATATTCGACGGACCCATCTGGCAACGCCATAACTTTTGACAGAGATGTCAGATCGCTTAATGACATACCGCGTTTGAAGCGTCAGTCCAAGCAGATTTTTACCATGGAACAATACACGCCACGCGAAATAGTTGAAATTTACATTCAACAGAAGAAGTCAATTGTGAAAACTCAACGTGCTTTTAAAATATTAAAAAATGTGAGAAGTGCGCCTTCTAAGAACACCATTAAGCGTTTATACGAAAAATTTTCGACTGGTGAGGCTCTTTCTAATCCGAAGAGGCCAAATAAAAGTTGACCAAGGCGATCGGCCGAGAATATCGCTGCCGTACGAGCCAGTGTTGAGAGGTCCCCAAGAACATCCCAAAAACGCCGTTCTCAGCAGTTGGGCATGGCTCGGTCCACTTTACAACGGATTATTCGCGTTGATTTGCATTTGTTCCCGTACAAAATTCAATTGACGCAAAGATTGTTGCCTGCGGACAAGCCTCGTCGATTGGAATGGGCCCAAAAAAAACATGGGTCCGTCGAATATGGGCAACCCTGTATTTAAGATATGACAAAAAATAAAACTGTTTTTACTTCTTTATAAAATCATATTGTTTTTATCCCTTGAGTCTACTGAAAGGGTATGTCACAAAAAGCTAGCCACATAACCATTAAGATAGGACTGTCGAATTGGGTGGTTAATTGGCGTTAGAGGAGATGGTTTCACCTACGAGAGACCGGCACTGCCACCCGTCCCTTTGAGGCAGTGTGGTTTCTAGGGATAATGTGCTAACGCTTTTGGTGTGGAAAGGTTATGCAGTGAGGGGTCAATAGCCCCCTTCATAGGACATGCCCATGTTAAATTCAGGTAAAAGCATGGCAAGTAGATTGTGAGGGACTAGCGGTAGTTCTTTAAGCCCTAGCGAATATAGACGTGCGGCACTAGTAGTAGGACACAATGAGTTCCACCAATACTATTACATGAACAAAAAAACAAATGGGTACTAACATAACATTATGTTAATAGAAAAACAGTTTTTTGTTTCAAAAGAACAAACTTTGAATTGTATAATTCTCTATTATTAAATATTTATTGCATTGTTGTTTGTAGATGGGATCATGTTGCTGATATGGATGTTGCTATTGATAGATTTTATAATGTTTATAATGAATGTTTGCTACAATCTGTACCAAAGAGTCACATTAAGAGGTCTAGTAATCCGCCATGAAATTCTTCTATAATGACTGTTGTTTAAAAACTTTTAAAAATCTGGATCAGGTGTCGATTATGCAAGGTACTCTGTAGCCAGATCACAGTATGATATTGAATCTCGTAGATGCTATGAACTCTACTTAGAAAAATTAGCTCAACATTATAAAATTAATTCTAAATCTTTTTAAGATTTTGTCAATATGAAGCGAAAGTCCAATCCTAGGTCTTCTAGGGTTAGAATGGATGGTGTGAAATTCTGTTTTGATCAATCTATCGCCGACTGTTTTGCAGCATTTTTTGCATCAACCTATTCTCGTTTATCACATAGTCGGGTCTGTTCTGTAGCAAGGTGATTTGAAATCACGGTGATTTTAAAATCACCGGCGACTTACAATCACTGTTGGAGTTCGAAATCGCCCGGTTTATTATTCATAGCCTCCCAAGAAAGATTGTTCGAAATATGTTCGGGTGATTTCGAACTCCAAAAGTGATGTTAAGTCGCCGGTGATTTTAAAATCACCGTGATATCAAATCGCCGTGATTACAGAATAGACCCGAGTGTATCGTCTGTACTTAGTCCATTCCAGCACGGATTTCGAAAGGGACTTACAACTATGACGAATTTAGTTAAATTTACTTCCCAAGTAATTAAAGAATTCGTGCTAGGTAAACAGACAGATTGTTGTTTATACTGATTTTAGTAAGGCATTTGATAGAGTTAATCCTCTTACTATATATATAAGCTTCAGCGAATTGGTTTTAGTAACAGCTTGTTGAGTTGGATATCCTCTTATCTGGATAACCGTATTCAGATTGTGAAATTTGGTAGTTTCCGTTCTGGTTTGATTGTGGTTCCATCTGGAGTGCCCCAGGGTAGTCATATGGCCCCGTGCTGTTTCTACTATTTATCAGTGATTTACAAGATTCAAGTATTAATTCTAGACTATTGATGTATGCGAATGAAGTTAAGATATTCTTTTTTTTTTTTTTTTTTACGAACGGTC